>JARWLC010000013.1:88792815-91192815 GCA_033318265.1 Phyllotis vaccarum | reverse complement strand
AAAAAATAAGAAACCTAAAACACACAATTGAAAAATAACCCTAAGTCACATGTTCCCTTTGTTACATTTTGTACTTAGTTACACAGCTTAAAAACTATTCTTTCTGAGCTTTGGATAAATATAATCTTACTAGAATCAGTTTAGACTCACTATTTTCAATGCTGTCCCAGTACTTAACTCACAGTAATTGTTGAAAAATCACAAAGATTATTTTATTGATAAATGCTTTATAAGCATTTTCTTGTTGAATAAGCAAACAAATTAATAAATTAAACGACAAATTAAGCAACTTTTTAAAGATAGATATCAGAATATTCTGATAATACCAGTACCTTAGTTGCTTTCTACTACTGTGATTACACTATGACCAAAATGTGTCAAAAATCAATTATAAATTCTATTGAAAAATGGGGATAATACAAAAAGAGTTATAAAAATATAAATTGAAAATATGAGGCAGTTATAAAAATCACAGCAAGAAAAATCACTTAAAATCACCTTGTAGAATAAGCTCAGTAGTAAGGTGGACATTACAGAAAATAACTGATGACTTGGGATTATTTTACAAGGTCCTTCCCTAGCTATAGGTGGTCAATGGCTCCAGAGAGAGAGAGAGATTCCTCCAGGAACTAGCTCCTTCATAGGTTGTCCAGCTGCAAGTGGTTAATTCTGGATACATTCATATAAGAACAATGCTCAATGGACTCAGTATGTTTTATATAAATGTTGCATATCTATGCTATATAATGTAAATATGTGTAACAATAATAATTAAAGGAAAGATCATAAATTTGGGAGGTACTATGGAAGGAGCTTGAAGGGAGAGGCAGGAGTAATGTAGATACAGTGCTCACAAATGAACTTCTCAAAAATATTTTAAAAATAATGAACTTGAAGACAAGTTGACACAGTTTACATAATTTTAAAACCAGAAAGAAAAAAATGAGTGAATAAATTTAAAAAACTTCAAAAATCCATGAGGCAATGATCAAAGATCTAATACTCCAGGCATAAGAGGTGAGGAGTAATCGAAATACAATAGTCTGAAAAGATTCACAAATTTTTCAAAAACAAGCCTATAGACTTGGAACCAGAGTGAATCTCAACTAAGATAAATTTCTGAAAACCAAAAACAGAGAAAAACTCTTAACATGTATGATAAAAACTTTAACACTTTAAAGAAAGAAATTGAAACAGATATTAGAAAACAGAAAGATCTCCTATGGTCATGGATCAGTAGGACTAAAACAGTAAAAATGGCCTTTCAAAGCAATCTATAGATTCAATGCAATCCCCATCAAAATTCCAACACAATTATTCATAGATCTTGAAAAACCAATTTTTAGCTTCGTAAGGAAACACACACACATATATCCACTCTAACAAAAACAAGATGTCAAGAAAGCAAATAGCCTAATGTTTAAAAAGGGTACAGACCGAAATAGAGAATTCTCAAAAGAAGAAATGCAAATACGTGAGAAATATTTAAAGAAATGTGCAAGATCCTTAGTTATCAAGGAAACACAAATCAAAAGTGCTTTGAGATTTTATCTTATACCAGTCAGAATTGTACAAAATAAATCTAAAAATAAAAAATAAGCTAAGCCCACAATTATCACATAAGCCACCTCTTGGCCACCAAATATACTCTTGGACATTCAGCTTAGAAAAGAATGTTTATACAAATAGCTGTTCTCAGATATTTACTCCTTTACAAAATGCATAAAGCTTTAAAGTATTACAAATCCAAAATAATAGTAATAAACAAAATATTAAATCCATTGAGAGGTTAGAAGGTTGAGAAATTAATAGTCTAAATCCAGTACCCATCACTTAACAAAATATAAAACTTTCAAGTAACTGACTAGGTAGGAAATTTAAGGAATAAAAACATTTTAAGATAACTTGGTTCAATGATTACAATATAAAGAAAATGAGTAAAAAATTGAAAAGTGGTGAACTTAGAATCCTATACTCTAGTACCAAATCTGCTTCTGTGAAAGTTCATATAGAACAAGGCTATCTTTCTGTATCTCAATTTCTGGATAAAAATGAAAGCTATATACAAAATTAAAGAATACCTTTCATCTTGAAAATATTTCATAATCCTAGTAAATTTAAAATGTTGATGAAGGTGGAGTTGATGGACTTTCATGCCATTCATTCATTAAACTTAATTTAATAACCTTCTCCATGGAGACTTCAATTGGAAACCCAAGCATTCCCCTCAGCTATGTAAATGATGCCCCTCACTCCAGCATGACTGTTCAGGTTTCATTACCATGTTTCTAAGTGCTAATTAACGGGAAAGCAACTCTCAAGTATGGGCTCCATTACAATTCACACCTCACTGACTTTATCTGCTGCACTTTCTTCCCAGCTTTGACATACATGGAATATTATTTTACTGCTATTTTGAATTGGTTTTTATTTCCTGATTTTCAGTGGTTTTACTTTTAGAATACATTTTGAAGAGGAGAGACACTGGACAGGGCATCAGTTGAATGATTCCTCTAAAACATCTTAGTTGATAATATTTGGGAAGGAAACTTATCCAAATTCTCCTAGAGTTCAGATCTCCCTGTGCTCAAAATAAGACTCACCATTGATATAGAGCAACTTTTTTGCCATTTGATGCTTGTTTTATTTAGACAAAATTTTATTATTTTGAAAAAATCAAAGCTAGTAAAATTCTGTATGGTTCTCATCAGTTCATATCACCTGAGTTCTCACCACTGTTCCAACCCTAATAATCTTTACGGATTTCAAAGTCAAAATCTTTTTCCCAAGGAATACATCTAGTTATTAATCAGCACTTGATATGCAGTGTTGTATTTACCTCATGATATTGGATTGCAATCTATTACAATTCATCATTTATATGATCTATATGAACACAACATAACAATGACCCCTCCAAACATTGACCCACCAATTTTCAGTGACTTAAAAATATAAATATTTTGTTCTTTTCTTCCTAGATATAATGGCACATTTGTCAAATTAATTAGACTGGGCTTTCCAGACGTAGCTTCTGGCTAGAATTCACAACATATCTACTTTGGACATCTCTTCATTTTGACACTAATAGCTGCCCAGTAGGTAATTTTCTTCTGATAGACAATATATCTGCAAGAATACATGCAGGAACTTTAGATGTTGTGTGAAGCTTATAATTTAAAATTCCCATAATCACAATTTTGATCATAATTATTTCACCAAAGCAAACCATATGACACCAATTAGATTAGAAGTATATTGACAATTGATGTAAGGGCATGGGCCAGGGCAAGGAAAAGAACAGTTATAAATAAATAATTCCAACATAATGTATGCTTGCTAAATATAAAGAGGGAAAAGTACATAGAATTAGCACTTCCTTGACATAGCACAAAGACATTTTATAGTTTTGCTTTCCTGTTGGAAAGTGAGAAGCCTGGAACTCTGTTCTTAGTTTTAATGATTTCCATTATTTCTTTCTAGGTAGAACCAGAGTGTTTCAACAAATGGCTTGTGCTCACATTCCACTGCTTTAAAGGTATAAAGTGGGGACAAGTTCTGATTTTGGAGATTTAGTAAGTGTTCTTAAATGTCTGATCATGAGATGGATTCTTAGTATAGGGAGCTGAGAACCACTTTTCCTCATCTTGAAATGATCAGGTGGCTTTACCATATAAGTAAGATGAAAAAGAAAATGTTGCATCATGTTAAGGGTAACTCTTAAAATTAGAGAGGTCTGAACCCCAGAATAATGTTGATTTATCAAGAGTTTACCTTTCAGGAAAGTCACATCTCTAAAGCAATACTGCATGTATGTTTGAGTAAGACATCTAAGCTCATTTGTGTCAGTCTGTTGCTACCAGTATCCATGCTGATTACAATAATGGATACACACATTATTGTATAGTGTTAAGACATTAAGTATTAAACTGATATCACACGTAAATATATGTTTCAATGTGTTACAAATTATCCATAAATGTAACTTGTTGTACATGTTGAAACATTCTTTAAAATATATTAAATCTTTTTTACCAAACCAAGGCATGATTATTATAAAACATAATGTTTTATATTGCAATTTATGTGTGTTATGCTTTTTAAAAATATATCTATGACAATATTATATTGTTGTATGACTTATACTTCAAGGTAGTAGATAGTTTGATGATTCACCAAAAAAAACTGACTTTCATAAGTTTCAGAACTTTTCTCTATTTCATGGCATATTTCTTTTATATATTTTCTTCAGAGTGATACAAACTCAACAGACACTCTTGATTAACAATTTAGAACTGAAATTTGGTGAAATCAAATTTAATGAAGCAATCTTAAAATATCTTTACTTTATCCTCAATTCACTAGCTCAAGTATTACTTTACTTTCTTACATATATCTTTCACAAAAGTACTTTTGGAGGGCTAGAGAAATCACTCAGCATTTAAGACCACTGGCTGCTCTTCCAGAAGACCCAGGTTCAATTCCCAGCACTACATAGCAGCTCACAACCATTTATAACTGCACTCCCAGGGGATTATCTACCTTCCCTGGTCTCCATGGTCACTGTATCCACATGGTTCATAGACATGCATGCAGGCAAAACACAAACACACAATATAATAAAAGAAAAGCTTATTTAAAAGTGCTTTTTTGTTAATTCCAGCACTCAGGAGGCAGAGGCAAGCAGATCCCTGAGTTTGGGGCCAGCTTGGTCTATAGAGTGAGGTTCAGAACAGCCAGAGCTGTTACACAAAGAAGCCCTGTCTTGAAAAAAAAAGTGCTTTGGGATCTGATTCCTTTTCTCATGCTTTCTCTTTCCATCACTATTATCTCTGTCCATCATTATTTCAATCATTGTATGTTAAAGAAGTTTTTCAGAAAAAAAGAAGAGATAATATGTATGTGTTCCAACACAAAACTCATTCTACAGTAATATGAGCATTTAACAGACTCAGACTTTCTGGTTTATGACTTTATTCCTTCTATTTATCTGTTATTGAATTTTAAACTTTATCTTCCTATTACTAATTTCATATTATCTTTTTTTTACTAGATTTTGTTAGGCTATGAAGGTCAAGAGGTATATCTCCTTGGTAGAACACTTGCTTGTCATTTGCAAAACCTGGAAATCTATCTCCATCACATACACCTGGAGAGAATTCTGGTCTCTTGTGTTACATCCATTCCTATATGAGTTTTTCCCCAAACCAGGTGCATATAAATTAAATTTATTAATATATTAGGTCAAATGTCACACTGTGAGGATACTAATTAATAATTCACATGAGTGTTCTCATGATGCTATCCTCCTGGGGAGAATATATTTGTGTATACATACATATACACACATACACACACATATTAACACATTATGACACATACACATTAAAAGCTCATAAACTCTTTATTTGACTTTTTAATATTTTGGTATCTTTGTATAATTTTGATTTAGAATTTTAGTATGACCTTTAAAAGAAAAAATGGTGAAGTGTCTTAAGTGTAAGTGTAGTGCGAGGTTTCTGGCCTGGACTTTTGGGCCTAGCCTCAAGGTTTAGGACCACAGACCTACAGACCCACAGAGACACACAGATGCTTACAATAGTTTTAGGCTGATTGGCCTAAGGCCCAGGCATATCACTTTCTAACTCTTCACCCTTAATCTAACCCATGGCTCTTATTCTGTTCAGCCATGTGTCTCGGCTGGTACCTTTTCTCAGAGCAGCATAGTTGTCCTATGTTTCTTCTGGCTTCTCTCTGGCATTCTGCTCTGTTCCGCCTGTTCCTACAGTCTTCTTAGTCTGGTAGCCCCGCCCTCACTTCCTGTCTGCCTTTGGCTAATCAGCACTTTTTATTAAACTTATAGGCGGGGACAATTATTTACAATGTAACAACATAATCCCCCTACATCTAAGCCCAACCATTTTAAATGAAACTATACACCATAACCATAGTGTCAAGTAAAATGAATTGAACTGATCATATGTTTAGTTAAAATTGCCATAACTTATACATTTATTTCTGTTCGATGATTATATGTGAAACCAGGTCAAAA
Source organism: Phyllotis vaccarum (assembly GCA_033318265.1). NCBI lineage: Eukaryota > Metazoa > Chordata > Mammalia > Rodentia > Cricetidae > Phyllotis > Phyllotis vaccarum. The sequence goes on along the minus strand of JARWLC010000013.1, from coordinate 91,186,763 downwards.
ACATAAGGATCAGGTCATAACTGCTGTCTGGTAGGATCTCAGTTTTGTTACATTATAAACAATGTATCCAGGCTTTAGTGTATTTAGATTGTATACTTTAATATCCTTAAAATGTAAAAATTATGCCAATTTAATATATGGTTCTACATGTAACTAACCAAAAGAACAGGAAGAACTAGACATGCATATACCACTTAGATTCCTGTATAAGGTCATATTCAGGAAAAAGAAAGAAATTTATGTAAATTCAGGGAATTAGAAAAATCATCATGTATGATATAAATTCAGAAACCTAGTGAACACTGGAATGCTAATATTCTTGCTAAATACTAGAACATCTACAGGGAGATAAAAACTCTTCACAGTTATTCAGACTTTGCTACTTTGAGAAGTAACTTAGGTAATTGGATTTCTTGAAACTCCTCCAATGTTTCAGAAATTTTGGCAAGGTTAATGCCTACTGCATTCAACAAAACCTAGAATTCAGCTGTATTAGTGACATATTTAACTGGATACTTAAAATAAATGAAAACCACTTTTCTCCAAATGAAATTTAATGCTATCAGAATAATTTAATATTTTTCACAGCTATAGGTGATCATATGCATTTTATTTCTGATAGTAATAGTAAATTTTGTCAAGATAAGTTAGGTCAAACAATTACAATGGATGACATATCTCTATCTTTTCAAAAATCTCTAACATGAACATATTTAATCAAATGCAATAAAAACAGGTACTTGAAATTGTCAGTGAATTGCTAAAGCTCCATTATTATGCAATAACTTTAAGTATGCATGTTTCTAACTGCTAAAAAATATATGAACATATTTTATGCTAAGAGCTCAGGCAGACTTACACAGTACAGCAGATGGTATCACCGCTTTCCTCAAACTGTTTAGATTACTGACAAAAAATAAAGTATCTTTTTGCTTTTGTCTCATCATCCAAGTCTGTATCTATTTAAAGACTAGTCACATTAATAGCTAAGGGGAATCTTCTTCATACAGAATGTCTAAAACAAAGGTCAGTGTAATCGAGGGGGCTAAATATGTTATGTATATGTGATTCTAATTCAGTTAATGACATATCAACTCACTGAAACCTAGTTTCACATAAATCCGTACTCTTCACAATGTGGTCTGATACAAAATCGACTTGAAGCTTTAGAAATGCACAATCTGGAGTTCTATATAGAGCTGTAGGTGCAGAATCTGCATTTTAACAAGACCTCAAATGATACAAATGAAGGTTTATGTGATTATTCTGAATGGTTTCTAGTGAACTTAAAGCTTGCAGGATCACTTTGTGACATTTTAGTTACATTGATGCCATAAGCATGTCTTAAGGAACAGTTTTGAATTTGTCCAATTAATATATACTATAATTATATTCTTCTTATCAACATTTTAAGGAATATTAAATAAAAACCTAAAGGTCATAGATAAACATAACCTTTTTGAACCTACCTATTTTTACTATTCATAAGCAATGAAATTATGAAAAATGTCCAGAAATCTCTTAAACATATTCTCAAATGGATGTATATTAATGTATATATATTAAGGTCATTCATTTTTTTCTTTAAACGCAAGCTACAAGTTTTGGTAAATTGCTAGATCTGGCAGGTTATCAATTTGGTGAAGTGATCATTTGGCACATTCCTCTTCAGCATATGGAATTTGGGTATTAATTTTCATTTGAAGTCTCCTAATAGATCCTCTGTTTTGGTTAAGATATGCACCACTCCCTAAAGGGCTCAGATGTTGAAAGGTTGTTCTCTGCCTAGTGACACTACTGAAATTCAGAGGGTCACAAGTTTTATAACTTTGATAATGAATTAGCTCACTGATGGTGTGATAGCTGAATGGGTAATTAATAGGTGGTATTGGAAGAAATAGGTAGTGAGAGGAATGATTTTTAAATAGTCACAGGAGTAAAGATAACTTTATTATTATGTCCTCAGATTCTCTCATCACTACTGCCTGGACATTGAGACTGAGCAGCTTTTCCAACATGCCTTTCTGTCACAATGTACTATCTCATCACATACACAGAAGCAATGGAAGCAAACAAACAAAAAGAAAACCTTTGAAATCATAAACCAATTGATTATTTCCTCTACGTTGTCTCTAGAATTTTATCATAGAAATAGAAGACTAACATGACTATATTTTTAAAATGTTTTTATTTATATACAAGTGTATGTCTGTATGAGTGTGTGTAAAAGTATCCCTGGATGCTAGAAGAGTGTGTTGGATCCCTTAGAGCTAGTATTGTAGGTGACTTTGAGCCACCTTATGTGGGTATTATGAACCAAACTTTCACTTTCTGGAAGAGCAGAACCAACTAGTTTTTCACACAGTGTATTTAAAATCATATGAGTTAGCTGATGATATCCAGTCAATATTAGTAGCATTAGAAATAGACATAGGTTTGTATACCAGACCCACCTTTGTACGTTTTTTATTAATTAAACTTATTCATTTATTTTACATCCTCAATGCAGTTGCCCTCCTTTCCTCTCATTTCCTCTACACAAATCCTCCCCATATTTTCCCCAATCCACTCCAGTATTCCTGTTAAGAAAGGGACAGACCTCACATGTGTCAACAAAGCATGGCGCATCAAGTTGAGGTAAGCCTAAGCTTGTACTAACTAACCCTGGTATTAAGGCTGGGAAAGGTAAATTAATATGATGAATAGGTTCCTGAAAGCCAGCCAAAGTACCAGACTCAGTTCTTGGCTATGGATCTCTGAATCTGTTTCCATCAATCACTGCATGAAAGTTCTCTGATGACATCTGGGGAAGCTTGTAATCTGATTACAGGAGATGGCCAGTTCAGGCTACCTATCTACTATTGCTAGGCATATTAGTTATTTAACTCTGTAAGACAATGTATCCTTAACCCCTTATAATACCCTTAAGGCTATATATATATAAAATATATGTGTGTGTGTGTGCACGCACACACACACACATGTCTTGGTATGCATATATCATACAATAGTGAGGTCTTGTTTTCTCTCATTCTTGCTATTCCATTACCATGATTTTTTATTTGTTTTCAGATGAAGAAAATAAAATGAGCTAAAGTCATGCTGTTGGTCTTTATTTCTCAACATGGAAAAATACTTTAATTCACTCCAGAAACAAGTACCAGAAAACATGATTGATATCCTGAGTCTTTCATCTTGGTTTTAATTTCCTTGGCTTGTCTTTATGAATCCTTTATTTCTGATGTGAATCTTCTTTTCTAGGAGACTGTCATTTATGGTAGAATAAACAGAAGGATAGTACTGTTTCACTCTTAATATACAATGACACAATCTCCTACAGCATTTTAACAAGTAGGAGACTAAGGCCAAGGAGATAGTTTAAGGTAAATGGCATAATGTAAGTATGATTTGAGGTGAAACAAATTCTTGTTTTATTTTGTTACTTTTTGAGATTATAACATTTCTTCATTCCTTCTCCTCCCTTCAAACCCTCCCATTTCCCCTCTTTTCATTAATTGTTGTTTACACAATTATATATACACACGTACATTCATAAAGTAAGCTGCTCAACCTGTATATATGTTTTCATTTGGTACTGAATAAACAATTGGTCTACTCTCACTTAGAGAAGACTATTCCTCCCACTCTCAGCACTCCTAAGTTTCCTAATTTTTGCTTAGAATTGAGGCTTTTCTCTGTCAAATTTGACATGTTACTTGGTAACATAGCAAAATTACATATAACAAAATAGCCATCAAGCAAGAATTACAGTTACAATATCTAGTCTATTTGTATTTAGCAAAATTAAAGAAAATACTCTATCATCTACCTTATCCTTGTAAATCTAAAGTTTCATATCTACTATATTCTTTAAAATAACTAAGAAAAACTATACCTCTAACTAACTAATCTTCAACTACATCAAAGACCGAGGGATATAAAATTTACCCAAGTAAACAGTAAATGCAAGCAACTTTCAAAATCTAGAAATGACAGAAATGACACCTATCTGCCTGGACAGCCACTCCATGATTAGCCACTGGACAAGAACCTGTTCTTGTATTGACTGCTTGACAGTCTGCTGTCTAAACTGGACATGCAAGTTACATAGGAAAGTGATCTCTGAACTTCAGCAGAACAAGCTGCGAGATGGTCCTTTGGGTTCCTGCTTTGCAGAGAAAACTGTCAGACATTCTTCAGGATTCAAGGAGTAGCAACTGATAAAGTATACCAGATTGGGCAGTGCAGTCCTTCAGATTTCCTGCTTTATTGAAGAGTATGCCAGATACCCTCCCTGGGCCTGTAGGCTGAAGATGGATGCCACAACTTTATAAATGAACTTTGGGTGACTGTCATCTTCAAACTCAAACAAGAAGCAGAAAATGCAAACTGGAAAAACCTGCTTCCAGTGGATATACTTTCTCCTGCAACAATGTACCACCTAAATCTTCCCAAATAGCACCAACACCTAGGATCCTAGTGTTCAACTATTGGAAGCATTCTCATTCAAACCACTACAAATGGACAGTTAAAATGTATCAAGTTTTATAAAAATGAGCTTTACACAACCTTTCCTATATATGGAAGTAAAGCAATATTATTTACATTAGTTTAAGAGGTATTCTCCTAAAGTGACTGAGGTATAGATGACAAGCAGCCAATATTATAGTGTAGATAATGTTTAAACTTATTTTATTGGAAGAATTCTCTGTGCTCCCCAGATTGATCTCATGTTCTTGAGCTGAAGTGATCCTCCTCCCTCCTCCTTTTCCTGGAACTGAGATTGTAGACATTTGTAATTCAATCTAGTGTTACCTACTTTTTCTCTGCTATAATTTCATGTGAGAGAAAAAGGTTCCATAAAAAATAGTATTCTAATAATAATCCATCCTTGAAACCTTAAAAGGTAAGCTTTCCATTTTTCAATATTGATATTTAAATTCTAGCTGACCCATATTTTAGAACAAGTTTTTCTAGAAACAAAGTACAAGTTAGAAATTCTTAGCTGATAAGAAGAGAAATTCTTAGCTGGGTGTGTAATGCCAGCTGTTGGAAGCTAGAGACCAATGGATTGGGTATTCCAAGCTACCCTACCTTGGCTACATATCAAGTTTAAAGAAAGCTGGGACTACAAGACTGTCTCTCAATTGACCTAAAATAAATTCTTCTGGAAATGATATACTAAAAGAGGGGCTTCAAAAGTACTCAATAAATAGTTGAAGGAATTACAACAAAACAGAGGAATTCTAAGTACACATGTAGTGTCAACTGGAGTGTGGATTCAGTCTTGATCTTATAAGGAGCTCTAAAACTTGAATTTCAACTTTCAACAAGATGGCTAAGTTTAGTACCCTCACCTCAGTTAGTCATTGGCTAACCACTGTTCTCTACAACTTGGGGTTATGTTCTGGACTCATAGGCAAGGCAGTTCTCTCTCCAAGGTCAATTTCTTCCATAGAAAGCCAAAGTTTGAAATAGTTGAGGAATTGTACCCAATCAGTGTCTACTATGGTCCTGCCAACTCTGAAGTCAGGCTGCAAGATGTGGTGAAAGATTTAGAGTAGAAAGAACAAGTTCACCTTTGGAATCCTTGAGGACTATCACTGCTCTCTCAGTTCCAAGACTCCTACTTGAACCCTTATTTAGATTTTTTTTTCAGCTTAATTAGAACCACAATATACTATGACATTTTACTGTTGACCACATCCCCACAGCCTGTGCTGTAGATTGAGTTCCATTTGTAATCCCACAGGTATAAAATGAAAAATTATATTACAATTTGAGTCACTGTCTGTCTATAAGCCTAATCAGATGAAAAAATAGATATTTTACATCAAGTTGTAAAAGTTTAATTCTAATAATAGATTATCTTTCCATTATGACCTGTAATTGGAAACATCTTAATGGTTCCCAGTCATCTCTGCCTCTGCATATCTATAGCCTTTTATAATCTCTTATCAAAAACAGGTAAGGCTAAATGACTTGCTTCTTATGAATATAATATAGGAAAAGAATATGTTGTCACGACTAACAAAGACCATAGATTTTGTTTTTCCTTTTGCTCTTTATGTCATTCTCTTGCTTACTTACTTGCTTTGAGGGATGATGATACCACATTGTGAGCTGCCCTATTCAGTGGTTCACTTGATATACTAGTCAGGGTTCTCTAGAGGAACAGAACTTATAGAATGAATCCTTCAGGCAGAGTTTATGAGAATGGCTTACAGGCTGTGGTCTGGCTAGTCTAGAAGTATTTGTCTTTTGACAAAAGTCCAAAAATCCAATAGCTGTTCAATCTGTGAGGGTGGATGTCTCAGTTGCTCTTCAGTATACTGAAGTCCTAAAGAAGTAGGTTCTAATACCAGTGAAGGAATGCCTCAGCAGCAGGATATATGAACTTTGTTAATCAGAGTGATGTCAATGCAGAAAAAAGCAAAAGCTTTCTTTTTTCTATGTTCCTTTATATAGATTGCCACAAAAAGATATGGCCCAAACTTAGTGTGGGGTTCTGAACCTCAAATGATCTAATCAAGAAAAATCCCTCACAGGTGTGTCTAGCTGCTTTGATTTTACTTAATTCCAGAGGTGGTCCAGTTGGTACCAACAATAGCCATCACAATTGGCATGCAGCTGAGAGAAGCTTCTGGCAAAGAGCCAGTAAGAAACTGAGAGCTGCTCAACAGCCCATTAGAAAATGAATTCTGTTGCTGAATTATTTGAGTGAACTTGAAGTCCGTACCTCCTTATTTGAGCCTAAAGTTAACACAGTCTTTACTGCCATCTTGATTACAGCTTTGTGGTTATAGCTTCTGTGAGCCAGAAGTCCAGCTAAACTGTGCCCGGATTCCAAATTCATAAAAAAATGTGTAGATAATAAAGCTTCTTTTAAGACATTAATTTTTAATAATTTACTATGTACTAAACAATAACTTATGCATAAGAATTCAATAACTTTTTCTGTTGTGAATTTCTCTATCTGGAAAATGATTACAGTGGGATCCCGTTTTATATAGAGAATGATCTACAACAGCTGTACTTTCAGTTTGGAATGCATGAATTCATTAAGCATGTAGCAAGCAAAAGTGAACAAAAAGGAAACAAGTAGTAAAGCATCCAATCAGACATTTACTATGTCCAACACCCCTCCCCCCAAAATCCCTAGTCTGATTAAGAAAGCAAGCAAAAGTAAACAAAACAGGCAGCAAGCAGTTGACCAGTAACATCATTAGACTGAGTACTTACAAAATCCTGTAGAAAGGGTTGAGGAAGCTGTGCTAAAATAATCATGCTGGTGCTTCTGACTGAGAGTTTTCCAAGCTCAGCAGAGCAAACAACTTCCCCATGGCTAAGCTTCAGGCTTTTCCACTGCAGGCATTTTTATACCACGGGAAAAAGAACAACCTCTGTTAGAAATGATTTACCTTTTATCTGTTCTCAATGGCGCACTGTTTTACTTTGGCTGGTTTCTTTCTCCATATCACAGTTAGAGGGTCAGCTTACCCTAGGACAGAGAGTTTTGGAGAATACTTGAAATAAATATGCCCAAGTCTGAGACCAGAGAACTCTTCACTTCTAGAGTCAGCTTTTCAGTAAGCTTAAACACAAATGAAAATGTACGAGTGTGTAATATATATCACAGTCCCTCACAAATATTTTCTGCAGGTGGTGCCATGGGAACTGATAGTGATTTATTCTCTTGATTTAAATTACTACCATAGTATCATTGGAAGCACAGGAGTCATCTAAAAATATGTGAAGAAAAGAACCTAAATTTGGTAAAGAAAATCCCCCAAATACATTGAAAGTCATTTTAGTGGAAATACAGATAAAAGTAATGATCTTTTATGCCATATTAAATTTCAATAACTTTTTATATTATTACAAGTTTTAAGTATCAGTGATGAGACATTCACTTTTTCTCAAAGACATATTGATGAAGCATTAAGTACTTTAACAATGGCTTTTTTGCCAAATATTGTTGAAAAAGAAAAGAAACAAAAGGAAATTTAAGAGGTTAAAAGGCAAAGTAATATTAAATAGAAAATTTCCAAGTCTTGTCAACCGTCATTATGTTGTCTATGTCACGTGTCAAAAAAGTTCTTGTGATAATTTGAAAATTCACTTATTGCATGATTCATGAAACTTAGATTACTTTTAATAATAACCATGAGGACAGACTTTTTAATTTGGAATTTCTCTAATCTTGGGTTCAACCATTCAAGAATCAGATGTGGTTGGATCTAGCTACAGAACTCATACATGACTACTAAATTATTATTCCTCTTCCTGCATATTCATTCCAAAACCAAACAGAAGAAAGTATCTAATATTTAAGAGAAAGATCTCAGCAGTGCTGGTGGTGGTGGTACATACCTATAATGCCAGCACTCTGGAGGCAGAGGCAGGTGGATCTCCGTGAGTTCAAGGCCAGCTTGATCCACAAAGATCCAGGACAGATGAGGCTCTTCAGTGAAACCCTGTCTAAAAAAAATGACAAAAACCAAACCAAAACAACAAAAAGATTTCAGAACTGGAGTCCTCAATATAAGCCATCTAATTCTGGTCTTTTAGGTAATAACTTTACTGTATTTAAAATGACACATACCTATTTTGGTGGTTCTCAATGATAAGAAATGAGTTTTATTTGGTAATTTTATGATTAATTATTTCAAATATATGTTCTAACACAAAATAAAATGATTAACTTGATAGGCAAGCTGGTACCATTTTACAAATTTTCTATAAATAAAGTGCTTGCTTCACTTACTCATTTAACAATGATTCTATTTAACCTATTCTATTTAAGTTATTATGTTTTGTTCTGTAATTACAAAGAAATATCTTTATACAGATAACCGAGATTTTTAAAAGGCAAAAGGATACATAAGTATGAAGTAGTAATCTTATTAAATGAGAAATTATACTAGTAAATGTGTATTTTGATGTTAGGTGTTTAGACTATTTCATGAAGAGTTGACAGGAATTATGAAAGATTTTTTTCTTACCCAACCTTAAAAGACAGAGATATTTTAATCCTGATGTTCTGTGAATAAAAAATTTCCAGTTCTACCCATTTTTCTCAGTATTTTCTCAGTAACTTGATTATTTCCCTGGCAGCACTCATTACATTATAGCCTTTCAACTTTTAAGCCACATTTGGCAATGATGTGATGAGGATTAACTCTCATGGACTCTGAACCTGGTCCAGAGAATAATCTCATGCTGAGAAATGGAGGAAAGTAAAAGTAGAATGTTCCAAATTTAATGTTTGCTTATAAAAATTTCTGACTCTCTAGCAATTTATTTTTTTATCATGACCAGAAGAATGATTTGTGACCAATTTAGTGGAAGAATTTTTGGACACATTTTCTAATTATTCATGAGCTTTAAAATTTATTTTCTGCAGAATAAAAAGTTGTTCACTTGTTTAAAATGTTTTACCTATAGTTGTTAATTTTTCAATATTTCAAATATGCTTTCACTTTAAGTAATATATTTGCAATTTAACATTCTTTATGGCTTTTAATAAGAAAAGGCACCCATATGTACTTCAAATAAAGATTAATTTGATTAATAGTATGTTTTGTAAGACAAAACATAAAATTAAAATAGCGCTGGGTTTCTTTCTCAATAATATTTATTTCCACTGAAATTAAAGGCTCCAATGAACATTTCTGATTCTTTTTCATTAATCCATAGTGCTTGAGTTTAAAGAAAACCACTACTTGCTCTATATTTATTTTCTTTATAACTTTAAAATATTCTGGAGTAGAATTAATAAAACCACTGGATTTTATCAGCTTATAGACAATATAATAATAAGGTTAATGTTTTAAAATATTAAAACCAGCAGAAGAATGTTACAACAAACTATAATTACATTTAATCAAACATTACTTTTTACTTTTAAAATGTCAAATGACCAATTTGATAGAAATTAAGACAAAAATATTAAGAAAAGTGTTTTTATTACATTTAATAAAAATGTATTTTGGTCTATATATGACTTAATACCAACCAAATAAATTTTGATAGCAGTTTTATAAATTGTACCTACATCCATCCAGCCTTTCTACCCAGATAGTTCTACCCTTATAATTTAGGCTTGGACCAGGAAACACCTAATGCACATCAGCCTAATCCATTCTATCCATCAGACTTCTTCCACCTAAAATATTTTTAACCTCTAGGCTTAACCTGGCCAAAAATCCTCTCTTCTGCCCCAAACCTGCTCTGCCTATATCAGATAGAGAACTAACAAAAGAAGTACACATGTCCAGATAACATCACAAAAATATGAATGGCATCGAGCCAGTATCTTCCCTACCAAAGCTACCGGTCCACTAGAAATTTTTGCCAATGAGAATGATCTAGATGAAACTTAAGACATATAATTTAAAAGAATAATTATAAACTTCATCAAAAAAACTAAAAGAAGACACAAGAAACAGGTAAATGAAATTAAGGAGAAAATGTAAAGAGGATAAACACCTAAGTGATACCCAAGAGAACACAAACATAGGCTGATGGAAATGACAAAGGCAATCTAGGACTGAAGCTCTCTAAAGCTAAAATGGAGGTGGAATTAAAAAGCCCAATAGCCCAATTAGTAGACTCAAAGGAAAGCTTTGCAAGAAGAATGAATCAAGCAGAAGATAAACTATCAGGACTTAAAGTTAATAAAGGATCTAGACCAACTAAAAAAAGGAATATGAAATTAAAAACACAACAAAATAGAAATGGAACACAGGAAATTCAGGATACCATGAAAAAACAACTACAACAAAACAAAACAAAACCTTCGAACTATAGGTATAAATGAGGGAAAGTAGTCTCAGGTTAAAGGCATAGACTATATCTTCAGGAAGCACATAGAAGGAAACTTCCCTGAACAAAGGAAAGACGCACCTGTATAGAAAAGGAAGCAAATAGAACATTACAAAGACTGCCAGAAAAGAAAAATCCCCATGACATATCAGTTAAAATGCTAACTATACAGAACAAAGAGAATATTTTTGAAAGCTGAAAAAAGAAAAAAAATTATAGCATCATTAAAATAAATAAAGTGGGAAAAGACAAACATCACATATTGCCTCTCATTTGTGGATCCCAACATTTAAAATTTCTTTGCATGTAAATAAAGAACTTAGGAGTGTGTATAGACTGCTGCCTTAGTTGGGTGTTCTATGACTGTCATAAAAAGCCATGACTAAATATAACTTGTAAAGAAAAGGTTTGATTTTAGCGTTGTAGTCCATCATTCCCAAAATCAAGGAAGAAAATCAAGGTAGAAACTTGGAGGCACTAACTAATTCAGAAGCCATGGAAAAATGTGGCTTATTGTCTGGCTCTTATGGTTTGCTCTACTTGCTTTCTTATACAGTTCAGAACCACCTGCCCAGGGATGACAAGACCTGCCATGGCCCACTCACATCAGTCATTAATCAAGAAAATGCCCAACATATTTGCCCTAAGGCAATCTGGATGGAAGTATTTTCTCAATTGTGGTTTCTCTTCTCAGATAACTCTTAAAAAAAAAAAAAAACCCAAGAAACAAAAACAAACAAACAAACAAAAAACAATCAATCAACCAAAAATAAACCTTACTAAAACAACTGATAAACTAGATAGACTAAGACAGGAGAATAATAGGTGTTGAAAAAGTATTGGGAGGGCAAAAGGTCACATGTGATATGAAAGTGAAAAGGGCCAACAACTGAGGACCCCTAAGACTCCTGGTCCACAGCTGACTAAGTGGGGAGTGGTACCCCAACCCACAAGCCTTGGTCTCTGAACCCCAGCCCAGGGACACAGACCCCATCACCCCAACCACACCCAGGTCTGCTCTAAACCAAACAAATTCGGAGTGCCTCCTCAGCAAAACACTGCTGTAGGGACATCCCACGGGTCAAACCCTATCCAAACTGCAATATTCATCATCACATACCAACAACTGGGGACTCCAAAGCCTCCTGGTCCACAGCTGACTAAGAGCCAACTAAGAGCCTACTAAAATGACCCCTGCAACAACTAGAAACACAGCTCCTTGGCCACCAGACAACTAAGAGCCTGTTAAGAGCAACCCCTGCAATTACTGGGGACACACAGCCCCTGGGCCCATAATTGACTAAGAGCCAACAAAGAGCTGACTAAGAGTGAACCCAGGAAGCAATGGGCAGATGCCAGTGCAAGAATATATATACAATATTAAAAACAACAAGATACTACCAGAAGAAGATGGTAGTTCTACAACATCAAGGCCAGAACATAACAATGAAGAGGAAACAGAAGGAAACAACCTTAAAAACAACTATATGAAGATAATAGAAGTTTTAAAGGAGGATATAAAAAGAAACTCTCTTAAAGAAATAGAAAAAAATACATACAAAAAAATGGAAGAGATTAACAAATCCCTGAAAGAAAATAAAGAAAACCCAGAAAAAGAAAACAAATGGGTTTAAAAACATTTTGTGAGTTTAAAAAAAAATGAAATAGAAGCAATAAAGAAGGCCCAAACCAAGGCAAAGCTGGAAATAGAAAATCTTTAGAAATGAACAGGAACTACAGATGCAAGCATAACCAACAGAATGGAAGAGATGGAAGAGAGAATCTCTGGAGTGGAAGATTCAATAGTGGAAATAGATACATCAGTTAAAGAAAGCACTCAAACCAAAAAAAATCATAACACAAAATATTCAGGAAATCTGGGACACCATGGGGGGAAAAAAAAACTCGAGAATAATTGGAATTGAAGAAGAATACCAACTCAAAGGCACAGAAAATATACTTAACAAAATCATAGAAGAAAACTTCCCAGCATACAGAAGGAAATGTCTGCAAAGACACAAGAAGCTTACAGAACACCGAATAGACTAGATTCCCTCCAAAAAATTCTGCTCCCCACATAATAATCAAGCCATTAAATCTACAGAACAAAGAAAAAATACTAAGAGCTGCAAAGGAAAAAGGCCAAATTACCTATAAAGGCAGAACCATCAGAATAACACAAGACTATTCAATGGAAACAATGAAATCAAGAAGGTCCTGGTCAGATGTCATATGGACACTAACAGAGCATGGCTGCCAACCCAAAGTACTATAGCCAGGAAAATTGTGAATCACTATGAGTGGAGTAAACAAGACAAAATCAGATTTAAGCAATACCTATCCACAAATCTGGCCCTACAGAAAGCACTAGAGGAAAAACTCCAACCTAAACAACAAACAAACAAACAAAAAACCAAAAAACCCAGATACACCCATAAAACCACAATCAGTAATCTCACAAAAGAAGAGAAAAGCAAAAGATGGAAATGCACACAAGCTACCATCAAAACAACAGAAAATAACAATCATTGGTCATTAATGTCTCTTAATATCAATGGAATCAGTTTACCTACAAAACGACACACCTTAACACGATGGATACATAAACAGAAGCCATCCTTCTGCTGCATACAAGAAATACACCTGAACCTCAAAGATAGACACAGGCTCAGAGTAAAGGGCTGGTAAAAGACTTTCCAATCAAATTCTACTAGGGAACTCCTACAGCTGATAAACACCTTCAGCAATGTAGCAGGGTAGAAGTTTAATTCAAAAAAATCAATAGCCCTTCAATACACTAAGGATAAAAGGGCTGAAAAATAAATAAGGGAAACATCATCCTTTATAATAGTTGCAAATAGCATTAAATATCTTGGCATAGCTCTAACCAAAGAAGTAGCAGACCTGTTTGACAAAACTTTATTTAGGTCACTGAAAAAAGAAATTTAAGAGGATATCAGAAAATGGAAAGATCTCTCATATTCCTGGATGGATAGAAACAACATAGTAAAAATTGCAACTTTACCAAAAGCAATCTTCAGATTCAATGCAATCCCCATCAAAATCCCAACACAATTTTTACAGACTTTGAAAGAACAATACTCAACTTCAGATGGAATAAAAGGAAACTCAGGATTGCCAAAACAATCCTGCTCAATAAAAGAACTTCAGGAAGAATCCCCATCCCTGACTGCAAGCTATACAAGAGGGCTACAGTAATAAAAACAGCCTGGTATTGGCATAAAAAACAGACTTGTGGATCAATAGAATCAAATCAAAGACCCTAACATTACACACACCTATGAACACCTGATTTTTGACAAAGAGACCAAAAATATTCAATGGAAAAAAGACAATATCTTCAACACATGGTGTTGTAACTGGATGGTAGCATGTAGAAGAATGCAAATAGATGCAAACCTATCATCCTGCACAAAACTCAAATCCAAGTAGATCAAAGACCTCAACATAAACCCAGCAACACTGAACCTGATAGAAAAGATGGGAAATGCCCTCTAATGCATTGGCACAGGTGATTAATTCATAAATATAACACTAGTAGCACAGACACTAAGAACAACAATCAATAAGTGAACCTCCTTAAGCTGAGAAGCTTCTGTAAGGCAAAGGACACGGGCAATAAGGCAAAAAGACAGCTTACCAAATGGGAAAAGATCTTCATCAATCCTACATCTGACAGATGACTGATCTCTAAAATATATAGAGAATTCAGGAAACTAGAACCCAAAAACCTAAATAATCCAATTTAAAAATGGGGTTCAGGGCTAAAAAGGGAATTCTCAACAGAAGAATTACAAATTGATGAAAGCCACTTAAAAAATTGTGCAACATCTTTAGTCATCAGAAAGATGCAAGTCAAAACAACTTTGAGATACCACCTTACACCTGTCAGAATGACTAAGACCAAAAACAGAGATGACAGCCAATACTGGAGAGGATGCAGAGCAAGGGGAACACTCCTCCATTGTTGACGGGAGTGTAAACTTGTACAGCCACTCTGGAATGTAGTATGGTGTTTCCTCAGAAAACTGGGAATCAATTTCCCCAAGTATCCAGCAATACCACTATTGGGTATATACCCAAAGGATGCACATTCTTACCCCAAAGGCATTAGCTCCCTATGTTCATAGCAGCATTATTCATAATAGCCAGAACCTGGAAAAAACTTAGAAGCCCCTCAACAGAAGAATGGATTAACAAACTGTGGTGCATCTACACAGTGGAATACTACTCGGCAGTAAAAAAAAAAAAAAAAAAAAAAAAAGACACCCTAAAATTTTCAGGCAAATAGATCGACTTTAGACAAAAAGCAAAGAATACCCAAGCTGCAAATTACAACCCCTGAACAGCTTGGGATCAGAAGAAACTTAAGAGAGACATCCAAGGATTCCCCTAGAAAGAGAAAATAGCAAACTGGGATCTTAATGGGTTGCAATCTAGAAGAGGTGAGAACAAATCATGAGAAAAGGAGATGGTCAAGTGGGAGAAGCAAAAGAGAGTGAAATAGAAAGAGATGGATATCTCAACAGAAGAAGCTAATGTGGGGTTGGAAAGAGACTGGGTGCTAGGGAAACCTCTAAGAACTCATGGGATGGCCCCCTGGCTAAGTCTCCAATCAATAGTGGAGGGGGTGCCTAAACAGGACTTCCTCTATAATCAGATGAATAACCACCCTAAGTGTCCTCACAGAACCCACACCCAACAATGAATAGAGGTGGAGGCAGAGATCCATGGCTGACCACTGGGCTGAGAGCTTCTGGTCCAGCTGTGAGTGAGGAAGGAGAATTTGTATGAGCAAGAGGATAGGAATTTTGAGAAGTCTCACAGAGATGGCTGTCTGGTGCTCTGGGGAACTCACTGAATCAAGCTACTAGGGAACCATCTGGAAAAGGAGCTAGGCCCTCCAAGGGTAGGCAACTTGTCTATTGACATGGGCAGTATGTGGAGCTTCAAGGGGTGGGATCAGACTGAGTTCCTGTGGGAGCCCATTCCCTGCAGAGGAACACCTAACCCAGTCTTGACTTTGGGATGAGGAAATCGGACTTTCCTGGAATGGATGTGCCAAGCTGAGTTGATCCACCTTGGGACTTCTTGCCCCTTTTGGGGAGAGGATTGGGGGAGGTGGAGGGGGAGCAGAAGGATACATGGAAAAAAGACTTTTATAAATTAAAAAGAAGAAATTACTAGAGTAATCAAGTTCAGAGAAAAAGGAGGTAGAATGGTGGTCAGGACCTGAGGGAAAGAGGAAGAGGGAATTCTTGTTGAACAATTGCATATTTTTCATTTTAAAATCATAAACCGGTTGTAGAGATGGTGATGGATAGAAATAAGTGTGAATGTCCATGCAGAAAGGTTTGAATGGTAAACATTTTATACATATATGCATATGTACATAATGAAAATGTATATAACTATGAGTAAAAGGTTAAAAAAGATAGTGGAAAGGATACTGGTGGGGAGATACAGTATAAAGAGAGGAAGAGAGGATGGGAAAATAAGAGGGTAATGAAAAATGTATAAACCTTATTTTTAAAGTGCCCTAACAAAGACTTGTTCTTTGTTAGCTAGTAAAAATTAAACTCTTAAATGTCCAAAAAGAAATGAGGTATATCCACACATATTGAAGAAATTAGGTATATCTATGCATATTGGCATGAAATTTGTGAAATATTTGGATTGCAACTATATGTGCATAAATAGTAAACTGTAAATGCTATTTGCTGCATATATACTGCTGTAGTATGGATCTTGATTGTTTACTAAATGCGCTTGTGTTAAAGATTGGGACCTTGGTATTAAGGAGGTAATATTTGGCATGAATGGAGCTGGAATTTAGTAGAGATTTTTAGATCATTGAAGGTGTGACCTTTGGGACACACTAGATCCTACTCCATTCTATTGTTCTCACTGTCCATGAAGAGAATGCTTTTGCTCTACTATATGTTCCTGCCTTGACATGTTACTTTGTCAAAGGCTCAAAAGAATTGTATGCAGCCAATAATCATGGACTAGAAGCCTCAAAGTGGCTATCTAAAATACTTGTTTTCCTTTGTAAATTGATTATCTCAGGAGTTTGCTCTACAAATGGAAAACTTACATATTTACATATGAATTCATACTGTTCCCTCTATAGAAAGAAGAGGAAGAAGATCTACATGGTCATTTGAATAAGAATGGCCTCCATAGGCTCATTTCAAATGCTTAGTCACCAAAGACTGACACTATTTTTAAAGATTACAATGATTAGGAGGTATGGCCTTCATGGGGGTGGACTTTTAGGTTTCAAAAGCCCATGCCAAGCCCAGTGCTTCTCTCTATGCCTGTGGATCAAGATGTAGCTCATAGCTACTGCTCCAGTACCATGTCTGTCTGCATGTTGCCGTGCTCCTCACCATGATGATAATGGGCTAAACCTCTGAAACTGTAAGCTGGCCCCAAATTAAATGCTTTATTTTATAAGAGTTCCATTGTTCACAATGTCTCTTCACAGCAATAGAACAGAGACTATGACAATCTAAGAGATACCAAATGAATGTAATTATTGAGTTTATGAAACCTAAGATCCCACCTTCAGCTTCCTGATTCCTATCATATATATGATAATAGATATCCTTCTTAGTTTGTTTTCTATTGATGTGATAAAACACCATCACCAAGAACAACTTTAGAGAGGAAAGGGTTTACTTGATATACCTGTTTTCACAATAGACCATTATTGTGGGAAGCCAAGTCAGGGACTTAAGATGGTAACATGAATATAGGAATTGAAGTAGAGACTACAGAGAAGTATTACTTACTGGTGTGTTCTTAGGCTCAAATTCAGCTATGGTGGTGGCTTGGAAAAAAAATTGCCCCTAAATAGAGTGGTACTATTAGGAGATGTGGCCTTGTTAGAGTAGGTGTGCTCTTGTTGAAGGAAGTGTTTCACTATGGAGGCAGGCTATGAAGTCTCATATATGTTCAAGATACTGCCTTGTCTCCGTTCACTTGCTCTTTCCTGCTGGTCAAGACGTAAGAATTGTCAGCTCCTTCTTCAGCATCATTTCTGCCTGCATGCTTTCATACTCCTAGCCAACATGCTCCCTATCATGATGAGAATGGACTAAATCTCTGAAACTGTAAGTGAGATCCCTGAATTAAACGTTTACCATTATAATAGATGTCATGGTCACGGTGTCTCTTCACAGCAATAAAAACCTTGAGATTTCTTATGCATCTCTGGATTACTCTCTGGATCATTCTAGGGGTGGCACCACTCACAGTTTGCCAGGCCTTCCCACATTATTCAATAATCAAGAAAATGCCTTACAGATGTGCTTATAGATCAATGTGATGGAGGCACCACCTGAACTGAGGCTCCCTACCAGGGGGTGACTCTAATTTGTGTCAATTTGACAAAAAACAACCAGATTAATATTCTATTGTTTAGTCAATGTTGTGTCTTCTATCCTTACATATATACATCTTCTTTAAATGTTAAATTTGCAAATTTTAAAATAAATTGATAGCAGTTGTTAATTATTAAAAAAAAAAAAAAACCTCATGGACTCAAAAGCAGTCTCTGGGGAAGAAACTCCAAATACAGAATGGAAATTAGACTTTGGGTATATGTTTCCTTGTTTTTATGGAAAATGGGATTCAAATAAATTAAAATAAATATACTATTATACTAGCAACTTTTTGTTGCTTTGATAAAATACCATCACCAATGGAGCTTATTGAATAGTTTATTTTGACTTATGGTTCCAGAGGTATAAATGTTCTTCATGTTAAGGAAGAATAGCAGCAAGTGGCAGGCATGGTGGCAAGACCAGAAGTTGTGAGAGATCACATCTTTTACTACAAGGACAAAGCAGAGAGATTGAACTAGAAATGGGATGAGACTTTATACTCTCAAAGCAGAGCCCTAGTAACATACTTACTCCAGCAAGACCACATCCTCTAAACCTCCCCAAACTGTGCCACCAAATGGGAGTCAAGTATTCAAATGCCTGAGCCTATTGAGAACATTTATTAATTTACTACACTTATATTCAAACACTAGACCGCATAATTCGTTGATATTATAATAATAAATTTTAAAACATAAAAATATAAAGGGTTAAGAACCCCTATAATATAAACAGATTTTTTGAGTAAAGTGTTTTTAAATGATGGCATTTTTAATTAATTCTACTTAATATAAGACATCAACCTTTTTCAATAATGGTGATAGTTTGAAGGCTATATGTTGTACCCTGGACTCAATAAAATCAAAGTTTGACACAGAATTTTACATGTACATAATTTACCTGTATGTACATGTACATAATTTGCAAGCATTATTTTTAGTTCTGGTTCTTTCTATTTTTTCTCTTCTCTGAGTAATTTTCATGAACTGTTATGAAGAATGTGCATACTGCAGCCATTGAGTGGACTAATCTGTAGATGTCTGTTAAGCCACTGAGTACATAGTATCTATCATTTAAGCCTAATGCCTGTTTGTTAAATTTTGACTATATAATCTATCAAGTGATGATGGTATGGTATTGTTTTCATTTGTTTATTAATGTATCTGAACCCATCTATTCCTTTATGACAAATAATTGTTTTATTTTATGAAGGTATCTGTACTGTCATTTAGGATATTTCTAAATATTATATCTCCTTGGTGTATTGTCTATCCCATATTGATATATTGTGATCTTCTATATTTTTATTTCTTTACTAATTTTGGCTTAAAATCTGATGGTTTTGTCAAGTATGAGTAGGATTCCTGTAGCCTTTGAAATTCTTTTTACCCGACATGTAGATTTCTATTTGTTTACTTTTTGTCTATGTATCTTTACAGGGAATTTGAGTTTCTTGCAGAGAGTAAATTAGTGACTCTTCTTTTTCAACCCAGTTAGATTTGCAAATTAGCCTGATTTACATTCAGGATTATAGTTGAGAAGTTTGTGTTAGTTTCTGCATTCTTGTTCTTTTTTCTGGTTGTTTTGAGAAATATATGTATGCCTACATTTTTCTCCCTTATTTATCCTGAGTGTTGATTGTTTACAGAATAATAGTTGACTCAATATCACTTTCTTATTTACTCTAGTGATACTTATTCTTTCCTGGTCACTCATGATTGTGACTGTCTCTTGTCTCTGTGTGCGGGATTCCTGTATTTACTATCTGTGATGTTATCATGGTGATCTTGGATTGTTTTATCATATGCATTGGAAAGTCTGCATTGATTTTGTAGGATTTTCTTATTGAATATAGTAATCTTATTTAGCAAGTTAATTTTTTCAGGACTTGACATACATCATTCTTCTATCCTTTGTAAGTTCCTACTATTCTCATGGTTTTATGTTTGTAAGCGACTGCACATCTCTTTCTGGCAGCTTTCAGTATTCTTTCTTTTGGATCATTTGCATTTCAACTACAATATGCACTATAAAGTTTCTTCCATGGTTATATCCATATGAGGCTCATATATATTCTATTACTGGATGCCCATATTTCTCTCTGTATTTGGAGATACTATTATCCCATTTAGTTTTAAAATTACTTTAGTCTAAATTTTAGCATCCTCTATATTAGAAATTCATAAATTTGATCTTTCAATAGTACCTCTATGCTTTAATATTTATCATAATATTTTATATATATCTTTACTATTATCTTAATATAGTAATATATCTATCCTACAACCTTGATATTTGTTTCTTTCTTCCATGGGATATAGATTATTAATGATTCTCTCTGCTGAGTTTTTAAATTGATTTGTTGGGGTTTTAACTTCCAAGAGTTCCATTTTTTTCATGATTTCTGTCTCTTTCCTGATTTTTTTTTCAAATTCTACATTGCCTTCTTACTTTGTTTAGTTTATCTGTATTTTCTTTGCAGTCAGTGGTCATTTGAAAATTAGACTTTTACTTCTTTGTCCAATATTTAATCTACTTTGATATTTGGTTTAAGTTATTGAAGATTTGTGAACTTATGGATTCATGGTGCTTTGTTATTTCATATTTCTTGTGTTTCTATATCACAATTGGCACATCTCTTGCTATGGGTATAATCTTCATCTTAAAATGAAAAGCTTCTTACTAAACAGCGTTCTCTTGAATATTTAATGCCCAAAACAACTAATAGACATAAAAAAAAACAAACTTTACTAAGAATAACATCACAAAACAAACCAAACATATAAATATAGTAAAAATATAGATGAAATATAGTTGATAATAATAGAAAAGGAAGGTCAAAACAGTACGAGATAAAGAAATAAAATTTTTTTTAAGTAAAAGAAGAAACAGTAGGATAATGGAAGGAGGATAGGGAAGTTGATAAAGGAAGAAGCAGAAGATCAATAAAAGCATCCCTTAAAAATAGAGGCTGGATGCAAAATTTTCCTTGATGGTATTTGGTTATCTCTCGCTGCTTACATAAACTTATGGTTTGGGACTTTATAAAGAATAAAATCAGGAGGTGGTTCTATATTTTTTTTTTCTTCCACTAAAATCTACCTAACCAATAGGCAGTATAGAAGCCGATTCTCATCCCAAGTTGGTGGTTGGCATTAGCAAAGACAATGATCACTCCAAGGCAATATTCACATCAGTGAACAGTATATGCAGACCCAGAGATTGTAGATACTATCAGTTATTATCTCAGGTAATCTTTCATACCCGAAACACTCTTTCCATGTGCCTATTGGCATGAGAAATTGCCAACAGCATAAGTGTATCCTTTTATAGTCAGATAAAAGAAATTTGCTCTATGAGTAGAGGATGGAAAGCTTTGGACACAGTAAGTGGTAGTATTGCAGTTCTGACCATACCAATCAGGCTAGTCCCCTACATGAATCTTCACAGATTTTGTTTGCTCTCTCTCCTCAGAAATCTCATCTTCTCAGAGGTTAAATCAGAGCTTGTTAATGGAAGCATAGTTTCCTTTGTAAAATATACCCTATCATATCTTTGTAACACAAACTACACTGTGCAGATTAGTATGTACAAACATGAAACTATGAAAGTCACAGTCAGTTCACTGATTCTTGAGGTAGCCATCAAATGAAGGGCAAGGCTGTTGACACTTAGACATATAAAAATGCAGAATTTTCTGATCCACCTGGCAATGAAGTTGGGAGGTAGGGGACCTCACAAAATGGCTTCAACTTTTAATACTCATGACTAAATTGGAAAGTAATAGAAATCTTTTTTGCACTATCATCTTGCTGCATGAATAGCAAATGTCCTGTTTTATGTTTTAAGGTTGCTAGGTACTAGATCCTGTCCTTGTAAAGTTTAAAGGGACTTCCCTCCTTTCTCCTGCCCCCCAAAAATTTAAATCTGTCTCTTTT
Source organism: Phyllotis vaccarum (assembly GCA_033318265.1). Lineage (NCBI taxonomy): Eukaryota > Metazoa > Chordata > Mammalia > Rodentia > Cricetidae > Phyllotis > Phyllotis vaccarum. Next base: position 91,164,586 of record JARWLC010000013.1, on the reverse strand, counting down.
GTATTGTTAATGTGAAGTTCATACTAAGACTTTTTTCTTCTTTTACAGTTCTCAAGTCCAATATTTCTGGGTTTCACCTAGTTGTTGACTTCTGTTACACTCCAGTGCCTTTCTAGGATACTCTTAGCTCTTCTTGTAGTCACAAACTTACAAACTGATTTCAATCTTGTTGAGGTGCGACAAAATGCTGGCTATCCCTAGCCTGCCAGACTCCTTACTACATTTTATTTTTATAACTGTATTCCTCTTATAAAACAAGATTATTTATATATATTTATCAATATTTTTAGACAACTACTTCTATATTCATAATTAACAATGGAAAAATAAGAAGCCAATTCATTTTAAAACCTGTGTAATAAAAATCCTTTATGATACATCATGATACCATTTTTACAGTCAGAATTTGCATATTTTTGTTTATAGCTGTATGTTTGTCTATTAAACTCAAAAACTTGTGATTCATGTTTCAGAGAACTGAGTTTTTAAGTGATACCAAATGCTCAAATATTTCAATTATTGAATGAAAATATGTAAGAATAATATTCACAAAACTGCACAAGTATATTTTCAATTCATTTTTTTTCTTTTACTGAAATAGGGCCTCATGTATTACAAGATGGTCTCAAACTCTTTATGTAGCTGTAGACCTTGGACTTCTAATTCTTCTGTCTCCACCTTCAACTACTAGCATTAAAAGCATATGCCAACATACTCAGTTTATGTGGTTTTAGAGCTCAAACTCAGGGCTTATGCCAACTAGGCAAGCACCCTAAAACCTGAACTAAACCCCCAACAACATTTTAACTATATTTGCATGTGCTGTGTAACAATGATTTTATAGAAATGGGCCATACATATGATGCTGTAGATCATTGATGAACAGCCTAGATGAATACTGAACTGTAACAATTATAATATCTTAGTTTGAATAAGTTTCCTTTCTGCTTTTCAGTGATAAAATATCCTAACAATGCATTTCACCGAAGATAAACCCATTATTAAATGATATAGACATATGTCTAATTGTCACTGTAAAAATTATTTTCTAAAACATCATTGAAATTTGTAGACATTTTTGTGTTACAAAAAATATTTGAGTAAGATTCCTATAAGTGTCTTATCCTCTTAAATTTTTACTATCTAGGACTTATTAACACCAAATAAAACTATCTAATGTGAACAGGAAGTATATATTAAGACAGGTAACTAACTTCACTTTAAATAATTCATATAAATTTTCTTCAAAGCCATTTATCTGTTCACTGTGGTGTGTCTCACATTTTTCCATTTAAAAACCCTTTTCATTGTCAATCCCTTATATTTCATGAGCAACAAAAATGAATTTGTGTTTTGTATGCACATGAAAGGGTTTCATAATTAAACTAATGACAAAACTCAAAATTCTGGAATAATTTGGAGAAATTTTCAATTGGAGAAATTTGAAAAAAATCACACTATTAAAATAAGAGCCTGTTTCTCCACAAGAGTTTGTGGTTTATATGAATTATTTCTAAAAATTGTTTGACAGATGTACGTTCATACAAAAGAGTTAGAAGGAATCTTGAATCAAAAGGAACTTAGGTTTTAAGAAACCCTTCATCTTTAAACCTTTGAAAAATAAAAGCATTTAGATTTTGAGTCTACTTCATATTTCTATATAGATCGATACTTTCATAATCTAGAGTCTGGGAAAATACAAATGCTCCTGAAGTTTTATCATGTAAGATTTTCAAACAAGATTCACTAATTTATAAAATTTTCTCACTTTTATCATTAGTTTATTTTCCTAGTTCATTAAATGCTAAGTTATTCACTAGGCAAATTAATTTTATAGGAAGGTGCCAAAACAACAGCAACATCTTGAATTTATTATGAAGAATGAAATTTAGTACCTGCTTACCCCAACACATTAAAACAGAATTGGCAGGCAAAGTGCCAATTTAAACAGAATCACTTATTTTAACATTAGCACTGTTTCTGTTTGCTTATTTCAGGAAATGAGACATCATAATTTCCTTCATTTGTGTCTGTAAAGATTGACATTTTAAAAATATTCCCAAAGACATATTGCTGTGTTGAGATATATGTGCATCATTATTATAAAAGGTGGTAATTAACAGAATTACACAACTGATCAGGATACAGAAAATAGGAGTCATAGGAAGGCTAAGCCCTAAATAAGATGTTTATATCACACTTCTTACCTTAGAGATCAATGTGGAAGAAGAGGCAGAATGAGTGTAAGAGCTAGAGATGGTAGATGACTGCAAGGAAATAGTATTTTACAAACACAGCAGGGAAGAGCAAATATGAACTCACAGACATAGACAGCATGTATACAATCTACACAAGCTCAAACCAGATAAAATCCCACCATAGAGGAGGGGCAATAGGATCAAAGTCCAACCCATAGATAAGGAAATGTTAGTGTTCAGTTGCTGCTGATAGATGAAAACTCAATTTTCTTCAATGCAGTGACACTTGGTATTTTAAACACATTCCAGGGCAGACCTTATACCCAATAATAGTCAGCCAACATAAATTATACTCCATTGCTTTTGTTTTGTGTTTTTTACAGAGAGAGAACAGGAAGTTGAGTGAATACAGTATGGAGGAAGATCTGGGAGTTGAGAAAAATAAATATGATCAATATATATTGCATGAAATTCTCAAAGAATAAGTCAAAACATTATTTGTATTCTCTCTCTCTCTCATACACACACACACACACACACACACACACACACACACACACACACACACACAAACACACACACACACTTATATTACGTTTATATTATTGTCTTAGTTAGGGTTTCTTTTGCTGTGATGAGACACCATGACCACAGAAATTCTCTTAAAGGAAAATATATAATTGGGATGCCTTAAAATTTCAGAGATTCAGTCCATTATCATCATGGAAAGTAGCATGGCAACATACATGCAGCATAGTACAGAAGAAGGAGCTGAGAGTTCCTCAGTTTGACCCTCAAGCAACAGGAGACTGGCACATAAGGCCTAGTGTTGTGGGATTATCTCCTGGTACATTTTAAATATTTGTCCCTCCTGCTGGTTTATTTTATTAATGAAGGCAGTCAAAAGGTGTGGATGGGGCTACCAGACTAAGAAAACTCTGGGAAGAGGAAGAGTTAGAGTGAGTTGTCAGCAGATGCAGAAGAAGGAAGGCCAGAATGCTGCTGAGAAAAGGCACTAAGCCACTTGGGTAATCATGGGTTAGTTTGAGAGTTAAGAGTTAGCAAGTTATATGACTGAGCCATAGGATGATCAGCATGGAATTAAAATAAGCTTTTGTGTGATTATTTGGGTCTAAGTGGCAGCAGGGCTGTGAGAAGGTCCGAACCTCAGGTCTATGCTTGAAAGTCCAGGCCAGAAACTTCTTATTACAGTCTAGCTTGCCTGCCTCTGCTATGACACACTTCCTCCAACAAGGCCACACCTACTCCAACAGTACTTCACCTCCTAATAGTGAGAAGCATTCAAATACATGAGTCTATGGGGCCATTCCTATTAAAACCACAACTACAAATAACATGTATAAATGAATCTTTATATGATGCAAACAATACTTTGTAATGTTTATTATTATTATCCAAAGTTCTATGAAGAAGCTGCTCATATTTTCTGATACATTTTATTATATAAAACTAAATATGTTTTATAGCAGAATTTTCTAACATATACAACAATAGAGAGAAGATATGAACACTATGTGCCTTTAATGCAATTTCAACTATCCATAAATATAATTTATTAGTATATATTAATGATATGTAATGGGTTTCAACACACTTTTATACATGTATATAAGGTTTTTAAAAATCATATTTACTCCATTTTTTATATATCTTGCATAGCATTTGATTTTCTTTTTCTTCCCAACTAGTCCCCTTAATGCTTTATTTTATAACCCAGGAAGTTATATTGAAGTTTCTTAAGGAAGAATTTGTAAGGAGTTGTTTACAAGAGCATGGACACTTTACCAATGGCTACACACCATAAAAAATGTTTTTTCCCGTCCCCTTCCTTATCATCCATTAACTATGTGTAACTCCTTAGGTGACAGTTAAGGCTCCTTGACCTTCTAGCACCATTTCAGGATGTTAGCAAATCTGATCTTGTACAGACTTTATGTAATTATAGCTGACTTGAGTTCAAGAGTGTACTAGTCATGCCATTTGTGGTAGTCAGCATTCCACATCCCTCCTATCCTTTGGCTTTTGTATTCTTTCTGCCCTTTCTTGATGATTCCTGATCATTGATAGGGTACCAAGATTGTACTGAAGAGAATACAAGTCTTCATAGCTGTTATAAGAAGAAACTTCTTGCCATATAGATGGTGGTGGCACATGCTTTAATTTCCAGAGTTCAAGAGGCAGAGGCAGGTGGATCTCTTTGTGTTTGAGGCCAGCCTGGTCTACAGAGCTAGTTCCAGGACAGTCAGAGCTACACAGAGAAATCTTGTCTTGAAAAGCAAAAGGATAAACTCCTCCTTAGCCCCTGCACTAGTTCTTATCTGCAGGTTCTGACACTGAGTTCCTGCCTTGGTTTCTATGTATAATGACTACAAGCTATGAGATGAGATAAACTCTTTCTACTCTAAGTTGATGTGGTAATAATATTTTAGCATATCAATATAAAAGTAACTAAGCCAAAAATTGGTACCAGGTATAGAATAATTCTGTGACAAACCTCGCCATGTGCTTTGGGCAGGATTATGGTGGCATCTAAACTTTGGGCTAGAAAAGGTCACTGAGTGCTCAGAGCTTAGTGAGTTGTTCTATAGAAGTTTAGAAGATAAAAATGTTGAGAGTAAGGCAGCTGATGAAGGCCCGCTTTGTCAAATTTCAGAGGGAAGAAAAATACTCTCCCTGGCCCATTTTTGATATTTTGAATTAAGAATCTGTGGCTCTGGGCTAAATGATTACTTGTGATTAATTAAGAAACAACTACTAAAAGCAAGCCATTGCTTTGCTGGGACAATTCATGCTGGCCATCTGGAATTAGAATATTATCAGTGATTAAAAAGAGACTAGAATTTTTTGGAGCCTATTGCCTATGGTGGGGTAACTTGCTCAGCGTTGATGCAGAAAGGAGGGGCTTGGTCTTGCCTCACTTGAATGTATCAGGCTTTTCTGACTCCCAATGAGGGGACTCACCCTTTGGGAGGAAGGGGTGGAGGTTAGGGGGAAAGCTGGGGAGAGCAGGAGGAGGACTGAGAGGGGGATCTGTGGTTGGTATTTAACATAAAAATATTTAAACAAAAAGAGAGAAAGGAAGGAAGGAAGGAAAGAAGGAAGGAAGGAAGGAAGGAAGGAAGGAAGAGAAGAGAAGAGAAGAGAAGAGAAGAGAAGAGAAGAGAAGAGAAGAGAAGAGAAGAGAAGAGAAGAGAAGAGAAGAGAAGAGAAGAGAAGAGAAGAGAAGAGAAGAGAAGAGACTAGCAAGCTGGCGGCACATGCCCTTCATCCCAGCAGAGGTAGCAGAGTCAAAGGTAGGTATCTCTCTGCGAGTTCAAGGCCAGCCTAGTCTGCAAATCGAGTTCCATGACAGCCAGGATTTTTACACAGAGAAGCTCTGTCTGGAGAAACCAAGAAGGAGTTGGAGGAGGATGAGCATCATTGAGGTAAAATCTTCTAGAAGTGTTTCCTCAGAGTCAGCACACAAAAGCTGTGCTCTACAGGTGGTCAGGGTTGCACCTTGTTCTGGCAACCAAACTTGGGAAGATCTAAGAGTGTCACTGGCAGCCAGAACTTGGTAATATGTAAGAGTTTTCCAGGTTGCACTGGTTTTAAAGGCATGAAGAAGTCATAGAAGGCAGCTGAGGCTTGACACTGACAGGTCAGGAGAAGTCATAGGGGAAGGTACAACCTTAGTCGAAAAAGAAACCCCCAAATTGAAGGGGTCATGGAAAGAATTTGAGGCTGGCCCTTTGTGGCAGTGCACCACAAATTCCTGATGAGAGCCTGGGAAAGCCTCTGTGGTGAAGATGAAGGTGCAGCCAGTTGCAGAGTTGACCCCAGAATTTGGGAGATGTCAATACCATGGAATGACTGCCAAGAAAAGCAGCATCAGTGTCATGGAGTCAGACTAAACCTAGAAGACAAGCTATTCTGTACTGCAAACAGCACAGCTGAGGAAATGGAGCCTTTGGAAATAAGGAAAGTAACATTATAGTTGATTAGTAATGTGTTTGTGTGTCAAGTTCAGAAAGGGTCATTTGTCAATTGTGCTGGTTACTGTATTATTAATTTGACATAAGGTAAAGTTAACTGAGAGAAAGGAGCCTCAAATGAGAGAAATGTCTCCACAAGGCTGGCCTGTATATAAGCCTGTAGAGCATTTTCTTCATTAGTGACTAATAGGAAAGGGTCAAGCCCATTGTGGGTGGGACCATCTCTGCGGTGATAGCCTTGAGATCTATAAAAAGTCAGGCTGAGCCAGCCAGAAGAAGCAAGCCAGTAAGCAGCACCTCTCCTTGACCTCTGTATTAGATTCTGTCCTCGGGTTCCTTCCCTGCTTGTGTTTCTACCCTCATTGCTTTTGATGATGAACTGTGATATTGCAGTTTAAGTGAAATATAAACCCTTTCCTTCTCAAGGTACTTTTGGTCACAGTTTTACAAGTAGTAAAATAAATAGCTGCATTTCTTACCAAATAGTCTGCTAACATTTGTGCTATTTTTACTTTGTTTTTCTCTATATAATATGTTAATCTATTTATGAGTACATTTTAATGATTTTCATCTGAATCATGATAAGTAGGTTAAAGTTGTAAATATCCTGACACTTTGCCCTGAAAATTTTTGTCGTATACTCCTGAGGTGTATTTATTTTTTCCATAAAACAAAATTTAGGTGATCATTTCAGAAATATAAGGGTTGTTTGCTTTGTTTTGTTTGAGACAGGGTAAGTATGTATATAGCACAGGCCTTCCTTAAACTTGAAATGATTCTCTTGCTTCAGTCTCTTAACTGTTAGGGTGACAAGTAGGAGCAACCATGTTTCAGTTAAGAAAGGTAACACTGATATAAAACCATTATCTAACAGACAGTACTATGGTGGTTTGAAACAAAATGGCCCCCAAAGGGAGTGGCACTATCAGGAGGTGTGGCCTTGTTGGAGGAAGTGTGGCACTGTGAGGGTGGGCATCTTTTTCTCAAGCTTCCCTCACTGTGATTTTTAGTTGAGTTCCTGTTGCATGCATGATGTAGGACTCTCAGTTGTAACACCACATCTGCCTACACACCACCATGCTCCCCACCATAATGATAATGAACTGAACATCTGTAACTATAATAGAGCCACCCAATTAAATGTTTTCTTTATAAGAGTTCCTATGGTCATAGTGTCTCTTAACAGCAATAGAAACCCTAAGACAAATACATATTTAAATTTACCCAGTAGTTCCAATAACATTAATTATTAAAACTTTTTCAATTTTGGATCCAAAGCAGGATTGCATTTAGTTATTATATCTTTTAAGGTATACTTTAATTTAGCACATAAATATTTTTTTGTTTCTATTGATGGGGCAACATATGCACCTTATCAGAGATCCCAGAACTAGCTAAAAGAACCAGGCTACCACAGATGAGGAGAGCTGTCTCATCTTTGTGATTTGAGCCTTTCTTTTCTGAAGCCCAGGTTACACATAGACCAGCCAGACTCACAGACATATGTTCTGAGAGGTACCTGCTCACAACCATAAGACTATAGGGAAATGTGGTCTGATGAACCGAAATCTAACACCTTTGAATTCACTCTTTGCCATAGTGAATCTTGTTAATTAATCACTTCTGGACCCCAAAGGCAATATCTGTTCTCTTAGGCCATTCAAATAAGTGTCTCTGGCAGGACTTTCCCTTCTCCCAGATTCTCCCAGACTTGCTAAAAACTGTTGAATTACATTCTTGAAGATAGCCATCAAAGTCTATCCCCATATTTAACCACTTCTTCCTGAGGCTGACTACCAAGGTATAGCTATCAAACCTCCCCTATGGCTCACCTAATTAACATGCGCAATTAAAATAAAAACCTCACTCTAACATGGGGTTTCCAAAAACTGCCATTTGCCTATGTACCACATCTGTTTCCCTCTATCCTGAGGCAGTCCTTTGTCCACTATGACAAATATCCTTGCCCCCTCCCCTTCTCCCCTTCCCCTTCTCCCTCTATCTCCTGTCTTTATCCCTTATTCCTGCCCTCTGAGGCGAATATTTCTCTTTTGTGCTGAGATGAGAACTTGGTTTGGGGAAATCCTGAGCCAATATATTTCCTTTCAATATGTATATATTTTTTGTAGAATTTTATATGAGGATTTTAAAACTATAGAACAATTGTGTTGTGGAATGTCTCTGAATTGTCTGAATTTATCAAGTTCCCTAAGCATATATAGATGGCATAGATGTATATAGATGACATCTATCTACAGTATATAGATGCCACACTGGCAGCTGAAGATGTCTTCACCTAGGATTTACTTTTGATTTAAGATAATTTAACTGTATGTTCACTTGTGAGAAAGTAGAAGGACAATGTGAAGAAGGAAATAGGAATGGACACCATTAAGTATAGGTTCAAATAAAGTCAAGATTCAATCACATACATTTTCATTACAATTTTCAAATGCTTCTTTCTAACTTAGTATTTTTAGGATTTCTTTTGTCAAGTATCCCAAGTAAAACATCTGATAAGCAAGCATGTGTATTGAAGAGAGTTGGTGAGCAAGCTGGGATCATTGATGTAATAGACTAGTTTGTTTTCTAGTTGACCTAGGCCTTTTTTGACCTCTTAAATTCATTCTTACCGATCCAGAAAAATTTACTTTTTTTTTTTTTTTTTTGAGTCAAAAAGGAAAAAATATCCAGGCTGCAAACCAAAACCCCTGAATAGTTTGATAACAGAAGGCACTTATTCAGGGATACCCCCTGAGAAGAGGAAATAGAGAAGATCTCCTGAATAAATTGGAATCATAATGGGGAACAAGCAAGGAGAGGTGCAAACAAATCATAAGAGAATGAGATGGTTGAGTGAGAGGAGCAACAGAGAGGGAGAAAAAAAAGAGATGGATATCTTGTTAGAGGGAGCCACTGTGGGGTTGGAAAGAAACTAAGTGCTAAGGAAACCTCCAAGAACCCACAGGATGTCCCTGGCTAGGACTAATACATTATTCTTAAACATTAAAAATTATCTTCTTGTCAATAGGGTTTATGTTCCTTTCTCTAACAATATTAATCATGGCATCAAAAAATATAACAATTTCATCTTTTAAAATCTTTCTAGAATTCCCAGTCTGAGAAACACGGCAAATCTAATCATAGTTGTTGATCCTAATTTTCAGGGTGAAAACTATATGCCACAGGAGACACTCTAGGGTATATGATATAGTATATTAAAATATTGGAACTTGGATTTTTTTCCTCATTTGAAATTTATATGGTTTAAAATGTATAAAACTATTATTGAAGACAATAGTCATTTACCCAAAATGGTCATTCTGTGGTTAGCATGAATTGAGATACTGAGATTTCAAAATATGTATCAGATTTCAAAGATAGAAAAAGTACATAATGTCACATATTTTTCATTAATGTCCTGTAGAAATAATATTTTAAAATACTAGTTTAATTAGAACACAATTAATAATATTAGTTTATTTTTCTTTTTATCTATTAAAATTTTAAAATCTTCATACATTTCTTATTCTTAGAATATATTTCTATTAGACAATAATGAAAAGTAACAGTTTTATAGTAATACAGTATAAAATGGAACTTTTTAATGAATATAAAACCTGTACAGTGGGAATACATGTTTATATTCTTACTATAATGACAGAAGGGGGAAATTACAAATGTTTTGCAAATACTGCTCTTGAAAGCTAATTGAAAAATTCATTTAAAACAGGCTTTACTGTTCTCTATAGTCTGCTCAGTGTACCCTACTGATAAGGATTTTTTTTTCTACTATCCACATACTTCAATTGAAATATTACTCTCTTAGTTGCTCCTGGGTCAGCACTGGCTATACATTTTCAGGGTCCAGAGAAAAATAAAATATCTTAGCATTCTATTTTAAATTAGGAATGTCAAGAAAGTTAAAATAGAACACTGAGACTAAGATAGGATCTTCTGAATCTTTAATCTTTGGAACTATGTATATCATATACCCAAGAAGCTGACCTATGTATATCATATACCCAAGAAGCTGACCTTGCCTCAGATCATGTACATTCTTGGAGTGTCCAGGTGTTCTTGGTTCTTTTGGATTCCCTGATAATTACTGTGAGGTGCTGAGAATTCCCTATCCTGATTTAGAAGGATGATTATAGGTCTTTATAATTATAGGTCCTTAAGTAAGTGCACAGCTCTTTCATTATGCTGCTTAAAACCATGTTTCCTGGAGTCTTCTCTTGAATTTTATAGTCCAGCTAGAGCGTTACTAGACACAGAAAGAAGGAAGATTTTATTCTTCACAAAAGAGATATTCCCAAGAATTCCTTTCAACTTGTTTGATTAAATTTAAATTAGATTTTTTTTTATCTTAATGAGACAATATTTTGATAATTATTTCTTCATTATCTACAAACCATAAGTATCCAAATTACTGTTAAAAATAATCTAAATGGTTATCATTGTCACCATTTCATTAAGATATAAGACAAATGAACAGATTTAAGTATCTTATGCCATGAGATTTACATTTAATGCAAATACTGTTACTTTGAGAGTTGTTTAAAGATGATGATAAAATGCACTCCTGTTTTTCTTGAATTTGAGGGATAAAGTGACCTTTTATTATATGAACATAAATAATTTGTGCTAATTAACTTTGTTTAAAAATCAAAAGTATTGATCCATGACAGTAGTGAGTATTGAAAATTTTGTTCACAAACTGACAAAGAAAAGTGTGTCTTCTAAAAGTAGAAGTTGAAATTTATGTCATTTGTAATGAAATAAAATAGCAACTAATATAAGAAAACAGGCATCAGTAGCAGAAGTTTGGTCATAGAAAAGAGGAGTGATCCAAAGATATAAGAAGGTATCTTTTGATTGAACCAAGAGTTACCACGAATGTCATGTCCTAATTCATGCCAATGACTAAATGTTCACATAAGTTGTGCCCACACCATTCTTGCACTCATTTTTTTGTAATGTTTTGGTTTTATTTCTGATAAATGGTCCTGCTAATTTCAAATTTCTGGCATCAACTAACCCTTCCACCACCATAGCCTCCACAATAGTTGGTGTTACAAGTGTGTGCCAGTGCACCCAAGGCATTCATTTTAAAGATAATTGGGTATGAGCTAAATAAAAAAATACTATTAAATTATCTCAGATGAAAATCAAAGTAATACTTGAAAAATGACCATTTATTGCAGATGCTGTCATTTTTATCCAGTGTGTATGTTTGGCTTCTTTGTCAGAAATATGGTGTCCAAAGGTACGTGGACTTATTTCTCAGTATGAATTTTAGTACATTGATCAATATGTCTTTTTATACCAATACTATGTTACTTTTTATACCAATACTATAGCTTTAATACAATTTGAAATCTGAGATGGTGATGCCTTTTGCAGTTTTTTATTATTCAAAAATTTTCTAAACTATCTTTTTGTGCTTCTATGTGAAGCTGATAACTGCTCTTTCAATTTCTGAGAAGAACTGTGTTGGAATTTTAACAGGGATTGCATTGAATCTGTAGATTGGCTTTTGGTAGGAGAACCATTTTCACTATATTAATGATCTTGATCCCAGAGCATGGGAGATCCTTACGTCTTTTGATCTCTTCTACAATTTCTTTCTTCAATGTTTTAAAATTATTATTATATAAGCTTTTCACTTGCTTTATTGGTGTTATACCAGGATATATCTTGAGGCTACTATAAGAGGCATTGCTTCCCTGATTTATGTCTCAGTCTGTTTTTATGTATGTAGGAAGGCTATTGATTTTGTGTGTGTGTGTTAACTTTTATCCTGCACATTGCTGAAATTATTTTTCAGCTGTGTCCTCATGGTATTTATCCTTTATGGATAAAATGATATCATCTTCAAATAAAGATATTTGTACTTTTTCTTTTCCTAGTTATATCACCTTGAGTTCCTCTAGCCAAACTTAAGTGCTATATTGAATATGAATGAAAAATATTTATAGCATTAAATATATTATAAATAATCAAAACAGTTCATAGAAAGAGAAGAGTATATTAAATATACTAGGAAAGAAGAGTATCAATAAAAATTTTAATTTCCAAAATAAAAAAACAAAAAAATGAAGGAAAATTGGCTCACAGCAAGCAAGATGAAAGACATAACAAATACTAACTAAAATCAATGAGAGTTAAAAAAATTAATATTTTAAAAATCAGTAAAATCTAGTGCTAGCTCTGGTAAAATTCAGGAAATAATACATTTGGCTTTGCTCAGAAAAGTAACACAGATTTCCTGATTTAAGAAATAACAAACCATCAGAGGCCAGGCCAACTTTCTGAAAATCAGAAGCCAATCAAGCATTCTGAACCTCAGGGAATATTGTCCCCCATCCTGCCTGTACTTGCTCAGCATGAGTCTAACTGCCTCACTCCTGCACATAACCATATCACAACACACATCTTTGGTGGAAGCCTTCTACCTCATTAAAGGCCAGACCAGCATCCTGAAAAATAGCCTTCCACCCCATCAGAGTCCAGGCCAAAATCCTAAAAACCAGAGACCAGACAGAATTCTGAACTCCGGAGACCGGGCCTACTTCTTGAAAGTCAGGTGAAAGCCTCCTACCCCACCAGAAGCCAGGACAGTATCTGAACTCCAGAGGACCCCCAAACAGATCAGAACACACACATACACACACACACACACACACACACACACACACACACACACACACACACACACACAGGCACAAAGGCACACATGCACAGAGGCAGAACTTCAGCTCCAAACTTGGGCAATAACCCCCTGCTGAACCGGAGACTATCCAGATCACCAGAAGTCCAGCTTCCAATGCAGGCAGAGACCCTACTCAACCACAGGCCACAGGATCCAGAAGACCAGAGAGGAAACAGAAACTACAAAAAGAACACCCATCCACAAAGACAAATCCGGAAATTATCCTAGATCTATAATTACTACAACTCCAGATGCCTATACATAAGTGTAAGAAAACAAACAACAGCCAGGGCAATATATCACCACCAGAGCCCAGTCATTCCACTACAGCAATCCCTGAATATTCCAACACAGCTGAAACACAAGAAAATAACCTTAAAAACAACTCTATGAGGATAATAGTGGTCTTTAAAGAGGAGATTAAAAACTTCCTTTAGGAAATTGAGAAAAAGACAACCAATAAATTAGGGGAAATTAATAAATCCCTTAAAAAATGCTGAGAGAACCAAAGAAAAACAAAGAGGGGAAGGAAACTATTCAAAACCTGAAAATTGAAATAGTGGCAATAAAGGAAACACAAACTGAGGGAATTCAGGAAGTGTAAAAGCTGAGAAAGTGAATAAGAATTACAGATGGAAGCTTCACCAACAGAATTCAAGAGATGGAAGAATCTCAGGCATTGATGTTACAATAGAAGAGAGGCATCAGTCAAAGAAAATGTTGGAGCAAAAAACTCAAAACATAAAACATCCAAGAAATTTGGAACATTATGAAAAGACCAAACCTAAGGATAATAGGAATAGAAGAAGGAGAATTCTAGCTCAAAAACTCAGAAAATTTAATAAAATCATAGAAGAAAATTTTCCTGAGATAAAGAAGGGCATGCCTGTAAAGGAACATGAAGACTATATAACACCGAATAGATTGGATCAGAAAAGAAGTTCCTGAGTCATATAATAATCAAAACTTTAAATATACAGAAAAAAGGGGGCCTGGACAGATGTCTTGTAGTCTCTAAAAGACCATGGTTGTCAGCCCAAAATTAATATACCCAGTAAAACTTTCAATCATCATAGAGGAAGAAAACAAGATATTTCATGATGAAGTTAATTTAAACAGTATCTATCCACAAATCCAGCCCTACAGAAGATACTAGAAGGAAGTCATCAACCCAAGGAAGTTAACTACATCTACATAAACACAGGCAAAAGATAATTTCACACCAACAAAATCAAAAGAAGGGAAACACAGACACACATATACATACACACATACCACGACCATTACCAGCAGAACAATATAATAACAGGAACAAATAATCAGTTCTCATTAATGTTTCTCAATACCAGTGGACTCAATTCACCAATAAAGACACGGGCCAACAGAATAGATACAAAAACAAAATTCAACCATTTGCTGCATACAAGAAGCACACCTCAACATCAAAGATAAACATTAACCTAAAAGTAAGGGATTGGAAAAAAAGTTTTCCAATCAAATAGGCCTAACAAGCAAGTAAGTATAGCTATCCTAATATGTAACAAAATAGACTTTCAACCAAAATTAATCAAAAGCGATAGTAATGGACATTACATACTCATCAAAGGAAAATCCACCAAGATGATGTCAATTCTGAACACCTTCACCCCAAATGCAAGAGCATCTACATTTGTAAAAGAAACATTACTAAATGTTAAATCACACATCAAACTCCACACATTAGTATTGGGAGAATTCAACACCCCACTCTCACCAATGGGCAGGTCATCCAGACAGAATCTTTTTTTTTTTCAGGTGCTATTCTTATTTTTTTTTTATTTTCATTAAAAAATGTCATCTCCATCAATGTATCCTCCTGTTCCCCCGCCTTCCCTCCTCCCAACCCCTCCCAGCCAGCTCTCAGCCTCCCCCCTTCCCACAGAATCTTAAATAGAAATAATGGAACTAACAAATGTTATGACTCAAATGAACCTAACAGATATATACACCCAAGTACAAAAGAATATACCTTCTCAGTAGCTCATAAAGCCATTTCCAAATTTGACCATATACTTAGTCACAAAGCAAATCCTGCAAATACAAGAAAATTGAAATAGTACCATGTATTCTATCAATCAGACCAGCATGGATTAAAATTGAATTTCAATAACAGAAATAATAGAAAGCCTATAAACTCATGGAAACTGACTAACACTCTACTGAATTATAGCTAGGTTAGAAAGAGATAAAGAAATAAATGAAAAACTTCTTAGAATTCCATGAAAATGAATGCACAAGATACTCAAACTTATGAGACACAATGAAAGCAGTGCTAAGAGGAAAGGTCATAGCACTAAGTACTTCCAAAAAGAAATTAGATAATTTTCATACCTATGACTTAAGAGCAAACCTAATCCAAGAACAAATCAAAAAGATTTTCCACCACCACAATCAAATAGGCTGTCAATGTAATCCACCATATAAACAAAGTGAAAGAAAAAAGAAAAACAGACATGGTCATCTCATTAGATGCTAAAAAAATAAAAAAGCCTTTGACAGAATCCAAAACCCTTTTATGGTAAAACCTTAGAGAGATCAAGGGTACAAGGATCATACCTAAACATAATAAAGGCATATTTAGCAAGGCAACAGCCAACATCAAACTAAATGGAGAGAAACTCAAAGAAATTCCATTAAAATCAGGAAAAAGACAAGGCTGTCTACTCTCTCCTTATCTATTCAGTATAGTACTTGAAGTTCTAGCTAGATCAATAAGACCACTAAAGGAGATAGAGAAATCAGAAAGGAAGAAGTCAAAGTACCATTATTTGTGGATGATATGATAGTATACATAAGTGACCTCCAAAATTCTACCAGGGAACTCCTACAGCTGATGAACAACTTTAGTAAAGCAGCTGAATAAAAGATTAACTCAAAAAACTCAGTAGCCCTCTTATATACAAACGACAAACAAGATGAGAAAGAAATCAGGGAAATAACATCCATTCCCTAAGAAGGGATACATTGCTCTGTCTTGATGCAGGGGTGAGGGGCTTGGTCCTGCCTTAACAAAGTATGCCAGACTTCGTTGATGCCCCATGGAAGACCTTACCCTCTTTAAGGAGTGGATGGGGATGGTAAAAAACAGAAGGGAGGGGGAACTGTGTTTGGTATGTAAAATGAAAAAAAAAAAAAGAAAATGTGGTACATTTATGCAAAGGAATATTCAGCTAATAAAAATAGCATCAGAAAAATTGTAGGCAAATGGATGAAACTAGATAAAATTCATCCTGCTTGAAGTAACCCAGACCCAGAAAGAAGCAAATATCAGCTTTGAAGTAAAGGATAACCATACTGCAACCCATAGACCCAGAAAGGTTAGGTAACGAGGGCCCTAGGGGACCCTTGGATCTCCCTGGGAAGGAGAAATAGAGATTTTGTAGGTAGCTGAGGGCAAGTGAGGATTAGAACACGAGGGATAAGGTAGGGGTGAGGTGGGGGAGATTCCTGTAAGAGCCAACTGGAAAAGGCGAGCATTTCAGGGTTAGGCAGAAATCTGGTGCAGGGAAAAATCCCAGGAATCTCCAAGGATGACCCCAGCTAAGATTCCTAGCAATCATGGCTAGGTAGCCTGTTCTGGTCATCTCCTCTGACCAGTGAAGGGATTGGGGCACCAACCCAGCCAATTAACCTTCAACCTACAGCCTTTCCTACCTATGGAATGTGCAGGAAAGTCTGGTAATAAATAAAGGTGGTCTAAAGATTGAGGGAGTGACCAACAAATGACTGCTCCACCATGAGACCCATGCCACAAAATTAAGCCCACCCCTGACAGTCTGGAGTGCTTGGACTCCAAAGCCTAGGATAGAATCAAACGTGACTGGAGGAAAAAAAAATGTCAATTTAATGATGTCTAAGGATGTTCTGCTATACTCATGGAATTGTGCCTAGCCCAATAGTCAAAAGGGAGGTTTTATCCAGCAACTGGTGGAAACAGATACAGAAACTCACAAATCAAATATTAGGCAGAGCTCGGTGAATCCTGTGGAAGAGAGCAAGGAAGGATTGTAGGAGTCAGAGAGGTTAAAAGGCATTTAAGAAAACCAAAAGAATCAGTTAAACTGGTCTCACAGGAGCTCACAGAGACTGAACCAATGCATGGAACTGATCTAGACACTCTGCATAAATGTTACAGTTATGTAGCTTGGTCTTCTTGTGGGACTCCTAACACTGGGAGCTGGGGATGTCTCTGATTCTTTTCCTGGCTTTTGGGACTCTTATTATTCACACTGAGGTTACCCAGCATTAATACAAGGGAAGGTATTTAGTCTTACTACATACAATGTGATATGTCACGTTTTGTTGATATTTATGGGAGGCCTGCCCTTTTCTGAATAGAAACAGAGGAGGGAGTGGATGGGGGAGGGGGCAAAGGGAAGGTAGGGGAAGAGACTGTGAGCAGAGTAGAGAGAAAAAATACAAAATAGAGAGGGAATATTTTATTTGGAAAATGGAATAAGTTAACAAACATTGAATAAATAAAATGTTATGAATAAACATATTCCTCCAAAAAAGAAATAAATATATAAACATATAAATAATTATAGACCCTACAAATTTTATAATGACAAAGGAATACTTCAATAATATATTTGGCAAGTTAGATCAAATAAGAAAATACTTAAAATACAAATTATTAAAATTCATTTTATATGCAACAGATAACCTAAGTTTAAAACTGTATTTATTCCTATAAATTTTCCACCAGAGAAAGCACCAGGAACAGATAATTTCACATTTCAATACTACCCCAAACATTTAAAAAATAAGATGAACACTGTAAACATTCTAGAAAACAAAATAGGAGAATCCACATTCTGCCTCAACTTTTAAATTGTTTTATTCTGATATTAAATGTAGAGAGAGATAAAACAAGAAATGGATATTACAAAGCAATCTCCCATGGGTATTTGTGCAGGAAGCTACTAAATGTTGTTTAATTGACTCCAGCAATATAGAATAAGGATAGTCTATCATTACTAAGAGAGGTTTACCCCCAGAAAGGCAAGAATGACTCAACAACAAACATCAACCACTGATATTAGCAACACTATAAACTGAAGAATTATTATTCCATAGATCTGCAAAAAAGGGTATTTGAAAAAACTTTTAAAGTTTATTTTAAAAGTTTTTTTTTTCCTTATCCACCTCTGTTCCTCCTCCTTTGCCTCCTTCCAGTCCCTCCCAGTTCTCCCTCAGCCTCCCCTCACCCAATCCCCCCATTCATTCCCCAAGGAGGGCAAGGGGTCCCAAGGTGGGTCAGTTCAGTCTGGCATATCCAGTTGAGGTAGGTCAACGTTCCTCATTCCAATATTAAGGCTGAGTTAGGTGGTGTTCCTGTGTAGGGAATGGGCACATAGTCTGATTTTACTCCAAGAGACTCCACAAACTGCTGACACCATTCAACAGTCATCTATCATTGGAGGGTTTAGTTCCTTTCCATGAAAGTTCCTCAGCAATTATTTCTGAGTCAGTGAGCTCCCAATAGCTCCAGTCAGCTGTCACTGTGGGTCTCCCCCTCATGATCCTGGTCCCTTTGTTCATTTACTCTCTTCTCTCTCTTTCTTCAGTTGGACCTGGTGTTCATCTTGGTGCTTAGCTATGGAACTCAGCTTCTGCCTCCATCGGTTACTGGATGAAAGTTCTATAATGGGAATTAGGGTGATCATTCATTTGATTATAGGGGAAGTCCAGTTTAGGCACCCCCTCTTGTAGTGGATATATGATGTTACATTGTAAATAATTATCCTGCCTATGAGTTTAATAAAAAGCGCTGATTGGCCAAAGGCAGACAGGAAGTATGGATGGGACTACCAGACTAAGAAAACTCTGGGAACAGGAAGAACAGAGCATAAATACCACAGAGAATCCAGAAGATGCAGAGGACAACTGCTGCTCTGCGGGTCTGGGGACCCAAACCTCAAGGCTAGGCCCGAAAGTCTGGACCAGAAACCTCATACTACACCCTCTACTACTGCTTGGAGAGCTAGCCAGGAACATCTTGTGGGGTCTTGGAGGTTTCTTTAGCACCAGGTTTCTTTTTAACCCCGCAGTGGCTCTCTCTATCAAGATATCCACTTATTTTTTTTTTTCCTCTTTCTGTGTTGCTCCTCTCATTCAACCTTCTTCTTCTCTCATGATTTGTTCCCATCTCCCCTTGCTTGCTCCCTGTTCTGATCCCAATTTACTAAGGCAATCTTCTCTATTTCCTCTTCTCAGGGGGATCCCAGAATATCTCTTGTAGTGAGATTTAGGTGTTAGTTGACAAAGCTTAGAGGCCTGTTTTTGGCATATCAGGAGTGTAGGGAGATTATGCTGTTTGATTGTAAATAATTGTCCCCACCTATGAGTTTAATAAAAAGCGCTGATTGGCCAAAGGCAGACAGGAAGTGTGGGCAGGGCTACCAAACTAAGAAGACTCTAGGAACAGGTAGAACACAGCAGAATGCCAGAGAGAAGACAGAAGAAGCAGAGGACAACTATGCTGCTGTGAGAAAAGGTACCTAGCCGCATGGCTGAACAGGATAAGTCATGAGTTAGTTTAGGGGTAAAGAGTTAGCAAGTTACATGCCTGGGCCTTAGGCTGATCAACCTAAAACTACTGTAAGCATCTGTGTGTTTTTGCAGGTCTGTGGGTCTACAGGTCTACACCTTGAGGCTAGGCCAAACATCTTACTACACAGGAGCCTGAATGGGGCCTGGCCAGACTTTCTAGTACATTTACCATGATAGTCTCTATTAATCTCCTTCTGTTACCAAGCTGTTCAGGGGTTGTGGTTTGAAGCCTAGATATTCTATGTTTTATGTCTAAAAACTTCACTTATGAGTGTTTAAATACCATGCCTGTCTTTCCGGGCCTGTGTTACCTCACTCAGGATTATACTCTCTAAATCCATCCAGTTGTCTGCAAATTTTAGGATATCATTTTTACTTTTTTTTTTTTTACTGATGTGTAGTACTTCATTGTGTTTTAAATTTATATAATTTATCAGCATACTAGAAATGGGAATTAATATCTTTCACTGGAAGGAGTTACCTAAATTTATACTTACTAATAAAACAGTACTTATTACTACATAAGGGAGGAGGCAAGACTGTCTGCTTTGCCTACTCTTGTTCAAATCTTTTCCAATATGTAAGTTCAGAAGAAGAAATAATAGACACAAGTGTATGAAATTAGAAAGAAAAAATTATATCCACTTTTAAAAGATTTTGTTGTCCATATATAAATCCATAAATGTTTACATGAAAAGCTCCTAGAATAAATGAGTATATCAAGTTTCAGGCACGAAGGCAATTGTGACAATGTGTACACCTTTAATTTTATATTATGGAAATTAAGATAAAATATGGAAAATCAGAACAAAACATTGAAATATTAGTACTTAGGTTCAAATCTACTAAAATATGTAAAGAATCTGTATATTGAATATTATGAAACACTGATAGAAATCAAAAGTCTCTAAAGACTTAATGGTGTTTAAGAGGTGAGTTCTCCATTGATTTAGTTTGCTTCTTACCATTATATTGTGGTGAAACTTTTTTTTATTTTTTTATTACAAAACTTAACTGAGCATTTTTATTTCTTATCTACTAAGCATCATTCCTTGATTTAATGTGCTGATATTTACTTCTTCAAAATCGCTTCTTTTCTTGTTGTTTTGTCTAATATTCCTCCTTTAGAATATTTTCTTTTTTTCCCTTAGCTCACTTGTAGTCATATGTTTCTGGTCCATCTGGCCTCAGGTCCAAACATGCAGTACAGTAGCCACTTAGCCCCAAATAATCACACAAAGGCTCACTAATTACAAACTGCTCAGCCTATGGTTCAGGCTCATTATCAGCTCACTCTTACAACTTAAATTCAACCCATTCTTACTAATCTATGTATTGACAGATGGCTTATAGTGTGTTCCATTACATCTTGATCTCTTGGGCAACACCTAGCAGTATCTCTCTTGATTCCATCTCCTTTCTTCTTTATCTATGCTTAGAATTCCCACCTTCCTCTATCCTGCTTTGCCATAGACCAAAAACAATTCTTTTATTAGCCAATGGTAATTCACAGTGTATAGAAAGTCATGCCACATCACTCACTCACATGGTTTCAGTCACCAAATTGTCACAGAGGATAATTGTAGAAGTATACTTCTATAATTCTAACCTGATGCCTACCCCAGAAGTACATCACACCTTTTGTAGATCAATGAACTTCACTGTGACATTTCTGTACATATACATATTATATTCTAATCATATGCACCCTTTCTTCTACTGTCTTTCATCTCTTTTTCTCCCCCTAGCTATCTCCCCATTCTTTGATAGGCCTTTTTCTAATGTCAGGATATCTTCTTTGTTTTTTTCAAAATATGAAAGAAAACATGTAATATTTGTCCTTTTCTGTTTATCTTATTCTAATTAGCATGATGTACTCTAGTTCCATCAGTAGTCTTGAAATGACAAAATTTTTCTTTATGACTAAGTAATATATATATATATATATATGATGTTTTCTTTATTGATCTGTTCATAGACACTTATGCTGATTTCATAATTTTGCTGCTGTGCATAGAGTATCAATAAATATAGCTATGCAGATGTCTTTTTTTCTAAATGGTAATAAGGACAAAAACTATATAAAATATTTTCACCTTTTATATTTTTTCGAAAACCTAGGTCAAATAACGGATATGTCTTCATTTATATTAGCACTGCTACAAAGCTTAGGTGCTCCTCTGTACAAAGCAACATTTTCTATGTACACTGTCTACCAACTGGGAATGTAAAAACAAACAAGAAAAGTGAGATTAATTCTTAAAGTAGCTTTCACTTTCCTAGGAACTGAAAGAAAATGAGCACATAATTGGTCAGAGTCTCTTATTTTGACAATGTAGTAGAGAGGGGAGTTTGATTGGTTTTCTTTTTCTGTGCTGGTTTATTATTAATCTGTTTTTAACTACAGACTCACTATAACAAATAAGTCCATTGTTCAGGAGAAAAAAACAGCAGGACACCGTAGAACAAACAGGAAAAAATAAGTGTTCTAGAAAAATAAGAGAAAACCACAAATGGACATTAAAAAACAGCTAAACAACCTTTAGAATTCATGTTTTACAGTTAATGAATTAGTAATACTGAATTTTTTGTGGTGAAAAGAAGGCCATGATTCATGTGTGACCATTTGTGGTAAGAAACTATTTTTTTTGTTAATAAAAGCCATAAATTACATGAATTAAACAGATAATATTAGAACCTATAGTTAGGATTATTTTGGCAAGAGAAGTATTTTTCAGTTGAAAAATTGTCAAATTTTTGTTGAAATTGTTGTCATAAACTCTATGTGTAACACTGTACAACCTGGACTCCCTAAGTACAAAGTACAAACCTGATGTTTGACTGTCGGTTTCTTCATCTGTTTCTACAAATTGCTGGATGAAGCCTCACTGATAATAACTAGGTTAGAAAATGGTCTATGAGTATAGCAGAATACCTTTAGAAAACATTACATTGACCATTGACTTTGTCTTTCTTTCCTTTTTAGTCCAGTTGTGTTTTATTCTATCCTAGGTCTCTGAGCTATCCAGTCTCTGGTTTCTGACCCTCCAGGGGTGAGCTCCCTCTCATTGCATAAGTCTAAGGCTGGGACAGTCATTAGTTAGCTGCTCCCACAGTTTCTGTACCACCTTTATTCCAGTACATTATGTAGAAAGGGCAAATTGTAGGTAAAAGGTTATATGTCTGGGTGCCCTGGTAGAGGATTTGGATCCCAGTACCCACATAGCAGGCTATAATTCCCTATAACTCTAATTACATATATGAAGACTATATTGGTTTGAAATGAGAATGGTTCCCATAGGTTATTAAATTCCAATACTTGATCCTCAGTTGGTGGAAATGTTTGGGAAGGATTAGGAGGTACAGCCTTATTAGAGGTGTGTCACTGGGGTTTTGAGGTTTCAAAAGATTCACAACATTCCTAGTGTTTCTCTTTGCTTCTTACTTTTGGATTATGATGTATTCTGTCAGTTGATACTTCTACCATGCCTTTGCTCTGGCATTATAGACTTTGACTCTCTGAACCTCTGAGCTAAAATTAAGCACTTTCTTTTATAAGTGCCTACCATTGTCAGGTTGGTTTTTATTACAGAGATTAAAGAGTAACTAAGACAGATACAAAACATTCACACACAAATAAATATTTAAGTAAATAAATCTGACATCAAACCAGTCCTTTATGTACACACACACAAACACACACACGCACCTTGTTCTTCAACTCTAAGAATTTATAACTTTGAGTAACATCTTTTTCATCATGATATAATTTCAGATAGCCTCTGGTATATCCTCTAAGTTTCTGTGAGGTCAACTTTGTTAGATTCTGCAAATAAAGTCATACAATATTGACATTTTTGTGTATGTCTGGCTTATTTAATGCAGAATAGTTTTTTCAATCCTATCCATGTTATTCTGAAAGATCAAATTTCTTTCTTCTGTAAGATTGTATATTATCCAATTCATATGTATACCACATGTTTTATATCCATTCAACTAACAATAGGTATTTCTCCATTTGTTTCCATTTCTTAGTTATTATGAATAATGTTAAAATATAGAAATACATCATCTTTGACATACTTCAATTAG
This sequence comes from Phyllotis vaccarum, assembly GCA_033318265.1. Taxonomy (NCBI): domain Eukaryota; kingdom Metazoa; phylum Chordata; class Mammalia; order Rodentia; family Cricetidae; genus Phyllotis; species Phyllotis vaccarum. The sequence continues at coordinate 91,140,992 of JARWLC010000013.1, read as the reverse complement.
ACAGGCAGTGATATCTCTTGTCCATCTGAAAAAAATGTGTGATGAGCAGAGATCCAGAGGTGGTAGGGGTCAACTCCAACTCCGACTCTATTACTCTTTCTCCTCCTCTAACTCCTCCTGCTCTATCACCTCTTTCATCTCTTTTCTCTCTCCCCCCTCTCCCCTCCCCTCCTCTCTCCCCTCCCCTCCCCTCCCCTCTCTCCTCCCCTCCTATGGTTAGGGCTGTTGTTTCTCTATATCCAAAATAATAACAAAGCATTTTTTCTCTGCTTCTCTGATATTTAAACATTTACCCCCAATATCACACTCAAAGTTCTTATGATAAGGTCAATTAGGATTTGTGCAACCCCGATGCAGACATTCAGGCAAGCTGAGTCCTAAAACATCTGCCTGATACTTAGTTTTCATGTTTAGTGTTTTAAAATAACATATTTCTTCATCCAGAACTGTGGTTTCCTCAAAACTTGCTCTATTAATGGGTATCATATCTAATTTCCAGCTACAGTTTCTACTTTTAAGATTTTGTCTATGAACAGTACTTCATATAGAGAGTCTGGGAATGAGTATGAAATAGTGTCTTTCATGAATCATTATGGATGACTAGAAAAACATATTCAGACAGTTCATCAAATGAATGACCGCCACTTTTAAAAGAAATATTTATTTAAAAAGCTTAATTCCATATCTACCACTGCTCCCCACCTCTCTTTCCTCATCCCAGTCCCTCCTAGTCCTCCTTTAGCCTTCCCCCACTCCATCTCCCCATCCATTCCCCAAGGAGAGCAAGGAGTCCCAAGGTGGGTCAGTTCAGTTGAGGTAGGTCCAAGTCCCTCATTCCAGTATTAAGGCTGAGATAGGTGTTACTCTGTAGGAAATAGGCTTTGGTTTTGTGGAAAGCGTTCTTTAAATGTAAGTTACCTACTTTTACCATGTACTAGTTGGTACATTTTTTGTATGCTAATAGCATGTTGTACTTCAAATACCTAGACAAAGAAAAACAAAGTAATACTGAACTGGAAGAAAATAATAAGGATTAAGAACATAAATAAAATAAAGACTGGAAAAGTACAGAAAACAAATAAACAAAACTGACAAATTTTTAGCTAGACTAACAAAAACAATGAAAAAAGGCAAATTGAGAAATGAAAAAGAGATAGCATAACAGATACTACAGAATGCTGATAGTTGCAAGACATAGCAATAGATGACTAACTATACATTAAAGAAAATGTTGAATAACCTAGAATAAATGAATGAACTCCTAGAAACAGGTAATTTACCAAGACTGAATCAAGAAGAAATAAAAATTTAAAACAGAACAATAACAAAGAAATAAGAAGATGGGATTAAAAATTCAAAGTCTTCATCTCAAAGAAAAGCCATTGATATTATGGTTTAATTGCTGTTTTCACCAAACATTGAAAGATCTAGTACCAGTTATTTTCAAACTCTTTCAAGAAATATATTCCAGCCAGGTATTGTGAAACAGGCCTTTAATCCCAGCACTCTGGAGGAAGAGGCAAGCAGATCTCTGTGGGTTTAAGAACAGCACAGTCTACATCGTGAGTTCCAGAACAGCTAGACTTATGTAGAAAGAATCCATCTCAAAATACCAAAAATAAAATAAAATAAGGAAATAAATTAAAGATATTCCCAACTCAATCTGTGAGATGAGAATTACTTTGATACAAAAGCTAGATAAATAAACATATGAAAATAAAACTACAGGCCAGTATTCCTACTGTACACAAATGCAAAAAAAAAACCCTTAATAAAATATGAGAAACCTAATACCACAGCACACTATAAAGGTTATTTATCATTATCAGTTGAGATTTCTAAGATATACAGTACTATCTTAACCATTGTCAATTTTATCACCAACAAATATATCCCATGTTAACAAAATTAGGAACAAAAATTGCATAATCATTTCAGTAGATTAGAAAACTATTTTATAATCTCAATAATCATTCATGATGGAAATTCATATATATACATATATGTATAATAAATATTTGTACATCAAAACAATGAAAGTCATGTGTGGAAAGTCCATAATAAGTTTACTCAAGGCAAAAAAGGTGAAAGACTTTAAGTTTAGAAGACTGTCTATTCTCAATACTTTCATTCAATACAGTATCAAAACCTTGCCATGTAAATTAGGCAAGAAAAATAAATAAACATTTTTCTTTGTTCTTGGTCCATTCTTTTTTGGGTTCATTTTGTGGAGTACTGATCTAAAACAATAATTGGCATCCTGAGGATTGGTTTAGTCATTGATGAAATCTGTCCAATAATACAGAATGAAATAGCTGCTGGGGAGGACTGGTTTTTTTTTATTATCCTTTTCTTTCTTTTCCTTCTGATACTCTAATTATATATATAGTAATCTACTTGTGGTGTCAAATAATCCCCTTCATTCTTTGTTTCTGTGCTGTTTTTTATATTGAATAATTTACAGTTCTCTAAAAATCCTTTCTCCTGCTTGATTTAGTATGCTGTTGAACTTGTTAATTTGATTTTTTAGTTTAGTTGTATATCTGTTACTTTTATAATGTTAGAAAATATCACAGCCAAGAACAACTTATAAAAGAGTTATTTTGATTTAACAGTTCTAGAGGGAAAAGAGTCTCTCATGGCAGGAGTCATGGCAGCAGGTAGCAGGCATAGTAGTGGGCTGGAGCAGGAAGCTGATAGATTACAATTACAAATAGAAATTCAATTACAAACACAAAGAAGTTAGAGCAAGCTCTAAGTGGGTGAGGTATAAACTCCCAGTGATGTACCTCCTCTAACCTCCAGGTAGTATCAACTATAGACCAATTGTTCAAATGCCTGAGTCTATAAGTGTCATCTCTCACTTAAACCCCCACAGGTTGTGTTATTTTTTTTTTTTGCTGGATTTTAAAAATTTTGTCCTTTTCAATAATATTTGCTGTCTATTTATTGAAGTTTTTAATTAGATCATGTGAAGAGTTTAAACTTTTCCACCTTTAGAAAAGAATTTAGGTTTCAGTTTTCTGAGAAGGGCAAAACAGGTGTCTCTCCCAACAAAGAACCATTAATCAACAACACCTTTACGTTTCAGGGACAAGAGGTAGAACATGTACAAGGCCAGAGTCAGCCACATAATGTCCCAAGGACAAATCCTGCAACTCCTCCTTATGAGTCATGTCCGGACTTGTCCAAACTTGCTCAAGTATGTCCAAAAATGGTGAAACAGAACCTCAGCCAATTAAAAGTATACTGGTGTTCTGCTGCTTGTTTGACTATTTATGTTTGAGATGACCTCACTGTTTCTGAAACTCTTCCTAGCTGTGCATAAAAGGAGCTATTGCCTCACTGACCCGTAGATGCTTGTATTAATCTTATGCTGATCAGCCTATGGCTCTGTCATATTGCTAGCTAGCCTGTACTTCTCAATTCTCCATACCTGTGTAAGTTTCAACACATTACAAAGAAGAACCAAAGCTGCAGTCCATTAGATTGATAGATGGTATTTTAAATCAGCCATAACTCCCAAGGATTTTAGAGGCATTTTATGCATGCCCAATTTGTTATTATTGTTCCTCATGCACCCCAAAAGATTTTTATAACGTGTTAATTAGTGTTACTGTGTTGAAAGCAGTAGGACAGAATATAGTACAGTGGGTTGAAGCTGGAAATATTGCGCCACTGGTATTTTTATGTTATCTGTTTTTAAGGAAGATTGTTGTTGTCCAGGCTATGCTCAAAAATCACAATCTTTCTGACACAGCCTCTAAAGTAGCTGTGATAGAAGACACCTACTACATATCTGGCTTAAGTTAGGATGTTAGATATATGAACCAGCTTTTTTAAAATTTTCAATGAAATTGAGAGTCAGAGTTTATGTCTGTTCTCTTTTCCCTAAAACAAATAGCACATGGGGTGGATATGTAAGAACTTGATCATACTATGCTTGAAAATGTAAATGCCATCCTTTGTGTTGTCTATAGTCCAATAGGCTGGGAAGTGCAGTGGTCTTTTTAAACTTCCAGAATCAGATGATTAAGGAGCCACTCTCTCAGGTGAAGGGTATAAAAGTTAGGCTATTTGACGCATTAGTAAACTATTGCAAATAGAGCAATCTGGATTTATTGTTAAATATACCATGAAAAGATGCAAGAAGAACCTACTTCCCTATTTAATCAATCAGAGGTCTTATAGCTTTATATAAAAAGATTTCCATTCCAAGGGTATCACTAAGTTAAGTCAGAGATAAAAAAGAATGCCCGTTTCACACATGGAAAACCCCTCTAGACACACACACACACACACACACACACACACACACACACACACACACACACACACACACACACACACTTTCTAACAAAGCAAAACAAAGAATAGGGTGCCAGGTGCAGCATGTCTCCTACTCTTATTAACTTTCAGTTATTTTTCCCCCCACAGGGAGACTATAGGCCTAGACTTACTGATGGAACAAGCAAGGGGAAAATTAGTATTCCTTATCTCACTTATGATCAAATAGTTTATTCTTTGATAGAAAGAGAGGTGTGTGAGTGTATATTTGCCCACATTGAGTGTGTACATGTATGTATGCAGAGTGTATGTTTGTGTATGTGAAAGTGCACCTAGAAGTTGATGTTGGGTATTTTTCTCTATCGTTCTCCACTTTATCTTTTGAGATAAGGTGTCTTACTCAATCTGAAGTTACCGATTTATTAGATGGGAAGCCAGTAAGCTTCCATGGGATCTGCCTGTCTCTGCCTGTCCAACACTTGGACTAGAGACATTTGCCACTGCACCTGGCTTTTTAGGTTAGTGCTAGGAATCTGAACACATGTCCTTCTGTTAGAAAAGTAAGCACTTTACTGACTAAGCCATCTCTCCACACCCTGAAACAATTTCTTCTTTATTTGCTATATCAGCTTCTAAAGAGTGACTTGTTAGATTCCATAACCAAAATGAACCTCTGGAAAAGCATATAGGTAGGATATTTTTATTGGAAAATTGGAAGCTAGACTCATTCTAAGAGATGTACACTCTGGGAGTATTGGCATGCCAATTTCCATCACCAATAGGCCTGATTGTTCTTCTTACTTGATGAAAGTCTTCCAACCCTACTTGATCTTTGTACTCAATGGAAAGAAATCCTCAGATGCCCTATCTCTACTGTGTCTTAGTCAAGAGGTTTAAAAGTCAAGCCTGTCCCCAGGGACTGGAAATTTGGAGACTATATGTGTATTACAAACCCTTCACACTTCAGCAAGAAGCTGACAGTTGGGGTTTTTATTATTCTAAAGTATTCTGTATACAACAGGGTTAGTGCATGAGTGTATCCTGCTCTTTCTGCCATCAAAAAAAATTTATTTTATTGTTTTTGTTGTATATGACTGTTTTGCTTACATGTATGTCAGTGTATCATGTGCATGCCTGGAGGCCAAGAAGGCCAGAAGAGAGCATCTTATCACTTGGGAGTAAAGTTATAAATGGTTATGAGCTGCCATTTGGGTGCTGGGATTGGAAGCCATGTCCCCCAGAAGAGCAGCCATTGCTATTAACCATTGAGCCACCTGTTTTCTCCAGCCCCTTTCCTACCCTTTTAAATGGGGATGTTTTCTCTATTGTCTAGAATGTAGATGTCAAAAAGGATTCTGGATTTCTTTTGGAGAATTTGTCTGTTTGTAGGTATCTTCAGTATGTATGATGATAAAAGTATAGCTAGGAGCCAGTGTTTCATTGGTTGTCTGGATAAGTTTTAAACTAAATTCTGAATTTAACAGAACATTTCCTAATCATCCTAATGTTTCTCAAGTAGCTTCAAATTCATTCTTTACCTAAGGAAAAAAATTTCTTGTGCTCTGTTTTTTTTTTTCTATTCCCATTGTATTATACATACCAGAAGTTGTGACATTAAGGATGCTAAACATAATTTCTAATGATACTCTACTACACCCATAGGTCAGTGCTTTGCTTAGTAATCACCATAGTAGCTTCCCCTTGCAGTAACAACAAATACAGATACCCATAACTAGACACTGTGCAGAGAGTGAGAGACCTTGGAACAGTCAGTCTTAAATGGGACATCTCCACCAAACCACTCTCTTCAGGGTTCAGAGAGATATGCTGAAAAGGAAGAGGAAAAACTTCAAGAGCCAAAGGGGATTGAAGACACCACAGAAACCGTGCCTTCCAGACACAACAGTACCATACACATATGAACTCACAAAGACTGTAGAAGCCTGCACAGGGCCTGCACATATTCAAGCCAGGCAAGCTTACAGAGAAAGATTTCATTTTCTCCAATGGAGTCACACTGGGTATATTAACCACACTTTACAGTAGGCCCAATGCCTACCATGTATTTTCTATAAAAATATATAAAAAAATAAGCAAGAATAAAAGAATGCAAATTTACCTTTTTCTCAGCATGGCACAATATATTTTAGACAAAATAAATACAATAATTACCTGGCTTCTTCATTCTCTTATTATGTGAAGATTCAGACAATGCTGTGTAGAAACTGCTAGTATAGAATTGGGTATGGGGGCATATACCTGTAGTCACAATCTTTGGGAATTAAGAGGGAGGCAGGAGTTTAAGTTAAATTTTGCCTACATAGTGAGTTCCAGGTCAGCTTGGGCTGCATTGTCTCAAGAAAAAAATGAAAGAAAAAGACAATAATAATAATAAAAAAGAAATTATAGGTTAAGATGAGGATTCTGTGAACCAAAGTTTATTTTCAGCCACCCTATAGAAACTGTATTTCCATATATGGGAAACAAAATGGAAGGGTTTCATTTTGTAAGCCAATTTTATTTTATATGAATAGTCATTTACATATGTTGATAGTGAAGTGCTACTTTGGTAATTCATTCTCCTCCCTCCATAATCCATTTTTAACTCTCAATCTTAAATGGTTCATAACAGATGAATTTTTCCGTTATATTTTATTCCCACACAAAAATAAAATACATGAAAACTGAATGCCATATTTTTCACTTCACAAACATTGATTTACTCGATTATTTTGTAGTTAATTTTATATTTCTGTAGAGCAGTATCTTATACCAAACATAGAGATTATTCTAGTTTCCTTTCTGGTGCTATGATTAAACACACTTACTCAAAGCAACTCAGGGTAGAAAAGGATTTATTTCATTAATATCTCCATGCCACAGCTCACTATTAAGGGAATGTTGGGTAAACACTCAAGAAGGAACTCAAGCAGAACCACTGGAGGAACACTGATTGCTAGGCTCACTCTCTGGCTCACTAGGTTTGTGTTTGGCTAGTATCTGTATACAGCTTAGTACCATCTGCCCAGCAAACTGTACCACTCACAATGAGATTGGTTTCTATCTTCAATTAAAATATCAAGATAATCCCTCAAAAACATGCCCATAGACTAATCCGGTAAAGATAATTACATGACTGAGATATTTTTCCCAATTCTGTATAGACTGTGTCAAGCTGACAGTTAATGCTAAGAAGTAGACTAATGATAGAATGTTCTAGGAATATATATATATATTAAATTTAGTAATATATATAAATTTATATATATATAAATTTAGTAATATTTCCATATATATATGTATATATATGGAAATATTACTAAATTTCAGATAAACAAATTCTTGTAAGATATATAACTAAATAAATATAATAAATTATAATTAACCATTCAAAATACAATAATCATCTTTGAGATAGTGTTATAATTAAAATTTTTCTAAATTTGTAAATCATTGCTTTCAGTGATTTCTAACATTTTAAAATTTATTTGTAGGTATTCTTTATTTAAAAAAAATTGTTACTGAGTTGGAACATCAACTTTACTAGGCATAAATGGCCTCTAATGAATTTTGACCATCAAAGTTATACAAGAGAAAGAAGAATTGCTAATCTGAAAACTACTTAGATATTTTGTGGTTTACAATTTAATTAAAACCATTAACTTATATTTGTAGAATTTACCATGATTTTAAATATATTGTTATTTGAGCCTGAAGACATTTCAAAGAAATGGGAACCCAATACTATAAATAAAAATATTAAAGGTTATTAGGTTTATGAAATATTCTAAATATTATAGACCCTTGAATTTGTAGTTGTCATTCTTACAGCTCTTGGTATTATATTGCATTACAATTTTATACATTTCAGTGAATTTGTGATTTATCTTTTTTTGATGGCACACACCTTTAATCACAGCACTTGTTATCTCTTGCCTTTGCTCCCAGTACCTTGGAGGCACACAGTCCTTTAATCGCAGCACAAGGAAGTTTGAAACAGGAATGATATGGTTGGGCAGAGAAAGGAATATAAGATGGAAGGAGACAGGAGTTTCCCCACCTTCATTTTTTGTCTGAGAACTCACAGGCATTCAGCCTGAGGATTTGTGGAGACAAGAACTTCCCCTTTTGTCTGAGGATTCAGTAATTATGAAAAGTTTCCCTAGTAGCTTGCTCCTGTTCTCCTCTGATATTTAAGCATTTACCCCAATATCATGCTCCAAGTTTTATGATAAGGTCAATTAGGATTTGTGCAACCCCGATGCAGACATTCAGGCAAGCTGAGTCCTAAAACATCTGCCTGATATTTAGTCCTCATGTTTAGTGTTTTAAAATGACATATTTCTTCATCCAGAACTGTGGTTTCCTCAAAACTTGCTCTATTAATGGGTATCATATCTAATTTCCAGCTACAGTTTCTACTTTTAAGATTTTGTCTATGAACAGTACTTCATATAGAGAGTCTGGGAATGAGTATGAAATAGTGTCTTTCATGAATCATTATGGATGACTAGAAAAACATATTCAGACAGTTCATCAAATGAATGACCGCCACTTTTAAAAGAAATATTTATTTAAAAAGCTTAATTCCATATCTACCACTGCTCCCCACCTCTCTTTCCTCATCCCAGTCCCTCCTAGTCCTCCTTTAGCCTTCCCCCACTCCATCTCCCCATCCATTCCCCAAGGAGAGCAAGGAGTCCCAAGGTGGGTCAGTTCAGTTGAGGTAGGTCCAAGTCCCTCATTCCAGTATTAAGAGTGAGATAGGTATTCCTCTGTAGAGAATGGGCCCCAAGATGTCAGTTCCTGCACAGGAACATAGTCTGTTCCTACTGCCAGAGGTTCCACAAACTGCCCATGGCATTTGACAGTCATCTACCTTTGGAGGGTTTAGTTCCTTTCCATTAAGGTTCCTAAGTGATTATTTCAGAGTCAGTGAGGTCCCAGGTCAGCCCTCTCTATGGGTCTTCTCCTCATGATCCTGGTCTCTATGCTGATATACTCTCTCCTCTCTCTTCAGCTGGCACAGGAGTTCAACCCGGTGCTTAGCTATCATAAAGTATGAGTTTTCCCTGATTTCTTTTTCAGCCCTTTTATTATATAGGAGGGCTAATGATTTTTTCAGTTAATCATGTACCCTGCTACATTGCTGAAGGTGTTTATCAGCTATAGGAGTTCCCTGGTAGAATTTTGGGGGTCAATTATGTATACAATCATATAAATCATCTCCAAATAGAGATAGTTTGACTTCTTCCTTTCCAATTTGTATCCTTAATCTCCTTTGGTTCTCTTATTGCTTTAGCTAAACTTCAAGAACTATATTGAATGGATAAGGAGAGAGAAGACAGCCTTGTCTTGTTCCTGATTTTTGTGGGATTGCTTTGAGTATTTCTCCATTTTTTTTTTTTTTTTTGGATGTTTCGTATGTTGAACCATCCCTGCATCTCTGGGATGAAGCCTACTTGTTCATGGTGGATGATTTTTTTTGGATATGTTGATAAATGTGGTATCCAGAATTTTATTGAGTATTTTTGCATCAGTGTTCACGGGGGAGATTGATCTTTAATTCTCTTTGTTGGATTTGAGTCGCTTGGGTAATAGGGTGATTGTAGCCTCATAAAAGAGTTTGACAATGTTCTTTCAGTTTCTATTGTATGGAACAGTTTGAGGAGTATTAATATCAATTCTTTAAATGTCTGATATAATTCTGTACAGAAACCATTGGTCCCTGGGCTTTTTTGCTTGGGAGACTTTTAATAACAGCTTCAATTTCCTTCGGAGTTATAGGTATATAAAGGTCATTTATCTGGTATTAATTTAATTTTGCTAAGTGTCACCTGTCTAGAAAGCTGCCAATTTATTTTAGGTTTTCCATTTTAGTGGAGTATAGATTTTCAAAGCATGACCTCATAATTCTCTGGATTTCCTGGGTGTTTGCTGTTATGTCCCCCTTTTCGTGACTGTTAATTTGAATATTCTCTCTCTCTGCCTTTTGGTTAGTTTGAATACGAGTTTATCTATCTTGTACTTTCTTAAAAAAAAAAATAACCCAACTCTTTGTTTCATTGATTCAATGTATTTCTCTCTGTTTTTATTATATTGATTTCAGCCCTAGGTTTGATTATTTCCTGCCATCTACCTCTTCTAGGTGAGTTTCCTTGTAATTGTTCTAGAGCTTTCAGCTGTGCTGTTAGGTCTCTTGTGTGAGATTTCTCCAAGGTTTTATGTAGGCATCCAGTGCTATGAATTTTCCTCTTAGCACTGCTTTCATTGTGTTCCATAAGTTTGGGTATCTTGTAGATGCATTTTCATTAAATTCTAGGAAGTCTTTGATTTCTTTCTTAATTTCTTCCTTGACCCAGAGGTGGTTCAACTGAAAGATGTTCTGTTTCTATGAATTTGTAGGCTTTCTGTGATTTGTGCTTTTGTTGAACTCTAGCTTTAGACCACAGTGGTCTGATAGGATACAAGGAATTATTCCCATTTTTGTATCTATTGATATTTGCCTTATGATGGAGTATGTGGTCAATTTTAGAAAAAGTTCAATGGGGTAATGAGAAAAAGGTATATTCCTTTGTGTTTGAGTGGAAAGTTCTGTATATGTCTATTAAATCCACTTGGATCATAACATCTGTTAGATCCCTTATTTCTCTGTTGAGTTTCTGTCTGGTTGACCTATTCATTGGTGAGAGTGGGGTATTGAAGTCTCCCACTATTAATGTGTGGGGTTTGATATGAAATTTAAGCTTTAGTATGGTTTCTTTTACATATTATAGGTGCCCTTGTATTGGAATCATAACTGTTTAGGATTAAGACTTCATCTTGGTAGATTTTTCCTGAGATGAATAATTAGTGTCTGTAGTGGGATTATGTTACATTGTAAATAATTGTCCCATCTACTAGTTTAATACAATGCTGATTGGCTGAAGGCAGACAGGAAGTGTAGGCTGAGCTACCAGACTGGGAAAACTCTGGGAACAGGAAGAACAGAACAGAGATGCCAGAGAGAAGCCAGAAGAAGCAGAGGACAACTATGCTGCTGTGAGAAAAAGTCCTGAACCACATGACTGAATAGGATAAGAATCTTGGGTTAGTTTAAGGGTAAAGAGTTAGCAAGTTATATGCCTGGGCCTTAGGCCAGTCATCCTAAAATTAATGTAAGCATCTGTGAATCTCTGTGGGACTGTGGGTCTGGTCTGCAGGTCCAAACCTTGAGGTTAGGCCAGAAAGTCTGGGCCAGAAACCTCTTACTACAGAGGACAACTATGCTGCTCTGAGAAAAGCTACTGAGCTGCATGGATAAACAGGATAAGAATCATGGGTTAATTTAAGGATAAAGAGTTAGCAAGATCTATAACTGGGCCCTAGGCCTATCAGCATAAAATTAATGCAAGCATCTTTGTGTCTCTGTGGGGCTGTGGATCTGTAGGTTTGCAGGTCTGAACCTCGAAGCTAAGCCAGAAAGTCTGGGCCAGAAACATAATACTACAATTGCCCATCCTGGTCTCTTGATTGATTTTAGTTTTAAATCTATTTTGTTAGACATTAGGATGGCTACACCAGCTTGTTTCTTAGGTTTATTTGATTGAAAAGTCTTTTACCAACTCTTTACTCTGAGCCTGTGTCTATCTTTGAAGTTGAGGTGTGTCTCTTGTATGCAGCAGAAGGATGGATTCTGTTTTTGTATCCACTGTGTTAGGGTGTATCTTTTTATAGGTGAATTGAGCCCATTGATATTAAGAATATTAGTGACCAGTGGTTGTTATTTCCTGTTATTTTTGGTGGTTGTGTGTGTGTGTGTGTTTCCCTTCTTTTGGTTTTTCTTCTGTAAGATTATGTATTTCTTGTGGGTGTACTTGTTTTTCTTAGGTTAGAGTTTTCCCTCTAGTGCTTTCCGTAGGGCTAGGCGTGTGGATAGGTATTATTTAAATATGGTTTTGTCATTAAATATCTTGCTTACTCCATTTATGTTGATTGATAATTTTTCAATGTCTGGGCTTGCAGTCATGGTCTTTTAGTGTCTGTCTAACATCTGACCAGGCTTTCATAGTTTCCATTGAGTAATTTGGTATTGCTCTGATGGATCTACTTTTATAGGTACTTGGCCTTTTTACTTTGCAGATTTTAGTATTATTTCTTTATTATATAGGTTCAGTGGCTTGATTATCATGTGGTGAGTGGCCTTTTTTTGTGGGGGGGTGGGGGTTCTAGTCTATTTGGTGTTCTGTAATCTTTTTGTATCTTTATAGGTATTTTCTTCTTTAGGCTGGGAAAATTTTCCTCTATGATTCTGTTGAATATATTTTCTGTGCCTTTTAGCTGGTATTCTTCTCCTTCAATTCCAATTATACTCAGGTTTGATCTTTTCCTGATATTCCATATTTTCTGGACATTTTGTGTTATACCTTTTTTGGCTGCAGATATTTCCACTATTCAGTCTTCCACTTTAGAGATTGATTCTCTCTTCCATCCTTGCATTCTGTTGGTTATGCTTGCATCTGTAGTTTCAGTTCATTTCTTTACATTTTTTATTTTCAGTATTCTCTCAGTTTGTGTCTTCTTTATTGCTTCTATTTCAATTTTTAAATTTTGAAATGCTTCCTTCACCTATTTGATTGCTTTTTCTTGTTTTCTTGGATTTCTTTATGTTCTTTCAAGGACTTGTTGATCTCTTCTAATTTTTTGTTTGTATTTTCTTCTATTTCTTTAAGGAATTTTTTATATCCTCTTTTAAGGCTTCTCCTGTCTTTATAAAGCTGTTTTTAAGGTCATTTCCTTCTCCTTCTTCTGCATTGCCATGCTCAGGTCTTGATGCTGTAGAACCACCAGCTTCTTTATGTTGTTCTTTATGTTGTTACCTGTGTTCTTGCACTGCCATCTGCCTATTGCTTCCTCAGTTCACTGCAGGGTTTGTCTGAACCTCAGGGAGCTGATTTGGGTGCAGTCTGTTCTGGGTGTTTCTGGTCTCAGGAAGAGACACAGTGTTCTTAGTCCACTTGGAGGTAGTGCATTCTGTGTCACAGGACCCCTCTTAATCCAATTAGTGCTGACACACTGTGGGTCTCAGGCAGCCCCTTTTGATCCAGTAGGTGCTGAGGACCTGAGGGTCTCATGTAGCTGTTCCTGATTCAACATGAACTGAGGAACTCTCTTAGTCTTTTAGTTTCTTGGTTTCTTAATCTGATTTGGGCCCAGTGTCTCTTAGTCTGCTGTGGGCCAGGGGTTTGTGGGTTTCTGATTGGCTCTGAGGTTTCTGGGTAATGGTATGGGTTGGGGAATGGGGCAGGGTTTAGGATCTGAGGGTGTCCAGAGACCTGAGTTTTACTAGGACTTCTGGCTGCAGGGGCTTTCCCTGCTATCCTGGACTTAGGGCAGAGGTGAATGGGGTAGGGTTCCAAGGGCTGTGTCCCAGGATCTCTTCCTGGGCTGGAGGAGTGTCATTTACCTCTTAGTCTACTGTGGTCCAGGGGTCTCATGATTTATCTTATAATTTTATACAGCACCTGTCTTAGGGTTTCTACTGATGTGAAAAGACACCATGAGCATGGCAACTCTTAATAAGGAAAACATTTAACTGAGGCTGGCTTATAATTCAGAAGTTTAGTCTGTTGTCATGGTGGAAAGCATGGTGGCATGCAAGCAAACATGGTGCTGGATAGGCAGCCAAGAGTTCTACGTTTGGATCCACAGTCAGCAATAAGAGACACTGGGCCTAGCTTTAGCACCCAAAACCTCAAAGCCTGACCACCAGTAACTCTATTCCTCCCATAAGGCCACATCAAACCCAACAAGGCCACATCCCCCTAATAATGCCACTCCCTATGGGCCTATAGGGGTCATTTTCATTTAAATTACCACAACATCTATTTTCATGTAAGAGCATAATTTAAGCAGATGATATAATTTTCTTGAGGGTATATACTTCAATGAAAATACTTTGCTACTGAAAATAACCTTAATGTTGCCGTTTGAACTTATAAATTCTGATTAAAGCCTAAGCAGATCTCAAGCCTTAAATTGTTATTTCCAAATTTTTAGCTATCTGTTACCATGAGTATTTGTATTAAAACAATCAGTCTTTGAAACCAATATAAAAGTATTAAAAGGAAAAAATAAAAATCTTTCTTTGAAATGTTACAATCAGTTGTGAAATAAACTAAAAATGATAGTTTTTGTAAAAGATTAAAAGTAGTAATATAATAATTGAAAAAGACTTCTGTCTTCTTTTATTGTTGTTGTGGTAAAGAAATTTGACAAGAGGGTAGAAGTAATGGCCCAGCAGTTAAGAATTTTTGCTCTCTTGAAGATCTGAGTATGATTCCCATTACCTAGGTTGGGCAATTCACATCCACCTGTGATATAGTTCCAGGGGACTCAACTATTTTTTTTGGCTTCTGAGAGCACTCAAACTCTTGTGTGCATAACTCCCCCCCCCCACACACACATAGACAAAAACATATATGTGATTTGAAATAAATTTTTAACTTAAAAATACCCTAAAAACCAATTTATAAGAGAAGTGGTCTATTTTAACTCACAGTTCAATGTATAATCAGCTTGTCCTGCCTGGCAGAGAGGTCAAGGCAGCAGGATCTTTAAGCAGCTGCTCACATATCTGCAACAAGAAGAGAATAATAAATACAAAGAACCCTTTCCCATTTATATAGTCCTGGATCCCTGTCAAGGGACTGACACTGCCCACAGTTATGTATCCCCACATTAATAATGTAATCAATATAATTTTCCTATAGGAACATCCAGAGGCCACCCTCACGTGATTGTAGATTCTGATGATTTGACAACACTTACCATCACAACTTGATAATTATGTCTTCATACAGGATTTTATAAAAAATGTTTATACATAGAAAGCAAGAATCTGTTATTAGGCTCCCATTATCAACTGAATTCTGTTTTTCTTCTAAAATTCAAAGCCCCTGACAATTAGATAAACTAAAGAGTTTATGACATGAGGAAAGAATATCTTTTTAGCATAACTAGAAAATATACTGTTTAGTGAACATTAGAAATAATTAGCTGTGTGTGATGGCTCATGCCTGTAATTCCAGCACTTAGGAGGTTGAAGCAAAATTACAGTGGATTTGAAGCCAGCCTGAGCTACATACTGTGTTTCAGGCCAGTTTGAGCTCCAGACTGAGATGTTGGTTAAAATAAAACAAAAGAGAAAAGGCACAGAGACAACATATTGCTCTGAAAATAAAGTTTCTGACTTAGGAAGCATATGGCCACTCTTCATGAAATCAGGGAGAAAAGAGTAGCTGTGAAATATGGTTTATTAGCATTGCTAGGGGGACAGACTGTATGTTCCCAGTAACAAATGTCCCTTTTTAAAATAGTGGTCCTCATACTTTCATATTAAATAACCAATTATTTTATTTTTCCCATATTAATATATGCTTAATATATTGAATTCCCAAATTTTATATTTGTTTTACTTACACTAAAATGACTTAGGGTATAGTACCTACTGTATTTAAAACAGCCCTGAAAAAAGTTCTACCATTAGGGTGAGACAGGATTGATTTAAGGAAGATTTCCTGGAGGCAGTTATATTCTTAAAAAGGAATAATAATAATAATAATCATAATAGTACATGTAAAGGGAACTTGAAGAGAAGAAAATAAGAGAATACAATTGTCTTAGTTAGGGTTTGTATTGCTATGACTAACACCATGACCAAAAAGTAATCTGGAGCAAAAAGGGTTTATTTGGCTTACACTTCAGCATTACTGTTCATCACTGAAGGTAGTCAGATCAGGAACTCAAGCAGGGTGGGAACCTGGAGGCAGGAGCTGATGCAGAGGCCATGGAGCTGCTTATAGGTTTACTTTCCTTGGTTTGCTGAGCCTGCTTTCTTATAGAACCCAGGACCACCAGCCCAGGAATAGCACCACCTACCATGGGCTGGGCCCTCCCTCATTGATCCCCAATTGAGAAAATGCCTTATAGCTGGATCTCATGGACACATTTCTTCAGCTGAGGCTCCTTCCTCTGATGACTCTACCTTATGTCAAGTTAACACACAAAACCAGCCAGTAAAACTATGCTTCTTTATGTGGCTAAAAATTTAAATTGCAAGTCAGGTGGTGGTGACACACGCTTCTAGTCCCAGCACTAAGGCAGCAGAGGCAGGCAGATCTCTGTGAGTTCAGGCCAGCCTAGCCTACAGAGTTCCAGGACAGGCTTCACAGCTACACAGAGAAACTGTGTTTTGAAAACCAAACAAACTATATAAATTGTAGTGGGGTAATGCTATACATAGAAATATACAGATAGGTTGGAGTCATCCTGTAAATAATTACAAGCATCTTATAAAAGGCTGTGATGATATGTGGTGATACGTTATATATTTAATAAACCAGGCTGGAATATCAGAGAAGAGATCTACCATAGTCAATCCAGGGAGTGGTAATTTACGCCTTCAATCCCGGTATGGAAAGATCAGGAGTGGTGACCTACACCTTTAATCCTAGAAGATATGATTTTGAGGCCAGCTTGGTTTACAGACAGAGTTCCAAGCTTCCAGGCAGGTAGTGGTGGTGCACACTGTTTGTCTCAGCATTCGGGAAGCAGAGACAGGAGGATCTCTCTGAGTTTGAAGCTAGTCTGGTGTACAGAGGGAGTTTCAGGACAGCCAGGGCTGTTACACAGAGAAACCCTGTCTTGAAAAAGTAAAATAAAAACAAATAAACAACAACAAAAAGGATGAAGAGATGGCTCTGTCCTCTGATATTCCAGATTAATTTTATTGCAATATACAACATATCACCAGAAAAGGCTTCTATCTTTACACTACAGTCATTTACAGTAGAGCCTTCTATATATTTTTTTAATATTTTAAAATGTTTACTAAAGTAAAACATATACATACTTTGGTAATTTGATTTTGATTTACAGAGACACCATAATCCTTTGCCCCATCCTTATATTGTCTCATTTTCACTCATGTATTTGATTGCATTACTAGACTTCTTAATTTAAGGTATTATCCAAATAATTTCTATCATAGCAAAAGAATGCTTAGCTAACTTTTCTAATTTCTCACAATGTGGACGTTCTTTTAAAAATTATGTTTAAAATTCTTTTCATTTTATATACCAACCACAGTTCTCCCTCCTACTCCCCTTCTGTCACCCCCACCCATCTGACCCCCCAAGCTACTCCTCAGAGAGAGTAGGGCCTCTATGGGGAGTCAACAAGGTCTGACACACTAAGTTGAGGCAGAACCAAGCACCTCACCCCATCATCAAGGCTGAGCAAGGTATACCTCCATAGGGAATGGACTCCAAAAAGCCAGATCATGCACTAGAGATAAATTCTGGTCCCACTGCCAGTCACCCCACAAACAGACCAAGCCACAAAACTGTTATTCACATTTAATCCTAGCAGATCTAGTTCAGGGCCTAGTTCGATTCGCGCAGGTTCCTCAGTGATCAATCCAGAATCCATGAGCTCCCACAATCTCAGGTCAGCTGTCTTTGTGGGTTTCCCCATCGTGATCTTGACCCTCCTTGCACATATAATCCCTCCTCCCTCTCTTCGACTGGAATCCAGGAGCTCAGCTCAGTGCTTAGCTGTGGATCTCTGCATCAGCTTCTATCAGTTGCTGGATGAATATTCTAGGATGACACTTAGGGTGGTCATCAATTTGATTACAGGAGAAGGCCAGTTCAGGCGCCCTCTCAATTATTGATAAGAGTCTTAACTAGGATCATTGTTAGGGTTTCCCGGGAACTTCCCTAGCACCAGGTTTCTCCCTATCCCTATGATGACTCCCTCTATCAAGATATCTCTTTCATTGCTCTTCCTCTTCATCCCTCCTCCAACTAGACCATTCTGTTCTCTCATGTTCTGATGTCCCTTATCTTACTTTCTCCCCACCACACTCCCAATTTACTCAGGAGATCTCAAACAAAAGACAGTCTCTTCCAACAGTATCAGAATACTTTGATACACTTAATCCTAAGAACCCCCTCAGCCCTGTCCTTGAGTCTTACTAAATGTACCCACTGAATGCCACTCAATTCACTGCTCATCTGTTTTCAAGCTTCTATTTCTTGGCCACAAACTTACCATTTGTCCTCACTGGCAGAAGCGCTGGATCATTTGGTCCCTTTCTCATTCACAAAACATTCCTGGTTCCCCAGCACCTTGTGGAAAAACAAACTCAGGCCAGAAGACCTGTTTGTATCCACTTTTTACCATTTAGCACAATCCAGTCCTTCATTTTGCTGGGGGGCAGGGCTAAGAATAGAACATCTTTGGAGGAAGACATTGATTCTACTTTGCTAGGTTTTCTACCATAAGTGAATTGTGTTTGAAATGTTTTATGGTCTGTTTTAAAGAGGGCCCTGGTTAGATTCTGTCTTTCTTTGGTAATTAGAAAGCAGTAAGGCTCTTTTGCTTAACACTGCAACTTCATATTTAAGGAATTTATATTTTCTTTTATTTTAGGGTGTTTGTTAGTTGGAAGGAGACAATCGATGTCTTACTTTGTAGTCAAGCATGCCTTGAAAATACTGTGGAGCATGGACTGGCCTCAAAAGTGGTAACACTGCTATATCAACTTCCTGTGTGCTAGATTTATAGGTACACATTATCATGCATTGCAACTTTAAGGAATATATTTAGATGTTAATTTTCTTTTTTGAAACTGTGTAACATTTCATTTGCTTTTGAAGTATAAAATGAGCATATTTGTGTGTGTAAGTTTTCTTCTTCCCTTAAAGCCTACTTTATTTGACATTAATAAATGTAATAGAGCCACTTTTGCTTTTAAAAATTAATATTTATTCAATATCTTTCTAATCATTTCACTTTGGGCCTGTTATATTTGAAATAAATTTTTAGAAATATTATATCATTATGCTATAGCTTTGTTTTTTGCACCATTTTAAATTCATGTCCTTAGATCTGTTATATCTACAGAAATTTAAGCATCCAAGCTTAAGATTCTGTTTTATTTTAATTATCTGTTTGTTTTGTTTATTTTTCTGCCTTCTTCTGTGCTACTTGAATTTTTAGAATTTCATTTTATCCATACCTTATTGCATCACTCAACCCTGATTAGAGAAGCTTCTTATTGCAGTAGATTAATAAATAGACTCACAACTGGTTGACACACAGAGATAAGAAATCATTGAGAAAGAGGGAACAGAATATTTATAAGAGCTAGAGATAGTGGACATCTGCAGCAAAACAGTATTTGCCAGACATGATTGGGCCACTGCACACTTGACTGTATACACAAGACCTTCACAAGATCAAGCCACCAAAATCTCAGAAGAGATGGGGAGGGGCTCAGGAAGTCCCACCTCTAGCTGAGAAGTTATTGAGAAACTATAGCTAGAAGGAGAGAGAGATTCAGTTTCCTCAGGAATGTGTCCTCTGGAGGCTACTCATATTCTGGTAGATGGTCCTACATGGAAGCACATACAAGCAGAACACATACAAGGGAATTCGGTGAATTTAAAGAAAGAAGATGTGAAAATTGAAAAGGAAAGGTGTGGGGGGGGATGTAGAGGAGTAATTTAAAAGAAGATGGTAGTGGATTTGATTAAAACACATTGCATGTATGTATTAAATTCTCAATAAAAATAATAATAGAAGTAAACCAACCACAATAAAATTAAAAGCACAGGAATTATTTATTAGTTACAGAGTAATCTTAGGGAGACCTAATTATTCAGAAAACTGTTGTCTTTTTAAATTTGAAATTGAGCTACTTCTCTACTGCTGCTGCTAATTTACTAGGACACAGTGGATTGTCCTAGTTTATTCAGGCAAAAGTTCAATAGAACTCATTCCCTTGGGAATATTTATGGACTTCATAGATCAAATCTATGCTAAGCAGTTAAATGGGACCTAGTCTGAAGCATAATGGCAGTTACTAAGTTGGATTGTCACACTTCCATAGAGTCAATCAGTAGGGAAGTAACAGCCACAAATGTGTTTGGAAAGTTTATTTCTTTATATGGCTGGCAATGCAAGATCAGCTTCTCATACCTATATTTCTAAAGGATGATGTAAAATCCAAGTGGCAAGATAATAGATGACATGATATAGTGATAGGTTATTTTGTGGTTGATCTTTGCTTATGCGTCCTATGTGAAGATGTGTAGTATAATCAGTTTCATGGCAACA
Organism: Phyllotis vaccarum; assembly: GCA_033318265.1. NCBI lineage: Eukaryota > Metazoa > Chordata > Mammalia > Rodentia > Cricetidae > Phyllotis > Phyllotis vaccarum. Next base: position 91,120,541 of record JARWLC010000013.1, on the reverse strand, counting down.
TTGTTTCCATAAAATCTGATGAGAGCAGGTAATTTTAAAGAGTGTCATTGTCCAGTAAGTGGTGAAGATATAACCAGATGAGAAAGTACCGTTATTAGTGTCTGGGATTTCATCAGAATAATGTAAGCAGTGGTGGATAAGTAAGAGAAAGTAGTCACTCATTTTCAGCCACCCAGTTAAATTACACACATAGGGAAACTATGAGGGAAGGCAAAAAGCAATGAACTTGTAAAAAAAAAAAAAACAAAAACAAAAACAAAAAAAAAAAACAGTTAATGCCTTGTTACTAAAGCCTCTCCAGTCTGACAGCTAAATACTTTCCCCAGATTAAAATCAGGGCATAAATAATATCTGAACTGACAAAACCACCAGTTCTTATTAGAACAGCATTATCTGTGGCCCTCACATAATTTTCAGTCCTTTCTATCTGAAGATCTTGTTCCTCTTGCTATCACAACACAGCATATTCCTGTAATCACACTCCTGGCTTCTTTCCCTCCCTCCTTCTGTTCCTCCGTCCCCCATTCTTATACACCCACAAGGCTTGCTTCCACTGTGGTGTCTTATACTCACTCTCTGATCGATATTTTTGTTTCAGTAACTGTTCACAGATTTTGATTTCAGCCCATCCTAAGCTTCATATATTGGTATGTGAATTCAGGAATTACCTAGTATAAATTTCTCATCAGCTGTCTCAGATTCTTTAAGTTTAGAATGTCCAAAAGAAGTAATAGCTCAGATTATCTTCACTTCTTAGGTCAGCTTCATATGTTTTAAATGATTTATTTAAGAGAAATAATTTATATATTCACCCGTTAGAATCCTGAAACCATTTTTGATGTTGCCCCTCATCTAATCAAATTCTGTATAATTATTCTATCAATCCTCTCTTCTATATAACCACCTCCATTGCTCTATTTCTGACCTGATACATCCCTTCACTGGCCTATTGTCACATTGTTTAAATTGATACTCTTCCATCCTGCCTTTTCAAAACCCTATTCTTCTTGGCTACCTGAGTTATTCTATACAAGACTCAAATATTTTTAAGTCACTTAATTACTCAAAATATCTAAATTGCTCTATTTTAGTTTGATCTTCCCCATTATCTTGTTATTGCCCTCCATTCCTACTTTGCCTTCTGACACTTTTTGTTTTTTAATATCCACTATTCAGGGACCTACATAAAATGCTCTATAAGCTTGACCACAGTTTTTCTAAAAGTCTTTCCTACATTGTTGCTTAACTGCCATCCTTTAAGGTCTAAATGGAGCATTTAGTCCTCCATGTAGTCCTTTTTATAGCAGTTAAACTCTTCTTTTTGCATAACAGTAGGCATATCTTTCTCTGTACTTAACAAATTATCCTATTAAATGAATTACAAAATTTTTGTTTCCCCTACCAACATATGGGTATTTTGGACATCTGTATATACAAAACCAAGGTAATTTTTCTGATCAAAGGATAGAACTTGATCCAGCATTTTTGGTGGTTCTCAAAAATGTTGAATAACAAATTTGTATGCCCTTCACTAATTCTGCCAAGTGCAATAGAAACTTCCCTGGTGGGCTAGGGCTTTGTGCACTAAGAAAACTAATCTTGGTGGGATCTGACGCTTTTGTTAGATTGTGATTAATACAGCAGGGGACAGTATTGGAAAGAACCCTTAAACACTTCCACTGGGACAACCTCAACTGAGGCCAATTTCTCTTCTCTTATAAAGGATTGCTGTAAATCTTGGTTGAAAAGGACAAGGCTTGATTTAATACAACTTACCTTTGAGGCACAACAACAAGAAATGATCCTACTAATTTAATTATCATCTCTAGATGCTCTTTTCTCTCCATTAAATCTAAATGGAGATATGGCCTGGAGAGGAGCACTAAGGCCTATTTACAATTAAGGTTATTTCATACTTGTTTCTCTGATGATTGGAAACTTAGAATTTGGGTCTTAATTGTTAACTGTTAGGTGAATTATACTGGAAATAACATTACTAGAGATTTCAGTAACTTTTCTGTGGAATAAGATTTTTACATTATTCTTGTGAACAACTAGTCCCTTGTTTTTATAATTATCAATCTTATCAGAATTGTTGAAGTATAATTTACATGCTTTTGAAATTTTAGGCACTGTTTATCACAAACTGAGGAAAAGGAGGAGGCTGTTATTTTCTCTTATTTAATAAATGAGCTTCTTTTATTTGCTCTCTCCATGTTTTAGTTACCAGTGTTATTCAAAGATAAAAATTTAAAGGGATAAATTAACATGAGAAAATATTGCTTATTATAAGAATTTTGTCATGATTATGTACATACCTTTACTTCCAACACTTAAGAGTCTGACATAGGAGAGTTGAAGAGTTCAAAGCCAACTTGAACCACAGAGTGACTTTCACCTCAATTTGGGCTACATAGACCCAATCTAAAAAACTACAAGAAATCAATATAGCTGTATCAAAAAATAAATCTAAACAAACTGGAAGCATTCACCAGAAGAGCTTCTGAAAGTTACTTAAATGTTAAATAAGTAAAAAAAAAAATTAAAATATATCTTGTAATAAATATATCTAGTAATCCAAAGTGAGTATCTTTGCAAGATAAATAGTAAAAAGATTCCTATAAGCCAAATTTAGAAAACATTTATATTCTCTCTTTAGCTCCAGGGAGATAAAGGCTTCAGAGTCCTTCCAGTGGAATACTCCCTTCCTAGCTGACATAATTCCTAAAAATAAGAACAGTTAGAGAGCTATTTGTAAATTCTTCATCTAAAGCCAATTAAAATCAAATTACACTTTAAAATCTTAACTGAGGATATTTTAGTTAAGGGATTTTCATTTTTATTTTGAAATCCAGAGGGACAAAATGTTAACAACCAGAGTCATAAATTGTACTGACACCATTTAAAAAAATAATAGATTAAAAGGGATTATTTCAAATGATTTGTTTTGATATGGTTGCAAATATCTCATAAAGTATATATCCAATTAATTTAATTAAGTTAACATTTCTACTCTGCCACAATTAAAAAAGGAATCTGAGACTTTTCCCCAAAGGTTCATATTTTGGGTTTTATATTTAACCTGTTGAAGAATGTGTGACATCAAACCAATTAGTTTACTATATTTTTGCAAATATTTATGACAGCATACTTTACTCCTAATCTTTAAATATTTTATTGTTCACTAAGAGAAGGCAATATTAAGTTTCTCAGGTTTGTATAGAGGTGCAATATACTATATGCACAAAATAGTGGGGAAGATGTTAAATTCTGAGTAATAGGCAAAGTACATAAATGGTAGTTTATTTGAACAGTTGGGGAAATAAAAATGCCAGGAAGATTGAGCTGAGTCATTTGTAGTTAAAAGAGTAAGAGCAGTGATGATTTAATCCTTTTATTTTCTCCCCTCCCCAAATCAAGAATAAAGTGAAAAGCCTGTTATGTTCTGAAGAGATTAAGTGAAATGATTTATGCTGATTATATTGTCAAAGTCAAAGTCAAGTGTTACATTTCATGGGGGAACCTAAGGGAAGAGAAATTAAGAGAAATGCTTAAGGCCTTAGTGCAATCTGTTAGACAGTAGGAATCTACATTCACATTTTGGTTCATTCTTAGTTTAAAATTTAGTTTTACAGTCATTTTACATGATTGGGCAAAACATAAATGCCTAATTGTAATATAAATCAGAGGGGACCCTCAATCTGACATAGGCTCTTCCTTGAAATTCTCTTCTCTTTTTCTGGAATCATACTTTCCTATTTTCTTTGCCAGTAGTCTTGTCACATAATTTCAATCAATCTCTGTCTCTGTCTCTCTGTTGGTCTATCTTAATCTGACTAATCCTGATATGTGGCATTTGTCTTGATAGCCTGCTCAGCAGACACATGATATCTTAATATGCTTGCTTGTCACAGAATCCTAGTCTTTCATCCTTCAATTTACTGGTGCAGCCAAATTTGGTAATGCTCTATATTCTTACCATTTCTAGTTAGGTGTAGATCAGGAAAACCCATGATGAGCCTTAGACTTCTTTGTGGTTAACTTTGAGAAAATCCATCCAGTAGATCTTCAGAGGATCTCCATTCACCACAATTTGCTCATTTCATGCCACTGATACAAACCTTTTCACTTGTTTTCCAAGTTGAGATTCTGGAATAAACTTGCTGTTACAATCATGCATCATGATCTCAGATAAATTTGACTTTTAAGGCACTATTCACTAATGTATTTATGATTTATGTAACTGTGTGTTACATCGTTCAATCGTGAGGATAGGAAGTGAAAGTGGTAAAGTCTGAGTTGTAAAATGTAGGTAAAAGTAGATCAAATATGAGGCTAGAATAAAACAAAGTGATTATTTAGCACCTTGCTCAATAAAATTTGTGATATTAATTTTTTGTGTATATTTTGAGGTTTTGCTTATTAGTAAATAAGTATCAACACAAGCTTCTTAAATTTTATTTGTTTTGTATCAGTAGTATGAAAACATATTTTATCAACTAAGGTTTCACCTCTTTGTGTGTGTGTGTAGGGAGGCTGTTAATTCATATCAACTGAAGAAAGTGACATTCTGTATTTAATAAAATTGAGTTAGTCAAAATGACTACAGTAGGAACTGGCATGGTTTATTGACATTAGTGAAATGAATATAGAAATTAAAGGAGTGTTTTGTATACTCAATGTACCTCTTTAAGAATTATGCCAAGGAAAAAACTACAATGGTGGTAGAGTTTGCTACTAGATTAGAATTGTCATTGAAAGTGAAGCCTCATTAGGCAAACTGCATTTTACTAAATGTTGCAGAGAAGCCTGCATAGATTTTTGAAGCAAACAATATGTGAAACATCATGTTTGCAATTTGTCACTAACTTTAAATCCCATTATGACTCTCTGGTTCTTATATAAGAACATCTGAACACAAAATGACATAATGTAAAATAGATATTAGGGACCTTGTGTTGAAGGAGTTGGCTGAAAACCTGAAGCAGAAGCTTGGGAAAGGCACGTGTAGGGGTGGGGGAGGTGTCTCAGAATCACCTGGAGCAGCTTGCAGTTGACTGCTCTGACGTCCCAGGTCCCTTTTAGCAGCCAAGGGAGATCCTACAGCAAGGGCCACTTAGCCTCATCCAGGCGTTTCTGGCTAGATCTGGGTTCCCCATCTATAGTAACCTACACCCCCTTTTTCCGCAGGGGCGTTCAGGTCCGTGGGAGTCACCTCGGGAGCTTGCTCTGCAGTCGCGAAGGCAACAGCCAGGAAAGCCAGGGCTCCCATTGTCACCCAACAGTTCAGCGGCGTTCTCTCCTCTCAGTAGCCCGGGGGCCTACAGTACCCTCTCTACTACCTCAGTTGTTGGTTCAACTGGTGGGGCAGCCCGTCTTGCTACCGAGTCTCCTGGGAGGCCACTGGGAACCGTGCCCCTGCCTCTGCACTTGACTGACTAAACGACCCCAGGCTCAGTCAGACTTCAGCTCTGGCCTCGGTGGCCACCATCTCAGGCTGCCCCGCACTCGCCCTCCCGGTGCGGCTCTGGCAGAGTGCGGGCCCCGGGGGCAGGAAGGAGAGAGCGTGAGCAGCTCGCACCTGGCCGCCTGTCTGGGAAGAACTCCGGCCCCGGGCGCGCGCTGGCACACGCACGCGCACACGCCTCGCGCGCGCCGGCTGTCGGCCCTGGGGGCGGGACCGCGCGGCAGCGAGCGGGCGGGGGGCTCGTGGAGCGCGCGCCCCGCACCCGAGGGCTGCGGAGAGATATTTTGGGTGGCAGGAGGCCCCTCGTCATTTCCGCCGGGCGGCTCGTCGTGCCGGGGGCTCCACTCCCGCGCGCCAGGCGAGCGAGCGGGCAAGTTGGCTGCGGCGGTGCGCCGGCGCCTCCTTCCTTCCCTGCCGCGACCCTCGGCGGCTCGAGCCATGAACTGAAGCCCCGCGGGACGCACACCCGGGGTTGAGCGGCGGAGGCTGCAGCAGCGGCCGCCGCCAGGGCTGGGAGTGAGCCGACCCCAGCGCCTTTCCCTAGCCGTCGCCGCTCCCACAGCGGTCGCCTCCGACGCTCCAGCCTCGGGGACCGCCACACAAAAGCCGCCCTCTCCGCACCGCCCACCCCGGGAGGCTGCGGCCGGTCACCGACCCCACCTGAGGGCGCATAGGGCTGCGGACTTCGCTTTCTGTCCGAGCTCCGCGTCCCACGCGGCACCAACCCCGCCGCTTATGGCTCTGATCATGGAACCAGTGAGCAAATGGTCTCCGAGTCAAGTAGTGGACTGGATGAAAGGTAATGCCCTCTGTGGGGAGGGCCAGGCGACACTGGGGCACAGTGTCCCGGTACGAGGGAGGGGCGGGCCATGGCACAACCCGTCCTGGGAGCTTCCAACCGACTGCTAATGATCCTCCCTGGGGATGGACGGGGGTCCTCGGGCTCTGGTAGGGGCCCTGGGACCCTGGTCTCCTTTTGTCTTCAGCCTGAGGGGCGCGGGGAGCGAGAGAGCGGCGGGCGCCACCTGGTTGAAACTAGAAGCAGGGCGGTGGAATCCCGGCATATCTTAGCCACTTCCCGCTTCCCTCGACGCCTTCGGTCCAGGAGGACGCAGCGACCCTTGTTTCCCAGCTAAGGGAGGAGCCCTCGGGACCTATTCTCATGGTTGCCCCATCTCTGGTCCCTTTGTTCCTGGAAACCTGAGGCCCCTTCTAGGTCTCACCCTGCCAAGTGCCTTCCCCAGTGCCAACTCTCCTGGCAACTTTTAAACCCGCATAATGGGGTCAGGATGCAGTCCTTGGATTGGAAGCTGGGGTCCTCCTAATCCAGGCTGAGCTGGGGGTAATCAGAAAGGGGGCGCGCTACTTTGGAGTGAGAAAAACACGCTTCCCTTGGAACAGCATCCCTGCTGATAATTGTAGGTCCCCTCCTGCGCATCTTAGCATATTCTTTGCTTTCTTGGTTGAGAGGTATTAGAACACTCTAGACCTCTCTCAGCTTCTTGTAAAGGGCTCAACGTCAGATTTAAAGTGGTGCGCATTCAAGTACTCTCTCCTTTCTTCCATCTTGAAGGCTCCCCCCACCCCCAATAATTTCTAATAACCAGTTTCAAACCTTCGCCCCCCTCCTAGTCGCAAATGTGGGCTTTTTCCGCTAGTCTCTGGGCTTTCCTGTCTCACTATCTCCCTCTGTTGTCTGAGTTGAGGGGCTTGTAGGGAATCTCTCCAATCCATCCCCAAACCAAACTCTGTGAAAAGGATACCTGGGTTGGAATAAAAAAAATCTTGGACACGCTTAGAAAATGCTTGGGAAATATTAGAGTTTTGTTTGAGATGGTACCTGAGCACACAGTCTTAAGATGCGTAGGCTCCAAGCCTTATATCTGAAAATGCTTTTTCCAAAGATGAAGAAACCTCTTTTCTAAGTCTTGCTTAGCTTGAAGACTTTCTAAGCTCCATCTGCTTGAAAATGGAGGGTGGATGGTTGACTGGAAGGTACTGAAAGTAATAGGGAGCAACTCAATTCTCCCCTTATTTCCCCCCACTTTTTTCTGATGTTTGCTTATTTTTCTGGATTTCCCTTTATTTGTTTTGCCTCACTGATTTTCCCTGCTACTCCTCACTTACTTTGTCTTATCTAATATGTACGGGGAAATGCTTTGTAACTGCAAAGCACGGTGTAAGTGCAAGTGAATTGAATTAAACCTAATTCATTATTTATCCACTGCCCCCTGTGTGCAGTGCATTGGGTGTCATGGGGCTTATAAAGATGACTAAGACAAAGTCCAGCAATGGCTCATCTTTTCTTTGTTCTCTTTCGATATTTGCCATTAAAATTTCAGCTTTCTGAATTCCCACTAACCATCACACACACACACACACACACACACACACACACACACACACACACACACACACACACACACACTCCTAGATTCCTAGAGGGGTACAATCTCTTCAGTTTCTCAGTCATGGAAGACAGAGTACTCATAGGAAGTAAGAATGCTTAATTAAAACTTTGTCTTTGAATTTGTGTAAAAGGTGAGTTTGTTGCTGCAAAGGTGTCTTGGTTTCATGGGAGTCAGATTACCTCCATGGATCATCTTCTAGAAATTCCCATGATGCCTGTAGTGAGTGCTGCATACTCCATCTTCTTTCCCTCCCACCCAGTTACATTCTTGCATTTTCCCTTCTCTCTACTGTTTTAGGTCCCCTGAAGCAAGTACACCAGATGATGTATGTAATCTGACACACATTATTAGTTTTCCAGTACACCAGTCCTTTAAAAAATCTCCAATGTAAAATGCTGTTTCTTTGAACTTTGGTAAAGATTATTTTCTGTAATTTTAACTTGACATGATATTTTAGTTGTCAAGGGTAACTTGTCAATTGTACCTGTTGGTGACACATTTTGCAGCTACCAGAAAAGACCAGTTAGGTAAGCAAGGTAGAATTTGCATTCCTCTGTATAACAAAAGACTGGGTGAAGTGGGAGAGTGACTGCTTTAATTAACAATTTTAGGTCCCAGTTAGCTGCTGCTTAGTCCCAAACTGCTTATTGTTAAAATTTCTGTGGTAGTTATATAAATTTGAAATTGTATCAGAAAAAGAGATTTTAAAAAATAGTTGGAGGAAATGAACATTTCCCCAACTTGCCCCCCATACCTTAGTTAATTTTCTCTACTTTTTTCCCCAGGAAACTTTAACAAGACAAAAATAGTTTTCACACTTTCTTCAGTTGCAGAAATGTTTGAAAGCCAACTGCTAATTTAGTCTATAATTTTGAAATGATTAAACCTTGCTTAATGGTTTTTATATATAGTGTTATAAAGCCAGTACTAAAGCACGAGCAACACTTATGTTGTTTGATAAAGGATCTCATATAGCACAGGCCGGTCTTGTACCCTGTGTACCCAAGCATGACCTTGAATTTCTGAGCCTGTTTTTTCTACTGCCCCAGAACTTGGATTACAGGCATATGCCACCACTCTTGGTTTTATGTGCTGCTTGAGACCATTCTACATGTTAGGTAAGCATCAAGTGAACTAAATCTGTAGCCCCTACAAAGCTTAGTAAGACTTGAATAATTGCAACATCCTGGGAGTTCTTCAGAGTGTATTATTCTTTATGTGACAGCTCATCTTCTCATCTTCCTTAATACTTGTAGCTTTCAGCTGGTCACAGTCGTAGCTACTTACATTGTTTTAGTAAAGCACATACTTTATATTCTTTCTAGAATTTTTTTATTTACTAAGCAGGAAAAAAAGTAACATTAGATCTGGAATCATTTATGAGTCCAGACAGCTTATAAACATTATATAGAAAGTCATCAAAAAAGGAAATGAAGGAGAAAATCACTTTATTGAGCTTTTATAGCACATGTTCAAGATTGTTTTATGAAGAATAATTAACATGACAATTTGTTTTGATCTATTTTTTATTTAAATATATTTGAAGGAGATACCAATATAAAATATATATATTAAGTAAGCAAATATGTAAATTGCTCATGAACTCTTTAAATACAGTGCTGGTCAAATGTTATGTTGGCAGTGAATATTCAATTTAACACATTGTCATTGTTGTTGCAGTGAATAATACACAATACTTGAACTACTTATGAGTTGGACTTCGATTCCAGATTATTTTGAAAGTACTTCTGGATATTCGGTGATGGCTCATAAACTTTTACACTAATTAAAAACTAAGTTTATAAAGTTACTGTCGAAGAAAATCAATATACTCATCCCTTTATTAGCACTTAAAACCAACCTTCTTTGATTGGAAAGTATGTTCAATCATCTTAGAGTTTTGATAAAGTCGTAAAACAGATTTGTTTCAAAATTAACAAAGGCAAGCAAATTACTGAGAAAAGTCATAAATAATAAAGTAAGCCATTAACTTTATAACTTGTTGCTGAACCTGTTAATCTAAAATATGTTATTTTTCAGTTCCTATTTATTTGAAAATCTTAGGTACTGCATACTCTATAGATATGTGAGTCCCTGTTATTTATATTTTTTCCTCACTGAAATATAACAAACAAAAGCCTATGAATACTTTAATGTTCCTCTTGTTAATTTTAATATTAAATTTTCTTCTCTGTCTTATACCAAATCATTCCACTCTTACTTTCATAACTTTTTGAGCTTTGAGATTAATGAAAAATATCCATATGATCAAAATAATTATTTTCTAGGACTATTTCCCTCTATTACATTCTTTTAGTGAATGCTAATCTCTTTATTGGTTAAATAAAATGTCTATCTTCAGAAGCAAGCAGAAGGCCCACTTTGCTGGTCTTTTATGATTTCTGGAACGTAATGCAGTATTATAAACAATAAAATAATCTGCATGAGTCCCTGTATCCCAGAAGAGGGCGCCAGATCTCATTACAGGTGGTTGGGAGTCACCACATGGTTGCTGGCAATTGAACTAAAGAGGACCCCTGGAACAGCAGTCAGTGCTCTTAACTTCTGAGCCATCTCTCCAATCCATCAACAAAATAATCTAAAATTTTAAGATCGTCTTTAACCTATCTTACAACCAACTGCCCTGTTCTTTTCTTGAACAAAACATTTTATTCAAGAAGTAGTCCCTGACTTCTAGTTTCAATACTGATGACTCAGCCATCTTGAGAATAGAAAATAAATTACATTATTTTAGGTATTTAAAAAAAATAAACCTAATGTTTTGCATGCAATCCTGAGGGAAATGCAGTGATTACAATGTCTATCCAGTGTAAATGTAAAGTAGAGGAGACTATATCTGATAAGACAAAGAAATTTTTACAGGTTATGAATAATTCTTTTTTCCACTCATAGGACATCAGAGCTTAGGTTGAAATCTAATTGTATAGTGGAAATTATCAACATTTTGAGTTAAAATAAATTGAGGGAAAAATCAGATACATTTTATGGCAAGAACACAAAACTGTTGTACACACTGTAAGGAAAAGATGTTAAATAATTGATCACATTGGTCATATCAGTTTTGAAAAATTTGATCTTTCTTTTTAAATTCAAGGTGACCAGATAAGCACAGCAATCATCCACTTTGGATATCACCATTTTGCTTTTTTTCTAATGGAAATTCTAATTATTTTATGAAAAAAACCGACATTTACCTTCTGATATGTGTAGTCCACAAGAAATACTTGATTTAAATTGTCATTGACATTTGATTTCTAACATTCACAAATTTAGTCCTGATTAGGAAGAAAGCAACTTAATTATATAATTATCTTCTTGTTCATGAATATTATTTACCGAGTACATTTTTATGGAAGTGTTTTAATGAATTAAAAAAATATTCTCTGCAATAAATTATCCTCCATAAGCAACAAACAGTGTCATTAAAAAAAAACCTATTCAGGATAAAGACAGGAACCAACTACTAATTAGTGCACTTAGAAAATTTTTTGTTATACATGCAAATCCAATTATTAGAAATGAAAGGTTTGTGAACCTAGAAGGGACCTAAGGAGAGGATGGCAGTTTTAGCAACTATTTGAACTATTGAATTAAGGTATATTCTAAAAGGGATGTATGCCAATGTAGGAGGCACATGCAGAGATTCTGGAGCCACAGCAGGGGTGTTAACTGAAACAGTTTATCTGAGTTTGTCTGGTTGAAGTGGGAAAGTGGGCAGGAGAGGGAAGTGAGGGAGGAGTGTGAGGAGGTGACAAAAAGTACAAGAACAAATCTGCATATGAGAAAGACAGTAAAACTCTCATCATGTCCTAAGTTTAAATTTAATACCTCACTATAAAACTTTGGCTGCCAAAAATCAACCCACAAAGAATGTGTATTGAATTGGTATAGCTGTTTCAAAACTGTTTCTGAGAAATAATCTGGAAATAATGTTAAAGTAGTTACTTTGAAGATTAATTACAACATTGACATACTGAAGGATGTTTAGAATTTTACTGATCTAAATTCCTATGTGTGAAACAAAACTAGGCTGTTGAACATTAATACTGTTCTTAAAGCAATGACATATTATCATTTTCATTTATAGCAGTACAACCTTGGATTAGAGCTTAATTTGTTCCTAATGACTTTTAACTTTCAATGCAACTTTTTTTTTTTTATAGTACTTGACACATCAGGCTTATTGTGAAAGATGCAGTGTTTGTTTCTGTAGAGTAGGAGAAGGATAATGGATCTGAAATCATTTAAAGAGGGCAATAGAAAGTAAGTGATTTTGTAATAACATAAATAGAAGACACATTCTTAAGTATAGCTTGTTGAATGAATGTGCCCCATGTAGATTTCTTGAGAGCTATGTGTTATTAAATAAATACTACTAGAAAGTTTCCCAATAAAGTATTTTTCCTCTCAATTTAAGTTGGTAATGCATGTCATCTTAAGTGAATGAAATCTTAAGACCTTAATATAGGCATGCTGATTTTTTACATTTTGTTAAATATTCGTGCAATATATGCTGATGATACTTTCCTCTGTCCCAACTCTTCCAAGTTCTTCCCTACCTTCTTGTCCTCCCCAACTCTATACTCTTTCTCTCTCTGTCTTTAGAAAACCAAGCAAACGTACAAAACAAAATGTGAAGAAAGAAGAAACACACACACATACACACCCGAACAATAAAAAACCCAAGCCCATAAAAGCACACCATCTGAAACCATAATATACAAGCAGAAGTCCAGTAAGACAAAAAAAAAATGCCCCAACAAAGCAATATGTTGTAAAAATTTTTCAAAACACAAGTGAATTCATTTGTATTTGCCATCTACTGTTGGACCTGTGGTCTTACCTGTAAGTGTGCTCAATATACCCAGTGATACTCCATTGAAAGAAACTGTTTTCCTTTTGCAAGCAGATGTCAATTGCAGATAGCTTCTTGGTTAGGGATGGGAGATCATACTTGCCTCCCCATCTCAGTGCTGGGACCCTATCTGGATTGAACTTGTGCAGGCCCCGTGCCTGCTGTCACAGCTTCTGTGAGTTCACATGGGCATCAGTTCTGCTATGTCTGGATGACACTGTTTCTTTGGAATCCTCAATAATGCCCTAGATAGTGTTACAGAACTGGTTTGCACTTAGATCCTGATTTTACTTACAAGCAAATTTTTCATTCACTATGATAGAAATGATAGAAAATTTAAAGCTTTAAAGATATATTTAATTCCTTTTTATTTTAATTTAAATCATAAAAAATGTGATGTATATTTGCATTATTTTTTATCTAATTTCAAGATTTACCAATACCTAAATCAATTCATTAAAATTTTTAAAAAGTAAAAATTTATTTGCATCAAAGGATATTTCAGCACAATTTAAATTTTTTTTAGAATGTAAATTGTATTAAGTAAATGAAAACTTACTTTAACATTAATGTATATAACATATTTGTCAAATATTATATACATGATATATATTTTTACTTGACATTAATGTTCTTAGACATTAGTCTTGCTAGATAAATTGGATAATCTTTAGATACAGTGGTATATAAGAAGGCATTATATTATGCTAGTTGCCTTTTAAAATATTTCTTAATATTCTATTTTGTTCTTTGCTTGAACTTTCTTGTTTCATAAACACCTGTTATTTCAAATCAAGTTACAATGTTTTTTCAAGTAGTACAAGTTTCTCAAGTAGTTACAAGTGAACAGAAGTATGACTTAAATCTTTTCTTTTGTTATTGTTTATTAGTTGCATAATTGTGCAGTTTATTATAAGTGGCAATAAAATTAGCCCTTCCATTTATATTTAAGTTAAAAAAGATTTCTTATTTTATCATGATTTGTTAATTGATTCCTGCTCAAGAACTACTTTAAGTAGTACTCAAGAACGTCATTAAGATGTGGTTTTCATATATATACTTTTACTTAATATGTTAATATTTAATGATAAGGCTTCTCACAATGAGCTTATTTATTTCTTTTTCCCACTTTGAAAACAGACAGAAAATATGGATGGATTATTAATTTTTCTTTCTAGTTTGTCCCTGGATATGTTTTTTAGCTTGTGTTAAAAACTTATTACTTGAGATCACATTTATTTGTACTTCAATTGAAGGTTGTCTTTGACATATGACTAAAGTGTTTGCTGATAAACGCCATACAAAATACCTACAAAATTGGAAAAAAATTGTTTGACCTTAAAAAATACAGTGTTTTCAAGCATCATATTTTCCAGGAGTCATTTTCACACTGAAAATATCATAGTTAGAACTAGCTTGTGATTGTAGTTAAAATTTTAGCTTACTTGGAATGACAGCTTCTTTTTTAATATTTTGAAGTATTTTGCAAACATGTAGTATAACATAGTTTTCATTTGCCAAACCTATAAATGTCTCAAAAACTCTACATTTAATATTAATAGTAATACTAAAAGATAAGGCGTGGGCCAGTAGATATGTCAGAGGGTAAAGGCAGCTCCTGCCAAGCTTGCTAACCTGAATTCATTTCAGGTTTTATGAAGATTTTTTTTTTGGTCCTATAGCTCTTAATTCCTTGTATGTCTATCAGATGTTAATTGGTTCCTTAAAACTGTTTTCTTTGAAAAATATTATTAATCCAAATTATGATGTGTGATGGTTTAGTGAATCAGTAATTTGAACACTAAAGACAATTTAATGTAGTCAAAAATGATGAAATAAATATGATTTGGAATAATCAAGTAGAGTTAGGTGTTTGATCAGTGAATTAATTTTAAAATACTAATGAAAGGTATAGCATATTTAGTAGGTATGGTTTATTTAAAAGTATATTTTGCTTAAAGTAATACATATAATGATATATATTAAACATGTAGTCTGGTATGTATGAGGCAATATAAGTATTATTTGTTCACAGTAAAATCAAAATGATGCTTTGTATTTTTCCTTGTATTCATTAATAGAATTTAGGTAAGCCTTCTTTAGAGTGGAATTATTAAGCAAGATAAGCAACTTAGCTTGTTGTTATGGAAATAATTGGAAATCTCTCAGTTGTTAATGAAATCACCACAATATCTAGGATAATAGTCACTTTAAGAAAATGACTGAATTTTGAAAATTATTTTGAAGTTAACTTGGCCTTGTCCACTTGATATAAAAAGCACATTTTTTTTCCTGTAGTGTACATTACTTTTTAAGATCCTGTAAATGAAAGTTAATATCTTTTATTTTCAGTCAGTTCATCACTTTTTATAACACAGTTGTCACAGTTTTTGACATCTGTGTTTAAAAGAAAGATGGTAAGAGAAAGACCTGAATACAATAATATTGTCGATCACTAGCTATTTTTTGTATACTTTTGATTTGTGTTTAAATGCATTAGTTGGTGTTTGCTTATTTTATTTAAATGAGGTTACTTTGCCAGAAAATTACTGTATTATCTGAAGTCACTGCACAGAGACACAGACACACACATGCATACACACACACACACACACACACACACACACACACACAGGTTTGGGGGGCAGAGAGGGGGGAGAGGAAAGAGAGCGAATATAAATAAATAGAATGAATATAAATAAATGTATGTATGTATGTATGTATGTATGTATGTATTAAAATAACAGCTAGGGAGCCAAATTATTTATTTGTTTGTTTTTGATTTTTAGAGACAGTTTCTCTGTGTAGCTGTGGCTGTCTTGGAACTCACTCTGTAGACTAGGCTGGCCTCAAACTCACAGAGATCGGCCTGCTTCTGCATCCCAAGTTCTGGGATTAAAGGCATGCAACATCATGCCTTGGAATCCTTAACTTTTAATTAATGTGTAGTTAGTCAAATTTTTAGTTTTATAAATGTTACATATTCTTTAGAGTTTTTAGCTTTGAAGTACATAAACATACTGTTTGTCTACCTTATTCTTTCCCCCATATCAGTCTTTTTGGACTCAACGCTTTTTACATAACACATATATATCCTGAAATAATAGTCATAGGAAAGGTCACATACTTACATGATTTTAGTATTTTAAAGAATCAGTACAATGAAATCTTGGTACAATTGTACATATTTGTATTCTTAGTTATTTATGACTGAGGCAAAAGGATTGCTTCAGTCCAGGAGTTTGAAATGAACTCAATAACATAGTAAGACTTCATCTCAAGAAAATCACTATAATGCCTTACTGTAAAACAAAATGTTTATGATAAAATAAGATGGATTTCTCTATGTATAGACTTAGTTTAACTATGTGTTCTAGTTTACTTTCTAGTGCTATGATAAACACTATGGCTAAAGGCAACATAGGGAGGAAAGGTTTGATAACTTAGGCTTCCATATCACAGCCCATCATTGAGGAGAGGCAGAACAGGAACTCAAGTAGAGGGGGAGCCTGGAATCAGGAACTTAGCAGAGAGCACAGAGGAGTGCTGCTTACTTGCTTGATCTCCAAACACATGTTCATTTATCTTTCTTAGACCTCCCAGGACACACATATCCAGGGATAGCACTACCTACTGTAGGCTGTGCTCTCACACATCAATCATTAATCAAGAAAATTCATCATATAGGCCATTCTGATGGAGGCTTTTCCTCAATCTCTGTTCTTTTCCCCAGGTGACTCTAGATTGTATCAGATTAAGAAAACAAACAAACAAACAACTGAAATAATTTTGACATATCTCACTAGAACTATAAATAATAAACACTTTCAATGGAAAAATCATTTGGGATAAAGTGAAGTTTTTTAATTATGAAAGTTTGTTTCTTATATCATCAGTAACCCAACCTTTGTGATATCCTCATATTTTAACCTTATACTGCAGTGATTTGCAAAGTACTTTTCAAAAGGATGTTGGACCCAGTTACCATTCTACTGAAGTTAACATCTTACCTGATTAACTTTTAAATTGCCTTTGGTAGTCAGGAAATATATATAGGAAAAGAGAAGGAAACAATATATTTGGGTAGGATACAGATTACCAAAACTAAGCTCATTCTCTGTATTTTACCTGCTAACTAGTTTTCAGTTAAATATTTGCACAGAAAAGTGTGCTGTTCTAAACCTTGTTAGCAAAGCTTGACTCTCAACACTCATTTTAATTGTAGTTTCTGTTTCTCACAGACATTTTTGTTCAGGAATGTTAAACAAGGCGTGAAAATTTTGAGCAAATAATTGTTGTGCTGTATAATAATTGATTTTCAGCTGTATAAATCTAAGTGTGTGTATAAATAGTTACACATACTTAGGACAGACTTTTGTACTTCTCTGCAAGGATACAATGGTCTTGTCATTAAACATAACATCTTAGTTTCATTATGATAGACCTGTGGAGTGTGTTTCGCTGAATTTGGGTTAGGAGGATGGTTAGAATTTACAACCTGTGGTCACTTCTCCAAGAAATCATATAAACATAACTTACTTTATTACTTGTGTCTGATTCCTACAGTTTTTGACTCAGAATTTATTTTCTAGTTTACTGATATGAAAATTCTAAAGAAAAAACAAGTTCTTGTAATATAGTACAACCAAGAATTAATTCACTAATCTGTTTTTATTGCCACAGGAAACCAAGTATAATCGACATAATTTCAGCTTGTTGATGGTTTTGTTAGTAATCTGTCTCTATAAAATGGTGTAGTTCTGCTGACACTACTGACTGATATGAATATGCTAGAATTGCCCCCTGGCTTTGTGCACGCTCTGTGAATACCATACAATGTGTATGCATTAATGTCTTCTTCATGAAGTCCTTCTGCCTTTGAACAAAGTTTTTTGAACTGTAATCTCAAGAATGAAGGAGAGTTGTTTGAAATCTTCCTGTTTTGTTAAGCCTTGTCAATCCACAAAACAGTAAAAGCTATGAATATCAAAAGATTTAAAATATTTGAACATAGTGTTTGACTGGAAATGATGGCTAAAGTTTACATGATTTTCCTGCATTTTAAAATGTCACAATTTATCTCAGAAGCAGTGGGCAACATTTAGTTTTAAGCTGTCTTTAAAACTTCCCAGTAGTATTTTTCATAAAGTGACACAAGTGATTTTATTAGTTATAGTGGTAATAGTTTAGACAGTCATATAATAATTAAAGACAGTCAGTTGTGTGATTTTCATGACCTCTTAAATACAGCTGGCACGAAGTAGGTCTGGCAGCTTTTCTAGAGTTCATGTGGGCATGCATCTTCTATGAAGTTAATTATGATCATTGTGTTAAGCATATTGTTTTATAGTCTACCGTGAATTTATTATTCTCCTAGTCATATTTCAAAATGTCAGTGGTGCCTTTCAAGTGTAATGAAAGTACCTGTATCTCCTGTAACCATGTCAAAAGATGCATTTCTCCATCCTTTTTGTCTTTAACTTTGACATACATTTTCACAACTGACAGAAGATTAAAGGGATATTTAGTAGGAATCACTACATTTATGACAATATAAATTATCAGTAGTATTTATTTGAGCCTAAAAGTCTCCCTATTTGTACTCACCTCAAATACCTATTTGCTTTTCAAGCTGTTGGTTTTTATAGATAAAAATGGAAATAATGAAAATGTGCTTTATAGGTAATTCAGAAGAATAATTAGTCTAAATGAATACGTTTGGTTGACAAATGGAAGAACATCTTGACAATGGAAAATAGGTTATTACTATGTAGTATTTTAAATGATCTTTAGGAAAACTGATTTTAATTACAACTTATAAATGAATAACTTAATCTTACTAACATGTGCTTGCCTTAAGATATGGCATACAAAAGCAATTATGTTGATTTTTAAATATACCTGTAAGGTGGATTTCAGAAGGCCTGTTCTGTCTTGGAAGCCCTTTCTTACTAGCTTTTGTCATCTGTGTACTCAATATATTTTAAATATTTTTATGTATTCTTGATAATTTCATATACATTACAGTATATTTTTATTATATTCACATTTTTCTCTAACAGTTTATTGGAAAAGTTATTACCAAATTATTTTTTCTAACTTGAGTCAGTTGATCCTTTAATAAGTTCAGCTAATGAAAAGAATGTTATATCCCATTGATTTTGCAAAGGAACTCAACACAAAGGTCTTAAGGCATTGATGTTAATGGCTTTGCTATCACTGGCAAAAAAGTTTGAATTAATTTAGACCTCTTCTTAGTAGGAGACCCTAGGTACAAAGATTCCTCAGCACTTCCCAGATTTATTTTATTAAAAGATTCACAATCATTGCATTTTTACTTCTTACTTTGATAGAAGATTAAATATTAGAATTTTATCATCACAGGATTGTACACAGTGCTTGTAACTATTAAATACTGAGTCTCTGCATTAAATATGACACTTAATATGATACTTATGACCACTATCCATTTAAGTGAGAAAAATATATTGACTCTTCATAGAATACAGTCAATTTTAAGGAACAAATGAACAATTTTTTTCTGAGCTTGAATCACTGAAAACATGAGTGAATGACCGGCAAAAAAAAATTGCCTTTACTCATTCATGTGTTAAAAGTGGTATTTGGATTGAGGATAATGAGAAACATTAAGACAGAAAATTAGGTCCCATGTTGTACACAATGGTGGTTGGAAAGTTTACTAAGGATCGTATGCTAGCATTTAATTTCTTTTATTACCAGCAGTTTTGCTTTTCTCCTTAGGTGTGACTTCCATTAGTGATTTCCTTAGGAAAATAGCCTTGTCTTTCTTGAAATTAGCATACATTATGTAAATAAAGTTAATTCACATATATAATTCAGAGGAAATTTTAACTGTGGAAATTTATTAAGTCTTCTTTTAGTCAGTCTAATGGGATTGACTAACATATGAGAGACAGTGCTCTATTGATTTGCTTTTGTTAATTCTACTGGATATTGATATGTCTCTAGTTGATAGTATGCAATATTTTACACTTTCTTTCAAACTTAGGGATGTTTTGGATTTTCTTGGCAGGAATGGTTGATGTATTTAGATTTAGGTTTAAATAAGCAGTTCTCAACCTGTGGGTCATGACCCCTTCGTGGGTTGTATATCAGATATTTATATTATGAATTATAACACTAGTAAAATAACATGAAATAGCAAAAAAATAATTTTATGATTGGGGTTAATCACAACAGAAGGAACTACATTAAGGGGTTGGAACATTAGGAAGGTTGAGAACCCACTGGCTTAAAGCAAGTGATTAAAAAACCCCATGAGAGCATATGGTTGAGAAACTGTACTTTTATGTCATGACAAAGGCTAAAATATTTTAGGTTTCTGATTTCCTTTCCTATAAAAAATTCTGAACAATAAATACATTGTCCTTTAAAATTCTAAGTCTGTGATCATATGCTTACTAATTCATTCCCACATTTGATTTAATGACCCCCAGAGATAATAATCCCTTTGAAATTTTTTCATATCAATTATATTCTGGTGCCTGATTGAATACCAAGCACAAAACTAAATGAACATTACACGAGTGTTTTCTGTATAATAAAACAGAATATGTTCTTTGTGCTTAAGGGAGTTCAGAATCACCCACCACCAGTGTGTATTTACCATTAACAAATGTTGTTTGGGAAATTTGTGAAATATTAGATTATAAGTACTTCTTTTTCTTTTCCTTTAAAATATGATTTTAAATTTTAATGCATTTATTTATTTGTCCATTTATTTATTTGTTATTAGTGTGTGTGTGTGTGTGTGTGTGCGCGCGCACAAGCCAAGATACCTATATGGATATCAGAGGACAACATGGAGGAATCAATGTTTGCCTTTAACCGT
Organism: Phyllotis vaccarum; assembly: GCA_033318265.1. Lineage (NCBI taxonomy): Eukaryota > Metazoa > Chordata > Mammalia > Rodentia > Cricetidae > Phyllotis > Phyllotis vaccarum. Next base: position 91,099,914 of record JARWLC010000013.1, on the reverse strand, counting down.
GATGTTCTGCGGATATAATTCTTGTTCTTAGTCTTGGTTGTAAATGCCTTTAGCCTCTAAGCCACCTTACCAGCCCTCCTTTTGTTTTATTTCCCTATAAGAATGTACCTTAAAGGGCTGGAGAGATGATTTAGCCATTAGTTAAAAGCTAGACTCAAAGCCAAAATGTCAAGAATCTACCTCTAACTCTTAAAATAAATACAATTCAAACATCTTTATTTTAACAATATTTTCTGAAAAGACCCTATTTAGTTTCTTACCATACTGACACCTTTGTATTCTGTATAGGCTATGATAGAAAGCTAGAACAAGAAAGGGCTTATAAAAATCTCTTGTCATCATGGTACATGTAAAGAACTGAGCCTAGAAAAGTTAAAGAACCTGTCTAAACTCCCTTATCTTTCTAGTTGAAATTAGTGTAACAATCTAATGCATGAGAGCTCAGAAATAGTATCTTCTATGAATATTTTCATTATTATAAAGACATCTTTGTTAGGAACAAAAAGAATGAGTTCTTTGATTACTGATGTCAGAACTAAGAAAGAAACACCTTATTTTTTATTGCTTGAATTTTAGTTATCTTTATCCTTCCTTTTTCCCTTGTTATTTTTCCTCTCCCAATGATACTTCTCAACAATTCTTGCCTTCTTTTGTGTGTGACCCATTGAATTTAATTAGTGTTTCTTGCCCAAGTATGGTTGGAATTTATGTACTGGAGTTAAGGCAATGCCAGTGACTACTCACTACCAGTAATACCTCAGTAAAGAAGGGTGTGGGAGATTGTGTTGTTTCATTGTAAATAATTATCCCACCCACTGGTTTAATAAAAAGCGCTGATTGGCCAAAGGCGGACAGGAAGTGTGGGTGGGGCTACCAGACTAAAAAAACTCTGAGAACAGGAAGCACAGAACAGAATGCCAGAGAGAAGCTGGAAGAAGCAGAGGACAACCATGCTGCTCTGAGAAAAGTTACCGAGTTCTGTGGCTGGACAGGTCAAGAGTCATGGGTTAGATTAAGGGTAGAGAGCTAGCAAGTGATATGCCTGGGCCTGAGGCCGATCAGCCTAAAACTATTGAAAGTGTCTGTATGTCTCTGCAGGACTGTGGGTCTATGGGTCCTAAACCTTGAGGTTAGGCCCGAAAGTCTGGGCCAGAAACCTCATACTACAGAAGGGTGTCTTATAGACTCTTCCCATGACTTATAATAAAGTATTAATATGCTCATTTGTGTGCAGGTCTTGTGTAGATAATCCACAAGTATAGTGCATTCACTAGAGCAATGATAATGTCTTTTCCAGAAGCCATCTTTTTGCTGACTATCTCCTTATCCTCTGGGTCTTATAGTCTGTTTCCTCTTTGACGATATTCATTAACTTTGTAGGCAATGATAGATCTGTCCTATTTATGTCTGTGCACTCATCATCTCTTACTCCAGGCATTTTAGTTACTTAGTGGTTTCTGTAGTAACTATTGCTAAATACAGTAAGAAGCATTTGTAATGAAGACAGAGTTCAGCACCTATCTATAGGTATAAATATAAGTATTCATAAGGCAGTTTGACAACATGATTGTTTAGCCATGCAATATAGTAGACTCATCTTTATGGTCTATTATTTCTCCAGCCATGGGCTCATGATCAGAGTTACAGAACTAAGTCTATGTTCCTTACTTTGGACTTGCTTCCAGATACAATGTTATATTACCAGCATAACAACTTTGACATTGCTGCATTTCATGATATCTTACTTGGTATGTCATTATTGTAATTCACAGGATTTGCTATTGGGTAAGATTGTTGATGACTTTTATATTTCCCAGTAAACTACATAGCACTTTTTGGCACTCTGAAAGCTAGCCAGTAGGGAAGAAGCTTCCAGGTCAGTTCCAGCATAATTTTAGAGCACAGGCAATAGTTTTATTCATAAAACAATACTGTCATAAAGAATTATTTTAGATTATATCATTATCAATGTAAAATTCTAATAATTTCAAACTTCATTTATAGAGTTAAGATGCTAGTAACTGCTCATGAAAGATTTTCCAAGTGGTCTTCTGATATCTGTGCATTATGACCATATGATTTTAAATTTCATTTTCTGAGATTTAAATCTGATGGGTATTACAAAGTTAAGTATTAAGGATTAAACACATATCTGAACACACAGTACTTTCAGGGGTCAGATTAGAGCAGAATCAGTTGTTTGCTATACTGGATAATTTATTGTAACTAATTTACTTTAATAAATTTTCATTTAAATTATAATATACTACACCTAAAATTAATGTGTATAAGTTTATTTTTATCATATAATCCTTAATTGTCTATATTACATAGCTTATCTTGATAATACTACTGGAATTATTAACTGGATCATGTTCTAAAAATATCTCTCTTTGCTATATCAAAAATTTATTTGAAAAATCAATACTAAAAATTCTTTTCAATTTTTTTCAGAGAACTTAATTATTATAGTGTCTCTTAAAGCTCAATTTGGATAGTATTTTCTTGCATATAGAGGGTTTTGCATAACTTACACTGTTCTCATTCTGATTTTATTTAGCCTTTCAGTATTCTAGAGTCAATTTAAGGCCTCACCAATTAGAATAACAGATTTTAAAGAATACTTATTTAAAATTGAGAGTATGGCAGTGTGATGTCTGCATTATTAGTTTTTAATAAGGCATATAAACTACATGACCACAGTGATACTTCTGATAATTTATAAATAAATGTAATGATCCTAAATGAATAACTATTACTAATTAAAATTATGAAAACATAAATAAATGTGTTAACAGATTTCAAGTTTAATATATTTGTAGGCCTCTTATTGTGTTCTATAAAGTATTCAATTAGTAAGTGAAAATGAAAAGTACTTTTTCTTTCACCTCTAAAATATATTGTATTTGCTATAATTTTAGCGCTACCATCTTTTCCATTTTAATTTTTAGATATTTCTCAACATTTTCCATCCCCTAAGAAAGGTCAAAATTTTTAATAGTCACTAGAGAATGAACTACATCACAATACTCAGTTTCTAACTGTAGCTGTCAAAGATGGGATAATACCTATCTTGCCACCATAAGTAGTGTGGCTACCTCAAGACAACCCTGAGTCATACTCTGAGGGCCAGCAGGAGAATTTCATATTGTTGGCAACTACCTAGTTGCTTCATGTTTCATGACAAATGGTGAACCAATGTAACTGAAATGCTTTTCAGCTGTATTAAGTATCAGAAAAAGTTAATTTTAATAAGTATAATGACTGAAATCTATGACTTATTTTGAATTAATGACTTTAAATTTTTGTTTTCCCTGCTTTTACTGATTTGTAATGTTTTGGAGTCAAATTTAAATGATAATTATATATTAAAACTAATAAAATTTATACAGGAGAAATTCACTAATTGACATTTGTTCCTGTATGGAGGGGGAAGGGTTAGTGAAGTTCATTCAAACCCATGGCATTGGTTATGCTAGGCAAACATGCTGCATTACATCATATTCCTAGTATTTTTACTTTATGCTTTTAAGTGTGTGTTAACCTTTCTCAACAACTTACGCAGCAAAGGAATATGACCTTTAATGTTTTCATCTCTCTGAATACATATATTGGTTAATGTATCAATATTTGCTGGATTTCAGATTTCTGTGTATATCTAAAGTATTTTTGCATTTATGCAGAATATAAATACAATAGAAAATCTAGTTGTTTAACTTTGATAAATACTAGTAAATCTGAAACTAAAGAAACTTGTTACCTCTTGTTTGAATAAATAATCTTTAAGCATAAATGTTATTCTGCTAGTTCTTAGTTAATATGGTTATCATTGTCAGTATAGTCAAAGTAATCAGCTTATATATTAAAACAAAAAACTAATTATTTAAATCACTTTTAATGAACTTTTTCAACTTATGAAAATTGATATGAAATGAAACTTATTTTGCATACAATTATTTCTTTATATAGTTGTACTTAAAATATATGATTTTATAACTATAACAAAACACATTTCATGTGCTTGGGTGATAATTTTATTCAATATGGGTTACTTAATTTTTAAGAAAAATGTAATATGTAACAGTCTACAAAATTTGCTTTCATTCTCATTTCTACTAAACATTGTCATCTACCAAAAAGACCTTTCTAGAGTGATATAGTTATTGTTTTAATTTGGTAATCATAATGTGCCCATTCTGAGTTTGGTCTGAATTTTTAAAAACATTAAATCACATTTTCATGTATTCCTGAGTAATTGTTGGCTATAATTGGTCTCCACTATGACCATTTTTATGTGTATCTCTAGCATGAACATGGCTATCTATCATAATGGCAAAAAATGTGGGTTAGCCAGGTACACCTAGTTGTAAATTCTAACTTTGCTATCAACTAGCTTATGGATCTCATCACTTAATCTATTTGAGCTTCATTTTTTTTTCACTTTTAAAATGAAGAAATGAAACATTCTCCAAAATATATTTTTGGTTAAATTAGTAATCTGTATATAAGGTATAGAAGGTTTTGAGCCATTTTAACTTAACTTCACTGAAATATAACATGATGAAATTGGAGAAAATAAAAGATAACCAAGGTCACAAAAATGAGATGATTTAAAACCACCACACCTATCCAAGTACACACCTTTAATCTCAGAATTCTAGAAACAGTGGCAAATGGATCTCTATAAATTTCAGGCCAGCCTGATTTGCATAGTAAGCTCCAGGCCAGTCAAGGTTACATAACAAAGCCCTCTATTTAAAAAACAAAAACAAAGTTCAACTGAACATGATCTTCTCATGCAAACATTTCCCAATTTGTAGCTCATGCCTGAATATATTTAGATTACTCTGTTCTAACTATAGGTAAAATCGTATTTTTGAAATTAAAAATCCTTAGATTTTTATTTGGCTGTAGATAGCATTTTAGAATCTTTAATAACTTTAATAACAACTTTAATAACTCCAATGAAACTGTTCCTTCATTAAAACTTCTGTCAAATATGTAAAATTTGGAACAGGGATACAGATATTTTCTTGTCTTCCTTTCTTGTCTTTTCTATACAAGACCAAGAAACACGTAAATTTAAGATTAGAAATAACAACATTGGTGTATATTAATCACTTTTATTGGTACTTTTTCTTATATTAACTAAAAGTTCATAGGTCATTCTCTAAATGATAAAAGTAAATCAAAACACAGACAGCAAATGTTATTTTAATAAATGAAATACAATTATTTTTTGGACACACTTCTCTAAATTTGGAAGATTGAGTCTAGGTTAGAAAAAGATATGGATAAAAGGGAACAATAGCCTACAATTTATGTATATTTCTGTCACTCCTTTTTTTAGGTCCTTATAAGCATTTTGCAGTGGTTCATGGTTGAAAATATAGTTTAAAAATTAATTAGACCTTCATACATATAGCAGCTATCCCTCATTCAACTTGCTCCTTTTGGCCAACATGTATTTCTTTGGCAATGATTGTTAAGCTATAGATTGTATTAGAATTCAGAATAACCTTAGGAAGCTGGTTAATAACTAAATGATTAAATCATCAAGGAGAACATACTAAGCTTGAATACTGCATTAAAGGATAGTTTTGAAATGGACGAAAATTATAAGACTAAATATTTTCCTTTGGATTTTTATCATTACATGGTCAAAAGTAGTGGATTTTAAAATGATAACATGAGTTCATATTTATTGTTAATTTTCTAAATCTATGTACATTTAAATTGAAATAATAAGGACATGACTTTAAAGATCTGGCTCAGAAATAATTTCAAATCTGGAGAGAAATATCACTTGGAATTTGGGGTTTATCACTTAAGTGGTTTTTTTACTCCCTTTCCTTTTTTAATTATGTAGTTTTGATATGTGTAAGTAGGTATATACTGTTGTATAAGGTTCAGCAGTGTACTGAGTCTTATCTAGATTATAGAAAGCTATTTATTAGATATATCATGTATTTCTATATTCAGATAAGCTGCATGTTAAGATTAACCATAGCAACCACTGTAGTAGTGCGGTTTCTTGGTCCCAGGCAACCAAAGGCCCAGACGCACAGACCTACCACGCCAGACTCCTTAGCCTCCCACTGCTGCTGCTCAGGCCCCCAGAAATGACTCAGATGCTTATATTAACTTCATGCTGTTTGGCCTATGGCTCAGGCACATTGCTAGCTAGCTCTTACATCTTAAATCAACCCATTTCTATTAATCTGTCTGCCACTTGGCCTGTGGCTCACCTGTGTTCCTTACATGTTGCTCCTTTGGGCTTCAGCTCAGTCTGCCTGACCCTGCCCTGCTTCTCCTACCTATGCTCTGATTTCTCCTCCTACTTCTTCTATGGTGCCTGTCATGGCCCAAAACAGCTCCTTTATTTAAAGATTGATACTCACAGCATACAGAAAGGCATTCCCACATCACCTCCTCTGTTTTAGTGGGGTTTCTTGGTCCCAAGCGGCCAGAGGCCTGTGGCTCACCTGTGTTCCTTACATGTTTCTTCTTGGGTGGCTGGCTGGGTCTGTCTGACTCCACCCTACTTTTCCTACCTATTCTGATTACTCTGCCTACTTTTTCTATGGTGCCTGTCAAGGGCCAAAACAGCTCCTTTACTTAAAGATTGGTATTCACAGCATACAGAAAGACATTTCCACATCAAACCACTTTATTTCATATTAACTTTGTGTTTATATTAGTGTGTACATAACTCATTCTGTAAGAAAACAAGATAAAGGACATAACCTTTGAACCTTATTGTCTTAGTGTTCTATTACTGTAAAGAGACCCCATGAAAATGGCAACTCTTATAAAGGATAAAGTAAAACATTTAATAGCATGGCTTACATTTTCAGAGATTTAGTTCATGGGAAGCATGGCAGGGAGCATGCTTTAGTTCATATTGGCACACTAGAAGACATGGTAGCTCAAAGTTCTACATCTGGATCCAAAGGCAACAGGAAGAGAAACATTGTGCCTGACTTGCGCATTTGAAGCACCAAAGCTCACCTCCAGTGACATAATTCTAACAAGACCACACCTACTTCAACAAGGCTATACCTCCTAATTCCTAAAGACCAAGCATTCAAATATATGAGCCTATGGGGGCCATTCATATTCAAACCACCATGCTGATACACTTTTAAAATAAATGTAAAACTAGATGCTTATATAAATATTTGTGGAACTCATACTACAATGACTTTCTTTTAAAGATTAAATTTAAGTTAAATGATTTTATAATAACAAATTTCAATTTGAAGCTAGGGCCCAGTAATTTTAAATGTCATGCCATGCATTCTTCTCCCAATCATATGGCTTCTCAAATTAAATGAGATTTCCAATTCATTAGTGACTCATAATTATCTATGATTCATCTGAATTGTGCTTGAAGAAATATTATACTGCTTATGTTTAAAAAAGTAAAAAACAGGGCTGCCACATCTCAAATAGGCTTTTGCAGATTAGTGTTATACAACCCAGATAACTATATGCTCTCTTTTAATAAGCAGGAACATGAAATTCTATAACAGGTATGAAGAAACTATAAAGGTCTGCTTTCCAATAAAACCTGCAAAATATACTTTATGTTCACAGTTAAGTGATGTAAATGTTTATGTTAAAGGTTAACTTTGAATTAGGCCTTATGCATGCTAGGTAAACCCTTTAGCAGTGGGCTAAATTTTCAGATACCCTAGTACTTTTTATATTGAGATAGGCTGCCATGGTGATATATTGTATATCTAATAAAGTTTGCCAAAATATTTGCTTTATGGTTTTTCCTAATTTTTTTATTCTGTTATCTAAAGCAGTTTTTTAAAAAATAGGCTTTAGGTTTTCTAATTGCTCTGGAAAGGTGTTTTCTCCATGATGACAGGATAAGACTGAACTGAATTTGATATGGAGGCCTGCAACAAGTCCCTCAGGGCATTTCCCAAAGGCAAAAGTTACCTTGCCTGTCTCGTGACCTACATTCATTAGTCCAATGCTTGCCTTTGCCACACCTCCTGCATGCTCCAGAAGGGAGGGTTGGGTTCTATTTGGGTTATTCTTAGCAAAAACATTGTTTCTAGGAATGCCATGCTTACAGTCCCTTTTTAGGTGACCTTGCTTTACACAATTGGACATTTGATATTTTGATTTTTCCTACCCAAGCATCAGCATAGTTATGAGATTCCATATTAATTGTATCTTGGATTCATTCCTCCAAGGGTTATTATCTTCCCTTTGATCGCCCAATTATTCTTTTGCAGTGTGCCTTAACATTTTCAAAATCCAGAGATTCAATTATAATTTGTCTAGCTTCTGAATTTGATATTGATACCATTCTATTTACTGTTTAAGTCAATCTTTGTAAGAAATCAATGAAGGTTTCTTTTGGGCCCTGAATCACTTTTGTAAATGATTCAATTTTCCTTCATACTTTTTCAATTCTATCCCAAGCATTCAAGGCTTCCATACAGCATAAAGTCAGGGTGTGGTCATCATATAAAAATTGTCCTTCTACATTAGCATAATCCCCCTCCCCAAGAAGTTGGTCTTGGGAAATTTCAACACCTCTAGCCCTAAGGATTTGTTCAATGGTCTTAGCCTCATCTTTCCACCAGGTCCTCTATTGTAATTGGGGATGAGTCTCCAAAACCACTGTAATCATATCTGTCCAATCTTTAGGAATAATTTTGTTCCAGGTTGACCATGAGATTGATATCTGCTTTACAAAAGTTTAGTGCATGCCATATAAGACTATTGCTTCCTTGAATCTCTTCAGATATAAAATATGCAAGGGAGTCCATTTAGTTCTTTCACAATTTCTGTCATTTGTCAATTCCTGTAAGGTAATTGGATAAATTAAGGTTGGCTGTTTGAAAGCCTTGGGTTGTTTCTTCCTAACTTTATATGGCAATATTGAGTTTAGTTCTCTTTTAAATTTCTCTGTCTGGGTCTGAATATTTCTATGATCCATTTAAAAAAAGTTTTCAAAAGACTTTTATCTTGATACTTATCAACCAACTTGGCACATATATAAGCCATCTTTTTTTAAAAATAAGACAGAAATAATCAAACCAATAATATTTATAATAGACATTATATAAATTCTATCTTCATTAATTATCGTCTCATTTCTTTATATTTTTATACAGTATAGGATATTATCAAAACAGATGAAACTTCTTCCATTCTAATGTTTCCCATTTTTTTAATGAGGGAAACAAAACCCTACCTCTCATTTCTATATTTTTATACAGTATAGGATATTATCAAAACAGATGAAACTTCTTCCATTCTAATGTTTCCCATTTTTTTAATGAGGGAAACAAAACCCTACCTCTATGTCATCTTTTTTTTTTTTATAGCAAATTCCTCCCTTTAAGAAATCCCATTGACTCACTAAATCTACTGACAATGACCATTCAGATGACTGAAGTGAGGCATCTACCTAGTGTGGCAGCAGCCTGAGAAGGTGTCTAGTGAAAGCTACGACCTACTGGGAGGGGGAATCCATTGTCTGAAAAAACTCATCCAGGGGATCATGGGGAGAAAATGTGTGAAAGGAACTGCCAAAAAGGCAGAGCTGGCTGGAGTCTAACTCTGAAAGGAAAACCTAGCCAGCTTGGTAGCAACCCTGGCTATGAGTAGCTCTGGCCTGTGCCAGTGGCTGCAAAGCCACAGGCAAGTGGCTTTTTCTTGAATTTGTGCCCCTAAAGTTGAATGCCATATATTGCACAAATTCCACTTTGTCTTATAATAAAAACCTGACGCCAAATATTGGGGAAAAGCTGAAAGATGAGAAAGACAGAAGGTTAAGCCACAGTCACTTCTCACCTAGCCACTCCTCACAAACCCTCAGACTAAATGCCTGAATCCTCAGCTAAAAAGGAAGGGGGTTCAGGTGAAGGGTTGAACTCTTGCCTCCTCGGGCCTTGTCTTTCTTTCTTCTCCCAGCTATCTCACTTCCTGGTTCAACTTTCCTAGAGATAGGATTAAAGGCAGAGGCATGGGATCCTCCAAGTGCTGGGATTAAAGGTATGTGCCACCACCACTTGGCTCTGTTTGGCCCTGAACTCACAGAGATCCAAATGGATCTTTATCTCTGCCTCCTGAGTGCTAGGATTAAAGCTGTGGATCACTACTGCCTGACCTTTATTACTAAATTTGTGGCTGACTGCCCTCTGATTTTCATGCAAACTATTAGATATACAATAATTCACCACAGGCAGCCTTTGAACTTGCTTTGTAATCTAGGCATCTTGAATTTGTCATCCTTCTTCTCTGATCCTCCCAGGTAGTTAGGGTTATGGTACTGTATTATGAAGTTAAGTTCTGATTAATATTTTAAATTAAGACTACTGCACTTATGTGACTTTTTAGTTTTAATCCAACAACATTGTTAATTTTTGCAAGTGAGAAATAGAGAATGATGAAACTAGTTGATATTTAGTTAGCTTTAAAAGATGCTAAAAGGAGAAAATCATGACAACCTGGTTAATATTGTCATATTTAGTTAGCACAATTTAATTTTTTAATTTCATTTTTTGTGAGCTTAATGAGTACTCAATCTACATTACTTTTATCCCTCTCCCCTCCAGCTCTTTCCATGTCCCAGCCCCCCTCTCAAATTCATAATCTTTTCTGAATTATTATTGTTTTATAACAATTGTGTATAACCACTTTGGTATTGGACAACCTATACAGGAGCACCTCCCTTGAGACTAATTCTTTCTCTCTCAGCAGTCATAGACTACCTGAAACTCTTTCTGCAGGGGTAGGTCTAGTGGAGTTTCCCTGTTGTCATCGTGTCAGTCTTCCTCAGGTAACCATATTGCTCAGATTTCATGGGAGTATTTTCCCTGTCATGTCTAGGAGACACTATATAGTGGCAGGCATCCTCTGTCTCATATAGTCTTTTTGTATTATATTCTGCAATTTGCCCTGAGCCTTGGGTGTAGTAGGGTCGCATTGCAGAGGTATATTATTTTCTCAATTTTGACCACTTGTGGATCCCTAAAATAGTCTTCCACAATCAATTATTATATCTTGTTTACCATCCTAATTATACTTAGGATATCATTGTTGATTTATTGAATTCTTAAATTTAAGATTTATACAAATTTATGAGCAAGTTTATCAAGCCTATCATCCAGAAGAACCAAAACACAATGAAAAATATGAAGGATTAGATTTATTAAATATTAAACTTTGTAAAGCCTCTATGATGAATACAATATGGTGCTTGCCTATGAGTAGATAAATAAGCAAATAAAATATAATAGAAAAAATCAATAATTAAACCCTAGTGCATGTGGAAATTGGGTGTATGATAGAGATTGCACATGAACCTGCTAAGAATAGGATGTATAAATTGTATATGATGCTCAAACAACTGTGTAGACATCTGGAAAGAGATAAAATTAGATCAAAACTTTTGTCATGCATGATAATAATCCCCATATTGATTAGAAATTTAAGTATTAAAAATCCATAAAAGTGCCACATGAAGTCAGGATTTTAACCATGGTATATCTGTATACCTGTGTGGCTGAGTATTTAGAGTAGGGTTTTCATACAGTAAGAAAGTTTCTATATAACAAGGCAGATCTTCACCTTTCTATCCCACCTCCATTTGCAAACATGATAATTTGCAGGTACCAGATGTAGAAATCTGTCTCCTAACAGTATTCTCTGTCTTAGCCAAGTACATGTATTTTTTTGAATTACCACTGCCCAAATAATGAAGTCATATTGGCATCACTTTTTAAAGAGTAAACTAATTCCCAACACTCCTGAAGACCTTAAAATGTGTGTGTGTGCAGCCAGTACTGCTTCACTGCTATTTTTAAATTTTATGAATTTTAGTATTAATTTGTCTACATCCCTAAGATATTAAGGACAGCTCAGATTCTATGATGGTGAGTTAGAAGTTCTACCAAAACTCTGGCTAATAGTTGTAAATTGGTTTGTAAAAACAAGGATAAAGTAAAGATTCCTTACTATGTAATGATATTATAAGGTAAAAATCATGTTGGACATTTAAAATTTCACTATGGAAACAAACATGTATCACATTCTGTAATCCTCTTAGAATTCATATAATCTAAGCTAATCTTAGTAGGTATCTAGTTTATTATTGTTTATATAAATAAAATTACTCTTTTGGTTAAAAACTTCTTTTACAATATATTTTTATTTTCCCTTCTAACTCCTTTCTTCCCACTAAACTTTTTGTTTTCTTCCTTCCTTCCTTCCTTCCTTCCTTCCTTCCTTCCTTCCTTCCTTCCTTCCTTCCTTCCTTCCTTCCTTCCTTCCTTCCTCCCTCCCTCCCTCCCTCCCTCCCTCCCTCCCTCCCTCCCTCCCTCCCTCCCTCCCTCCCTTCCTCCTTCCTTCCTTCCTTCCTTCCTTAAAAACTCCATCAAATTCAAAACAAACAAGACAAAAAATAGTCAATACAAAATGAAACAAAATCTTCAAACAAAGATGGAGTTTATTTTCTGTGGCCAGTTACTTCTGGGCATGGGGAATGTGCTTGAGATGCCCAGGGACACTCCATTGGATAAAACTATTTTTCTTTTGCCAGAAAATATCAATTGCAAATAGTATCTTGGTTAGGAGGTGGGCCACTGTATCCCTTTTCTCATCTCAGTGTTGGGACCCAGGCTGGCTTGAGCCTGTGTAGGTACTATGCATGGTAGCATAGTCTCTGAATTCATATGTGTATCATTTCTGTTGAGTCTGGATGATGCTGTCTCCTTGGCACCTACCACCTCTGACTTTTACAGCTTTCTGCTTTCTGCTCTGCATATTTCCTTGAGCCTTAAGGTGAGAAGTTTAGTGGTGACATCCCATTTAAGTCTGAGTATTCCAATGTCTTTCCATTGCCAATCTCCTGAAGGCAAATACAGTGTCCTCAAGACCACACATGGCCATAAGGACTGAGCACATCTCTACCCCTAGTAAGATGGAAAGACACTATCTCCCTCCAGTGGCAGCGCAAGCCACTCACTGATGACCTGTAGGAGAGGATATGCTTGTGGTTTTCCTCAGAGTGCCACTATGCCAATATGGATCCCAGCAAAAGATGTGCACCCTGCCACAGATCAGCCTGCTTTCACCAATAAGAAAATAACCTAGGATGGGTAATGTATCTATTTCTCTTTCTTGCTCTCATTACCCTCTAAAAGCTGAAGACTTGTGGATCTTTGTTTTTCCTCATTTTGTCTGACACCTTTTGAAGTGAGGAACATTATTTTGGCACTTTGGGACCTAGCAACATGTATTAAGGGCCCATGGTCAGCTAAATTTCTATATTATTGATTACAGATAACACATGTTTTTTTTTTTTTCAATTAAATCAGACAAGGACAGAAGGTATAGCTTTTGACTATTTTTGGAAAATGTTTGACATAATATAAAAAGACTGCTTGATCCCTCCTAGATTCTCACTTACGTTTTGATTGGCAGGGTGGTGCTTTTAATCATTCTTATCTTCAAGTGTCTTCTGTAGCACATCCAACAGCAGCAGGTAGTGGCTAAGGTGGCTCTTCAGGTTTTAATGGTTCTTAGACATCCTGCTTATAGCCTTCTTCCACAGGAGGTTATATATGCCTGGTTCCCTGAAATTCAAAAGGTTACTGCCTAATCCTCTCCACCTGGGCAGCTTTCCAGGAATGGATGTTCTTCTAGGGATGGTAGTCAATGATAGGTAAAAGGTTGTTAAGCAAGCCACCCTAAGACAGGCACAGTCCAGTTGCTGAGCCATCCTAAGGAAGGGTCAATGATGTCAGGGCAAAGAACTCTGACTCTTATTGAATATCAATGTAGTAAAATAATAAGGGTGGATAAGTAGTAGGACAGGCCCATAGGGCAAAAGAAATTGGCTCAAGCTAGTTTTCTAGACATGCACATAATATACTTCCTTTTTAGCCAACCTGGAGTCTGCCTAAGGGCCTAGCAACTGTTACTGTCCACTGTTCTTGATAGCAATAGGCTGCTATCAGATCTCCTTGTTATGCCTAGCCAATGAGGGACAGCCATGCAATATCACCAGATTGTGACACAACCTGGGTGCTGGGAGGAGGGAATATAAGGCTCTCCCCCTTGTTGAAAAAATAAATTAGTCCTTTTCAACTGGCTTCAGGGGTCTGTGTTGTTGACTTTTGCCTTCTTGCCCCCTCCTCTGAGGGAACTGTTAGGACTGAGCAACAAAACATAACTTCTTAAATAGAAAAGGGGACAATGAGATTTTTACTACAGGTTGGAGATCATATGTATTATTCTGAAAAATCTGTTAAGTGTCTTTTTTCAGAAAAAATGTTTGAATTTTGATGAAGCTAAGTCATTTTGTTGTTGCTGTTTTATGGCTAATCAGGAATGTATCTTGGTTAGGACAGATTTTCCTTCATTTTGATACAATATTCTCATTTATTTAAATATTATCTTTTATTTTAAATTAAAAAAATATAGTTGAAATTTGAGAGTCTCATTTTTTCCTAAACGTTTAGCCAGCCACTTGTTCTATCTAGCAGAATTTTTCAATTTTCTCTTCTAGTGCAATATCAAAGGATTGATGTTTAATAGAACATTGCAATATGAACAGTTTTCTTTATCTTAAGGTTTTGGTTTATCAAATATTTCTTAATTGTTGACCACTTTTTCTTTTGTATAACTTTTTAGTTGTCAAATATCAGGTTTAAGAATCTATAGGTTTTAATTGAAATTCAACTAGATTTGTATATTAATTTATGGAAAATAATTGCTAAATTCTATTGAATTTTCTTATTGAAAATGTGAAATATCCTTCCTTATTTAGTTTTTCTCTCTATCTTCAGGGAAGTTTGATACCTTTTAAATTAAACTCTTATACATTGCTGCATTAATTATTAGTTTAATTTTTTATTCCTGTTATAATGGAATTTTTATTCATTTTCTGATTGATTTTGCTGCCTATAAAGTTATCGTTCACTCATCTTGAGGAATGTGATGTTTATTCCACTTTTTAGATAATTTTCTAGTAATACTAGATGTCCTATTACAATTTCCATAACTCTTATTAATTTTACTTTCTCTTTATATCTGTTAAGACAGAAATGAAAAATGTTTTCATGCTATATATTCTTGACCTTTAGTGAGACCACTTCTTGTGTTCTATTCTTGATCATAGTGCTTCTGACTTGTTCTAAATATGCTTCTTCCTTTTAAAATGTTTAATTAATCAATAGCCAATGCTTACATTGGTATTGTTTTGTAAGAATTGAGTAGCCTTTATTCACATAACCAAACAGTTATTTTAGAAAACTTAGTTGTAATTATCATTGGTTATTTCTGAGCTGTTAATATTTTCCTCATCATTTTTAGGAAGGAAATTTGTACATAGGTTGAATTATTTTATATTTATGAGAACTTTGTAAATTAGTTTATAAAGTAACTTGCCTTTAGATTTTTCTATTAAAATGTAATTTCCGCTTTAAGACCTTTAATTTATTTTGAAATCCTATCAATGGTTAATATTTTTTATTACTGAACTTTTAAAACAGCTAAGTCTATTTTGTCATTGCTTAGAAATTTCCTGAAAACATTTCATCCTGCAATTCATAGAGCATATCTGAGAGAACAGGTACCACTACACAATGAGTAGCATGGCCAAAGGGTATTCTTTCTTAATTGAAAATATATTTACATCAATATGTTCTTTCTCTTCTCATAGATTCTTCCAGCTCCTCTTCACCTCCCAGTCCTTACAGCTCCATGCCCTTTCTCTCACATTAAGAATAACAAAAACCCATAAAAACCTAAGACAAAATACACCCACACACACAAACCTACAAAATTCCAACACCAAAGTATACAACCAAAATACCAATAAAACAAAACAAAAGAGATTATATGTTTCTGGGCTGACCATTTAGCACTGGACAGTAAATTGAAATACTGTTCTCTTGCTTTCAGCTTTCCTCAAATGCCTATAATCCTTCGTGTAGGGTCACTGTCTTGTGGGTTTTTCCCCATCCAGTATGGCACATCCTTTAGGTTTCATCCTTGTTTAGGTCAGGCTTGCTCAGTCATGTTGGTCACTTTATAGGTATAGCTTACATACTAGGAGACAGTCTCAGAACAAATTCCATGAACCTCTGGCTCTTACAGTCTTTTGCCCCCTCTTCCATAATGCTCCCTGAGGCTTGAGTAGGGAGCATTTTATCTCTGCATTTTGATTGGGTGTAGTTTTCTGTAGTGGTTTCCGTCTGTTGCAAAGAGAATTTTTCTTTAACAAAAGATTAAGACTACACTTCTGTGGGTGTAAAGATAAATGTTTATAAATTGCTGTTAGGCATTATGCTAGTTCAGTAAATTAGTGGTTATCACTTCTCTTCCAATAATCATGACTTCACTAACACTGAATAGTTAGCTACATTTCCAAGCGCTAGACAAATCCTTCCAGTTAAGTGGGTCTTAAGTCCAAAAGAGCTGTTGTTACCACCAGTGTCTGTGTGCTACTACTGCACCTTTATGGTTCTTGTGCCATCCTGGTCATTGTTGTGGTTCATAGGCACCATAGCTGTGTAGGACTGTTAGTTTCTTCTCTCTTTTGTAAAGTGCTGTTGATACAAATAACATTATATGAACTCAGCAGATTATATTTATATGTAATATAAATATATAATATATAAATATGTAAATTTATAAAATAGGAATTAGTGAATAAAAGAGCCTATGAATTTTAAGTAGAACTTAATGAGATATATGGGAGGGTTTGGAGGGTGAAAAGTATAGGGAGAAATGTAATTATAATCTCGAAAATTAAAAGCAAATAATAAAAATGGCTAAACAAACTATAGGAGGCAGAAAGTGTACAAAAATACCATTGAGTTGTTTACTTCATTTGTTTGTTTGTTTGTTTGTTCTGAAACATAGCTTTTGCTAGCTAGCCTGGAATCTAGCTGTCTTTGAATTAACTCATAATCATCTGTCTGCCACTACCTTCCCCGTGCTAGGATTAAAGGCATGTATCACCATGCTTCACCAAAAGTTGTTCTATTAAAGTTTCAGTATTCCCCTGTGTTATTTTGCATCAAGAAAAAAAAGGTTGGGAGTAAATGAATCAGTGTCATATCCCTCTGCAATTTAAGTAACCATGACCCAAGATACAAGTTTATAATCTTCTTGAAGTTTTCTGATTATATAAATAATGTTAATCTTGTTGATGAGTCACATATCATACATACCTATTCATTTAAAGAAAAATTTTAAAAGATTTAATATTTTAAAAAGCTAGAGAAATGGCATTAGTGTCATTAACCACAAATACACACTGATCACATTTCTTTTGAAATAAGACCAGTTTCATAAAATCAATGATTCTCTTTTACTTTTCTTCCTCTCATCCATCATTCTTTTTCTTTCTTCTCTTTCTTCCTCCATTCTTCCTTTCCTTCTTTACAGGTTTATCACACGGCTACTAATAACATCCACTTCTTAAATGAACCATCTTTAATTAAAGCAGAAATTACTTTGATTTTTTTTGCCCCTCTTTTGAGATTTGGAGTTGTAATGAGAATGGGTAAAATACACACGCACACACACACACCGTTTCCTAGGAGGACAGAGGACATGACTCAAGTTTGAATTAAGCAAGGTTGCACCTTAAACAATTTACCTTTTATAGCTCATAGCACTAGGAAGTCAGGATTAGAGTGCATTGTTCACAACTTGAATTTGCAAGTAGAAAATGTTAACAGGAACTTAAAATTGCCTTAATCATTTTTGAATGAATCATATTTCTCTTAAGTGACTTTTAATCTGTGAAGCTATAACCATTTGGAACATGTTTCCAGGGTAGCTTATGACAATAAAATAATTATATGTTTTCTTGCATTGTTACGTATTTTAGTATCTTTCTTATTTTCTTTCTTGAAATGAAAAGGATTCATTCTAAATTCCTTAGAAATGTTTTCTAGTTCTTTAAAAATACCTTGAGTTGATTAGCCTGCTGCTTAAAGTTATTGTAAGGGATTGGAAGAAGTAGTTCAGAAATGAAGCCCATAATTTAGCATGAATAAAGCTCTCGTTTCAATTCTCAGTACTACAAAACATTAAAAATTGAAATTATTATGAATATTGTATACCATTGGCAAGGGAGCATTCAATTCAAATATAAAATTAAAAAGCCAATATTAATATGTATAGTAACTTAAGAATTTTTACCAGTGTTTTCTAGAGCTTTCATCAAATTGCCTTTCGTGTGTATCAAATTTTGCTGTTACTTGTTATGTTTATAATATTTGCAGGACAGTTAAAAAATCAATCTGCTTGTAGTTCATGAAGATATCTCTAGGTAAGTTCTTTGTTGCTTTCACAGGTTTGTTTATAGCTATTTTGAATGAGGCTTCTGTAGATGATAGTGGTATTATGTTTATATGTATGCAAATCTTATATCCCTTAGGGTCTTTTTTTATTAAAATTCACCAATGGAAGAATTTGGGATTTGATTGAAAGAAAAACTCCAGAAAAGATTGTTTGTACAGCTGCTTTCAAGCAGGGACCAAAGTCTCATAGGAGAATGAATGAATACATTGTTGTTGAGCCAAGCTCAGAAGTTTTTTGAGTAGTGTTTTACAAAATATAAAATCAATACATGTGTTGGATCTTTGCCCTCCTTACCTCCCCACATTCCTTTCTCTTTCCCTTCTTTCATCATCTCCTTTGTCTAGAAGGGCTGATTACTTATTTTTTTAATGTTTTATAGAGACAACTAAAATATTTTTATTTTCTCATAAGACTTAGATATAAGTAACCTTAGAGTAATATTTTAAACCATCATTTTTAGATTCTGAAACCTGAGAAAGCATGATGTCTATGTATTTTTCTTTTATAAAGTACTACTTATGAAAGTAGGCTTTTTAGTAGGAATTTAATGAGAATCATAGTGGTATGTGGCAATAGGAATAACATATTAAAATATGACTTAGAATTTGGAAATGGCATGTAAGAGTTATCTTAAATTCTTAGCAAGCAATTAGAGCTTGTTAAGAAACTTGTTAAAGCAGTGATCATAGCACAGTATTAACTAAGGTACTGCTTATTAATATGTATCTTCTTTCAACTGTTTTCTCCTTCCTTCCTTTCTTATCAGGCAATCATTTTACTGACCCACTGGAAAGAATTTGGAGTCCAGAGGGGATGGAGGGGAAGCAGTTATTTATTTCTATTTTTTAATTGAGAATAGATTTTTCTCTTATAAAATATATTCAGGCCATAATTTTCTCTCTCTCTACTCTTCCCCATCCCCCTATTCACTTCTCCTCCATATGCTCTTCCTCCATTTCCTTTCAGAAAGGAGAAGGTCTCCAAGAGACAACAAGTGAACATGACAAAACAAGATGAAATAAGACTAGGCACATACTCTTATATCAAGGCTGGATGAGGCAACCTAGTAGGAGGAAAAGGGTCTGAAGAGCAGGCAAAGGAATCAAGCAGCCCTCACTCTGATTGTTAGTAGTCCCAACAAGAACACTAACCTATACAACCACAGCAGAGGACCTAGTGGATACTTAGGCAGACTTCTTGGTCACTTCAGTCTCTGTGAGCTGGTATGAGCCTTGCTTAGTTGATTTGGTGGGCCCTCTGCTCTCTCTGTTCACCATTTCCTCTGACTCCTAAGTCTCTCCTCCCCCTCTTCTACATTGTTCTCTGAGCTCAGAGGAAAGCAGTAATTTCTAATGACATCTTTCAAATTTGATTCTCCAATAGACATTGGTTGTAATATAATGCTTATGTAATGAAGAATTTTACTGAACATATAGAAATTATAGGAAGTATTAAAAGACTCATATTTTTGGATCTTCGTCAGAAATTGTTGATAATAAGGAACAAAAATTTGTATCCCTTGTGCTTCCTTTCCTATTTTTGAAGACCCTCCCCCACTATACCATTGTTACTGATAACAATATTGTTAGTGATGGTAATAATATTGGGAAGAATGATACCAATTATTGCTCATTTAGACTGGCGCATTTCTCCCTAGCCTTGTACCTTTTGTTTTTTTTAAAGTATCTATACTTAAATATACAATTAGTTTATTCAAATGAGCATAATCATAATTACTTTGGAGTAGCTTTTTCCTCTCAGTTTTGTCGAGTTTAAAAATGAAAAATGTGTTTCTTTGTAGTCTATATATTTATAGTAAATATTTGGTTTTTGTGTCCTCATATATTAATTATATTTTCATCTCCAATTGATAACTTTTAGATACTTAGAAACATAAGCCTAATTATATCCAAGAATTCTATTAATAATAATTATTATTGTATTTGATAATGATATAACTTTAAAAAATAAAGAGAATAATTCTTTTTGCTTTGGATGAATGAACTTGTATATTTGTTGCTATTTGTGAACAATGGGAATGCAAAATCCTATACCACACTCCAGACAAAATGAATAATGGTCTGGTTTAATCAGGCCTCCAAATGTTTTTTATGCACATATAAATTGAGAACAATGGAAAGTTTATAGTTTTGCATAATCAGAATTATTTTAAAGATATTTCACAAGCTTTAGGGGAAATTAGACTTATTTTTTGTGTATTAGAATAAAATATCTAAATATCTGACAACTGACATGATGTTACATATTGGTTCTGATACATGAGGTAAAACACTACTTATATTTTAAACACCCAATCAGAAACAGTTATGGGATAAATGTAGGCCTGCATTTTGTAATTATAAATCCTCACATATTATAAAAATAATATTTGTAGCTTCATTTCACTTTAATGTTCAGCATAACAAGTGATTGTTTAGTGATTAGTAACAAAATATATTGACTAAAAATTAAATTGGGACTTATATTTTAGAACCTGTTGTAGTCATAAAACTTATAAGACATCACAGGTTCTTTTTTTGTTATTTGTCCACACTAGATTATTGAATAGTAATAATCTGTGAATATAGACTCTTGGAACAAGGTCCCTTCCTTCCCCTTCCCTCTTTTCTCTTCTTCCCTGCCTTTCCCTCAGTGAATTGTTAGAGTCACTTTTATAATTCATGTGCTTCTCTGTTAATAAAATATTAGCTACAGGAAGGAAGGGACTATGTCTGATACATCCACTTATAAAATAATTACTCAGATACTTATATTAATTACAAATGGTTTAGTCTATGGCTCAGGGTTCTGGCTAGCTAGTTCTTACATTTACCTCAACCCATTTCTGTTCATCTATGTTTTGCCACATGGCTCTTGGCTTATGTTCTATTTATATCGTGCTCCCCCGACAGCTAGCAGCTGGCAATGTCTTCTCTGACCCCACATTTCTTCTTCCTCTATCTCTTGTGGATTTCCTGCGTGGCGGTAAGCTCTCTTACCATAGGCCAAAGCCCTTCTTTGTTAACCAATGGTAGGAACACATTCATAGTGTACAGAAGGACCATCCCATAGTAAGTAGTCTTTAACCTCATCAAAGACCCAAAATGGAAATAATATTACCTGAGTAAACAGGAAGTGTGAACAAGCAGCTTCTGAGAAATGCAAGAAACATACAGAGATCAAATACACTTGAGTCTGTTCATATTTATTAGGATAAGAATTGGGGTAAAACAGAACCAAATGAACAGTTGAACTCCTCCATTCTATCCGGAAGCATAAGCACCTGGCTGTATCAAACCATGCAATAAAAGAGAGAGTGTGACCCTTTTCTCCTTCTTTATATGAGGTCATGTACACAGGTCAGAGGTCATGAAAACAGGCGAAGCACTGCCCCTTTTTTTATAACCCAAGGTCATGTGTGGGACAAATCTCACTACAGGTATTGACTAAAATGAAGAATTTTCCACGTCAGCATGTATTGTATTGATCTTAGTGATGACAATGTTTTCCCTTTTATTAATTTGAATGCAGCTTTAGAGTATGTGTCTGTCAGATACTTTCTTTACGTGTTTCTCAT
Source organism: Phyllotis vaccarum (assembly GCA_033318265.1). Lineage (NCBI taxonomy): Eukaryota > Metazoa > Chordata > Mammalia > Rodentia > Cricetidae > Phyllotis > Phyllotis vaccarum. The sequence goes on along the minus strand of JARWLC010000013.1, from coordinate 91,077,980 downwards.
TTCCTGTGAGTATGCCAGCATGGAATTTAGCCCTTGGTAGTTTTAACTAGCATTGTTTTCACAGTGTGAAAAAGAATATGATTCTGTTACTTAATGATATTTTTGTATCATGCAAATAACTATAGTTTTCTCTGCCCATTATGCTGCCTTTTATTCAAGAATGTCATCCACTTTATTGTTGGAACTTTTTTCATTCATTAAGTGGTTGAATGTAGTCAGAACAGATCCAACCTCAAATCTTCTAGGATCAGGTTTTAATCCTGATTTTCTGGTTACTTACTTACTATATATACTTACTATATAAAGAGTTACTTAATCTTGCTGTTTTTATTTCTTTTTCCCCAACCTAATATTTTATTAATTATTTGAAAATTTTTACAGTGTACCCCAATAGAACTAGCTTCCCATTCTTCCCAGGTCCACCTTCCCATTCTAGCACCACCCCCAACAGACACTCTAAATTAAAAACATCAAGTCCAATTTGTGTTACCCATATATTCATTGCAACATGTTTAAGGTTAAAACAGATATAACAATAGTCCCTTTGACCTTTTTTGACACCTCCCTTTCTACTCTTCTATATAATTTTCTGAACAAATTCTCTATGCCAGGTTTTTGCCTTTTTCATTTCTTAAGTTACTCTTCAGCCCCCCTCACCATTTAATACTCCTTTGGCTAAAATCAGCGATGACCTCTTAATTGTCAAATTCTGGATAGTTTCATTTCTTATATGAATGGGATACTGTGTTGGATTTAATACTTGTCTCTGCTAACTATCTTGTTACGTGTTCCTCTCTGAACTATTTGTTCCAATTCTTAGATGCAGTTTTCTGTAGCCACCTTTCTGGCCCATTACATGTTTGACTCTATGTACTTTCCCCAGAACATCCTATCCATTTATATTTTTTCTGTCTTCACTACTTTCCTTAATATGTCAGATTGTAATAATCATTTTCCATGCCTATCTCAGTCTTTAAAAAATACATTTCCTAAGTTCTATGTAGTATTTACTCTTCCATCACCAGCATTCTGGGCTGTGCATGACACATAGATTCTTCATCTTCTTCTTGTTACTGACATGAACATTTTTCTTTTCAAATAAAGATCTCGTTTTGCTTTGTGCACTGTCACACTTTATTTAGTATAGACTGTTGAGGTATTTAGCATACATTTGTAATAATAGTAACAGTGTACATGGTTTTTTTGCTTTAAAAATTTCCAGTGAACCTTCATATTCACTTACACAGTAGTCTTAAAGTGTTTAGGTGAAGTGAGTCTTTCATCTTCTTATAATCATTGGACCTATCTCCTTATTTCCTCTGTTTCAATAGAAATAAATGGATCATTTCTACGTATATTTTCAAGTATCTGACATCTTAACAAAAGAAAACCAAACAGCCCCTATTTTCCAGGTATCTTCTTCCTGCTCTCTGCCCTTATTATGGTTTTCTATAATAATGAACCTCCTCTACTCATTCAGTTTTGTCTTATTTCATCACCATGAAAATGGCATACTCATGAAGAAAAACCATAAGCAACATGATGTGTTCCCTTATAATATTCTCAAACTTTGTTTAAGTAATTTTAGTTAGTTTGTGGTCTTCCAATACTATTTCTTCTTTGATTCTGTACTGCTATGTGAATATTGGTGAGGGCCAAAATTATTTCACTTGATACAGCAACATGAAGATACCTATATGTTGTCAGGAACTAGACTGCTTTTAGGACTGTTTTTATCTCTTGAGGCTATATATCTCTGTTGTAGGACTTTGTTCATCTGGTCTATATTTTAACCATATCTTTCCCCACCTCTACTTGCTTATGAATTCTATACCCACATATTATTTTGCCCAAATTTGGCACATCTTGAAATCTTACCTTCTTTTTAAAATATATTCAGTACCACTTAGTTTGTGTTAATTATTTTGCTTTCTTGATAATTTTTTACCTAAAAATTTAGAGGCCTGTCATATTATTCCATTTACCATTTGTGATAGTCTACTTTTATTGCACAAATTTTATTTAGTATCTTAATAAAAAGCTAGAGTCAGATATTGGGGAATAGCTGGAATATCAGTGAGAGAAAAGAAAGCACAGCCAATTCTCACCCAGTCAACTTCTCAGGCCAAACAGAGTAAGTCCTGTTGTCAAGGGTCCTCAGCCTGACTGGTCACTCTGACAGAATGACTGAAATTCTTCTTCTCCTGTCTTATATTTCTTTCCCCACCCAGCTATTTTACTTCATGGTTTAACTCTCCTAGAGTTAAGATTAAATATGTATGCTACTACTTCCTGGCCTTGAATTTACAGAGATCCAGAGAGATATCTGCCTCCTAAGTGATGGAATTAAACAAGTGGGTCACCATTCCCTGACCTTCATGGCTTGGCTCTGTGGGTGGTTCTGTCCTCTGATAATCCAGAATAATTTTATTAAATATGCAGTATATCACCACACACTTTTACAAATGATTGAACACTGTTTGCAGGCTGGACAATCACATACTAATTGCCGTGGGCAATCTTGAAAAATATTTTAAGAGTATAAAATTTAATGTGATTATATACTATGAACTTGAAATAAATCCAAATGATAATGGATTAGGGAACTCATTGCAAAATTTTATAAAAACAAAAATAAAGCAAAGGGTGCTTAGGTCTAAAAAAGATAAAAGAGAATATACAATGAAGGAAATCAAAGTTTTTCAAAAAATTATCTTCAAGATAGCAGAGTTTTAAATATAAAAGGAGTCAAAGAAAATTCGTTGAAACAAATTATTTAATTTAGAAATTATTGAAGTAGTTCTATGGTAATAGAACACAGGGGTTCATAGTAGATGAAGTCAGATTTATTAGGCTTATGTAGAAAGAATGAGACCCCTCTCTTTGAAATAATGTTAAAGAAAAAGAAACGGTATGATACATATAACTCTGAAAGTAGACAAATCTGTTTACATTCATTATTCTGAATATTTGTCTGAAACTAGAACTTAGAGAGGGGAGGTTTTCAGTGATTACCTGGAAGAATTTGAATAAGAATATGAATCTAACAGTGGAGAATATAATTACTTTTTGCTACAGTTCGCACATAAATTGAAAAGAAATGGATGATTTGACTAGTCCAATGTCAAAGTGGATTTAAAAATGTCAAAGTGGTGGGAGTTATTGCTTGCCTTCCATCTGCCCATCAATTGGTTTATTTCAACATTTTTTCTATTTTGTTCTTTTTAATTTTATTTTGTAGGTCTTGATGATTGTTTGCAGCAGTATATTAAGAACTTTGAGAGAGAGAAGATTAGTGGAGATCAGCTGCTACGTATCACACATCAGGAACTAGAGGATCTGGGAGTCAGCCGTATTGGCCATCAGGAGCTGATATTGGAGGCAGTTGACCTTCTATGTGCACTGGTAAGGACTGAAACTGTTTGGAAAGAAAACCTTTAATGTCCCTCTTCCACTGTCTGCTTTTTAACTTTTCTTTCTGTTTCTTTTATTATAATTTAGATACACATAGGGAAAATTCTCATTTTAAGTGTAATATTTATATACTTAAGTATAGTATTTGTATATTTCTGTAAATTTGATCCATTAGTGCTAAATGACAAAGAAGCTTAAAACTAAACTAGTGGTATATTATTTCACCATGTGAAAAACAAGTTGGAGCTTAACTAAGGGGAATTTTATCAGTGGTTCTTTATATATACAATTATATATACATATATATTCAGTTGTAAAATTCAGTTTTTCTAAAACTTGAAATATTAAGTTATCTTGTTTTTTTTAACAAGCTTTAAAACAAATTATTTAGATGTTATTTTCACACATAAGCAGTGAAAGTAAAATGTCATACATTATATGGTTGGTTAATTTCTTCAGTTACTGAATAATGTATAAGAGAAATGAATGTCAAAATAAGCTTCTGTTAAACTTGTGATAACACATTAAATATAGCCATAGGTTTCCTCCAGATAAAGTAAGGTAAAACTAACCTGAATAGTTTAAATTATTTTGGTTATTTGTAAGACAAGAGAACTATACATACAGACAAAAATGGTATCTACATAATGCTACTATCTGAATTTTAATATTGCTCAACCAATTACTGAGACCTCAGGAGCAAATTATTACACTTATAGACATAATCTGAGATAATTATGCCACCTTCTTGTAGTGTTGTGAAAAATAAGAAATTATGTCTATGTCGTACCTAATTCAGTGCCTAGTATATACTATATGGTAACTGTTATTGAGATGATGACAATCAAGTAGATAAATACATTTTAACTGAAGCATCAATTTATCTACTTGGTAATTTTTCAACTGTCACTAAGACTTGATTTTTTCTCTTTATAAAACATATTTGAGGAGAATAGCAAGTAAATCATCAATCCTAATATTGCAATGACCAAAATATAGATTAAACTCACAAGAGGTCTGGCCACTTTGCCTCCCAAGTGCTGGCATTAAAGGTGTGTGCCCCCACTGCCTGGCCTCAGGCTACTTTCTTATGGCACCTGGACCTCTGGTTTAAGGGTGGTACCACTCATAATGGACTAGGCCTTCCCACATCAGTCACTAATCAATAAAATACCCTACAGCTTTTCTGTGGCAGCCACAGAATTCTGGAGGCCTTTTCTCAATTCAAGTTTCCTGTTCTCAGATGACTAGCTTGTTTCAAGTTGACATTAAACATTCAAATGTGTTTTCCCTGATATCCTCAAACATGGATTTGATGGTGGTCCACTAAGCTAGGAATATATTTTATTCATCTCTATTTCTAGCATTATCTCAATGCCATTACACAGTAAAGTACTTAGGAATTCTTTTTATATGAGTAAATTTTTAATAAAAAAGGAAATAATGACATTAAACATTTTTCTCTGTTTTATTATTCAGAATTATGGCTTAGAAACAGAAAATCTAAAAACCCTTTCTCACAAGTTGAATGCGTCTGCCAAAAATCTACAGAACTTCATAACAGGGAGGAGAAGGAGTGGCCATTATGATGGGAGAACCAGCAGAAAATTGCCAAACGACTTTCTGACCTCAGTTGTGGATCTGATTGGAGCAGCCAAGAGTCTCCTTGCTTGGTTGGACAGGTACACTCTTCCCCATGTTTCATAAGTAATTTCTCTTCATAGACATTTGTACCATAGCATTATTTCATATTTTCTTATGGAAACATTAGACAGAAAATTAAAAAATAATAAATACATGGTTATGTTTCATAATACTTTTGGGTCCTTGGGTAGATGTCAATCTTTTGTGAAATTTCATATTAAGATAAATAGACAATCACTAACTTATCTCTGTCAAGCACAAAGTCCCTTTACTGTTTTATAAACAAAATTACTATTTGTTTTTCATAACAAAATATACAGTGTGTCCTGGATTTCTTCATTCCTTTTGGTCATGATCATATTAAAACAGCAATGAGTAAGTATATATTGTTAGTTTGTTAGCGTTTATCGTCTCTTTGCCTTGGTTTTGTACATTTCTCTTGGAATGTATATCATCGAATAACATTTACAGTAGGAAATGGAAAAGATTAAAGTTTTATATTTGGCTAGATATTGCCATGAACTTGGGTTACAGTTAAAATAGACTAAATGAGCTTTCTATTTTTATAGCTCATGGTATTACCCTGAGTTGTGGTTGAATAATCTCATAAGAAATTCTGACAATTTGTCTTGTCAAAATTTTTCTTTCAAGAAACATCAGTAAGATACAAATTGGCTTTTTAGAAAATGAGACCTTATATATAAATAAAGGTTTTATGGTTTTATTTTTTTGTTTTTGTTTGTTTTTTTTGAGACAAGGCCTCACTATGTAATATTGGCTGGCTTGGAAAGCACAGGGATCCTCCCTCCTCAGTCTCTCAAGTATCACAATGCCCAGCTAGGTTTTGTACTTTTAAAGTAGAAATTTATTTTATTTAGTTTCATATTATCTAATTATATCAATGTATAATATATAGTTATGGTATTAAATCCTGATTTGAACACTATATAGTAACAGATTTAAAAATAAATCTAAAAATTTATTTCAACATAGTATAGCATGAAATTTTAATTATTCCTATATAAACTACACTTAAAAATTATTTAAAGTAATTACATTTTAACATCTTTTGAGAATTTCATTTATTTGAAATATACTTACATAATTTCTACCACATTCTCTTCCTTCTAATTCTTCCCATATCACACTCAGTTTCATGATTTCTTTAATTATTATTGTCTTTCTCCCTCTCTCTCTCTTTCTCTCTCTCTCTCTTTCTCTCTCTCTCTCTCTCTCTCTCTCTCTCTCTCTCTCTCTCTCTCTCTCACACACACACACACACACACACACACACACACACAAATACAACCTGATTCCATTTAATGTTGCTCAAATGTATACCTGTTTGGAGATGATCACTTAGGATTGATAACCTTCTAAGGTCTTCTTTTAAAAATATAGATTGTAAATAGAGTGGCTATAAATATTGCTGATCATGAACTGGATAATGAGTGCATTGGGCATATGTCAAGGAACAGTATAGCTGGTCGTGTGGTAGATTTATTTTTAGTTTTTGACTTCTAGTCTGGCTGAACCATTTGTATTTACACCAACAGTGAATGATGTGAGTAGTTTTGTTGATCTTTGTCATTCTGACTTGGATGAAATGAAATCTAAACTTGTTTTACTTTGCAATTTCCAATTGCTGAGAGGGGTAAACACATGAAGTATTTCTTAGAGATTTTAATATTTTTTTCTATTGAGAACACTGTTTAGGGCTAAGGCCCATTTTTAAAAAGAGTTTTTTTTTTTTAATTTCCTTATGTACTCTGAATATTAATCCTCTGTCATTTGTATAGCTGACGAAGGTTCTCTCCCATTATGTGGGCTTCCTCTTCACCGTCTTGATTGTTTCTTCAGTTGTACAGAAGCTTTTGAGTTTTAAGAAGTTTTACTTGTCAATTGTTGGCCTTAATTGTTGGACAAATGAAGTCCTAGTCAGACAGTACTTTTTTATACCTATATCTTCTAGGGCACTGCCTATGTTTTCTTCTAGCAGTTTCCATATTTCAGGTTTTCATGTTTAGGTCTTTAATCCATTTGTATTTTTGTGCAAGTTGATGTACATGGATATAATTTCATTCTTTTACAAGCAGATGCTCAGTTTTCCCAGTGCCATGTGTTGAAGATGCTTATTCTTCTCCAGAGAATGTTTTTGGCATCTTTGTCTAACATTAAGTGAAGTCATATATGCTCATGTTTAGGCCTTCTATTTTGTTTTATTTGTCTACATGTCAGTTTTGTTTCTGGTACCATGTTTTAATATTATTTATTACATTTATATTTTTCTGATTATAATATTATAACAGAATTTCTCTCTTCCCTCCTTTACCATAAACCTCTCCCCTCAAATTCATAGCCTCTTTTTTTACTAGCTGTTAGTAAATGCATATCTGTGTATGTACATACATATATAATACTAAATTTAACATACACTGTGTATGTTATATGTACATTTTTCAGCACTGACAATTTGGAATTGGACAAAAAAATTGGTGTGATCTTCTTCAGGAAAAAACAAATTCTCTGGCTTTCAGTATTCCTTAGGTGCTTGCAGTTTGTTGTGTATATTTGAAGCCTTCTGGGCTTTTTCTCTCCCCTTTGTCAGGTCTGTTGGTCTAGTCCTTGGTCAGCTCATATTTAAGCAGTCATGCTCGCTAGAGTTTATGGATGTTGCTCCTGTCATTACCAGGAAACACTATGTAAAGTCTGCAGTATCAGTCTCTTCAGTATTCTTTTTGCTCAGGATTGTTTTGGCTATGCAGTGTCATTTCTAGTTCCATATGTATTTTAGGATGATTGTTTGCTATTTCTGTGAAGAGTTAGGTGGCTATTTTGACATTTAATTGAAACTGTAAATTTTTGTTGTTGAATGGTCATTCAAATAATATTAATTTTACTGATTCATGAATATGTGTATTTTTTAATTTTCTAGTATCTTTCCCAACTTCTTTTCTCAGAGAAATTTTTCAATGTAGAGGTTTTTCACTTCCTTTTTTGTCTCTTATTTGCCTTTTTCCAAGATATATTTTATTATCTTTGATACTCTTATAAATTGGAGATGTCCATGGTCAATTTCTCAGTGTGCTTTTTGTTGATATCTAAAAATGGCAGACTTTCCTAAGTTGAAATTATACAGCCTGCCACTTTGCAAAACACTTACTCTAGCATTTTCTGGCGAAATTTTGGTATATCTTATGTATTTCATATCATCTGCAAATAAAAACAATTTGACTCCTTTTCCTGTTAATTTCCCTTTAATTTCTATTGCTTGCATTATTACTCCAGTTAATCCCACTAGCATTGTATTAAAAAGGAGTGAGGATAGTGGACAGCCCTATCTCATTCCTCATTTTAATGAAATTGTCACTTTTTTATTTAGGATAATGTTGGCTGTGGGGTAATCATTTATCTTTCAATTACAAAGTTATTTAAAATTGCACTGTAAAAAAGAAAGCAGGGTGAGCAAGCCATGGGGATTAAGCCAGTATAAGAAGGATTCTTCCATTGCCTGTGTTTCAGTTTCTGACTCCAGGTTCCCATCTTAAGTTCTGTGTGTGTGTGTGTGTACATACGTACATGCATAAATAGTAAATATCACCTCTGGTCAGTAATAATATTGTTTAATCATTAATGCTTAAATAACATATAAGTTTTAGTTTTATTTCGTGTCATTAGTATATGCCCTGTAGCTGTATATTTGTTTATTCCAAAGTAAAATGATTTAAGTAAATCGCATTGTCATTTTTTTTACTATGCTATTGAACAGAGTTGTTAGAAAATGCTTTTGTTTACTAATGGTAGGCATGAGTATACATACTCTAAATGTTTGCAATGTAGTAGTTTTTGAGATTCTGTTTTATTGTGTATTATTACATTTTATCATCAATACAACTGTTGATAGTCATCAGTTCACCTGCATGTTTAAACAGTCACAGCAATCTATGAAATCATCCATGCCTTTCGTAGGAAGTGGCAGTATGACAAAGAAAATAGTTTAGTGTGCATTTTGTATTATATCACATAGCAGTATTCAGTTAAATTGGAGGCTATTTGATATTTTGAGCATAAAAATTAAATAAGTACTTAAAACAACACAAAAGATACATTGTTTCATCTTTTAAGTTGTACAGAGATTTTTGCAAATTGAAAAATAAGTTGATTTTTAAATTTAATCCCAGAAAATTCAACTGTAGCCTGGTTTGATTATTAACATTGCTTTAGCATCTTGATTTAAAAGAAAAAACTGACCTTGGTGTCACATGATCAACATGACCTTGTTGATCTCTTTGAGTTCCTGATCAGCCTCAGCCTGGTTGCACTCCAGGTCAGCCAGTCAAAGTTATCTACTGAGACCCTGTCTCAAAAAAAAAAAAATGTAAAATAAAGTAGTAAGAAAAAAGAAATTTTTGGACTTATGAATACATTTTCACTTTACTGAAAAAATAGTGGATTGCTGCCCAGAGTCATTGTTTAATTCATATCTGCGGATTTTGTTGCAGAAGATTAGAGAAGATCAATGCTAGAAAAAATGAATACTACCTTGGAGGCTTTTTGAGGATTTAATAACTGCTACTACTTATAGTGATTCTTATGATAACTATGATGGTCACAGGCTTTGGCCTGAATAACTTTAGGTATACTTATTTATTTAGTCAAAACAGTTCAAAAGGAATGCCCTTATGTTATATGTAGCCACTCTAAATCTACATAGCAGTTCATTACAGCATTTTATATACCACCTTTTTTGGTGTATCCTAAAATATTGTTAAAACCATTTTAACCTTATTTTATGTATATGAGTGCTGTGCTTATATACATGTCTGCATATACTGCACATGTAGTGCCCATAGAGGCCAGAATAACATTATTATATTTCCTGGAACTGGAATTGTAAGCCACTATGTGTATTAAGAATTGAACCTGGTTTTCTGGAAGAGCAATAAGCACTCTCCACACTCTGTGTCCTAAAAAGCATACACATTTAAAAAAAAAAACTACAACACAATAATGAAATGCTAGAAAAGTGAAAGGAATAGTGTCTATGACCACTGTTGTGAATTTCTGAAGTGCACTGTAATGTATATACTTTTGCTTTCTTTTTATTAAAATTTAATTACTTCTTAAGTATAAAATTTTCCTATGAATGATACTGAGCAAATGTTAAGATTTTGAATTTTCAGTATATATTTGATTTGTAAGATTTAACCACTACAATTAAATATTGCTAGGTATTTTATCATTTTTAAAGTTCTTTATATGTAAATTTGTCAGCTTAGATTAAATAGAATCATTCCTTGAATCGATTGTGCCTAAAGAGACTGAAGTAATGGTCTAACTGAATATGACAGTGGCTATGAATTCAGACTTCTGGATCTGAACACTATCTCCTATAATCCTTCATTCTGTTGCTATGCAAGTTACTAAACACTTATCTACCTTGATTGCTCCCTTTGTAAAATGAAAATAACAAAAGAATGCCTGTTTCATAGAGTTACTGTGAACATTATGTTAGTGTGTATAGCACAATTAGAATAGTAATTTACATATAGTAAGCAATTAGTAATCATTATTTTAGTAATATTGATTACATTAAATTATGAGAATTTCAAGTAAATGTCATATTTTAAATGTTAGTTTTCTTTGGAAAATAAACACTAAAATACTGCTTTTTTTCCTGCTGTTTTTGTATTAGATTTAGTAAGGAAGCCTTGAAGGAAGCATCAGAAAAGTAAATATTACAAAATTTATAAAGAAAAATTTGATAGGAAAAAATTATATATTTCTAGATTTTAAATCTTATTTTCACTCACTTTAATCTAAATGATTCCTAAATACTGTGTTTTTATCACTATGTAAGTTTCAGAACAAGTCATTTTATTATTAATCAAAATCCTATGCTATACTATTTTTATTTTGATAGTTTTCTAAAGCTGTTCTTAATAATCATAATCTGTTTTCTGTTTTTAGGTCACCATTTGCTGCTGTGACTGACTATTCAGTCACAAGAAATAACGTCATACAGCTCTGCTTGGAACTAACAACAATCGTGCAACAGGTATTGACTGACAGTGTTTCCTTTGACTAAATTACTAGATATTTTATATTTCAAAAATGAGCAAATGATTCCTCAAAATCAACTTATTTATTGGACAAGTGTCATAAATTTTGTTTATCAGAAGACATAATATGAACTGGGATAGCTAACTTGATTAGTATCAGATCGTGTCTGTCTGTTTCATCTTCAATGGGTGTCTAAATTGTATCACTTTCACAGAATTCAATGACTCCATTCAGCAAGTTCATTTTTTTGCTCTAAGATAATAGTTTCACTTCATATGTACACGTGAATACCGAAGAGTTTTTAATAATGATCAAATTACCTGAGCTAATTTTTCAATGAAAATTAAGCCAGAGATTCCAAGACCAAATGCCTTCAGGAGTCCAACAACTGGTACAAATGTTTGAGTCAGTTCTTCTATAAAATAATTGAGAAATTTCAGAGGCTGTAGTAAATTTACTAGTAGATTTACAGAAATTTATTTAAATAAAGTACATCTATGATGATTGATGTTTATAGTTACAACTCTCCATAAGTCTTATGGCATCCGATTGCCACTGACTCTTTCTCAGAATACCATTATCTGGTGATGCAGGAATTGCGAGAAAAGGGGTGAATATAAAATGATGTAAGAAATGATTAAATAAGCTAGTTAAATTGTGAGCTAATTTATTCTTGTGTCACCTGTCCTGGATTATCAGCCATAGCTCTCATGTTGCTGTATTGTTTACAATTCCTCAAAATATAGGAAATTTTATGAACATATACTTGTTAACCTTTTAACATGTAATATTAATAATATTCAGTATACTTTTGTTCTGTCATGTAGATACTTTTTGCATCATATATATTTTAGGTTCTAAATATTTTCATTTAGGGCCTAGTGAGTAGTAACATTGTGATGCCTCATCATGGCATTCATCAGACACCCGTCAGAATTATATGATGCAAATGAAAAGCCTTGGTTAGTCAAAGAAACATTCATAATAATGGGAAACTTATTTTTGTACTTTCTTAATTTTCTTTTTTTCTTTACTTTTTCTTATACAATACATTCTTAATGCAGTCTCCCCTTCCTTCACTCCTCTCATTTCCCCTCCACCTACCCTTTTCCCCAGATCCAGTTCTCCTTCATTTCCCTTCAGAAAAGAGTGGGTTTCCCAGGGATATCAATCAAATATGGAATAACAGGATGTACTAAGTCTAGGCACAAAGCCTTACCAAGCCTGGATGAGGCAACCAAGTAGGAGGAAAAGAGTGATGGGAAACATTTTATTAGCTCAGAAGTACTCCAGTAGTCTGATAGTGTCCCTTTGCATTTAATATTGATAAATTACTATTAAAAAATCTCAACTAGAAAATAGAAAGAAGCATGTTATTTCAAGAGTACAGATTAATAATTTTTTTCTGTAAAGGTGTATACCCAGGTAGGCTAGACTGTACCTATCACAATTTTCTTTCTTATTTTAAGGCAAAAATAGCAGGAAGGTATAAGTGCATGAGTTTGTTTAGGATCCACTAAAATGATTCCTAAAAATAGGCCAAATGCCAGTTATAGTTATTGTTTTATGTTCCATAGTAGTGGAGTCCAGTGTGACCAGCTGCTGTTTAATATCATGAAAAGTTGTTAAAAATTGAAATGCTAGGGACTCACTTCAGATGTATTATAGGGCTCAAAATCTTGCATCTTTGCAAGTTTTTCTAGGTGTTTTAGGTTGACATCCATTGCTCTAGGGAACAGAGGTAATAGCAATAGCATAAGCTACAGATAGTTTCCTATTGTAACTTATCAAAAACATTTATTTTTATTTTTAATTGGAATTTTTTCCATACTATATATTCTGATCAATTCTCCCCGCTCCTAACTGCTTCCAGATACCCTCACCTCTCAACCTACTGAACTGCAAGGCTTTTCTTTCTCTTTAGAATACAAACAGGCAACAAATAAAAACAAACAAATCATAATTTACAAAAACAATAAAGGTATCAAAAACATTTCTTTAAAATGTATTACTAGAGTGCTACTCATTGTCTTTGTTTTTAACATAGTTTATGTGCACACAGTAATAAAATACATAATTATTTATACTAACTGCTACTTGGTAAAAATATATAGTAATGATGTGTTATTTAATCATTTTTACTTTTACATTAGACCAAAGACAATTGATATATTGTGAAATTAAAATAAAATTTGTTATTTTTAATCTTTATACCAAATAAATTTATGTTTATTACTTTTTATTATGTCAACTTTGAAAATATTTGTGATGTATATTTGTGAAGTAAATTTGCTCTTTATTGAGTAATGGGCTAACATTTTGCTGTTTTTATAAACCAAGATGTAAATCAAAATAACAACTATGAGCTTGCTTGAAATCCTTGAGTATTATCAAGTAATCATTGCTTAACTCATACATACTCAACTTTTTGAAAAGACAATACACAAAGGGTTTTGAACAAGTCATATAATGCGAGGTAAAAATAGTTTTTCATGTTTAGAATTCACAGATTATGCAACACACCTTTGTTCTTAAGCTATTATTTTGAGAAGAATGTGGAAATGATTTCTATTGAATTAACATTTCTCTGCAGAGATACGCAGTGATGGAAATGCAGTTTGTGTCAGATATGGCTAGCCCACACATTCTTGTGATTTTTAAGAGCCTGCCATGTAACTAGTACTTAATTGAGTTCTTGCTTTTCTTCAGATTGCATCAATGTCTATTACTGAGAGTTATATTATACAAAACATACACCATTCTCATATTTCCCTCAAGGATTTGTTGATATTCTCAGTAGGACTTTTCAATAGCTTTGCTGTTTAGCTCAACATTCTCCTTAATCATCTAATTATAAGGCAGTAATGGGTTTAAGTTTTCCTACTTAGAAGTCAGAAAACGTTAAGTAGACTAAAGAAGAGATTATTTCAAAGGCTGAATTTTAAGTACGTACTGTCTTGACCTAACTTAAAATTACTAAAAACCTCCAAATGTACTTAGAACACAGAAGGACTCTTTGTACCCACCACCCACTGTATACTCTGTTTAGAAGATGATGGCATGCCCTCTTAGGACATTTTGCTCATACATTACCAGCTTCTTCTGTATTTTAAAATTCAGTAGTTCATGACATTTGTTACAACCACTTCTACCTCATTTTTATTTTCTCATCACATGTCCTGTTTGATGTGTCATCTTTACTTTAGAACAAAACCTTAGGTTGTTAGGTTTTTCTTTGCTTTTCTACATTTTCAATTTGCACCTAGATCTGTTGTTCCTTATAAGAGAGATTAAATACATTTTTAAATTAAATAATGGCATGACATCCTGTTTTAATTGCTCTATAAGTATGGAATTAATTACTTTTGAAATTAGTCATTACAAATCTAAGCACATTTTGCCATATACAAATGAATTCTTAGCTTCTTCCTTTGGGATTGAAAGGAGCATTGTTGTTCCAGCATAACTTCCTTATCTTCAAGAACTCCCATGTGTAACAACTGTACTCTAACTCACACAGAAAAATTGTCACCAGTAAAATAAATCTTAGTTTAGCTATTCATCTTATGATACCTCTCTACAGTATACCCTATATATCTTTCATTCTTTCCTTATTAAAATTATGTTCTATCCTTTAAGGACTTTGAGAAATGTTACTTATTAGGTAATCTTTTTTTTTGATTTCCCACAGGTGTTTGTATCTTCTCTCGCTATTGAATCTTTATTGTAATGTTGTTCCTGTTATGGTTTCCTCTTGGTCTTTTACTTTCCCACACATTCATTCTTTACCTTTTTTCTGGAAAAGAATAGCCTAGTTACTTGTATTTTTCTCATTTATTCTTCTTTTTTATCCACAATTCATTGTTGTGTGAGCAGAAGTAGTGTACCGCAGAGCACTTCATGTACCTTCTGGGGCAGTTATATCCTATGAATAACAATTACCTTACTTTCATTAGATGATGGACCCCTTGAAGACAGAAGCAGTGTCTTTCTTAGTTTATATGTACTGTTGGTTAAAAATCAACTGACTGCGCAAAATTATCCTCTGTGGCTAACATGTGTTCATTTGTCTTTTGCAATGAAAGAAAAAGAACTAGTTGTTACTCTTTTTATTTACTCTCACGGGAGAAAGCTCCCATTGTGTTTCTGTTATTCATATTACAAAAAAAAACCCCTCAATGATAATCCATTACTTTAAATCCATTTTTATTAGTTAAAATAAGATTATTAAGGCTGATGACATAGCTCAGTGATGGAGCACTCGTATGTACATGGTACTAATTCAGTCCTCAGTGCTATTAAAAGTAAAAATAAATAATAAGTGATTATCCTCATAACCATATTCCAGGAAATGTAAAAATCTTTCTTGAAACACCCTATAGATACCTTAATGGTAACAAATGTATCGTTTAAGAATTTTGTATATTACTAGACAAAAAGTATCACTGAATTACTACACTGTTTTTCTGCTGCAAATGGTACAATATTAAGGTTTTCTGCGCTCTCTGTTCTGTTTATTCCTGTACTACCAATAAGAATTGTAAAATAAAATAGGTAACTGTTTCCAGGTAGTGAATCTGTGGGCAGACTTTACTTTTCTATATTTTTCCAAATTTTCAAAACTGTACTTAAGTTATCAGAAAAGAAGGGCTTTTTTCTACACTGAAGTGATGTTAGTTTATCTTTGACAAAGGAAACTTATAAAAAGTACTAAAGTTATATTTTAAAATAATTATAATTACTATGCAATAAATTTTCTAATCCAGCCATTTTATATATAAATAGTAACCTAAAGTTTATCTGGAATTATATGAAATGCCTAAATATAGAAATTAAACTTCAGCTTCCACATAAAAGGAACAATTTGAATAAGTAAGTTATAGACTTTAAAAATATCTAGGGCATGCATTTATTACCAGGCTTTCAAGAAATCTCACCTGAACAGTTTTATGCTTTGAAATATGCTGTGCTTAAAATGATTTTCACTCTACTTTAATTATTTTTATTCCCTTTGCAGCAAGATGAGATGATCAATATCTAAAAATAAACTGTCATAAATGGCTTTTCTCCCTCTCCTAACACAAAGGGGTGGTACAGTGAAGTAAGTGGAAAATTCTTATTGACGTTGGACACTTCTATTTTGAATAATGTTAAAATTAAAATTAGAGGGGAAACACTATAAATTTCTTTTGAAAGCCTCCATTTGGAGGAATTTACTTAATCTAATTTAATCTATATCATTTTACTTCTTCTGTGTTTGGAAAAGTTGAGATTTTTGAAGCTTTTAAAGATATTTCTCCCTAACACTTTTGTTCCCTACATAAAATTCATTATAAAAACACAAGCAAAAATGGGGAAACTTGTTTTAAAAACATCTTAAGTGAAAAGACTTCTCAAAAAGAACCTAAGTTTCTTTTAGAGGCCTGTCAGCAACTGACTCAGAAAAATGAGACAGGTACCCACGCATTTCTTGTCAGCATTGAAAGAATTGCCATGATACCTGTCTTCGTGGGTATCAGAATAACCTAAAATCATTTTACTGCACCATTTTAATATTCTCTACTTCAGACAAAAACTGAGATGTCACTAATTAAGATATGAGCACTATAGTGTCAGTTTGAAAGGTAAAGCTTTTATGAGGTTGAAAGTACTTGAGACAAGGATGAAGGCAGTTTGTTTGGGGAGATATAACCCAGCTCTGCTGAAGATCAGTCCACACTGGAAAATTCATGTCATGATTTTTACAGTTTATAAGCATAAGTGATCACATCTAATTCAAACTTATTGGAAGGATCAAAATTAAGTGGGAGTTAAAATGGCTAAGAGAAGTGAAGTGAAGAACAAGTGGAATGTAACAGGAGACTTGAAAAGAGTGAGGAAAATATTTTTATTTAAAAACCACAGTTATCCCCCCTTAAGTGTCTGTTAATTTTCTTGGCCAAAATTTATACTATACTTGAATTATATGCTGAGAGAATAGTTTCTTCACTTGTTGTAAAAATATTTTTAAATCAGATTTTTATTTGTTAAATTTAGATTGAAAAGTGACTTAAAGTTCAATTTCTGACAAAATGTGTTTGCTTGATATTGCTTTTTTTGTTTTATAGGGCATTTTTAAAACTTTGTTCTATTTTTTATCTGGCATATTTTACTTTATTGTAAATGCATATTTAAGAAAATAAAATGTATTATTTTGTTGATGTTCTTTAAATATCTATACTGAAGAATGCTTTATTTTGTTGAGGAGTCTCACTCAAATTATGTATTTGTGCTTTCTAGACATTTTTGACTTTATAATGCCTGTTATATAAAATGAAATTAAATATTATATAAACTAGTCTACAATTAGGATTTGAAAGTAAAAATATAAATAAACAAGTTGAATATACATTTCTTAAAAATAAATTTTTACTAAAATTGAATTACTTTTATCTGTTTAACCTTGAGATTTTAGTCACTTAAGCTAAACACTTGTAAGAAAATTTTAACTTTATGGCAGTGAAATAGAATTAGTGGTTTATATTTTTAGAGCATGCAATTTGGAAATACTTAGAAAATATTTCACAATTTGTGAAAAATGTAGCCTACAATTGATTTTAAATTTTTAAGTGATATTTCAGGGAAAAATTTATTAATAATACCTGTCATTCTATCTAATTATATTACATGTTTATGAATATCACTTCTTTTATTCCCTGAACAATTTCTCTTACTTACTCTATATTTTATAATAAAATACTGTGGTGGGAATTGATATGAAATAAGATCTGAGCTTAATTGTCCTGTATATGCTTTTCAAAGAATGACATGCACTTGAATAAATTACTTTATAGCACTGATATTATTTACCTGTAAAAGTTTTCCATTAACTATATGTATTATTTCAGGGCTTTATGTGAACATTTGAACATTTCATAACAACTTAGTAAGTGGCTGTAAGAATTATTGGCAAAAGAGACTTTGGAAACACTAAACTGAGCTAGTTTCTTGCTTGTAAAAAGCTCAAAACAGTGGTATTCTCCTTCATCTTGCTGTTGAATAGTGCCAGAATAAAAAAAAATTCTGAAATGAGAGATTTAAACATAATTTGGAAGCTATGCATAGTATCAGATGCCTTTAATGACATCTGAGGCAGGTGGATCTTTCTGAGTTCAAGGCCAGTCTGATCTACATAGTGAGCTCCAGGCCAGCAAAAACTAAACAGTGAGACCCTGACTCAAATATATATATTTTAGTTTAATTTAGAAAATCGTTATATTTTTATGTAAATTTACATAATTTTTATTCTGGGATATATCTTAAGATTCACATTTAAGCATAATGCAGAAATTAATGTTGGTCATATATGAGCTACTTGTCACTCATACATACATTTATAATTCATATATATTTGAACATGTACAACACAAAACATACCACTTTTAGTGGTAAATATATAATAGCATGCAATATATGTGTTTTACAGGTGATAGTAAAATTCACTTTAGTTACATACATGGTGGCCTAAATTGTGCTCAAATAGACAGAATATATATTCTTTAGTTCATGCAGTTTTAAGGCATGAAACGCTGATTCAGAGTAGTCCCATAGTCGTTTCAAATACAGTTTTAAATACTTTTACTGCGTTCTCAGGGTTAGTGCTTAAGCCTTCTTGAATCAGACATTCTAGGTGACCTGAAAATTGAATTGGAGCTCTTGGGATTGAAACTAGAGCATTTCAGACCAAAAACCAGGGCAAGCCTTATATTTAATTTTTAACCAATATAAATTTTATTAATTCAACATACTCAGTAAAGATGCTATGAGAGTTGAATCTATTTTTTCTTCATATTTAAACTAATTATTTTATTTCTATTTACCTGTAGTTTATCCTATAAGTTTTCTTCAGCTGCTTTAATAATTCAGAAGTGGTATTTATATCTCTTCAGGTTCCTATTTAATCTTAATATAATAGATCAAAAGTCACATAATAGAAGTATTAGAGACAATAGTCAAATAACTTGAAGATTTTATCTGGATACACATATAGAAGTGGAATTTGAAAAGTTGATAAATATGTTAAATATATGTACAATTGTATGTTATTCACTATATTATAGTTAAATTTTGTATTATAATGTTGTGTAATATTCCGTATGTACAAAAGAATATTGTGGCATGTTTGCTATAGAGCATAATAATAAATCCCATAAATCTATCTTATAAATTTAGCAGTTGTAATGCTAAGTAATTCTTTAACTATTGAGCTACTCCTGCAGATCTCATGTACCTACCATTTATCATTGTTTTTCTCATTTTGGTTTTTTATATTTAGAGATTTTCACATCTTCTACATCACTAAATACATTTATTAATGCATATCTTTGATCTGTAGAAAGTGTTATTAAACATCTCACTCTTTTCAGTTGGTATTTTTCTAAATTTTACTTCATTTATAACTGTAGTTCATGTCACTGAATGTAATATTGTGTTCTCATATTCACTAGTAAGTTTATTCTCCTGATCATGGACATTTGAGTGTATACACATTAGAGTATACAGCAAACTATATATACTAAGTTTATGATACATTGCGTCATTTTCTTAAAGTATTTTTATTACATCTTTTCACTTTCATTCAACTCATGAACTATTTTTGTCACACATTTAATTATATAATTTACCTTTCAAGCTTTTATAATTTTCTTCAAAATTCTTTTAAAAGTGAATTTTACCATTATGCGTATGTTATGTGACAAAATCCATTTACAAATGTTAGGTGTAAGGAAACAGGTGTATAAAAGTATGTTATCACATCTTGACCCTCTTAGTGAATAATAACTTAAACCTCAGTAGATAGTCCCCGGTCTGCTACCATTTGCATCATATGGTGATTATTATTTCTAAAATTTTGAGCTAAAATACCAATACATTTCTAAAAGACTTTTTATGACAGATTTGGTAAAAGCAGAAGGCCTTAGTATCTGGCACATAAATGTTTGCTGAAAAAAAAAATGTATACCATTCCCCTTCAAAATTTCCCAAAAGAAGTTTCTAGAAATTCTAAGTTAGATTTAGTAACTACTCTGATACTATCAACAACTTAAAAGAGAAATAACCAGAAAATGCTAATTTTGCAATCCATTTATCTTTTGATTGTAGCAACACAAAATTGCTGCACATATTCTAAGGTAGTTTATTCCTATTCCTTTTCCATTTAGTCTTTGTACCTTTAGGGAGAAGGGTTAGTGATTTGAAGAAAAGAACAAGATAGGAATTATTGTGAAAAAGACCAGGGGTTCAAGGAAGAGACTTGATTTGAAGATAGGGAAAATTTTAATCCAGCCTGCTAATTCCTCATCCAAATGCGTGTGTGCATTTCTAGCATCACTTCATTTGTAGCTTTAAAACAATAGTTTTGCTCTCATGAAACTTGGAAACCTGTGCCTTACATATTAACTGTAATGTCCTTGAATAAAGCATGCTACAGATAGTATGTGTTTTAAAGAAACTAGATGATAGATCAAAGTATCAATAAAGAGATCTTTATTGGTTCTGGTTTACATATGGATCCAACTCCTATTGAGTGCTATGCAAATTTTTCCAAATGCTTTTAAAATGTCTTTTGCATACATAAATATTCAATCTCTGGACTGTTTCTGTACATTCTACGAGGAATAAAATGCTCTCTAGGTACTTTGTCTACTCTTTTTAACCCCTCCTTCATATCCTATCACTTGAAAAAATTCTATTTCTCATGCTGTTTTTTCAATCACTAGGAAGGAAAGGAATATCTAAGCTATATTTCTTTCTTGAAGTTAGCATGGTATTTTTACATCATTATCACTTTTTCCCAGAAACCAACTTAAGGAGATAAACCAAATATCATTATCTCATTTTTTTGAAATGGTCTCAGTAGATAACCTACATTGCCATAAAATCCATAATTTTCCTTCTCCAAACTCCCTATTGCTGGAATTACACATATAATACTTTTACATTTGTTACTCTCAATTTTCTAAGTGACTAAATTAAAAGTTAGGGATATTATAAGTGACATTATTCAGGGCTTTAATCAAGGTGCTCATTACTCCTTAAGCTTAGTTTTATGTTAGAATCAAAGAAAGAGCTTTTATAAGTATCATTGCTTGGCTACCACCCAAGACCTATTAAATCAAGCCACATTGTGTAGTGGGACTTGACATTAGTATTTATTAAATGATGTCACAAATAGAGGCAGTTGTGATTATCACTATGCTCTATTTACATTTTAGCAGAAAATGAACATGAGGTGGGAAGAAGGTGTATGTGACCAAGAGCAATGTTTAACAAATGTTGGTCCATGATTACTATGGGTGAAGCATTTTAAACATGCAGAATATGCAGGCTAAGGCCTAAGTATTGAGAAGTTCGTGGATCCTACAATTCAGTTATCTGTAAGGAATATCATCTCAGAGTCGGATTAGGTAAAAGCGTGAGAATTTAGACTTCATAACCAAAAGTGGCTCATATGTAGAACATAGTCAATTGTGTATTTTCTCATAGATCTTTTACATGGAAATTAGGCATAGTACATCAACTCATAATTTATCACATACAACAACACATTGTGTCTAATTTAGTCACTCTAAAAAGTTTACTTCTCTTCTAAAAAAGGCAGTACATGTTCAGAAATGTTTAAGTGTGATCTATTGAGAGGAAATAAATGGTTTCTTGAATTTTGCTCAAGTATCAAATTCTAGATTCATCATGATTGTTCAATGCGAGTATGAAGAAGTCTTAAATGGACATATGGTATGTAGAATATTTCCTTAGAAGAAATATAAAATTAAGCCTATAATTTGGACTTCTGTTCTTAGATTTATTAGGATTTAAACAGTTTGTTTTCTTTGCCATCAATCTAGAATGTTAATCGAATACATAGGAAAATGGTACTTTTAAATGCTGCACTTACCCAAAAGAAATGATTTTACTTTGCCCAGGAAAATACAATTTAAATAGATAAAAGATGGGTTAATGAGTTTTTAAATGTACTATTTAAATACTTAGCATGATAAAACAAATTACATAAAATTAGTGCTTAAGAAAATATCATATTTTCTTAAATATTTATTTATTTTATTATTTTCCGTGATAACAGGTTACTGTGCACTGACTCTGTTTTTCAGTTTTTAATATTCTGTGGTCTTCTTGTTCATAAAACCTTCTGGCTTTCAATAAGAATCAAGCCAGTGTAGGCAAAACAAGGTAGAGATATGAATGAGTAAATATAAGCAACTATTCAAAATAGTGAACTATTGAGTAAATTTAGTGGATCAAAAAAATCAACTGATAAATTGTGTGAATGCATCACAAGATTCTAAAGAATAGAGACTGTGTAGAGTGAGCCAGCAGCAATGTTTTTAAACAAGTTTACCAGTTTGTGAATTCTGTACATTTCATAATTTTTAGTTTGGTTAGTTTTTTCTCTCTCATATAGTATTTTTTCTTATTCATATTTAATCATATTCATTTTTCTTATTCATATTTCATATTTAATCATTATTTATTTTATTTTTAAAATGCCATTTTTATCTATGTATTCCCCTCTTCTCCCTCCCAACCCCTCCCAGTCAGCCTTTCAGCCTTCCGCCTCCCCTTCCCCATCCCCTCCCCAAAAGGGGCAAGAAATCCGAAGGTGGACTAGCCCAGCACAGCACATCCACTCCAGGCAAGTCTGATTTCCTCATCCCAAAGTCAAGACTGGGTTAGGTGTTTCCTCTGCAGGGAATGGGCTCCAAGGTGCCAGCCCATGCACAGGAACACAGTCTGATCCCACCCCTCGAGACTCTGCACATTACTTATAAAAGCCATTTTCTAAAAATGCTATCTTATCAAAATCATCATTGCATTCTCCATTTCAGAGCCTACTTAATTTATATTACTGGGCATGAGATCTATGACTGCATTTTAGCTTGCTCTCTGAGTAATTCTTATGTTAAAAGCTGAAATTTGAAATTGGTTACATTAATTTAAATGGTTTGACTGTCCATACATTGTTCTTTGTACAAATATCTTCATTTGTGCTGCCAGTTAAGAGCTATTCACTATTAATTGTTTTTAGGTAGAATCTGTCCACTTCCTCCTCTGTTCTTCCAGCCATATAATTGTGTCTGTTAAACTAATCAAAGGAGAGGGCGGGGATTATGAGGAAAATTCCCACAGTGATTGCTCACTGGAGCTCTGGGGGACTCATTGAATCGAGAGTAGCAACTGGGGAACCATCAGGAAAAGGAGCTAAGCCCTCCAAGTGAAGGCAACTGTCCATTGGCATGGGCAGTATGTAGCACCTTGAGGGGTGGGATCAGACTGTGTTCCTGTTCATGGGCTGGCACCTTGGAGCCCATTCCCTATAGAGGAACACCTAACCCAGTCTTGACTTTGGGATGAGAAAATCAGACTTGCTTGCAGTGGATGTACCATGCTGAGCTGACCCACCTTGGGACTTCTTGCCTTTTTCAGGGAGGGGGGATGCTGAAGGCTAACTGGGAGGGATTGAGAGGAGAGAAGGGAGGGGGAGGGGGATACATGGATAAAAAAGACTTTTTTATAAGTAAAAATAAATAAATAATAAATAAAAAGATTACTTTAGAATCATTAAGCATGTAAATGTGATAAGATGAGGCACTGTACAGCTGGTGAACATTTTCACAGGTTTGAAATTTGACTGAAACAAGGAATAATGTAACCCAGTTGCATTGAATTTTATGAGTATTAACTTTTAAAAATAAATAATTGCCCTTCCAAATACTTTTCTGGTATTTATCCTTTTAAAGACATTTAACATTAAAATTCATGAAAACTTAGGATTCCTTTGTAGTTTTTTTGGCACATCTGTGCAAATACTATGTGATTAGGTTTCATTTCTGTTGCTATAATAAAATACCTGAACATGAAGCAACTTAGGGGAAGAAGGGGCTTATCTCATGTTCTAATTCCAGCTACAGTCCATCCTGGTGAGGAAATCAAGGCAGGAACTTCAATTAGCTGACCACATGAAATTCACAGGAAAGAGGAGAGAAAGGAATGCATACATCTTTGCTTGATTCTTTGTGCTCAGCTCAATGTTTCTATTCATACATCATTAAGGAACCTTCTCTAAGAATGGCATCAGCTACTGAGAACTGGGTCTTTCTATACTAACTTAAGACAAACCTCTAGACTCAGCCTCAGGCTAGCCCAAATGTAGGCAATTTGTACTTGAAATTCTCTGCTCAGGTAATTCTAAGTCATGACCAGCTGAAAATTTAACCATCACACCATATTTAACTCATTTTTGTGTGACTAGCACAATAGGTTAGTAGTTACTCATTCAAGAGGAAAAGACATCTATTCTATGTGGTCCATCCATTCAGTTCAGTATATTAATATCACTCAATATATTTTAAATCACCCTAGTAATTTTTAAGTTTTATATTAAAACATTAGACATATTAATGTAATCAATATTCCACAGTGTTTAGTGTGTTTCTATCCATTGCTATTATCTTCTTATGTACCCAGATTATTCCTTTAATCCTAGTTCAATACTAGTCATCTTAGATAGTTTCATTCTGTCTTAAATCAAAATATAGTCTAGTCTTACTGTGTATATTTCTAATCTTTTCTGGAATTAACCACTTTCCGGAAGGTTTGGGAAATGGTATAACAGTACCACAGAACTGAAAAATTATTACTAAGTTGTTCCTATGCCTTCTCAGTGAGCATAGATAAGAAATACTGATGTACATACATACATACATACATACATACATACATACATACATACATACATACATACATACATAAAACATCGAGAGTATAAGGGGTTTTTATGTCCTTAATATGTATGTATCATCTTTCTCCCTTTCTAAAATAATAATTATTAATGATACAGATATAACAGATACATGAGTTTTTGTTTTGTCTTATAAAGCATACAGACCAGATTTAACACATTAATACTATTTCCAACAAGAAGTGGTTGCTATAAACACTTTTAATATTATTTTAACAGTTACTTATGTTTTGTCCACATTAGGTATTGTGTTAATTATTATCTTAAATAATTATTATGCTTCTAGTAGTGTACATACATTATTATGTCTCTAGTAGAATATTCATTTAAATGATATTTAGATTTTTAAGGATATTCTCTTTGAAGTTCGAATGTTTAGTGGTAGCCTTTGGTTCTGGGAAGGTAGATAAAAGATGAAATTTAAGTCCATTGCTGCTGAAGCAAGCTGAAGAAACAGCATAGGGGTCCAGGCAACCTCCCAGCTTTTTCTAAACTATCTCTTCCCAATGCAGTTGTATTCAAAATAATTTCTGTAACATAGAATTCTTTCAAATTCAGACAATATGGTAAGTTCATTTTCCCTGCATAAATATCTTATCCTGACCTACATTTCTCTGCATACATCATTTATAAGTTATAAATCATAAGTTATTAAGAGTTGACTTTATTTTAAATATATACAGTCACTGAAATAACTGTGTTGGTAAACACACTTTTCTCCTTTAGTACATGAGACTCAATTCTAAGTATTCCCCTTAAATTCTGAAGTGAATCTGGCCTAACTGTACCTCATAAAACTCTATCCTAATATATCAGGTATGATAACATATGACTTTAGTTATAGCTACTCAAAGAGCAGAGATAGAGAAAGAAGTACAAGCCTGGGCAATATAACAAGATTTATATAAAAAAAACATATGTTGCCCTTGATTAGTAAGTTGGTGCCTCTGCTACGAATATGTACCTGAAGATTATTTGAAGAAAGTATTTTACTCGAATAATATTATAAACTGTAGATTTTCTTTTTCAAAATAAAAGAGGGAATGAAACAAAATTTTTTAAAATATATAATAGCATGGAATATGGATTTTTTTGTTAATGTATCAAGTAATTGTTAATTTTGGGTTTTAAAGTAAAAGTAATAGTTTTTTTAAAAATTAAAATGATACCAAAGAAGAGTAATGCTTTACAACAGCAATATATTTGTGTCACTCTCTGAGCCAAGCAGTTGATCTAATTTTCTCACTTAATTCTCAGATCACTCTTATTGGGTCACTACTAATACATATTTTGTCTAATGTATTATTGGTTAACAAACAGTTGGGCTAAAAATATAGTTGGTTTTCCCAGTCTTGATATTGGGATGAAGAAATCAGCCTTGCCTGGAGTGGGTATGTTACACTGAGCAGACCGACCTTGGGACTTCTTGCCCTTTGTGGGGAGGGGATAAAGGCATGGGGTGAGGGGAGGCTGAAGGCAGATGGAGGGATTGAGAGGAGGAGTGGGATAGCCAGCAGGGGGGGAATACATGGAACAAAACCTTTTTAAAAAATTAAAAAACGATTTTTTATAATTTCAGAGATTAAAATTTATGTAAGAACTATAAACCTGCTATTTTAAGATACATAATATAAAGTAGATTTAGCAGTTTTAGTATTGAAAAATATAAAAGTACAAAGTTTGATATAAATATTGAAATTAATACTATTATTTTCTTACTGGACTAACCTATAATAAAACAATGTTTAAAATCTTGGAGATATTTTGACAGATCTGTTTATCATAAGTAAAATTTTAGAAAGAAAATATTTAATATTTTTTAAAGTTTCAAAGAGTAGTCAACATATCTTGGCCTTTGTTGTATGTTCTTAAAGTTAGTCAAATTATAAAATATATGTAAGGCAAAATAACTGGCCATCTAACTATACTATTGGCTCTACTTGGCTAAAAAGATAGTTTCCAGAATTTTTCACATTCTTATTTCATTATTTTTACTTGAAATGTCAAGAATATTTCTTAGTATAATTCTAAAAACATACTTTAAGATGAATAACATTTTTTGAACATAATATTTTTTCTTGTTTCCAGGACTGTACTGTATATGAAACTGAGAATAAAATTCTTCATGTGGTAAGTAGATTTGAATATATTTTTATCTCTTAAATAATACTTAGCTAGCAATTAAAACATTATAGCTTACAAATAATAACCTATAATAAAAAGATCTGCTAACCTACATCAGTTAAATATTTATTTTGTGAAATCTATAAAACAACCAAAACATTTTAGTTATAGACATCTTGTTTTAGCTAATAAAAAATGAGGAGGCACGATTGGATTAAAATAAAATTATCTTTAAAACAGAATTGGAAATAATTTTTCTCAGTAACTTATGATTTAAGATATATAATATACATATATGTATCTGAATATGGTATTTTCTTCTACAATGGGAGTAATTTATCACTACATTTATTTGGATGAAATATTTATTAAGAAAATCAAACTTCCTTGCTCTGATCTTATATTCAACAACCAGACTTCTAACTGGCAACTTGTCAGTATTTGTTAAAGCCATTATTTCTTTGGTTATTTTTTTTACATTTATTTATTTTGTTGATTATTGGGGGATTATGAATATATTCCACAGTAGAGATCAGAGGACAATTTGCAATCTTATTGGAAGTTTGCTGATATTCTATTATGAGATGTAAAGTATAGTTGTAGTATATTCAATGAAAAGATATTTCTTGTTAGTGAACACCTTTACTTTTTCTAAATCTTCTTTCTAATGAATACTAATCTATGTTAATGTCTTCTTCACTTCTGATGAGAGAACCTGGCACTTCTGTAGTTGCTATGTGGTAATTAGTGAAAATCCATATGCCTTGACAATTTTATTCTTTCTGTTTAAGATTTTGGAGCTTATTGATTATTCTAATGCACAAAATCTTACATTTCTGGAGTGAGACATATAAAATATCTTGCTTAAATGTATATGGGGAAATATAAACTCAAAATTGCCACAATGCTTAGCAATGTTTGAATTATGCTCATTTCCTCATTCTGTAGCAGTGATGATCTTTGTCATTTCTTTAGGGTAGTCTCAGGAAAGAACGATTGATGTACTATTTTTTATTTTAGTCTAGGAAGAAGAAATAACCATCCCCAACTCTTCTTATGTACTACTATCGCTAGGCTCTGATAGCAGAAAGGAATTATTTATTTAAGATACACACACACACACGCACGCTCACACACACTCTAAGCATTAGTGTTCTGTAAGCATATTAGAAGTTGAGTAGTAATTCTGAAGTTCATTTAAAATATAAAACTGTTGTATGCACATATACATGTAACACACACATATAGAGTTCATCGGAAACATGTGGGAGTGGGTTCTCTCCTACAGTGTATATTCCAGAGTTCAAATTCAGGTCATCAGGCTTAGCAGCAAATACTTTTCCCCCCATTGAGCCGTCTCACTTGCTCCAAAATCTAAAATTTTTGACCACGTGTATAAAGCTGACAATGATGTAAGTGGAAGTTTTTATACCTGACCTCCTATGATGGGGCATGGTCAAAATTCATGCTCACAGCACGACTAATCACCAAGGAAAAGAAGTCTCTCAGACTACAAAGTTCTGATATATCTTTCTCTTGTATTTAATGTAAGAATCCCTGTAAAGGACAATGAAATGATGTGAATGGGGACAGCTGTAGGTTCTGCATAAGACCCGTGTACATTTCTTATTGTAGTTTCTTTCTTTAATTTTGCTTGCTCTCTCTGTAATATAGAGATATTGCTTAAAACATACCCCAAAATGTCTGTAGATAATCTCTATGTGTCACAGGGTAAAAGATAAAGATATGTTGATCTGTAATACAGAAAGTAAACTATTGAAGAAATTGTACACAGTGTAAGTATGAAACTTCTCAGAGAATAATGTGATATTGGAATGACCACTGTGTATGATATAAAGAATCATAACAATAAATTGTCAAGGTACTATGTTAAAATACTGAATACAAATCAAAAACTGGAAATCTAAGTTATATGTTTAAATAGTGGACCCACTACATTGTAATCAATACTTTCTACTTAATGTGCTGCTGCTGCTGAAACAAGGGCAGATCTACCTCAGTGAACTGAAACTTAAAGGGAACTATGAGTATTTTCTAAGCTAATTGCAAAAGCTTAAAGCAAGACTCAGCATGAAAGCTTTAACGATTTGTTGTGAAGCTACGTATAGGGAAATGAAAATATACACTGAAGTCCATATCAAGGGTTATATCATATTGAGACTCTAGTTGTTTATTCATTAGTTGGTACTAAAATTATCAAAAAGTGGTTGGGAATCAAGGTGATTATGATAATAGTTACAATGAAGATGGTATTTCTAATATAGTAGATGAAGTACCTATTGTTGACACAGTGAAAACATAATGGGCTTCTTGGAAGAATTCAGAAATGTTCATTTATATGAGAACAAGAAATGATAATAGTTCATAAGATTAAGAAGAGACTTCTGAGACAATCTGTTTTAAATTGGATAGATGACTCCAAAAAAAAAAAAAACATTTTAAAAATATTTAGTACTGTGCTCCATTATCGCTAGGAGACCTGCTCCTTCATCCTGTAACTGTGCCAAATCCAGTGGCCCTCAATCTGTGGGTCATGACCCCATTGGGGCTGAGTGGAAACTTTCAGAAAACACAGATATTTATATTACAGCTCATAATAGTACCAAATTAACAGTTATGAAATAGCAATGAAATTAGTTTTATGTTCGGAGGTCACTACAACATGAGAAATTGTAGTAGAGTCATCTTTCTTCTTCTTCTTCTTCTTTTTCTTCTTCTTCTTCATCTTCATTTATTTATTTTTTTACTTACAAAAAAGTCTTTTTTAATCTATATGTCCCCCTGCTCCCTCTCCCTTTCCTCCTCCCAATCCCTCCTAGTCAGCCTCCTCCTCCCCATCCTCTCCCCCAAAAAGGGCAAGAAGTCCCAAGGTGAGTCAGCTCAGCATGGCACATCCACTCCAGGCAAGTCCGATTTCTTCATTCCAATATCAAGACAGGGTTAGGTGTTCCTCTGCAGGGAATGGGCTCCAAGGTGCCAGCACACACAGGAACACAGTCTGATTCCATCCCTCAGGGCTCCACACACTTTCCATGCCAATTGACAGTTGCCTACACTTGGAGCCAACATAAAACTAAATGGAAAAAAAAAAAAAACTCATCTTCTTAGCTAATACAGAAAGACATCCTTTTCAATAGCCCTTTAGTCATGATACATCATAAAGACCAAAAGTCTGCATATTTGCTTATTGCTGCTACTGAATAAAAGTAGATATATGTATTTTGATGATGCTGATTCTGTCAGTTACTCTGAACATCTATTTTCACTGTATCAGTAGTACATGTTACTTTTACTATTGTACTTATATGTGACTAACTAGAGGACAATGGCTACGTTTTGGTATCACATACATTTAGAGTAAATAATTATGGTGGTGTCAAATTACCACAGATTGTCCTTGTCAGTTGCTAAAATTTTGACACCGTTATTTTATGATGGCTCTGTGTATATAACTTGCAGGAAGAGTATCTGAAATAACATATAAAATTGCCATGTATGATATGTATAAGACACACATGAACTTGGTGTCTAGACTTGGTTCACATTCTTAAGTTTTTCCATCATGTGTGTGCAAATTTTCTATAACAAAAATCCATAATCTAAAACATATTCTGTTCCAAAGTATTTTTCATAAGATATAGCCAACCCATATCTCATTTAATCACATTTTTCCTGTAAGTTAAACTATGGGTTTCAGATACTAAAGTATTTAAATGGTGAATTTGAACATAAATATGATATAAAGGTCCATGCTCTTTTTGGATCTGGTAGTTACTCTCAATTTTAGTTCCTTGAGATCTTGTAAATTCTATTATCCTGTTTTCTGTAGAATTCAGGGCTACTAATTAGCTATGCATATTGTTTCATTTATTAAGGAAAATGAGAAGATCCTTCATATCCTATATTTTTATTTCCTTTGAGTGACTGTTTCATTGACATTGAATTTTCTGCAGCAACGACTATTCCTGAACTGTTGAATTTACTTAATTAAACTTGGACCTGCTGTTATAGTTTCTTCATTGTGTTTACTTTCATGGCTTTTATTGAGGTCAGTGTATGTGTTATAATTTTCTCTTTGTGCAGTTTTTCAGGAATAATTTTTTATTTATTTCAAAACACTTATATTTAATTTTCCCTATGTATTGGTTACTAGAAGCATAAGATTGAAATCATTCATAGTTGCCCCCATTTTATATATTAGCTTCATTTTAGGTTCTCATTAATAGGCATGATTTCTCTTTGCTTTTTGTTTTTTACTTATTGTAAATATGGTATATATTTTCACATCTGTTGATGTAATTTGATTAAGAAGAATATTTCCAGTAGGGGAAATGCTTATTTCTAAACAATATTCAAATGTTTACAAAGTAATTAAAATGCAAAATAATAATTGATAGAAGTCTATGAAAATAAGAAATTTTATGATAAAAATTCAGGACAACAATGAACATTTTACTTTCTTAATTTGCTTTTTAGTTTTTCATACAATCTATCATGCTCTTCACCTCCCCCAATTCCTCCCAGATCCTCCCCACCTACCCAAATTGAAATTAATTTAACGATAAAGAAATACTGTGCGATTTGGCTTCTATAAAATGTTCTGTCTGATTTTGATTAGTTTTGTTAAGAAACTAAGTATTTTCAGATCTTAAAATAATTTTTGAAATTTTATTTAAAACTAAAATAAATAATAATTTCTGTTATATTAACTTTCTTTCATAAATTCCTAATGATTAACCTACATTGTTAGTAAATTTAACTTATATTAGTAGTAAAATCTCTTCACCTCTTTTTCACATGCCAGATACTTGCTACTACAATGAATGACAAGATAAATAATACTTTAAAACTTTCAAAATAAAGTGTTTCCTCAGGAAAATTTTATACCCTAGCTTGTTAGAAATGTAACATCCTCTCTGGTGATGATGGAGATATTGAGAGCATCAGCCAGTCACTTCAGCTCAGAATGCAATTCTTTGCCATATTATCATTCCACTTCCCATCCATCTCCCAATAAATGAGTTATCTTTTCTGAAATTAGGTCAGTATGTAAGGATTAGTTTTAAAAAATAGAAAGAGAAAAAGGAAAGCTACACAGAAAGCTGACCTGAGACCCTGGGAGCTCATGAATTCCAGACTGACAGCTAGGGAACCTGCATGAGATCTACCTAATCTCTCTGCATGTGGGTGATAGTTATATAGCTTGGTCTGTTTGTTGTCCCTAGCAGTGGAATCAGAATCTGTCCCTGGTGCATGAACTGGCTTTTTGGAACCTATTCCCCCTGCAGGGATGCCTCACCCATCCTCAATGCCATGGGGAGTAACTTGGTTCTGCCTCAACTTGGTATGCCATTTTTTTGTTTGTTTGTTTTGTTTTTGTTTTGTTTTGTTTTGTTTTGTTTTGAGCATCATAGAAGACCTTACTTACCCTTTCTGAGAAGTGGATGGGGGAGGGTAGAAAAGAGGTAGGAAGAGGGAACTGAATGAGAGAAGGGAGGGAAAGCTGTGGTTGGTATGTAAAATAAATAAGATATAATAAAAAAGAAAAGCAATGGCCAAAGCTAGTGTACAAAAATAAATTTAAAAATATGTTTTTATATGAACAAGGTTACTAAAGTATTTTCTTGATAAATGTGTTAGAATAAGATTATTAAATAAGTGAAACAAAATCAGCCAGATTCCAGAATAGCAAAGTGCAGGATGATAAAGAATACATCATTAACAAACACAGGTGAGATAATTAAGAACAAAAAGTACTTGAATGTGGTAATTATTTTAAATGACAGTTTTAATTGACTGTCGAAAGATAATGTGTATATCCTAACTTTTATGTATTTTTAAAGTGATAATCTCCACATTGCGTATTAAATTATAACAGCTACTAGTACTCATCAGAAGCAGTCATTATCATTTCTTATTCCTACATGAATCCATTTAAACGTAGACTTGTTATATTAAGCTTCATGAAATGATGGAAATTATTTATGATCAGTTAAGAACCTCATTCAGCCTCTACTCCTAAGGTTCAGGTGAGGTCATTGTAGAGAAGGTTGAAATATTGTAATAACCAGTGGACCAGGATGCCTGCCACTAGATAGTGTCTTCTAGACATGATAGGGAAAGTGCACCTATGAAATCTTAACAGTGTGGTGCCTTATCAGATCTGCATAATGGTAGCACCAGTGTGGATAGAGGAACTTTTATTAGGTTCCACCCCTAGGTGACACAGGCAGATACCGGCTGCTAAGAGAATAAGAATCCTTTTTCTCCAGGGACAAGCTCCTTGAAAGGTAATTCAGTCTCTAATGATCAGTCCTAAACATAAATGTAATAATAAATGTACCTAGTAGGTTAGTTCAGAGGAAACAAAGAATTGGATTGGGTAAGAGGGAGAGGTGGAAAATGATGTAAATACAGTACTCATGTATGGAATTCTCAAATTAAAAAAAAAATCTGTATTCTTATACTTTCCTGGGAAAAAGCTAGAATAAATTGTGTAATATGACAATATTTTTTATAGGAAATAGTTAAAGAAACATAATATGAAATATAAGAAATAGAGTAATACAAAGTCAATTATGGTACATTTAGTATATAATATTTACTATTGACAATTATTGTCTGAAATTGTTTAGGAGTATAATTTATGAATAAATTATATTAATAACCCCAAAATAGTCATCGACTAGTGTTAATAGAAAGATTCTAAATTATAATGCTAAGGAAATCATATGCATAGAGTAAATAATTAGTATTAAAAATGTAAAAGTGAATATTCTGGAATAGTAATATTATTTGCTTAGAATGTTGAGAGCTTAATTTTTAGCTTCAAGTAATTCCCCATTTTCAATTTGTTTACAGTATGTTTATAATAAAAACAAGGAAATTATATATTTCATTTTACTGTATCCATACTTTTGATGGGATTTAAGGCTTAATTTCATATTCATATGGGTAAAATAATCAAAACTGACTTGATTAAGGCTTAGGAACAATTTTGATGTTTCAGATTTCTCATGTATAAAATCAGAGTAATCTGTGAAAAAGTATTGTGAAAGCAGAATTTGTAGTGTTGAACAGAAATGTGTATTAATGTAAAATATGAAAAAGAAAGAAAAGGTACTAACAACCTTGGGTTTGGGGAAGAGGTGCCATTAGATCCAGTTTTCAAAGCAGAATGAGATGAAGCTCAATGCAGACAATTAATGTACTATATACTGGAGTGATCAACATTTTCTTATATTAATCAGAAATTTTCCTCAGTTAGTCCCCTTTCTTTATTAGATAATCTTTGACATGTTGGGGACGATCTGTTTTTCTTTGATAGCCCTCTTGTTTTATATGGTAAAATGGCATCAGAGGATCTAGGAAATTTCTTCAGTTTCATGCTTTTATTCCTCACTCCCACCTTTATCTGTATAGTCTCTGCATTTGGAAAAACTATTGGAGAACTTGAGCTTTTCCAGACTTACTGTGCTTGTTTCAACCCTATGTTTCTCATTTGTAAGCCTGAAGGACTTCTCAGCTTTGATAAACTTTTGAAAAATCCCAGGTCATATGAGTTTATTAAAGTCACACTGCTTAAATCAAAATATTCTGAAACTAAGTAACATTTTTCTGATTTTTACTTTTAGCAACAGTGTGGTCTTTGTGCACACAATGGTAATGCATACTTTCCTATTTTATGTAGTGCTTTACCATTCAAAAATATGTTCCTCTTTCTCCTTCTCCTCTACTCTCTCTTCTCCCTCCTCCCCTTCTCCCCCCTCTTCCTATTTTTGCCCCCCTCGCCTATTTTCTCCTTTTTATCTCCTCCCCAACCTTTATTCTTCACTTATTTAACCTTAATAACAAATTTAAATGCTTTCTGCATGTTAGGTATTTGTTTTACTTTCTAAATATTTTGTATAATTTTTCATATCCGCAAGTTTATTAATGTTTCTAAAAATCCATCTGATCTGAGATTCTTGTTCATTCTCTGCTGTCTAGAGTACACAAGGCCAACAGTTGGATATAAGAGAGGAGCCTGGCAAAACAGTAAAGAGCTCATTTTAGTCTTTGTCCCCACATTGATAGAATGAATTATATAACAGCTTCCTTCAGCTAATCGTCCCAAACCTTATACTTCATTGAAGTGCTCCTGTAGCAGCATGCTCCACAATATAGTTAAAGTGATCATATTTAATTTTTAGAGCTTTATTGAATTCAGTAGAATACTAATAACTTTCAAATTCATAGTTTTTTATATTGAACTTCAAAAGTTCTCTGCTCTGTGAAAAGGCAGCTTTTATCACTTGTAACCCAGAAACCTTGCTTATAGTTACTATCTTTTTCCAAATGTAAATTGAATTTTTGTGTGCTTGAAATTTCATTGTGACTATCACTTTTAGGCATATGTTCTAGTTATTCTTATTAATGATTTCTAATATTGAATTTTCTAGATGAAAAGCATTCAGATGCTGCTTGACATATATTGTAGTTAATGTAATCCTGCTATCTTGGCCTCAATTCACCCCTTGGAGTCAACCTAAACATATATTACATTATTACTAAGCCAGAAATTCCATTCTGGAGTGTTGCATTGGATTTTGATACTTGGGTTATTGGTAATATTAAAAACTATTTTAACTAAATTAATCTTTCTGGGCTGATGAGATGGTTGAACAGTTAAGAGCACTTGATACTCTTGCAGAGGACCTGGGTTCAGTTCTTAGCACCTACATTGTAGTTCCTAATCATCTATAACCCTAGTTCCAGGGAATTCAATATCCTCTTCTGGCATCCTCTCAAGCATCAAGCACATTCATGTTACATAGGCATACATAGAAGCAAGACTCACATCCATAAAATTAAAGCAAATCTTTTTTAAAAATTAAATTTTCTGTAATTGTTATCCATACCAAAAGGACAAAAGAGAAATGCAAGTATATGATAAAAGTAGAAATGTTTATCTCTTCTAGAACAAAAAGACAAACTTGTTTTCTTAAAATCCACCACCACCAACAAAATCCATGCAACCTACATAAAGAAGATAACTGAAATCATTTCTTTTTATGATGTTTATAGACAGTGTATGAGCCAGTAGTGTATTTATGTAAATGTTTTGGTCATGTTATATTTACTGAACATACTATACATCACATAATAATTTAATATTTCGATTGAGTCTGAGGATATGGTCTTTGTCCCCAGAGTATTTGTTTATATTGAGTACCAACATAATGTAGTAGAGAGGGCACTGATGAGAGGTTAAAAAATGGTGCCCTGACTCCAGTTTGACACTATGTGTGAACAAGCTTAAATTAGCCTTTCTAATTATAGTTAACTTGAGGGATTGGACTAGCTGTAATTCCTTATGTCTAAATGCCACAGCTATTTTAAGATAAACTCACAAAATCATGGGAAAACAAGTGTTAACATAAAGTAATAAGTTTAAGGATAATCTTTATCTGGTACCATTCATTCTGTATGTGATCAAAGACTCTGGATTTTTAAAAGTACAGCCAAATTATTATAAAGTTAATTTCAATTTATCTGAAACCTAGACTGCTACAAAGTTGCTGAGAGATTTGCAAAGATGGTCTAGATATGTGGTTGGAGCAGAACATTACCTGGAGTCCTCAAAAGAAGTGACTTTCTCTCATAGACCCTGAATTGAAAACAAAAAGAACTAATGTATAGCCAATGAGAACCTGGAAGATAAGCCTCCTTTTCGCCCTGCAGTGACCCTGCAGTGCCCTCTACTGACAAAAAAAAAAAAAAAATAGAACATTGTACTCAGTGTAAAGGACAAAATCCCTAAACATCCAGTCCATTACTGTAGGAAAAGCAAGGAAGGACAAATTTGGGCCTGAGAATTTCTGTCACAGTATGGCTAGTGTAGCACTTACCCTTGCAAAACCATACAGGCCACCTTCAAATTCTTTAAGTGTATGTGAGAATAGTTCTCATAAGTTTCAGCTATTTGGTTCTTATTTACCTAAAAATTAAACACACACACACACACACACACACACACACACACACACACAAAGAAAGATGATATAGTCTCTAATTTGTTAATCTCATCCAGCTCATTTATTCTATAGAATCTAATTTCCAAAGCACAATTATATCACCTTAGTCTCTTGAGTTCAATGATACATCTAAATTGTTGTTCCTGAGCCTAGAAACCAGTATACCCTCTGTTTAATACAGTTTCTCATGTTGTGTTGACCAATCATAAAATTATTTTTTGCTGGTACTTCATAACTACTTTTGCTACTGTTATGAATCATAATATAAATATCTAATATGCATGATATCTGATGTGATCCCTGTAAAAGGGTCATCTGACCAAAGAGGTCATGACCCACAGGTTGAGAACCAGTATTCTTATATATAAAAAAAGTCTCTTCCCCCCATGTATCGCCCTGCTCCCCCTCCTATTCTATTGGGTGTTATCTGCAGGCCACAAACCTGCAGGCTACTACTTGCAGATCACAGAAAGCTGGTAAATAGAATAGATCTAGTTCTAGCTTAGACTGTGTCTCTACCCTAATGCAGTGAAGCAGGTACTGTTTTTTAAAATTAAAATTTGTATATGACAGAACTTAGACAATTGGAAGAATTAAGGAAGTTACTCAATATCAAATAGCTAGTGAGTTGTAAGCTGAGGTTAAGTCCCAAATTGTTTATCAGTTTCATGTGGCTTCTCTTCCATAAGAACAAAAATACAATTCTGTGACTCAGAAATCGCATATTATTTCAGTGACTTTCTGTTGATAATTTCCATTCATATCTATAGTGGGTAGGATTCTAAGATGGCCATAAAGATCTATGCTCCTGGTGTATAATTAGCAATTCTTGAGTGTAGTTGAGATCAGGAGGTAAAATGAATTATACTTCCACATGTCTACATTTTGTTCTATGACAAAAGTGGAGAGATGTATTTAAAAATCTTTATCATTTGACTTGGATATCATAAAATAAAAATATCTTGGTGAGCTTAACCTTTTATAAGCCACTTATTTTTAAATGTCTCAAGGAAGACAAGAAATCTTTTGTTGACATTGAAAAGCCAGACAGCTTATTATAAGGTGTCTAATCTGCAGAGTAAAAACTGGGTCTAGTATCTGAATTTCGAGTTGACAAAACTGGAAAATAGTGTGTTATTTTAAGCCTCTTAGCTTATGATGATTTGTATCAATCCTAAATTTAAACCCAGACCAAACAAAAGAACCTGGGAATTTTAAAAATAAATCAAAGAGTCTAATAATCAAGAGAATAATTATGAAAACATTTTTCTTGATCATTTAAATTTAAATGTGGTATATTTCCACTCTAACTTTTTATTTTGTAAGAGTTGTCATGTCATTGTAGGACAAATACTTTACTGAGCGTCAAGATTTGTGGAATTTTGCTTTGACTATGCCTTTATCAACTTGTACAAGTTGTTTGATCTCTAAGGATCCTCATGTGTCATTTAGGAGCAGTGAAAAAAAAGTTTTCTGTACTAGTAAGTGTCTGGCCCAGCCTTTCCAGCCTAGCCCTGAGGTTCACAGAAGCACACAGATGCTTACATTAATTTTATGCTGATTGGCCTAGGGCCCAGGCATATAACTTGCTGACTTTTTTCATTTTATTATTTTTTTATATAAATATCTGTTTTATCCATGTATCCCATTCCCCCTCCCTTCCAAGTCAGCCTGCAGCCTCCCCACTCCGCATACCCATTTCTCTTCTCCAAAATGAATAGAAGTAACCCATGATTCTTATCTTGTTCAGCCACATGACTTGATACCTTTTCTCAGAGCAGCATGGTTGTCCTCTGCGTCTTGTGGTGTCTAACCTGGCATCTCTCTGGCATTTCTGCTCTGCTCTCTCTGGCATTTCTGCTCTGCTCTTCCTGTTCCCAGAGTTTTCTTAGTCTGGCATCCCTGCCCACACTTTCTTGTCTGCCTTCAGCCAATCAGTGTTTTTATTAAACCAGTAGGCGGGACAATTATTTACAATGGAACAGAACACAATATTTACCCTTTTTTTCTCTTTTTAAAACAAGAACCCCAAATCTAATTTCCTTGGTATAATTTTGTTCACCATTATCTCTAACAACTTGTAACCAACACTGTAAACAAAGACAAACATCCATAATCCATTTTTGGGAAATGTAGGCATATTTCTTTAGGCTACTTTCTGCTCATTGGGGGTGCTGGTAATCTTATGGGAATCCAAAGAAAAAATTAGGATTATGGACAAATCCTTACTGAAATAGTCTGTAAGGATGGGTTGGCTCAGCCATTGTCCTTGAAGTTGTTTTAGATGCAGAGCTCAGAGGAACTGCAACAGAGGTGCTCTGAAATGCTGGATCATCTGGGCCATCTGTTTTCGTTGGAGAGTTTTCAGGGGATCTTCTTTGATGAAACTTTATTTTCTTTAACCAGGAATAAATCCATAGGTTCTCATTTTCTGTGGCAATAAAGAGAAAACCTCTTCTCTGAAGTAACATATTCTTTGATTACAATTTTAAAGTTAACTTATTTACAAAATATATAGGTTGAATTAGTCCAGTAGCATTTATAATCAAATGGCTTTTATCAGCTTTTACTACTTCATTTTCAGTCAAAAACTTAAAGACAATAACATACACTATCCAGACATTCTTTGTATTTTCCACCTTTACATGGCCTATTACTATTTTTTTACTCTATTTCTTTTTTAAGGACATTATCCTTTTTCCTTTTTATTTTTCCACAAGCCTATGTATATTTTTAAACATACTCTAAAACATTTAGGGTTTTTTTTTGTTTAATCTGTCTTTACTGTATATCTCTTACCTCTTATATTTTTCTGTTTCCGACCACACCTTTGATTAGGGTGGCTGATTCCACCCAGCTCCCTCTGTTTCTGACCACACTTTTAATCTGCTCAAATGAGGCTTGGCTAGGGTGGCTGACCTCACCCAGCTCCCTCTATTTCTTTCTGTTTCTGACCACACCTTTAATTTGACAGGTGTGGCTAAGGTTTTAAGATTTGACTAGAATAGCTGGCTGACTGCACCCAGCTCCTAGTCTAGCTTCATAGAATTTAGCTTTTTAGCAGATGTACTGGTAGGACCTACAATTACCACGCTGGGGAATTTTAGGGTACATATAATCACCAAGTAAAGCACTGCCATCTGCTGCTCATGAACTCCATTTAAGTATTTGGCATCAGGGCCTCTTAAAAAGACTCACAAGTGTTTTGCCGTTAACACTGAGTCAGGAAGCTTCTCTTAAAAAAGGTGTGCCTCTGCTTGTCTCCAGCAAACAGGGCTGACCCAAGAAAATGCTGGTGCTACTAAAAAGCAGTCTTTGACTCTGTTTCTTTTTTGTCTATCTAAATATAAACTTTAAATACATCATTTATAACTTGTTGCTTACATCTAGGGTCTTGTGTGACTTCACAAACTGGCCATTTTGTAGCCCAAGCCCACACACCTCACCAGGGCGCCTCTGTACTACAGATCATGTGAGAGACACAACTCGGAAGCTGTTTTTGGCTCCAACTCTGTGCTCTAGACCACACAGAATCTTTCTCCAGCTTTATGTGGGTGTATATCACCCATATTGGGCTGCCATTTGCAGTATTATGTTTCTGGCCTGTTCAACCTGTGGTCCAGACCCGAAGATGTACAGTCCCACAGAACACACAGATGTTCATATTAATTTTATGCTGATCAGCCTAAGGCCCAGGCATATAACTTGCTAACTCTTGACTCTTAAACTAGTCCATGATTCATAATCTTGTTCAGTCATTTGGCTTGGAACCTTTTCTCAGAGCAGCATAGTTGTCCTCAGCACTTGCTGGCTTCTTCTCTTGTCTCTCTGACTTCTTTGCTCTGCTCTTCCTGTTCCTAGAGTTTTCTTAGTCTGGTACCCCTGCCCAGACTTCCTGTCTGTGTTCAGCCAATCAGCATTTATATTAAATCACTAGGCGGGATAATCATTTACAATGGAACAGGACACAATCCCACTATAGTTTTCACTTATGCTTATTGAAATTTTACGACCATGAGGGTGTCAACAATTAGAAACTTTAGTGACAGAGTAGATGTTGTCAGTAATTGTCAGGACCTATACATTTCGGTG
Source organism: Phyllotis vaccarum (assembly GCA_033318265.1). Lineage (NCBI taxonomy): Eukaryota > Metazoa > Chordata > Mammalia > Rodentia > Cricetidae > Phyllotis > Phyllotis vaccarum. The sequence continues at coordinate 91,036,811 of JARWLC010000013.1, read as the reverse complement.
TACAAATTTAGAGGGAAAGATGATTTGAGTGCTGTGCGTTTTGAATTAGTATCTTTAACTCTCAAGGTCTTGGAGTTATTGCTTCTCTGTTTTCAGGAGCTACAAGTATAACATGCTTAGTGTTTGTGATGCTAAGGTTACAACCCAAAATAAATGACCAGAAACACTACTCCAAGCTACGGAATCCATAAGCATTGTATTTCACATTTAATTTACATAACATATACTCTGTGATTATATGCTATATGAATGGCTTTAATGCAGGCATGATTATGGCCATGACATGTTCATTTCTTCTTGTGCTATTTGTATTCACTACACTATTTGAAACATAAAGAAATTAAAAGTGGCTTTTGGGGTTTTGGAGAAATGAGTTTACATGACTTATTTAATTACATCTGTAGTTGATTCCTAAAGATATTTGAAACAGTCCTTTCTAGATATAGATATAATTTTGATGTCACATTAAAATGTATTATTCTATTTCATTAGGTTTTAAGTTAAAATTCACTTTTAATTGTTCTTACTCATAAATAAATTCTTCCTGTGTCGTAGAAGATGTATATGAAATGAAACTTTTAAATACAAACTTAAATTTTATTCCTGAACTTTATTATTTTAAAGTTATCCATAACTGATTTTACCTTATATTTTAGTGTTCTACTATAGGTAGAAGTATGGAACTAGCACAGGCCTCAGTGAGATGGCCCTGTGGGTAGAGATTTTTGCCAGTAAGCCTGACAAATCTTGATCGTTGGTGGAAAAAAAAAAAGCAACTTCCAAAAGTTGTACACTGAATTCCACATACTTGCCATGATGTGCACATGTGTAACAATGCAGAAAAGTAGCCATAGTATTCATTGTCTTCCATATTCCCTTAGATTTATTTGCAGAAGTACTGAATCCTAACCAATGGACTGCCAGAGAATATCAGCCTCTCATTTTATTTGACATATATTTTAAGAAGTTTTTACTTTTTGCTTTTAGAAGTAAAAATATGAAATCCTTTGGAATAAATATTGAAAAAAATCCCTTTATAAAGTGGTTAACAGTCATCTTTTAGATATATGATTGCCCTTTTGTTACTCAAATTGCCATAAGCTCTTGAAGAAAGGCATATTCAAAATATTTTAAATTGCAAAATACTCAAAGATGTGATTTAATTTTGTTATACTATGTTGTTAATTGTGTTATCTAACATACATCCATTACAGACAAAACAATTAAAAGGGAAGTTAATTAGAAACAAGCTAATAACTAATAGTCAACATAAACACAATAATTAAGAATTCAGATTATTCTTCCAAATCAGCAACCATGACTTGTTTTTTTAGCCTTATGCTCAACATCTGTTCAGCTGGCTATAATAATACCTACTTCAGGAAGTTAGAATGATAAATGAGGATGACTATGAAGTAGTTTTCATTGTGCCAAACATTTGTAGGCAATTTACAAATAATTTCTGCAAAGAATTAGTATTAGATAATAATTAGAATGTATCTCCCTACCCTTAACTGTTTTTCTAAAATTCAATCTTGGGTAATGTTAAATACAAATGTTTTAAAATAATAATTTAAGTCTGGTATGATGGTTCACAACTTTATTACAAGCATCGTGGAGGCTGACATAAAGAAAAGATTCATTTTATCTCTCAGTTCCAAGTTACAATCCGTCGTTGTGGGGAAAGTTACAGCAGCTAGATCTTGATGGAGCTGGTAATATCACATCCATAATCAGAAACAGCAATAAATACATGCATGTCATTACTCAGCTAGTCTTCCCTATTTTCTTATAGTTCAGATTTCCCACCTAGAGAACAGTCCTACCCATAATGGGCAGGTCCTCCCACTTCAATTAATGTAATGGAGATAATTCCACAAACATACATTAGGCCAATATCCTAGGTGATTCTAGATTGTTATGTTGGCATTTAACACTAGCTATCATTTGTGAGTAGATGTTTATCAGGGCAAATACTTTCATTGTATCCAAAACACTGAGACCTTAGTAACAGAAAGAAGGAGAGGAGTAAACTTGCTATGATTGTTATGCAGCTAGATTGGCGAGTGTGTTTGTTGTTTATTATAAGTTGGTGATAGAATTGAGAATAGTATGTTAATTCATCTCATGTGTAAGAACTGAGGACTTTATAGGTAAGAAAAACAATAGATAAGAGAAGTAACTATTTGTTTATTGTCATGAGATAGGAGATATAGTGGGCTGTTTAAATGTATATTATCACATAAATATATTATAAAATTTATAAGGCAGTCTTCATTTCATCATTTAATTTTTTATCTGAGGAAAGCAGGTTCAGGATATAACTTGCTTACAGACAAAGTCATTGTCTATGTGCTAATTATATACATCTGTTCTCATATCAAGCCTATATTTTTTTTTCTTGGTAGTGGTGTTATGTTGCTAATGTCTGTCTTTAGGAGCTGATAACCACAATTAAAGTCTTGAAAAACAGGGGCTCAAATCATGAGTCCCATTATGAAACAAATTTAGCCTGACAAGTTCTGTAATGGAGGGAAGCTGAGCCCAGTGAGACAAAGGGAATCATCACCTTCGTGGAAGACTGATGTAGTCACCCCAGAACAAAGTAAAACCTTTGATGAAATATTATACCTTGGTTCCCACAAAACAGTAACTCCTTCAGTAAAGAAAACATTATTTATTTGATTTTATGCTCATTCAGATAAGATAAAGATATACTTGCAGTGTTAAGGTGTGAATGGTAAGTAGAATGCAGGAAAAGGTTAGAGGTGACTGGAATATAAACACTTCCTGCCTCAAAATAAGAAAAGTTTCTGGGCATGGAAAAGTGAAGAAAAAGATTGACCTTGTTGCAAATTTTTTCTGATGGGATTAGGAAGTTTTATACAAAGGTAATCTTGATCCAGAAGTCATAAAAAGTGCGAAAATCTTTCAAGGAACTTGATCATTCTTTTAAAGTTTCCTGATCATTCAATAAAAGAATCCAGATTTTAATACTGTTTTGAATTTAATTAAATACAATTTGAATTCAACTAAGCCTCAATATCAAGAAGTTCTCACTTTATCAAAATTGTTAGGTAATGCATTGGGCATGATGCATCAAATAATATAAATAATATATAATTATAATTTGGATTATCACCCAGACATACAGTTCACATATCATGAACTTTAAAAATATAGGTATCTTTTGTGGATTATGTGTACCTGGTGGCCTTTTGCATAAGAATTTTTTAAAAATCAAGTGCTATTTGACATTCTTTCACTTTGTTTTCCTCCTTTAAAAGTTATAATTGGGGCTGGAGAGAATGCTCAGTGAATAGGAGTGAGTTTAGTTTCCTGTACCTGTTGCACAAATCCTAATTGACTTATAATAAAAACCTGGAGCCAGATATTGGGGTAAAGCTGAAAGGTCAGAGAAGCAGAGGAACAGGCCATTACAGAAACTTCTCTTATATTCTTAGGCTGAAAGGGGAAGAGCCTGTCTCCAATACTTCTCGGGCTATATGCCTCTGAGTCCTCAGCCTAACAGGGGCCAAACTCCTGTCTCCTCCTGCCTATATTCCTTTCCCTGCCCAGCCATATCACTTCCTGTCTCAGTCTTCCTAGTACTGGGATTAAAGATGAAGAACTTCCCAGGTACTGGGAGCAGAGCTATGAGATCAAGTACTAGGATTGAAGGTGTATGCCACCACTGTCTGGCTCTGTTTCTATTTCAGTACAGGTTGGCCTTGAACTCACAGAGATCCAGATAGATCTCTGCCTTTGAGTGCTAACATTAAAAGTGTGTGTCACCACTGCCTGACCTCTATGGCTAATTGTTTGGCTGACTCTGTCCTCTAATCTTCAGGCAATCATTATGTGATACACAATATATCACCAAAGTACACACACTGAGTAAGTAGCTCACAACTGCCTGTAATCCAACTCTAGAGACACCTGTTGTCTCTGATGAATTGGCACTAAGGTCCGCACAGACAAGTCATTTAAAAGATAAAACAAAACTTTTAAAATTATGATTAAAGATGATTTGTATGTTACTTCCATGTGTTTACCATAACTTTTCTTTTTCACTTCCAGTGTAAAACTCTTTCTGGAGTCTGTGACCACATCATATCTCTGTCATCAGATCCTCTGGTTTCACAGTCTGCTCACCTGGAAGTGATTCAGCTGGCAAATATTAAACCCAGTGAAGGGCTGGTAAGGGATACCATGTTTATGAAAGCCGTCATCCATCAGCACACAGGAAATGATGTGGACAAAGAGGCAGACTCCAAATGTAGAAGTCTTGGAATTTCCAGAGACTCATCCTCCTTTTCTTTTCACTTCCTATAGAGGTCATGATAGTAGGAGGGTGCCATAAAAAAAAAAAAAAAAAAAAAAAAAAAACCACTTTTAAAAGACAAACCAATAAAAGGAGAGAGAAATACAAATGTAAATTCCTGAATTATCCTATTTAATTGGATAATCAATGGTTGCGTTCTTTCACCAAAAAAATTCCTTAGCTTAAGAACGTTTAAGAGTTTTACAAAGAGCACAGTATTACCTGCCATTCAAGTAGGTATTTTCTGAGTTTCTTTTACTTTGATTTATTTAATAGATCTTCCTTCCCATTGGGTAAGTAATTAAAGAAACATCACATTTTTGTGTATGGGTTCATGTGTAGTGTGCACATGTTTGTCTATGTGTATATGTATGTGTGGGAAGACATGACTATGCACATGTTGGGGCAAGGATCTAACATTGAGTGTTCTCAATTGCTCCCTCCTTTATTAAGACAAGAGTAGCTTACTAAAACTGAACTCATTACACTGACTAGATCACTAGACTGACTAGCTAGGAAACATCCAAATACCTCCTGTCTCTCTCAGCACAGGAATTACAAATAAATTCTACCATGCTTGGGGATCCAAACATATCAATCATTTTACCCACTGAACCTTCTCCCCAAACATCATAATTTATAAGAATTGCATCCTCTTTGTTTTTCTCATCTCTTGTTATAAAAATTGAATAAGCAACTGAACTTGAGATTGCATACTGTTCTGAAGAGTGTGGCTAAAATATCATACTAACCCATCTGGGACATGAGTAATCCTTTTGTCTGGCTTAGCCAAACTATATATGAAATCTACTCACTAATTACTTAATAGCTATTAAGCTTATTAAACTTATAGTCATGATGTTGCAAGAGCTTGTATTCAGTCAACTCTTATTTACCTTATCAATAACCCTAACATGCACAAATAGTGGAGTTAACAAATCAGATGTGGTAAAAAAATCAAAAAATGATTCTTATAACTGAGAAATTGAAAATACATCATACATTGGGAAACCAAAATTACATTTATATAACCATTATTTCAGTATATAGTCATAATTATATTTTATTATTAATTTGTAGTCTCATTTAACTATAAATGAAAATTATCATAATGCTTGTATAAGGAAAATAATACACACATATGAGCATACTATGTTTGGTACTATCCATACTGTTAGATATATTGTAGGTTTTTTGAACATATCTCCGTATGAATGGCTTACTTCCTGTATGGCTGTGCTCCTTTTGGTTACCTTTACCAAACTAATTTTGTTTTTGAAGATAAAACACCCTCAAATATATAATACAAAATATTTTCCTTTCTCCGTCTCCTCTTTCAGTTATTTTTCAGTGAAAAATGTTCTTAGCATAATGTGTGCAGTAGAAAATTGAAAAATAATACAACCTTATATTAGCTTAGAATTTGGGAATCTGGATTAAAATTATTTAGATAAAATATGACCAGTCTTGGGCATGTGGGAGAATAAATTTAACTTCTGTGGCCTTGATTTTGTCACAAAGAAAATATAGGGGCAAGAGTAGATTCTTTTTAGATGTTCTTTGAGCTTTATGACTGATTCTAAAGCATATTATTTGAATAAAAACATGTTAACTTACCCTATAATTTCCACGAAAATCATGGGGAACAATAAGCATATCAAGTGAGCTAAAACTAATTGATGAACTTCATGAACAATTTATTTTCTCTATAAACATATAGCCCCTTAAAATCTTTTTAACTTAAGATAGGTCTGTATCTGCTTTTTGGAATGGGAATAAACTTAAAATGGCAAGAATTGAAAGTTTATGTAGTTTGGGAAACAACTGCCAGAGAAAAGGGAAAAAATAGAAGTTAGGGGAAATATTAGAAGTACTTTCCATTTGCCTGTTGATTTCTCACAACACTACAGAGTATTAATTTTCTCATTTTGCAAGTAAGAACAGAACCTCAGATTTTTACTGATTGCCTTGCATTAAATCATAACCAGTAGAAGCAGGGATTTATGAGGTAAATCTAAACAAAATATAACTGGCAATTTTTTCATTGTCTTATATCCAAATTTGGAATGATGAAAGGCAAGTATGAGCAGCTTATGAGGATAATCTTAAATTTGAATTTGCTTAAAGAATCTCATTTGTAAAGGGCAATACTTCAAGTGAATTGATATTTCACAGGGAGAGAGAACTAAGTGTGAACCTCTTTCTTATGATTCATATTAAGTTTGCAAGAGATTAGTGGCTTTACAGGACTTATTCAAAATGCTATTTTAAAATGCAATCATTTTTAAGTAACCTTCATATGTCAACTTTAAAATACATCAGTTTGAGAATTTGACTAACTTCCAGCAAGTCCTTAAACATGGGAAATGCAGTGCGAGAGACATTGAACAAGTGTGCTTAGTTTTAACTGTGCCGTGTGACTTTCCCTTTAAAACAATAATTAGCAGAAAATTAAAAGATGTGGAAATGAAATGTATTAAAACATTTAAAAGGTGAGTGACAGACAAGACATGATTTGAATAGAGGGAGGGTCCTGAAGGCATCATTCTGGAAACTAGACTACAGGCTTCTTTCTCTCGTGAGGTGCTTGGACTACCTCCAAATGTGCCTTGTTTTACCATTGCTGTTCTATCATTGCTTGATTAATATTTCGAGATGATGTGATGTAAACATTATTTTAGCAAGCTGAGCAGGGGAAAGGAGCTGCTCAAATCAGTTCCAAAATTGCCCCCCCAGAAAAACTCAAGAGAGATGGTTTTAGTGAAATTTAAATCCAATATTCATCCTATTTTCAGAAAAACAATGGTATTTGAATGATGCTTTCTTCTTCTGTTTGGCACCTTCTCAAAGATTAGCAATAATGAGGCATATTTTCTGTGAACTCTTCATTTAAAAGATGATTAGTTTGAAATTCACCCAAACAATTTGCTTCTTTCTTTTGTTATCTGACTTTTGGGCATTCTTCTAATTATTACTTTTAAGGAGTGATTAAAGTATAAATAAATCTATTTCCATATTAAAAGCAGTTATAATAAATGATTTATTGAAATTAAAATGATAAGACAAATTATCTTTATTGTGCCATTTAAAATCCTTTCTATCCCCTTGCTCATGATTATAAAAAGGTTTTAGAGTTGAATTCATAATATATCTATACCCAATCTTAATTGGTTTATTGTTGCTGTTGTTTTGAGGCAGGATCTCACTGTTCCAGGCTGTCCTAGATCTCACTATATAGACTAAGCTGATCTCAAATGCTGGGGATAAAGGCTTACACTAATATTCCCAGCATTGACTTTATGTACATATTTACATTAATCTGAAAACAGCTTTGATATAAATTATAAAATACTGTTATAATCTCCATAGATATTATTTCCTGAATCATGGTTTATTTCCATAGTTTTCTTCATCATTGGATTTGGGCTTCTTTTCTGAACACTTTGTTAGTATACTAGATTTTCTTTATTACCAAAGCCCTTCTAAAATTATTTAAAACTCTTGTTAAATACCAGTAATCATAATCAATACACCTATATTGAAAGACTTGTGAAAAGAAGTATAATCAATCTTTACTTAACATTGTCAGAGGAGATGACTTTGAAATGGCTAGGGTAGAAATGTCAGTACCAATCATTTTCTCCTAAGATTTTTTAATATTATAGTATTTACTTTCCAATAAGTAATGGGATAAATATTAACTCAAAAGTGTGTATATCATATACTTTCACCAGCATATGGTTGAATATTACCATTTTGTTATAGCCTAAAATGATTAGCCAGATTGTCAATTATTTTCCATATATACTTTAGTTTGAGCTATTGTTTATTATTTTGTTAAACCATGAACTTCCATTTAAGAAGCTTGAGTTCACTGCCAAACAGCCTTCTTTTAAAAGTACATTTATTTCATTTCTGTTTTAGAGCTCTAGGCTCAAGAGTTTGGAGTACTATTAGCCTATTTATAGATGATAGTTTGGAGTGACTTTTAGAATAAAAGAACTACCAAGTTATATCTTTGTCCTTCCATACAATTAACTATTCTGCTTCATTCTTTTTTTTCTTTTTGCTGAAATCACAGGTTTATTTGGGTGGCTAGATGTATAGTAAACATGAGAGTATGAGAAAATAATATTTAGAAATCAATTTCATTACATAAATTTTAAATGTATACTTTTCTGCAAGTGTATTGGTTATTAAATTGCTTATATCAGAGATATGAATACTGTATGTCACAAAATGTAAAATACTACAAAATTAAATACAGGATGCTACACTATAACAAAACAAAATGTATATAAGAGTACATTACTATTTCACCTCTATCTAATTACAGATAGAATATCTTTGTTGATGCCTACTTTTAATTGTAAAATTATAACAAGTATAGTACACCAATAACATATATACAAAAATTGAATTTGCTATTATAATCCTTATTTTGCCACAGAATGTGCAGTATGAACTTTAAAAGAATGAAGTATGTTCAGGATATTCAAATACTATTCTGAATTTTATGTCTTTAAGGCAATTTAACTTAGCAAGTAGTTCTTGATTAAGGTTAGACTTTTTTGACAACTTTTAGAAACCTGAACATTTACATGATAATTTCTTATGAGTTTTGAAGCAGCATTTTTAACCTCACGAATAAAATTACATTATCTATTTGAAAATATGTCTTTTGCTTCACTTTTTTCTGATCTTCTCTTTTTCTTAGGGTATGTATATTAAATCCACATATGATGGCCTCCATGTAATTACTGGAACCACAGAAAACGTAAGTATTAAAACATTTCCAATTTAATTATGTATGTATTTTGCATGATTGAGATTGAATGTTGATTCCAGAATATATCTACCAAACAGTGTTCCCCATCCCTTCCCTTCTCCCATTTCCTCCCATCCCACCTTCATTCATTTCTCAGGGAGGTAAAGACTCCCTTGGGTAGTCAAGCATACCAAGTTGGGTCAAGACCTAGCTCCTCCCCTCTAAAATAAAATGAAGGTGAATAAACATATGACTATTTGTTTTGTCATTAATATAAACGCATGTAATTCTACAGTAAAACATAAAATTTAGGGCAACCTGAATTAGTTTTTTTTTAAGAATATATGTAAAAATACGTATTACATTAGATTCTGGATGCATTAGAAATTCACTCATTTTATTTATTCTAGAATAGAGACTTAGATAAATTTAGATGTTTTCCTTGTTAAACTTAAGAGTTAACTTTGTTCAGTAATTTCTGGTTCATGACAAGTTATTGTGACAACTAAAATAACTACTTTCATCTGTCAATTAGTTATTTTGAGAAACATCCAGTCAGTCAGAACTTTCTAGATACTTGCAGCATAATCCAGGTCATTGCAATAGAGGTGTAGCTGAACGGTTTTTACAGTGAGATTCTTCCACTATCACCATCAGCCTACTTTGAGAGCTTGCTAAAAATTTAAATTCTAGGGTTCTATTATTGACACAGAATCCTAGAAACATTCTTCCTTTATGAAAAGATTCAAACAGGTATTCTGACTATGAATTGAAATAATATTATCAGTAGCATATACCATGCTAGTTTGTAAAAATCAGATAAGCAAAATAATGCTCCACAGAACTATATAGTTATGCTCTAAAAAGAAATATAAATACAATAAGTCAGTCATTTACATGATTATCATAATAGAAATTAAATAACAAGAAACTCATTAATTTTATAGATTTTTCTTTTCTTTCATAAGCAGGTGATAAACTTTGATTTTACTGTTACTTTCTTTTAGAGATTCAGACAAATTGCATGTTTGTGTTATGTTTCTTTGACGAATACTGTGGAGGAAGTTAATTTTAATTATCATTCATCTCATTGTTTTACCAATATTTTCTTTTTTTAAATCAACATTTTGTGCAGTTAATTCACTTATTAACTAATTAATAATTGGTTTAACTTCTTTTCTTGGTTTCTTGTTGAAAGTAAAAAACTTCGTAAGTGGAATGATGTAGCATCTTCATATTTGTTATTAAAAATTGACATGAAAATCAGTAGAGTTCATGTTGTGAAATATTTCATAGTTTGAAATTCAGTAAGGCATTATACACTGCACTGTCGCCATTATTCTCTGACTTACTTGTATATTCATTAGATCACTCATGTGCTCACTCCAGGTAAGGCATTAAAACATTGGAAGGATATAGATAATAAACCAGTTTTGCTTCCTTGAGAAGTACAAACCATGTAGGGATTCAACTATGTGAGCAATTACTATTTACTTGATACATTAAGGGGAAACTATTAAATACTGACAACTAAACCACAGTAGAATTTACAGAAATGGTGCTTTTTGTGCTATATCATGAATGATTGGTAGGAATGGATCTCCCTCTACCATCTGACATTTGTGAAAGTACCTGTTGAGTACTGTCCTTCATACACTTACTTGATGAAACTTGGTAAATTTTTAAATGATAAAAGGAACATTTGAATCTGGATGTAGTTCACATATCAGTCATATAATCATAGTTCATCCTTTGATTCTTCTTTTCTCTTATGATTGTTTTAATATTTTGAAACCCTACATAATTTGAAATTAAAAATTCCATGTTAAATCTTAGTGAAGTTTGTTACTAAGGGGGGCAAGTTATATTTTTCTTTGCTGTGCCCTAATACTTTTTTATGTTTGAAATTGGGGAAATGATCTCTGACATTCTATACCACTTTTAAGTTCTATAATGGCTTATTCTATTTCTTCCTTTTGAAGGAAAACTTGTTTTTCTTTAGCTTGATGTGTATGCAAACTATCCCCTCATTTTTTATACCTTGGCCAGAAGCATTTGCTTAATTTTCTCCCATTCCTTTTTTTCAAAAATCAGTTTTGAGCCAAATGGCACAAGTGACTGGCACTATTGACTTGTGATTTATAATCCTTTCAGAATTGTTATAGACATTGCTGGTCTGATATAGTAGTCTTACCACCTCCTAAAGATACTATGAAATCACTAAATTTTTTTAGAATAGGACTCATATTGGAGATGAGTCTTCATTCTTAGCAGTATTCTTAGTACATTCAATAATATACTTTTTGGAATATTATCTTGAATTGTAGCTTATGGCAAAAGTTTTTGTAGGCTAAAACTTTTGTTCAAACTTTAGTTTGAAGTCTTCCATGTTTTTCAAAATAATTAAAAATTGGAAATGAATTTTCAAAAGTAACAGACTTGAGGACATCGCTGAGTTTGTGCTAGAGTGCTTGGAGTACAAACATGAAGACCTGAATTGGATCCCCAGCACTCATATAATAGCCAGATACCACAGAGGGCCTCTGTAACACCAGTGCTGGGGAAGCAGATAGGTAGATACCTAGGGCCTGCTGGCCAGTTAGTATAGCTAATCCATTAACTCCAGTTCACATAGGAAAAACTGTCTCAAAAAGTAAGCTGGTAGAGTCACCAAGAGGACTCAGCAGGTAAAGGTGCTTGGCGCTAGACCTGACAACCTGAATGTGATCCCTGGATCCAATGCAGTAAATGAAGAGAAATGACTCCTTAAGGTTGTCTGCTGAATTCCATAGGTGTGCCATGGCCTGTGTATGCCTCTTCGCAACCTCCTATACGCATACTAAATACATGTAAAAATGTTAAAGGGCCTCTAAGATGGATCCATGAGTAAAGGTGCTTGCTATAAAGCATGATGATCTGTCTTCTGTCCCTGGAAACCACATAGTAAAAGGAAATAACTGTCTCCCCAAATTTGTTCTCTGATGGTCACACATGTCACCAGGACACATTTTGCCCACATGCAAATTAAATAAATACATTTTAAGAAGAAATAATAAAGTGCTAAAGCAACTTGAGAAAGATACCTGATGTTAACCTGTGGCATAGATAGACACATTCACCATATAAACATAAAATAACACAAATAATCCTTAATCAGTTTTAAAGTATATCTTATTTCTTGGTCTCAAAGGTATTGTTTTATTTTCTGGTTCTGTGACCACACTATTTTTCTTATTGTTGTTGTTTGGTTTTTTGGTTTTTTTAATGAAAAATTCTGAGTAATATCAAAGCACAAGAAAATAATCTGAATATATTTATCTATTTTATAAAATGCTTCTGTATAATCAGTATATAGAGAGGATCACCATATAAAGGTGCCTGGAATGCATATAATTGTTAATCAGTAGTAACTAGCAAAATAAGGCTATAAAATCTATTACAAGATTTGAAGAATTAAAACATTTCAGAAATCTCATTTAGTTGCTGTAGTCAAGTGTCTTTCCAGGCTCAGCCCAGAGGCCCAGACCAGTAGTCCCATATAATTACACAATGTCTTTTATTAATTACAAGCTGATTGGTCTGTGGCTTATGCTTATTACTTGCTAACTCTTACACTTTAAGTTAGCCCATTTTTTTTTATCTATGCTTAGCCTCATGGCTTGGTACCTTTTCTCAAAGCAGCATTCTCATTCCACTTCCTCTACTTCTTGCTGTCCTCTGTTCCTCTGCTCTTCTGCTTTCCAGAATTTTCCTGTCTGGTTGCCCCACCTCTACTTCCTGTCTACCTACTTGACCAATCAGCATTTACTAGACCAATAGCAGTGACAAATATGTATAATATACAAAAGCATAGTCCCAGAGCAATTTTTCTTTATGTATCTTATAACTTATAAATATTATGTTACCAGTTTGGTTTTATTTATTTTTGTTTTATATAAAGGAAGTGGAGTGATGAAATTATTAGATGTTGTAGACATACTGACATTTGGTTTCATTTAGTGTGGTTTATTAACCAACTGTATTACACTGCGTGAAACATAGAACACCATGTCTTGTAATTAGACACTTGGAGAAAATGTTATATAATGCATTCTTGACCTAATTGCTGATTATGTTTTAATTTTCTGTTCTGTATTATTCAAAACTGATTTTATTAATAGTGAAATATATTAGCATCTTAATTATCTGGCTTCAAAGTTTAATCTAATTATTTGTATAAAATTGAAAATATTGACCTGTTTACATTTATATGGATTTTTAAATATTAAATGTGGTGGGCCTAAGTAAGACTCATAGTATTGTGAAATATACATATATTTTTGTGTTTTTTTTATTGAAAATATTTTTTTCATACAGTACATTCTGATCACAGTTTCCCTTTCTCATCTGCTTTCAGATCCTCCTAACCTTCCCACTTTCCAACTCCACATCTTCAGGTTCTTTCTCTTGGTGCTTTTTGTTTCTTTCTTTTATTGTTTCTTTTTAATTTGGCTCTTTATGAAACAAGCCAAATTTTTATATTTTCAAAGAAGTTGCCTAGTAGTGTTTAGCAGGTTTTCTAGATTAAGTTTGCCAAGTTTAGTTTAATGCGTTTAGAAGTTATAATTTTCCACTGTAATATTGGTTATTTTAAAATCTACTTAAAGAGGTAGATTTTTGTGATGTTCCCAGGGGGAAAAAAAAGGCTGATAAACTTTGTTATCATTTCTTTTATGTTAAATTTAGTCACCTGCAGATCGATGCAAGAAAATCCATGCTGGTGATGAAGTGATTCAAGTTAATCATCAGACTGTGGTATGTATAATTACATTAAGAGTCAGTGGGATAAACTAATTTAATGATTTGCCAAAACTTTAACATGATACAAGTGAAATTAAAGGCCAGTATTTTATACAAGATAATTTAAGAACTTAAAAATAACTGAATAGTTATCTTCCAAATTGTTTGATGAAATTTAAGACATGGATCTTTGAAAAATGAGGAAATATTGTGGTTGTAAATTTGTTAATTTCTTAATTTTTTTATAGATTTCTGAAATAGCTACTAGATAATTTCAATGGCTAATTTATCTGTTGTGACATTGACTTACTCATTAATGTGTAGAGGATTTGGGCATAATTTTAATGCACATTTTTGTAAAAATTATAATCCTTAGTAGCTGACGTGGCTTGGTTTGCCAAGAGGAATTATAGTTTTAGTTCTTAAAATGTTATGCCAAATTAACTAAGTTCACAAAGCTTTCTTACCCTATGAAGCTCACAGATCAGTTCACAGAACTTTAAATGCCAGTGCCAGTTAATGCCAGTGCCAGTTAATGCCTCTGATAGATGTGATATATTTTAAAAGATACAGAAGATGAACAGTATTCATTTCTGCTTATTTCAGATGCCTCAGCAAGTTCAGTTTATTCCCACTCTTTGGCAAACATAAGGTCTGCCAAAATTGAAATTGCAGTAATTTGAGATTATCAATATATTAATCTCCATCTTCAAAAGTATGGGAATTTAAAAAAATAAATATTCTAATATAGTTTAGTAACTTTAGGTTGAGTAATTATTTCCTGTTTGTACCATTGAGCTAAATTTGCTTCTTCAAGTCCCAATGAGAGAAGAAAATTTGTAAATACTGTTTTGTTTTGTTTTTATTTTTCCATGGGGAAAGCTTAGAAAGGTTCCCAATGATTGTGAAAGGTAAAAATCTTTCTTTACGGAATTCGTTATCTTCCTGAGATTGAAGTGGATAGAACTTTTAAAAAGTGAAATATATTGGCATGTGGCTGGCACTAAACAATAAAGTGCTGATAATACACAAAGGCATTCTACCCGATGATTGTCCTAATGACTATATTTTATCATTGTAAAAGAAAAATGTTCAAAATGATTGTCCTTTTGGAATTTCCTAGACCCATAGTGTGAAAATTTGGGCAATGGAATAAAGCAACTAACTATTCCAGTACATAGATAGCATTTTCCTCTGTTCTGTTCATATTGCTTCCTTCCCTGCAAGAGACTTTTAACAGGTTGCATATTCTCTTCTTGAGATTCTCTGTGATCAAATTGAAGTTGGAAGTTAATCTCTAGTGAACAAGAAAATTGTTTAAAAAGTACTCTTTATGGAGCATATCAGACATTCATTAAATGAATATCAAAGTCTAAAGTTTACAGATGAACTAATAAAATCTGTACAAATTGGTGACATTTAAATGCTATCAGAATGTGCATATACATTTTAATCACAGGAATATTTAAAAATTTTGAAAAGTGCATAGAATGAAGATAGTTGTAGTTTTTGCTCTGAAGTTTAATTATGGCTTATAAGGACTAATATTACCAGATTAGTTTACCTTTTATAGAAACCTTAACTGTACCTGAAATTTTTATATGGAACTAAAAGCACAATATTATGTCACTTATTTTATATTTCACTTATTCTTTATAATGAACCCTGCATAAAAGCTGCCCTATGTGGAAATTGAGACTCAAAAACAGTATTTAAGTTATCAACATCCTGTAACTTTGTGACTTCACTCTTATTGGACCCTTCCATAATTCAGCTTAGAAAACTATCAAACAAAGGAGTGAAAACACTAATAAGTTAATATTCATTTTAGTTAATCTCAAGATTCAATGAGACATTCAGGGGGTACTTATTAGGAAATAAAGAGAACAGAAAATGAGAATTTATATAACTGCAATAGTGAATGCATTTAGCTGTAATTGAAAGTAGGTTTGAAGCTCATCTTTACCACCATTTCTCACTGAGCTCATTTCCCTCAGATGGATTAAATATGTAAAATGCCTGGCATAAATGCTTTACATGTTAGGAACTTGCTAACAATTGGCCTTCCTACCTCTCTTACCTCTGTTGACCTAATACTAGACTACTTCCTTGGTAGACTACTATTAGAGCCAACCAATGTGTTTGGGATTAAAACAGAAACAAGAAGATACATTGAGTTTCATAAAAGTAGCTGTTTTTAATAATATGCTTAGTTACTAGATTTCCTTTTTTGTTCCCAATAAGAGGCATATTTATGCATGGATTTTTTTCATTTAATGTAAACTAATCTTTCCTCTTTTTTTGTAGCCATGTTACAGTCTGTATAGTGTGTTAACATTTTTTAAAAAAGAGCAGAATAAAAATTCTCTTAGTTTTCATATTACTAAAGCATGGGTGTGTAAATGAATTGCATAATTAATATAAATTATTGAATCCATTAGTTCACCAGAATGATGAAATATTATTAAAACTATCCTATACTATTCCTGATTCAACAATTAGAAAAAAGTGATGCTAAATCTTATTATTTTGGATGATACTAGCTCAGTAGTTTCCTGTAATTTTAAAATCTTCTTACTACTGCAAATAGTATTGTACAATATAAAAATCTACTCATTTTCTTTCAATAATTTTAAATGTTCCCATGAGTATCAATGAAAGATAAGTTAATAACAGGTAGTTTTTGAATGCCATTGTTTTAAATGGCTGGTATGGTTCATATGCTCAGTAACAATATACTTTCTTACCTGTCTTAACCTCATGTCCAAGTAGATATGTGTGATTCTCCTATATATTTTATGTAAATATATATATATATATATATAGTTACTTGAAATGAAACTGGAAGTTATATGTCCTCTTTATTATAAGCTTCTAAGCTTTTTATATCAACATACTTCTGTGGCTGAGAACTGACTGCCAGATAGGAAGAAGAAAAAAAATCATGAGCATCCAAGCAAAGCAGAATGATTCCTATTGCATGTCTTCCTTGCCAGTGAAGATCAACTCCTCAAAGGCTGCTGAAAACACCCCAGATTCTTTCTTTCTTCTGCCTCTCTGAATGTCTCTCTCTTTCTCTCTGACTGTATCTCTCTGTCTCTTTCTGTCCCCCCCCCCACCTTCCCTCCCTCTCCTTCCACTCCCTCTCCATCTTCCTACCACCTTGGAATAGATTGAACCAGCAACTCTTCCCTCATCATGGAGTTTAAACATGTTTTTATTTTATTTTATTTTATTTTATTTTGCTGATGACACTGTAGTTATTTTTAAAAAAATTGGTCATGTCCATAATGAATCTGACTAAATTGTGGGTTAATACACTTTTTCACATGAGTGTTCTAAGTATTTTATCCATACAGGAAGTAGATGCTTTCTTCTCAGTCATATTTCAAAGAATAGGTTATAGGTGGTGATTGAATCTGGCATTTGGAAAAGTTCCTTCTATTTTGTAATATTAAAACATATCCATTGTGATTTTGAAAGGTTTTGTAGGATATCTTGAATATATTGGCAAACATGGTTCAATAGACTTGGTTATAAATGCTACCTAAATGAAATAACCAGGTTGAGCTGTCAAGAAGTTAGACTACACAAGTAGCATGGTTGATTGTTAATTCCTGAGAGATGGAATATAAGCATTGTAAGATAGTGTCTTTTTTTACTCTCAAGATGGTAAAGATTACTGAATAAGACTTGTAAGTCATACCAAAGGGGATGAAGAAAAGAGAACAGACTGAAGGATTATTGACTTACTTGGAAACTTCATTATAATTTTGGCTGTGCCTAATTCTCAACATAGCTTCTCATTTCTGACAGTAGCCTTACTTTTTTATTCTTCAGGCCAAACCCAGAATAAGAGAATATTGTTCAAAGGGGGGGAAGTCAACAGAATCAGAATATATTAAAGTTCATTTCCCTTTGGTCCCTCTCTAGCTCTAACCTCTTCCATGGATGTAATTTAGTATCATGTATTTTGTGATACTGTTTAATATTAAGTATGATTTCCCCCAATTTTCTAGGTAAATTCTGTCCTTATGTTTTTGGTTTACCTTCCTGATGCATTTCTTTTCCTCTCCTTCACTGTATGAATCTCTTCTCACTTAACGCATTTCACCTTTATTCTTCCCTTGTTCAGTTTTCTTTATCTTTCCCTATTCTATTTCCCTCTTTCAAAGGAAAAGTTATTTATCTTATAATTCCTTGAAGTCAAATATTGAACACTGGGACCTCAAATAGTAGTGTTCCTGGTATTTCCCATATATTACTTATATACTCACAAGATATTACTAGACTATAGAAATTAATTATGTCAGCAAGATGTTTAACATATTAATGAATAGATGGTTTTTATAATGACCTATAAGAACAATATTGGGGTTCTCCAAAATTGGTATTTTAAAACAGAGCACATGAAATGCTATTTTTAGTAGAGAAAAAATATAATAGACAGCAAATTAAACAATGTATCACATTTCAGTTACCCATATAGTAGTAGTTTATGAGATACAAGCTTTTATTTATTATTTTAAATTAATCATCTTCATTAAATTGTGTGTAAAATAGTTTTAATGTATCTCTTATTTGGAAAAATTGTATTTATTTTGCATAATCAATTCATTACTTTATCACCCACCACAATATTTCATTGTCTTTCTGTTATCAAACTAGAATTCATTCTATTAAGTTCTTATACAAAATAAATTAATTATGTTGTGCCTTAATAAAAGTGACTTCCTTTCAACCAATTTCTATTCTTTACAGACCTCTGTATCTTTATTTGTTACATTCTTATTTATACAGTTCATAGTAGCTTCACTGTGAAGTCTAATTGGTTTCTGAAATGATTACTGTAACTTCTTTTTATTATCAGAATGCCTTTTAAGTTCCATTGTGTAGTTAAATATCTAGTTATTAAATGAAATTTTAAATGACAACTTACAATTGACTGTTGTTATGCTTAAAATGTATCTATTGCCAGATGTTCTTTTACATACTCCAGATTCTTAGTTTAAATATGTATTACATTTGCAAATTAGCATAAGTTATATCAGCCCTTTCCTACCCTTAATAAAAAAGGAATAATCTGTCACATTAACACTATCTGTTTATTCCTATGAGAAATAGGGGTGGGCAATTATTAGATAGCAATTAACTTTCTGGTAAAATTATTACATGGAAAAAAATTATAGAACATAATGTCACAGAAAATTCCATAGATAATATCATTAATTGTAAATTAGGATATTTATCACTAGATTTTCAACATCATTAATAAAATTTGATAAGAATTGCAGCTAAAGTTTCACACATATTTAGCCATAGTTTCTTATTTACATTTCCTTTCACACTGTGTTTTATTTTTTTATAAATTCAGAGTAGGAAGGAAGAGGTTAGAATATATTGTGTGTTCAATTGACTGTACCCATTGATGGCTCTCATTGAGTTACCATTTTTGTGGTCTTGTCAGAATTCTGATAAAATGAATTTTAAAAACAATTTCTATATTGTGGGGAAATCTTAAACTAAAATATTTTATTAATAAATGTTTAGAATCATATTTAGTTAACTATATACAGTTGGGTTTTTGTATTGTAGTATAAACATTGAAATATTTAGAAGTGTTTTTAAATAAGTATAACTGTTGAAGTATCTACTTGTGAATGACATTTTAAAAATCATTCAAAGCAGTTATACACTTTTTTGTCTGTTACTTTTTAATACTAAGGTTTGAATTGCTTTTTGTTTGTTTTGTGGGAGGGAACACCAAAATTAAATTAAACCTGGTATTTTTAGATGTATTTATATTTTCTCAGAACCAGCAAATCAGAAATTTATATTTTAAGATAATAAAATATTGGTTCATTTTATAACTTTGATACCTGGGAGTATTTTCTTCCTTCCTTCCTTCCTTCCTTCCTTCCTTCCTTCCTTCCTTCCTTCCTTCCTTCCTTCCTTCCTCCCTCCCTCCCTCCCTCCCTCCCTCCCTCCTTTCCCCTTCCTCCTCCTTCCCTCCCTCCCTCCCTCCCTCTTTTCTTTCTTTCTTTCTTTCTTTCTTCCTTTCTTTCTTTCTTTCCCTCCCTCCCTCTTTTCTTTCTTTCTTTCTTTCTTTCTTTCTTTCTTTCTTTCTTTCTTTCTTTCTTTCTTTCTTTCTTTCTTTCTTTCTTTCTTTTTCTTTCTTTCTTTCTTTCAATACACATACTTCCAGGATATTTTGAAAAAAAGAACTGAACTATAGAAAGGAATAGCTGATGCGACTATTTTGAAGCATATGTAGACACAACACTGTTGTGAATTTTAACTCATACATATATCTTTATAAAATTTATTTTAAAGTCTGTATTGCTGTGTTTCTTTTAAAATATGCAAGTGATTTTTAAGGACTAATGTTCTGTATTATATAATCAGAGGTTCACTCCACAGTTTTTTCTGTGTTATGTCATGATTAGCTTCTTCTCTAGCCATACCTTTGAGACTTAGTTAATTTTAAAATTGGTAGAAATCAAAGGGTATCATGAATGGTGCTGAAATGAAAATAAATTTGGCTTTGATTTAATTTTCATTCCACTTACAAATGAATACTATGAAGCCTCCAAAATGAACTTTTGGGCTTAAGAAACTACACTATCAAATGCCATGTTGAAATGGGAAAAGAAAATGACACATATGTATACAGGATACTGAACTGTGCCCACAACTTTGGAATCGTCTTGCCAATGCAGAGATACTAGTGACACAGAGGGTACACCTAATATAAGTGATTGTCTACAGAAATAGGAATGTGTACATGATTCATTAACGGAAAAAAAAAGAGTGCTATTTTCTTCATGTAGATTTCAAATGGGTCAATCAAGATTCAAGCCTCAAAACTTCTGGATGACCGATGAATGGACTCTAAGGGAGAAAATGTAACTTCTTAGATTGCTAAAATTGCCTTGCTTTATTTTCTTTCTCTAGCTGTCTTGGCAATAAGAAATTGTTATCTCTTAGAAATTTCCCTTGAACACTCAGATCAAGTCACACATTGTATATACATATATCTTATATATAACACTTTAAAATTCATGTAAAATTATTGAAATATGCATTTAAATGTTGAGTAATTCATTATGTTCAAAGTTTTACATTGAAATTAAGCTGCATAGAAACAAACCCTTTAAAAAATATCTATATATGGCTTGACAGAGAGAATTCCCTTTTAGTATTATGTAGGGTATAAAATAAAGAGCTATTTAATAAACATAAAACTGTGGAGAAGTTTCCTCTAATGAAAATGAATTATTTAATTCTCATTCAATTTTCAAATATTTGTTTTTACCTTGTCCTAAGACTATCTTTTCCAATTATCTCTGTAAATTATTAGTAATAGGGTTTTATTTAGAATGGCTAAAATTTAGAATGTCTCTTTGTGTTCTGAATTACCTTTTAAAGTTACTTTTTGATAAAACTTAAAATCACTTATATATGTAAATTTGTTAACTCAATATATAGATAATAGTTTATATTTAGATCATAAATAATTCTTTACTTGTATTAAAGGAATGAATGATTGTGTGAAAATAAAATTATAGCATCTCCAAATTCTTAAGATTGTAGGATTTTTATTCACAGTTTGTGAAAAATTAAGTGGAGTGTATATGAGTACTTTAGATCTAGTTCTATGATCATGGAAAGACAGGCTATGTCAGAGCTTAAGACTTCTGCAAAGTTTGTTACTATCGTATTTCCTTTATGGAGCTTGTTTTGCTAAAGTAAAAGAAAATCACTGGAAAATGTTAATTTGTTAGATACTTCAGTACCTTTTTGGTAGCTGTAAGAAGCAGAATATTATAATAAATACCTCAGTTAAAAAATCTTTAGCAAAGGTTGAGAGTCTTTAGCCATTATGTGATCATTTGTGCATTGACTCTGGCCTCTTCAGTGCTTTTAAAAAGAGGAAGACATGAGTGTGGAGTAACATCTAACATTAGATATTTATGTAGTCTCTTAAATTTTCTTTATGAAAAAGTATTACTTATACATTGCCATTGGAAAGCTAAGATTGTGAGTATATATACACACAGATATATAAATATTGATAATATTTTATGTAGAGCAATATTTTAAGGCATTTAAATAATATTTTTAATAAATATCTTATTTTCCTACCTGTGGATATAAAGAAGATTTCTGTAACTCCACATATAGCCATGAAAAAGGAAAATATGTAGATTGATATATTAGTCATAAATACTTATATTTATGAATGTTTGTATATTTTACTACTTGTGTCCAAAGAGTAACGCCTGTCATTTCATAATTTGCTTTAATAATTCACCAGGAGATTGGTAAACCAATAGACCAGGGAATTTTATAAAGACAACTTCTCTCTGTGTGCCCAAAGGAATGAAAATCTCTCATCTCTACAGCACCAAACCAGAGACCCCTGTCTTCTCAATCCAGGCAGCCATTTGTCCAGAACCTCCCCCCTTGTTTCACTTTACCAATGAACATCTGCTAATAGCTTCAGCCTGACAAAACAGTTAAAAGCCCCCTCCCCAAGAAAACAGGACATCTGGCTTCTGACATTCAAAATCTTAGTAACTGTTCTGGGAAGTTTTACTCTTGTTTGTGTTATATAAAATATACCTTGATGTATGTTAGGTGTTAAGTTAATGATAATGGGAAGGATAGGATTAGTTCAACATATGTGAAAAATGTTATCTAGAGTTAATAAGAAACACCTCATGTATAACAAATATGATAATTTTAAAAGGTTATTCTAGTTTTAAAATATTTTAGAGCAAGTAAAAATTTTCCCACTATTGTATTATTTGTTATAATCTCATTAAAAAATTTAGTTCTGGAATATTTAGTATAAAATACTGTGTTTTAAATATTTATAAGGGACATTGTATTGCTTCTTTGAGGGTATATACTCTATATAATAGCTTTATACTTGAGGATATTAGTATCTTAGATAGGAAGTCACTTAACCTTTTATTTTATATAGCAGCTTTTAAGTTTATTTAATAAAACTGTTAAAGCACATCTTGATTTCACATAACTTATATTTTTAGAGTTTCACAGCATTTTGTTGTCACTGAAACATTTAGTTCTCATCACGTCATATCATCAATCATTTTAACATATACTGATTGTTTCTTTGTTGTAAAGCATATTAGTTATTGAAGAGTATGTCTACATGATACTCGGTTTTTACTCAGAAGCCAGTTTTGTGATTGCAAATAGAGAAAGGTAGTAAGGCAAAAATTAAACTAGCGAGGTACAGTATTGTAACATTCCAATAAAGAAAATAGGGCTCTATTTGTAAGAAGGGGCATTTTTTGTTGGATATTGCAAGAAGATGAGCCTTTATGAATAGGTAAGATTTTAGAAGTGACAATAAAAGTACAAGAGGGGGCAAGTGCTTTTGCAAAGACAAGAGATATAAGCAAACGATGCTGTTTGAGGCAAAAAAAAATTGTTTACTACTTTTCCAACTCTTAACTGATAGTGTTTCAAAGCCTCCTGCCTCCTTATCTTCCCCTTGTTCTGTAATCCACCCTTAGTAAATTGTTGAAAGGTGTTCAAACTTATGATAATTTGTTGCACAGATTTCTTTACTCATTAAATTTCTCTGAGCCCTTCACTCCAAATTCTAAAGATTTCAGTTTAGACTAATTGGAAACCTTCTTCCTAACCCCAAGAATGGGATGGGTTGGGTTGCCCCCTTTGTTTGCAGGAGTGCAAGACTTTTACTATACCTTGTACTTGTTCTAATGAAGAATTTCCTTCATTTTAATCTAAGTATTTGTTTACCTGTTCATCTCTTCCTGTGGTCATTATGTTCTTTAATTCTCAGCAAATTATGTTGCATTCACCGTTATGACTATACTCTAAGGTACTCAATATATGCTGATTTAAGTCATTATGTTACCTTAAACTTATATAAAATACTGTAGGCATTGGCAAGTAAATACCTTTAGGGAGCTCATCATTTCGTACAGCAGTTTTCAAAGTGTGATTTCCAGACCAAAAACAAGTAGTATCAGTACATTATGGAAATTTGGATTTAAAAAACAAAACAAATTATTAGGCTCCTCCCCCGAACTACTGGATCCGAATTTCTGGAGTAAAATTCAGCAATCTTGTCATTGAATGCAAGCCTTTAGATATTTTTAATTACACACACATTTAATCTCAAATCACATTTGAGACTCATATATAGGGGACAAAAAACTGAAACTTGGAGAAATTTAAAAGCTTTGAAAGGAAGAACACATTTGCACATAGTGGTACTGTGGAAATGTAAAAGACTAGAAGAAGAAAGGTAGGTTATGACTCAGTTTTAAATGTCAAAATTAAGTGCCCTGTCTAGAACTTAAACAATCAATAGAAATGTTAATTTCTAGGATCATTTCATGATGCACATGCAGATTAAAGGATTTAAATATTCATAGGAAAATCCAGGCTTGAGAGGATTATATGAAGTGATAATATGTTTGTATTTTAGAATACTGATTTCATTTGAGATGCTAGAAGATATTTGAAGGAAGATACTGCTGAGCTATACAACTGAACAGATATCAATGTAAATTTTTGTCTCTGCCATTTAATTTAAGCTTTCCTTTCCAACCAATCACTTTTTGTTTCCATTTCTTTATATGTAAAATTATGTTAATACTTGCTTTACTGAGCTGCTGTAAGAAAGAAATACAAATTAAAATAGCTTCATATAAACATTAAGAATCTCATTCAGTGAACTGTTAGTATGTGATTATTTGATAGCTATTAACACTACAGTTAGAGTATGTGTCTAAAGCCCTTGATAGCAAGCAGAAAGGGTTAGAAAGATTTGATAGTCATATGCAGGAAGTTACTAATGGAAACTAATGAGAGAAATGATTATAACATGACAACATGAAATGTTAGCTCATATAGACCCTGAGAAGAGACGACAAGAAGGCAGAGATGTAGGAAGGCCATATTCCTCTGCACAGGTTAATCTATATCTTTTATTACCCCTGCCCCTCTTGTTAAATCTGGAATATATTACAACTTTAGAAGTTCTCTAACCATTTGAATTATAAAATCACTGAAACAATTCTTAATACGGAGCTCACTGTTTCACAAACCAAGCAATCCTTTTTATGTAGCTTGCTGGATTACTGGGTTTTTCCATGTTTATTCTTAGCCTAGTATCTCTAAATTCTATAAGTTGATTCCTTCCAATATTGGTAGCTTCTATTAGTAGACTTTAGGATGTCTTCAAGCTTTCTGTGTCTCCTATTACACAAGAACTCAGAAAGCCAGTGGAAAGAATGCCATTATTTTTCCATATTATTATGAAGTCTTTACATGATTTCTATCATTTAAGTCTGTCACACTTGGTAATTTAAAGCAAACTATAAACATAAGTTAGAAAATGGAAAGTTAATCTTGAAAAATAATGATTTAACATTCATTTGTGTGGTTTATCTCTTTTGACATTTGTACACTTAGTTTTAACTCTTTACATAAAGGATCCCAACCTTTTTAATATAACACATATATGGCTCATTATATCACACTGTCTACCCATGTTCTTCTAATATCTGTTAGCTATAAATTATATCAGTAAGGTAAAGGATAATAAATCTATTTCAACAATTCTCTGTACCTCATTATATGACTGTAAGGACATGATGATACTACAACCATATCTGAAAATCATTTTGCTTGAAGTTGTAATAACACATCACATTTGCTAATACAGTGAAGACAATTCGTAAGTATGACGACATAAAACAATAGGAACTAAAGATATAAAATAATTTGAAATTATCTAGATTAACAAGTTCAAAAGAAGACCGAGGAAACTAAAGAGATATTCAAATGATAAAGTCATCACATCCAATTACTTCCATGTAAATTACTTATCAAGCTCCATTTTCATTCTAGAATTGTTATGTGAAAAGGACCTAATGCCTAAGTAGTGTATCTAGGGAAAATCAGTCATATAATTTTAAAAAATCAATGTAGTTCTTACTGAAAACACCTATTTAATAAACTTGTATTTGCTTTTACTAATTATTTAAAATGCAATGCTCATTTTATTTCAGATTTTTTATTGTTTTAATATAATTGCCTTTCTTATTCTGTGCTTTGAGTAGACATTTTCATCCATACTAAGCTTTTCTAATTATCTCATGAAATTCAAAGTATCCTAGTTTAAATGCTACTATTTGTAAACTAAAACCTTGTGTTATTGTTTTTTTAAATTTTTCAAATGTTTATATGTAAAATTAAAAGAAATAAAAAGTATAAGGAAGAAAATATGTTATTTTCCTCAATGTAGTCTACATTAATGATATTTCATCTCATTTCACCTTCCATTTCTATATACATTTTTAACAAAATTATTTTTTCCACCATGAGACTTATTTTGTTTCACACACAATTTTATATCTCATAGTGAATATTTACATAATTTACAATATTGGTTTAATTTCACAGTGTTACATATTTGTCCTGATATTTCCTTATAAATATTGAAAATAGAATTTGAGAGCCAAACATATTTACTACATATAGTTTTTGATATAAACCATTGATGACATGTTAAATGATAGTAGACAGACTGGTTAAAATGTACTAAAATTACATACTCAAGTATTTGGCTATTAAATAACATTCAAGTAAAATTGAAGTATATTAAAGTTCACTTTGTTGCCAGAAACGGTTCTTGTGGACAACTAATTCTGTTTTTATAATTAATTACTTTCAAATGTCCATAGAAAGTATAACAGAAAAGGACAAATTAAATTGAACTGAACATTTAAAGTCTTCAACTAAACTCAGCTTGGTCATTTATGCTTGTAAGCCAATTACATAGGAAGCAGAGGAAGATGATTGTCAAAAGTTCAGAATTTTAAGGCCTCCTAGAACTATATAATGAGACCCAAGTCAAAAGTAAATAAGTATATAAATATATGAAACTATCCATAGTGATTCTTCAGAGTGAAACATGAACAAACTCATGAATAGAAATAAATGTGCAATGAATTGCCAAAGCTATGAGTTCTTGGTTGCTTGTTTTAATTACTAAGTAATTAACTAATTTAGGTATGATTTTTATTGATAAATTGTTTATAAATTTTGTATGAAGAATTAGTGTTTCTTCAAATTTGTATTCAATATTAGATTTTATTTTGGGGCAAGAGTATGAATTAATGTCCAGATTCTGACTCACTTAACGGTGCCTCTTAGCTGTACAAATAGCTATGAGAATATTACTTAGGTTATCAGATATCAGAATATAGGATATATAATGATCCTCTTTTATAGAAAATAGGAAACATTTAACTGGTTTCATAATAGAAGTTGATCTGCATTTTTCAAAAATATCAGCCTCTTATTTTTCATAGTGATCATTTTGATCCTAGCCAGGACATTCAAGATTTTGAGTACTGAAGCACCTTTGTTTTGTTGTGCAGATTTCTTGTCTTCACTCAGTTCATCTGTGGATGAGTTTATCAGTTAAAGAATGTTCAATAAATATATCAAACATTTGTCATTAAGCTACAACCAATACATTTCAGATTACTTACTAACAGTTGCTTACATCTTTGCTTCATTTGGTGGAAGTGATTATTCCTTCCAGGTTGAGTAATATCTTCTAGACAAAAACTTGATATAGACCACACAAATGACATTTATTTACCTGGGCTGCCTAAAAGTAACCACATCACTGTTTAGAACATTTGCTGAATTATTTTTGCAAAGCAGCATAAATTTTGACCCAGCATATTTGTATAAGAATTCATTAGACTTCAGATAAAATGTTCTCTATTTTAGTATTTAATATTAATATGAAATGTATTGTTAAAGACAAATAATACAATAATTGATTTTTAATGTTTCTTTAAACCTATAAGTTTTAACTAGCCAGTTATGGGACATTAATTTCTTAATACTGCATCACAAATCTATTTTAAAAGCAGCCTAACAAAAGTTTTTCTATGTTTAAATTTTTTAAAGAGTATTAGTTAATAATTTATCATGAATACACATTAAGCCAATTTTTAAATCATTTACTATTTGACTTGTTGTGAGCTGATATCTATATAAAATGGCATAAATTTAGCACACACCATATTAAGTTTATAGGTTTATTTGGAACACATTTTCAGTAGGTGCTGCACTGAAGTAACATTACCATGTCATTTTTAAATCTATAGGATCAAAGGTTTATTTCACTGATTCTACATCGGACTGTTTCCTTGTTATGACAATACTTGTGATTGGTAGTACAATATCAGTCTAATTTAAATACACTTATAATCACATATCTCTAAAAGATGGTGATGAGAAAGCATGTGGTGTGTTTTGGTAGCTCAGGGCATTGCCATCTCATTACTTTCTGGCATGTGAACTTTTAAATCGTACTTGTGAAGATCTTGGGCCAAGACCTAACAACTAAGCAGTATTAACGGTGATATAATTTCTTTATATTCCAAATCACTTGACTGACAAGATATGTTTTAGTCTCCGCTTTGATATGGTAAATGTCCATTATGTTGCAAAATTATATGGACTCTAATGCAATAATATGGTAACTCAATTTAAATATAAACCTTCTTTCTTGAATATTTATCTCCTGAAAATAGGTAGGATGGTACTCCAATTATGTGATTTCTTTATTACTAATCTTATTAAAGGGGGAGAACATTAAATCTTTGAGTACTGTACCTCAATTTTATTGTAATGATTTTGCTGGTTACCAGGTGGGGTGGCAGTTGAAAAATTTGGTGAATGCACTACGAGAGGACCCGAGTGGTGTTATCTTAACTTTGAAAAAGCGACCTCAGAGCATGCTTACCTCAGCACCAGCTTTACTGAAAAATATGAGATGGAAGCCCCTTGCTCTGCAGGTAATGAAGCTTAATCATAAGTCATACACCATCATTTTAGCCATAGATTATCTCAGTAATGCTTCTTTTTGTGCCTCATCTCAGCAGCATATGAATTAATCTTGTATGCTTTTGAAAATTTGTTTGTGAAATTATCTCTTCACTGCTTATCATTAAAGGCTTAATTATGATGCAATTTGAGAGAATAACTAAAACCCAAATGATAACATTAATTTAATTAAAAACTTAAAGCATTATTCTAAAATCTTCAAGTTATACCAGGCCAAAATATGGAGAGGAAAAAAATTAAAAGAGGTTTATTTTTTTGTGACACAATCTTATATTTTATACATTGTAATCATATACACCTCTGGAAGTAGCAAGCAGATAGCTTATAGAATTACTTTAATACAGGAAATAAATTTGTAGTTTATAAAGAGTAGAAATTTAATTTTCAAATTAGCAATTAAAATGTAACTAGTATATTCCTCATGATTGTTCATTTTTCATTTGTCCACCCTCTGCAGTAGCAAAACCAGGGGAAAAAAGTGTTTGATTAGAAGTTATTCATTTTTTCATGATGAAATTTCACCATAAAATATTAACTTGGGTGGCTATAAATTTTATAAGCTATAAAATATTGTGATTACACAAAGACAAGAAATGCATTTTATTTCAATCAAGATATAATCCTTAAACATATCATTGCATTTTTTTACCCATATTCAGTGTTTAAAATAGTAGACTATTACCTTTTTGAAGAAGTCTAGTGAATTTTTCCTTTTTTAAATAGTTGCCCATCTAATTTAAAATAATGACCGTTTTTGCTATTAAGAAGAAAAGCTTCATAATTGTCTCATGTGTAAGATTTAGTAATCTTTCTAACAGTGCCCCTTACAAATCGCAGATTGGTTTTCTAATAAGTTAAGTTCTCCGTTAAAGAGAACTTATGCTTTTTCTTTGCTTTTAATTTTACCACTTATCAGCCTCAAAGTTGGCATTATATTTAGATAATATTAAAATACATAAACTGTTCCATTGTTAACAACTTTATATTTTTAATGTGAATCTTTTTCTTATTTTCAAATTAATAAATGTAGATTGCATTTATATGTCTACATGCATTTGACTTTTATATCTATATCAAAATATCTAATGATTATTAAGGTTCTGAGGCTATTTATCTCATTAGGTCATATGTAAGCAGATCAAAAATCTCCATAATACAAATTTTTATTCACTACATTATAAATTGCTTTGTTGTTTTACTCTGGCGTTTTCTATTGCCTATGCCAAAAATCCTTTTTTAAAGTGTAAAGGAGTGATTACACTTAAGAGCCCTACATTTTTAGTCTTTAGGTGGCCCACTTTAAATACCTGTACATTTGGTACTCTTCTGTATATATTCATAAAGGGATCTGAACACCAACCAGATCCTAGTTTTTGTTGACCCATGTACTTGGAAGTAGTCTGTCTAGAAAATCAAATCCTAATTTTATTTTATTGTTAGATCTTTTCCCAGAAGTATAAACTGAAGTGCACAATGAATGTTGTAGAAATTAACACTTTAGTGTAAAAACGCAGAATAATCCAAAAAGTAGAATTTTATATAGTATTAAATACATATGATATGTTTCTCAAAATTAAAAATTAATTCCACCATTCCTTACAATATAATTATAACATGTTAAGGTTCTGTTTTGAGTCCTTTCTTAAATGGCTATAAATAAGCATTATCATACCATTAATTATACCTACATTTCATATTACTTACTCATTTATGTTTAATATTTTATAAGTTTACTTTTTCATAATACTAATATCTGAGGGAAGGAATAATTTAAATAAGTACATGTGTATATACCAACACATTTGTCAATTTGCTATTTCACTGAATTCAAAATATATTGCCCAATGTTTACAATGTCTACATAAGAAAGACTGTTAGAAAGGATACTACTCTTAACATCTTTGAAAAAAACCTTCAAAGTTGGCTTTTGCAAAGCTGAAGGGAAAAAATTGGTTTTAATTAAACTCCTACTAGCAGTGCTAAATCAAATTCTGAGTAGTAGCAATGAGTGTCTTCTGTAATTTTTCAATAGCAGCACCATCATGTGATCCTACAACTTATATTGACTACTGGATATTATACTATTAGAGTTCTTTCTTGGTCTTAAGGATTTTGCCTGTACTGGAATCAATACTCCTTGCTTGAGGCTTAATGGAAACTATCTGATCAAAATTTTTATAGAATACAGATTTGAGAGCAAGTAAATTTTTATGTTTTTAATGCAGACTATCCTAGAGGGAAAAATAAGCTCTAATAATAGGATGAGGGTTGATGATGGTTTTGGATTACTTCACACTTTTGTTTGAGAAATTTTTCTTCCTACTTCCTGAGAACCAGCCTCAGATGAGAACCATAAAAGCAAATGCAGTAACAGTTCTTTGTGTAGACAAAAGTGGCATTATTATTGTTATCTTAATTCTGGTGTCTGAACAAATCAGCCAAAACCAGAATGCCTATTAATTCACTGAAAGATAAATAAGCAAACTTTGAATTATGTTGGTTCTTTTTATCATATATCAGTAATCTAGTAGAAATTAGTTTAATTTAAAAACTATATAAATAATCTGTAAAATTTATTTAAATCAGCAAGTTTATTTCATTTTCTAAATACCAGGCTTAACTTACCTACTAAATATTTTCAAAGAGATATTGCAGTTGATTTAACATGGGGGCCAAAAATAGAGCATATATCCTTTTCTAACCAATGACTTTAAACAAATATGGTAATCATTTTATTTATACAATTAGAATGTCATATGTATCGTAAGGTATTTATTTCTAAACTGCTTATAATGGGGCCATTTAGTATTAATTAACTGCACTGGCAGATTTTGAATTGGAATTTCTTTGGAAATCATAGCCAAATAAGCAAAAGCATACAATTCAACTTCATGCTCACAGAAAAAATTTCATCAGGACATTTCATGAAATTTGGCAGCTCTTTTGATAAAATTCTATTTTCTCAAGCATTTGATGATAGAACTGAAGGACTTAAAGATCCCTTAATTAGATACAATGACCAGATTTAATTACATCTGAAAATTTCAATTCTGTTGTCATCCATATACTTTAAAATAAACAGCAGAGATGTCTGTCTTTGAGATACAATCTTTTATTCTAAGAAGGTAAACAAGGATGTCTTGCCTTCCGAGAGCTGCTTTTAAATCATCTTATTAGCACTCTGATAATTTCCAGGATGTGGGTAAGCATGGTGATTGCATACAGTCACATTCTTCTATCAGTGAAATAAATTCCAGGGAGTGTGAGCTAGAACACAAATATGTGCATAGAAGTTTGTGGTCCTAAAGTAGGACACACTGCAACAAGAACACATGGGCAGCTGGGTTTTGTTTTTACAAGAGATATATGGAAGAATTAGCTGGACCCTGCCAAGAAATCTCCTTAGATCATCACTGGGAATCGCTGAATTTTCAAAACTGTTTAAGAGTTAAGCTTTTGGTGGAGAAAAACATCTCAGATCAATCAATGCTAGAGTTCAAAAAAATTGATTTAGATATTGTTCAAGACATTTTATGTAAATTAATATTAAGTTATATAAATACATTATATTTTGAAATAGTTTTACTTCATTAATCTCATATATTGATACCATAGTTATTAGTGTTGATCTGTATACTTTATACTTAAATTTTATTGTTTAATTAAACTTGATGGCAATTTACAGGATATTTAAATGATTTGAGCAGGAAAGAAATAATCAACAGCAATCCGTTTTGTATATCAATTGGTATAACAACTATGGAATGGTGATTACATTAAAATTAAAGTTCATACAAATATCAATGGTTAAAGTAATTGTGTAAAAGTTAAAACAGAAGTAGCAATAAAATTTATTTTAATATCCCTGGTGCAGTTGATGTTATTAAATAAGCATTAGTGAAAGAAAGTGCCTACATTTCTGAGAGTTGTTTTAAAGGTATCT
The DNA here is from genome assembly GCA_033318265.1 of Phyllotis vaccarum. Classification (NCBI taxonomy): domain Eukaryota; kingdom Metazoa; phylum Chordata; class Mammalia; order Rodentia; family Cricetidae; genus Phyllotis; species Phyllotis vaccarum. The sequence goes on along the minus strand of JARWLC010000013.1, from coordinate 91,004,057 downwards.
TGTGAAGAAAATATTTTATGAGGTATAGCACTAGAGAATAATTTTAATGATAAATAATTGTACTGGCTGGACAACAGTAGTATTTCTGTTTTTTACATGCTTAAGTTGGGAAATCACTACAAGCACCTATCATATCAATTGTAGTTCATCAGCATTTAAGCAATCAAATAAAGAATCTAAACAACATTTGTGTGTTTCAGCCAAATGTTTTTAAATTTTTAACACTGACTATGAATAATAACCTATGATGAAAAGTGAGCCATTGTTAAACAAACAATTACATTAAGCTATACTTTTACAGAGATCTTAAAATGTAAAGTGTTTCAAGTAAAACCTCAATTTCCAGTGTAGTTTCTTCTGTTAATAACTTAAAATGTTATCAACTATATTTTGGAACACATACCTTCTATTTTAATATTGCCATTTAGTTATGCACATAAGATTAAACAGCACAAAATTACATATACTAGTGTTATCATCAGTACAATGTACAGATGATTTGGTGAATAAAAACTATTTTGTAATATGATTCCAAGGGATGTATTACATATTTTGTAATAACATATATTTGTGTCCATATATCTGTGCCATTTAAATTCAAGGAGCTAATGTCTTCTGATAGTATCTGTGGTCTGAAAAAAAAAAAAGGTTTTCTTTGTAGTCTACTAAGAACAACAGGAACAACAGGAAATTTACATGATTAAAAAAACACAAATGTTTTGTATTTATAAATTTATATTCTAGTAGAAGCTGTGAAACTAAGGGAGAACTTTTAAACACACACAATTATTTTGCTTAAATTGTTTTCAAATATAATTTATCACTTAGGAAAAGTTTAAATGTACACATTATTTTTAAAAAATTCTATCTAGCATTATTTATGTGGTCATGAAATGTAAAAGTTGTATACAAATTCTTGTTTCCAAACCCAGGATACATTTTCTCTGGAGCATTTGTTGAAATGATCAAACAATAATTGTTAATATAAAGTACTCTGGTACTAAATGACACCAGTATTGGGAATTTAATAAGAATGTACCTGAACTATGTAAAGACTTAAAGACTGCCCTGTTCTAGAAAATTAAGGTATTGTGATCTATTGGAGTCTGTAATTATTTCCAAGAATAAATAAAATGAATGGTTAGGTTATATACTTAATGTAATCATTTGTATCTCAGTTGATATTTTTACATCAGAAAGGGAAAAACAAATTTTGTTATGAATTTCACATAAGTGAATTTTGGAACTAAATACTAATGCAGTGTTTAACATTTCTATGTTGGAGCAGCCTCTGTCGTTGGTTTCATTGAAGGCTTTTATATCTCTAACTTCACTGGATGATTTATTGAGGGACAACTAGATTAAGAAATACTTGCCCAAGATTTTAATATTTAAAATATTTCAACTGATATTTACAATTCAAATTTAGTTTAAGTGTAGACATTCTTTTTTATAATATTTCCCATAAATATTTCATATATACATATATATGTATATATGTATCTAGATAGATAGATAGATAGATAGATAGATAGATAGATAGATAGATAGATAGATAGATAGATAGATGTGTTGTTTGTGATATTGATATTGGGGGATGCAAAGAAGAAAAGACATGGTGCATCAAATGATTTAAAGGAATGATTCACTTATCTCTTGTAAAAGCTAAAATTTTGTTTGGCAATTACAACCCTCTATCATTGTGTAAACTAGTAAGCAAGATGTTATTGTGGAAGTTTTCACTCATACTTCGGGGACAGATTTGTACCATATTACATTTACTTACATGTATGTCTTTAAGATATTTATATAGTTTAAACTGACACTGAGAATTGCATATAGAAGTCTAAGTAGTTTTCTGAGTCCTGGTGACAATAGCAAGTACTTGTTAAGCTTCTAAATGTACATTTAAAAAGGTACATATGATTTTGAACTTAAAAAGATAAATATTAGTGTTCTATAATTATCATTATTGATTTACAAGTGTAAGGTGCACATGCATATACACATATACATATATAAATGCATACACATACAAATGGTCTTCTATGACAGGATTGTATTTGACTTGTGGAAGGAAAGTTTTATGGTATAAGAATCCTGCTGTATGTTATGAGAAAGTTCTCATAAATAAAATCATTTGCATGGAAATTCAAAATAGATCTAAATAACACTTGATTATGTACCATAGTACCATGTTGTATTGAAGCTTTACAACAATTTGCAGTCTTAAAACAATACCCTTAATAGCTGATAGTAGTTTTTCCCATACACATTTTACCAAAGATATTAAAGTTGTGAAAGAAAGAAATAGTATTAATTATTTTTTATTAAAATGCAAACCCTTCCAATTACAATTATGATGGTTACAATGATGCTATGTAAATAAATGATTTGCAGTAAATGTTTTAGGATAAGAAAAGCTATAGTTCAGTTTCTTTTAAATTCTCTTACTTGACATTTTTAATCAATGAATGTACCTATTAAAATTTGGATTGAACTCTAAAAGATCCTTAGTTTTTGAGAAACAATAAATTTGTCATTTCCCATGTATTTTCATAGCAATGGTAGATGGGGGTCTTGTGGGGTGTTTTTGTTTTTCGCGTGGAGGAACTTGTTACAAATAGGAATTTCTCAGTGATTGATTTCATCATATTTTTGCCATTTATTCTATTCTGTTATATTGTTACTATCTTCCTAAAGTTCCTGAATGACTTAAAAATTCATTCAGTTACTTAATTTTACACTATTTCAATTCTTGTCAGTGGTGTTTTTAAAATTAGGATGTAGTTTATTTTTCCATTTCCAATGTCAAAGTTGATTTTAATATGATTCTCAAAATTAATGTTTCTTTTCTGACTTGCTTAGCTTAATATTAAATTGCACACATAGTAGACAAAATAATTGCCTGTATATTGAATATTTATTATATGAGTTTTATTTGGTATACTGATAAGCCAGATGACACCTACACAGTAAACCTATTAAAGCACTTCCTCTGATTTACCTGTCAGTAAAATAAACAGCCATTTGAACTCAACAACAGAGTTGACTAATACCTCTTTTTTTTTCTGTAAAAACAAGGTGAATTTTTCTTTAAGCAGTTCTGTTAATTGGCCCAGGGTAACATAATCAAACCTGACATCTACTTGAATATTTTCAGCTTTTTAAATATTTATTTCCCTGTATAATTATTCACATTTACTGATGACATTAATAGCAACTCCGTGTTGTAAATAGAAATGTAGAGATATAGAAATTTGAAGGAAGTTGGTGTTGCTACCCCTTAAATCTCCTATAAGGGAAATATATGCATAGCAAAATATTCAACTAGTATTTACCTCATACTTAAGGCATATTTAAATATTTTTGGAAAAATTAACTGCAATTCTTTTTGTTTGCTTTTGGGGGAGTGGGAAGAAGAAAATAATACTAAGTAAAAAAAAAAAAACAAAAACTATATAGTTCACCAGAGGAATGGAGAGACATCTTCAAATTACAATTAGTAACCTTAAAATAAAGGAAAAATAATAAAAATTTAAACTATATTTTTTCTTAAAAGCTTGTGTTATTAGAAAGTGGTTTAAGATGACGTGTACTATTGGGATATTTTAAAGTGCTATAGTAGTACATTAAAATATACTAAGTATTCATTTTTGTCTCATACCAAATTGACTTTAAAGTATTTGAAATTGATGTACTATGTAATGAAGTTTTCTTTTACTGCATCTTAAATCAGGTTATCTGTACTTGTAGCTAAATGATAAAAACAGAATAAAAAACTATAAGCAGTCATATTGTGGTAAATATGAGTGTGGGTATGTGTTGATATGTATGTAACACTGAATCTTTAAATCAAATATTATAGCAGCATGAAACAGCCTTAGAATTCATTTATTTACTTGGGCTTCATGGCATTCATCAGTACAAATGACTCTTCTAGTCATCTGTATATCAGTTTCTCATTGCCAAGAATTTTGTCTCTATTGGACCAACGTAGGTTAACTGGATTTTATTCTCCTAAAAAATAGATCAGACAAGGAAGTCTTTATTGCAAAATGTAATAATGTATTAACATTATTTAATTAATTGTAAAATTTCTGACAATTTAAAATTATAATTTACGATAGAAATTAAGATTTCATAGATTATTATTATTTCCTGTCTCAATTTTTCCTTAATTTTGATTTCATATACATTTAAACTTTATGGTCATTTTGGCAGGAAGGGTGATTTCAAGCTAATAAGGTGAGCTGTGTAAACAAGAAAGGTCAAAATCATTAACTGATTCCCAAATTGTGTAGTGTATCCCGGTGACCTACATTGTAATTTCCATTGTAGTTTTGCCTGTCTTTCAAACAGTTTGTTGTTTATCTCTATTAAAGTAATGTTACAGTATAAAATAGATGTAGTATGTATTTATTTGAGTGTCCAGCAATGCATGTTGAAGTAGTAGAATTGTGAGTCTATCATCTAGATATGCCAAATGTGTTTCATACAGGCTAAAATAACACCATTTCCTCACATGAAGATACAATTAATTTTGTGGTCATTATCTTTGTATTTGAGATTGCATTGAAATTTCTGTTTTAATGTTAATTGTATGGATGCTTAATCAGTAAGATCTATAAGATAAATATAAAAATGTGTGAATTTGAGTTTCAATTTAGGATAATTATTTCAATTTAGGATAATAATTATCAGTCCACAAGATTATCCTCAAATACGGTGAATGAATTGGGATTGCTCTTAAAACTATGATTAATTTAGCTTAATACAGTATATTAAGAAGGCAACTTTCTATTCAATACTTAAATTCAAGATATCTATAGGCATTCAGCCAAAGATAAGTTTTAAATAACAGATAAATCCATTTGCTTGTGAAAGATGAAACAATTGTGTTCCCTGACTCATCATGCTTTTGAAGATGTAATATAAAATGGCTCTGTAGTGACAGCTACCTGTGTTTATGTTGTGAGGAAGTACAGTTTCCTAGAAAATATCTTATGTGTTGTTAGCCATTTTTACTTTTCTGAGCATCTGTGACGTTATGACTAAAATAACACTATAGTTTGTCAATATCAGTCAGGATGTGAGGAAGCTATTTTATGAACTTTTTATTATTTTTCAAAAGTGAGATTCTGGCAAGGTTAATTTAAAAATGTTTCTTTTTGTGAGTGACATAGTCTTCTCATTATATATCATTAAATGATATTTTTACTTTATAAGTAGCTTTTGGATGGTTAAAATATTGAAAAGGTAAGTTGGGAACTGCATGGAAAACTATTATGTATTATTTGTAGGGGGAATCAAATATCCATGTAAATAACTTTTTTTATTTCAGCCAAGTTCAAAACATTGCACCAACAGATCATTTTGAAATGATAACCATGTGTCATTGTTGTTGTTTTGTGTCGTTTGTGTGCGTATGTATTTTCTTTTTCATTTTAACCAGCCTCTTATACCTAGAAGTCCCACAAGCAGCGTTGCCACGCCCTCCAGCACCATCAGTACACCCACCAAAAGAGACAGTTCTGCCCTCCAGGATCTCTACATTCCCCCTCCTCCTGCAGAACCATATATTCCCAGGTATAAACTATAGTGTTAATCTGACCAACTTCTAGTTAAAGGGTGATGAAAGAGCTTCTAAACTGTGAATTCAGTTCTTAAAGAACCCTTTGAATTTTTTTCTCAGGAATTCTGAACACATTCTAGAAAGCAATTCTCATAATGAATGCACTTCTGTTAATAATGAGAACAACCAAGATTTTATTATTCTATTAATCATTATTAATTTTTTATTAATTTTATTAATCATTCAGTGGATAGTGAGTGCCATATACACATTACCTTTCATGACAATAGAGTATTACTAAACAACCAAAATTATTTTACAAGGTAAAAAATAAGGGAGGATTTTTACCTGTGAAGCTTTAAGAAATGTGATTTTCATGCAAAACATGTTGGATGTTTTTAAATGGATCAAGTTTTTAGATTTTTTAAAAATGAATTCTTAAATAAAAGTGAGAAGTTGCATTTACTATCTCACATTTTAGGTACTTATTAAAGGAATATTGTAAGGGCATGTTTTATAGGATAGGAATTTTGATAGTATGTAAACATAATACAAGTTAGATATTTTACTTAACCAAATTTCTTTCTCTATGTTGTAAATAAATATTTTATAGATCCTTAAACAATGATCAGCTATAATAACTATTTTGTCTTATTGATTCTACTATGTTTCATTATGTGTAAAGAATATCTACTAGGATAATGATCTTTTAATCTGAATCCTTAATTCTGAACATAGGCATATATTTATTGTTTGTATATACACATAAATTTAAGAAAAGTGAACATGTTTATAGTAGTGTATACATTAACTCCTTCAGAAACTCATCATGAATAATTATATATGAATACATTTATTTTTATGTTTAATTATATATACATACATGTATATTATTACTACATTCCACTGGAAATTTTTGTTTTGCTTGGTACATTTCCAAATTTAACATTATCAAGTATATTCCATATGGACATGTTTAATAAACCTTACCTGTTGATAAAAGGCTGCTTCTCCATAATGCTGTATTATTGAAAATGCTAGTTCTTGTAATTTTCTAGCACAGACAATATCTATATAAAAGTAACTTAGAAAATCAATAGTTCTGAATTACCTTCTGATACAAGCTGCATTAGTATTCATATCGTGGGTCTCATAGAGAAATGTGCAAATTTACCAATAAACATAACCTTTTTCCAGTGTTATGAATTCACTACAGCTGTTTCCAAGCTAATTGCAATGTCAGTTTCTTTTCAGTGGAGAGCTAACAGTAACAAAAATACAGGCAATCAGTTCAAGAAGGGCTTTCAGCTAGCTAAAAATGAAATTTGCACTGAGATTTACATTTGTGTTTTTCTTGTGTTTCCTAAGAACTGTTTATATATTTATAATTCACTAATAAGCAGTGTATTTGTTTTAGGAGTAAAAAGTCAATGATTATATAAATGATAATTTTACTTGCTAAAGAAACAAATTAGTAAGACAACTTTCTAATTGAGTCATCTTTAAAGATATTTTTGCTTTCTATATATTTAAAATATTTCAGTAATAGTTCTCTACCTTTGAACATCTAAACATTTTTATAAAGATAATAGAAGTACAGTTATTTTGTAGGCTGGGACTCATAATTCTTAAGTTGACATGCTTTTATAAGTTCATCACTATTTTATATGGTGTAATGGAAGCTAATTACAAATATGACTCAAGTTTATTTTAAAAGTTTAATGTTACAGTCTTGTTTTGATGTAAAATTAATGATTTTTTTATTTTATAACACCGGCTTATGGTACTCTTTAGGATAACTAGGAACACTTAAAACCAATGAAACACAGTGATGCACGAGAGCGAAAAAACAGCATTTACACATTCATAGTCATGTTCTAGAAGACAAATTTTTGGCAAAAAAATTGTTCAGATACCTACAGAAACCTTCAGATTCCTAAAATTTAAAAAAAATGGTGTTGCTTAATTAATCCTAGAAGGGATCTTTCATTAGGGGTTCAGTCATCCATTACTTTCTAAAAACAATGACCTTGCACCCCAGACCACTGAAGAAAAATTCTAAATTAGACATTCTCACAAAATACCTGTGCAGTGGTCATTAAAAGTTTCACCACTTATAAAGGGGGGAAAATGAATAAAGATATAATTGTTTGGAGGGATAGTATGAAGGAGCCTAGGAGAATTTGGAGCAGGAGAGTGAACAATGTATATGCATTGAACACACATGAAAATAAGAAAAAAAAACACAAAAATAAAATTTTAGAGAAAGTATTTTTAAATAACAATAGGATTTATAATTTCCATAAAATGTTAATTAAAATTCTCCTTAAATTATTGCACATGAAAAAATAAATTTTCTGTTCCCCGAATTCCATTCTTAAATCTCATATTTTCCATCCTCTCTTCATAAGAAACATTGCTAATGTGTGATTTTTATGTAGCTTTTCTGAATGAGTTCCATATATACACCTTTTTTTTTACTCTCAGGAAGTACAGAGTTTGAATATTTATAGTTTTAATAAGCATTTAAATTCATTTGTATTAATATCATGAACTTCTTATAATACTGATCTATGTGGTGCTTTATCATTCATAAGACCATAGTTTCCCTTTATATTGGTGGTAGACTCATAACGAACAGCAATACAAAGTCTATCAAAACCAAATAGAGAAACAGACAGGAGAAAAACATGGTTAAATTGTGAGCATTATACCTAGTATTTATCCTTCAGCTAAAATCAATTTATAAGCCAAAATTATTTTCCTATGATATGACACAGTTCAAAAGGACTATAGCAGAAATTAGAAAATCTATGATACATTTTTAGCTGTCATTTATTATCTTTATGGCATTGGGGCAAGTTATTTAGCCATTGGACCTCACTATTCTTATTTGGGACAAAATATAAATAATTTAAACTAACCCTATAATTTTCAAAGAAATCTTATAAAGATTTCAAGATACATTTCATGAGAATGGAAGTATTGTATTTTAAGGCCCCTCTAATTTTGTATGGCTCTAATATTACACCTGTCGCCTCTACCTTACTTTGCTTTAGGGATGAAAAGGGAAACCTTCCTTGTGAAGATCTTAGAGGACATATGGTGGGCAAGCCAGTTCATAAGGGATCTGAATCTCCAAACTCATTTCTGGATCAGGAGTATCGAAAGAGGTTTAACATTGTGGAAGAAGATACTGTCTTGTATTGCTATGAATATGAAAAAGGAAGATCAAGTAGCCAAGGAAGACGAGAAAGCACACCAACATATGGTAAACGTTCTTTCTTCCCTTATTTATATAAGAATACATATGTATCTTGAGTTTCTTGATTATTTTTTAGATATTTGGAGTGGTGAGACTACTGGATTCCTGTTAAACATTGAAATCATCAGTGTCATCATGTACTTCTGAGTAGACTATCAACAACCTAAGATATATTAAGTTTTCTAGATTTTTTCCAAAGTCTAGTAAAGATTTTAACTCAGAATGGCATGTGAAAATCTTAGAATCACATGTATTTCTTCTATGATAGGTAACAAAATTAAAAGTAGTCAAGAGTTTTATAAGCATTAATACTTTTAACTAACATGATTTCTTTGAAATAAAATCATTCTCTTACTCGATAATTTTCAAAGAATCTTTTATGTAGGCTTTTCCTAGGAAAATATAGTATTAGATTTTATATTCCTTTAAGAAACCATATGATTGAACTTGTCTGGGAGTACAGAAAAAATTTTAACTAGAAAGGACAAACCTTATTTAGGGCATAGATTAACCTAGGGTCACTATGTTAGGATTTTTAATTGTTAACTCTTCATTTTCCATGTATAATCAAGAAGGTTACACAGACACAAATAATTGAAATTGATACAGTGTGTCTCCAATATTTGCCTGTGAAGGTACCTAAAATGTAAAATAATGGATTTATTTGGAAGTCTTTGCTTTTTCCTATCCAGTTTCAAGTTAATCCTTTAGAATAAGGAACACATGATTTTTGAAACAAAACAAAACAAGAGCCTTCCTAGTTAGTTCACCCTGACTTCATCCTTTGTTCCCAGATGAGCACTGTTTCTTCCTACACATGGTCAATTTCCTTACATCTATTTGCTAAAATTAACCATAAGAACAGAACCCAAGGTCATCAAGTTGGTTCTGTGGATAAAAAGTGCTTAATATGCAAGCTTGACAAGCTGAGTTTGAGTCCTGGAACCTATTGAAAAGGTAGAAAACAACTCCCAGAGGCTATTCTTCGTTATATCCACACATGTACCATGACAGATACACAAACAAACATTTACACACACACACACACCACAAAATAGTGATGATAATAAAGAAATTCTAAAACAACAAGAGAACTTATATTCATTTGTGTTCATTTCAGTGTATTGCTTCTTTATCATAAGAATAAGTATTTATTATGAACATATATATATTTGAACATGACTTCTTGACATTTCTATTTGGTTGCGCTTATGTTGAACTGCCACATATTAGAAATATTTGAAATTTTTCTGTGTACTTTGATATTGTAATCCTGATGTATAGATGTGTCTTCTTTGTTATCTCTTCTTATCCTGACCCCTGAGATAATAGAAAAGTTTTATTTCACAAGTACACATTGACCAGCAGTTATTAGGTAGGCTGTATAATACATCTACTCTTATTTTCCATCCTAGATTGTTCTACACATACCAGGTTGGATAAATGCTTTATGTAAGGGGAAATTAGCAATACCAAATATAGTCAAATATTTACCGAGTTCTTACTTGAATAGCTACAAATCGTTACTACTTTCAGACTACAATTTAAAGGACCTGGTTCTGTCATGTTCCACAAAACATATATCTTCCAGTAAAATAAAACACCAAATTTATAAAATTTATATAGTCTATAGATTCCTGGTATTTATTTGTAAATCTGAGAGTAAAGTAAATGTGTGCAGGTTTGAGGAAGAGAAAAAGAAGTCAACAAAATTCTCTTTTTAGTTAGTGGACTTCAAAAGTATAATCATACTGCAAAGTTGTATGATTTAATATATATTCTTAGTATGAATAAGTGTAGATTGTTTCAAGTAAACAACAGCTTAATATATTTATTCTTTCAAAGTCAGCTCTTAAGTGATGAAATGCACCTATTTGTTACAGGAAATTTCTTTCCATCATTTTTCACAAAACTAATTCAATTGCTAACTTACTCAGCCAGCATTTATTTATTTATTTATTTGTTTGTTTGTTTGTTTTTTGTTTGTTTGTTTGTTTGTTTGTTTATAATCACCCAGGCACTAGGGACACAAGGGTTAACAAAACTTAAATTCTACCTGTAAAACAGGCATAGCCCAAAGGTAAAAAACATTAGAAGATAGCAAAATGGTTTCAGGTAAGTAGAAAAATGTATATAATATGTTTGCTGTGGAATTGGATGCCGAGAAGTCAAACAAACTAACATGACATTTATGTTTAATTTTAAATGCTCGTAATATAGGATTTCTAAATTTTCAAGCTTCTAATACAGAATACCTCATATTTTGCTAAATAATAAATTAAAATGTCTATATTTGACCCCCATGCAGTCCCGCTACATAAACAGACCAAGTATCATACTATGGGGGTAGAATCTCTGTCTTTCTGGAATATATTATAGAACAAGCTAAAGTACGAAAGGTTCACATTTCATGATTTTCAACAGATGATGGTAGTTTAACTTACAGACCCTTGTGTAGTACTTCAGATATACTATATAAGTACTTTATATTTAGAGCATTCAGTTTTGTTATTAGTCACAAACACTCTTATTTTTAGGTATGTAAATTGAGCAACCATTACTCTCCCAATAATTTTCTACTTTTTCAAGGTTGTTTATATAGTTAAGAATATTAGACTAGGGTGAATGGGATGGCATCCACCTGTAATCCCAACAGTCTAGATAAAGGTTGAGGCACAAGGACTGTGAGTTCAAGTTCAGCCTGAACTAATGAGGGAGTTGTGGGTAGGTAAGCCACAATCAGGAAGCAGAGGTTAATGGTGTTGCTTGGGTAGCTTTGTCTTCTTTTTTTTTCTTCAGATAGCTTAGCCCAGGAAATGGTGCCAACATATTTAGGGTGGATCTCCCCACCACAATTAACTTAATCAAGATCATCCATTACAAACAGGCCAGAGATCTTGTCTCTAAGGTGATTGTAGATCATGTTACGTTTACAATAGTAATCACCACAATGATAATCCAGCACAGACTTAAAGACAAATATTTGAAAATATTCTAGTTGTGTGTTATAAAACATAACTATTTAGCCAAGGTCCTCATCTTACATTATCTGCTCACTTGTTTTAAATTAATGAGTTAAAATTATAGAAATTCAAATAAGCAATTATACATGTGGGAAAGGATGGTTGGGGAAAGCTTGTCCCAAAAATGATGCCTATGGGCTTTTATTTGTGTTAAGTACTATTTTATATATTTAGAAGGCATTAGCCCATTTAAGCCTACTAACAACAGTATGAGATTTATACAAATAAAATATCTGCTTGTACATGAAAAATCTAAAATATAAAGTAATTAATAATTTTCCCAGCTACTAAGTAATGGAACCAAAATAAACTATGCATGGATGTTTGTTGGTCCTACCAGTGATAATAGTTAGGCATATATGATTAAAAAGTGGCTGTCAAAACCTATAGGTAAATCATTTCAAAACATTTCACTTCCAAACTTAAAAATTAGATTTCAAGCAAATAGAAATAGGTGCAACTTTATGTCTTACAATAATTTGTTGTTTTGTATCTAGTCACAAAACAATAAACATGTATTTATATAGACACGACTCTGACAGCTTTAAAAAAAAAAAAAAAGATTACTCGGTTGTGGGTAAGGAACAATGATGTGGATTGTCATTTTAAACCAGGATAAAAGTGGTTTCCTTTTACTAACAGTAAAAACAAAAATAATTTTAGATCATTTGTGAAAGTAGATATTATTTATAAAAACAATCTGGATTAGGGCTTACTATTATTCTTTGTAGTATGAACCATGTCCCCAGTTCCTGTCTATTACCTAACTACTCCAGAATGACCCTGAAGGCCTACTACTTTATGCTCACTTTTCTCATTTATTTAATGGAGATGATTTCTGCCTCATAGAGTCTTTGTGAGAGTTTAATGACAGTGCTCTGTAAATTGCTTCAGTACCCAGTATATTAGATATTAATTTTCATTATTGTCATTACAAAATGAAAGGAAAATAGAATTAAAACACTTTAACAATTTGATTTCTTCTTTTCAGGCTCCAAATGCAAAGGTTCAGTTTAATACAAATCAGTTGCTTGGCAACTTTTCAGAGCAGAAATATTTTCAACCAGATCACTTTACTAGTGGATTTCTTGGCAGTTCTAGTTCAGCATAGCACATCATTACAGTATATTTTTACGTGTAGTAATTTAGCTAAAACATAGATGCAGTCAGCTGAATCCTTTTATGACCACAAGTAGATTTTGTAAGAAAAGAAGGAAAACAATGTAAAGTATCTCAAGAGTCATGTATGTTGGGAAATGGGAACTCATACCCTTTCACATTAGTTGAAAATTCAGCACCTCAACAAAAGTATACAAATGAATTGCATAGTATTTTGGAAATTATTCTCATAAATTTTGTATGTAAATATTGTGCATTGAGTAAAAATAGTGTCTAAAATATTAAACCTAGACATTTTCAACTTCACTGAAATCGAATACTTTCTCCCTTTATTCACCTAAATAGTAAATGGCTATAATGACCTATTGTGTGATGGTGAAGGGCCAAGTTCTACTACTAGGAAATAAGAATGGTATCTGTACATTTCAGCATGTGTTATCATGTCTTAAAAAATCTTCTTAAAGAAATCAAATTAAAATTAATAGCATTTTCAAACCTTTCCCAAAGGTGTAAATACACAGAATGTAGTTAGAGTTCTTTCATTTCTTAATAGTTGGCTACTATCTTTGTGGCCCTTTTCATTATAAATAACTTCCTTTAAAAGTAAAAGTGGGGCTTAATTCATTAGCTATCCTAAAGAGAAAAGAAAATATTGCACTATCCACAAGATATGCTTGTATTCAAGTAAGAAGTGCTATTCCCAAAGAAGCAATCATAGGATTTAATGAAGTAGAGATAAGAGATACATATTATGCTCACAGAAATTATTATTCTTTTGGATTTTTGAAATGATTTATAAATACTGTATGTTAGTTACCCTCACAAAATGATTTTTTTAACATCAAGCTAACCATGATAAGGGACCATGATGGATAAAAATAGAAAAGTCTATTCCTAATATGAGAATTAGAGTAATCATCTAGGGAATGCTCATTCTCAATTTGTACTTTATCGATGGAAATAGAAACATTTTAATGTTAAAAGTCAGGTGGACTTAATTTGGTGTCAAAGTTTGTCTATACTTGAACTTAAGCTTAATCCTAACTATACTCATACCTCAGGGTTTTATGTGGAAAATGAGCAACAGTACTATTGCTATTATATCTATAAGATGCAAACATTAGATGACATGTCAATCACTTAGCATAATACATATCTGATAGGATGTTCTTAAATGGTATCTAGATGGCATAGTAAGTGCTTGCTGCTCATAAATAAAATGTGCCAAATTATTTCAAACAGCTGTTTCAGGACCTAGTAAATAAAGGATTAAAAGAGTAAAAGTAAAGCAATACCAGCAGTTAAAAGAAATGTAAACATATATCTTAGTTTATTTTAATGTAGTACTGTAAACGGAAAGGGAAGAACAAGTAAACTACTAATAATACTGCAAACTATGCTTATGCAAGTCTGAAATTCCACTAGAGAAAACATCAGGTTATATATTCTGTGTCAACTTCAGAAATCTGTAAATGACTAGGCACTCACACCTTTTTTAAAGTTTTAGATGAGATAAAAGGGAAACATGATGTAGAAAATAAACGAAAGTCGTAAGGAAATGGACCTTTGGAAAAAGGTTTACTCTGAAAGACTTCAAGGAAATAGCAATTAGATAAAATAGTAAAGAAAAGGAAACTTTTAATAAGGCTCCATGGAATTAATATAGCCATCAGAGGACATTTGGCAATTTCTTAGCTTTTAGGGGGAGTATAATAATATCTTGCAGGCTTTTTAATGCCTTCTTTTTTATTAAATAAAAATTTTGATTTATTTTACATTGAAATAGGAATTTCATTTCTCTCCTCTTCTGATGTTTCCTACCCCCATTATCCTTCTATGCTCCCGATCCACTCTTCCATCTCCATTCACAAAGGGACTACCTCCCTTTGACTTAACAAAGCATGAATATAGAGTCTTAATGGTAACCAGTGGGTCAAGTAGAAAATAAGATTGCTACTCTGCATCCTACAATGCACCAGTTTCCAAATGTAAAGAATGTCCAGAATGCTGTTGGTGAGAAACCTTGACTACCTTAAGAACCAGTTTACAGAAACAGATACTAGAAAAATCAAAGTTGGAGACCTTATATAATACAGAGATTATTGTCTTTTTTATTTAAAAAAGGAACTAGGGAACATTATTCATGATTAGCATATTCTCTGAGCAAAAATAGAGCGTGATTGTAACTGTCTGTAATTATCTATTCTACCCCACAGATAAACACATTAACCATGACATCTTCTAGAGCAAGATATGATACATTATTTCCCTGGTTGAAATTAGAATGCATTTTTTTCCTGTTGAAAATGGAGCAAGCAGCAGTTGCTAACGTATAGATAGAGCTGGTAGTGTTAGTTTTCAAATCGCAAATGTGAACTAAGTAACAACTTTTTCTTGAGCGTTTTCTATATATCTCTAGTTTTGAAAATCCATTAAAGAAAAGTTATGTGGTTAAATAAGACTGGGTTATCTGCATATTTTATACTTATTTTGTAGATTAATAAATGCAATCTGATTTGAATGTAGTCACATTTGGACTATATCCAGTGTTTTCCTGATGTAGTTGTATTTCAAGTCTTTGTTTCTTTGTATCACAAAATAGTATTAACTTTTCAGTGGAACAAATGCTTCATAGAACACATTTGAAAAGTCCTGAAAGACTTGGAGTTTAGCTTAAACACCCCAAATCATTGGTATCAAAATTTCTTTGCATTTTAAGATCCAAAGAGCTAGGAAAGTTACAGCCTACCCCACAGTTTGTTTGTTAGATACCTTCATTTATTTTTATCTTGTAGTAAAATCTGATAGAATCTATTTATAGAATAAACTGTATTTGTGATAAAATTCTAAACAAACTTTAAAAAAAGATCAATGCATGGTGTTCTATACTTGCAAAATTACTGATAATATCACAAAAAATGTTCATGTCTTCTGTTATTTTACGTTTCCTTCAAATTTTTTAAACATACCCACCACTGTTGTGCTTCCTTCCCCTCTTCTCATTCCTCCAACTTCCTCCCACCCCATCCCTTCCCATCTGTTTGTAAGAGAGAGTAACAACTCCCAGAGTGAGTCAATGCAGTCTGTCCTATCCAGTTGAGATAAGCTCCTCTCCCCCCAGTATCAAGGCTGAGCAAGATGTTCCTCTGTAGGAAATGGGCTCTAAGAAGCCAGTTCATGCACTAGGGATAAATTCTGGCCCCACTGTCAGAGGCCTCATAAACTGTCCACACCATTCAGCTGTCATCCACATTCAGAGAGGACATAAGAGAATGGGATGATTGAGTTAGGGGAGAAGAATGAAATATATATCTTGATAGAGGGAGCCATTGTGGGGTAACTATATGACAAATTCATTAATTATGCATGCACCTAACACGTGTAACCCACATATCCTTTCTCTTGCTAGAATTATCTTTAGAAAATTTTATTAACAATTAGCCTAGTAATCAAGCATTAAAATGACTGTATGATTGTTTGCCACTGTCTTCTTCACTTACATCACTCCTCATGTAAAATATAGATCACTTTTAAAAGCAGTATGAAAACACAAATAAGATGTGACTCAGTTGTTTTCCTTTTTCTTCTTATTTATTCTTCTCTCATACAATACATCTGGACTGCATCCCTCCTCCCTCCACTTCTTCCACTTCCACCCTCCTCCCCTCTCTCTCAGAGCCACTGCTCCTCCATTTCTCTTCAGAAAATCCTCCCGGAGATATGACTTATTTTTAGAAAGTATATTTCAGTTGTGTTTTGTTTCTCATCAGTGAAACTGAAAATATACACTTAGTAACAAATTCAAAGTTTATATTGGATTTTTATTGTTTATAATTGTTATTATAAACCATTCTTAAATAAGCCATTCTTTCTCAAGGTCTTTTATCTAAAAACATGAATTTTAATTTTAACACTAAAGATGAATGCACTCACTCTTACTTATTTTATCAGATCCAGGTACATTTTCATTCTCCTTGAATAAAATACTGAATTTCTATTTAATTCTATGTTTCTTACTCTTCAAATGTGTGTTTCTCTACCTTAAATAACCCCAGGATATTTTCTTAGAGATGCAGTCAACCATCTGAAAGTAATTTTCATGTCTGGTATGTGAGGAGTTTGATGGGTTTCTATAACAAGCTTATAGCTTAAGCATTCCTTACTATACTTGTTTTCATCAAATTATTAGTTAAAATATTTAGAACAGATGTGTATATATGTAACTTTCAAACTCTAGGGGGAAAAACCCTTTCCTGTGAGAATTAAGTAGTATGTCAGACTTTTGGAGAGTTTCTCTGCAGGTTTTTCTTAAAGCTTTGCCAACTATGAAAGTAATATCACCCACAGGTGCTATTTATTATCCTGAAGCCTAATGATTTGTACATGGAAGGAGGGAAAGGGGAATGGTAAAATTGTAAAGGAAGCAACTCACTGGTTTTTCAGTGGATATGCTACCTACCCATGGAAATGTTTTTAGAAAATGAATCAGGATCAAGGACCAGTAATTCTGGCTTGTCTTCCAAGCAGCTTTGTACAGCTCAATTTGGCTTTTAAAAAAATACTTCAGTTCTTAAACACACTTCTGCTCTTCCAGAAGTCCTGAGTTCTCAACACCAATTTAGAATGCTCACTACCAGCCATATCTCAAGTTCCAGGGGGTCTAACACCCTCTTTCCATTTAATTGGCACTCACACAATATGCACATGACAGACTCTCACAAAGACATAAACGAAAATATTTTTAATTGTTTTAAAGTCTGTAGGCCAGAGTGATATACATATACCTTGGATGGGTGAGAAAGACAAGTAAAGGAATCAAACTATGAAAATACAAAAACTAAGATGTAATTTAATGCTTTGGCTGTTGCAATTTAGCAAGGTCCTAGTGACCTTGGTAGTAGATATTTTGGTGGAGAAGTAAGGCAAAAGAAGCATTGCAGAGATGGTAATATGTATGGAGTAGGGAAAGCAAACAAAGTTATGGCTTGGTAGATTATAGGGTGAGAAGAGTTGCTTTAAGGCTTCCTCTTTAATGCCTTTATTAGGTGAGAGAGAATAAAGTCAAATGAGCAATCTTATAATTTGTGATTTCCTTACTATCTGATATTCTTTCACTAGTTCTCAACAAACAAAAATTATGAATGCCATCTCTGAACCTGCAAAGGACAGTCATAATGAAGATATGTAAAACCTGGTTCCTATGAGAAAGTAGTGAAAAATATAAGTGAATAACATCAACATAGTATAAAAAGCCCTGCATATACACCAAAGGTATCAGAAAAATACTAAAGAACACAACAAATGGAACAAATAATTCGGTCAAATGGCATTCTAATATTCTAATGTCCCCTAATAAAGACATTTATTTTTAAGCAATTATGTGCACTAGTGTTAAAGAAGCGATTATCTCTTTAAATAGTAATTTTGCATCAAAATAAGTAAATAATTTAGATACATTATAAAGTACTCAAAAGTTATCTATAGTCTTAATATCAGAAAATCATGTCTCATTTGTGGGAGTCTGCAGTTAAATTTAGTTCATATGTTTTAGGCTACTTTCTATTAATTTTGGAAGAATATCCAGTCAAACCACAAAATAACTATTCCCATTTATTAGAACACATTGAAAATACAACCTCAGCTACTATAGTGATACCCATTAGAAAACTCCAGGTGTGCAGAGATATAAACATACAAATAAAAAAAAAGAAATGGTTAGACTCTAAGATATTGATGCAGAAGTATGGCAAAGCTCCTGGGTAAGATTCAGAGTGAACTCCTGAAGAAATGGATAATTTATGCTTTCAGAAATAAAATTTTACTCTAAGCGGTAGTGGATAACAAAAAAATTTAGAGGACCTGTACTGCTCACTTTTCTTGATTGCAGTTTTAGCTGTCACTTTTCTTCTGAAATAATAATACTAATTGCAACCTCAAACCTTATTGTGTTGCTATGCAAAGATATTTTTCATAGTACTTTTTATACATTTATAAAATTATTTTATTCAATGATGGGTCAAATATGTTTTAATTTTTTGAACCAATGTTTCTGTTGATTTCTTAAGTATATGAGCTTATTTTATATGTATAAATTACAGTATATATTTAAGTACACTAGAATGCAGGTAACATTAAGGCATGCAGTGATGACCCACACCTTTAATCTCAGCATTTAGTGTGAATTTATCTGATTTTGAGGTCAGCCAGGTATACAGAGAGAGTTCTGGAACAAAAGCCGTGTTTCAAAAAAGCAAAGTAATAATGACATGCATACTTATTTTACCTAGGCCAATAGTCTACCTAATTTTTATTTTTTTTTAATTTTCCCTGCTAGATTTATAATAATTGCACAACTCTGATTTCTATTGCTATGATCAAACACGAAGACCAAAAGCAACTTGGGTGAGACAGTGTTTACTTTAGCTTGCATATCCTCATCACAGTCTATCCTGAAGGGAAATCAAGGCAAGAGTTCAAAGCAGGATCCTAAAGAATGGATAGAAGAACATGCCACTAAAGAAAGCAGCTTTTTATCTAGTGTGCTTTCTTATACACCACAGAAAACAGCCTGCCCAGGGATGGCACAAACCACAGTGGGCTAGACTGAACATTTTCACCTCAGTCACAAACCAAAACAAACAAACAAAAAACCATGCTTGCCTATAGGCCAGTCTTATGAAAAGAATTTTTTTTTTCAATTAAGATAGTCTGCTCTCAGATATGTCTAGTTTTGTGAAGTTTACAACAGCCAACCAGCACATGTGATTTAATCCAAAAAGGAATTTTAATTCTTCTTTCTGAGCTTTTTCTAAATCATCCTATTTTGCCTCAATATTGTTTTAACAATATATAGTATAATTCAGTTAAGTAATGACTCCCAGAATCATCAGTATAAAAGTTATATGCAAATTTGTTCCTATGGAATATTGACACATGAATCAATGGATTAACTCTGTTAGAATCTTAGATATTGCCAAGATGCAATGACTATTATGTATATCCTATGCTATATGGGAAGAATATCTGCTTGTCTTGTGTGGATACTTGGCTCCAGACAACTAATGCTTTTAAAATCACCACACAAGTTTTCTCAATACATAGCTGTTTATTTGATAGTATGCGAATAATCCTTATTTATTATATTTCTTTGCTTTTCAAAAGACTTTTTGGTAGTGTGTAATGTGCTATTAACTGCTTTAGTTTTGGTGTGTATGCTAAAGTGCAAATTATATTTAAAACTAATCTCTGCAAGAATAAATTGCAGGTGTTTTGAAGATGTAGCACTTAAAAATTGAAAATTTTGGAAACTAATCCATAAAGCCATGGAATAGGAAATTTTCAAAGACTTCTTCTCACTTGTTTACCCTGCCCTTGATGGGCAGCATATGTTGAACTATATCATCTTATTCATTCTTTCTATGCAAAAAGAGCAGAGATAAATTACACATGAATGTTAAAATCACAAGTGATTATTATAAGGGCAGTTGCACACTTTGAAAAGATTAAATACTTTCACATTGTTGCATCATTAATAATTATGTCATGTCTAGTTTACAATTAGACTTTCAGACAGTCTAGCAAAATATACCAAGTATATTTGTATAAATAATTCAAAAGTATATGGCTGGTGTATTTTTCTTGTGAAATTAAAGTCTTCTACATTTCTTAATATTTTTGGCTGGCACATAAAAAAGACATGAAAGTGATTTCTAGGAAAGCACAAAAAAGGGTGCAGGAAGATAAGAGTAACTGACAGAAAATGTCATCTAAATATGCTATCTTCATGTGTAGAAATAGAATGAGAACTCTTAGTTTTCATAATTAATACATAATAATTAACTGACAAAAATAAAATTTATTTCAATATAGTGAAGAGAGGAAAGAGGTTAACTGAAAGTTTAAAAGAGGAAGTTTTGTTGAGTCCTAACAGTTCCCTAGGGTGAGGAGATGAGAAAACTGGGAGCGAACAACACAGACCCCTGGAGTTAGAGTAAAAACAAACTCTAGACTAATTTATTCAGAAATGGGGAGATCCTTATATACCCTCCTGCCAGCACCCAGGCCTTCCCTCATTGGCTGGGCATGATCTGGTGACATTGCATGGCTGACTGTTATTGACTGGGCATGATCAGAAGCTATGACAGTATCAGTTGTTAGGCCGACTTCCCATGATTTGGAACTCTTGGCAGCACCTATTGCTAAGCCCTCAGGCCAACTCCAGGTTGGCTCAAAAGGAATTTTATTATGTACATAGATTGGCCACTGCTTTAAGCCAATTTCCTATACTCTGGGCCAGTGTTACTATAAGAAAGGATTGCTAAATTTACAATTCTATATGAAATTTATTAGAAATACATTAAGTAGTACTTTCAAAGTGGTTAGAGTCACCAAAAGTTATGTTGCAACTGGTATTCATATGCCTGATTTGAATCCTGATATTAGGCATTTACCAGATGAGTTTCCTTGGATCCGTTACATAACAGGTCACAGTTTCTTCATATCAAAACTCATAAATTCTCATAAGCATAAGCATTTAATGATCCGATAATTATAAAACTCTTAGAAAGTCCATGCCATACAGTCAGTAGTTATATGTGCTTTTATTGTTACAATTATCTTCTCTTATCATTTTTATTATCTGAGCCTGTGTAGATTTTTGGTTTTCATTGATTTAGAGTTTATTGAACTACAACCTCTTGTCAGGTGTATCTTTTTTGAACTTTTGGATGGTTGGAGTTTCATTGGCTACTCTGTACTTTTGGAAATTTAAATTGAACAAAATAATTGATTACTTTTCTACCAGTACTTAGTCTTTGCTGTGACTGATGCTTGCTAAATTAAAGTGGTGTTCAGTGAGAATAAAGAGCTAGAAAATATTGGACAAAGAAGTGAATATTTGATTCTATAAACTAGACATGATTATTGTATCAAAAATATTCTTGTCTATGTTTAAGTATAGGCCATGAAACAGAATCCCCTTATTGCTAAGCCATGGTAGTGTCCAAATGGGTAGTGCTATGATTTAGATAAAATTAAGTTAATTTGTGGTAGTATACCAGAAACAGTAGGTTAATGTCTAAAAGTAAGGTTAAATGCAAGGGCCTGTTACCTTAGAAGTGACAAGCAAAGACATAGATTTGTGGGCATCAGTGAGTAAAACTTAAATCCATTACTAAACATGAAAAGAAATAGGGAAACAGTGATCTTTGTAAAATGTTGCATACCCTAATATCCAGGACTCCAAAGAGAGCAAACATGGGGTATTCTTTACTATCTATAAAAAGTACTTTAAAATAGTATTATCTAGACAGTTCCAGAGGCAGTTTCACCTTCTGGCTCAAAACACACATTTTCTTCATCCACACATGCCAACCATAACGTTGCATATGAGAGTGTGTTTTGTATACTATAGCTGAAAAATAGTATAAGTATAATCCTACCTGGGGAAGAAAAACCATGTGATGTGAACTTTGTTCTCTGTGTTTAGGCAAGCTACGACCTATATCTATGCCAGTCGAATATAATTGGGTGGGGGACTATGAAGATCCAAATAAGATGAAGAGAGATAGTAGAAGAGGTAAGTGTTCTAGAATTTCAGTGTAGGCTGGGTTATTTTAACAGTAAGCAAAATTAAATGTTCTTTAAAAAGATTATTATGGGTTCAGCAGAAACTTACTCCATCATTGACCAACAGTAAAACTAAGTGAATGAAGTCGGACCAATATTTGACTCTCTTAATTCATTAGGAATAGGTATTTTATATGAATGCCTTCTAAGAGATTCTAGACAGAGAATTACACAGAGAAAGATGAACATATGTTTGTAAGTTGAATGCTAATATTTTGAAAACAAGGTCAGAAGCGTGAAACTGCATAAAAGAATTTATTTCAGTTCAATAAATAGAAACAGTTTTGTCATCAGTCCCAACTAATCAGCAATGCAACTCACTTTGTTCATGAAACCTCATATGATTAAACCTCATAATGAGCACTGGAAGTGCATATGTTTCAAGCAAATGTATAATGCAAACTGGGCCAGTAACTCATTAATGAAAACCATATAGAAATGGGGGAATAGATGCTTTGTGCCTTTTCTGTTCTGTTTGCTCTTCTGGGATTTCTCTTACATGGGAGTGGGTTAATTTTGAAGTATCTACCCAAAGTAAGTTTTGATATTCTTAGCCTGTTAGAAAGGTGAGCAGTGAAACTTTCACAGCTTAGTAGACTTTAACCAAGTGCAGATATGAGGGCCCCAGCTACTGATGCTACTACTTCAACTTTCAGAAAGAGAGCCATCAACTTTGGATGGACAACAAAATCACAACTGCTCC
Source organism: Phyllotis vaccarum (assembly GCA_033318265.1). Lineage (NCBI taxonomy): Eukaryota > Metazoa > Chordata > Mammalia > Rodentia > Cricetidae > Phyllotis > Phyllotis vaccarum. The sequence continues at coordinate 90,980,745 of JARWLC010000013.1, read as the reverse complement.
TAAAAACTGTGCTTTCTTTATGGTGTGGTTGACCCAGTTACTTATCTTTTCTATCCAATGAACTGTAAAATACCCACAGACCACATGGACAAGAAAGCATAAATGTCTGCTTCATCAGTCTCCTTAACACTTGTTTTCTTGAGTGACCATTTAAAAGATGTTGAGAATTTCAAAGACACTGTCATATTCCTTTACATGCATATATTAACTCCATTTTCTGAGCTTCAGTATCTGGTCTCATTAGTTTTATTGAATTTGTCAAGAAAAAAATGAAAATGCTTCTGATATGCCATCTCTGAGTTATTCTTGGACACCCTATAAAATTTTTATTTAACTACTAACAATTCACTACTAATTAAAAGAAATGTTCTATGAACTGAGTTTATAGCATGGGCTTTAACTTCTCCAAGAACGTTACCTAAAATTTTGGAGGTTATTGTTTGTCATCAAAGTTTAGGTGAATTTTCCTGTGTAACTTGCTACAATTGAAAGTTCCATCCAAACAGAGCTTGAAATGTAAGTTCTGCAGGTGATTTTGATGCAGAGTTAAAACCAGAGGAAATAATCCAAGGATATGTCTTATTGTCTTATGATACCAAATAGTTAAGTCCTTCTGTGTTGTCACTATACATATTGTAAGTTAAATCAAGTTAAAGTAATGAAATTAAATCTTATAGCACAATTTGGGGGAAAATGGTACATTTCAGATATTTGTATATTTATACAGTGTATTTCTTTTTTATGTAGAAAACTCTCTACTTCGATATATGAGCAATGAGAAAATTGCTCAAGAAGAATACATGTTTCAGAGAAACAGCAAAAAAGACACGGGGAAAAAGTCAAAAAAGAAGAGTGATAAGAGTAATAGCCCAACTCACTACTCATTGCTACCTAGTTTGCAAATGGATGCATTGAGACAAGATATCATAGGCACACCAGTGCCAGAAACCACACTGTACCATGTAAGTAAACTCAAAGAAACTTTAATACAGTCTTTCTTAGAAGCTAAATTACCTTTGTTGATGAAACACAGACTCTTTTCTCATTGCAAGATTTAATTATTAATTTATTTTACAGCTCATATGATCGATGTTTTCCTACTTTGTAGCACCCTCTATTTTAATGAAATAACTTAATAGGCAGGATATTGATAGAGAACAGTGATTAGGTATTTACTCATCTGTATGTTAATACACAGTACTTGGGAAGCTCTAAAAATCCAGATTAGAGATAGAATATTTAATAATTCCATTTATAAAAGAGCATCCACTATGTGCTAGTAAAACTGGGAAGACACAGCACACCATTGGGTCTGGGGAGATGGTCCCATTGGAAATGTGTTTGCTATACAATTCGGAGAACCAAGTTCAGATTTCTAGCACATAGGTAAAGTTAGGGTTAGTGGCACTTAAAATCAAATAGTTCTGTAATTCTAGTACTGGGAAAGTAGAGACAGAATACTCAGAACTCACCACTTAACCAATCCAGCTGAATCAGTTGTTCCATGTTCAGTGAGTGACCTTCTCTAATAAGGAAAGTGAAGATGACAGAAAGATATCTCAGCATTTAAGAGCACTAACTACTCTTCCAAAGGATGAGTGTTAAATTCCCAGTACCCACATGGAGGCTAACAGCATTCTCTAATGACAGTTCCAGGTTGCCATTCTGTCTTCTGGCACTGCATATAAACACATGGTACACAGACATATGTGCACATAAGCACCAAACACATAAAATAAATAAATGTTTTAAGATATGGTGAATGGGAAATGGTAGAAGAAAACTTCAACAGCCAGCCTTTGGCTTCCACATGTATGTGCGCGCACACACACACGCACAAGTGCACGTGCTAAAGCACAACATTATATGGGGGAAATATGCTGAGATTTCTAATTTAATATAACTTATGTGAGTATGCACAAAGTGCAGAAACAAGACCTTAGTCTTCAGAGAAAAATCTTCATCATATGAAGCAGTGGAACCAAGAGTGAAAAAATGACTGGTGATAATTTAATGAGAAAGTGTGATATGACATGGTCCAGGGATTTCATGAGGTTCAAAACTGCTAGTTTAAAAAAAAAAAAACCTGTAGGTCATTATGTGAGGAAGGGGATGAGTCAATATATATATCTACAAATATAGGCAGGGTTAGATCAGAAGTTTGGTAATAGACTTTTGAGACTCCTATAATAAAGTAATAAAGAGCCTATTGAAGAATTTTGGGCTGGAAACATACTCACATTGGCATGTATTAGATTTCTAGTGAAAGATCATCACTTGAAAGGTCATACAGGACCATTAAATCCATCCCAGATGAATTATAAGAAACCAGAGTAATAGGCATGTGGAAGCTGAAAATCTTATTAGTCATAACGTTTCATTAAAGCTCCAACATGTTTCATGTTGCTTAAACTAAATAGAGTTTGTTATAACAATAGACCTGTAGTTTCTACTTCCACTTAACCATTGAAAACAGACTAAATGGGGCTGGAGAAACAACTCAGTCACCACTAAAGTGATTGTTGTATAACAGTGGAGAACAGAATTCGGTCCTTAGCACCCACATAAAAAGTCAAGCATGGTGATAGACATCTATAAACCCAGCATAGGGGTGCCAGGCAAACAGGAAAGTATCTTTGCCTTGCTAGAGTGGTAGTCTATCCTAAATGGTAAACTTAAATTTTAATAAGAAACCTTGCCGCTAGAATAAAAAATAGAGGATGGTAGAAGTCATCTGAAGTGAACCTCTGGCTTCCACAGGTGTACATACATGTACATACTCATGTAAATGCCATGTTCAAGTACAAACACATGAGCATGCACATACATAAAAAAGATTATGAGAACTTTAATTAGTAGTTGGATAGATGGAAAGTATTAAGTCATATTCTTAAAAAGGTATACCATCAAAGTATACAAGATGTGAAAGAATTAAGAAGTGTATACTTGAACTATTTGTTGGGGTTCGTATCTTAAATTATCTTTCCTATTCTAATAAAACTAGATTAGAAAAATGTTGATATTTATGTGAATTAGAGTTTTATTAGCTTCTGTGCCCACCTTCCCTTTCCCCAGGTCCATATTCCCATGTCTCTTCCTCTACAGGAGACTAAAATGCCCCATTCAAAACCATTAAATAACTGGAAAATCATATTATTCTTTTCAAAAACATCTGAAAAAAGCAGTATTCTTTATTGATTTGTGAATGGAGCTACTTTTGTTAATATCACAGCTCAGAAAAGCCATCTAATCACTGAACTTCCTCTAGAGTCTGGTTCCAATTATAAGTAACAGCCTGAACAAAGATCTCAAGATAAGAGACAGACTGTCTATTCAAAAGCAAAATTGGTCATTAGAGATGACACTGGAGAGGGAACAAGAGGCCACTTTAATTGAGAGTAGATTCTCTGGTAGAGTTTGGATTAAGCCTTAGAAGATTGGTGATCAATCAAACACAGTGTGTTCCATCCTGTCATGCATGTACAGACTTATGTATACTAGAGAAGGAAAATAAAGAATGGGTCTGGAAATGTTTGGATTATTAAAGATAGGAAGGCAATAATAGACAAGTCAAACTGCTAAGAATATTGTGAATTGCCTAGGTGTATAAATGTTTCCACTTTTCCAAACAGCACTCACTATTTATTGAGGAAGATCAAATCTAGTTGTGGAACTTCATTTCTAGAGGCTCAATTAAAAATGAAAGCTTTTTTTCCTTTATGTTATAGTTTATTGAAAGTGCATGATCAACACCAATATGTAACTTAATCAACTAAAATGGTTATCTTCATTTTCCCCGATTCTTTAGATAACGTGGGTGGTTTTGATTCAATAAGACTTAAGGGAAAGCTTGAACATTAAGTTTCATAAGTCACTGTTTCTGCTATAGTAATTCCATGGAGTCTAAAGATGTTCACATTCCAATTTAGATAAAATGTGTTAATTTGATATCAGGATCATATCATCATTTTATAATAATAATAGAGCTTGTTAAGTTGTGGTGACTAACACCCATAAGTAAGTGACTGTGAACCAGATTGTTAGTGACCTTGGTATTTTCGACCTCGAAATAGATCCTTTCTGCATGTCCTATTATACTCCCAGGGAAGGCAACGAGATTAACTCCCCCACACCATACCTTCCTTATACTCTAGGACGGCCAGTCCTTGCTTTCTTCCCTTCTTGGCCATCTGATTATAGAGACCTCACTATGCCGATCTCAACAGCTAAACACTCATTTTACTTGTAGTTAAAAATAGCTCAATTCTCTGTCTGAAAATGCAGAAGTTGCTAACTAACCTTAGAGCAGTCATGTATATCTGTATGAAATCCAAATGTAATAAGAAACTTTTATAAAGATAAATAATCGGATTGTCCTGAGTCTCTTATTTAACACTCATAGAAGAAGAAATTGTTGCCACCATTCCAAGGGGCATTGTTTAATGAGGTAGATCAAGAACCTACTGGAGTAGCTTTAAAACAAGAAATCAATGAACACCTTTGCTTATATCTATATATATATATATATATATATATACACACACAATATGATAATATCCTGCCTCATTAAGACCACAGCAAATTAATCATTTTAAACATACACACAGAGATACAAAATGAATAAAATCTGATTATGTATCCATACACCATACTGGTATACTTTCCTGTTTTTAAAATAGTTTATTAGCAGATTTTGAGTAGGTGTTGCAAAACTTAACACCTCTCCTAACATCCCAACATTTCTCTAATTATCTCAGTTTTTAAGTTGTAAGTGGGAACATTTAACTGTTAAATTATTTCTAATAAGCATATTTCCCTATTCTATTAAATTTGTAAGGAAATATTTTGTAGAGTTAAAAAGTAATTGGAGGGGTGTTAAAAGACTTTTTTAAAAGCAATTATCCTAAAAAGGACACTATACTAAACACTTTCTAAGTATTAATTCATCCTCAACTTATGAAGAAGATACTGGTTTTAAACTCATTTTATAGGTTTGGAAGCTAAGACACATATATTAAAAATAGTTACATGGTAGTGGGACTGAAATTTGAACATTAGTGTTCCAGCTCTTCATCATCAGTTTAATGCCAAAACTAGCATAGCTTTATCAGAAAGGTAACAATTCTGTTAGTAACAACAATCTGTAATGGTAAACCCTAGTCATGAATTATAGAATATACAAGGCTGATAAGTATTAGTTCTATAATCAAATATTAGCTAACATTTCCTGATAACTTATCATATTTCCATGCCATAAACTTACACATGACCCTACGTGGTTGACATTGTTGGTATTATTTCTGTTTGAAGCACTAAAAGGAATAGAGACTGATTAGTTTATATTCACATAAAAAGTATCAAGAGTTGATTCCAAAATGCTTATCTTTAGATGAATAAAGCCATTTTCACTTGGTAAGTTCACCATCTAATAGAGAAGGCAAATCTATTGCTTTTTCATAATTATTTTTCTATATTATATTTCTATAATTAACTTATCTTGAACTTATTAAAGTTGGTTTGCCAGCAGCTTTCTTAACTACTTTGTTTTAGGATGACAGTAACTAAAACTAGAGGACAATTAGTATTAGTGCACAAAAGCAATCTGTGAGCCAACCATTGTTTACAACTAATGTTTCTCGATTTTGACTTTATTCACCTAGAAAATGGCGTATGTTGTGACACACTTCTCCTTACCAAGGAGCATGCAAACATATTAAATGTCTATTTTATGTTTTATTTTGTGCTTACTCTGGTTTCCATGGATAGCATGGTTATTTCAAAGCAAAATATTTGCTATGACAAATCATAGTAGCACTGACAAAGTCTCACACAACAGTTGGTACTATGAAATATGTCTGTCAGTAGTCGACTTCTGAAGAGCAGTGGTTCTAAGTATGGGCTATCAATAGCAAAAATGTCTGATGTTTTGGGTTGACCCAGAAGTGAAAACTCTTTCTTGGAGTTTGATAGACAACTAGTAATTTCAGTCTTACATGTCTATGCACCAAGCAATGCAGTTTCAAAATAGCAGGAGTGAAATGAAACATTATCACTTATAACTAGATATTGGTTATTATTAAACTGCTAGGCTTTGTCTGAAACCTGATTGACGTAGCTGAATGAGACCTATTTATATATCACATACACTTCCATATTTCTTTGAGCCTTCAGAACATAATTTGGTGTGTGTGTGTGTGTGTGTCTGTGTGTGTGTGTATTTTGCCTGCATGTGTGTAAGTTCTGAATTAGTTAGAACTGGAGTTACAGATAGTTGTGAACCACCTAATTTGGGTGGTGCTAGTAACAGAGCCTCTGCAAGAGCGTTAAATAAGTATTCTAAATCACTGAACTGTCCCTCCAGTTCCCTACTAGATAATTTTAAATTATTAGTTGAGTAATCATAAAAATAGTACTTGAATAGAGTTTACTAAGTATTTGAATTCTGTAGGTTTCTTCTGGTAAGGCTGGTATCCAAGAAACCACGGCAAAGTAGCAAATAAAAAAGCACAAGTGTAGAGTTGCAATTAACATGGCTTTCCGGAGAACAGTTATGTTTATACAATATTAGAATTCTTTAAGTTACTGATTATTTTAGTTGTTGTTCTTTATCATTATAAATTATCACTATAGTTTCTCACCATCAATTTCACTTTGTTTTAGGTTAATAAATTCATCCTCCAATATGTAGTAATCATTTATTATTATAATTGTCTAATGACACTGTGAATCATCTACATGTGTAGGTAGTTATACAGTAATATTTCATTTATATAAGCAACTATTTCCTCCACTGAACAGTATGGACACAGGATATATATGGACCCAAAGGGTCTGTTGATGTGTACTAGAGGCCCATAGTCAAAAAACAATTGAAATTCACTGCCTTGGGTATAAATATATGTATAAATGGGGAAACTAAAAGAAATTTGGCTGTAATTGTTTATAAATATGAAAGTTTTCTTGAATGCTAGTGAAAGGAAAATTCTGTTGTATTTTCCTGACTTAGTTATTCTAACAATTGTTTTTTGCTTCTATACTAGGAAGGTTTAGGGGCTTTTATTTTGTTGTTTCTGTTTTATGGAGATATAGTATTGAACACGTGGCAGTCCTCTGAGTATAACCTCCAGAGAACTAGATTACCATGTATAGTTCTGTTTTTCCTTTTGAATGAGTTACCTATTAGTACCCCTGTTGACAATTTTAGTCATCACAAACTGATATATTTATAGCTGAACTGGTTAGAATAGAGAATAAAAATACTTTACAAACTTAGAAGATTTGAAAATTGAGACTTAAGAGTACAGACATGCATTTTATTTTTGCTACATATCACAACCTTCTTCCCTTCCTTCCTCAAAAAAACTGGGAAAAATACATTAATTTGCCTGCATAGAATACTGAAAGGTGAGAAGGCTAAGGACCTCCAAATGTAAAGTAAAACCTAATGGTAAATTTTCATTTTTTCTTGACTACTACTGACTTGACTAAACTGACGCTGGTTCTGGAAACCTGGTCTGTAGTATTCTAATCTGTTTCTCTGTAGCTTTGATACACTGATCAAAAGTAATTTGTGAAGGAGAAGGTTTATTTTAGCTTGCAAGTTATAGTCCATCATCAAGAGAATCCAAAACAACAGACACCATAAAAGACCATAAAAGAATATAGCTTGTTTCCATTGGCTTGCTCAACTGCTTTTCTTAGTTAGCCCAGGCCCACATTAGTAAGGATAATAAAAATTAGGCTTCCTACATCAATTGACAATTAAGAAAATGCCTCATAGAAATGACTATAGTCCAAATTGATGGATACAATTATTCAGTTGAGGTTTTCTCTTTCTCTGTGAATAGATTTGTGTAAAATTGAAACCTAGAAAGCTTAAAAGGAACAAACAAAACACGGGCCACAAAAGCATTTTTCTGTTTAACCAATGGACCAGAAAAGAGGTAGTCCAATAGGACACAAACTCTTTCAACAAATCCTATCTATTATAACAGAAGAAAAAGAAAATATATAATTCCTACTTCCTCAAGCATAAAAATCATTTATTTTCAAAGAATAAAAGAATACATGATAATATTGCTTATAAATGCATCAAATAATTGAAATTGAGATCCGAAATAAAAAATATTAATAGAAAAGTGAAAATAGATCAGAAAGGAGAAAGAAGTTCATAAATCTACAATTATAGTTAGAGACTCTCTTAGCAATTTATGGAATCACTAAACATGTTAGCAAGAATATAAATATACAGAATGACTGTTTGAAATTGGATTTGTTACTGTGACCCATGATTTTGTGCCAAGTAAACACAAGCTAAAGTCATTGATTCAGCTGTAAATAGGCCTATAGAGCATTTTCTTAATTACCGACTGATGGATCAGTAGATGGTGCCAGCCCTGTGCTGATGGTCGTGAATATCATCAATAGGCTGAGCAAGCCATGAACAAGCCAGGAAGCAAGACTCTTCCATGGCCTCTGCATCAAGTCCTGCCTCCATGTTCCTGCCCTGCCTAAGGTTCCTGTCCTGGCTTCCTTCAATAATAAGTAGTGATATTGAAATATAAGCCACAAAACCCCTTTCCACCCCAAATTGGTTTTGTTTGTGGTGTTTCTCACAGCAATAGTCGTCCCTAAGACAGTTACCTCACATGTTGTATGTTCTTTACAATCATTTATTGGACATTCATCAGGATAAGACCATATCTTTGGGCAACAAAACAAATATTAATTTGAAAAGAAAATGCAGAGTGTACACTAACAATTATTTTTTTAAAAAAAAAGTGGAAATCAATAACAAAAAGGAAATAAATAACTACTTTGAAATTAAACAGCATACTTTTGAATAATCCTTAGATTACAAAGGAAGTCTAAAGAAAATTAAACTGAATGGAAATAGACAACATATGATTAGAGGAAAATTTGTAACAATCTGTTATTGTATCAGTCCAGGAGTATTGGTATACACTTTTAATCCTAGCTATTGGAAGGCAAAAATGGCAAATTTCTGGGAGTTTGAGGCTAGCCTGGTCTGTCTAGTAAGTTCTAGGCCAGCCGAGGCTGCATTGTGAGACCCTCTGTTAAGTTTGTTTTTTTTTTTTTAATCATTAAAGAAAAAAAGTGTTCATGATTTCAACTCCCACTTTAACATTAAAATAAACTGGACATAGTGTTGCATGATTGTAATCCCAACACTTGGAAAGTACAAGCAGTAGGATTGCAAGTTTCACACCAGCCTGATCACATAGCAAAGTGCTCTCTCACTGGAAAAGCAGAAAGAAGACTTAGCAAAGAGGAGGCTCAATACAGAAAATAATGAGGCAGTATAAGCAATAGCTGTGAGATTTTTTTAAATGTATTGATGAACATCTAACAAGACTAAGGAAAGAAAAAAATAGAAAGACTCAAATTACCAAACTTAAGAATGAAAGAATGTACATTCCTACAGACTTAATTGACACTAAACAATAAAAATTCCTAATTAAGGATTAGTCATTTCTCAAAAATCACAAAGCTGACTCAAGATCAGAAATATAATCTGAAGGATTATAATACTGTTAAGAATATTTAATCATGAAATCATAATATATATATTAAGATAAGAGTTAAAGCCAAGTGATTTAAGTGCTTGTAACCCAGCATTTGGGAAGCTGAGGCAGGAGAACCACAAGTTTGAGGTTAGCTTGGACTACATATTCAGACCCTATCTCAAAAAATTATTATATTAATTGAATTTAGAGTTAGCCAATTTCACCATGTTTTTTGTGGGGTTTTTTTGGTCAAGTATTGCAGTCCTGGTGTATGATTTAATGAAATTCCTTAGAAACTGACTCAATTCTTAAAATGTATTAATCTTTAAGATAGTTAAACATTAAATTCTTTCATTCATGTTGTTTCTAAAATTGAGTGTTGAGCAAAAATATTCACTAATATTGTCTCCATTTGAAAGTGATGTCTGCTAATGCTATATAATACAAATTATTGAAGCCAACTCTCTAGTTCTGCACTTGAACAAATGTGGGTCTTATTCATCTAGTTACTGATTAATGACTGCCAAGAAGCAAAACACAAAATTTGGTTTAATCATCAAGAGGCCATATAAAGCAGAACACAGAATCGTTAAATTTAGGAATCTAATAAATTTAAGTTTATTAAACTTAAAACCTACTACAAATTCCCTGTTGCCTGCCCTCAGTGGTGGATGGGGACAAATTCCTAATTGGAGACCCTTGACTTGGTTACTAAGGTTAAACACTGCAAATTGTTTGAAGACATATTTGCTTTAAGTAGCTTTGATTGAAGAGCTCTTAAAAGCCTGATTTTCTTTTGTCTTATAGATCTGTGTTTCTTAACTTCATACTATCAGACAACATTGTCAAATTTTATAGACTAGCCATTTTGCTCCCATAATAACTACTCATCTTGCATCATTATTTTAGCTTATTTAACCATACACTTTGAATTTAATAAAAACTAGTCAAATTACTTTACCCTAAGAACTCTGTGAAAGTCTGTTATGATTGTAGGACTTAAACTTAAAGCACCTTCTTTTCTTCATTAAATTCTTAAATATGAAGTACACTTGATGGTTTCAACACCCTCCAACTTTACAAAAGTGGTTTGTGCTTTTTTTTGTTTTGTGTTGTTTTGTTTTTTAAAGGAAGTAATTAATCTATTTCCTCCAAACTAAGAATTTATTATTGTTTAATGTCAATTACAATCTTTTATTCCCACGTATGCAAATTGTGTTGCCTTAACTTTTAAGCTTAATTGTTTGCAATATGTGTCCAAATCTTCCATAATTTCTTCTTAATGAACATTCTAGTTTCTTGAGAATAGTTTTTTAATTAACATTGTTTTAAAAAAATTATATAAATACTGAAAACTAAACTTTTTCAAAAAAGCATTGATTATAAATACTGGAAACTAAACTCTGGTCTGCTGAAAGAGTGATAAGTGCCCTAAATCTATCCTGCCCAGATTTTTTAGGCTTAATATAAACTCTTACTATACATTTCAGTGTGAAAGAGTAGAAAAATATGACATATCTCTCAATGTGTTGACTTTTAAAACTTAAAAAAAAATATATATCTGATTTTGATCTCGTGGGTTTTTTGTCTCAAAAATAAACCCAAGCCAAAGAGTCTTCAGGGTAACTGTGAGAAAAGGTTTACTTTCATAATTTCATAATTATGAAGCAAAATTTTCCAAATAGCAAGTGTTTTCTGAAACTCATCTATGACAATACAAATATGACTGTACTCACACTTTTAAAAGCTATAGTTATGGTTTTAATAGGCCATCAGAAGGAAAGTAAGAAATCTCTTGGATGATTAATTGTCCAATTAAATTTTGTAATATAGCCTAAGGTTTAAAAAACCGTGAATTTTATTCTATTTGAATCAATGAAAATAGAAGAATAATAAAATAATAGAATTGTAGAATAATAATAAAAAAGAAAAAATCTCCACATCAAGGAAATATCACACAATTGGTATGTATAGTTATATTTGAAGTACTTATCTTAGAAATTTTGTATAATGTATATCACAAAAAATAATCCTAAAGAGTTTGATGTAAGCATACTTTATCCATTAAAGTATTAAGATTAAAGCTAGCTTTCTTAAAACAAAGTCCACTGACAGAAAAGAATTCCATGGTAGTAAAATGTCAGTATTATCATCTGAAACTAAACTAAACAAGGAAAAGCTGTTTGATCTCATATTCTTTTCCAAAGAAAACCATTAAATCAATAGTTGAAAAGTTTTTTAATAGTTGTAACTCAGCTATATCATTGATAATAAAAAAAAATCACAATACCACAATTCATTTGTAATATTTAGATTTTGTGCATTCTCTACTACTGATTCTTTTTATTGTTCCTCTCTTGTTTTTATATATAATTTATGTCCTTGTCTTTTGATTCCCCACACTTTGTGCCCCCTTTATTCTGATCATTCACATCTCTTTGTAATAAAAAGGCTGGCAAGCCGACCTTGATTTCTCTGTTATCTATATCCATACATCTGTAATAAGTAAAAAGAAGATTCACATAAGATAAGATATTGCAGAAGATTCAGTCACTTTCTTTCCAACATAAGCTGGGAAATAGCTTCTTAATAATCCTTGACTGTGTCTAATCTAAGTGGTTTAAATATAATAATTAGATAGTAAGACATAATGTGTTTTACTTCTAAAATATTTGAGACTTCACATACTTTAGTTTATTTGTTTATTTGAAGAATTAAATATGTGGAAGCAGCTGTCATTTATCCCAACTACTTCAAATTGCTGAGCACCTTCTTATCTTATGTAGACGAAGGTTTGCTATTGGTTTGACTAGTCACTGAAGAAATCTTGGAACTTTGTGGAAAATTACAGTGAAAGAAAGTTGCTATATTGCAACAAGAGAGTATTTTGATTGCAAATTTTTCCATAAGTGCAGTAATTTGCAACTTGAGAAGAATTTAATAGTAGCTAAGCTTTCAGAATGCAACACAGAAACTGTCATTTTCTTCTACAATTAAAATAAGTGCCTCTGAAAATTTCAGGATAAGAATGACTCAAATTACCACCACCCCCCACTTTTTCATCCAAAAGACAGGAGACTGGAGTTTGAAGAGAACATCTGTGGGCAAATGAAAAACAAATGGTCTTTTCAGGCAAATGTCTGAAAAAGGATCTTTTATAGCCAAACAGAATCCTATTGCATGGATCACCACGGTTTAGAAGAGGATCAACAATACTGTCATAATGGCTTTTTATTTTAGTACATTCTATTTTTTGGATAGAATTACAATTTCAACACATCCATTCATAATTTATATAATTATTTGCATAAATGTCTTTTTGACACAGATTTAATGTACTGAGGTCAACCACATCTTTAATCTAATATGTTAAATGCTCTGATAGAATCTCAGTGCAAAAAAAAAAAAAGATAAAGACACGTAGTTAAAAAGAGTTTTCTTATGTTCCCAAAATAATGGTCTACTAAAAGCCCCTATATTTTAGTGCTATGTTTCGCACATGGATTACTGGACAGGAGACAACTGGTTTGTTGTCTACCCACCACCCAGTAACTTTTTAGGTTAAAATATTCAGCTAGTTAATATTATATTATGGACTCTTTGTTGATGTTTTGCTCATTAGTTTTTCACCCAATATTAGTCATTCAGTTTCTCTATATTAGGCCCTGTTATAAGCAGAGGACGAAGCAGTGTATAAAACAGAATTCTTGTTTATTGAAGTTCATATTTGAAAGGAAGTCTTTGTAATAAACAAGAAATAAAAGTATATTTGATATTACATATAAAGAAGAAAAATCAAATGGATTGTTGACTACAAGAGGACTAACAACTTTATATAAAGAGTGCAGAAATTATTTTAAAGTAAGCATATAAGTAATTACTTAAAGGAAATCTAGAGTAAGCCACAAGAGTGTCTGGATAAAGGAACACTGACCTTGAGATAGACCTACACTTTGACTTGACCTGAAACCAGCGACTGTAACTTGAAACAAGTTAATCAAAAGGAGACCAATGGTAAAAAGTAATAAGGAAAAAGATCATGTAAGGCCTTCAAGATTATGAAGGGATATGAATGTGTAGTGAGAAACAATTGGAGATTATTACATGTAGGAATTATAATATTCTGAACCTTTAATTGGGATCACACTTGTATTAAAATTGGAGAGGTTAAAAGCAGAAGCAGAAAAAAATCATAAGAGTACCTTTCAGTAATCAAGGTAAGCAAGGAGATAGCTTAGACAAAAGTGATAATAAGAGAAGGAAGCTATAATTATATGTGACCATTAATCTTACGTAATTTGCTTATGGTTTGGGTATAGGCTTTAGAAAAAAAGAGTTAAATTTGATTCCAAGAATTTATACCTGACCCAGTAGGATAGAAAAAAATGGATAGCTGTTTACTTGAACATATAAGACTGAGCGGCACATTTGACAGGTAGCATATGATATGTGTTATTCATATTAAACCAATTGAAATAGGCAGTCTATATTTCTTAGTGAAGTCTTTGTTAGCTTATAAATTCAAAAGTAGTTAAAGATCAGAGTATGTAGAACATTCTTAGAAAATCAAGGGACTTTCATACTACAAAAGCATGTTTTTCATATGCACTGTAAAAAGAGAAAGTAGAAGCGGGGCTTAGGGAGTGCTGGATATCATGTCCCTCCTCCCTGTGTGACCATATTGAATAAATTCCCCTCTTCTACTTTTCAATATTAGTTTGGCCTGTTGAGGACATGTGGCTAAGCCTGGCTTGTTGTTGGGGCACAAGTTATGACCCCTTTTTCTGGTAATAATAGTAACTAAGGCAAGAAAATCCATACTTTTGGAAATGTCTGCTGCCTGCAGCAAGTGGCCCCTAGAAGGAAAAGGAAAGATAGAAGTTCCTAGTAGCTACTGTAGTTTGTTTACTCTAGGGATGTTTTCCTACCATTTTACAAGGCCTGGCATCCACTGCTTTTTTTAAGATGATAATATAATAACATCATTTCTCCTTCCCCTTTTCTCCCTCTAAAACCTCCCATATACTCTTTCTTTCCAATTCAAAGCCTCTTGTTTTACTAATTCCTATTGCATATGTGTATGTATGTGTGTATATAAATACACATATATGCAAACCTGCTTCACTTTATTATGTTACATATATGTGTGGTTTATGGCTGATCCTTCACTATTAGATAACCAATTATTGTGTTCTTCCTTTGGGAAAGACTATTTAGTCTACTCTCAGGATTTTGTAGTTGACTGTAGTTCTTTGGGTTGAAGCCTCATGGGCTTTCCACATCCACTTTTGATATCTGTTGCTTTTTTGTCTTTATATGATGAAGCTGAAAAATGAGTATTTGGACTTTATCTTTGTTTTTTAAGAAAGATCTTTTCCCAGTTGGTACAATTTGCAACTTGGGTTTTTTGTTTTTGGGTTTTTTTTTTTTTTTTTTTGAAACTTTGAGGGCAGCTTTGTCTTTTGAAGTTTGTTTTGTTTTGTTTTTTTTTTTTTTTTTTGAGCTCTTTGGGCTATTATTACTGATTGGTTTATTTTTTTCATTTATCTTATGGATATGAGTGTTTTTCTGCATGTGTAAATGTGTAGGGTGTACATAGCTGGTACCCTTAGAAGTAAGAAGAAAGTGTCAGATTCCCTGAAACTGTAGTTATGGACTGTGGAAAGCCATCATGTGGGTGCTGGAAATAGACCTGGGCCCTCCACAAGTATAACAAATATTCTTAACCAGTAAGCCATGTCTCCAGTCCTAAAGGCTATTATTATAGTATAGTAGAAAAACACAGTGACCACTGTGAAAGAGAGCTCTCAGAGGCATTAGAGGTGAGGAAAGAGACAGTACTCTGGTTTTCCTACAAAGGCTTCAGGGGAGACATGTTTAAGTCTCCTTGTCTTAGGTTACATTTTTCTCTTCAGAGACCTGTATCTTTTAATTCTCATCATAGGAAACTCTGAACCCTTTGAGGGACCTTGGCTTGATTTCTTTAAGCCTTAAGGTTTTTCTTTCTAGAGTTACCAACGTCTTAAAGTGGAATACCTATAATCTAATCATAATCTTATTTGTTGCCCTGGCCTTGTTGATTTGGAAGGTTTTTTATTAAAAAAGCAAATTTAGAGATCTATTGAACTAATTGTGTGTTTTCCATGTGACAGGAACATTTGAGTACTCTTATTGATCCACTGGGTTCTGTTGAATCATTTGAGATAGAGAAACAAGGATACTGATCACTGTTGTGATTTATATAGCCATAAAAAAGTATTCCTTGCTACCTTGGTACACCATAGAGAGAGCTGTAGCTGACTAGTCTGCTATAAAAGTTGGATGGTTTCTAATTGGGGCAAAAAACAGTCTCTGTCCCTGAAACTTCTTAAATTGACTAAGTAAGAATCTTCTAGACAGTTCATTTTTGTACTTCCTTTTTAACTCATTGTATACTGTTAATTATGATTCTCATGCCTTTTTAAAAGTGTATGGCTGTATTTGTGATTTGAGGACTATTAAGTACAAATAGTTTGTGCCTGTTTTGAAGCTAACTAAAATGCAAGGATTAAGATACCATTTGAATTTGAATTTGAAACAAAAAAAGAGCTTGTTTTACTGGACTTTGCCTCTAACAGGTTTATCTCAAACACTAAGTAGCTTACTTTTGATGATATGGGTCATGTATTAACTTTAGAAACTGAGGCTGAGGAAAATTTGATAACAAGATTTAGAGATAATTATTTTAGAAAATATAAAGGAGTTCCTCATATTTCATAAATATTCATAAAATGAATATTCATAAAAACATATTCATTAAATATCTGATCTTTTGTGGATAAATTTGTATTGCATACTTGGAAGTTCTTAGTTTTCAACCATATAGTGCTCTGAAATCATGATCTTTATGAAACTATTGCATATTTATAAGGAAAGACAAGAATATCTTGTTGAAAGAAAACCTGGAGAATATAAACTATTTTTCTGTAAATCTTTAATAAGACCTTGAGACTCTAAGGCATAGTATACAAAAAGCATACAAGGAGGCCTCAGGCATAGCTTAGTTCTAAGGACATTTATCAAACACATATTAGGATCTAGGTTTGATCTCTAGTACCATAATAAACTAAACAAAGCATAAAAGACAAAATTCACTAAATAACCCAATTCTATGAACTATTATTAATATTGAAAGCTTCTTAAAAATAGACATCATCCCATTTTATTTATATATCAAAGTAATGAGTTACAGCACTATGATTACTTGAGGGAACACAGAAGGAAGAAACTGAATAAGTAATTTTATGTAAACGATATATGGAAAAGAATTATGTGTAAATAAAATATATTCAGATATACTTAAATATGCTAGCCTGAATTACCAATATGCATGGTTTTGTCTTTTATGCTGTCTCTCAGAAAGTAACTGTGAATTTCTATAGCCATGATTCTTACAAAGATTACTATGTTTTCTGTGTATGTATGTGTGTATTTATATATGCATACAACCCAAACAAACATTTATGGTGCTTTGACATTTGGTGATTATATTTCTGGATTACACTGTATATCAAGAGAATAACTAGCTCTTTATAGCTGATACTCTCTATATGTTTTAGATGTTATGAGTCATATACACAACAAAAATCATGTAAATATACTATTTTGGGAGCTAATATATTAAATAGTAATATGAGTTTGATCTTTATTCATTTGTATGGAAAAAGAAAAATATGTTACAAGAATATTCACTTCAAAGAATGTCTGTGACTTAATACAGTTAGTTTAATCATAATTCATCTTATTATACCAGTGAAAATTTTATATGAGTGTATTATCTGAATAGAGCCAGTAACGTATAGTCATTATTTAACAGTTAGGTGTGTCAATACATCTTCTTTTTCCCCCATACATAGTAAACTTTCAAATAGGTACTTAGTATTGAGTTGTTTAGCTAGCTATATATAGATGTAGGGAATAGTGAAAATGAATAATAATAACAACAACAATATCTCATGGAAAGTACGTAGGACAGAAATATAGACATAATTGTATGGTATGGTCAATAATTTAGATGGCACAATAACTTTTCATTGATAGGGCAGTGGTATTGGACTTTAGAAGCCACAAATAGGCAGTGGCAGGGACATGTTCAAAATGTCAGACACATAGTTGTGGAGATTGGTAGTTGAGGAATGGGAAGGTCCCTTTGTAAGAAGCAGAGATGAGGAGCTGAGGTGTTGACACCATTGACAAGAAAATTAGTCACCACTAATACTGGAATAAGATTAAAATATTAATCAAAGTACTTAGAGATCTAAAGACTTAAAGGAGACAGAAATAATAAAAACAAAATTAGCTCCTGGTTGGTCAGATTATGTGAGAATCAGATTAGATGTTGTGTTAGAAACCACAGTGAGTCTCTCAAAGGAAACAGTTGTCAGAAGTAGAGCAAGGGGGGCATTTACTTACACCAATGTGTTTTACTCTGGAATCTGTTGGCAAAATAAGGATATTGATAGGTATTCACCTGCTTCATATCAGATGAGAACATTTAGTAATATATTAATTTATTTTGAAGTATTAATGGGGAAAAATACGTGTCTAACCTGGGTTTAGAGTTATCATTCAGCTTGTGAGAGTTTTGTGTAAGCCCCATGGTTCTCTGGATTGCACTCTGCGTCTATGATAATAATCTGCCCTATCTTTAATTTCAGACATTTCAGCAGTCCTCTCTGCAGCACAAATCAAAGAAGAAAAACAAAGGTAATGAAAAAAAAAGGAAACTATTAGCTTCCTTCTTTTGTATTGGGGTAATGACCAGCACATTTCCTTAATCCTCTCATCCTCTTGAAGCCAGTGTGGTTTCAGATCACTTACTATGCAGATCCATTGATAACATATGGTTTCAAAAAGTCTTGAGATGAGAATTACATATTTCTAATTATGTTGTCATCTATATGGAAGGAAAGACATGAAAGGATAACACAATTTAGAAATGATAATTTTAAGATTAAGTATCTTGCTTTTAGAATTTATGGATTAACATTTTATCTTTATGCACTTTGTAAAATTAAGAGTATTTCCGCTTACTATCTTTAGGAGCTATAGCAGGCAAGAGCAAAAGACGAATTTCTTGCAAGGATCTGGGCCGTGGTGACTGTGAAGGATGGCTTTGGAAAAAGAAAGATGCAAAGAGCTATTTTTCACAGAAATGGAAGAAGTACTGGTTTGTCCTAAAGGATGCATCCCTATACTGGTATATTAATGAAGAGGTAAGACAGAGCACATTTGTATTCTCACTGGTCCATTATTATAACAAGTGTCGACATTTGAGCTATTTGATTTTAAATCATATCACTCTCAAGCAAATTCAGAGTCCATCTTCACTACTCTGCAAGAACAGTTGGTATATTTTTTTGTAATGTAACAATATATGTAAAGCACAATTAAAATATAGTGAAATTCTCTTTCTAAAGATGCTGAGCAACTAATGTGGTAGTTTAACTAAAAACATAAGAGATCTTAATAACCTTTTGCTCAAAGTTTTATGGGGTTTATCTGTTTCTGTTTTGAAGGAGAGACTACTTAACAGCTTTAGTAAGTCAGTATTGTTTTAGTTTATTTCAGTTTCTCCCAAAGAAAAATAAATGAACCAGTAGACTAATTTTGAAATTAATCATCCATTACATTTGTACGTGTTGAGGGGAGGGGCATGTTTAGTGTGATTTAACTATTCTTACTACTTTTCTAAATTTTTTTGTTATAACATCTTTGTATCTAGACTAATCATATCACAATCAATCATGTATATCACCAAATGTGACAGTATGTTTTATTCATTGATTTTCCATTGACCCTGATTTGACTTGTTTGCTGTGCATCTATATATATATAGTGTAGTTTTATGCAAATAGTGTCCTAAGACATTAATCAGTTTGCATTTGAAGAGTAATTCTGTAAAGTTACCATAATTTTTGTCTTTGATAGTAACACAGTATCTAGAGAATTTGATATACCCTCAATAAGCTATTATGTTGCTGTCTTATATCATGGGGAAAGACTAGACTCAGGAATTAAACTACTTTACTGATTGTGCTTATCTATCCCTTCATTTGCAAAATGAAAATGATGCATATCTCATAAACTTTCTTAGAATTTAATAAATAAACAATGTAACAAAATGCTAAGTGTTCAAGTAATGTTTATAGATAGAAGACTTGGAAGGCCTTAAACTTATAATACTACTCTTTGTTTTAATATTTTGTGGCAGTCATAATGAAAAAATAAAATCTATCTGCACTAAGTATGTTTTGTTTAGTTATAGTAAGCAAATATAAATATATTTTATTTGCTATATATGCTAAATTTATATGCTAATAAAGTAGTATCAAAATATAATATCTCTGTTTATCTTTATGTTGTTTTCACTATAGACTAATCTACAAGTAAATATATAAGACAATTTACATATTATCTATATATAAGACAAATTACATATTAGTAAATTATATTCTATCTTTCAAACTATAAGGAATGAAATTCTCTTGTTTTATCAAGTAGTGCTATATTTCAGTCATTGGCAAGTTGTTAATACTATTAGCCATGTAAAATATAAATGAATAATTTTGGAGTACATATCCCAGGAAAGCCTTATTGCTATTTTAGAGAAAATAAAGTATTTTATGTTGCATTATGAAGGGATAATATTCTTAAAATACCTCAAGTTTTAAATTTAGGCTGTCAAAAGTAACATATGACAGAAGTCAAAATGGAAACATTTTCTTTAACCCAAGATTAGAAAAGATATTTGAAGATGTTTTTTAGTACTACTTCTGTGTCTAACACACAAATTTCAGTTGCTCTATAGCTCAAATCTTTAATTTTACATAATTCATTAATAAAAAGAAAAAATTGAGTAGCTAGCTTTTTTCTTCAAAATAGTGGGAGGAAGAGTAATCTTACTTAAATTTGTTATATAAGCAGTTATATACTTGTTTAGCAGATCAAATAAAATTTTGCAATGGTAAAATTCTATGAAGCATTGTTAAAAAAAAATGAACATGGTGACTGAAAAGTTTAGTCACCAAATCACAGTATATTTGATTTAACTTAAGACAAATATAATATTTTGGATAATTATCTTACTTTGTTTTATTAATTAGTATGAAAGAGAGGATTTAAGAATTTTATTAATTTTCAGAGAAAAATGTGTGAGAGAGAGATATTTGAAACCACATATTTGAAAATAAAGTTGACCTAGTTAATTTCTGGACAATTGAATACACAAAATAATTGTTAAATAGAAAAAAATGAAATTTTACTAACAAATTGCTATAAAAATAAAAATTTGAATTGGTAAGCAACTATATTTTCAATTTATACATTAAAATGATAGAAAATGGAGCTAGGGAGATTATTCAGCACTTGTTTCTAGCGCCTATGTGGTGGCTCATAACCATTTTAATTCCTGTTCCTGGAGATCCAATGCCATTATCTGACCTATCTGGCAACAAGTCTTCACATGATGCACATATTTGCATTCTGATAAAACTGTAAACCGTAATACACATAAAATAAGTCACTTTTTTAAATGATAGAAAATCTTATACTAAAAATGTACAGCTTTTCAGTATATATGACCTGAAATGTTCTTTTCTTTTACTTTTTTTTGGTTTATGTTCTAAAGATCAAACCCATAAAGAGCTCATTACATACTGTACAAGTGTGTATTCTACCATTGCTCTATTTCTTTAGCTCCCCCCATTTTCTTAAAATGCATATTTTACTTTTCAAATTATTTTTCTATCCTCATTTTAATATAAAATAATGTATATATCTTAATTTCTAGAAATTTCAATTTTTCAAAATATTTCTTTAAATTATGGATATGCAGAATTCATGAAATGTAAGTAGAATTATAAACAGAATGAGTAGCACATTTATTACTCTAAAATATCTAAGTCATACTTATGTGTTTTAATTAGCTTCAGATTTTCTTGATATGATATACTAAACAAAAATCTTGCTTCTTTAGGATGAAAAAGCAGAAGGATTCATCAGTCTGCCTGAATTTAAAATTGATAGAGCCAGTGAATGCCGCAAGAAATAGTAAGTTAGTTTTATTTGGAGAAAGGGGATAGAAGGGATAATTGATTTTGTAATTTTCTAGATTTTAAGTTATAGTTTTGTTTATCTGATCCTTTCAAAATGAGATTATAAGAAAGCAGTTTTTAAGACATAACATGGAATTTTACTCATTCCTGTAGTGATGGTAGCATTTTGTATGCAAAATTGGGTTAGGCATTGCATTAATTTTATCTATAAAAATTATTTAGTTTGGGCCAACAAGATGTTTCAGGATAAAGTGCTTTACATGCAAGACTGATGACCTGAGTGCAATCATAGAATCCATGGTTAGAGAGAACCAGTTCTCAGATTATTTTCTCTGACATGTGCATACATATTAAAAGCATCAATGATGATATTGTTAATAATAAAATAGAATGATTGTTGTTTTATTTCAAGACAAGGTCTCACTATGCAGCTCTAGATGTCCTTTGAAGACCAGGCTAGCCTCAAACTCACAAAGGCCTCAAACTCACAAAACTCTCCTATCTCTGACCCTCAAGTGCTGGTATTAAAAACATGCACCACCATAACCTGGTTCCAAATGTTATTTTTAAAAAATTATACAATATACTTTGATCTCGTTCTTTTACTTCTCCTAACACTAATAAAAAATTAAAGATATTTATTTTAAAACCTTTTTCCAATTTCTAAAATAGCAAATGTAACTTATTGTTGTGATTTTATTCACAGTGCATTCAAAGCCTGCCATCCTAAAATCAAAAGCTTTTATTTCGCTGCTGAACATCTTGATGACATGAACAGGTAAGTATTATTTCTATCTCAAATTACTTAATTAAGCCTAAAATTCAAGGTTTAAGTCTTGTCTCATCGTAGATTCTGATTTAATTAATAAAAAATTCAATAGTCCAGCTATAGTTACGTCATCTTACTTAATTTAAAAAATGATATTTACCTAATTCATGATTTATATTTCACATATACACAACAACAGTTAATATTTAAATTATAATAACATTTTAAATTTGACTTTTGCTGATTGTCAATTTTACCACAAAAGTACCAAACAAATATAAATCCAAAATATTATCATATTAAAGGGTTTTTCTTAGGTGTTAGAATTATGTCTTGACGCTAGATGCTCTAAAAGGGTACACAAAACGACTTATTCAAGTGCTAAGTATATTTGATAAAATATCCATTACAAGAGTTTAGGCCTAATTAATGTAGTAATTTTTCCTGTCACCTCCATCTATCATTAGATAAAATTATATAGCCAACTCATTTAATGGTTCTGTATTTATTTGGTGGCTAAAGGAAAACCTACATATATTTTCCTCTTCAACTACCACTTTGTTTCACATTACAGCTTTAGAAAATTGTCAATTACCTTTCTTTCCTTTAATTTCCTCTCTATTTAATAAATATCTAGTAAATTTCCTCCTTTCACAATTGCAGAAGCTAATGCGTATTGCTTGTAATTTTCCTACACTTGGGTAGAGGCAGCAAAGTATAGTGCCCAGTCTTTACACAAGACTGAATCCAAGATTACAACTCATTGGCTTGTGGGAATATTTTCTTTGATGTAGTTGAAGATTATATAGTTATAGGTATAGTTTTTCTTAGTTATTTTAAAAGGTATATTGGATATGAGACTTTAGATTCACAAAGATAAGGTAGATAGAGTATTTTCTTTAATTTTGTTAAATACAAGTAGACTAGATATTGTAACTGTAATTCTTGCTTGGTAGCTATTTTGTTACATGTAATTTTGTTATGTCAAGATTGAAACCTTCCTTTTTGATTAGACAGAAAGGGGGAGGTGATGTGGGAATGTCTTTCTGTATGCTATAAATATCAATCTTTAAATAAAGCACTGTTTTGGCCATGGCAGGCACTGTAGAAGAAGTAGGTAGGGAATCAGAATAGTTAGGAGAAGGAGGGTGGAGTCAGATCAGATTGAGCCAACCGCCTAAGAAGAAACATGTAAGGAACACAGGTGAGCCATGGGCCACGTGGCAGACAGATTCATGAAAATGGGTTAAGATGGAAGAGCTTGCTAGCAGTGTGCCTGAGTGTTGTAATGGGGTTTTTTGGTCCCAGGCAGCCAGAGGCCCAGACCCTGCCGCCCCAGACCCCTTAGCATCCTGCCGCTGCCACTCAGGCCCCCAGAAATGACTCAGACGTTTATATTAACTTCATGCTGTTGGCCTATGGCTCAGGCACATTGCTCGTTAACTCTTACATCTTAAATCAGCCCATTTCTATTAATCTGTCTGCCATGTGGCCCGTGGCTCACCTGTGTTCCTTACATGTTGCTCCTTGGGTGGCTGGCTCGGTCTGCCTGACTCTGCCCTGCTTCTCCTACTTATGCTCTGATTTCTCCTCCTACTTCTTCTATGGTGCCTGTCATGGCCCAAACAGCTCCTTTATTTAAAGATTGATATTCACAGCATACAGAAAGGCATTCCCACATCACCTGAGCCATAGACCAAATAGTATGAACTTAGTATAAGTGTCTGAGTCATTTTTTGGAGGAAAAGCAGTGGCAGGCTGCTAAGCCGCCTGGGACTGCTGGTCTGTGGGTCTGGACCTCTGGCCAGATGGGCCCAAAAACCATATTGTAACATTAGCTATTCAAATTTCTGTCAGAAACTTAGACTTTCTGTACTAAATAATTGACCATTTTGTAAAACAAGAAATACTATCCCTCTGAGTAGGGTTTTATTTTTTAATTTTTAAATGCTACATAAGTCTTCAGTAGCCATAAGTTTTAATGTGTATATGCCTTTTCTCTTCCCTCATTTACTTTTCTTTAGATATCTCTAAAAATTATATCTAAATGTTTTAAGCACAAAAATTGTGCTGCTTTATAAATATACTTAAGCAGAGGAAATGAACACTTATGCTACTTTTATAAATTATTTGACACATGAAAGTACATACAACCAGGGTTTCTGAAAAGCAGAGGTGTACAAAAAGAATTGACAAAGAAAGGAGATGTTCTTATTCATGATTTATATAATTTACTATTTTAAAAATTTCATACCAGCACTAAGAATTTTCAGAGATTTCTCTCTTTGCTCGCAAAGTGGAAATGTTTAGTCACCTGTACATGATGGAGAGCTTGTGGTTCTAAATTTTCAGTGCTATAATTATCCTGTAATTCTATAGTTGTGTTTCCATGCTATCTATTTAACCAAATGATAAATTCAGTTCCCTAGGGATACACATGAAAGTTTTCATTATAACCAAAATAAGAATAAGTGACATAAATGAGGATCACTTGTATTACAAGATGAATGCATTAGGTACCAGTTGCCTCCCTCTAAGAATTAAAATAATCATTCTTGATATGGACTAATTAGAACCGTCTTAGCTTAGACATTGTCCATTCATTTATCAACTGTAAAACATTTTTAACCTACATTTCCTACTCTGTTTACAGTATATTCAAAAAGACATTGATATCACTGCTCTTTCCTGATAATTCTGTAGTTCTAAACCCCACAAAAGAAAAAAGGAGAAACTAAACCATAACCATGTCATTCACTTAATGATGAGGTACTGATATCGCAACTAATATTAAAGAACTTCTATACCAGTGTTGTCAAAAAGATTCTAAGTTAGATACATGTATCTCTGACCTCCTTACCTAACATTCATTCCCGACTCCCAAGCAACTTTGATGTTCTAAACCTTTCCTACCACTGTAAAAGATGGCATGTGCTACCTTAGTGTTTATATCCCAATTTGTTATCTGCCTCCATTGTTAAAATACAGGCATTGTGGAGTACTTTGTTTTGTATACTTTGTATTGTAGATGCCTAGCACCATCCCTGGCACATACAGGCTCTCAATAAATACTTCTGGGATCAGTTAACATATGTATATCTGCTTTCATAGCAACCTAAGATAGCAAGTCTCAATTATACCAAGTATATTAGTGAGTTTCATCCAGCTGGAGCTTAAGGACAAGTATATCCAAGAGACAGCAACAGCTATATAATATTCAGTCTCTTTAGGCTATACATGCAGTCTGAGAATATCCATACACGTTCCAGAGAGGTTTTATTATAAACAATTTTTTTTCCTTATAGTAGCTTAAAATTTCAGGTGCCTTAGGAATTTTAGCAATCTAAAGTTCAATGAAAGTAAGAACTGTGCCTTATATATTTCTGTGTCTCGAAAACATAGTTTTATTGATAAACACAAATAGGTATTTAATAAATGATGAGTTGAAAAACTGAAGAAGCCTCTCTTAAACTTCTCAATTCACCTTCCAAGAACATTAATTTTCTTTAGAATTCTGATTAAAATATTCAGTGTTTTTCAAGAAGTGAAAACATAATAGTAGTTTAGATGTCAGTGATACATTTTCCTTTAGTGTTTCATTCTTGTCACCCTAACATCAGTCTACTCTTTCCCAAGAGTAGTTGGATTTACTTTGTAATATAAATTCAACCCCTTTCTTACTAGAAAATGAATTATATATTACATTTTATTTTCATCTTTTTCTAATAGTCATTTTTAAATCTCTTATGAGGTTGACTTCTTGATTTATAATTTATATTTTACCAGATTATGTATAGAAAATATGTTAATGAACTCCTGAATATTTTATTCTAGAACGATAGGACTCCAGTCCTTTCTTCACTTCCCTTGTATGTCTTCAGAAGTTTCTCTGTCCTGCCCCTGCAGTCATTTAGTACCAAATAATCACATAAAGGCTTATATTAATTATAAACTGTTTGGCCTATGGCTCGGGCTTATTACTTGCTATCTCTCACTCTTAAATTAACCCATGATTCTTATCCATGTTTATCCATATGGCTTGGTACCTTTTCCTCATTGCAGCATTCTTGTCTTCCTCTGCTTCTTGATAGTGTCTGCTTCTGCTTTTCCTCTTCCCAGAATTCTCCTTGTCTGGTAGCCCCACCTATACTTCCTGTCTGCATAGCTTCTGGCCAATCAGGGTTTTATTTTTACCATATCCAAGAGTCCCACAGAACATATATTCTTTAGGCTGATATATACATATGTTTTGCTAATCTCAAGTTTGTATTTAAGGTACTTTTTCTTAAAAATTACAATTTAGCTTGCAACAGATGCTCATGAGAGTGTTCCTCTCTTCAAGATATGCTAGGTATATGATATATAGAACACTATTTGGAAAATTGTGAAATTTGTGACTCAGTTAAACAGATTTAATTTTTAGTCATAAAAGATATAGGATCTTAGGAGAAAGAAATTCTCAAACACAGATTTTCTTTAGAATATATCCAGATCAGACTATTGCACAATTTAATGATTTAACTCTAACAGTAATTCCAAAATTTTTAAAGTACTTTTAAAGGAAATTCTCCCCAATTTCAGTTTTAGGTAAACATATGAGCCATTGCTCAGAATTTCTACATGGGAGATTTTCAGTTTGTTTACAGTGTGTGTGTGTGTGTGTGTGTGTGTGTGTGTGTATTTTGATAATCTAGTGGTTAAAATGATGCATGCAATAAAATTCCTGTAGAGCTTAATAAAGAAACTGAGATAGTATTTTGCTATACCAACAATATCAGCAATACTTAAGAAAAAACTATAGACAATTAACTTATTGTTGCTCATAAAAATATGCTTTCTTGGTCATAATACATTGAAATTATATATGTACTTTCTGTCCTTGGGGAGCTAAATATTCTTGAATTTAGAGAAGATTATGAAGTACTAATGAAATGTGTTTCCTCTTGAGTCATTCAGCTTAAATGGTATTCAAATATATTATTTTGTGGCGAAACTATTTTGTGGCAAGCTCTGTAACTTTTTCTATCTCTATAAATTAAACTGGCTGTTAAAAGTGTCTCTAAAAAGGCATTTGTTATGCAAAAACAAAAGAGCATGCAAATTTGGAGTGTTTATACATTTGAAGGAAAATAATTGATATGGCTTTGGTCATCTCAATACCTTTTATATTGTATACATTACCAGCTTTACATAACTGTTCCATTACATCTTCAGTGTAGGGACAATTTGTACTACAGTAGATTATTACCTATTGAAGACTTCAATTTTTTTTATGTTTAGTAAAGAGCATATTCAGACATTTTGCAATAAGTATTTCTAACAAGGATAATAAATTATCATTAATTTCTTTCTTTCTTTTTCCAGATGGCTTAACAGAATCAACATGCTGACTGCAGGATATGCAGAAAGAGAAAGGATTAAGCAAGAGCAAGGTAAAGGAATACTTTTTATTTTGCAGTCATATTTCAATTTTTCTTACATAAAAAATGCAGAACTAATGACATTTTTTAAAGAAAATCATCAGTGACTCTTGATATAGTATTGATAATGGAGAGAAAGATACAGTATTCTATTAAATATTCAAATCTTTTTCTAATGGCACCTTTGTGTAAAAATGTAAACACCTATTCTGCAATTATACTGAGTTCTGTTTAAAAAGCTAATCTTGATGCAATATAGACAATGAAACACAGTAACATACAAATCAAGTTCTAGAAAATGAGAGTAAACAGAGTCCTTCCTGGAAGAAAATGTGGGGTAGACTTTTGGTTGTCTCTTTTTTCTGAACTACTTTTTTTTAAGATGGAAATGGTATGGACCAAAAGCAATAACTACAATATTGCACAGAATGGAAGCAGATTGCACAATTCTACAAATAATGTAGAGGCCATCTTTATCCCAGTATGCATTGCAAACCTTATCTAACACTATACTGCAGTAAATGTGTCTGGTGGGGTAAACTTCCTCACCTTTTTGCCTCAGTGTAATTTATAGACCTTAATTTGTGATAAGAGTACTAAAAAAAAAAATACAAGCCTTTCTTTTCAAATTTCTTGAAAAGGTGTGAAGTAGCTCTTTAAAGGTGTTTTTACCTGATTGTTAAAGATGTAAGAGTTGGAAATATGAGTAATATAGGTAGGAAAATTAATCTAGAAAAATATCAAGTTATGTGTATCACAGAAATTTTATTTTCAAGTTTTAGAATTTTATTACTTTTTTGCTTTCTAGTTGAGCATATTCTTGATTATAATGAATTTCCTTTCTTGCGGAATTGAATTTCATTGTGAATGAAAGGACAGGTTAATTTATATTGCATGTGCAAGCTCCAAAGAGTGTGTATTTCACAGATATATACTGCCTTGCTCTATTTTGTAAGTATATATTTTGAAGCCTACTAAAGTTTGTTAGAAAAATCAATGGCAGATGATGATACTTGCTATTTCCAGAGTGAAAAGACACTTTAACATACATTAGAAATATATTAGATTCCCTACATAATACATGGTTAAGTCTCTTGGTTTTCTATTTTGGAAAGTGATAAGTATAACCACTCTTTTATGGTTATTTGATATTCCCTGAGTAATTCTTAAGTTCTGAAGACAATATAGCTCTTTGAAATTAAAAAGAAAATGGTGATAGCAGACAGTGGACAGAGTAATGAATAGGTACTGTTATACTTAGTAGATAAGAGTAAAAGTTCTCGTAATTATTGTACAATAAGGTGGATATAGATGAGGAAAATATGATATATACTTAAATATAGAAAAGGGGAATATTAATGTTTTACCATGAAAATAGTTTCTTGATGTCATTATGCATTTTAAATTATATAAAAGTGAATGATATATTTCCTTGATAGTTCTAAATAACAGCAAGTTTTTTGAAATATAGCCCTTTGTGTCAACATGTAATGGTAAAAAAGGAACTTTCCTTTTTCTATTGATGGCCATGTTTATAAATAATTACTTATAAAATTTGTAAGGTGTAGCAAAATACATATTTATATCATTTTAGAGAGCTAAAAATTGTATTTGCCCTTAGAAAAAATTCGACTAGTTTTAGCCACTAAGCTATGGTTGTGTAATATCTGACATGTTCCCAAAGATCCTAAGTAAATTTTCCGTGTTACCTTTTTTCTGGCATTATTCTCTCCCTTACAACTTAACATAAGAAGTTGATTTGTAAAGTAATATTTCTGCTTGTTCTAAAGAAATCCAGCAGATGTTTAGATTGATATTGATTTTTAATAAGCCAAAATTTATATCAAATAAGAATTAGGATTATTGCTAATTTAGCTGATGAGAAACTCTGAGAGTAGCACTTTGGATCTCTTATATTTGGTAACAGCTATGCAGCCCTGGATAAAGTGTTCTTTTCCAGTGTGCTAATAAGGACCAATAAGATATTATTGTACCAAAATGCTTTGTTCACTATGCAAACAGAAGAATAAACTCAGCCAGCATTCTTGGAAACAGTGGGAAAGCTAAGGGTAGAGTGATCTTAGCAAGCTCACTATTTGGTGTGTGGTTGGGGGAGGTGAATGCTAGCATTAAATTACAGGAAGATTTCAGGTCTCACAGAACTCCCCAGACACTAGGACTCCAGATATTATTCTTCATTGCTCAAAAATGCTACAAAAAAGAATATTTTTGAAAATAACATCAGGCATTTGCTGCCTTTATGATGTGTCAGACTGTCCTGGCATAAAAATCTGTAAATATACCCAAGAAGATAAATGCTCCTAATATCTCTTGACTGTATTCAAGGTACAAAGTACTTGAATATATTACTTCATTTAGTACTCCCACATACACAACTACAAAAGTTTATTATTGTTAGCTGCTCTTTTACAGATTATAAAATGCAGCCAACAATGAAGTTAAATAATACCTATAGGAGTACCAATATATTAAGTAATTGTATGATGAAGAATTGAACATTTACTTGCTTCTCAGCGTCAATAATGCTTTTTACACAGTCATGTGCTACATCTGTTTCTTGGTATCTATGTCAATTCATTTTTGAGGACGATTTATTTATACTGGTGGTCATTGTCCAGTATCTCCATTAGTTTTCTATCGGGTTTTTTGAGACAAGATTTAGCTATGTAACTCAAGCTGCTCTCATTAAAATCTTGGGTGAGTCTCCTGAGCACTGAAGTTATAATTGTTTGCTCCCAAGACCAGTTTCTCAAAAACAAAATAGAGGTATTTAGTTGAGATAAGATTGACACTTTGTATTTTTTTTTTCTCAGCAGAAGTTGTCAGACCCCTTGTATTTTAAGCCCTTAATATAAGGGGCAGTTTATTTTATGTCCTGTATCTTTTGATAGAGATTTTCTATTCAACAGTAACCTGAGTAGGAGTAAAACGTCAGAAGTGGGTAAAGAAGATTAAATCACATCACTGTACTTAACATTAAACTTTCTTGAAGTGTCAAAAAGAGTCCCCAAAAACTTATTTCTCAGAGCTTTGGGTCAAAGCAATTTCTTAGTTCAAATCCAGCTCCATTATTTCCTACCAGGAATATAATAGTCTCTGAAAAACAATGTTAGTTGCACTCACATTTAATGAGCACTAGAAGAAAAAAAACTTACAGTTGAGAATTTTTATAATTTTTATAAAATGTGTGTTGATATTTTTCACTTGAATCCGAATACTACTTAAGTCTTGTGGTAATTGTTTTAGGATCTAAACTTTCTTACAGATTTCTTTTTCTCTCTTAGTATCTGTTCTCTAACCTGAACTTGATATCATCTTGGCTCTTTGCTCACATAAAGAATCAACACAATAAATAGTATGGCTGAGATATACTCAAACTGACTGTTTGTTGGATTTGACTTAAAATATTAATATATCTCTCTCAGAGTTCTTTGTCTTCCCTCTTGCCTCAGTTCTGCCAAGTAACTTTGTCTAGAAACTTATATTTATTATGCTTTTAAGCAGTTTGTAACACACATCAGAAATTGTGCCTTTTTGGCATTTGGCAAGATTTAGGATTTGCCATGTCTTTCCAAGGAGAAGTGGGAGTATGGTGTTAAGATTCATGTCACCATGACTAGAAAACACCAATTGTTAGATAACCAGTGAATTGATGCCCCAAAAAACTGAAACATTATTTGAGGGGGTTGTTTATATCAGTAGGGATATATAGCAGCATATGGTTTATTGCTTTTCTTCTCTTAAGTGTTTACCACTCACAGATGGTATGACATACTTTTAAGAAATTTCCTGTGGTCCTTATTAATTTAAACTTTTGAAAAATGCTCTAAAATTAAACATACCCTACACCTGTTTGGGCTTATTGAGTGCCTTTTTCTTAGCTCTATTACAACTGGCTATGTGCCATTCATTTTTCATGAGGTTGGGATTAGGTTATTGTGTTCTTCCTTCATTGTCAAAACAGCTAAAAATGAAAGTTGATGACTCTTGGGCAGGGCAATGATGATGAACATGCTGTAGTAATTAAATTTAAATATTTTTGTTAAGTGATTTTATTTTTTCTTGAGAACTATGGCTATAAATCTTTTATAAAACATTGAAGTTTCCATGTCTGTAAACTTTCAGATTACTGGAGTGAGAGTGACAAAGAAGAAGCCGATACTCCATCAACTCCAAAACAAGACAGCCCTCCACCCCCCTATGATACATACCCACGGCCTCCCTCTGTAAGTCAAACATGAGTGTGCTTAGTATCTGACAGGACGGGTCACATTTAAAGATCCATTTGTATGTTAACATGAAAGTATATTAAATTATAACTCAAACTGAGATTTCATAGGGACACAAAAATTGTTATCTAAAATCAGAAGGAACATATGTTTACATTTACAAAGAATATTTAATCAAGAGGAATAATCATCACAGATTGTTGGCAGCATGAATTGGCCAGATTTACACTAGTTAAATACAACAGAAAAATTCCCCCAGAAAAAGATATGAATTTATCCTATTTATGCAATACTAATAAAGTTAATTTTCTGTCTTTTAGAAACAACTGATAAATATTAGCACTATAGTGCCAGATGTATAGCTTGGTAATAGATATCATATGCTATCTTAGTTGCTTTCTATTGCTGTGAGAAAATAGCATAACAAAAAGCAAATTGGGGAAGTTTATTTATTTGGTTGACAAGTCCTGATCATAATCCGTCATTGAGGGAAGCAAATGTAAGAACAGAAGCACAGCAGGAACCTAAAGGTAGGAACTCAAGCAGAGGCTCTGGGAAAACTCTGTTCCCTAGCTTGCTCACTTTGCTTCCTTTTACAACCCAGGACCACCCACAGTGGCCTGGGACCTCCCACATGGGTCCTTAATCAAGAAAATGTCACACAAATTTGGCTACATAACTTGTTTGATAGGGGTATTTTATCAGTTGGCATTTCTTCTTCCCAGATGACTCTAGTTTGTGTCCAGTTTGTTTGCAAAAAAATAATAGCCAGCACAGATGGTCATATCCCTGGGTTTGATTCAACAGTACTACAAACACACACACACACACACACACACACACACACACACACACACACACATTTAGGATATAGCAATGGTATCTGCCTTAATATTTTTGTTTATGGTGCTTCAGAATTCTTACAGAATTTTCCTAAATCTAAAATTCACTCTATGTATAGACTGTACTTCATAGTCTTGTACTGAGATAATTACCCCACTTTTCTTAAGACTATGCCAATTATGCCTGTTTCCCATCAAAATTAGTAAGAGTATATCAGTGTCTCCATTTAATTTAACGGTCATGTTAACAAAATAATTAATTCTCTGTATCTTGGGGCTTGGTCTTCCACAAAGGAAAAAGGAAGCTAGTTTATGTGACTACACTAGTTAATTTAGCCACTTTGCATATTTCCAAGTAATTACTATTTTCCTTTCTTTAAAACACAAGGATCTGAATGATTCTTTTGAAATTATAAAAGATGAAAATGAAGCTTCACTTTTTTGATTTTTTTTTAAATTATCTTACCAAATAGTAGATTTTCATATGGCTTTTTGAATATATTCTTAGTTTTGCTTAACTCTATCCCTGTCCCCTATTCACCCACCCTGCTGCTGCCATCACCACTTAAATATTCCAATCCCCAGTATTCTCTCTTTGTTCTACCATTCTTTTCCTAAATGCATCTTTTCCTCCCTTTTAACAACAGTAGCATCTTGAAAAGAAACTATTCATTTTATGGTTATTGAGTTGTTGTTGATCCTACAAATTTTTTTGTCTTGAAAGGTAACAGTCTACCTGTACATAATGCTAAATAATTTCTCTCCCTTTTCAAAAGGGAGTGCTGTGTTCATCTCAGCTAAATTTGTCCTGGATGCCACTTCAACCTAATTTGTGATTAACAAATGTAGCTTCTTACGGAAAGGCCCCTGGACTAGCCTGCTAGCCTCTGGAGCTAAAGTAAGGCATGTCCCAGGTAGAATGCTACGCTGAAAATATTTTATAGCGTTTTTTTTTTTATTGTTCCTTCTTGTTTGTCTTTTATACTATAATATATGTCTCCAAACTTTAAATTAATGCACAAAATATGTTCCTTGTTATGTACTCTATCATGTCTATACTCACAGAAAATGCTAATTCCCAACAAACTATAATTTCATTTTTTCCTGTATTTTCAATTCTTCAGAAATTACCATAGAATTGACAAGACCACAGGACAGCATTTCTATGGTACCTATAGAAACATTTAGTTATGAAGAAGTAGAAAGGTTTGCTTTCTTCATAGACAGCTTTGTTTCTTGTATAAGGCCTCTTTCTGTCCCTCTCTAAACTGTATATAATCCAGAAATAGAAACCAATGGGCTCTTTTGTCTTTATAATTTCAAAATATATAGAGATTTTAAAATTGTTTACTTATTCAGTGTTCCTTACATAAACATTCACAATTTCTCATACTGTCATTATCAGATTTGTATTATTGTATCAAATTTTCATGGACAGCTGCTACATCTATATCTCAAGATATCTGAATCCCTCACTATTAATGTATAAGCTGGGGCCTAAAATCTGAGATGTCTACAAACTTGCTCAGTTGTTGCTTGATTGTGTAAGACTCCATTAGTGTAAATAGTCTGTGATAAAAAGAAAATAAGTTATTTGACAATCAAAAAGGTCTGTTATTTCCATAAAAACTAATGAGGGGCTCCTTTCCACAGATGAGTTGTGCCAGTCCTTATGTGGAAGCAAAACACAGCAGGCTTTCCTCCACAGAGACCTCACAGTCTCAGTCTTCACATGAGGAGTTTCGCCAGGAAATCACTGGGAGCAGTGCAGTGTCCCCCATTCGCAAAACAGCCAGTCAGCGCCGCTCCTGGCAGGATTTAATCGAGACACCACTGACAAGTTCAGGCTTACACTATCTTCAGACTCTGCCTCTGGAAGACTCTGTCTTCTCTGACTCGGCAACCATCTCCCCTGAGCACAGGCGGCAGTCTACTCTTCCAACTCAGAAGTGCCACCTCCAGGATCACTATGGCCCATACCCTTTAGCGGAGAGTGAGAGGATGCAAGTGTTAAATGGCAATGGGTGCAAGCCCAGAAGTTTTACTCTGCCTCGAGATAGCGGGTTCAACCACTGCTGTCTGAATGCACCAGTTAGTGCCTGTGACCCACAAGATGACATACAGCCACCAGAGGTGGAGGAAGAGGAGGAAGGGGAGGCAGCAGGGGAAAACATAGAGAAAAGTAAGTATGTTTATGGAAATTCTTAGCCTGTATACACAGTTATAACCTTTCAACTTCTTATTTGAAGGTTGCTTCTTTTGGAAAAAGAAAGAATAAGTCATCCTGGATAGGAAGTTAGGTCTTCCTAATTTATGAACCAGGACAAACACCACTCGAACAAATAAATACGTTTTCTCCCAACTCCCCATTTGCTTTTTAAGGTTGATAGTTTTCATTTCTTTGTTTTCTCTTTCTTATTTCTCACTGTCATGCCTCATCTTACCAGACAACAGTGGTTGCCTCTAAGTTTGGGTTAAGAAACTATAAATGTTTCAAGTAGAGTGTTAACAAAGCCCTGATTGCATAACTGAGCACGCGTGCACACGCACGTGAGCACACGCCCACCAACATTAACACAAATATATTTATATCTTTCCTTTCAGTGTTGGATTTAAAGGAAATTTCTAAAAAACATTTTCCCCCAAAGGAAGTTTCATACAGCATTTATCATCCCAAATTGTTCAGTTTTTTCTAGAAACCAATTTTCCAGAAGCATCCGTTTATTTTTTATGTATGTATATTGATTACAAAACTCTATTTATGAATATCAACTCTTAAAAAAGAAAATAATTTAGTAACCTTCTGGTAACTCTCTGGGGCATTTTTACCTTAAAATTATTTTCTCAATCAGGCATAGTGACAAATACATACATACAAACTTGGGATATAGAGACAGGAGGGTCAGGAATTTGAGGTCATCATCAGATACATAGCAAAGTCAGAGTTTATGTGTGCTACATGAAACTCTGTCTCAAAAAATAAAAAACTGAATCTATTTACTAGCTATCAAGTTTATTATACCAAAGCCAAGCTTCTGCTTTACTTGTTATCGTGTTATAACTACCATAATACACTGGTCCAGAAACTCTGCATCATTTCATTATTTATTCATTTAAAATGCTATAACTCACTTATTTAAAATAAAAAGTCTGGCTATTAAGTCCTAAAAGTAAAATGAAAATTTATAGGTAAATAGCATTAAGCTCTTTATTTAAATATAATTTAAGTCAATGTAGAAAACTAGAACCAATAATGTTTTAAAAAATTATTTGTTTTCCCCTTTTGAGGATACAAATAAAATATAACATTCACCCCATTAGTCAAGTATATGGGACTTTGATTATAGGATATGTTAACATAAGTTCGTCATTACTAGTAAGAATAAAAAACTAACTCCTTGCTTACAATTTACTAACAAGTCAGGAATCTCATTTCAGTGTGAAACTTGGTTCTTTTAAAATGAGAGCCTCATGTTTATGTGACTTGTAGAGTATTCTATATCTTTCACCAACAAGAGATATAAGAATCTCTTGTAATAAAATTTATATGCTAAGACAGTTTCAATGTCAAGAGTATTTTAGACACAGTCTCCATGATAAACATTACAAAAGATATGGCTGTCTATGCTGGAAAGCTAATTATCAGCCATCACTGGCAAGCCATACCAACATCCACACCTATCTGAAGATTCTTATGGAAGAGATATTTAGAAGTTACCTAGGCTTTTTATAGGCATTCTACCAATTCTAGTACATATTTACTATTGTAATGATTACCAGAATAAATGAAGTGTTTTATAAATTTTGAGTATTGATTATAAAATTTGTTATAACTCTCATCCAGGTGCTTTACAACAGTTGTACATATATATGGGGGTTGTGTTTATTGTGTAAACCCTGAAGAAGGAAAATACTCCATCTCAGCCAATTAGACAGTATTAAATTCTGGAGAAGAATATTCTGCTCAGAAACCTTTCATTCAATTCTATAGGCAGAGTCATCAATACTTTTTTTTTTTTTTTTTTTTTTTTTAGTGATTTGTTGAGTTTGTCCTAGTCATTATGTTGGGAAGAAGTAGGAAGATGTAATCATGTCTAGCACATGGTACTACTAGGTGTGCCCTTTCTTCAGGTTTCCAAAAGCCCACAGAGTGTCTCTAGTTAGATGGCTTTTGGTTTTTTGTTTTTTTTTTTAATTCAAGAATCCTCTTTTTGATATTCTGTGTATAGGATTTATTTTTGGACATACAGATGTACCATTGTGTTTATACAACTTTTTTAAGTTCAGGTTCCAATTGTATTAAATGCAGAATTATTTGATGCTGTCTACCTTTTACAGTGAGATCTTTATAGAATAAACAGAAAAGCTCTAGTGGGTTTGTCAATAAATTTAGTATTATATATTATATTGTCATTACAGTTCAGTACTTTGGGTCAGTGATTTGTTTCATAAAGTGGTTATATACTGTCTTTGAGACCCCATCTATTTCTGTTGGGATTCTTTTGATTTTTTTCTATGTACTTCAAACTGTTCTGTGTGGAGCACTGCATTTCATTTTGCCTAGAAGACTTACTCAGTACAGTGTATATTCACCTTTCTAATGGTGAGGGATTTTTGTTCTAAATATTTAGATTTGTACAACATGATGAATGTTTCATTTGGAAAAAGATTCACTTTAAAAATCAGTATTTTCAAATACTATTTAGGATCCTTGTGGTTAGTTCCTTAGTAATAACTGCAAAGGCTGCTTATTTAAACAAAGCTGCTTGGTATTATGCCAGAAAAAAATCATACACAAAACAAGAATCTGTGGTCAGTATCATACTTACATCTATATCTTCTGACAGAGAGCACTTATGTAGCCACACAGATTAATAACAATGCAAATTTGCAAAACTCAAAGTTTCTCAGTACCATATTTCTATCCTGCTTGAGGGCAACATTTATTTCAATCTACTAAAGAGAATGGGTACTAGCCATGAGCATAGGTACAGGGGAATTGAGTATTATACCTCGGGCTCAGAAATTTTTTTTTAATTTTGCCTAAACATTTAAAATATAAAGTATTAAGACAAATGAGCACAATGGGTAATAGAAAACATGAAACTATAAGCTGTTTTATAATGATGTATCATTAACCAAACTCCTTTTATATAATTGTTTCGTCTCAATCCATATAATGTTATACATTAAGTAAAACATGTTTGCAGTTGATTGCCAAAGAGCAAATTTTATCTAAATCCACAACCTGAATAGTTCTGATTTCCTCATGGTTGTAAAATTTAGCCTTAGTTTATGAAGGACAAAATTTAGCCTTCCATTGAACAGACTGCAGTCTGTGCTCTCATGGTTGAACTATCTTTTGTCTTATTTTGAAATTTAGTTATTTAACTGAGTCATGCTGTGACAATTTTCTCAGGTTGAACTCATTTTAGGCTGAAATAGATGGTACTAAAAGTAAACAGATGAGACATGTCTTGTTTCCTTTGACTGAAAAGTCAGCATGCATATTAATTATCCTGACCTACTTCACTGGCATTTGGAAAAAGACAAGTAATTTCCTATTATCCCAATTAACAGTTTCAAAGCTTACTGAGGTATGGGCCTTTTAATACTCTCCTTAAATTTAATTATTAATTATGTCAGCCTCTAAAACTTTTAAAGAGTATAAATAATTAAAGTGTAGATAAAGTATAAAGCTATACTTAATTCAGAAAGTATTTGCTATAACGCTAAAATACTGTCTTTATTAGCATGGTCAGCAATGGCTCAGAATGTCTTTTACTCTTTTATAATGGTAGGGAATTTATATGAGGTTTTCAAAAGCTTTATCCCTTGATCCTGCTGATTTTCTTTTGGCAGTTATGAGGTAGTCTTTCTTATATACGAGTGCACACATTCTTTGTATCCCCCTTTCTTTAATAAAGTTCTCTTTTTCATTATCTTGGAGATTACCTATCAGTATTCTCATTTAATTTGCACATGTATTTGGCTTAGTTTTAAAAATCTAAAATAAAACCTAGGTTTTTCAGCCAGAATGGAAAGATAATTCAATTTATTACCATGTAACTACAGTAAACATTTGATTATCTGGAAATGATACCTATGCTTTCCAAATTAGAAATTCTGAAAAACACATGCTGTATTTATATTTTAAGATACAATAATCTTCAAACATCATTGGCAATATGGGAGCTGCACAGGTTATGTTGTAGTTCAGTAGTCTCATATCTGAAGTTGTCCAGGCAGAGAGGCTGAATAAGGATTACTAATAAATACAGTGCAGAGATGAAGCCTTTAAACCTCTCCAGTTATTCTAAGGGTTCAACAGTCATTTCTTGGAGATTCTCTAAAAGGTATGAGTTTATCTTTAAGAGAATTCAGGTAGATTGTGGGCAACAAGATGTACTTTGAATTCAAACCTGTGTTGTAGGCAGGGTTGGAGGAATGGAACAAGTTGAGAAGAAATAAAGATGCTCCATCAGTTTTTTTCTTTATTTTCTTTTTTAAAATATTATTATATTTTACCTTCTTTTTTCATTAAAAAATAATTTTTATCTATATATATCCCCCTGCTCAACCTCCCCTCCCCCAAAAGAGCAAGAAGTCCCAAATATGGGTCAACTCAAGGCAGCACATCCACTCCAGGGAAGTCTGATCGCACACAAATAAATAATTACATCATCATAAGTAATCGCTGAAATTACAGCTGAAATCTAAAAGGGGTTGATAAAGAATGACACAAGCAAACTGAATTAAAAGATATGGCAAAGTCAAAGAATAGCAGAGTACCTTAAATATGTCACTTTTTTGAAGTTTCCGACACCACCCTTGGTGGTGTACAAATAAATATTGTACAAGTAAATATTTTTTTTTAAAAAAAAAAAGGACCTAGAAATCTAGGGAGAAATCTCAATATCATATTATCTGACATATGACATTATAGGGGACTATATAATACTGATAATTATATGTGAAATATTTACAATTGTAATACTGGTTAGAAGTTAGATTTTAAATCACATTTCGCCTACATGATGAGGACAATTATTAACTATCATTGAGATGTAATATAAATCAAAATATTATGCATCTATATATTAGACATTATTTAAGTCTAGAATATGCTAGGGTTTATCATACCCTGTTTATGCTGGGATTATAGTAACTTGAATTACTGCTCTTCGTACTGTGACCATTTTTAGTCGCATTGGGTGTGACTTGTATGCTCAAAACAAGCCTTTTCTGAATAATTACCATTTCAAATATAAATGTCACAAATATATGACATGAAATTATTACTGCATTTTCATAAACCAGTTACAAAATAGATCTTCCACCACTTCTGGACTGTTGATCTTACACAAAAATTCATAGCATTTGGAACAGTAATTCAAATTAGCTGTTTGCCTGGTTCATAGGCTTACATCTTTCTCAAGTCACTCATCACCTAGTACCATCTTAGTTTAGGGAAAGTATTAATAATGTCTGTAGTTTAATAAATGCCCAGTGGCCTCTCATCTACCAGGAAAATAATCTC
The DNA here is from genome assembly GCA_033318265.1 of Phyllotis vaccarum. NCBI lineage: Eukaryota > Metazoa > Chordata > Mammalia > Rodentia > Cricetidae > Phyllotis > Phyllotis vaccarum. Next base: position 90,940,302 of record JARWLC010000013.1, on the reverse strand, counting down.
AGTGGTGTTAAATAATGAAACTAGTTTTAATGAAAAAAAGAAAGACATCTCCATGCTAGAGCCATATTAGCAAAACGATATAGCCTGGTAAGATTTAATCTCATTTAACAGAAAGACAACCTATCATTATCTTAGGAAAGATAAGCTTTGATTTACATATTTGCCAAAATAGATAATCAGATATAGTCATAATGTTGCTTCTTACTATTTTCACAATTTACAAGTGATTCACAAGTAAATCACTTTTCAATTTAGCTTCTCAATGGGAGTAGTTTCTAGCAAGTTGTACAGAAACCTCTTTTAAACTCAGCCTGCTTTTTCCTTGTTTGCCTTGAATTTATATATCAGAAGTTCTCTTACCTGCTTAAATGACTCAGCAAATTTTTACCTTTTTTTCCTTTAAAAAATGTATCCCCTGCTCCCCCTCCCTTCTGTCCTCCCAGTCCCTCCCAGTCATCCTTCAGCCTCCTCCTCCCTATCCACTCATCCCCTTCTTTATAGAAATTTTCTAATACTATCAGCTTATCCCACTATTCTATAACAGCCAGGCCATAATCTAAGTTTTGTTAAGAACCCTGTGAATATCAAGAGCTCAATGGCTAAGAGCACTTGCTAGCACAAGCTGTTTTTTCAGAGGGCCCAAGTTTAGTTCCCAGAGAATCCATATCCAGTTACTCACAACATCTACAATTCCAGCTCTAGGGGATTGGACATACTCTTCCAATCTCCACAACCACCATGCCCACAGGTAGCATATTCTAATTTTCTCTCTCTCTCTCTCTTCCTCTCCCCTCCCTCCCTCCTTTTCCACTTTTTCTCCCTCCCTCTCTCTCACACAGACACAGATAATTTAATTATATTCTGAAAAATTCTTCTTTAATGGGAGAGAGTTCTGAATAATGCGTTGTTCATTAATGGGCAAGTGCCCATATATGTATGTTTGAGTGTAAAGGAGGTGATACTTTGTTATAAGAATATTTAATATTTAAGCTTAATACTTCAGAACTCCTAGAGTAATTTCCTAGACAATTTTAATATGACAATATCATGTGTATTCATTTCTGACACCAACACAAGATATAGGTATGCCAATAAAATAGATATATTAAATTATTTCACAGAAATTTTAAGATAATTGAATACTATAAAGTCATTTCAGACAACTTACATATTATTTAATATTCCCGATTGTTGATTCTAGAACATTTCAATAATCTACATTTAATCTATTAAAATGTAAATTAAATCCCTGTTTTTCACTTTTCCTTTACTGTAAAAATATATAATCCAATTATCTCTAAACATATCCTATTCATTAGGTATTTATTATTGACTTATGAAATGACAAGTGCTATATTGTTAGTGTATCTAAATCTTCAATAAATCTTTGATTTCCAAAAATTTTATAATTCTTTATTTAAAGGAAACAATTCAAAATATATGGCAATTTTCTTACTTTGTACCAATAATTTTCCCACACATCCAGTTTACAATTTTGTAAAAAAGGTTGTTGGAGAAATAGCACAAAGTATTCTTTCCCATTTTAATTTATTATGATTCATGCAACTTAGCAAGACTTAAAATGAATTGAGTAATAGCTATGTCTAATTTGGCTCACTCCTTAAAAATCGTGTCTTAGAAATTATCAGAAAAATATTAGTAATGACTACTAGATGCATATTATACGTTTTAATATCTTAATACAAATTTGATTTTAAGGATTTTGAACTTTCTTCCCCATTTAAAATCTTTGCCCTACAATTCTAAGTCTAATGTTTTATTGTACTAAGAGTCCTTGGATAAATCACTCACAGAACATGCTGAGATAATGCCTAAAATCTGTTTATTTGGTTTCCAGATTTTTTTCATCCATGACTCTATAGGTTCTTTGCATTCCAAAATTTACTTAAATTTTTTAAGTAAAATTGTTATTTTACCCTACCACCATCTATTCTGTGACTTATGAAATGCACATTTTAAAGCATACACCTTGTGAGTTTTGATGAAAGAAAATAGCCCATGACTTCAATGTCACTTAATTCACATTATATCATCTTTCAATTGGCAACTTTAATTTTTTTCATTGCACTTTAATTATGTCAAACTCAGGAGTTTACTTTTTTCCTAAAAAGCATGAGACAGCACAAAATCAGTGTGGCTTTTATATAACAGTTCAACAAAATTTAACACTAACCCCTATCCCTCACTTTGAACACTATTGTCTTTGTATGCCTTGTATACTTTCTGGGAAGCCTCCTCTAGATTTATCACCTTGAGCACTGAGGATTATGATATGCTTTTTGCTAACTTAATTAGAACCATGCCTCAGAAGGAAAGTGTTTACAGTCCAAAAATAAATCAATGGAAATGCTAAATAACTTTACTTAATAATTAAGTGAAGTTATATTCATCTAACTTCAAAAGCTTCTTGAACTTAGAGGGATGTATCCTTTTGAATGTGTTTCTTTCTGTTGTTTTTCTCTAGAATATATTGTGAAATTCTTTACACTAAGGGGAAAGCTCATTTAGTTAGTTGTTTTTGTTGGTGTAGGCATAGAATATATGTATGTATATATTCTTCATGAAAATATGAGTAAAAGCTCTCTGACCATAACGTAAACCTTAGGAGTTCTAAGACAGTTGTATTCCCCCTCCCATCCAAGAAAAAGAGACCTTTTAGACTTGAGAAAAATTATTATTGAGTCTCTGTGGGAGTATTTTAGGATTTCAGAAATCCTGAGTCCAGAAGACAGGATTTTACATTTTTAAAGTTCATTCTTGTATTTGCACAAAAGTAGATTTCTGACCATTTAAATTAATTGTGAAACTGAAAATTAAAAAATAGATTTAAATAAAGACAGAGAAAAGTGTTAAAAGGCTGTCATATGACAGACAGAATAAGATAGTCTTGTAAGTTCCAGAGAGCCATAATAAGTGAAAGATAAACAAAAGCTAATTTTATCTTACTCATATGTAGAGTGACTGGTCTCATAGGTTTAATGGGTTCCCCATATTCAGAGTATTTTAAAAAAGAAACCAATGGCAGGTTTGATGGAACTTATTTGTACTCTAAGCTACATTATAATCTGAAGCCTTCTTTGGTTTTCCTTAGCATAAAGCCTCATCATTAGTGCTTACCATGTGCATGTGTCCAGAGCTGTACAGTGAAACAATGTTGTCAAGCAGTTTTTCTCTTCTTCAGCTGACTGCCTATAATCACTCTAACTTTATACTGATAGGAGATCTAGATGCCATTGTTTCAAGTGTGATGAAACTATTACAGAGACTCATTAACCTATTAACTGATACTTCATATAATGCTTTATTGTCAGCAAATTAAATAATACTCAAGCTGATTTCTTTCTTTTAGTCCAAATGAAACTATTTACATTTTTCTGTTGTTTTAATATATCCAGTTTCAGCTAGAAGTTTTCAACTGTGTCACCAAGTTTCAAATCTTATTTTTATCATCTATGGTATTAATCATCTTTCTACTTGAATAGGTAGTTTCCATTTTCCAACATTCCAAACATTCTTTCCTTGAATTTAGTGAATTAATTAAGAAAAACTTACTTTTTAAAAGAAAATGCTTATAAAAAGAAAGAATCAAGGACTAAAACCTTTATGTCAGTTTCAGTAAGTCATTCAGAGTGCTTTATATGGACCCACCTATCTAAATAGCTTTCTATCCATATTCATAAAGGTTTCATTTAAAATTTCATCTTGTAGAATCGCACTACCTATGACTTTCTTCTTATATCCCATCATAGAACTGCTGTCCAAAAGCTAGTTTTAGATACTTCTTTGTGATTATATCCAAATGGTCCTTTCATCATTTATTTTTTAAGATGAAACTCCTTCCAATCATAGCCTATTGTGAACTCCCTCATCTATTTCTATCAGGCTTATCAGTATGTTCGTGAAGAACTGCTGCTGATTTTTTAGCTGTTTCAATAAGACAGCTGTTTAAGTTTAAAGCAGTGTCTTAAGTAATTCCTATAATAATTTCCAAAATTTTTAGGCATTTGCTGTGGTTATAACCTGCAGGTTCAAAGAGAACACAAGATAACTCTTATTAGTCCCTTTTCTCTAGAATCATTTTCTATGTGCAGATTACATACTCCTAGCAGGAAAAGCCTAAGATGTCAATAAAATTCTATGGTGCTTCTGCATTTTGTCATTGCTTCTTCTTAATTCTAAAGGCTCTTCTTTTATTTTTTATTTATTTTTATTTTTATTTTTTTATTTTTTTTATTTGCCAAAAGCCTCAGCTGAGCACTTTTGTGGCATTCTTCTTACAAGCATTTGGTATTATCTGCTATTTGTTTCTGGGAGCCTATCTGTCTCATTTTTGTAGAAATGTCAATATTTTAAGGAGAAATAAAAGAAATTACAGGATCAGTTTCATCCCCTCCTTTCTTCTTCACCCTTATCCATCAGTAGGAAAGGAACCTACCATATTACTTTCAGCAGGTCTTTAATTCCTGGGCTCAGGTAATCCCTCACATCAGCTTCTATGGCAGAAACTACAGGGTTTCCTGTAGTAGTGGGGTTTCTTTGGTCCCAGGCGGCCAGAGACCCAGACCCTGCCATGCCAGACCTCTTAGTGGCCCGCCACTCAGGCCCCCAGAAATGACTCAAACGCTTATATTAACTTCATATTGTTTGGCCTATGGCTCAGGCACATTGCTACCTAGCTCTTATATCTTAAATCAACCCATTTCTATTAATCTGTCTGCCACGTGGCCTGTGGCTCACCTGTGCTCTTACATGTTGCTCCTATGGGCTTCAGCTCCATCTGCCTCTGACTCCGTCCTTCATTTCCTAACTATTCTGATTCCTCCTCCTACTTCTTCTATGGTGCCTGTCATGGCCCAAAACAGCTCCTTTATTTAAAGATTGAGATTCACGGCATACAGAAAGGCATTCCCACATCACTTCTCCCTTTCTGTCTAATCAAAAAGGAAGGTTTTGATTTTAACATAGCAAAATTACATATAACAAAATATCTATCAAGCAAGAATTAGTTACAATATCTAGTCTATTTGTATTTAGCAAAATTAAAGAAAATACTCTATCATCTACCTTATCTTCATGAACCTAAAGTTTTATATCCAATATACCTTTCAAATGACTAAGAAAAAAATGTACCTATAACTATCTAATCTTCAACTACGTCAAAGACCACAGAAGGATATATTTACTCAAGTAAACCAGATGTGCAAGCGACTTCTAAAATCTAGAAATGACAGAGATGACACCAATCCGCCTGGACAGTCACCCAAAGTTCGTTTATAAAGTTGGGGCATCTATCTTCAGCCTACAGGCCCAGAGTCTCTTTTCATTTCTGTGAAGCAGGAAATCTGCTCTGCCCATTCTGGCACAGTTCATCAGTTGCTTCTCCTCGAGTCCTGAAGAATGTCTTGACAGTTTTCTCGTAAAGCAGGAACCTGAATGACCATTTCGGCTTGTTCTGCCAAAGATCAGAGGTCATCTTCTTATGGAACCTGCATGTCCAGTTTAAACAGCATATTGTCAAGCAGTCAATATAAGAACAGGTTCATGTCCAGTGGCTAACCATTACCACAAATAGAGTAGACTCCATATGGAGTTTCTTCAATGCCCGTTTTTCTCTTGAAGAAAATTGATGCAGCCAGGAGCAAATCTGTCTCATTGTCCAGAAAAGTCTAAGTTCTTAAAATATTTTAAATGCCATATTCTGTAGGTCTTAGAAGTATTTGAAGATTACTTATCTAGTTGAATTATATCTTTGTATACCTAAAAATCTAACTAACAAGCATTTCTTCATTATACAATTCTAAATCAGTTACATAAACATCCTATCTTAAACAAGAGTAGAAAAATACATACAGCATAAGAGATTTGACCTTAAATTTGTATCAATAAACCAAAATCTATACCAATGTAAAACATTTTGAGATTAACAGCTAATTTCCTGATTTAAGTAAATTCAATAATCTAATTTTTTAAAAAATCATTTATATACCATATCCCCCTTTTTCTTCTTAGAAAGAGATTAACTATGACCATTAACCATTTATAATGAAAACAAACATCTAGAAACAATATTTGGGGAATTTGGGTGTTGTTTTCCATTACTACTTCCTGCTGATTAAGGGGAGTTGAAAATCTCATGGTTGCTGAGATTCTTGGATCAGTCTGCAGCTCTGAAGCTGATATGGCCATCTCTTCCCATCAGGTTTTTTCAAGGGGTCTTGGTTGATGAAACAATATTTGCCTGGAAGCAATCCACAGGTTCTCATCTTCTGTGGAAACAAAAGCAGAACTCTTCCAAAGCAATAAATCCTTAGACACAAATTTCAAAATCAAAATACCTTTAAAATATATATTCTTGTTTAATTTAGTAGCCTTTGCATTTGCAATCCATTGTCTTTCTGCAGTTAGCTCATTGACAGTTAAAAAATTAAAAGAAAACACAGTAACAACCAAAATCCAGATTTTATGTCTATTTTCCATCTTTATGTGGCTTTTTATATTTTTATTACTCTATTTCTCTTTTTAAAGACTTTATCATCTTTCTATTCTCTCTGAAGCCTATGTACCTTTTACACATATTGTAACCCATTTACAGGTTTTTCTTTTCATCTGAATCTGTTTTATTGTGAATCCTTAATCATCTTCTAACCATAAGAGCTTTTAAAATACACTCTCTTAAAGAGCCGCATAGTTTTTGCCAAGGAAGCTGAATCAGTAAGTTCTCGTTCGTGGCCAGCAAACAGCACACCCAAGAAAATGCTGCTACTAAGAAACCATCTTTGTTTCCTTTTTATTCAAAATAAACAGAAATCTAACATCAATCACATGCTACTGAGTCTTCTGTGAGATTTCAGGAATCCGCCTGCTTGCAGCTTACAATGCCTGCCATCAGTCCGCTGGCGCCATTTTGAATGTGACCTGGAGGCCACACTTTCTTTGTACAATGACCTGCTTTAGATGCACAATTCGGAAGCTCCTTTGGCTCAGTTTCTGTGATCTAGAACCCTTTCTAATCTTTCTCAGGCTTTAAGTGGATATTCGACACACATTGGAGTGCCATCTGTAGTAGTGCAGTTTCTTGGTCTCAGGCGGCCAGGGGCCTGGACCCACAGATCTGCCTTGCCAAACCCCTTAGCTACCCAGCCGCCCCCTGCTCAGGCCCCCAGAAATGACTCAGATGCTTATATTAACTTCATGCTGTTTGGTCTATGGCTCAGGCACACTGCTAGCTAGCTCTTACATCTTAAATCAACCCATTTCTATTAATCTGTCTGCCACGTGGCTGTGGCTCACCTGTGCTCCTTACATGTTGCTCCTTTGGGCTTCAGCTCCATCTGCCTCTGACTCCGCCCTTCCTTTCCTACCTATTCTGATTCCTCCTCCTACTTCTTCTATGGTGCCTGTCATGGCCCAAAACAGCTCCTTTATTTAAAGATTGAGATTCACAGCATACAGAAAGGCATTCCCACATCAGTTTCCACTGCACCAAGCCCTTTCAATCTTTTTTAATAGCTACTGCTATTCTGTTGAGTACGAGGTCAAAACGCTTTTTACCTGTTACTTTATATTTCTTTTTTTATTTTCTTAGATGCATTTATTTTATGTGTGTGAGTGTGTTTCTTGCATGTATATGTTTGTACCACATGCAAAGTAAGAGAGCATTGGATGCCTTGCCAGTGGAGTTACAGTTACAATCCACTATGTGGGATCTTGGAAGTAAGAGCAGCAAGTGATCTTAACTACTCACCCACCTATCTAGATCTATATTTATATTTTTGACACAACAGTTATCTGGGTTTTAACGTATGCACCAAATCCATGCATATATTCTCGTCTCCACGAAGTGATGTTGAGACTTAAGTGTGTTAATAACTTAAGCAGAAAAAAGCAAATCAAGTTATATATTTTATAATTTTCATCTTCATATGGTTTAATGAAAAAATTAATTCACCAACTTCTATAAATAATGCAAAAATAGCTCTATACATATTACTAACATTTTAGGGTAAGTTTTCATGATTTTTAACCCTTTGTTCTTATTGCCCTCAAATAATACCAGGATATAATGAGATAGAGCACTTGCTGCAACCATAACAGACTTTTGACTTGTACTATTAAGTGCAAGAAAACAAGAATACCAGAGAACTCCAGAAGCTTGTATTTTAGATGCATAGCCTGTCCTTGATAAGTTATTTCTTTGTTCAGCTATCTTAAGTACATTGTAGGCTTTATCATTCTGTACTGAACATTAACTCACATAACCAAAAATATTAGCATCAAGTTATAGAAACAAGTTGAGTTCAAGGCTTTTCATTGTAATCTTTTTTCAACAAAAGACTTATTTACTTTTAACGTTCATTGGTGAGGGTATGTGTGTGCACATCTGCACACATACTTTTAGTAATCAGAGTAACTTATGGGGAGTCTGTTTTCTCTTCTTCCATCATGTGGGTCTCAGGTTTTGAACTTGGGTAGTCAACCTGGGAGGTAAGTGTCACATAGCCTACTGAGCCATTTACCAAAAGTTAGGCTTTTTATATAAAATAATAGTGATGTCTTATTACAAGTTAACCACCTCTTATTCAAAAGTCAGAAACAAAAAGTGCTTTGAAATCCAAAATTTTTTAGAACTTTTAAGTTTCAAGACATTTTGGATTTGGAATTTTGAGAATAAGAATACTCAACCAGTAATAGAAAAAAAATCATACAAATATTCCAAAATATAAAAACCCTGAAGCTTAAAGTGCTTTTAGTCCAAACTATTTTGGGTAATAAGTACTCTAGTTTTGTATCATAAAATACCATTTTCTTCTGTAAAGAACCTATAAAGTGTGGGGAAAGATGGATGTGATAGTATCTACCTGTAATCTCAACACTAAGGAAGGAGGTAAGAGCAGAAAGATTAGGAGTTCAAGGCTGCTGTCAACTCCATAGTGAATTTGAAGCCATCTGTACTACCATATGATCCTTTTTCAAAACAAACAAACAAAAAAAACTGGAATACTTTACCAGCATTTTTGAAAATACATGTCAACGTTTCAGTATGTATAATTATAAAATGAAAAATAAGATAAGGCTACATCGCTGGTATTTCCCCAGATTTTCACACATAGCCAATGTTAAGTCTTTTCAAACTGAATAATTAATATAGCTTGGCTGATTGCAAAAAATAAACGAATAAGGTTGAGTTAGCCTTTTAAAACGTTATCTTCCTAACTCCCTAAGCATGTATTAACCAGAGTATAAAACATATTCTATATAATGATTTCTATATAATGATTTCATAGAACACATGATAAATGTTAAATAAACTATTTTTTAAAAATCACATACATTTGTAACTTGCAAAATACTATATATTCCTGTGGAAAGAAAGATATAGGTTTCCAAAATTTGATTTCTAATTAATTGTTCTATGATCCAAAATAGCAAATGAAATACTCTTTAATGTTCTGTTGAAATGTAAGGGTTCCCCCAGTATATTAAGAAATGTTTTCATAAATGACTTTATTTTCTGTCAGTTTAATTAATAGGCCTCCCAGCACTGATAAATGGAATCCAACAGCCAAATTACACAAATGATTCACTGTGTAAACATCTGTAGTGTTCCTACTGGTGACACAAAAACTGTCTTCAGAGTCTTAAAAGTATAAGAAAGTCCATTGCTGATATTCAGAACTACTTTTTCATATTAAGGTCACTGGTATCAAATAAGGTATTTAGCCAGTTGATAAATGATTTCAATCAAATGTGATGACATTAAAATGATGAAAATTCTTCTTGTAATTGGAATTATTATGTGAAAGAGTAGAATGCTCCCAAGCTTTCTGTCATGACTTGTTTTTATCACAATTAGAACTTTGATATATTAAGGATATACTTGACCATACTTTATTTTACTTATTGTTTAATTTCTAAAACCAGAGCTTGTCTTAAATTGAGATTATGTGACTAAGTTGTGTATCATCCCTAGTAGCTCATAATTTAAGTAGCTGTATAACCCAATTAAATGAAAGTATGAGTGACAGACCTAATCAAGTAATATATAATTCCAATTATTATGCTTTTTAAAATTTTCTCTAGTCAAAATATTGAATTTTTAGAAAAACCATGTAATTGAACCAGTGATACTATAAGAAATTAGATCTTATTAGTGATTAGAAAGTGACAGTTGAGACTTAAAATTATCTGAACCCAGTTTTTATAACAGCATATCATACTATGAAAGCTGAAGAAGAGACAAATTAATAAACAAACTGCTCAAACACTGGGGTGAAACTTAACTACTCTTTCTGATACATTTTCAATAGTTTATGAAAAATTAGATATGAGTAAGTTTATAGTATACCATTTAGATTTCTTTACAGAATAACTAATGGTCATGTTACCATGACACCTACTTTCCTGTTTCATACAATGTAGAAGGAAAAGTAGTCACTCAAAATCTAGTTAGGGGCCAGATTCCAAACAATAAACATATCCTACTGAGCATTTGCCTATACCTTTACCAACAATTCCTCAAGACAATAAGGTACTTAAAATATTTTTTATGTTTCTAATGTGCCTCTGTCAACAAAGTAAGAACCGTTTGTTATAAAATATTATGAGTTCTGTTGATAATTTATCCTGTCTTCATTTATATTCCTAATACTAATGACATACAAATAACTTGGCATCATAGGTCATTCAAAGAAAATACCCTATAGTGATAACTGCATTATTCCTTCACATAAGACCAAAATCATTTTTCCTTGATGTGGAAGTACCAGAAATAGCACTTGTGATTTCAGACTTTTATTTTCCTGAAAGTCCTACCTCTACCATATAGTTCACACTTTTTGAAGTAAGTTTTCTTATTTTAGGTATTATGCAGTTTTCTGGTGTGATACTCACTGGTCAGACAAGAATTGTTTGTTGTTGTTTTTGTTTTGTTTTGTTTTTTAACATTGAAAAAGAGCACATAGGGCACATGACTACCAATGTAAAGCCTTATCAGAGGAATCAATTACAAATGGTAAATTATATACGAGGGAAATGTCTTTTAAAAAAAAAAAAAAAAAGGCAGGCTCTCATTGTATATCACACCCTGGGCCTCCAATGTGCAGAGATCCTTCTGCTTTAATTTTCCAAATGCTGAAATTGCAGAGATTTGCCAGCACACGTGACTAGATTTAACTAGATTTGTTAAGTTGCTTTAAGGAACTCCTGAGGCAAAAATACAAGTTATTTGAGTTTCAGATTTTGTCCATGCTAAACACACAAGCAGCATTTGATTTCAGCTTGCTGTTTCTATGGGAAGCAATGTAATGTAGTACCTACTTCCCAAGCTGACTTTTTCATCACCATGGTGACCAATCTACCCACACAACTAAGATCTATAATCATGTGTAGTATCGATAAAACTAAGATCTTGGTTCTTAAGGCCTTCTATAATTAAAATATATTATTTTGTTAAAGAAGACTTACTACTTATACTTTTGAGGTATCTATTGATTTTCCACAAAGGAAACAAAATAGGGTCTTTAGTGTTGTAATGAAGATTGACAATAAGGAGGAAGAAAATGTCATCCTGATGTTTTCTTTGGTCAGGTTCTAGTTTTATGTCTATTGGTGTGTGCTATGCTCAGTCAATTCCTGGGGAATAATGTCTTCTTTTAAAACTATGTGAAAAACTTTCTAAATAGTAATGAGCATGTGATTAATATACACTTGATGGTGACTTGAAACTACTTATTTCTGCACTTACCCAAATCAAGAGATAAGTTGTTTGAGAACCATGATTTTTAGTATTCATGGACTTAAGAAGGCATTGATGTACTATTTTATGATAAATCATCTTTTAACATTTTCTATTTAGGTCTGAGGAAATAGCTCTTGAGTCACACACAAACCAGTATGTCTTATAATGTGTTTATATGTATTTGTGTGTGTGTTGCAGTAGTATATATATATATATATATATATATATATATATATATATATATATATCAAAGAACTCTTTGATATATATGTATCAAAGAACTCTGAAAACATGGCCCTATGTATGTTCTTGTATTTATTTATACAATAATGATGCTAATAACATAAACACATACACTTGTAAAATAAATATGACTGGTTTCATGGAGTTTTTTGGTGAACATTTTTGTTACAGATAAATTATTTACTCCATAGCTGTTATGATTTTTGCTCTTCTATTCCCCTACAAACAGTGGTGGTAACTACACCAAATAGTAAGGGAGTTTTAAGTAAAACTTGGGAATCCTAAATATCACCTTTTTTCATGTTTCAGTGCAATAAAAAGTGACTTGATACAGTCTCTCTTCCTTAATAGTTATATCTTTTCATAATATAAAGGCAGCAAAGTCCTTTATAAATAATATATAAGTCATAGAAATGTTTAAATCCTGATTGGGTTGCAATGAAATATGGAGTTTTCATTTTTGAAATATATTACAAATAATGTAGCCCCATCAACCACTATAAAATAAATCAGTTTACAGATAAGAAACAAATGTATTAAGATTAGACGTTTTTTACATTTCAGTATAAATTACATTTTAAGCTACAGAGAACCTTCAAATATTTTATTTTTATAAAAAAGTCTTACCCTAGTGAAGTTTCTGTATGTGTCTACTTTTCTGCAGTTATACTGGTGAGTGTAAAATTTAACATATAATACTAAATGTTAAACACAGATATGCCAACCTTTTGCAACAGCTATAAAGCATTTATATTTTTCCATAAGAACACTTAGAGTCAGCATCTCTGAATCTCTCTAATAAAATTTAATTTTCCTTATAAGACTCAATACTATATAATATTTTCCACTATACAATATTGTGGAGAAGGAGAAATGAAGCTCATATTTTAGGTGGTAGATTTGCCATAGGTTTCTAGATTCTGTGCTTTTCTAACTCAAATACAAGATACATTTGCTGGTCCAAATTCTAATAGCTATTAATTTCCAAAACAACTAAGATTGAATTTGAATACACATTAATCCATGTTTTTAATTAAGATGAAAAATTATACTAATTGGTTTCACCTTTGGTACAATTTTATAAATATATTTTACAGTAATTCTTACCAAATATTTTTCTTGTAAAGAACATGACACATACCACTAAAATCAAATTTGCATGTTGAATTGTGGAACTGTTTTAACAAATGAGCTTTATGATAGTCTATGATATAATAGCCATAGATATTGGAATGTAAAGAGAGTATATAAAATGTTATATTAACCATATGACAGATTTAAGTAAAGAAAAGGGTTAGGGATAAATGAGTGTCATCTTGAATTTTCTTCTTGTTCTTGGCATTTGCTTTGCTAGAGAAGATATTTTTGATGGTCCTGAAATTCAATTGGCAGTGCCCCCACAGCAGCTTATCTCCTTGCCAAAGTTGTTAATGAGTAAATGATCCCAAATGTCAGACTGGCATGCCAAGGAGGTTATTAATAAAGCATTAACATTTAGAAGTTATCAAAAGGAAAATCAATGATTTAAATATTCAAATCTCAAAAACAGTAAACAAAATCCCCTTCTAAGTTCTATAATTAAAGCAGTATATAGTTTGAGAGGACTATATAATCTTTAGATTTTAAGTTTAAGAATAACTCCTTTTCTTATTATACTACAATTTTTCCACTACTGCCCTTCTCCACAACTACCTCTTATAATTTGTTGAAAAGAATTTAGTATTTCACTTCCTTTTTAATATTAAGTTCCTCTTTTTCCCTTCCCCCTCATTTGCTCTTCTGGGATGACACGATCGTGGATCTGATACTGAATGGCATTCTTTAAAAATAATAGTATTCTTACTATATGATAATGACAGAACTTTTAGGATAGTTTAAAAATTCAGTATGAGAGTACAAATAGAGTAGAGTAGGGCTGAGCAGGTAGTTTGGAGGTAGATCACATTTACCATTCATGAGACCCTGGATACAGTCTCTGTACCACAAATTTATCAGGAAGAGCCTATAAATGTGGCCTATCCTGTAGGTATATCTATTAGATACGACTTGGAAAGATATTGTTGATTTGGAAAACACAAATTCATTTATTTTTTTATTATATTTTGAATAATTGGAGAGTTGGGCCACTAACTGCACATCATGAAGATGGGAACTAAAACTGTCTTACCACAGCCTCAACATTTACTGAGCAAAGTTCAAGTTTGATCAGCAAATTGGTCAAAGAATATAAAAGGAAGATACACAGGAATTTCTCTTAGCTATTATCCTGTTAGAATTTTCAATTTGGAGACGTCATGTAAAATGCTCATATTCAGTGGTTTCTGAGATGACAACGTAATCGGTGTTTTCAAAACATTTTTACCACTTGATCACTTACGTGGCTCAAAGAACAGGTCAGGAAAAAATACCTTTCAAAGTATTCATGAGGTTTTTGAAAGTATAGTAGGATTAGAAGGAGGAAAAGAAGACACTGAATGACATGATTTAGAACAAACTTAAGTATTGTTAATTCCAAGGTTTTGTTTTTGTTTTATTTTGGCAAAGACATACATAATCAGAGATAAAGTGTTTGGTGACTCGTGTCCTCACTGTATTGTTCGTTCTCATTACTGAATTACTTCACACTCATCATCACAAGGTCTAATTCTTTTCCTTTAATATAAACATAAAAAGTCATAGTAAAGTTTGAATTCTCATATATTAAAAACATACATTGTTCATCTCTAGGAATTATTGAGGAACTTTTGTTTTTCCTATAGTGAATTCTTGGCTCAGAATCTAGCCATGTTGCTGCTTTAGCTATTGTGACAAACTAAGGACTTTAAAGATTTTTTTTTTAAATATTTAAGTACAAAATATGTCACAAAACAACCTAATGTGTGTAGACTGACACCCACTCATACTTCTTAAAGAAAACTTCACCAGGAAAAAAAATGGCCTTTAGAAATGAAGCTTTTGTATTAGCAATAAGTGAAAAAAAATGCTTCATTTCCAAAGATTTTTCAGGCTGGAACATAACAGTGGTAGAGTGAGTGCTTGGATGCATAAAACCTTGGCTTCAGTCCCCACCACTGAACACGAATAAAGATTTTAGGTCTTCAGGTTCTCCAGATAGTGATTTTGTTTTTTAACTCAGACAGCCAGCATGGCAGGATTACTCTCACAAATTACTAAGTAAAAATTGCACTCTGATGCCATAGCAGTATGTACATTAAGATAAAGCCCCACTTTCATAATGAAATATATTACCTCCTATGAATTATACAAATAGGTTGTAATTGTGCTTTGGAAGCATAGAGAATATTTTTCCTCTATCTAGGTTAACAAAATATTTTACTTTTTAAAGAACGTCCTAAGTTCTATTAATATAGGTGCAAACTTAATTAATTTTACTATTAACATATATGATTTTTACTATTTCTCATCTTATTTGGATTGAAGATAATTTATCATGAAAATTCTGTTCCTGGTTCACAAAAGTAAAGATATTTTCCAACCCCTGACCCATTTTATTAAATAAAAATAGAAAGGCAACTTTCAAAACTACTTTTAGTTCAAACTTTTAGAAGAAAGTGGGTCCTTAAGCCTCAAGTCCATTCCTTCAGATGTTTATATTGATGAAAGTAATTATTACTTAGACTTTAAGAGAAACTAAAATCTGAATATATATGTATGTGTGTAGAGAAAAGGAAAATGTCAGGTAATTATAGTAACTAAACTTTTAAAAACTTACCATAAAACAGTTCTATCTGAAGTTCCTATGTTGTCACTACAGGACTTGGTCATCTGCTATCAGTGACCTTCACTGTGCACCAGCAGTCTATGACTACTTCTTTGAGTTCTTGCTCTTGGATTTGCCCCCAGGCTTACTTGAAATGAAACCAAATAAATAGAATGAGCTCTCTTTTGGAACTCAAACTAAGTGGGGATATTGTTAAGTGTTTGTTTGGTTTGAGTACATATTTCTATTTTCAAGTATTTTTCCCTTATTCAGTAAGATAATTTTTAGCTGCTTTTATTCTAATTCAATCATAATCACTCTCCTACAAATGTTTATGATTCCACCATTAACCACTGCAATATAAATTCTAAACATCTGATTGAAATCAACTATTTCTAGCAGGTATGTTTTTATATTTCTAAAACTCGTGTTTCCAGAATTTATATTTCTGCTTACTATTTGAGTGGGTCTTAGTGGGGCCATTTTTAAACTCATGAAATAAAGAAGGAAAAACATATACTTCTCAAAATATTCTGCATTCTCACAGTGACTGTTGAGAATCTGAAAGGGACTTGCAAAAAGGCACCAAAGTGCAAGTTTCTCAGAAGTAAACAAGACTTTTATGGAATCGTCTCACTTTGAAATGGGTTTGTTTGTATTTGTAAGATTTCTTGTCAATGTGTCATGTACCTTGAGCACTTTGTGCCTTTACCCATCATTGTCCTGGCTTATTAGTGCTTTTAGTTTATATTCAGAAGGCATATACCTAACCATACAATTGATTCAATTGGGCTTAGTCTAAGAATATCTTTGTCATTGTTCTATTTGCCTCAAAAAATAAATAGGAAATATTTAACTCGACATAAAATTTTATGTTTTAAGACTTTACTCAAGCATTTTCTCGAGATCTCTTTCATCTTTTTCATAATTTTAGGAGACCAAGATATTTCCAAGACATTCTTCAGCAAAAACCTTGAACTTGTTTAAGCTGAGTAATACTGTGTTCCACTGATGGAAGGGCTGAAATAAATGCTATATAACATCCCTACTTCAAAGCTAATGATTTGGAAAATACTTATATATACAGGATAGCTATTGATGTTGCTTAAAAAAAAAAACAAAAAAAAAACAAAAAAAAAAAACACTACTCACTGAGTAGCTCTTGCCAGTGCAACTGGCCTGAAGCAGATCTCAAGCTACAATGGGCAAAAGAATCATTACTTGTATAAACTGCAAATTCCAGAGTTTCATACTCAGAAATCCTGGTCCAGTATGTAAGAAATGCAATGTAGAAATTTGTGTTTCACAAACACCTCCAGCTTTAAGAGTCTCTAGACAATGGTACTTACCACAAATAGTTGAACTCCTTTCCTTAAGGAGTTACCTTCTTTTGTGCTAATATTAACCGATTGGCAATGAGTGCTTACCACTTTGAAATAGTAATTCTCCCTACAATATTTTACAGAGGCAAGGGACTAAGATATTCTCCAATCTCTTGTAATAATACCCAGTAATATTATAGAAACAATACTGTAAGTGT
This sequence comes from Phyllotis vaccarum, assembly GCA_033318265.1. Taxonomy (NCBI): domain Eukaryota; kingdom Metazoa; phylum Chordata; class Mammalia; order Rodentia; family Cricetidae; genus Phyllotis; species Phyllotis vaccarum. The sequence goes on along the minus strand of JARWLC010000013.1, from coordinate 90,923,040 downwards.
AATTAAACCCCACTTGATTACCAGAACTCTAGTTCAGTTAATATGGATTAAATGTCCATTAGGGAATATACTAAAAATGGAAATATTCATGTAATATTATTTCTGCAAGGAAATAATGAATGTAAAAACTAAAAAAACTTGTAAAATATTTTAATTACATAGAAAAATTAAGGACAGTTTACATTGAGATATGGTTTATGATCCAAGTTAGATTGCCTCTGATTTTCCAGTCTGAAATCCCATACTTTTATCAAAGAGTGGTAGGACCTAGAAATGAGTTTCCAGCATCATAATCTTTTTAATGGTGAGATATTATATGTTATTTTACTTGACCTACATAGGAAAATAACTTAGCTCTCGGCCCCTTTTCTGCAGAGTATAATGTGATAAAAAAAAATTGCTTCTGCTGGTTTTGAACTACACTGTATTTCATTTTTCACGTATCAGTTATTTTCCCTTCCCATCTTCAAAGGGATACAGTAACAGAGAGATTGCTTTCCCAAATCCTTCTCCCTCTTTGTTTCTTCTGGTGCTATAACCAGACAATACGACAGAATGCAGCAGATAAAAATTCTACCTTATGTTAGTGATGACAAATATTGCCAGTGTGTACCTGCTGACAGTATTTGGATTCCTGAAGATGCAAAATGAAATGAACAAAGAGAGACATCAGTTTCTCTGAATTCTTTGCTTTTCTGGTCATTCCAAAACCTTATTCTAAACTCCTTGATGTGTGGCTAATGGTCAGATATGAAATCATCCTTTTGTCACGCTTATTGTTGTAGCTTTTCATTCCTTTTCACTTTGTGTTATTTACTCTGAGTCCCCCTCATCAGAACATACAAGCTAAGGCTATTTTACTTTCTCTAGATCAGGACAGTTGCATTTATGTCATAGCAGGAAGACAAGCCTTCTGGTTAAAACACAAGGAAACTCTTCTTAATACCTTACCACTAAGAAATCCATTTTGATTTTTTTTTAAAGACTGATGGTTTTGCACCTATGTGAGCAATAGTTTAGCTGATTTCTGATTCAAAGTAAAGACATGTCTGTACAAGTTAGAGGTGGGAAAAGATTTGTCTGTTAGTTATTGTATATAATTGGAAGATAGGCATTCCAAACAAACTCAATCAAAATTGGTCCCATTTATGGTGAGGTAGACTTGCATGCCAACAAAAAGACATTTTGGTATTAAAACCATATGCAATTCTAGACATTATTGTCTCTTCATAGGTACTGCATGATAGTATTTCTAATACAAATACTGATGTGCTTTGGAATGATGGCACTCGCAGGTCTTTCATCATATTGTATCACTGCTTTATTATATTAGGCTAATACACTGCGAGAGTTGGTAGAACCTCTCCATGCCAAATCGGATCCACTTCTGTTGGCACTCAACCCATTGGAATCACAGATTGATAAGCTAATGTTTAGAGAATTTAGATGGAAGAGAGTCGGCACGGCGCAGACTCAACATCAACCTCTTGCAAGCAACTAAAATGGCCTCGTCCTTGCTGTTTCTAACAGAAAACAGACTTGTAAAAAGCTTAGACCATCAAGTGTTGTGGATTTGGGGCTTCCCTAAAGGGATATTATGAAGGGCAGACCACTCTTTAAGAAGAATTCGAGCATTCTACAGTGGGACTAGCCTAAGAGCAAACCATCAAGATGGATCCCAGTAGCGGAACACTGCCCTTTCTATGGGAGGACAGAGAGTAAAGAGGCTTGCCTGGGGAAGGGCTCTATGGTAACACCTCAGTTGTGTTCTCCTGACACCAGGAAGAGAGGGATCAGCACCGACAATTAGAAAATGCTGTTTATTTAATGGACTTTTAGTGGCCTGGTTAAGGCAAAGCAGTGGAAGCAAAGTCTGTGTTAAGTGTATTTGCATTTTTAAAACTTGACGTGCTGTATTGTACTAAATTAAGTGTAATCTACTAAAGCAAGGTGTACACACCCTGCTCTAAAACTTAATATGTTTATTCTATTATTAAAGCCTATTCCGGTTTAAGGCAGACAGCTTTTAGTGGCACTAATGCAGAAAATTCCTCATGCCAGGCTTTATTAGATTTTTCAGCTAAGATCCTTTCTCCTTTTTCTTGGCACTTATATAGAAGTGATGTTGCCTCTTAAACTGGAATGAACTATTCTTTTTCTGTAAAATATTCCAAATCTATAGGCTATGGTTTTCCATATTTGCAAAAGTATTTTGTCTGGATGTCTTTCAAATTAGCTTCAGATATTATTTAATACTATGTAACTGGGTCTCTTGTGGCTCAGTATTGCTTATTTTTCTTCTGTAGTAGATGTGAAATTTCCTTTAGTTGAATAAGATACACTGTAATAATTTCAATGCTAATTAATGGATATTTCATACTGTGCAGTGAAAAATAATTTAATATTGTATTATGAAATGTTTTCCTGTTACTGCAGTGTGTGGTATTGCATAATAAGAATACCTGTAAAAATATAAATTAGTTAAAAATAAAAATATTACCAGTTGGTACCAGATCTTTTTAGATAGCTAAATAATTTGCTAAGTGTGCTTGATAGCAAATATCTTTCTAATAAGAAGAAATCTATGCTTCTTTCTCACAAATGAAATTTGTGTTGTGAATAAAAATCACATTGATCTGCCTTATAATTGCCTCTGTGCTCTACCCATTTCCATTTAAATGTGTTTTTAAGTATATCTAAAGAATGGTGGTTCTTGATTTATAAAAATAAGTCAGTTTATTTTATTGGCATTTAATATTAATGAAATTCTCTTGGGTCGTTCTTCCTATTTAAATCATAGTAAAACTTTATGATCTGAAGAATTTTAGGGGGTTTTCCTCAACAATGAGTGTGATGACTGTATTAATTTTCAAATAAAATTATCCTTTAGTTTTGCTTTGAAGCTGTCCCTATTATGAATTCCTGCTTAGACTTAATTTTTATTGGTTATATTTTCTAAATTATGTGGGTAACTCGATTCTGACATTCATTTCTGTGTTTGCCTTTCAAAGAGCCTTCCCTTCTTAGGGTTTAGGTTTCAGTGATACGGATGCGGAGACATTCTGCCATTTGAACTATTCATCATTTTAAACCATAACTTGTTATATCCTGATAATAAAACCACTGCCATGTAGTTATTATTAAACTATATAATTTGGCAGAAATTTCCTACTCAGAAAAAAAAGTGTAGAATAAACTTAGGTTTGTCTATTTCTGTCACAGTCTTATGGAAGTAAGCTTTTCTGTTGTAGAAGAATTGACAATTATAGTCACTGAACATAGTTAATGTATAGTACAGGCTTTACTTGATCTAAAAGGAGAAGAAAAGAAAACCTTAGCGATGTAGATAGAGCCACTCACTTGGTCTTCTTGAAGAAGGGAATTTTGCTCATTAAAATCAATTTTTCCTCCCAAGAAATTGTTGTCTAATAGTAATGTTGAAGTATTGTTATTTTGCCTAAAAAGAAAATAAATTACGTCTAATTTTTAAATAAAAAATTGACTACAAAGGAAAATCTAAAGGCTAGCTTGTAAAATCTTTACTTTCTTCAAATATAACAAACTGCCCTTCCTTCCATCCAAGTTTTACAAAACTAGGCATAGCAAGTTGATTGATACAGAGGTATGAATTAAAATAGTTGGTGTTTATTTGTAAAACAATTCATGTTATAGTGTAAACCCTATAGTTATTTAATCACTTTTAGTATGCACCCTGTAAGGATATTAAGTCCACTAAAGTCTGTCGCCTTATATTATAAATAAGTAGTTCTCTGTGGCATGGTAGTAAATTCATATTCATAAAAATTGTTCTGTACCAAATTGCCCTTTGGTACAAAAATAGTGTTCCACATATTTGATATGATTAGCCTGGAAGCCTTAAAGTGCTTTCTGGTTGTATCAGAGCAACTGCCACTCAGATTTGGCTGATGACTAATACTACTATGTCTAGCCTTCCCTATCATTTGTAATTTAACCTTACCCAGCCTTGTAGCTTATTGCACAGCAGAATTGTAGAAAGAACAACTGTTTTCATGAAAGCATCATTGACCGATTTTAAAAGAATATAACTCCCTTACAAAACATGTACCAAGATTCCATTTCCCATTGTTTGTTTCAGAGCCCAATTCTTGGTTTGGTTTGGTTTTTCATCTTTTACTCTGCTTTAATGGTGTCATTACAGTGTCAGGAGCATAGAAAGACAAGAGAGAAAACTACTGTCCTTAGTTTTCATCAGAGAAACATGAACTACTACTGTTCATGTGACTATGCAATTACTTTTCAGTAATTACATACTCACCTAATAGGGAATATTCTTAGGAATATTTTATTTATAAAGACAACTGTCACTCCATTTGAATTTGTTGAGAGCATGAGGCATCGTAGCAGAAGAGAATAGGAAAACACAAATTCCCTTTAGAGAAAAATAACAAGATAGATGTTTGAAGAAGAATCCATTAACATACAGGAAGAAAAAAACCGGTAATTTCTTCTTGAGTTTTATGTCTCATCCTTTTCAGCCTCATTTTTTGTGTGTATTTATAGCTTAGACTGATATAGACGAATAAATGTGTGACAACACAAGTGTTTTATCCTATAAGTGTGTACAGTCAAAAAGGTTTTGGAAATCTCTGAACCTAAACGCATAGATTGTATTAACCAAAAATTTTGGAACAATTGAGAAATACATTATGATCTGCTCATAAGTACTTTTAAGGCATTACAACAAACTAGCATTTTTGTTAGGTAATCTTTTCTTTGAGCTTTATTTTTTTACTACTGTTTATCATATACAATCTGCAGAAAACCAATCAACTATTGTGGCATTCATATATTCAGAGATTCATAATATTTCATAATGGAATATATATTCATATATATGTACGTGAGTGACACCAAAGAGCATCTTTTTTTACTCCTGCCAAATACGGCTCAGCCAGAAATGATCATTCCTAGGCACCGAATATAAAATATTTAATTTTGACTTTCAAATTCACCAATGAAATTTTCTGTAAGAAGAGGGGCTTTACATGTGCTCTCTTTTTTAATAAAATTGAACTTTTTTGACCTAATTTATCTGTTACAAATGTAAATACAATCTGGGGAAATTTTTATTCCTTCATAGATGCAGATTTTGTGAATAAATTAGATGCCGATTAAAATGTCATTCCAACAGTGATACACTTCCTCAGTGGGAATCACAGAAGGTTCCTATATATGTCCTTTTATTTGAATGTGGTCTACACTTTGCCAATTTTCAGAAACATTCACTCAAATTGCAAAAGAGCTGGTTTTTAGCCAGTGTTCTGATGGCTGAACTGGCACATTGAAAGAAATTCAGTTGGGAAGCGGGCCTCACCAGGTGTTTACCTCATCTTCTAAAGCAAGCTTCTTCTAAGAGAAGAAAAAGCAAAGTTTGAGAAGAGAAAGAACCCTGAAGGGAAATGTGAAAAAGATGAAGAAGAGAAGAAACAGAGAAGAAATAAAGGTGCTTTCATGTTTTCAGTTGCAATAGTAGCCCTGTAGACTTAATTGATATTCATCTGAGAAAAACCAAGGAAACCAATTGAAAACTATAAAAGAAAATAAAGGTCTGTTTTTGTCTTGAATGTTGAGTTCTGTGTTGTTTTGACTGTTGAGCACAGTGAATCAGATTTATAATGTGACTCTGCCCCTCACTCCCTTCCTTTGAAACTAAAAGAACTCTTTGTGTAGTCTTAAAATGTTAAATACTTGGTGACATTTTGTGGTAGCCTGGCTTCTCAGTCCTTCATCCTAACTCATTCCACAACTGTGTCTTGTGCAGTGTTGCATATGTGTGTGCTGTGTAGAGGACTAAGGGGGGGGGGGCTTTCTTTTCTCTGGTAGGAGCCACAACATCCAACTGCTACACTTTAAATGTTTTAATGTTTTGTGTCATTGTGGTTCTTTGTTCAGATGTGCTGCTCAGAGACAGAGCCATGCTTGGCTTTTTGTACAGCTGTCATACCAAATTCTATGTAGAATTATGTTGTCTTTGGTGGAATGATTTTCTATCAAATAATGTTAAGGGGCAGGGGAGACTTTCGCTTTTTAAATAGTTACTTATGTTCTTTTTTATAGTTAATATAGACTTAGCTTTCTTAAAGTAAAACTTGGTTTAAATTGTATAAAAATTAAAGATTCTACTCCAGCATTCCTAAATGTTAAAAGTTAAGGCAAAGGGATTGGCTAGAGATGTAGGAGGATGTTTGCCTAATATGTGCAAGACCCTTGGTTTGATCCCCAGAAGAGAGGTAGAGAGACAGAGACACAGAGGCATAGAGACAAAGAGAATGAGAACAAGCTATGTCAAAATATGAAAAGATATATAGGCCCTAGGTAATATGAGAAAGATTTAAAATTTAAATAAAATCACTATGTGAAAATAAGTCTACCATCCCTTAAATTCTAAAACTATAATTTACATCCTTTTTTTCTTTCACCTTCTTTCTACAACTAAAAAAGTAATAATACATTGTGCCACTTGATACCTTAGCTACTATAATTCTCATCTACAAGGCCTCTTAGTGATACCCAACCCCTTGCTCTCAAAATTACTTGTCTTTAAATGTAATCTTGCCTTGAGGCAAATAGAATAATTACTAAATAATTCTCCAGTGTTCTTTCCTGGATTATGACCTTTATGAAATGGAATTACTGTGTTCAAATGTGTCCTCATTTTTACAAGTCCATTTAGTGACCATAAGTTGCCATATGGTTTGGTTCCTTCCTTCTTCCTAGGCATTCTCATTTAAAATTCTCTATAATGTATCTATCTTGAAATCCCATTCTTTTCATAGACTTCCGCCCACTCATTTATCAAATTTCCCTATGTGCTGAAAACATTCAAGGATCAGCCAGGAGAGAAGTTTTAAATGATTTTATTTAAAGAAATTTGTTATATGACATATGTCAACAGATGATGAGAGATTATCTAGTGAAAAGAATGAATGATCCTAGCTAAGCTCAACTACTAACCTCAGGAGAAGGGCAAAAAGTTAAATATAGAATTTAAACAAAACTGATTTTTAATACTAAAGTGATCCCTTAAAAACTACAACATTATTTTAGACTTTGGGGGCAGTTTTAGGTGTGCTATTTTAAAGCATGTTTAGAGCATCCTTAGCATAGCCAAGGGATGGTGTCCATAATTTACACAAATTATGGGTAAACTTGTCACTCTTAAGTGTTCTACCTCTGACATTCATCTTGATATGAGCACACAGAACTATCTCTGTGTAGTTCAACTTACTGTCTGATTAGAAAACTTGTCTATGGAAAACTCAGTAATTTTTCTTAAAAGATTGAATACAAAACATGAAATCGGTGTTTAGAATGCTGCATTTTTAGGAGGATTGCACATTAATTGGCGCCTTCAACTAACTACACACTTTAAATAATTAAATTCTAATTCCACCATTTATATGAGATTATGACCTTGAACAAAGACCTTCCCTGATATAAAATGAAGATTTCTTAGTATGATGTTGAATATCACATAAAATCATGACTGTTAGGTATTTACCCTACCATCTGGCAAGATAAATGTTTTTTATTATTATTATTATTATTATTATTATTATTATTATTATTATTATTATTAAGTAGGAAACATACCTTTAAAACTACCCAAAAGCTTAAAATTGCATGAACTATGGTGGAATGAATAACATTCTTATGCATTGGGCCAGTATAAAAAAAAATATTCCTCAAATGAGACCCTGCTGTTTGCCAAATAAGAATCAAGTTCATTTTTATTACTTACGACAAACAAATTGATATATTTAATTGATATAGCATCATTATTCATACAGTTTTAAAGCAAGGTGGCACATTCATTTGTTTGTTTAGATTTAAAATCCATAGTTGAATGTCTTAATTTTACTCAAATGTTTAAGTGCAGTATTTTCCTATCAGAATTTAAAATGTTATAAATAAATGGCAGATATTTTATTACATTTGCTTATAAATATATCCATGTGCATCATTTTAATTTAATTTAAAACATCATTGCTGAGCACGGTGGCTTTATACCTGTAATCCCAGCACTCAGCACACAGAAGCAAAAGGAGTGCCATGAATTTGAGGCTAGTTGCATGTATTTCAGGGCACAGCCTGGGTTACACAGTGAATTGCAGGCCACCCTGGCCTACACAGTGAACTTCTGCCTGAAAATCAAAACATTTGTGATAATAAGTTATGATCAGTGACTATACTGAGGTACCAGGAATTGCTATGACAGTCACATGAAGTCTAATAATATATTAAATAACTGGACAACATTAATCATATATATGTGTGTGTGTATATAAATATATATACATATATGGCATATGCCAACCAATAGCATTCCATCTTAGGAACTCTGAAAAAATGAAAATCATTCAGTATTAATTAACCAGAACACTATTAAATAGCATATCTATGTCTTAAATACTAAACTATATGAAGCAGTATTTTCATGTTATATACATTTTATACTCTAACTCTTTAAATTCAAGATATGTGTGGTTATTTTCTCTCAAGAGGCTGTTGGTTGAATCATATTTAACTCTTCTAAAACAATTGGCTGCCCATAGCTATCTAACCCAATACAACTAGCATCCATGAGGTACTTTGTTTTACTTGATTTTATTTTAATTAGAGCTATTTAATTATTAGAGTATCTCCTAATCATTCATTAGACTGTTTATTTTCAGATAATCGATTTTTAGATTTGCCAAACTACAAAATAACTTTATTAAACTGCCTATCTCTTTCTCTCCTTCCTCCCCTTCCCTTACCCCTTGCCCATCTCATGTCACAGGTGAAAATCGGGAAGAAAAGTTAGGAGACTCCTTGCAAGATTTGTACAGGGCACTGGAGGAAGCCAGTCTGTCACCCATAGGAGAACATCGCATTTCAACCAAGATGGAATACAAGCTGTCATTTATAAAAAGATGTAATGATCCTGTGATGAATGAAAAACTGCACAGGCTGAGAATTCTTAAAAGCACTTTAAAGGTAAGGTTAGAAGCTGATAAATTTCTTTGGGGAGATTCATTCTTGAACTGAAACTAGATTGTCAGATACTGTAAGGTAAGTGGCACCAAGTGGAGCTAGAGGAAGGAAAGGATAAATAGGAAGAACCTGCAGCAGAGTGATTGGAAGGATATTGTGTCGTGTTTTGTTGTTGTCATTGTTGTTGAAGTGACAAAATTCTACATGTCTTAGTTTTAGAAGAAAACAGGATGTAACTAAAGCATTCTTCTCAAAGTGCAGGGTTAGTGCTACTCCTCAGGCTTTTGATTCCTTAACAGAAATTCACCATGCAGTATATTTATCAAAGATATTAAAGGCACATGGTATGCATGTAGAATGTTTAAAGGGCTTGAAATGTTTCATGAATATTTCCTGCATAAATTTTAGAATGTGTAAAGGTACAGTCATCGTGTTTAACTCCATGTAGAGATTGCACAATTGCTCTATTTCCATGATCAGTTCTTAACGCACATATTACCTTCCCATATATAGTTTTGTAAGTGCTTAACAGTGTTCTCGTTCTTCTTATGCCACACCTAGACTGGGAAGCAGGTGGTCAGGACAGGGGAACAGAGCCAGAAGTTGAAGAACGGGTTGTGTACATAAGTAAAGGACCACCTGAACAAATCACCTGGACAGGTCCTGTACCACACAAATAAAACAAAATAAACAAAAATAATTATTATACAAAATGTGCATCACAGTAATTCCAAAACACAAAACATCAAAGGGCTTCTTTGAGAAGCATTTTAAATCCACAACATTCTCTTAAGATTGTAATATTGAAATTGAAATGAGCACTAAATAGATAAATGCAATAGGAAAAACTATAATTTGAAATGTTGTTGGATAATAACAGCCAAGGATTCAGAGTTAATTAACTCTATGGTATTTGTACAAATGCTATTCCATGGAACAATTAATGGACTTTGGTAGCTAATACCACAATTCAAAGGAGAACTGTAACAGTCTACAGAATAATTCTACTGACCAACTGTACCAAAGATATTCTGACCTTCCTACCTTCTTTTTTTTATTTCAGATCATGCTTTTCTTCTCTTCTGACTCCTCTATACTCTCTCTCTGTGTCTATCTCTTTCCCTCCCTGTCTCCCTCCCTCCCTCCCTCCCTCCCCTCTCTCTCTCCCCTCTCTCTCTCCCCTTCCCTCCCTTTATACTACCTCTTCTCTATCTTTGTCTTTTATACTCGGTAAATACTGTAGAATATTTTTGTCCTATGATAATGAGTGTGAGCCAGTGTAAATGTTGCGTTAAAGAAGAATCATTGAGTCACCAAATACATGATGCTGTGTTTGACTTTTCTGCTCTTCTAAGACAAAGACAATAATGAAAGTCACTTAAAAGAAATGTCCCTTGCTGGTTCAAAAATGAGGGATTGGGGAGCTATAGAACCTTGTGCTTCGGGGTCTGCAAAGAGTGATAGGTTGTAAACTCTCCCATTACTGAGAAATGCATGAACAAGCCCGAGAGTAGATCTCAGATCCCACTGTAGGCAGCTCCCAACATCATCAGTCCTATACCTATTTAGTATCTTGTCTCTTTACCGGCCAGAGATGCTTCTTAGGCACGTTATGGTCTTCTTTCCCTCCCAACTCTTGACAGAGAGGTGTGCCTTTTCATTCCTGCAGAACATATCCAGGGTTCTATTAGCTCTCAATTAGATCCATAAAAGACAAGACTAGTTTTCTCAAACTGCCCTAACCCTTTCTCCATCTTACCTTCCACAGCAGAAATTCTCTTCTACATTTGATACTTTTATCTTTGAGAGTTATACCCAAGTATCAAATGTAGCTTAATTGTCAGCTGAATCTCAGCCTATAATATGAAAGGGAAAGGCACTATTCATTACAGGGTCCCAGTGCTATGGGAAGGGATCCTTAATAGTCACAGAGCAAGAATTCTGTGTTTGCAGCAACAGAGGGCCCTGTTTACTCTCACTACAGCCGGAGGCGTTCACCATAAAGAAAGAAGCAGAACAAGTTCAGAATAACTTAAGAAATATACAGTGGTAAGTCTACTTGATGGCAGGGATAGGATGTTACAGATACATCATAGAGACAGTGACGCTTCTTTTCTGCTGTTTAAGGAAGAGTTGAAGAAATTAGAGACTTGTAAGCTTGATCTTTCAACTCCAGGAAGGTTTCTTTAAAACATGAATATTTCCATAAGCAGAGTTGGAAATAGGAAAGGCCAAGAGTAAATCACAGACAACAAGCAATCCAAGACATACCACTGAGTTAGGAAAAGATACACCATAATTTAATCTAAATAACTGAATGTGAGCATATCATATCTGTTTCTTAGAGGTTTCTGAATTTCTTAGCTCATTGACTTATTTTAAATTTGGATAAAAGTTCATCTCCATCTTGACTATTGAATTCTTTTGCTTTTCAGGCCAGAGAAGGGGAAGTAGCCATTATTGATAAAGTCCTAGACAATCCAGACTTGACATCTAAAGAATTCCAACAATGGAAGCAGATGTACCTCGACCTTTTCTTGGATATTTGTCAAAACACCACCTCAAATGACCCACTAAGTATCTCTTCTGAAGTAGATGTTATCACTTCCTCTCTAACACATACTCATTCATACATTGAGACACATGTTTAAGTGCATTCTGACTCGAGGCCATCAGTACCTGCTGGTACTCTGAACAAGTACATGAGGTAGTTTTTTATCAATGTATTGGACACTTGACAAGCTATACTTTAATGTTACAAACGATATGAAACAGAGCATACATGGTCACATTACCACTGTCTTTAATGAGCATTTGTATGTTTTATATGCAGTCAGTGCTCAGCTTATGTTTATCATGTGCAAAATCAACTCTCTTTAATGACTTAAATTAACTTTTGCAAACAATTCTGAAAACAGATGATCTTCAAGTAGAAAAACTACAAAAGGCAGATTTCTAGTTGAAGTCATCTTTTCTCCCTTTAAGTTAATTTTCTATAAATGAGACTTCAAACGTAAATCACAATTTTTTCAGGTGCAGACATCCTTGTGGGTGGGAAAGAATTTAAACCTTTTTATATTTATTAAAATGTTCTAAGAATTTTCTTAAACATTGCACAAAGTTTAATGCTGTAGTTTATTTTTGTGAAATGTAGGTGTGTATAAGAGTTAAGCAAACTAGAAGAGCATCAACATAAGAAAAGTTCAGGTAGCTAATATCCGTCTTAATAGTCTATTAACTTGTGCTAACTGGTTAATGGAGGTACTATTCCAAATCTATGAGAACACTGCATGGTGTATCAGGGCAAAGCTTTGTAAGATGTTTTTGTAACTAAGACCAAAATTGAAGATAGAGCTGCTTTATTTTCTTGGTTTAAATCTTCCTTTATTTTTGTAGTGATGAAATGCTGATTGTGTACAGAAGAATTTAAGAATGGATTTTTTAAAACAGACTTTACTCACCCAGAAAGGCAGCTAACAGCTATACATACATACATACATACATACATACGTACGTACGTACGTACATACGTACGTACATCTCTCTCTCTATATATATATATATATACATAATTTCAGCCCAAACTCTTGTTTTTTCAACTCTCAACTCTTAAAAGACAAGTTATACACTGAAAATGAGTCAATTTTCCAGGCAGTTTCCAATTTTCCCTTGGTCTGTTAACTAAACTTCTGTAATTATACATCAGGCAGGGAAATAAAATACATTTAGTCATGGCAGATAGAAGTTACAATAGAAAAACAATTTTGACAAATATTAATGGACTTCTCTGCTAAGGAACAGAGGATGGCTGTCATTCAGGGAGTCATTACTTTAAGTGTCCTGAGATTAAGCACTTAGAGGTTTTTTTCTAGAGTCCTGAACTTTTCATAGAGTGAATGGAGTCTATGAAAAAAGTCCTCTTCATATATTGCCATTTCTGTGTGTCTCGTTTTGGAAAGTGACCACAGCATGAAAGTGACTTGTTGCTTTTTAGTGTGTGGCTGCATAATGTACAAGTCACAATTTGCTGTTTTTCCAGGAGGAAGAGAGCCTCCTTTACTATTCTATATCCTAAAATCTACTTCTGATCAGCTTTATCCTGTTGCCTGTACAGCTCAGTGAATGTACTTATATCTCTAAGAGTTCAGATATATACCAGTGAATATTTTTTTGCTGTAGAGAAGAAAGAAAAAAACTACACAGCGGGATCTTTTTCTTTGCTTTTGAAATCACATTAAATCACTATTGTTTTGCAGACTTTGCACAACTGTACAGGAGAGTGGCCTTTCTACAGCACATTTTCAGTAATCCTATATTTAGTCAAAATGGATGAGAAACCACATATTAATGTTTGTATTGAATTTTGGGTCCAGTGTGATATTTTTATCATTTAAAAACCCTATTTGTAAAAACATTTATTTACTGCATGGTTATTGACATACATTAAATTTGTGAGATTTTGTGTATGTAAAAGAGAAAGAGAGAGAAAGAAAGTAAACAAACAAAAAACCCTCTTGTCCTAAAGTGAAGTGTGCTTGTAACATTTGTTTAGGCATATTGATGTTTACTAAACCAACATGTATCTTCACTTAAAAATATCTGTACATGATGGATGTGTCACGTATACAGTGGACAAACAGCCTGCAAACAACAAGCAGTTGGTGGGAAACTAGCTCTGTTGCTGGTAAGCAGCTTCTATTTTTGTAAAGTCAGCTGTTATTTACTGGTAAAGATTAAACTAATGAATTTTACAAGACTCATGACTAGGCTAGCATGAAAGAGACCTTTTAACACTATATATCTGTACGTTTTATTGCATTAGTTTCAAATCTAGGAAAGAGGCAGCACTGTAAACTGAAGTCAAATAAATTCAGCTCTTAATGAATCCTTATAAAGTACCAATTTTATTCATGCAGAGGGCTTACCACATTTCTCTGTGACCTAGTCACACAGCCATCCTCACTACCACCACCTCAGTGACAAGTTCTCACTTTGCCACCTCACTGATAGCACAGGCCAGAAGTAACACCTGTTCAGAGCTTACCAAGGTCTCCTGAGAGACCTTGAAAACTCCAGCTAAGCTGTCTTCAGATGGACCTGACATAACCATGTAGACTTCACCTACTCATTCCTTTTCTGTGAACTTTTGGGGGATGAAGGGAGTAAGCCACCAAAAAATAAGCTAATTTTCTTTTTACAAATGTAGCATTTTGTGGTTAAGGGTTGCTGAAATATTGTCTAAATTTATAAGCTGCCTCCAGACAGTGTAAAAGCAAGTGGGGAAGGAACAGAAAAAATAATTAACCAAGATAGTTTCTTAAAGAAATGCTTTTTCTAATACTTTTTTTCTCAGTTCCATATCGATATGAAACTGTTAAAACTGAACTATAACCGTGGCCTTGCACCATAAAAATCATTCTCCTTGTACATCCATTCCATGCTGTTTAAGTAAGGTACCCCCACCACTGCCACCACATTCACAGCTTTGTCAGGTAATACTATCTATCTTGTGGGACTATTACAGCTGTTAGAGCCAACAACTTTCTGTGGTTTGTGTGTAACTAATTGTACATTTTTTTAGAGGGGAGACCTGAAAGTAATCACGGGCACCTGGAAAACACTGGAGGGAAATAAGGTCCTATTTTACTTCCAAAAGTTCACCTCTAGCACAGGGTGAGTCTGTCTTTCTGAAAACTCTTTAGTTAACTAAAGCTGATTCATATTGCATTTGACCATTCCTGGCTGCCATTTGCAGTTGAAGGGAAGTAGTTATTCTTTGGCCAAAGTCCTGATTGCCTTCTTACCCTTCAGAACTGCTCTATCAGAGCCCCAATCTTGCAGGGAGGGGGCTTCGTTCTGCAGTCAAGGTCAAGAGCAACTTTTTCTTGGATCTTCTGAATACTGGATTCACGTGTTCAGCCCAACACTAAATCTAGTGCCTCCCCAGGCTCTCCCTCCTTGGTCTCCTCCCCACCCTCTGGCAGCTGCAGCACCGCACAGTGAAGGCCACTCCATGCCCAGGGCAGCACACAGCCTATTTCTTCCCAACGGTCCAGGTCAAGGTCATAGCCCACTACCTTACGGGTTGGCACCTGGCGTGAATCCCGCCACTTGAGACCGCCCAGTAGAAGCACCGTATCTTCTACCACAGCAAGTCCATAGCAGAAGCGGTCATAAGGTAGTGACCGCAACCGAGTCCACTGGTCTGTGCTGGGATCATAGCGTTCAATCTCAGAGAAGGGTTCATATCTCCCCAAAAAGGCAAACACTGCACCTCGAAGCACCGCAAGGTAATGCCCATAGCGAGCTGTGCCCATGGGTGCCCTCTTACTCCATGTCCTCTCTCTGGGGCTGAAGGAGTACATATCCCGGAGGCTATTTGTGCCTCCTTCACCTCTCCCAGCCTTGCCCCCGGAGATGTACACGACACCATGGTCCTCAACAGCTCCTGCGTGACCATGCAGTGCCCGAGGCAGCTCACCAGCTGCCGTCCAGCGGTCCCTGCGCAGGTCATACATCTCCACTGAGGCCAGTGCCTTGCCACAGGAGCCCAGGCCCCCAACGGCCAGGAGACTATCGCCTATCACACCACACCAGAAGTAGGCCCGTGCTTCTCGCATGGCGGGCACCTCAGTCCAAGTGTGGCAGCGGGGGTCATAACGGTGTACTAAGGCTGTGACCGACCTTGGGCCATCTGCCAGGGAGCTAGATGAACTGCCAGAAAGGCTCTCTCCTCCGAGGACAAATAGGAAGTTGCCCATGGTACATACACTGTGGCCTAGCAGCGGTGTGGGCAGCCGTGTCAGACTGCGCCACCTGTGGTTGTACACATCAAAGGACACCACATCCTGGGTGAGCTCCCATTCCTCCTCCTCCTCCTCTTCCTCTGGTTCAGGTGCAGGGCGCCGATTCCTAACTACCTCTGGTGGGACCACAATTTCCTCAGTAAGAGTCTCCCTTGTTCTGAGACCACCAACCAGCAAGATGCGGGTCTGGGGACTCCGAATACTAGTCTGTTCTCCCTGCAGTAGCGGCTGCTGAGAAGGTGCTGTGTGGTAATTGAGGGCCTGGATGATGAGTCCCTTTATCCGAATAGGTAAAATAAGACCAGAACCTGAGTATACGCGCCTCAGCACACCTGCAGGCACCAAGCCAAAGCGGATACATCCAAGCAGTGTTGAACTGTGTGCCAGGCGCTGGGTCGCAGGCTCCTGCCTCAACCAGGCTAATGTCAGTCCCAGCAGCTGTGTCTCAGCCACCCGTGCCACGTCGGGGGCACTCAACACGGCCTTCATTGATACAGGGTTAAGTTCCAGCAGCCCTGAGGGGCCAGCACCCATCAGTAGCAGCTCCCGCAGATGACGCACGATGCAGCGTTCAGCTGCACTTACTGTGCAACCCAGGCCAAAACGAGCAGCCACATTGGCAGTGAAGCAGCAATTCTCTGGAGCTAGCTGACGTTCCAGGTAGTGGCCACACAGCCCCAAGGCCTCCGTGACTTGCAGGTAGCTGGCGGCCTCCAGAGTATCCTCCACAGTGTCCATGGAGAGAGGCAGCCAGGCAGTGTAGATGAAGTCCAGCAGGCGCTGGAGGCCGGTCGCTGAAGGCACGTGCAGGTGAATTACATGAGCCTGTGATTCCTGAGTGTGACTCTTGAACAGGGCCCTGAAGTAGTCGCTGGAGCATGCCAGAAGTGATCTGTGCGCTGGAAACTCACTGCCCTCTGCCTCCAGTATCACATCGCACAGAAAGCCCTCAGCACGTAGGGCCTGATAGCCGGTGAGGAGAGAGTTGCCATGAGCTTTGCAGTAAGACAGGAAGTAACTCATGATGCCCAAGGCGGGAAGCTGGAATGGGCACAGCCAGGCGCAGCGGGAGGCATCCCGGGGCACCGATCCCCCACCTTTGCTGTCTAGCTGCAGAGCTCCCTAGAAAAGGCTGATTCTGCCTGCAGCTTAAAACCTAGGGTTCCTTCATCCAGATCTGGCAGTTGTTCCGTGCTGGTCTCAAGGAATGGTCTAGAGAAAGTTTTTTCAGAAGTCTCTAGCAGCAGAAGGTGTGGGATTTCAGAGTCTTCTCCGTATTGCTTGCTAGTCTTGGTTTAGGCTGCTGCTAAGTTTGGCAGCCTGTTGCCCAAAGTCCCCTCCCCTACACAATTTGGGGGACTCACATTTGCACGCTAGAGGCGGCAGGGGCAACGCACCATCACCTGAAGAGGTCGAGCTGACAGTGCACCAGCGAGGGTGCTGGGTCTCCAACAGGACAGATGAGTGGATATGGCCCTGTTGTGGTTGCCCGGGGAGTGCAGGATGGTGACTAAATTCCCGGCCATGGAGCAGAAGGACCTGTTCTGTGGATACCCGCACAGTCCGAAGACAACTGGCTGGGGGTGGGGGTGGGGGTGGGCTTGAGCTCGTTCCCAAAGGAGGATCAAATCAAAGCCTGTGGCATTGGGGAGAGCGCAGGTCAGCGTAGAGAGTTGGGAGCCTGATTGGGCGCTGCGCATAACATGCCGGTAGCTCACAGTGACAGGAATAGTGCTCGCTTTGGCTCACTTGCACACGACCCGCCCCGCCCTGCGCCCCAGCTGCTGGCTGAGAATCTCCCAGGAGCCCTGCAGGAAGTTGCCTGAGCCAGAGCACTGACTTCTGTGACCCGACTGGCTTTCAGTCACCATGGGGGGGCCAGAGGGTCCCTTGAACACTGAGCAGGTGGAGCCTTAGAAAGGACTCGAGTCCCTTGGAACTCTGGCCTGGTAATGTGTTGAGAATATTTCCTGGCTGAGCTGGAGTACTGGAGACCTCTTGCTGCCCATATGCCTGGGAAAGAAGCCCCAAGCTCAACTTTTGGCTTTGAATATATCCTAATTAGTCAGTAGCAAGGGGGATTAAGTGGTGATTTTGTGCATTGACACCTCAGCAGAGGCCCCTGCTCAGAGAAGACAGTAGCAAGGGTTTAAACAAGAGGAATCGAAGCTCTGGGCCCCTCACCTGCACTCACCCAGGGACATGTGCCTTTCCTAAAGCAGGCTGCCTTGTTTCACATTCCACAGAATCTGCTCCCACTCCCCACCCAGCCTTCTAACCCCAAAGGAGATCTCTTTGGTATTCTTGTAGAACCCATCTCTTTGCAACATTGAGAAAGAAGTTTCGACTAACTTGAGTTGGCTATCCTTGAGTGGCAACGCCTCCAAAAAACAAATCCTAGTTTTCTCTGATTTTCCAGGCTGTGATCTAACAACTGGCTGCTGCATCCTCCATGCCATGACAAGATAATGGGCAGTATAGTTGCAAGACTCGGGAGAGCTATAGTTTCTAGGGCCCCTACTCATAAAGTTATTTTTATAAGAAACACCCAAGGCAGAAATGGTGACTAAGAGCAAGCACCCTGTCCATTGCTGCATCCTACTCTTACTTTACAAACTCGTTAAGTGCTTTCTTGCCAATTTGGAGGCTTCTGTTTTGTTTTTCTTTCAGTGACAGTTGCTTTCCCAAGCTTTCAATAGCAGCCCCCACCCTGCAGCAGTCAGTCTGTTCTAGTTGGGTCTTTCTGACAGAGATAAAAAGAAGTTCTGGGAAAAATAAAACTGTCATTTCCTATTTGGCCAGCCATCGGTACTTACAAGGTCTCTGATTACATGGCAGTTCTTTAATTTTATGAACTATTAGTAAAAATTCTGTGGGGCTGAAGAGATAGTTCAGCACTCAAGAGCACTTTGTTGCCCTTAAAGTGGTCATGGGTCCAGTACCCAGAACCCACATGGTGGCTCACATCCATTTGTAAGTTCAGTCCAAAGAATCATACACCCTCTCCTGGCCTCTGTGCAGGCACACAAGTGGTACAAAGACATACATGCAGGCATAAACACTCATACATCTAAAATAAAAATAAATATAACTTAAAAAGTGATTCATCTGCCAAAGATAGAATTGAGTTATAACAAATTGCCAGATTATAAAGTATAGGTAGGAGTTGAGCTTGTACTCCCTTAACTCTAAAACAAAGAAATTTCTAACAAATTTCTAACATTAAGAGGTATAAATGAATTCAGGGAGAGTGTTGTTCCTATGGAGATGGAAGATGCTATTAAATTGCTTGGTTAAAAAGGGAAACATTAACTGCCTCTAGCGTGCAAATGTGAGTGCCTTTAGTCCCAGCACTCAGGAGTCAAAGGCAGGTAGATCCCTGATTTTGAGGCCAGCCTGGTCTACAGAACAAGTTCCAGGTTAGCCAATGTTATTCAGTGAGACCTTGTCTCAAAAAGATTATAAGTGAAAGATAACTTTGATTCATTTTACACAATTCTCCATCTTAAATCTAAATGCCCTTCACTCAATCTTAATTAAATTTTGCTAGAATGACTTTGGGAGATTACTAAATGAAACCTTGGCCCTTTCCTCCAAAATCACATTTTTTATTTTATACACATATGGCAAACAAACTCCAGACAGAGTATGGTTTATCTGAATGCCTTGAATATAGAGTTATAAGAGTTTGGCTAAGAATCCAGGGTTCCTTTCCTACTATATATTATGTAACCTCATATATGCTAAAAATCAAGTCATGCAACACACTTTACTTAAAAGGTACTTAAAGTACACTTACCATTTTACTAATTTAAAAAGATTTGAGTGTGGATTTCTGAACAGCACATTGTTCGTACCTGTATTAACTCACATCCATCAGAACTGCTCATCACTGTGCATTTGTATTCAAGATGTCACATTACAAAGTGAAGATGGCTGTGGAAAAATCTGAAACTTAACATCAAAAGAATGTGTTTACTGCTGGCCCAACCTAACATGTTTTGCCAGTGAAGATGTGATGGCATGTGCTAACTGAAGACATTTTTTACATTATGTGTGCTTGTAAGACCTTGTTTAGAAAATGTAACTGTCAACCCAAGAAAATCATTGTCATTTGAGTAATGATTATAATAGTGTTGGTATTTTTATTTCTGTGCAATATTAGGTAATATTAAATAAAAATTTAGTCTCTCTGTGTTTAAATTGTGGTAGATGTGTTTTTTAAATTGATATTTTTGTCTATTCCTTAAATGGGATACTGTATAAACAAAAGAAGGTCATTGTTCATAGTTCTGGAAGCCGAAAGTCAATATTCAAGGCACCAGCACACTCGGTGTCTAGTAAAGCCTCTCTACTGTGTAGAAATGCTGCCTTTTTGCTGCATCTTACATGGCAGAAAGACAGAAGGTATTAATCCTATCACCAAAGCAGATGTCTAGAGACCTACTCACTTCACAGAGACCAAAATTCTCAAAGGTATTACATTGGATATTAACTTTCTACATGTAAAGTTTGGGAGGGCACATATATTCTGATCAAAACAATAGGGTTTCCTGAAAGCTTGTCTTGTAACCCAGCCTGAACACACACAGTAGAGAATAAATATGATGGAATGTAGATATGGGTCATTCTGTTGAAAATGATCTCCTTAAGAATTGTCCTCCCCCTACTAGACTATCAACTCAGAATAGAGGCTGCTTCTTGTACTTAGTATCTGTAAGCCTTGTCTTGGTCATTGCCACAAGCATTGTTGTGTTAAAGAGATGGAGGGAAGGAGAAAGTCTTGTTTTCTTTTTTATACATCTGGAGTAAGACTTATACTAATAAAGGCCATGGGGATCAAGTGAGTTGCCATACGTGGCTCTAACCATGGAATCTGTGTGGACTTGACCCTTCTGAAAAGAAAATAATACCTGTCCACTAGCTAGTCCTACCATGTGACCCCAACTTTTTCACCAGATCAAACCTGCACAGCTCTCACATGCTACTAGCAGTAGCCCAGAATCCATTTGTTATGGGCCTGTTAATGTGTTCCTGAAATCTTAGTTCTGGGGGTGTCAAGACAGAAAGATCACTAGACCTCATTAACCTGCTAGTCTTTCTGAGTTGGTGAGCACCAGGTTCAGTGAGAGACCCTATCTAAAAATAATGTAAGAGCAATCAAGGAAGTAACTTGACATCAACTTCTGGCGCCCATACATATACATGTGTACATACCTACATGGATACATGCATATACCACACACACCAGAAAATGTTACAAAAATATTGTGATCCTTTGGGTAGCAAATTTAAGATATAATTAAGGTATTTTTTATAATTAATAAATAAAAATACCATCCAATTCATCCACTTAAAGATTACCAAAGACAGGATGTCTCATTTTCATCTGCCATTACTGGCTCCTTTTAATCCAAATATGCTTCCTTCCAACACATGATTTCTGGCAAGCTCTATGGAAAGCCTATTATTAGAAATTGACACACTAACTTTATTGTGAAAACACAGTAATAAACAGTAACAAAATGCAGTAGAAAGAAAACACTCCCATATTGCTGTCACCTTTTTCCTGAGATTATTTTTGCATCTATAGAAGGGTATTTGTGATATGAAATTCCAGAAAAAAAAATGTGTGTGAGAGAGAGAAAGAGAGAGAGAGAGAGATGTGGAGGGGGAGAGATGTGGAGGGGGGAGAAGAGAAATAAAAACAAAATCATGAGTGATGTTGTCATTCTAGCCTAGCTTAAGAGTCCTGGGTTCCAGTTGCAATATGATCCCTGTTGCTGTAAATCAAGTGTCTTAAATTTTGTATGTTTTTATTAATTTTAAGATGATAGTGACTCAACATTCACACCATTATTAAAATAAGAGAGAACTAAGTACGGAAAAAGTGTCTGAGATTCTGGGTGTCTCTGGGGGTCTAGCACAAGAAACGAGATTTTTTTTTCTCTTCTCCATTTCTTACGTAAAGTCTTATGAAAACTCACAGAGCTTGGAAGATGGATCAGAGGTTTAAAATACTTGCTGATTTTTTTCCAAAGGATCAGGATTCAATTTCCAGCACCCATATGGCAGCTAACAAACATCTGTGTTTCCACTTCCACGAGCTCTGATGCCCCCTTCTGGCTCTTTTGGGCCCTGCATGCACTTGGTGCACAGATATGGCAAGTATACCTGTTATGTACAGGCAAATTCTATGTCATAGTTAGGGTTTCTATTGCTGTGAAAAGATACGATGACCATGACAACGCTTATAAAACATTTAATTATAGTACCTTGCTTATAGTTCTGTGGTTCGGTCCATTATCATCAAAGTGAAACATAGTGGCATGTAGGCAGACACAATACTGGAGACATAGCTGAGAGTCCTACATTTTGCAGGCAACAGTAAGTGATCTAAGTTTAACACTGAGGAAAGCTTGAGCAAAAGAGACTTCAAAGTCTGCATCCACAGTGACAAACTAACTCCAACCAGGCCACCAATTCTAGAAGTGCCACTCCCTTTGGGGGAACATTTTCTTTTAATCCACTACATCCCGGAACATAAAATAATAATAAATACATCTTTTTTAAAAGGAGAAATAAAGCTATTTTACAGTACCATATTAAAAGAATGTAATAAAGTAGTGGTTCTACTACATCATTACATGAGAAAAAGTAAAGAAACAGACATTTTAAGACATGAGAGATGACTCAGGAGTAAGAACTTTTATTGATTTTCTGGAAGAGATGGGTTTGATTTCCACACAAACATTAATAATAGCCTTCAATCATCCGTAACTCTAGTTCCAAGGGATCTGAAACTATTTGACCTTTTTGGATATAGTACACATATGGTGGGTAGACATGCATGCAGGCAAAACACCTATATACATAAAATAAAAATAAATGATTAATAAAATATAACAGTAATTTTCAGCTAATATCAAGATTGTTAAATTAGACATTCTAGAACTGAAGCCTGTGTTCTGTCCTAACATATCCTTTCCACAATTTTTACTACGTTCTGAGTTTACTATTCTAAAGAATAACATCCAGGATTGGGATCAGTGTTTTTCCCCAAACAGGGCATCCACTTTTTCTCGCCAACAACAAAACTATCATACTTCACAATGAGAATTAAAGTGTGATAACCGATGTTTATAGGGGACAACCAAATCAGTGCCTATTCATTTTAAAGACACGAGGTAAGAGACCCAAAAAAGAAAATGAATTCTGTTACTTTTCATTCAGTTTTTAAAAAGGAGCTCTTATTTTTTTCCTTTATTATCCTCACTAGATGACAGTATTGACAATGGTTTACTAATATGGAAGCTTATGACCCCACATATACCATAAAGCAAAAGCATTGATTGGATCCTCAACTCTAAAGTTGGCTGTACTCCTCATTCCTTATCCAGATGCCCTATTTTCAGATGTTCATGGATGTATAATGAAATATCCAAAGAAGACAACCAAAGGATAAAGGCTCTGGAGCAATTCTTGCTCATACAGGGAGCAGGCGAAGGAGCTGGAGTGTTAGGGCTGAGAAGCCATCGGAGTCAATAACCACGATTTTCAACTTTCTGAAGAGCCAAGAAGAAAGCAGAGATAGTATTCTGAGTAGAGTGTACATTTGGCAATTGGAAGTTACAAAGGCAAATATTGCCATCATCATATTCATAGAACTTAATGCCAATTTAGAATATTGAAGAAAAATGTACAAATAGAAGACAAAGAACGTGTTAGTTCATACGGTAGGTTATATAAAGCTTGAGGAAAGTAGAGGACTTGTGCAGGAGGACACAGTTTCAGTTAATCTAGTTGGAGCCACATGTGTGACACTTCCCTTTATCATATGGAGGCCCTTTTGTGTCTGGTCATGAGCAGAAAGTCCTGTGCTATAGGAACACCCCCCCCCCATATTTGTGCTTTTATGAAGAGACACAGAAGTGCATAGAAATCTGCTCTCCCCAAAGCTGCCTTCAACTCTAGATAGGCTGGTAGTGGTCAGTATGTGGAAATGACAGTTTCCTGTACAAGTTCCCTCCAATAATTTCCAGAGCTCACCTGCCAGACTGAGCCAGTTACCTTCTGTGGGAACATGCCTGATGTCACATGCTTCTGATTCCTGCCTCCACTCACCTGCTCATACTTACCTCTTCTTGGACTGTGTGCTACTAAATCACTTTCTCAGAAAGTCTGATGTCAGGAGAGATACATGCCATTGCAAAACTCCACCCAAGATTCTCTGACAGTTTGGAGAACGGGAAGGCAAACATCTGTCATCCACAGCCAGACCAGTCCTAGAGATACTGTGTGTGGTGGCTAGAATAAAAATGACCTTCATAGGTCCATAGGGAGTGACATTATAGGGAGGTGTGACCTTGTTGGAGGAAGTATAATTCAGTCTCTACCTGCTGCCTGTGGCTCAAGATATAGAACTCTCAGCTCCTTCACCAACGCCATGTTTGTCTGCCTGCCACCACACTTCCCACAATGATAATAATGAACGAAACCTCTGAACTGAAAGCAACTCCCAATTAAATATTTTTTATAAGAGTTTCCATGGTCACAGTGTTTCTTCACAGAAATAGAAACCCTAACTAAGACACTGTGCATGCAAGCATATGGATCCAATGGCACACCTGCTCCTGAAAGTCAAGACAGCCTCACACTAAAGGGGCATCTCTCCCTCCCCCCCATTCATCCAGTCTTTCAGTGCTACTCTGGAATGCAAAAATGAAATTCAAGGTAGATTCAGATGTGCATGCTACTATTTTTTTCTTAAGACTTGTCTACAGGTACCATCTACATGGTCTTTTTTCTACTGGGTTGGTTTGTGCTATGTCAATGAAGGAAATGGGTCACACCTCAAAGGAATAGAAGAGATAGTTTAATATTTGACCACATCTGAATGACCATAGTCCAGGGACAGAGATTTAGGTTTCATGGACTGCCAATGAACAAAGAAAGTGATAGAAGATCAAACGCATTGGTGGGCATATCAGGTAAGTAGATAGGTTGTAGCCAAAAGAGGAAAATTTTATTCTAGGCCTTAGATGCTATCTGACAGCATTCTTGTTCATTTGGTTGGTGGAAACTAGAGTTCTGTTCATACATTCCAATAGATTTATCTGGAGACATTACAGAGGATGGCAATAAAGAGAAGTTAAGGTGACTGAAGATGTCCAAAGATAATTTGGTTATGGCTTTGTAATATTCTGACTTCTCTACATCACTGAAGTTCTAATCAATCAATCAACTTCTTTAGACACCTTCTTTCCAGGAATTCTGGTTCACAGTTATCATTTCTAACTCCACCTCAGGCCAGAAACTTCCTGTTTTTCCTATACGACCTTAGCCTCTGGCCATTACTCAAATAGCTTGAAGTTGGCTCAGCTGCTTTCTTCTAGAAGTTCTCACTCTGTTTTTCATGGGGTGGTCTCATGTCCTTTTCTTCACTCTACTAAAGTCCATCCCTCAACATCTACCTTCACTGAGTTTCACACTTGCCTTGGTTTCCCAGGGGTCAGTTCAAGACTTTAATAACATTCTTTATCAGAAATGCAAGAGAGATGAGATCACCAGAATCTGAAGAGCTAGTTTAACTGTAGTTTCCAGGGTCCTGCTCTCCCCAACTAGATCAGAATCCCTAGCCCAGTGGAAACAGGGATGGCTGCCATTTTAAAAAGGTTTTTCAAGGGGTTTTAATTCACTTCCAAAGCAGTATTACCGGCAGTGGGTTAGCTAGCCACCAGGAGCAGCACCTGGGACCTTTTCAGAGAGGTAAATCTGCAACTACACCCAGAGCTACGAAAACTCTGGAGACTCTGAAGATAGGGCCTATCCTTCCATGTTTTAACGAGCTTCCTGGGAACTCCCCATTAGTGATAATGTTCTGAAGTTCAAGAGCCAGTTATGTAGAATTTAAATTTATCCATTCAGCTAGATGTAGGGTTGCATGCCTATAATCCCAGCAGTTGAGAGGGGAAGCGTGAAGGATAAGGACTTTAATGCCTACCTGAGCTATCTGGCAAGGTTGAGACCAGTCTTGGCTACATAAGACGCTGACCCCAAAACAAGAGCAAACAAATTAATTCATTCAAAACATATGTATTGTGTTCTAAGCTTGTTCTCAGACTACTGATCATTACGAATGGCCCATGAGTCAAAGTCCTGCCTGGGAGCATAAGCAATAGGGAATTGTACAGCATGCTGGTATTTCTGTATCTTTCCTAGCTCCCTAAGAAAACCTATATTTCATGGTCCCCTTCATGAAGTTTTTGCTACTTCTATTTCATTAGACAATAAGATATCTAAGTAGACGACTCCAGCACCATCTCCCATTTAAACATTCTTAAATTCCAAACTTCAGACCTGCAAAGAAGTTTCCCATAAGAGTGGTAGAGCTTACTGTGAAAATCAGAATCACCAGTTCCACAAATTGGCTAACCATGACATAGCTTGGCTTTTAGTAGCTGATTCCAAGGAGTCAGCTTTCATTCATTCACACAAGTCCAGAAAACAAATTTCATGATTTTTGATGGGAAGACATTCTTCAGAAAGATGCACCAAACAAATAAACAAAAAACAAAAAAAAAAAAAAACTCATTCGGACTTAAGCACCAGTTTCTCAAGCATCTGTCAGTATGGTAACATTGATAACCAAGAGTCATAAAATAAGGAAGTCACTTAAGTATGAACAACTAGGCATATATATGTATATATATATATATATATATATATATATATATATATATATATATATATCACAAAATCTATCTCCTCTCATAACTGGTTAAGGCATTCTAGGGGAAGCCTATTTCAAATGGTTTAATGGATTTTCTTCTCACTAAAGTATATATTGGATTTTGATCATATCCCTTTTGTCTCCTACCTCCCCTATTCTCACCCCTCCCACTTCTGATTGCTTGCTTTGGTTCTAGACAGTTTCACTTTGAGTTTCACCTCCTATTTACACCCATGACTTTGGTGTATCTTAGTAAAATATAAGAAGCCCACAAATGAGAGGAAACAAATGCTTTTTACTCAGCACTCCCCTATTGAAATATTATTACCCTCTCTTGAGCTGTCTCTTTGACATATGACCAATGTGTCAGTAGTGTCAGTAAGTGTGCTAAGGTCAGTGACTAATAAAATTGCTGCACATAGTTTTCCCCAATAGGGTAAGATTACTGGGTAATTTGCTCTCAACTGTTCAAGTCTTAAAGGTATTAGTAATAATAGTGTCAAAATCCTGTTTCAGATTTACTTTCGTAAAAAAAAAAAAAAACTTCAAAAAAGTGCTGCATATGGTGATATGCTTCATATTTAATAAAAAATCCAATCTGAAATATTAGAGAGATCTACCCACAGTCAATCCAGGAAGATCAGAGAGTGGTAATTTACACCTTTAATCCCAGCCCAGGGAGTATCCAGGAATGGTAACTCTCCCTTTTATCCCAGCAGATCTGAGTATGAAGCCAGTTTGATTTACAGAGGGAGTTCCAGGCTCCCAGGCAAACAGTGGTGGTGCCACACCTTTAATCCCATAGCTCCAGAGAGACAGAGGAGATCTTTCTGTGTTTCTGTGAGTTCGAGGCTAACTACCAAATAGTAATAGCCTACACCTTTAACCTTAACCTGGGTGTGAAACAACTGAGTGAAGAAGATATTTAAGGCAGGCATAGAAAGACAGATGAAGCAGTAGAAGCCAGGAGGAGCGAGGCTGAGCAAGCTAGAAAACAGCTGGATGAGATCTGACTGTGGTATTTGATATTTCAGCCTTTCCCCGATATCTGGTTCTGAGTTTCATTTATTACAACCAGTGCAACAGATACACATTGTGGTGCTTTGAATAAGAGTGGCCCCATGGGTTCAAAGATTTGAATACTTGATCATTAGGGGGTGACACTATTTGAAAGGATTAGGAGGTGTGGCATTTTTGGAGGAAGTGAATCACTGGGGGGGGGTGGGCTTTGAGATTTTCAGAAGCTCAAGCTAGATGCAATGGCTCTCTCTCTTCTTGATGCCTGAAGATCCCAATCTAGAACTCTCAGCTACTTCTCCAGCACCTTCTGCTAGTGTACCACCATGCTTCCTGTCATTGTGATAATGAACTAAACTTCTGAAACCAAAAGTCAACCCCAGTTAAATGCTTCTTTAAAATAAGAGTTTCTGTGCTCATAATGCCTTTTCACAGAAATAAAATATTGACTAAGACACATTTATTACCATGAGCAAAAAAAAAAAATGACCATGATACCATAACAGCCTGAACGGCTGTTCTTCAAGTAACAAACATTTAATGCTCTCACTCAGGAGGTGTCTGTTCTAACTCCAAGCAGGAGTCATGTCCCACTAAATTAACCAGATCTACACTGCCCTACAAAGAGAATATTAATCCCAGAATGTGAGGACAAAACAAATTTAGTGCTTCCAGAGCCAGTCATAGGAAAAAGACCATGCACCATTTTTTAAATTACTGGTTTATCCTCTCCAGAGGCAATGAACTTGTGTAGCGGTCTAGGCCTTGCCTCTTTCCCTTTCTTCTCCATTAACCACTGCCATCCTCTCCCCAAGACTGCTCCCAGAAACCACAAGGGCATACCATTTTGTTGTCTAAAGCTCTTCAGCTTTCTTTGCCCTGTATTAAACAATTTTGACTGACCAAACCTGATGGAGGGTATGTGGTGGGGGCCATTTTAACCATGCCAAATGGAAAGACCAGTGGTATTAAGTACATATGTCCATCTCCAAAACATCATCACATAGAACTGAAGTGATATTCATTTAAAATTGTCATGCTTTCTTCTCCCAAGCCAGACAAAAGCATAATTCTGCTTTCTTCCTCTATTAGATTGACTATTCCTGATATCTCATTTAAGTGACTCATAAGATAGTATGACTTTGTGTGTGGTTTATTTCACCAT
Source organism: Phyllotis vaccarum (assembly GCA_033318265.1). Classification (NCBI taxonomy): domain Eukaryota; kingdom Metazoa; phylum Chordata; class Mammalia; order Rodentia; family Cricetidae; genus Phyllotis; species Phyllotis vaccarum. Next base: position 90,894,302 of record JARWLC010000013.1, on the reverse strand, counting down.
GTTTTCAAATTTTATCCACATTATAGCATGTATCAACACTTAAAATGTCCTTTATTCTGATTCTGAATATTACTCTACTGATATATAGACTGCATTGTCTGCTTAGCACAAACTAGGCTCAGTTTGTTCTTCAGCAATGAAAAACAACTAATTATGTACATGAGTCTCTTGACAATTGAGTTGTCTCCACATTTTGCCTGCTATGAACAATGGTGCTGAGAACATTGAAGTACAAGTATCTTCTTCAGTCCCTCCTTTCAGCTTTGTGCATATACCTAGATGTGAAACTGTTACATCCTATGGCTTATTGTGCTTGAGTTGTAAAATTCTTAATATTGTCTAGTTATTGATTCCTTGTCAGGTATGTGATTAACAAATATTTTCTTCTGCACTGTATTGCCCTTGTACTCTACTGATAACATCCTTCAGTGTACACAACTTTTTATTTTGCTGAATGTAGTATGAGGTTTCTGGCCTTGACTTTTGGGCCTTGCCTCAGGGTTTAGTCCTGCAGACCCCCAGACACACAGAGACACACAGACGCTTTCATTAATTTGAGGCTGATCAGCCTAAGGCCCAGGCATATAACTTGCTAGCTCTCTACCCTTCATCTAACCCATGACTCTTGTTCTGTTCAGCCATGCGGCTCGGTACCTTTTCTTAGAGCAACATAGTTGTCCTCTGCTTCTTTCAGCTTCTCTCTGGCATTCTGCTCTGTGCTTCCTGTTCTCAGAGTTTTTCTTAGTCTGGTAGCCCCACCCACACTTCCTGCCTGCCTTTGGCCAATCAGTGCTTTTTATTAAACCAGTGGGTGGGATAATTATTTACAATGACAACACAGTACCCCTATAGCTGAAACTCAACTTATCTGTTTATTTTAAATCTGTTGTGCTTTTGGTGCCATATATAAGAAACCATTGATAAATCTATGACTATAAAGCTTTTCTTTTATGCTTTCTACTAAAGGTTTTATAGATATTGCTAAGTATATGTATATATGCATGCTTGACCTATTTTGAGATAGTTATGGTAGAAAGTGTACAGTTTTATTCCTTGACATATGGGCATCCATCTTTCCAAACTTTTGTTGAGAAATATTGTCCTTTGTCTACTAGTTTTGACACACTTGTCAATCTTAATTTGATGACTGTAATTATAACTACATTAATATTTCATTTTATCACAAGTCTGAACAGCAATCATCAAGCAAACAAATATAAACAAGTTTTGGCAAAGATTGTGAAGAAAGGAGAAATTTATATAATGCTTGCAGAAAAGTAAACTAGTCCAGTCACAGTAGAAGTCAGTGTATGGGAGTTGTCAAAAAAATAAAAACAGATCTTCCATATGGTCCAATTCTATAACTACTGGGTATTTATCTTGGGCTCCAAGTCAACATATTACACAGATACTTGCACATAATCTTTATTGCATCTCTATTCACAAAAGTTAACTCATTTAACTTATTTAAAGTTAAAAGAACCAACTTTAGCATCCAATAGCAGAGAAATGGTTAAAGAAAATGATACATTGAAAAGTTTTACAGCAATAAAGAATAAAGTTATGTCATTTTTAATAAAGTGGATGTAACTAGAGATAATCATTTTAAGAAAGTTAATGTAGCCTCAGAAAGATATGACTTTCTGTCCTTTGTGATTTCTACATGTTCTATAAAAATATAAAATCATATGATATGAAGGTGCAAATAAAAGTGTGCAGGGAGACAAAGCAACCTCCTGGGAGGGAAAGTGGCGACAGAATGGAAAAGAGATGGTGGAAGAATAGGCACAAGTACAATGTATACTTGTATATATCTGGTACTTGTCAGCCAAGCACTCAGGACACACAAGCAGAATTTCCACAAGTTCAAGGGCTGCTTAGTGAACTGAGGAGCATTGGCATTGTCCTTCTTTGAAAGGCTAATAGAATTCTATGCTGAAACCATCTGGACTTTAGGCTTTTCTTTTCCCTTTTTTTTCTTTTGCTTGGAAGACTTTTAATAACTACTTTTATTTCCTTAGGTGTTAAAAGTTTATTTAGGTCATTTATCTGGTCTTGATTTAATTTAGTTAAGTGGTACTTGTCCAGAAAGCTCTCCATTTATTTAAGGTTTTCCAGTTTAGTGGAGTACAGGTTCTTGAGATATAACCTAATGATTTCCTCAGTGTCTGATGTTATGCCCTCTTTTCATTTCTGATTTTATTAATTTGGATATTCTCTCTTTGCCTTTTGGTTAGTTTGGATAAGGGTTTATCTCTCTTGTTGACTTTCTCAAAGACCAACTCTTTGATTCATTGATTCTTTGTATTGTTCTCTTTGTTTCAGTTTTATTGATTTCAGTTTTTATTGATGGTTATAGGTCCAGGTGTTGATTCTTGTGCTTATCTTTGTTGGATGGGTGTTTTGTTCCTTGGTTTCTGTTTCCTGACTGGTCTTCTGGCCTAAGTGGGTAAGGATTCTGGTGACTAGTGAGTGTTCCAGTCCAGTAGAGTGTATCTGCTGGGTTTTTGAGGTCCTTGGGTTTCTAAATACAGCCTGGCCTCTGGTAAAGCTGAAGTCTTCTGAAATTGTAGGCCAGAATATGAAGGCTATGGGAGTGGATGCAGTCTGGGGTTGTTGGGCAGGCTTTAAAAAATGTTAGCAAATAATGGGTAGTGTCTTACCTGGGATTCCTAGGACCAGCCTGGCCTTCAGTAAAGCTGTCTGGACTATGGGCTGGATTGGGGGTTCAGTCTTGGGTATTGAGTGAGCTTTAAGGAATATTAAATGTGTGATGTCTTACATTGGGTCTCTAGATCCAGCCTAGCTTCCAGTAAAGCCTAAGTCTTTTTCTGTAATTGTAGGCTTGAATATGGAGTCCAGTAGAGGGGTGCATATCTTTTTTCAATTAAGAGAAAATGATGAATGTTATTAGAATGCATTCAATCATGTGTTTCTATTATTGGAACAAATCAGAAGAATTTAACATCAGGGCTATGAGATTTGAGACTTGAAGACACTCTATTTGACAAGATACTTGAAAAAAAGATAGCTAGCCATATATGCAAGCAATTAGCATGGGGAATGCAGATGAAAGAAATAAGGTCCTTCGGTCATCCAGTGTTCTGTGACTACTCTTTTCCCAGCTTTACTTCATATAGTGAAAATGCCAGTCTGGTCATATTTGTAAACAAGCTATGTTAGAAGTGAACATGATACATCCCAGAGTTTATTGTATGTGAACACAATATACTTTCTGGTACTAATAAATGTATATGTAAGGCTAACTTCTAAAAAAAAAAATAAAGTTTCTGACCATGATGTGAAGGGATGAGGACACACCTGACTACTGGTCCATCTTACATGGTACAAATAAAAATGGCATCAGTCAAGAGAATATTAAGCAGATGAGTGATAAAACATGTGCAGTCCTCCCAAAGTAGAGTTTACCCCACTATTTACCATGACCAGCTTCCCAATAGAGAGGGCACAGCCCTTCCAGGACCATCATGTTCTTGATAAGGCAGTTCTAGGATCAAAAGTTCATAGAACAATTAGAGTTCTATGACACACAGTGGAAGCCTTACAATTGGACATGTGACCTATTAAAGAGGGGTAACCTACAGACCCAGTATTTAGTAATAGCCACTTGTCCATTCCTTGAACTAATGGTGACTAGTAAACTTGATCTTTTTTTTCCAAAGCTTCCCAAAACATGGAGAAAATTATTGCCAAAGCCTTGAAAAACGTATCACAACACTTGTTTAATACAAAGACTGAATTTCTCAAAACTGCTAAGTATTTGGATTTCTGTAACAAATTTGTGCCAGCAAATAGGAAGTAAGAACTATCTCTGTTTGGGAAGTCACTGAGCATTGGAGACTTAAGATTGCCCCAGAAGACTTTATTCAAGTGGCAGCTGATCCAAGTATTTTCTTTTGCAGTTGCAGCTAGAAACAGCAAACCTAGCAAAACAGTGATTTCCGAGGCTTTGGCCTGCTCTTTCCAGGCAGTATATCACATTTTCAAACTGCTGTAGTGATTAGTTACAAGAACACAATTCCCAGTCTACAGCCTTTGATGTGCTGTCATAAATCTGCCATACTTTTGATATGAGTGCTGGGCCTTCTTATAAAATAATTCTCTCTTTGATGTATTTAATTTTTTCAATTGATTTACTCCTCCATGGTGAAACAATGTATTAAGCTGTAAATATGCATAAGGCTGCTTTATTGAGATCATTGAGATCCACTGCCGATGAAATCCTCAGCCCAGCTTTCAGCAGTCTTACCAAAGTAGAACAGAACGGCTTTCCTCTTCTCCAAAGAATTTCTGTTATGATAAGCTTAACATTTCTTCAGACAAAATGTTACTATGCCAGAAACTTCCAAGCTGCCATTTACTTAGTTTTGACAAGAGGACAATTTAGAATTTACACAAGGCTTACACCCAAACAGCTTCAGCTTCTGTAGCTATACGCCTCAGAGAGCAACTCAAAAACCCAAACTTTAAGGCCCTGCATTTGCACATCAGTAAAAGAGTGTCCTAATGACGATCTCTGAATCCATATGCTTAGATCCTTGGAACTTCCCAAGATTCTCATCCCACTGGGCCACCTGCCTGCCAAGGGAAACACATTCAGCACACAGGTGTTTCCTCAGTAACAACTAATGTCTATTAGTAGTCAGTTATTTACATCTCTGTCCCATCAGAATCCCCACAACCACCTTAGTAATAAACATGAGTAATTTCAGAGAGGCTGTGCCATGAGCTTTTTGTCACACTGAGAGGATTTAAAAACACTCAAGAGAGTCAGGCAGTGATGGTGAATGCCCTTAATCCCAGCATTCGGGAGGCAGAGGCAGGCGGATCTCTGTGAGTTCAAGGCCAGCCTGATCTACAGAGAGAGTTTCAGGACAGGCTCCAAAGCTACAGAGACATATCTTGTATGGAAAAGCCAAACCCAATCCTTTTCCCATGGTCCCGCTCTTCACAATTGCCCATCAAGAGAAGAGACCAATGGCTCCTAAGTGTCTAGGAACACAGGAAACTGATCTTGAAAATCTTTTATTTTATATATATATGTGTGTGTGTGTGTGTGTGTGTGTGTGTGTGTGTGTGTGTGTGTGTGTGTGTGTGTGTGTGTGTGTGTGTATTATTTTCATTTAAAAAAATCTCCATCAATGTATACCACTGCTCCCCCTCTTATCCCCCCTCCCAATCCTTCCCAGCCAGCCCTCAGCCTCGCCCCTCCTCATCCAGCCATCCCCTCCCCCAAAAGGGCGAGAAGTCCCAAGGTGGGCCAGCTCAGCATTGCACATCCACTCCACGCACATCTGATTTACTCATCCCAAAGTCAATGCTGGGCTTAGTGTTCCTCTATAAGGAATGGGCTCCAAGGTGCCAGCCTATGAACAGGAACACAGTCTGATCCCACCCCTCGTGGCTTCACACACTGCTGATGCAAATCAAAAGCCGCCCACCCCTAGAGGGCCCAGCTCCTCCTCCCGATGGATCTCCAGTGGTAATTCCCGATACAGTGAGCTCCCCAGAGCTCTAGCCAGCCATCACCATGGGAACCTTCCTCATAATCCCTATCCCTCTGCTCATACAGACTCTCCTCCCCTGCTCTCAGCTGGACTAGGAGCTCTGCCTAGTGCTCGGCCATGGATCTCTGCCTCTACCTCCATTCCCTGTTGGATGTAGGTTCTGTGATGACACTTAGGGGTTTACTCATTTGATCATAGGGGAAGTCCCATTTAGACACCCCCCTCCACCATTGTTTGGAGACTTGGCCAGGGACATCCTGCGAGTTCCTGGACATTTCCCTAGCACCCAGTCTCTTTCCAACCCCACATTGGTTTCCTCTATCGAGATATCTAAAGCCTAAAATGTTGGGCCAGCAAGATGGCTCAGCAAGTAAGAGTGCTTGCCACCAAAGTTGATGACCTGAGTTTGATTCCTGGGACCCACAGAGTGAAAGGAGAGAAGTGACTCCTACAAGTTATCCTCTGATGTCCACATGCATCCTGTAGCCCAAGCATACACATATAAATAAATAAATGTAAAAATAAATCAAACCTAAGCAAAAATGATAAAAATAAAAATTTATCACATTTTCAAATCTAGAATATACTATTAAAAGTAGTATTTCCAGTCTCAATATTCATCTCTCTCTCCTTCCTTCCTGTGTCCTTTCATTAATTTTTGAAAGAAAAAATAGTATTATTTTGTAAATGTAATGTATCACAATCGGTGTTTATTATTTTTCAGTTAGCATACAAAATAATTGGTCTGATTAAAATATCTTCAAACATAAACATACACAGACACACACACACATCACTATACATTGTTTTTATTCACCCTGTCCTCCTCTTTTTCTCTCCCCCTTGTTGATGGTTCCCCAAAGAGTTCTTCCTTGTTTTCATTACATACATTGCATTACCATCTTGTTTGCCTTTGTTCCCACATCCCTATTCATGTCCCCCTCTGCCAGACTCCTGTCTACTTTCAATATGTGCTTATTTTGAAGAATTCAAATAGTTTAGGAAATTACAAAGATAAGAAAATTGGCAGCCACCTACAGAACACTAACAAGAAATAATCATCAAATAAGAGAGTTCTATAAAATTACCTAGATCTATGAATAAAGGTAGATGGAAACAGAAATAAAGATATTTAAGAATAATTTTTAATTAGGCTTTTCATATTACTATACAAAATAATGGATTTCACTGGTTGCTTCTCATAAAAAGAACTTGGCAATGTTCTTTTGAAGTGTGTAAAGAATTGTGATGGGATTTTAATGCGAACTGCATTGAATCTATAAATCACTTTTGCTAAGATGACCATGGATCCATGCAGATCCATGAGCATTGGAGATTTTTCCGTCTTCTGATATCTTCTCCAATTTCTTTCTTCAAAAACTTCAAGTTTTTATCATACAAATCTTTCACTTACTTGGTTAGAGTTAACACAATATATTTTTATTATTTGAAAATAATGTAAAAAGTGTTGTTTCCCTGATTTTTTTCTCAATCTGTCATTTGTATATAATTTTTTAAAGTTAATCTTGTATCCATCCATTTCACTGAAAGTGTTTCTGTAGGAGTTCCTTGATGTAATTTTTAGTCACTTATGTATACTATATCATCTGCAAATAACGATAATTGGACATCTTTTCAATTTGTATCCCCTTGATCTCCTTTAGTTGTCTTATTGCTCTAACTAGAACTTCAAGTACTTAATTGAATAGCTATGGAGAGAGTAGACATCTCATCCTGATCCTGATTTAGTGGATCTCTCTCTCTCTCTCTCTCTCTCTCTCTCTCTCTCTCTCTCTCTCTCTCTCTCTCTCTCTCTCTCTCCTTAGTTTCTCTCCACTTGAGGTTGGCTACAGGATTGCTGTAAATTGTCTTTATTATGTTTAGATATATCCCTTGTATTCTTAATCTCTCTAGAATTATCATGAATGGGGTATTAGATTTCGTCAGAGGCCTTTTCTGCATCTAATGAAATGATCATATGGTTTTTGTCCAAAGTTCATTTATATGGCCGGTTACATTGACTGATTTTCTTACATTGAATCCTCTCTGCATCTCTGGAATGCACCCTACTTGATTATGGTGGATGATCTTTTTGATGTTCTTGGGCTCAGTTTGAATGGATTTTATTGAGTATTTTTGCATCTATGTTCATGAGGGAGATTGGTCTGTAATTCTCTTTAGTTGTTGAGTTTTTGTGGTTTCGGTATCAGGGTATCTGTGACCTCTTAAGATGAAATTGGACAGTGTTCATTCTATTTTAGTTTTCTGGAAATTTTTGAGGAATATTGAAATTGGCTCTTCTCTGAAAGTCTGGTAGAATTCTGAACTAAAACCATCTACCCTTGGTTTATTTTGGTTGAAAGACTTTTAATTGCTGATTCTATTTCCTGAAGGGTTATAGGTCTATTTAAATTGTTTATCTGGTCTTGATTTAATTTTGGTAAATGGTATGTATCAAGAAATTTGTATATTTCTTTAGGATTTTCCAATTTGGTAGAGTATAAGTATTTATTGTCCTTTTAATGCTCTCTGGATTTCCTTGGTGTCTGCTGTTATAACCCTTTTCCTTTACAGTTTTGTTATTTTGGATGGTCTCTCTCTGTCTTTTAGTTAGTTTGGATAAGGGCTTATCTGTCTTGTTGATTTTCTGTAAGAACCTACTCTTTGTTTCATTGATTCTTGGTATTGTCCTTTTTTTTTTAATTGATTTCAGCCCTGAGTTTGATTGCTTCTTGCCATCTACTCCTTTCAGGTACACATCATTTGGTTTATAACATCAGTTAGCTCCAGCATTTCTCTATTTAGTTTTTGTCTGGATGATGCACTTTGGTAGGATATTAAAGTTTCACACCATCAGTGTCTTAGTTAGGGTTTCTATTGCTGCAACAAAACACCATGATCAAAAAGCAAGTTGGGGAGGAAAGGGTTTATTTGGCTTATATTTCAGCATTGCTGTTCATCACTGAAGGAAGTCAGGACAAGAACTCAAATAAGGCAGGATCCTGGGAACAAGAGCCAATGCAGAGGCCATGGAGGGGTTCTGCTTACTGGCTTGTTTTCTATAGCTTTATCAGCCCACCATCATATAGAATGTAGGACCAACAACCCGGAGATGTTACCACCTACCAGGGACTAGGCCCTCCCCATTGATCACTAAATGAGAAAATGCCTTGCAACTGGATCTCAAGAAGGCTTTTTCTCAATTAAGGCTTCTTCTTCTCTGATGTCTCTAGTTTGTGTCAAGATGACACATAAAACCAGCCAGTACCATTAGTGTGTGAGGGTCAATGTGAGATTTAATCTGTAGTAGTGTTTCTTTTACAAACTTGGATGCCTTGTGTTTGGAGCATAGATTTTAAAAATCATATGTCATCCTGGTAAATTTTTACTTTGATGAAAATGTAGTGGGCTTCTCCATCACTTTTGGTTATTTTTGACTTGAAGTTTACTTTATTAGTTATTAAAATGGCTATACTACTTTGCTTCTTAAGTCCATTTTCTTGGACTATCTTTTCTCATCACTGTCCCTGAGGTAATGTTTATCCTTGATGTTGAATTGTGTTTCTTGAATTTTGTTGGGAAATTAACTACATTGGAATTGGGGAAATGGTCAATGATTGTTAATTCCTGCTATTTGTTGTTGGCAGTATTGGTGTTATTGTTGGTGGTGGTGGTGGTAGTTTGTGTGTGTGTTTCCTTTCTTTGGGCTCTGCTGATATGAGATTATTTACATCCTGCGTTTTCTGTGGGTATAGTTAACCCCCGTGATTTGGAGTTTTCCTTCTAGCACCTTCTGTAGGTCTGGATTTATAGATCAATATTGTTTAAATTTGCATATAACATTAAATATCTTATATTTTCCATCTATGGTTACTGAAAGTTTTTCTGGGTATAGCAGTCTTGGCTGGTGCCTGTGGTCTCTTAGAACATGAAGCAAATCTTTTTAAGCCCTCTTGCTTTTACAGTCTCCATTGAGAAGTCAGGTATAATTCTAATAGAGTTGCCTTTTTATGTTACTTGGTCTTTTTCTTTTTAATATTCATAAGGGGGGAAAAGAATATACATTTGGAGTTCTTTTTGTTTTAAAAAGAGAAAAGGGGATATGTGGGAGATTATGTTGTTATATTGTAAATAATTGTCCCGCCCACTGGTTTAATAAAAAGCACTGATTGGCCAAAGGCAGGCAGGAAGTATGGGCAGGGCTACCTGACTGAGAAAACTCTGAAAACAGGAAGCACAGAGCGGAAGGCCAGAGAGAAGCAGGAAGAAGCAAAGGACAACCATGCTGCTGTTAGAAAAGGTACCGAGCCTCATGGCTGAACAGGTTAAGAGTCATGGGTTAAATTAAGGGTACAGAGTCAGCAAGTGATATGCCTGGGCGTTAGACTGATCAGCCTAAAACTATCTGTGTGTCTCTGTGTCTCTGCGGGTCTGCGGGTCTTCAGGTCTGCAGGCCTAAACTTTGAGGTTAGGCCCGAAAGTCCAGAACAGAAACCTCCTACTACAATATTCTTTCTTTGCTCTGTATGTTTAGTGTTTTGATTACTGTGTGTTGAGAGGACTTTCTTTTCTGGCCAAATCTATTTGGTGTCATGTAAGCTTCTTGTACCTTCATAAACATGTCCTTCTTCAGGTTAGGAAATTTTTCTTCTATGATTTTGTTTAAAAAATATTTCCTTGGTCTCTGAGCTTGAATTCTTCTCCTTTCTATGATTCTTAGGTTTATTACTCATAATGTCCCAGATTTCTTGGATATTTTGTGTCAGGATTTTTTTTTTTTTTAGATTTAACATTTTTTGATCGATGTATATATTTCTTCTATTGTATCGTCAATGCCCAAAATGCTGTCTCCCATCTCTTATATCCTGTTGGTAATGCTTGTTTCTGAGGCTCCTGTTTACATTCCTAAATTTCTCTTTTCCAGAATTCTTTCAGTTTGTGTTTTCATTGTGGCTCCTATCTCTATTTTCAGGTCTTGAACTGTTTTGTTCATTTCCTTCAACTGTTCTTCTGGCTTACTTCAAGGGACTTATTCACTTCCTCCAGTAGTTTGTGTTGTCTTGGCTTTCACTGAAGGATGTACTCATTTCCTCCAATTGTTTATTTGTGTTTTACAGGACTTTTAAAGGGATTTATTCATTTCCTCTTTAAGGAACTATATCATCTTCATAAAATTTGGTTTTAATGTCTTTTTCTTGTGCTTCCACTATGTTGAAATATTCGGGGTTTGCTGTAGTAGGATTGCCAGGCTCTGTGGTGACATATTGTCCTGGCTCTTGTTGATTACGTTCTTACACTGATTTCTAGGCATCTGGGTTTTGTGTGATCATAGGTCTAGGTGCTGATTTTTGGATTTATTCATATCTGGTGGGTGTTTTGTTTCTTAGTATCTATTTTCTCTATGGATTTTCAGAGACTGTGTTGCTTGTTCGTTACCTATTTTCCTAGCCTATGTAGCTGGTGTGCATACAGAGAATGTTTGCTGGTAGTGGAGGCTGATGGCAGGGTCATCTCAAAGGAGATAGACTGTTGTAGCACTAGAAGTAAGTAGCCCTGAGGATTGGGTCTGGGAGAACAGAGAGAGTGGAGTCCTTTCGGCAGCCTACCTGGTCTTCAGACAGATGTAGCCTGTGGTTTGAGCATGGGGTGTCTGCCAGAATTGGGTGCTGGGACACAGCTACAAGAGGGAAGGGAAGGGATCAACAGGGGATATGGTCAGCATGGGGGTGTGTTGCAGTTGGTGTTCTGTTTCAGCAGTAGGAGTCCTGAGAATTGGGTCTGGGGCAATTGAGAGCCAAAGACATTTTAAAGATAAAAGGATTGATAGAGTTGAGAAATGGCTCAGTAGTTAAGAATGTTTGTTGCTTTTTCAGAAGACCAGTGTTTGGCTCTAAGTATCCATATTGGTCATCTCACAACAGGATGACCAGCTCCAGATGATTTGACACCCTCTTCTGGCCCCCATAGACACTCATACAGATGTTCACAGACACATAAACATATATACAAACAAAAACAAAATATTTTTAAATAGAAAAATATACTGTGGGAAATATTGAAGCTGCATTAATGTCAGATTAGGTAGACTTAAAAAGTATTTCCTCGAATAAACAGGAAAATCCATAGCCAGTAATAAAAGCTGTGCCTTTAAACCTGATTGATATTCAGGAGCCTGTAGCAGAAGGAAAACCATGAGTTTGAGGTTAGCCTGATTTACATAGTAAGTTTCAGGCCAGCCCAGGCTAGAAAGTAAGACCCAGCCTCAAAACAAAACAAAAGAGGATGATCTATAAATGTGTCAACTCAGATGGAAGGAATTTAGATGCTAAATGTGAACTCACATCTAATAATAGGCTTAATCAAAGAGAATTTGACAATATTAAAAGTCTAGATAGAAAGACCTACAGTGTTTGCCTTATCAACTTAATGAAACAAGAGGTTACAAGAAGTATAAATACACTAGTGAGCTGCATAACCTAATTGATATTTGCAAAGTACCTGTGAAAAACATGGAATGTTAGACAAAACAAATCAATGCACCGGAGCATAAGGGAGTTCCAATAGACTGAAGACCAAAATCATACATAGGAAATTATTTGAGCAGAGTGAATCAAAATAGGCATCAGTATCTGAAATATAATTAGACTGAAAATCTACAGTTGATGCAAAGCATTTGGATGCCTGTTGATTCTTCCATAGGCCAAAAGAGAGCTGAAGAGAGTTGAATGACACTTGAGAATCATCATTTTTCCTGTCTGCAAAACAAGAGGATTCTTGCAATGGAACACTGGAAATGTTTTCTCTGCCCACAGAACCATCTTCCAGCATTAAACCTCCTAATTACCATCAGCAAGTAACTTTTTCTATTTGTCACTATTTAAAGAAATTAAAAGGACAAATGGTGACTTTATTATCGTAAGATGAGAGTCCTCCTACATCCTGAAATATTTGAAAATGGCATGTAACTTGCTTCAAATTTCTGGTACATTTTCATTCTTTCAGTGTTTTATTCTGTTGTAGGCTAAGGGATACCTGTGCATGGTGCATGAGTAGAGGTCTGAAAACACTTGGAACAATCAGTTCTGACCTTTTACTATGTGAGTCATGGTGACCAAACTCATGTTGTCAGTACCTGCATCTACATGAAGCCACCTTACCAGGCCATGCGTCCAGTACTTATTATGGAAAGGACTTCTGCATGAGGTTATAGGCAAAATTGGATTGGATATGAACTTGTAATTCTGAGGCTGAATAGTTCATATGTAGGGGTACTGTATATGTAAGTTTAAATGTTTTCATAACAAAAACTTTTTAAAGAAAAAAAGGAGAAAACAAAGAATTGGTTACTATGGGGTTTCTAAGCATCTCTTAAAATATCCCAGGCTTAGCACACATGAAAAGGGACAGGAAGCTTTTTCCTTTGACACATAATTAAATGTTACCATTGAGAAGATGACTAGAAAGACCTAGAAAGATACCAGGTGCCCAATATGAGAATGCATTGTCACACTTATGGATGAAATTAGTTTCCAATTGGCTTCAAAATTGATTCCAGGGTTAAGAGTTTTAGAAAAAGCTCCATAAATAACTTGCATAGTAGAACTTTGTATGATAATCACTCATTTGACATTTTCCACTTTCCAGTTTTTATTTTTAAATGCATATAAAATTTCTCAGTCATGAGCCTTTTTTTTTTTTCCTTTCTTGCATCTGGTACCCATGGTATGCAAAAGGCCAATTCTCTATTTTTAGCTTTTGTGTGTTTGAGCATTACTTCTAAGTTCAATGGATAAAAATGTTCATTGATACAAGTTTAGAGGACAAGGTAATTTCATAAACTGGGTGGTGAACATCAATAGACTATGTATAATTATGATAATTTTGATAAGATATAATAATGTCTTATTAACTACATAAACTACTTGAGCATAATATGAACAATGTTGATGTAGTAATAAAAGTCAAGCTATTGGAAGTTCCCCTGCCTGTGTTTGTGAAACTAAAAGATTCATAATGTTACAATGAGGTTTTTTGGTCTCGGGCAGCCAGAGGTCCAGACCCACAGACCTGTAGCCCCAGACCTCTTAGCCGCCAGCCACTGCTCAGACCCCAAAAATGACCCAGATGCTTATATTAACTTCATGCTGTTTGGCCTATGTCTCAGGCACACTGCTAGCTAGCTCTTACATCTTAACTCAACCCATTTTCACTAATCTGTCTGCCCCATGGCCCGTGGCTCACCTGTGTTCCTTACATGTTGCTCCTTTGGGCTTCTGGCTCAGACTGTCTGACTCAGCCCTGCTTCTCCTACCTATACTCTGATTTCTCCTCCTACTTTTTCTATGGTGCCTGCCGTGGGCCAAAACAGCTCCTTTATTTAAATATTGATATTCACAGCATACAGAAAGACATTCCCACATCAGCATAAAGCTTAGTGTCTATATTAAAACAGCTATTTATTTATTCAAGCTCTTATTAATGAACATAAAGTCTAAATTAGTGGACTAACCATTTTATTTTTCAAATTAATGTCTAATTTGTGAATACATGTTATATCCTTCCCTGGCTTTGAAAATAGTAAAAATAATAAAATTTTACCAGTAAAAAGACCTCTGAATGTAGAATTTAACTTAGGAGCAAAGCCTTCTACAATATTTGCTGTCTACTTGTCCCAAATTGACCTCCACAGTAGCTTCCCTAGGAAGGACAAATTCTAGATCATAGAAACCATGATCTAAAAGATTCTTAAACTCATAAATATAGATGACAAGGTCCGTTGGGATCTGTCCCCAGTGCCTCATCTCAATGCGACAGGAAATTCTCTTTATGAATCATTCTGTGAAGACTGACTCCATTTGAACTTTACATAACCAACCAGTGTATCGCTTCCTGGCCCTTATGAGGAATTGCAAAGCTCCTATTGCCTTAAGCCTGTTATATTAAGGGTGTCTGCACTTGGAATATTTCCAACTAGTGCTCCACCAGGGAAAGTTTTCCTTTATACTTGTCCCAGATGACTTATAGTTGATGATGACCTGTAGCAGTTGGGTTTGTTAGAGAAGCTGGCTCACTTCATTCCTGGTTTCAAACTGCCATTCTCTTACCACCATAAGTTCAGAATAATGGGTGATTTTACTTCAATGTTTATTTAAACAATTTTTTTCAAAATCATAAAAAAACACATAGTTTTCCCCCAAGTGATTCATTGCTATTTCAACATGTTGCTGAAAACACATTGATTGCAAAATTTTGTATTGGGGAAATGCATATTCTATTATATTAAATGGCAAAAATGCCATGTTCTTGGCCTTATAAAAGACAATTTTCTCAGCCATTAAAACACCCTTAAGCCCTTATATAATCATTTGTCAAGATTCAAATGTAATTGAAAATATCTAAAGTATCAACTGCCTAATTATGTACTGTAATCTATTATATGGAACAGGGATTTTTTTAAATGTTCTCCTATATCTGATTCAACTGGGAAGTTTGTTGAAACATGGAATTATGAAATTCAGGAAATATTCTTTTTAAGTTTTTAAAATTATATTTTTTATTATTTGCATGTATAGGTATATATGTGTTCATAACATAGCACACATGTGGAGATCAGAGGACAACTTGGGGGAAATATATTCTCTACTTCCAGGATGTGGGTCCTACTGATTGATCTCATACCATGAGACTTGGTGGCAAGTACCTTTGTCCACTGAACTATCTCATTGGCCCCAGCATTTTTAATTCTGGAGAAGAAACCAGTAATTCACATTTATAAAATAGCCCCTAGTGATGCTGACATTGTAAGCCCATGACCCTGAGACAAAGACCAGTTACCAAGCAGTTCTCTGCCCAGTGGAATGACATAGATAACATATCCAGAAAAAAAATTACAAGTTGTTACTGTCATAGTGAGGAGGAGGACACCTGTAGACACTCAATCTTTATTGTGTAGCAAGCATAGGTCTGGGTACTGAGTACACAGTGATTAACACAATAAATATGGTGCTGGTGCTACTAGAAACAACAATGTGGGGATGGAGAAAGGGGAGCCCTTCATTGAAGGTAATATTTTGCTTTTGTCTTTGTTTCTTATAGAACATTTTGCTTGGAACTTTCTATGGAAACATTTAAAATACTAAAATAATAAGAAGAAAATAAAAGCCGACAATTTCACTATCTAGAAACAACTTATAACTTTTTGGCATTGCTATTTCCAATTAAGTCTGTAATCAATTTCTTTCACTGATTCAAGGACATGGATTTAATAGCCAACGAGGAGAACACTAGGTCAGCCTTGCTACTCTGACAACAGAGGAAAAGGAAATAACAGAAGGGATATGGTGTTCAACAGGGCTTGTCAACAACTCAGTAAGTGCTTTATAGGGAGACAAATCCCTGGTGTTGCATAATCAACTAGATGGTGATGATGTCATTAGAGAAGCAAAGTAGGCTGGAGGTAGGGAAAGGACATCAATAATTCACTTGTGGAACATATCAAACACATCATCCAGGTATTGCTTAAAAGATTCTAGGACACAACAGTATTTAGATATTTCACATAGATGCTAGTGAAAAACAGAATAAATCAATAGACCACCTGGGGCAAAACATAGCAAAGAAGGGAAACATGATTGCACCTCAAGAAAAGCAAACATGAGCCTACATTTTAAAAAAAAGCAACCAGACTATCAGAAGGATGTAAGAAGTAAACCTGAAAGTCTGTAATAGATGGAACAGTCATCCTGAAGTACTCATCCTAATATCTGGAACCTGTGAAAATGTTACCTTACATTGTAAAGGGGACTTTCCCATAAAAATAATATTCTAAAACTTAAAATTGGGAAACAATCTTTGATTACCCACCTGGGCCCAATGTAACCATAGAGATTCTGAAAGAGAGACACAGAAAGGGACCTATCTTGGTTAAGGTTTCTATTGATATGATGAAACACCATGACCAAAAGCAAGTTGGGAAGGAAAGGGTTTTTCAGTTTTCATGTCCACAGCACTATTCATCACTGAAGGAAGTCAGGACAGGAACTTAAACAGGGCAGGGACCTGGATGCAGGACCTGTCACAGAAGCATATAGAGGTGATGCTTGCTCCTTGTGACTTGCTCAGCCTGCTTCTTTGTAGAACCTGGAAGCAGGAACTGGATGCAGAGGTCATGGAGTGTGCTGATTACAGGCTTGCTCCTCATGGCTTGCTCATCCTGTTTATTTATGGGCTGCATCTTCCCACATTAATCACTTAATTAGTAAAATCTCTTACAGCCAGATCTTATGAAGGCATTGTCTCAATTAAAGCTCCCTCATTTAAAAAAAATTCTAGTTTGTGTGTCAAGTTTACATAAGACTAGATAACATAGCAAGTGAGCTGAATTTGATGATGGAAAAAGAGAGAAGAATCAAACTAAAAAGTAATTGGACCTACCAATTTGACTTGGAAGATAGAAGAAAGGGGCCATGCATGAGCCTGGGACTACTTTCAACTGACAAGCATGAGGAGAACTTTCTATATGACCCTACCTCCACAAGGAACAGAGTTCTGCCTACAAACTCAATGATCTTAGAAACAGATTCCCCACAACTAGAGCTTCCAGAATGGATCTTAGCCCTGATAACATTAAAATTTTTAATCCGGTAAGGTTTGGTCAAACTTTGGAAGTACAAAATTACCAGGTAATGTGTTGTGATGTTTTAAGCATCTAAAGTTTTACTAAATTGTTGTGATAGTTGTTTCTCCAAAAACTAACTGTTCTTTACATTTTAAAGATGTATTTACTTTTATTTTATTTGAATCAGTATTTGTACCATGTGTACACTGCTCACACTGTGTACTATTTCTGTGCAGGCCAGAAATGGGTGCCAGATTCTATGGAACTGAAGTTTCAAACAGTTGTTAGCCTTCTTATGAGTTCTGGGGACTGAATCAGAGTCCTGTTCAAGAGCAACAAGTACTGTTAATTATTGAGTCATCTCTCCAGCTCCCAAAGTAGCTGTTCTTATTTATTTATTGTGTGGGTAGTGCTGGGAGTTGAACTTAGGTCCTCTCACATGGTAGACAAGCACTTTATATTGCTGAACTATATTTCCAGCCATTATTGTCTGTTATTGAGACTTGCTTCCCTGTTTCACCATCAAAGGTATTACTCGTGTTTTTTATGGCCCTCCTGAGTCCTTAGAAAGTCTAATTGGAGTCACTATAGCAGACTCATCACAGGTGATGGTTGATGTGTCTTTTACTATGTCAACATGTTTCAATTGATTGGTTGACCAGTCCCTCAATGATGGCACTGTCTGCATGCTGCACAAGATAGATTCACAAGGTACATTGCCTGTCTCCTTCCTTCACTCATGTCAGGGTCCTCTAAGGACAGCTATCATCAGAGTTCCTAGGCCAGCCTCATTGTAATGTTCAAGGAAACCAAAATGAGCTGCTTACCAAGTAACAAGAGTTCAGAGAGTCTATGGCCCAGCCTAAATGTCATGCTCTTTGATTATTCCTCCCATATTGTTCCTGTAACACTGATAATGTCATAGTTCTTGATTTCTGGCATTTACTTATCTAGTAAATAGAGCCATGAAGGGACAACATTCACCTTCTTTGTCTTCAAGCAGTATTTCTCAGGCCTGGCTGTCCATAAAAACTATATGGGAGAGTTTTTCAGAAGAAATGTTATTCAAACCCCATGCTAGATCAACTGAAGCAGGCTTTCAGAGTGTAGGGAGTGTCTAATTGTGGATACAATTTGAAAATGCTTGAGTGAGTGGCTCCGAGTGAGTTGGAGCAGTGCCACCTTAGGGACTTTCTCAGCTATTATTTTGGTCAGTCGAGAGTATGGGTATTATTTGTGTCTGTGGCAGCCTAAAGCCTAGAGAGTTAATTAGAAGATGCTCCAAAGTGGGAAGTGCTTCCACAGATACTACAGGGAAAGACTTCAAAAGCAATATCTTCAGCTGGGCATGGAGATGTCAGCTGCAGCAAACCTCACTGCTGAGACGGTGCCTTTGAGAGATGAGTGGGGTTAAGTCTTAAAAAAGCAAAGATATAGGAAGTGAAGATATGACTTCCTTGTCAGAGCATTTACTGTACTTGCAGAAGGCCCCAGTTCTAGCACCCCCATTGAGCACCTCAACACCATTTATAACTACACTTATAACAGTCCCAGAGGATCTGACACCCTTTTCTGGCCTCTACAGATACCTGCTAATTATATGGTGCACATAAATTTACACAGGCACAAACACATAAATTAAAAATAAATAAATCTTTTATTAAGAATACATTCATTTCTTTCTTTTACTAACCTCATTAATGATATCTGGTATTTTAACAAAACAAGAAAAAGTTCATATATTCTACTTTCAAAATGCAGCAGACAAAACAATCACCCAAGTCTTGATCAGTTCAAGCTATCATACCATAGACCAGGTGTCTTAAATAATAGACATTTAAATCTCATGATTCTAGCAACTGAATAGTATGAGATCGAGGTGCTGGCCAGGTCAACAACTGGTAAGAATATGCTCACATGTATCCTTGCATCACATCATAGAGATAAAAAAACCTGTGGGATCTGGTCTCTATTTCATAAGGCTGCCAATCTCACATTAGGAAGACTCACTCCCATCACCTCATCTAAATCTAACTACATCCCAAAGCCCCACTTACCAATACCATCACATTGGAGGTTAGAATTACAACATATGACCTTTTGCAGTTGTGCACACTCAGTCCATCAGCTGCTATCATTTCCTAAATGTTTGAATTAAAACAGTGTCATCTGGGTTCCTGAGGAAACTTAGTAGCCAAAGCTTGCTATGAATGATAGAAAATCTTGTTTTTGGACTCCTTGGTTAAGACTGACAGGGGATTGCTATGGTAGGCATAATGTTTCCCGGAAGCTGTCTATCCCATAAGCTTTGAAATCTGTGAATTTATTTATCATGCACATGTAAGGATTTTACAGGTGTAGTTAAGACTAAACATTTTAAAATAGGAGATTAGCTTGAGTTATCCAGTAAGTCCAAGCTAATTATATGAATCCTTCAAAGAAGACAATTTGTTCTAGAGGAGGCACAGAAACTTGAAGCATAAGAATGTGATACCATCGCTGAAATGAGGATACTGGTAATAATGTGATGAGAGATGCAGACAACATCAAGGAACCTAGAAAGCTACCTGGATGACAGCTATAAAAACAAATGCAATTGGGATTATTATAGCCATTAAAAAGATAAGGAACTAGCTTCCAACGACAACCAAAATGGAGCTTGAAATGTCTTCTTCCTCAGAGACCAAAAAAAAAAAAAAAAAAAAAAAAAGAGCTCAGGGCAGCCAACATGTGGATTTCAGATTTCAGTCTTGTGAAACCTATAATAAAAGAATCTGGTCCACCCAGACTCAATCATTTTCTCCTATCAGCTATGAGATGAGAAAATGTGTCTGTGTGGTTGTGTGTACACACGGAAACATATACAAAGTGGTATGTAGGTATGTGTGCTCTTGAGTACATGCCACAGGATTACTTTGGGTGTCATTCCTCCTCCGGGGTTATCCACCTTATTTTTAAAAACAGGATATCTCACTGAGACCCAAAACTCACCAATGAGGAAGCCAAGGGTTCTATCCCACTCTGTCTCTCCAGTGCAGAGGTTGTAGAAACACTCCATCACTCCACCATCCCTGGTAATTTTACATGGGTTCTGGGGACTGAGATCAAGTCCTCAGGCTTGGGGAATAAAAGCCCTACTGACCGAGCTGTCTACCAAGCCCAAACTTGAACAGAGAGCTTTAAACTTAATTTTTTTGTTAAATTAATATAACTATTAAAGCAGTTTTGAGCTATATTACCCAATGAGAAGACAATTTTAGTGACATTGCCTTTGATTGAGGAATAAAAATTAAAAGTTCAGAGAGAAACATTGTCAGTTTTGATTGGTCAGTTTGCTCTAGAATAGCCCAGCTGTTGACTTTCCAAAAAGGTGTTATGATAGCAATAACTTAAGCAGCATTTCTTTCTGCAAAGTCTTTGGATACAGTGGAGGAAAATGCTGATTAACATGAGAAATTATTGTGTCTGTCCAGCTATGATGTAAAACTATGCAACACGTAAAACTATGACTTTGCAAGGATAATTGAAATGCATGGATTAGAAAAGGAAATCATCTTTGGAAAGGAGAAAGCAACATCTAGGTTCTTTTATCGTGGAATAATGGGGGCTTTTGAACAATTTATCATGCCCTTTGTGCATGGATGTTTTGCTAAACAGTTAAGCACCTTTATCTGCAGAACCATCTCACCAGCCCTTCCTTCACCTATGTTCTCTTTACCATCAGGCCCACCTTCACTGGCTTTGAAGGTATGCTGAAGCATGTAACAACAAGCTTCTTGCCCAGGGAAGATACAAGTTTACTGATATAAAGGATATTTAAAAAAAAAATAGTAACTACCAATAAAATATGCAGTGTTCTTCATTATCAATTTCATAGAATAAATTGATTTTCAGAGATCACCTTTGCTGATCTTTTTATTCCTTCATAAACCATTGGATTGCAATTTAATGGCTGCTTATTTTTCTTACACAACTTCCAGGGACTTAGCCTGACTAAGATCAACAATGGAATGAAGAAAAAGCAGAAAGACAGACACACAGAAAATCTGAGGTCAGGTGGACTAGCTCTCCAAAAAGCTCAGACAGTTTATTACTTAGAGTTGAACAGAGATACAGGGGTATTGTACACTGCTGAACAAGAAGTAGGGTTGTTAACATACAGATAAATAAGCAGTGATAGTTTATGGTTCAAAGCCGGATCAAGGAGGCAGGTGTAGCATATTTTGGTAGAAGCAGCCTCTAGGGGAGGAGTGTTTAGGCCATAAATGTCCAGGGGAATAAAGCTATGCTAGAAATTTTTTGTGCACACTATCAAAATTCAAACTTGGACTTTACAGGTAACTTTGCCATTTTTCAATGACTCTAGGCTTTGGGGTATATCAATGGCACAAATTCACTTGGGACACACTCAGGGTTTCCTCCAGCCCTTACAAACTGTACTAGCACAAAAACAGGGAGTAAATTTGTTCTTTCTGAGTATCTAACAGCCAAGAAATTGCTCATCTCTATTTTAAAGACTACAGTTCTGACATGGATAATAGTTGATTAGTCTTGTTTACATCAACAGGAAAATAAAATTTTTTAAACAAAGATGCATGCTGGAAAATTTTCTTTGGTAATTTGAGCTACCTTTTTAGAATGGGACAAGTTTTTAAGTACTAGATTGTAGTATGAGGTTTCTGGTCTGGACCTTGAGGTTAGGCCCATGGACCCACAGAGACACACAGATGCTTATAATAATGTTAGGCTGATTGGCCTAAGGCCCAGGCATATAACTTGCTAACTCTTTACCCTTAAACTAACCCATGACTCTTATCCTGTTCAGCCATGGGGCTCGGTACCTTTTCTTAGAGCAGCATAGTTGTCCTCTGCTTCTTTTGGCTTCTCTCTGGCATTCTGTTCTGTTCTGCCTGTTTCTAGAATCTTCTAGTCTGTTAGCCCCGCCCACACTTCCTGTCTGCCTTTGGCCAATTAGCACTTTTTTATTAAACCAGTGGGTGGGACAATTATTTACAATGGAACAACATAATCTCCCACACTAGATGAATATTTCCTCTAAAGTTTTTCCTTTATACAACAGAAGTGGATAAAGATTCAATACAGTTTTGTGTTTTATCTGCATTATTAACCTTATTGCCATGATATTTTAAAGATATATTTATTTATGTAGATGGGTATTTTGTCTAAATAGATGCACTCAGGAGGCTATCCAATCTCATGGGACTGTAGGTATAGATGCTTCTAGGTTCTGGGAACTGGATTTGGAACCTTTAAATAAGAAGTGTTCTTAGCTACTCAGTCATCTCTCCAGCCCCTCCATGACATTCTTAAGTCTAGACAATCAGCAACCCTGATAATGACTTGATCAGTTTAAAAAATAAATAAACAAGTTCCTTGCTAATCTTAATAAACATATCTCTTTGAAGTTTATTATATTGTTTATGGGTGTTTTGTCTACATGTATATCAGTGTAGTGCATGCATGTTTGATGTTCATAGGGCTAGAAGAAGACACTGGATCCCCTAAAACTGTAGTTACAAACATCTGTGAGCCACCATTTGGGTACTGAGACTTGAACCCAGATCTGCTGAAAAAATAGCTTGTTCTCTTAACCTCTATGGCATTTCAAACTTTAATTTGCGTATCTCAACCTATAGAATTGTATGCTTAGAGAGGAGAAATTATGATAAAGATGTGCTCAAAGATCATCATAAAAGGGGGGATGGAAAGACTGTAAGAGCTGGAAGTCACAGAAGAATACAGCAAATCAGGGCCATTGTACAATAAACTCAAAGCAGTTCAACATTATATTTTTCTTGATTAAAGATGAGGGTACTGTAGGGGTATTGTGTTGTCTCATGGTAAATAATTGTCCCACCCACTGGTTTAATAAAAAGAGCTGATTGGCCAAAGGCAGACAGGAAGTGTAGGCGGGGCTACCAGACTAAGAAAATCTCTGAGAGCAGAATGCCAGAGAGCACCAGAGAGAAGCCAGAGGAAGCCGTGGACAACTATGCTGCTCTAAAGAAAGGTACCGAGCCACATGGCTGAACAGGAAGAATCATGGGTTAGATGAAGGGTAGAGAGCTAGCAAGTGATATGCCTGGGCCTGAGACTTATCAGCCAAAAACTAATGAAGGCATCTGTGTGTCTCTGTGGGACTGCAGGTCTGTGGGTCTAGACCTTGAGGTTAGGCCCGGAAAGTGTGGGCCAGAAACCTTGTACTACAGGGTACCATGAAACTCTATCATGTAAATAAATACTGAAAATGGACATGTTTATACTGATGTTGCTCAATTTGCTTAACATTTTCCCAATGTATGCTAAATGTTACATAGTGGTCTATTGACAAAGACTTTTAAAAAATTGTTTTATATGCTAATTAAATTTTTGTTTTGTTTGGAAAGGTGTAAGTTAGAGAACAACTTTTAGGAGTTGCTTCTCTTCCACCATGTAGGTACCAAGAAATTGAACTCAAATGTTTGTGTTTTCGCTAAAGATTTATTCATATTTTCTTTAAAATCTCTGAACATACTCATAACTGCTATTTTGAAGTCCTTGCTTTTCACAGGGTGGCAGAAGTGATGGTTTGCAATAGGGTTTTTGGTTCTGTCTTAATTTTTCATGTTTGTAGTTTTGCATTTTTGCACAGGGATCTGGAGCTATGATATTAGAGGTGTTCTTGAGCGAGTATATCTGATCTGATCTTTATTGAATGTGTGTTTCATTCTTTGGTTAATGTTTGCCAGTCTGAGTCCTAGCAAAGTGTGGTGGTTGTGGGGTACAAAGATGCTCTACAACTAGGTGTGGAGCAACAAAGAAATGAAAATGAGCTGGAAGGAAAAGCTGAGAGAGACCATGGGGAAAAACTGGGGGTGACCGTAAGTCACAGGAAGTCAAAAGAAGAACAGAATGATGGCCTAAGCAGACAGGGTGAAAAGTACTAAAGATAAGTTTAGAGAGACTAGAAGGAAAGACAGGAAGACGAAGGTGACCCACCTGAGTCACAGCCTAGTGTGGCAACTGTTGGTACCTGGTGGAAAGAGGCTCATCACCACTGAGTCATTTAATGAGACATTTAATGATGTATCAACTCTAAGTTTATAGATTTTAAAATTTTGTTGAAAATAAAGAATTATAACTATACGACTTAAGAACATTCACCTGTTCTTTATATCATGTATTGTCTACATTTCCAATAGTACATAAAAAGGCATTGCTATATGTAGTAGTAGTTTCTGGCCTGTCTGGCCTGTGGTCCAGACTTGCAGACCCGCAGACCCACAGTCCCACAGAAACACACAAATGCTTGTATTAATTTTATGCTGATCAAATTATGGCTCTTGCATAGCTAGTTCTTGCTCTTAAACTAACCCATTGTTTTTATCTTGTTCAGTCATGAGGCTTGGTACCTTTTCTCAGGAGCATTTCAACTTCTTTCCTCTGTATCTGCTGGCTTCTCATCTCATCTCACTGGCATTTCTCTGGCATCTCTGCTCTGCTCTTCCTATTCCCAGAGTTTTCTTAGTCTGGTAGCCCCACCCACACTTTTTGTCTGTCTGTGACAATCAGCGTTTTTTATTAAACCTGTAGGAAGGACAACAATGTACCAGAACATGCTCCCACAACATATCCCCTTTTTTTCTTTTTAAAATAAGAACCCCAAATCTAAGATCGCTTTCCCCCTATTATCTATAACAACTTACAAAGACAAACATCCATAATCCATTTTGGGTGAATGTGAGTATAGTTTTCTAGGCTACTTCCTGCTGAATGGGGGTGCTGGCAATTCCATGGGGACCTAAGGAAAAATTTAGGATTATGGACAAGTCTTTAGTGGAACAGTCTGTAAGGCTGGGTCATCTCAGCCAGTCTCCTTGAAGTTGTTTTGGATGCAGAGCTCAGAGGAAACTACAGCTGAAGTGCTCTGAAATGCTGAGTCATCTGGGCCATCCATTTCCATTGGAGATTTTTCAGGGGGTCTTCCTCCATCAAAATTTATTTTATTTAACAAGAATGAATTCACAGCCTCTCATTTTCTGTGGAAATAAAAAGAAAACCTCTTCCTCAAAGTAGCATGTCTTTTGATTTCAGTTTTAAAGTCAACTCATTTACAAAATGTATAGGTTGAATTAATCCAACAGAATTTATAATCAACTGTCTTTTAGCAGCTTTTACTACTTCATTTTCAGTCAAAAAACTTAAAGACAAGACAATAACATACAATATCCAGACATTCTTTATAATTCCATCTTTATGTGGCTTATTATGTTTTTTTTACTCTATTTCTTTTTTAAGGACTTTATTTATCCTTTTTTCTTTTCTCTCTAAAGCCTACACACACACACACACACACACACACACACACACACACACACACACACACACACACACATTAACATACTCTAAACCATGTAGAGGTTTGGAGGTTTTTTTGTTTTATTTTTTGTTTGTTTGTTTTTGAAGCTGTCTTTACTGTATATCTCTTATTTATCTTTTTCCATTTCTGACCACACCTTTGCTTGGCTAGGGTAGGTGACTTTACCAGCTCTATTTCTTTCTGTTTCTGACCACACCTTTTAATCTGCCAAGGTATGGTTGAGGATTAAAGGCTTCACTGGGATGGATGGATGGATGGATGGCTCCACCCAGCTCCTAGTCTAGCTTCATAGAATTTAGCTTTTAGCCAAGGTACTAGTAGAATTCACAATTACTACTCTGAGGAATTTTAGAGTCCATATAATCACCAATTAAAGCATTTCTGTCTGTTACTCATGATCTCCATTTAAATGTTTGGCAACAGGGCCTCTTAAAAAGACTCATAAGTGTTTTGCTGCTAATACTAACTCGGGAAGCGTCTCTTTAAAAAGCTGTGCCTCTGCTTGCCTCCAGCAAACAGCTCACTCAAGAAAATACTGCTACTAAGAAGCCATCTTTGACTCTGTTCTCTTTTTTTCTATATAAACATAAATCTTAAATACATTATTTACAACTTGTTGCTTATATCTAGGCTCCTGTGAGACTTCATAAACAGGCCATTTTGCTGCTTAAACTGCACCCCAAAGCCAACCAGCTTTTCATTAAACCAGAAGGAGAAACAAATATTTACAATGTATCACAACATACTCCCACAGCAGCTATAGAACAAACAGTTTTACCTGTTAGACTTTTATTCCAACAGATGTCTTTTGTAACCTGATATACTTAGGAAAATTATCAAATTCTTTTCATTAATTATGTATCACCATAATGTCATTACAACTTTTGTTTCAAGAAATGTTTAAATTATATTTTCATAAAAAATTGGGAACTGAACCAGGTACATGCCTTTCATCCCAGCATTTGGAGGCAGATGCAGGTGGATCTCAGTGAGTTCAAGGACAGCCTAGTCTAGAGAGTGAGCTCCAGGGTATCCAGAGCTACACAGACAAACCATTTCTCAAAAACAAAAAACAAAAAAAGTTTGGGAACTGAAGCTTTAACTTCAGTTATGAAAAATAACAGCCAAATAATCTATATGGGAAAGGCTGTCCTTAAATGCAAGGTGATTAGTACAACTTGTCTCATTGCCAATACTACATCCCATACACTAGAATTTCTCTATGTGACTTGGATTTCTTATAGCATGATACTTTCAGAGCAGTTATTCTTCTTATGATGGCAACCTTTCATGATTCCAATACCAGAAACTGCTTGGCCCAGAACAAACATGATGTTGCTTGTTTTATTGACAATAGCAATGTCAGGGACTACTCAGATTCAAATGGGTGAAAAAACAGATTCTCTCAGTGAGGAGTCACATTCAAAAAATGTCCAGCTGAAAAAAAAAATGAACAGTACTAAGAAACACTTTTGAAAAATGTAATCTTGCCACA
This sequence comes from Phyllotis vaccarum, assembly GCA_033318265.1. Taxonomy (NCBI): domain Eukaryota; kingdom Metazoa; phylum Chordata; class Mammalia; order Rodentia; family Cricetidae; genus Phyllotis; species Phyllotis vaccarum. The sequence goes on along the minus strand of JARWLC010000013.1, from coordinate 90,867,282 downwards.
GCCAGTTTATGAAATTCAAGAAAGAATGTAGGCAATAGATTCTACATTTCATGGGTTCTTTGAATCTCCACTTACCTTCTGTCCCCATATGATTAGTAGGCCACAATACTTTCCTGAGTTATTAACAATAAGGGTTATCTTAGAGCCAATGTGCGATAATTTCCCTAAGATATATGTGTTTCCCCTTCCTCAGTAGCCAACTTAATGATAGCCCATAGAGTCTCATAGTGAACTCTCACTGATGAGAATGAGAAGAAAAACAGAAATGCTGACGACTTTGCAGGGTTGTTCGCCTAAAGGACAGAGCCTCCCCTCCATTCTCTTACTGTGAAGAATAGCATTTTCACTAAAGACAATGCTTACTTGTCACCAGAACTCCAGTCATTTAGATCTGGTATTGTGGGACATAGACTTTGATTAACACACAACTTGTACTTTATGCTATGAAGTGGCTATTCCTGGTTCAATTATTACTTACCAGAAATATTGAAACTTCTGCTTTGACCTAACAAATTTTCCAAAATTTAGTCACAGCCTATCCCAAGCTGCAAATGGAGTGGCTATGCAGCGAGTGAAAATTCGTGGGTTACATAGACAAATGTAGCTACAACCCCTCAACAAGGAAGCTTCTCTTTGCAGCAAATGAAGAACATCACAGAAAACCACAACCAAACACAGATCAAGAGAAGCCCAACCCTATCACCTTCATATATCCTTCATCTATGGCTCAGAAAGCATCTCTAAGAGGAGCTGGAAAAGTTATAAGAGCCAGAATACCAGAAAGTCTGCTGTGAAACACTCTCTCCTAGAAATGACAACACAAAAGGTTCAGAACAATGGCAGTATCAATGGACATGTTAACATGGAAGAGAGAAATTTTCAGAGACCCCACCCTACACAAAGAACTACAGGCAAATATTGACTGTTGGGATAAGGAGAATTAGCCTTTCCAAAGGATAAGCCCTTATTGGCTTTCCTACACACACACACACACACACACACACACACACACACACACACACAGACACATACACACACAATAATATGTATGTAACGAATATAATCAAAGAAAAAGAGGCTATAAACTTAATAGTGAAGGCATGAAAAGGGTTTGAAGGTGGGTAATTAGGAAGGGCTGGACAAGGAAAAGGGAAGTGATGTAATTCTATTTCAATTAAAACATTTATTAAAAAGAAACGAAAATTTATAGGTTATAGTACTGAAAAGGAAGAGCAAATGCATGCTGAGATACAGTTAGATCTGTTACATTCAAGATGGATTTCAAGTTTTTCAGCTGTGAAACTATTTTCTACCTTTCCCATGGTTCCTTTCCCACATACCAATGAGCCTGAAAGGAAAATATAATCCTGAGAAAGATAACGTAGACTTGGAAAGATAAGCATGGTATGTATTTACTCATAAGTGGAGTTTAGATGTAAAGCAAAGGATAACCAGGTTACAAATCCACGACCCTTGAGCAGCTAGTTAGTCAACTGAAAAGCCCTGATTTCCTATCCTGTGACCTTGGAGCTTCCCAGGGCATCATGTAACAATTGACTAAACCACATTTCCATTACTGATTATATCATTTCTGAAGTCCTTTGTGGCGTTATTACCTCATTTGCTATTTACAACACAGAGCCTGTGAGGCTGCCATTTGGCTCTTTTCCCACTTGCATCGACTGCACATGGTGTCCAAGTCCTGCACTTCCCTTCTTTGCATCAATTTATTCAAAGATACTTTCATATTAAACTGATTCTTGGGCTCCAAAATGTGTACAGTTTTGAAATGATTTACACAAATAAAAGTGAAAAATGGGCTGAGATACTTTGGGGTCCCAGGAGAATATTTTACTTCAACTTGCAAATCATCCTAACAGATGAAAATATGCTGTTTTTATAGAAAGGAAAAATTTTTGTTTCATCAACTGTGTATCTAGTGACACATTCATTTTAAAATAAAAAAACATTCATAACAGTTATAATTCTATATATTAATTACATATAGAGACCTTGTAATATTCTATAACATTGTCTTTAAATGCATATGACCATAGATGATAGTCACTTCCATGACTTTATCTCTGTATCATGAAGATGAAAATGTAGTTTGAAAAAGATACAAGACAGAGAATGATATTGGTGAAATTAGGGGAAGCAGGAAGTTCTAGTTTTTAAATTGTATTTATCATCAGAACCATTTCAAAATGGGTACCTATGGGAATAAAATCTCAAGTGTGCCATATCTCTGACCAGCAGGTGTTAGACCCTCCAGAATTCTTAACAGGAAGACAGAAGGATTGATTTACTTTGGTTTACTTCCTGAGCAGAAGTGCACAAAGTGCTCCTGGTATAAATTTAGCTAGAATGTATCTGAGTAAAAAAAAAAAATGTGTTTTGCTAGAATGCAGTAACAACCTTTCATTTTCAGTCAATAATGCATAGAGGTCAAATTGGGCTTTGTGGCTCCTTCATACTCTCCTGGCTTCTGTATTTCAAGCACAGATGATCCAGATACCAATCTGTCAGCAGGTGACTGCCTTAGTCTAAGAAGCTTTTCCAGCTCAGCAAAGTGCACTTTGCCCCTTGTGAAAGGTAACGCTCAATCAAAGGGTTGGAGTTGGTGTGTAAACACCCTAGCTTCTTGATTCCTCAGATGAACTCTTTCAAAAGCTTTTGATTGAGCTGCAGGTAAAGTTGAGAGAATATTTGTAGTCATTTTTAAGTGATTGTTGTTCTTTTCTGCCAGCCCAGGGCCATGAGCTGAGAGAGTCAGCTGTGCCCTGCATTGGCCCACCGGGAGCTGAGAGCTGTTGGCAGGGGATTGCTCTGTGCGGATCACACAGGAGTAAAAAACACAAATAAAGGATTAAGAAAAGCCTGGCGCCTGAGTCACCCAGGGCAGTTCCAGGTCACATGTGCCTCTAGACTATGTGACATTTAGATGTCCCAGGTCACCCCAAGACAGATTATCCTCTAGTCCTCTCTTGGCTTCACGACCTGTACTTGGAAGCTCTCAGGAATCTTCCTTATCCTTCAGGAGAAAAATAGATGATGAGTATTCAATGGTACACACATCAGACAAGCTTTCCATATTCTACTGCTCTGAAAAGAAGCTATTCTCTCTCCCTCTCTCCTTTCCCATCTCATTCTTTCTTCCCTCTTCTCCATTCCGTTCCCACCTCTTTTTCTCTTCTTCCCTCCCTCCCTCCCTCCCTCCCTCCCTCCCTCCCTCTGTCTCTCTTTCTTTCACACTCTCTTCATTTGTCAGGGCTGTCCCAGAACTTATTATTTAGGTAAGGCTGGCTTCAAACATAGAGCAATCTGCCCGCCTCTGCCTTCCCAATACTGACATTATAAGTATGGCTAGCTACCACACACAACTTTTTTTTTCTTATTGCCTCTTCTTCAGCAAGAAAACAACTTTAAAAAAAAAGATTATCTTTTAACATGTCATTGCTGCTGTTTCTCAGTCATTCTGCAAAGTTGCTGCCTCCTTATGAGACATCTACTTTGTATCTGGACATCTATTGGTGGGTTCACAATACATAATTAACCAGAGACAAGGTGTAAGGCATCTGAAGGAAGGGTCTTCTGTCAGCTTTTGGATTCCAAAATCACAGCATGTGATTTTATCTGATTCACTGGGATCAAAAGTTGGCAAATAACCATAATATCCGAGTACCAAAGACTGTTATATAATCATCCTCTGGTGGAGACAATGAGGTCATATGTTTGCCCATCTAATTGCTGATCAGGGACATGTTTGATTGCAAATAATTTGCTTGCTGGCCCACAACTTAATTACCGAGTGTCTGAATCAACAAAGCTTTTCGATGTAGGTCTTGCCTAATGGTGCATTTGTTAGAGATCATTGCCTTCATTTGGCCTCTAAATGAAAGGTCTAGGGGATATAACAGACCACTGCCAACACTGTTCTGGATGACCTCATATTGGAAAATATACCAGTTCCCACAGTTTATTCTCTAGCCAGCAAATGGCTTTATTATTTGTGTCCAGAGCCAAATAGAATGAGTGCCTCATTGTGTCAGATATTGGTAAAAACCTCTTGTGGAAGCACAGTCCTAGGGAAATTAGTGGTACTCAGCCTAGAGGAAACAGTTCCCATGCCCAAGCTGGTAAAGAGAAAATATTGTAAGAAGTCTAGCAGGCATATGCAAATTTTGGCATTTTCACACCTTATCATCTCCAGAATCCATGCTTGAGAACTACATGATCAAATCAGACATATACATAAAAGTTGTTTTAAGTAAGCTTATAATTTTGTATTAGCCTGCATTCATAGATATCCTGGGACACATGTGACCTATGAGTCATACGCCAAATATACCTGGAAGAAAATAAATAAAAGCAGGGCCTATGGGTGGGTGGCCAGACAGTAGAAGAGGACCTAGCTCCAAATCAAGGAATCCAATTGATCTCCTACTTAGGATAATTTCTTCTGGTTAAGTGCTCTCCTGAAAACTCCACCCATAGATATGTGAATAGTGATAATGAGGTGCCTTACTCCTGTACCACCATCATCATAGCCCTAATGCCTTCCAATGAATTCAAGAGTTGTAAAAAATATTAATTGTATTATTATTTTTAGTAGTAGTAGTAGTATCATCATTATTATTTTGGTTTTTAAGACAGGGTTTCTCTGTGTAGCCATGGCTATCCTGAAATTCTTAAGACCAAGTTGGGCCTTGAACTCACAGAGATCCTCCTGCCTCTACCTCCAAAGTGCTGGGATTAAAGGTGTGTGTCACCATGTCCAGTGGAAAAACATTAATTTTGAGAATCTTTGGTGTTTAAAGATTCTTGGTCTATGTATTATTGTTATTTTATCATTACAGACCACTCTGTTATTTTATATTTCTTCAGCTGAAATTTTAAATAAACACAGCAAGCTATTTTTAAAAAATTACAATGAAAGTGGATATATGTACACAACTTTGAGAACAGTAAACAAAAGCCTGATCTCCAATAATATAAGCAGAACCTCCTAGGTCTTGGTGAATGCTGGGCCTTCTAGAAGGACTTCTAGGAGTCTCTCTTGGCTTCTTTACTTCCCACCAGATGGAGCAAAATGCAATCTGAGCCCAAGAATTGTTATGTGTGTGGCTAGAGCCTGAACACAACAGAAAACAAAGCAAAGCAAAATTGTCAGTCCAGAGTGAAGCCTTCCTTGTTGCATTTTGTTGTGTTTCTTTTTAGACCTTGCCATCAGAGATAAATAATGATGACTTATATAGGAGCATTGATGGCATTTTAGTTGTGTTCTACAATTCTGTGGAAAATAATTTCTCGGAACATTGTGTTGCCTAGAGCACTACTATAGTTGAGAAAATACTGATAATTCAGTGTAGAAAGACAGGGCAAATTATGGGAACCCAGAGTGCAGAAAAAGAGCTTCTCATTCCCATATCTAGTTTAAAGACTTTAATTAACCAAGAAGCAAGAACTCTGCCACAATTTGTTGTGAAGGCAGCCAAGGTAGAGTCAATAGAGATACTATATATTAAAATAACAGTAAAACCAGGCTTAAGGTGGACATGTATAAAAATTTGAGCAAGGTCTCAATCCTTTTTCTAGACACTGAGAACTTTGTTTACTAAGAAGATGTTCTACCTTCCTGCATCCCTGAGATCCAAATGGTTACCTTATCAATTGTAATCCTGTCAAATGTCCATTAGAGCCATCCTAAGTTATCCTTTAAGTTCCTTAGGAGTAATTTGAAGATAATTGCTTCAAACACTACCAAAACTCTAATATGACTATTGTGAAACTAAAATGAAGTATGACTGTCTTAGAGACGATCGCACCATGCTCTCAAGTATGGCTCTGCTTGCTTTCTGTATGCCGCTTTCTCCTCAAATGCAAACCTATGTTATAGAATCTCATTTTAAGATGTGGTAATTTGTTTATGTTGTGGAAAATCTGTTTAATGATGCAAATATGTGCTGCATTCTTTATGTTGCATTTGTTTAACTCTGAAGCTGTGGGACTGTGCCTGTCATCTAATAAAGACCTGAACGGCCAATAGCAAGGCAGGAGAAAGGATAGGCAGGGCTGGCAGGCAGAGAGAATAAATAGGAGGAGGAATCTGGGAAGAGAGAAGAAGCAATGAGATCTAAGAGCAAAAAACGGAGGGAGAATCCAGGGGCCAGCCACCCAGCTCTACGAAAGCTAGGGAGTCAGAAGTAAAGAAAGGTATATAGGACAAAGATAAAAGCCCAGAGGTAAAAGGTAGATGGGATAATTTAAGTTTAAAAAAAGCTGGCTAGAAACAAGCCAAGTTAATGGTGAGCATTTAGAAGCAATAATAAGTCTCTGTGTGTATCTATTTGGAAGCTGGGTGGTAGCCCCAACCCCACCCCAAGAGCCAAAAGAGAAGGAAAGAAAGAAAGAAAGAAAGAAAGAAAGAAAGAAAGAAAGAAAGAAAGAAAGAAAGAAAGAAAGAAAGAAAGAAAGAAAGAAAGAAAGAAAGAAAGAAAGAAAGAAAGAAAGAAAGGAAGGAAGGAAGGAAGGAAGGAAGGAAGGAAGGAAGGAAGGAAGGAAGGAAGGAAGGAAGGAAGGAAGGAAGGAAAGAAAGAAGGAAAGAAGGAAAGAAAGAAAAGAAGCCCATGTTAAAATCAAAATTCCAACTCTGTTTCTTACTTGATAGTCCTCAAATTCTTTGCTTCATCAAAACCACAAATCTTGGTGTTTGGGCCTGAATTGAGATTCCCTAGAAGATTAAGGGAAGTCCCCAGCTTGCTGAAGATGACAGAGTGGAGATGTGTCTCCTTCCCTATCTCCGTTGACATTAAGAAGCAAGAATAGTTTCCAGAGAAGTGTAGATCCTCTAGCTTCTGTATTCCTGGAGCCCAACAGCCACCCACACAATATGACTGGACAAAACCTGCCCATGCCTGCCATATCCATCTGAACTCATAATCCTCTTTGCAAATGAAATTTCAGAGAGCAGCTCTGCCTGTGCTCCACAGCTCATCTGCAGGCATTTAAACCCCAGGGGAAAAGTCTCTTTCCCTCTGGAATCTGCATCTTAATGAATCCTCACTGAGCCCTTAGGACTGGCCATAAAAAAGAACCTTGTTATCCAATAGTGCGGTTTCTCATCGTCAGTCATGTCCCAGAATTCTTTTATTCAGAAGTCAATGTTAACAGATTGATCTTTCTCTTTTAATAAACAAGCACAGAGGTGAAGGTTGTGAGGCCCAGAGCATCCCAGAATCTGGAAATGATTGCTTAATTGAAGTTGTTTTTCTTTTTCTGAAAAACACCTTCAGGTGATAAGGCTATTAAGGCTGTAACCTTACTTTATGGCTGAATCCCATTTTATAATCAGCATGGAGTTTTTTGGTTTGTTTGTTTGTTTTGACAGTGTGATTTGCTTTCAGTACAAGATCTATACAAATCTGGTCATTTTGCTTATAGAAAAAAAGAACCCTATACACGAACTCTATGTGTTTTCTTAGCCTGGCAACATGCTGGTGATTTGCAGTCTCTTCTAGTGAATGCTCTATGTGTGGCTTGCTGAATGAATACATGATTATGTCTGAATGTTATAATATATCCACCCCTCCTTCAACAGAGCACAGAAATTTCATTAATGGCATATGAGTCAAAGAACAGGGCCACATTGACGCATATATTCAGCATCAGGTTAAAATCCCAAGGGGGCACCAATTAGCAAGTTAAATACAGTTTCTATTTCAAGCTAGATTACAAGGCAATGGGATAATGCCACAGGCCTTTAAAGGGAATACATTTTAATTGATCAACCAGTAGTCTTTGAATCCAAATGAGCCCTCTTCTCACTCCCAATGGGGGAAACCCTAATTCTAGGTCAGCTCTAGAATGTAGGAAAGTATATTTCACCAGATGGCACATTCAAATTAGTAGTGGGCCTAATCATAATGGAAGACTTTTTGTAAATCCTGTAACTGCTTCTGTTAAGAACTGAGGGATTCATTTGGGTAATTGTCACCCACCCCCATGCCCTGGGCTTTGCTACTAGAATACCATTGCCAGGTATTCAGTAAGTAACCTTGGAAACAAAGATAATTACCTTCCAGTCTTTACTCTCAAAATGTAAAGATCATACAAAATGAGTGGTACAAATGACTCTGTGCCAACTCTAACATTTTGACAGTTGCTGTTCTACAAAGAGAGAATTTCCAAGTGTCCCCTGCAGTCCTGGGTCCAGTTTTTTATTTTGTCTCAAGCATCACAGGGAGGACAGGGGTAACTGGGAGGGTGTTTTAAGCATGATGCTCATGTAAATGAATTTATTTCCCCCAGTGCAGTAAGTTCCCCAGCACATCATGAAGAGCCAGAATGTGGGTAAAGTGAATGTTATATTCAGATTGTAGTGGAAATCATACCATTGCAGATGTGTTCTAGCAAGTGGGCATGGTGCCTCATGCATTACTGAACACAGTGCGGTTTCTAGGTTTTTTTCCTACAAATTCTTCAACTACTTGAGCCTTGCTTATCTTTTCTGAAAAAGGTTTATACATGATGTGTTTTTCTCACAAATACTTAACATGAGTAAGCGTGATTCACCATGATATATGGGGCATTTTGAGCTGGGGCCTCAGTATATTGTCTAGGGTAGTGATGAACTACTAGGCTCTAGCAATTCTCCTGCCTCAGTCTCCCAAGTGGCTGAGAAGGTACAAGTCAGTCTATCAGGTTGATGTGGGTAGGAGTCATGTTTGTTTGTTTTGCTGGGGACCGAGCCCCATAGCAGACAAATGCTCTACCTCTGAGACACATGCAAACTCAAGACGAATATTTACAGAACTACTTGGTGTGACAAGTGTGAATTTTGAAAATGATAAACTTCATTGAGAGCAATCCTCATTCTTCTTTTCCTATATTATACTATATGCACTATCTAAAGACTAATTTAATATGGAACTTTCCATATTGGATAGTGATTTGAACCTTAACAAAATAACATACAAATTAAATTGAAAGCTCTCCTAAATCAGCTGAACTTGTCTCGTAGCTTTACTCGGTATTATGCTGCAAATGTGCCTTGAGAGGCTTCTTAAGTGTGAAGACAGTTTTTATGACATTAAACTAGACCTTAATTTTGAACCATAACATGATAATCTATATTTAAATAGAGTGAGCACTGGGGTAAATTTTATAGCCCTATCCAACCATACCAGACAGCCTGGCACATCACAGTCCCATATTATTTAGATAGGCTGGCTCAGTTTGATTGATGTTCACCACCTACATATGCGTACTAGATGTAGATGAGCAAGATAGACCACAGTTGGGCAAAATGCCTGGGAGTCCAAGCAGGTGAGAGCTAATTAGGTAACAGGCAACCTTACAAAAAAAAAAAAAAAAAAAAAAAAAAAACAACCTCTGTGGGATAGAAATGCAAGACAGTCTTTTCCACTTGTGATTTTCAGAAGTACATTGAACTTTGATAATGACTTCCTCTGGAATAACTATAAAGCCGATTTAATTCCAGAAATAGTGCTAAGGTCTGTTCATACCAGGTAGGGGGACATGCTTGATTTTCACAATAATAATAATTGTGAGGTTGCTCACATGCTTCCTCTTGGGTTATAGTAGTATTAATTAAGGACATGTTAAATTCATCCAGTCTCTCTCTTGATGGGGCTTTGATATCTATCCCAGGATGACTTTGACCTAATGATCATGCTGCTTCAGCATGCAAGCGTTAGTATCCAAGCCCATGTCTGGATGAGTCTCTATCTGGGCAGGATATATATATATATTATAATATATTGCCTCCTTTGCCCAGCTATCATCTGATCAACGCTTCTTCTGATCTAATCACTCAGCTTTACTTTACTGGGTATTAAAATTAACTCTGTTCCATCTGGAATATGAAATTTCTGGAACTAAATGAGCTCACCATCCATGTCATCCTTGGATGGGAAGTAACAGCAGGGCAAAATTACTCATGCAGTATTTAACCTCATATGAAATGATCAGCCAGCCATAGTGTTTCCCATGGTGCCTAATAATTCAAACTCCCCACTTAGGCAATATGGAATTTGACTGCCTCATACATTATATTTGTCTCTCCTTTAGGGAATATGTAGCTATCTGAAGATATAAAAATTAATTTAGTCTAGATTCATATTTTACATTTACTCAAATATTTATTTGAACTCATAAAAAGTTAATTGAGCTAATTTAAAAGGTGAAAAACTAAAAGACTTCTCAAATATTGACCAAAAGACTTCGGGAAGTAACTTAAAGAATTTAGCATCAAAATCACTGCAGGCACATTGCCATACCCCTCCATACAATCACATCTCTCCTAAAAACCACACTCCCCAGCTGGTGAATTCATGAGCTGATTTGCTCTGCAAGGTGCCAAAAATGTAGCTCAAGTGAGAAATGCAACCAACCTGAAGGAAGAAATATAAATGTACAAACAGGATATTTTTCTAGAGTCTTGGGCATTCAGGAAGTTCATAATCATCATACAAATATATAAAACTAAGTGTATAAAACATTTTAAAGGAGTGTATTTATTTTAATCCACTTTTCCTCCTTTAGGTCTTCACGTCAACCCTGCAAAAGAAAAAGCAAACATATCATTAGGTTCTTTCCTTCCTTAATGTTATTAAGATATGACTAACAAACAGAAACTGTATATTTACAATGTGATGTGATGTTTTGATATATGCATACACCATGAAGTGATTAAATCAAGCTAATTATCATCTGTAACAGCTCACACATTTTCTGTGGTTACAACACTGACAATCTCTCCTAACAAGTTTCAAATATGTACTTTATTAGTAACAGTAGTCACCATACTAGCAACATTCTTGCCATGTAACTGACATTATGTGACTTCCCAACATTTTCACATTCTTTCAACCCCTAGAAACCATAATTATACTTTATGCTTCTAAAACTTCACCATTTACATTTCACATACAAGTGAGGTCATTCAGCATCCTTCTTCCTCTATCTAACTTACTTAGTTCACTTAATGCAGTGTCTTCAAAGCTCATTGTTTGGTTTAGTTTTCATGAGATATTTTTAGGGACAGCTTATATACCAATATTTACAAATGCATCTCTCAATTCTAACTATGCAATGTGAACTGTGAATAAAAGTACAGTATAACCATGAACTTTGGTTCTAGAGATTTAAGTAATTGTGGACTATATTAGGATGGTGTTCCTCTAAAGAATTAAAAATGTATGCTGAATTTAAAACTATGACTTGGCAAAACATAGCCTGGTAAAAAATTTGCATTCATGTTTCTAATTCAACCCTTTCTTTATCAGTTTCCACTGCCGTGTAACTATAGTTTCCTATCATTGTGGGTAGTGTATAAGTTCTAATGCCTGAGTTTGGACATGTGATTTTCTTTGGTCAAGAAAATGAAACAGAAGTGACTTTACAAACATTACATACTCTTGCTTGCTTAGTTGCTCCTCTGATGTTGTCATAACATGAGTATGCCCATGCAAGCCTTTTGACCTCCCCCCAAAGAATGAGAAACCTATAGCAAAGAGCTAAGAGACTTGAAGACTCATAAGTGAGAACAGCCAATATCTGCTAAACACAAAACATATGAGCTAGAATGAAAACGTCTTTTGTTTCATCATTAGATTTGGGAGCTATTCATTATGCAGCAATAGCTAATAACATGGTGCCATTTCTTTCCAAAGCTCCTCCCCAGCACGTCTCAAACATTATTGACACAATTGTTTTCTATTAGTCTTTAGAGCCATTCTTTGTGTGTTTTACTTATGTGAATGGGACAAATTGTTTCTAAGTAGAATAAATTCCTTCTTATTACCAATGGCTGGATTTAAAAAAAAAAAATCTGCAGGCAATGATGATGTCTGCTGGGGCAAAAACTAAGTCTTGGTTCGCTCCATAGCCCTTGATTTCTTCTCTACTTCAAAAGTTGGCAAGCCAAATACTTTATTTCTCCATATGGCTTATAGCTAGTGGGAGTCGTGAAACCCAGATATGGCCTATGATCTCCGAGGAGAAGTGTACAGCTGGCATCTTTTTGAAAGCTTTGCTTCCCGGTATGCATCTGTAGAACACAGAGCCTTATGTGGCTCTGAACAGTTGCCACATGGCCATGATATACACTGTATTGTTCTCCTTGCTGAGATAAAGTTCAGAGAGCTTCCAAAAGCAAAGTGACTTGCTTAAAGGCTCACATCTTCTAAATGGAAAAAAAAAAAGGATTTTAACTTAGGTGTTCTGACTCTGGGGCTCTTTCAAGTCTACTAACAATGATGATTTGGATGGATCTTTGAAATAGAGGAGAAAGTAAGAAGCCCCTATGGTTGTAAAATTTAATGACTTCTTGAATTTCTATAGAATTTGATTTTTGTACTGTAGTAAGAACACAACATAAGATATACTCTCAACAAACATTTAAGTGTAAGATATGTTATTGTTGTCTTAGATAAAACATATAGTATATTCCTAAATATAATTCATCTCATTTAACTGAAATTTTATGTTAATTGATCTGTAATTCCTTATTTCTTTCTCCCACCAGCCCCTATCAAAAATTTTTGCTTTTATGAGTTTGACTAATTAGGTACATCCTATAAATGAAGCCATATCATGTATGTCTTTCTGTGAGTAGTATTTCTCACTTTGGATAATGCTTCCAGTTTCATCCATGACCTACAGTGCAGAATTTCTAAGGCTGGATTGAATTCCCTTGTACCTTTCACACGGTAGTTATTCATAGCATTGTTGTAAACTTAAGGGATTTTTTTTTCCTAGCAATTTTCAAAAGTCACCAAGAGTAAGATGCCACTTTTGCCTCTGTCCTGGGTTTCTAGATGAGATGTACACCATTGACTGGCAATCTCACATACTCACACTGGGCACTGCGCCAGTCCTGTCTGTAGACTGAAACTCCACCTCTCAATGCTTTTTCTGTGTGACCCCTGAATGGTGTAAGTCTGCTTATGTGCATCATCTTCTTTCACTTGCATTTCCCACTATAATTCTCCTGCTGTGGGCTATGACTTTCTGAAGGGCATACCTATCAACTGCACCTGACAGAGGAATCTCAGGACTGATGAGTAGGACAACTGGAGAAATGATAACTGAGTTAGAGTTACAGATAACCTCACATGCTTCAATGTGAGGCAGCAGGAATGAGCATAGATTCAATAAACCAAGACTGATTATTTGATGTGCTGTGTCCCCACTGTGCTGTCAATTCTTCTTTAGACCCCTGACAGAGTCTCAACATGACTAGAGTGTGCTATGTTCAATTTATTGCAGTCAGGACTGTGCTGGGTGACATAGGGCCAGACTTTCTGGCTAAGTGAGAGGTCCATGACAATCTGACCTTGAAGCTAAGACATTCCTTGGACTTCTCTGAACAGCATAAAAGGGGTGATGATCCATAGCAAGTTGTCACTGAGGCATATTCTGTGAAGTGTGACTTCTCTCTGAGAAATGTCCAGACAGTGAAGCACTGTCTGAAACCCAGAAATGGTATCATTTATATGACAGGGTTTATGTGGACTCTGATGACTAGGCATCCTCCCAGCTAGATGAAATTATGGCTTTACTGAGAAATATAGTTAGGCAGCTCTAGCCTTAAAGAAAATAGTCCCCTTCCCCTCAGCCACTGTGCCTAAGAGCAAAAGCAATCTGAAAACCCTGGTTAGAGAGGGAGATGCTGAGTCTGTGCCACGAGCCTGTACTTTACATGGAAAAGGCAAAGAGTTGATGGTGATGGTCTCAGTTTTGATTACTTATTATGGGTTAGGCAGTCCAGTTACTCTCCTCTATGTACATATTGAGACTGGTTGCTCCTGTAGGAGCCAGAAAAGAAGTAATAGATAGGACAGCAAAAACACTCCAATTGTCTTTTAGATTACCACCTGAGTCTACCCAGCTCCCTTTCCCATGAAATTTAAGATGCCCCAGCAATCCCAGTCCGAGAATTCTGCTCATGAATAAGATCAAACATAATCTTCCCAGGACTCCAAAGTGCTGTAGGAATAGAATCTCTGTCTCTGGTCTCATGGGACTCACTATGTAGTGAGAATACCTGGCTGATACCAAAATACAAAAAGTCAGGAATCCAGAGACCAACATTCTCCTCTCTGAGTCAAGGATCTAATTTAGAAATGAAGTCAATGGGAAGATATCCAGAGCTAAAACTGTTCATGCTGTAAAGCACACTTGTTTGTCAGGGTGTTGGAATTCAAGTGTGTTGGGCAATCACCAGGGCCAAGATGCTTCGCCACCTAGAAAACAGTTGTCAGTGACTCTGCTGTGTCCTAGCCTCATAGAGGGAAGGTGAAATACCCTGATGAAAAGTCACTTGACAGTTACCCAACACTTCTTTTCTCCCCTGAAATTAAAAGCCAGAACCACCTCCTCCAATTTCACCTTTGGCCAAGGCACATTTTGGTTGGTGCCAAAAATATGCCAAATAGCTCCCCTGTGTCACTATAAGTCTAGGCTGAGGATCATGTGATGTTTATGCCTTATGATGACCCATTTATAGCTGTCTTATTCATAATCATTGTGGTCCCACATACATCAAATGGGAAATGGAGTCCACTCAACACTTGTCGGCATTTGTTTCTTTAGGCACTCTGCGGGTGGTGCAGCAGTTGCTTCCTCCTATGTGGTGCCAAATCATACACCCATAAACACAATGACACTCAGGAGTAGCAACACTCAGAGACAGGCAGTGCCTTGTGCTCCTGTTTTATTTGCAATGGCCAACTGAACACTCAGAGCACACTGGTTCAAGCCTTGAAAATCATTAGGGGTTAGAAGATTAAAGCAAGATTCCAACATTTGTGGAGCCTTCTAGAGTTTGCAAGGCACCATCACACACATTGTCCTATGCAGTCATCACGATTAAACCATGAGGTTGGTAGTACAAGCTACAATAGCATGTGAGAAACATCACAGACCCACAAAAAGAAGGCATGTGCCACTTGGAACTCTATCTAGGCAACCTCGAGCTCACAAATCTTTTTTTAATGTGCAACAAAGACTCATAAAATCAGTGAAACAAAATTCTAAGTCAAGTATTAGAAGTATTTTACTAAAGTATGTGACAAAAAATTCTCTAACAAAGCAGAGCTCAGCGGTAAGACAAAATGCTAAGTTGAAGGTACTGCTGTCTCAACAAAGATTTTTTCCAAATGATAAAGTAAACCTCATATCCTGTATATGTCTTAACATCCTACTCCTAGAGACAAAGGTGTTTATATCAAAAATACCCAGCATGTTCCTACAGCTGCCAAGCAATGGTCTGTGGTAGCGATAGTCTCTAGAAAAATTCAATGGTTAGCCACTGTCTTGACATAATTAATATATTTTTTAAAAAATTGCAGACATCCCTGCCTTCTTCCAGTAGTGTATAACCATATTATGCTGGAGCTCATCTTAAAGCAGATTGACTATACAGTAACAATGATCGTAATAACCTGTCCAGAGTCTCAGCATTCAAATAAAGGTATGGTTTTAAGGCAGTGGGGCTGGAAGAATAGTAAACTATTTTAAATTCAGAAATTTAAATCAAGAATGGGTGAATTGTAGCTAGTTAGCAGCTGAGCACTCTTTCCCCTATGCTAAATTATTTTTCAACCCTTTCATAAAATGGAAGTAAGTAATGTATACAGATTGTATGTTCCTCAATGCAGCAGTGAAATAACAGAAACACATAAATGTGTATGTATGTGTGGATAACAGATACAAGAAATACATCTGTAGTGTTTCAAAAATTTGACTAACAGGACTGGAGAGATGGCTCAGTGGTTAAGAGTGCTTGCTGCCCTTCCAGAGGACCCAGTTCAGTTCTGAGGACCTGAGTTGGATTCCCAATACCCATATCAGGAAGCCCTCAACTGCCCATTAACTGTAATTCCAGGGGAATCCAATTAGAGGAATCCAATGCCCTCTTCTGGCCTCTGCAGACACACACATGCCTATAAACAGAAATTTTAAATCTTTTCAATTTTTTTACTTAAATATTCTTGTGCTCGTTCTAATGGATCCAGTATTTAATGGATAAGTGTCTTCTCATAATGTGGCTGTATTTTTAAAGCTGTACAAATAATTATTTATAAGCACCAGGTGAATAGTTTGATAGGGCCTTCTAGTTGCTTGTTCTCATGACACTTTTTTTTTTCCTTGAGGCCAGTGGTTGAACTCAGGACTACACACAGAATAAGCACATCATCTACCATTAATTTACACCCTATGCCATTTAGTAAAGTTTTTCTTAATTTACATATAATCACTGAATTATAGTGACTTGGTTTAAATGTACAGTGCTATAAAGAATGATTGTTTGCTTTTAGACCTTTGCAAAACATTGAGAAAACAATCAAATAATAGGTCTATTAGGCAAATTGGTACAGCCACCTGAAGAAATATAAGAGATATAGTTATGCAGTGGACATTAAATAAAAAAAATACATATGGTATTATGAGTTCATTTTCCTTATCCACAGATTAAGATGTTGGTATTTTGATTCCTAACTTGCAGGGGATCTTTATATAACTATATATTTCATGAAAAAAAAACTTAACTTTTTCAAACATATTTTCATTCATCCCAGACTAGGTTGAACTCCCCATGTAGGCAAGAATGGCCTGGAACTTCTGATGTTTCTGCCCAACCTCCGGAGTAAATTCAGGTACGTGCCACCATGCCTGGTTTTCATGGTGGTGGCATCTGATCCAAGGGCTTAACACAAGCATTATACCACAGAAGCGTCAGTCCCCAAGCCCCTTTTCTTGATAGGGTTCTATGTTGAATGTTTTTTTTAAGTGCTTAAGTTAACTATCAAGGATTATAAGGATGATTTTGATGGCTGTCCAAGAAACTTAAGGCAGTGCTTTTATCCTCTAGCCATCCTCAATCATTCAACTACTATTTTCAAAGCTAATTATGACCTAATCCTAACCTTTGAAGACAAAAATACTTTTCTATACAGGTTCTCTCCATTATGTAGCTCTGTATGTCCTAGAACTATGTAGACCAGGCTGACCTTGAACTCATAAAGAACCACCTGTCTCTACTACCTAATGGGATTAAAGCATGTGCCCCTATGCCCAACTTCACCAAAATATTTCAACTACTTAATCAGAAAAAGGTGTTCATGGAAAAAATAAGTATCATATCTTAAAGAGCTCATTTATAGGCTGCTTAAATCATTCCTAAATTGTGGGCATTTTTTTAAAATTCAAAACAGGATATGGAAGGTAACTGTACAGTAGAATCAGCTGGGGGTTTGTTTGTAATCTCAGAGCCTACATTACTCCTGAGCAATTACATCAGAGTCTCTAGGGGTGTAATAAGTAGTTTTTACAGTTTCTCAGATACTCTGATATGAAGCCAAGGTTGACAAACACAGGTCCAGAAGGGCTCCTCACACTTCAGTGCCCTAGGGATCTTGTTAAACTGCCGATTTTAACTTTGTAAATTCTGGAGATGAAGCCTGAACCTGTGTATGTCCTCCACCTTCCTAAGGGTGCTGTTGCTCCATGGACCATACTTGGAAAACAAAGGGTCTAGAGAAGTGATTTTCACCAGGGCTTGGCACAGCAAGCATCTAACAATGTGTGAAGGCATATTTAATTATTCCAACCAAGAGGAAGGGGTGCCATTGCATGAATAAGAACTTGAACAATCCCCACAGCAGAGCTCTCTGGCCTTGAAGTGAACAGTACTGAGAGGGAGAAGTCCAGCTCGAAAATGGCTGTTCTGGGTGGAAAAAAAAAAAAATGCTTCCAGACTTGAGCCAGAACAGAGCATTTGGTCTCTGGTGTAATAAAAGCTTTCTTCTGGGAAGCACTGCCAATAAAACCTGAGAGATTTTCTGATAAACTTAATGAGATTAAGAGTCTCTTCTGGGAAATTAGATTTCCCTGCTTCACTAAATTTGTCTTGTAACAGAGTTTAATAATCACTTGTACCTGGGCTCACAATGTTTGCTAGTCCCGTTTTTTCCCCTTATTCCAAGATTTGGGCAGGATTTCTGAAGCCTATTTAAGAAACTCTGGAATAAAAGTTTGATTAATGCCTGTAATCAACACATCAGAGAAACTGCTTCAACACCCTTAGTCCCACCTGTCTGCCAGCTGGGTACCAAGTGAGCTCCTGACGATAGATTTGGTCATGTTTTCTGTGTGCCTATTGTGGAAATCATACCAAGCAAGCCTGAACATCCCAGCTCTCCTACTTTCTAACTGTGCACCTTGGAAAAGTTGCCTAACCATGTGAAGCCAATGTTTTTATTGATAGAAAAATAATAGTGTCAAGCTCACATGATAGTTGTGAGGATAACACATTAAGTCATCTAGCAGACTGCCTCCCACCTAGTGTGAACTGTGCTATTATTCTCAAAGACCCACACAAAGCTTATAAATCAACACATCCTTCCTCTGTCTTCCAAGCAAGGCTTTCAGTCGGTGTCATTTCATCTTCAAGCTTTTAGGGGATGTTAAGGGTGAGGAGAGACTTAAATGTACTGAGAGGAGAATGGAAAGAAGTTAAAAGGGCTTGGGAACCATCAAGATAGATCAGCTGCCATGCAAACCTGCTGTCCAGAGTTCAATACCCATAACTCACATGGCAGAAGGAGAGAAGAGATTCCCTAAAGTTGTCCTCTGATCTCCACATGGATGCCTTGGAATGTGCATGCCCATATACCTGTGTGTACATGCACACACACCACCACCACAACAACAACAATAGTAATACATGAAATAAAATTCTATTTTAAAAAAGAAATGATTGAGTTAAAACTAAGTTACAGGGAAAAAAGAAGGCCTTTGGGACTCAGTAGAAAACTGGATTTCTCAGAGGAAAAAAAGCCTTTCAATTCTAGATCTCAAGATTCCATGGAAGGCTGAAGAAAATTCTTACAGGTCATGGAAACATTACTTGGAGTAGTAAATACAAGACAGCTTCTAACTGACTGAATTCTGGGGCATGCAGTTAGAACTAATACTGAGCACTTTACCTGTCACTTCAAAGTACTTTGTGGACTGGGAGGGATTTGACTTTAAATAAAGTAGAAATGGACAGTTTCTTGGATGCCATGGCTTAATTTTGAACAGGGGAAACAGGCCTTGTGAGGGAGACAGATCCATTCCTAATGATTTAGCCATTAATAAAACTCTGCTATAAATGGAACTCGAGAGAAAAGGTAGCTTGTCAGAGAGCAAAGGAGCCAGCCCCATTAAACAAAATAGGTCAGGTCCTGAGAAAGGTGTCATGTCTCCTGACTATATAAGTTGATCAAGGATGACAGGCCTTGTCATTTTGAAGTGACTAAAAAAGGATAGAGAATATACAAGAGGTTGCTTTCTTGTTTCTTTCCTTAGAATATATCTATATCAAATAGAATCTTGGAGAGAACTGATAATATTTACCGCAGGTTTGAGTGTTGTCCTTAAAAACCTGTGTATATGTGGGTGTGAATGTTCAGAAATAAGATTCCCAGAAAAAAATGCTGTGCTTCCTGTAGAGAGTCCTTAGGGCTGGACTATCATTTTGGTTTTACTGCTTTTTCTTGTTCTGATTTTTGCCCTCAGAAATCAAAAGAGGAAAATAATTGCAAAGAAAACAAGTTAAATAAGGTGAATAAAAGTTAAAAATCTACCTCTTATATGTAAAAGCTTCTGCTCCCTAAAGTCCCAAATAAGTGAAGAAATCTTATCCCCTACTGTTCAGTCTGTGCTTTGTTTGAACATGGTTTATAGTGGTTTCATCTCCTAGGACCATCAGGGAATAGAGCTTCATGCTTAAGAGTACTCTTTCCCATCTTTTAAAAGATAAACAGAATTTAGTGTTTCAAATGCATGTGTGAACTAGTAAACCAGACATGCCTGTAATCCTGGGACTTCAGAATCAGAGGGAGAGGCAGAGGGATTGGCACAGAGACTGACCTGGTCTACATAGCTAGTTTCAACACAAAACTCAGGACTCTAGAGTGATACCCTATTGAAAAAGGAGAAAGAGGGGGGACAGAAGAGAGAAGAGAGTAAGAGGAGAAGGATGAAGAAAGAGGAGGGGAAGGAGAAGGGAGGAGGAAGGGGATATGGAGGGACACTAGGATGAGGAAGAGGAGGGACGGGAAGAGGGAGAACAAGTAGTCCTTGGTAAAGCTGGCAGTGATTAAGGATTCTAGAAATGAAAGTAGGACAAATATGTTACTGTGCATATATAAGACACAGCAAATAATTATATGGCTTTGGACAAACTTCTCTGGAACCCAATTTTGTCATCTCTAAAAAGAGACACCCCGCAAAATAGCCCCCAATGACCCTTGCTCCTGAATCTAGACCCCTATGTAGCTCCCTTCAACACAAACTAGGACTGACATGTGAAAATCAATAGTGCATTACAAAAGTGACAGGGTGTCACTTGCAGCACTGGCTCACAAATGACCTGCTTGGTCACATGCTCTGTGGCAAGCCAGCTGCCATGGCAGTAAAGCAGGTTTGAGCAGGTGAGGTCCCCAGGGAAGGCACCAAAACCTACTAATAAACAGTCACCACCAGCTAGCCAGCACTGGGAGTGAGCCACCCTGGGGCTGGACCATCTGGTTTGTCAAGACTTTGTTCCAGCTGATATCCTGACTAGCATTTGGGAAGAGCCTAAGCTGGATTCACTTTCTTCAGCTCCTTCTGAATGATGTAATACATATTGCTCTTATAACTGTCTAAGATTATGGTTCCTTGTTGCACAGAAAAAGCTAATATAGCTGCCTTAGCTAAGTCCAGCTGTAAGATCTTCTGTCACTGAATGGGGATTATTGATAAGAACCGTGATGTTATATCTGAAGGTCAGAAACATAATCCTATTTGCAAAATAGAATCATATGGCTTTGGTCACTTCATGAAAGGATAGAAGAAAGATAGTCTAATTTTATAGAACCAGCATTCTGAGAACTGAAAAGTTGAGCCTTGTAAAAGTAAGCCAACCTGACTGCCTGACTTTGACCCAAAGCTTACAGGACAACAATTCAGCACCTGGCTATTAGTTCTTAGCGCATCAAGCTAAAAATACAATCCATTTTTGTTTGTACTCCCAGATTGGACAGGTAAAAAGAAACTCCATATCTTGGCAGTAGTGGCAGACGTCTTCAATCCCAGCACTCGGGAAGCAGAAACAGGAGGATGTCTGTAAATTCAAGGTCAGCCTGGTCTACAAAGTGCATTCCAGGAGAGGTAGAGCTGTAACATAGAGAACCCTGTCTTGAAAAATAAGAGCAGAGAGGAAGGAAGGAAGGAAGGGGGAGAGAGAGAGAGAGAGAGAGAGAGAGAGAGAGAGAGAGAGAGAGAGAGAGAGAGAGAGAGAGAGAGAGAGAGAGAGAGGAAGTGAGGGAGGGAGAGAGGGAGGGAGGGAGGGAGAGAGGGAGGGAGGGAGGGAGAGAGGGAGGGAGGGAGGGAGGGAGTGAGGGAGCTCAAGGAGATAGGCACCTAGTTTGTTGTTAGATGGAAGTTGCTAAGTTTATTGTTAAACTCAAGTGGCTCAGGGTAAGGAACATGATCTGGAAAGCAGAGAGTATAGAGAAGACTCAGTACAGGTCTGGGACTTAGGTTTTTGTTGGAATAAATGGCACTGGTGGTCCTCTGGCCTATGAGGATGTGGCTTTACAAGCACAGCTAGATGGACATGTGACACAACTGTGGGAACTGGGATGACTTCAGGTTTCCATTTAAGCCAATCTGCTATTGCTTAGACTCCTAAGTCAATCTGGATGGCTTAATATCTTTCTTGGTGTCTTATCCCAAGAATAAGCTATGGCTCACCAGTGAGTCACTGTGTATAAAAGTATGCATCTATCCAAGGAAAGTATGGTTCTTTTTCACATTTAGAGACGTTCAGCCCAACAGCTTTGATATTTAGCCAAAGAAGCACTTTCCAAATCCAGAACGATTTTAGTCTGTTTGTCAAAAGAGAATGTGATGAACATACTGTAACTCAGTTTTTCTCAGACAAACATCAAAATCACCTTTTTATCACCCAAGTCTACTTTTCCTCAAAGAGGTGGCTGGTAACCAGGCTCTAGTGTACAATCAGTACCCCAGATCAATGTTCCAACGCTATCTAGCACTTTGCTCTGTTGTAAAGATAATCAGAATAAAAATAAGTGATTCTTGCTCAGAGCCCAGGCCTGGACAACCCAAATCTTTAGAAACCAACTTCAGTTATTATGTTTTAATATTTTTAAATAAGTTCTAAAGCTGGCCATCACTCATCCAGGGTGCTGAGATCCTTTGCTTCTGTCTGCTCTTGGACATGAAAAGTGTTAAATTTAGAACCTCCTTTCTGTTTTACTTCCACTAGGCGCATATCCATAAATGAATGTTTGAATGAAGATGATGACACCCAGCTCCTTTGTATTATTGTATACCTGGAACTTGACAAAGACTTCATTAGAAATATTTTCATATAGGACTTTGGGATGACTTGTTTGTATTATTTCTTACAAGTGTATATAAATCTCAAACACTTTTGAGAATTTTAGATAGAAGAATCAGTGGCATACTGAGCTGACTTGCCAAAATCTGATCTATAACACTGTCAGCCCTTAATAAACACTTGTAGAAATTAAGGTTGTATCTATAAGTCTAAGTTGCTGGTAGATAAATCCATAACACTAATAGGAGTCCATTTTGTTTAATGAGGATTATCTCTTGTGATATACAAAGCCTATTAAACCACATGGGGGCTGTCCTATTTGCCACATGGAAGACCTGCTTACAATATGATGGAGTGTTGTACAGCCTGAATCCTGGATGCCCCAATGTCTAGTTGTGCCACATTGAGAGAAAGCATGCACCTGCTCTGTCCCTCTGTTTTCTCACTTAAACAATGGCATTTTTGCAGACATTTTTTTTTTGTTTGACTCTCACTGATACTTAGAACAATACTTGGTCATTAGAAACACTATAACAAGAATTTGTAATCACTGTTTTACTGAATTTCAGAGAAGAAGTCTGGCTACTAAGTCTCTTACTACATATTTGAATCTTGGCTATAATACTGGAATGGGTGAAAGGATAGGCATGCTGTTTGTCAGTGGCTCCCAAAGTATAATCCACAAACCACCAGCAGCAATAACAGTAACCACCATGGAAACTTGTCACAAAAGCACATTCTGAGACTCATTCAAAACACACTGAATCAGGAATGCCAGGGTTTAGCCTAGAAGTCTAAGACTCAGCAATACCTCCAGATGATTTTAGCATTAATTTTTGAGGGACTGTCTAGGGGAATGAAGGAAACTTAAGAGGAGATGATAATATGGGAAGGGAGCAAGGAGAAAATGTGATATAAGTATAATATTGCATATTTATAAAAATGCCATAATTAAACCCCTGATTTTGTATGCTAATGAAAAAGAATAGTTTTTTATTGAAAACTGTCGTCCTTATCTTAGAGTTTTCTTCATACTCTAAGACCACTGCCAGAATGCTGTCCTTGGTGCTGCCATGGTCCCCATTCTTCTCCAGCTCTCAGTTAAAAATAGGAAAAGGCTTGCTTCTTGAATTGGCAGGCCATCTGTGCAAAGTCAGCCAGGAAGAAGTACACTATTGGATTCTAGAATCTAACCCTGCAATGATCTTGGCAGGTTGGAAGTGTCTGCCAAAATTCACAGAGCTGTTAGGATTTTTAATGGAGACAGCTTTATATTTCACCTAACTCAAGCTTCTTGGCATTTTACCTCCTATGTGTGCAGTAAAGCTATCAGTACTGAGGCTGGGCTACAAGCTCTGTCGCCCTAGTTCATACTGTGATAAAGGCTACAGAATTGCAGCAGACTATGCAAAGTTGACCTACGGTGCAAGAGGGGAAGCCGTGGCAACTACCTCTTGATAGTTTGATTGCCTAGTGAGAAAGAGTACTACCAAGGAGAGAAAATTTGGTGTGACTCAGCTATAAAGGGATGACAAGAGCAGGATGTGTTAAGGGCTTCAAAAAGCTTTGGGATGTAGTTGCATTTGCCATCCCCATTGGTTGAAAACAGTGGTTCTCAACCTATGGGTTGAATGGCCCTCTCACGTGAGTCATCTAAGACCATCAGAAAACACATATATTTACATTAGGATTCACCACAGTAGCAAAATTACATTTATGAAATAGCAATGGAAATAATCTTATGGTTGGGGTCAGCACCACATGAGGAACTATATTAAAGGACCAAAGCATTAGGAAGGTTGAGAACCACTGATCTAGAGCATTATCAGCAATATAGACTCATTTGGGCCATGAGCTCCTCTTCCTGCCCACCAGAGGCTCTGAAACCAGCTGGGGTGGTAGAGTGGCATGCTCCTGGCAGTGGAAGCAGGCCTGTAATCGGCTCATTATTGGATTGGATTTGGCACAAAATGACTTGCAGGCTCTCTGCTTCTTGACAGGTAATAAGAAGCAAGCTTTGTATATGGTGCTGCAGGGAATCTAAGATACCCTTCTTGTCTGCTGCTGATAATGGAATGGGAATGTTTACAAAAGATTTCACTTTAGAATGGTGACTTAGGGCATTTTGAAGTAAAGCTTACCCCCAGAGCTATTGTTTTCTCCTGATATTTCTTCTGAAATTAAGACATTCAGACTAACTTCCATAATCTTGGATGTTTTGTGTCACTGTGTGTGTGTGTGTGTGTGATGCTTTGGTATTTGCATGTGAATAAGTATGGTACTGAACTATGATTTTTTTTTTTACATTTATTTGTATGTATGTGTGAGAGCACACCACAGTTTACATGTGGCAGTTAGAAGGCAGCTTTAGAGAATTGTTTTCTCCTTTTGCAGTTTGATTGAACTCAAGTTGTTAGGCTTTGTAGCAAGTATCTTTATCCAGCAAGACATTTCACTGGTACAATTATCATTATTTTTAATTTAAACATTAGGGCATGTAGCCCAGTGGGGGCGCACTAGCATGTGCAAAGTCCTGGGTTTGATCACTAGACAGAGGAAGCAAATAAACACGAAATATGGGTAGATAATTATACGGTACATTTCTTTTGAAATACATCTGTCATGACACAACATTATTGGTTAGAAAGGATTATTGCCCCTAGTGCATGTGGGCTTAAATAGATGTACTTCATAAGCAGTCTTAAAATTCCTTTTCAGTAATGGGAAATGACAACACATCCCACAGTATTCCACCCTAGGAAGTTGGAAGTCACATAAGAATGAATTGCAAATCCAGTTCCTGTCTGACTGATCTTATAGCAAGGATGAGCAGCTTGAAATTGAATTCTCAAAATCTGGTTTGGAGGCTTACTGATGTTATTCCTACTCCTAGATCCTAGTTAAAAGATGTGATTTGAGTTTTTCTCTATAAAACCCCTAACAAACTGTCTTTGTCTGCTTAAAATAACCCTCTAAACAGCCATTTTGCAAGGTCTGTAGGTTGCCATACTATTTAGCACCTGTATTTGTTAGTGACTGTCTGCCTGTTTCCCCCTTATTGCAATGGAAATATCATTTAACTGCCAACTTAAGTAATGCAGAAAGAGAGAGGAAACCCTCCTCTATGGTACTAATTGGGTGTTAGTGGGGCATAAGGTTAGGGAAGGATGTAATAGAGAAAACAACCAGGGTCTGTCTGGATGTTAGACTGACATGGTTCTCATTTTAGTCCTTGGACCAGACTTCAACAGTACATAGTCTTTGCATGAGAGGTTACTGCTATAGGTGAGATGTCTCTTTCTATCAGGCCTGCCCAAAAATGCACAGCAAGGAGTAAATTAAACTCATCAACTGATGTGGGAATGCGTTTATGTATGCTGTGAATCTCAATCTGAGATGGTCATTCAGGTTCCTGCTTTACAGAGAAAACTGTCAGACATTCTTCAAGACTGAAGGAGAAGCAACTGTTGAACTACACCAGAATGGGCAGAGCAGATTTCCTGCTTCACTGAAATAAAAAGAGATTTTGGGCCTGTAGGCTGAAGATGGATGCCCCAACTTTATAAAGGAACTTTGGGTGACTGTCCAGGCAGATAGGTGTCATCTCTGTCCTTTCTAGATTTTAGAAGTCGCTTGCACTTCTGGCTTACTTGGGTAAATATATCCTTCTGTGGTCTTTGATGTAGTTGAAGATTAGATAGTTATAGATATAGTTTTTCTTAGTCATTTGAAAGATATATTAGATATAAAACTTTAGATTCATAAAGATAAGGTAGATGATAGAATATTTTCTTTAATTTTGCTAAATACAAATAGACTAGATATTATAACTATAATTCTTGCTTGATAGCTATTTTGTTATATATAATTTTGCTATGTTAAAATTGAAACCTTCCTTTTTGATTAGACAGAAAGGGGGAAGTGATGTGGGAATGCGTTTATGTATGCTGTGAATCTCAATCTTTAAATAAAGGAGCTGTTTTGGGCCATGGCAGGCACCATGGAAGAAGTGGGAGGAAAAATCAGAGCATAGGTAGGAGAAGCAGGGCGGAGTCAGAGACAGATCGAGCCAGCCGCCCAAGGAGCAACATGTAAGGAGCACGGGTGAGCTACGGGCCACGTGGCCAACAGATTAATAGAAATGGGTTGATTTAAGATATAAGAGCTAGCTAGCAATGTGCCTGAGCCATAGGCCAAACAGCATGAAGTTAATAGAAGCGTCTGAGTCCTTTCTGGGGACCCGGGCGGCGGTGGGCGGCTAAGCGGTCCCGGGCGACAGGTCTGTGGGTCTCCGGATCTCTGGCTGCCCGGGACCCGAGACCCCACTACAACAATCAACATTTCTTTGACATGGGAGAAACAGCAGCTCAATTTCCAAATGTTCCTAACACTGATTCTCCTTGGATGAAAATCCAAAAATTACAAACCATTAACTCACTGAAAACTGGATGAAAACTGAAAGAAAAGAATAAAAATCCCTTGAAGTTTCCAGTATAAAATAAAAATACTCTAGTGAAATGTTGGCAATGCCTTCTGGAGAAATGAGCTTTGGAAAACTGCCACGAAGCAGGTTGTGAAAACTGGAGCTGCAATGCCTCCTCCAGGACAGAGAGGACACTTGCAGGCTGAAAATCAACTCCCTGACAACAGAAGCTCGCCAGAACAAAGTAGGTGGTGCCTGAGATGTAGGTCCTCCGGGATGCTTGGGAGCTGCTGGGTGAGCTCAGATTAGTCACAGATAATTAGTGCCTTTTCGTTTTCAGCACACTTTCTTCCCGGATCTCTACAGAAATAGGCTGAGCTACTCTTTGGAGGGTATGTTATTTAAAAGCAAAACAATTCCCAGCTCTGGAAGCAAGGGACAGAGTGAAGGGATAGCAAAAGGGATGAATGTTTTTTCAATGCCTGCCTGTCTTAGGTGCTCCATCTGGAAACACCTCACTGTCCTTCTGGTCCCACCATTTGTATTCCTGTTTGTAGATTCACCTCAGAGTGGTCACGGAATTACAATACAGCACAAGTGAAAACAAAATGCAAGTGTGGTCCATGTTTTCCAGAACATGTAGCATCTAGTGGCTTCTGTCAGGTGGTAAAATCTGTGGCAGGAGCCTGTTCATACCATCTGTGCCATCACAACTGACTGCTGTCTCAGATTTAAAATGTTTCTTCTTTTCTCCTGTGAGCAAACATCCTTTCTCACATCTGTACCCAACTCCTTTGAGGTTTGATATCTACTTCTAGTATATTCATGCATGACACAATAGGCAGGCACATACTTTTTTTCTGTTCAAGCAGAGTTCATAGTGATAACATGCATTTTGAAGGAGAAAGGTGCAAGCTCACACAAGGAACACAGTCTGATTCCACCCCTCGAGGGTCCCTATACTGCTCATGCCAATCGACAGTTGCCTACCCTTGGAGGGCCTAGCTTCTTTTCCCTATGGTTCCTCGGTTCGTGATTCAGTGAGCTCCCCAAAGCTCCAGCCATCACTGTGGGAATTTTCCTCATAATCCCTATCTCCCTGCTCATACAGACTCTCCATCTCTGCTTTCAGCTGGACCAGGAGCTAGGCCTAGTCCTCAGCCATGGATCTCTGCCTTCATGTCTATTCATTGTCAGATGTAGGTTCTATGATGTAGGGTGGTTATTCATTTGCATATAAGGAATGTCCTGTTTAGGCACCCCTTCTACTATTGGTTGGAGACCTAAACAGGGATGTCCTGTGAGTTCCTGGAGGTTTTCTTAGCACTCAAATCTAATCCAGTTAGGGTAAGGTCTACCTAACCCATGTACATAACAATTAAGGAATGAAAATGGAATCTCAACAAATGAATTTATGAACAATTGGCATTTAGTAAACCTGTTTGGCAAATTTTTAGGAACTGTCTCTGGAACTAAAGGCCAGGTATCTTTTGTACTATTCAAGAGTTAGGCAAGATGTTACGAGGTACAATGCCTGACCAGGGCTGAGGTGCCCCTGCTCTCTGGCAGGGCAGATCTTCTCAGGTGGAAGGAAGTATCACTGGTCTGATAACAGAAGGCCTTCAGAGGCTTTCTGGAAGTAAAGCATGCTTGCTTTCTGCTGTTTTCCAGCAGTCAAGAGCAATTGTTCTGAGCTGCCTTGGTGCCACCTGCCTGGATGAAAGAAACTCTAATTTGTTGACTGCTTAACAGAAAATTCACTCAGTGGGAAGCCAATTGACCATTCCTGCCTGGGATTAAACCAGCTACTTCACCATCTGCATAAATATATAAACCAAAGCAAATGGATTGATGAGTTCTTGGGAAGGGGACACTGGCAAGGGAGCACAAGTAAATCTGCAAGTCTTGATTTGTACCGTAATCCCTTCTTCTCAAATGCCACAGTATGTGCAGGAAGTTGAAACGAGCAGCGTTGTCACGATGCAGCCAAGTCTGATTAGACAGCCTGGAATTCACTTGCCTAGTTTTCTGCGTGGGCTGCACACAGCGTGAGAGGGGATGAGAGAAAAGGCTTCATGGCTGGAAGACAGCTATACTTGAGAACAACACAGCCCCGCCTGACAAGCCCTTGCTCATCCTGGAAGCAAAGGCGGCCACTGCTGAGGCCTGGCTTTTCTCCTCCGCAATGGTGTTGGAGCGAGTCAGGACTCACCCCATGTCCCTTTGGTCATAATCTTGCTTTATTATGACTCCTCTCCTCCCCCGGCACTTCCTTTCCTTCACTTTCTTTACCTTCCAGTCTCCTTTTCTTTCATGCTATCTCTCACATTTTACAGGCGTTAACCATTCCTTTTTCCTAAGAACTTTAAAGGAGAGCAAATTCTCTGTGCTTTCTCGCAACATTTCACCTATTAACTGATGAACCGGGCTACATGTGTTGACCCCAGTACCCGGTCACCTCTGTGCCCAGGGGATCCTTAATGGTTGCTCTATGCTGACTGAATGAATGGGTGAACAGATGAGCAAAGAAATAAGCAAGCTAGCACATGAGAGTTGTGGCTCAGTACCTCTCTTGGTGGGAGGGAGCAGTCTCTGCAGCCTTGTAGCCTTTGCTGGTTTCACTCAGAGCTGGAACAGTGAAATATTTAAATGAACTAGGGCTAACTCGAAGGACATTTTTTAAAAGGATGTAGCAGGTGACTATGATTCAAAGGACTGAGTGGAGATATTACAAATGCTGAAGTGGCTCACAAGCTAGGTGGTTCTAGTGCAATTGAATAACCTTAGCTTTGACACTTCCATAAGTGAACTGGCCATCCCTTACCAACAAGACAAGAAGTAAACAAAATATATATGTGAAACACAGGTGCTTCACCAGCCATTCCCAAGCATATAAAAAAAATTGCACTGCTCATGGTGATGAGGAAATCATAATGGTGCTATTGGATACAGATATTTGTTACTAATACTTAACATTAATTTTAAAGGTTTGAGGAACTGCTGAGATAAATACTATAACCCAGGTAGGTATATTACATGTATTATAAATATCTAATTTACTAATGGATAAAAAGAACTGTATCTTAGTGTCTTATTTCCACGAATCTAACTATACATGCTAGGTAGTTAATAACTATTCTCCTTTTACTATCATCTAATTTGTATAAAGTGCATTAAATAGACTGCTTAGAAACAGAAGTTTGCCGGATGTGACATTAATCTCTCAAGCAGAAAACTGGGTTTATTCTTTGTTAGCACTACTGATATTTGGGGCTGGATAATTCTTTGTTGTAGAGAGCTGTTCTGGACATTATGGGTTGCTTAACAACATCCTTGTCTTTCTCTCCACCCTGTACGCCAGTGTGTCCAAATATTACTAAATGACCCCTGAAGGACAAAACACAGACACACAGACACACACAGACACAGACACACACACACACACACACACACACACACACACACACACACTTGCCACTTTTATATCCTGGGTTATGTAGAAAAAAACTTTCTACAATATTAAAAGCAAAGCATGTGCCAATTATGACTACCCTTTGGCTCAAGAAAAGTTATATGCCAGTTTATACAAATCTGCAGAATCAGGTCATCAGCTGTTTCTATGCGGGCTGTAAACAGGTCCTATCACAAAAGCTTTTGAGAGAACAAAAGAAATGAATGAAACTCGATGTACTTCTGAACCACTGAAGATTTCTTCTTCATCTAGCCAAATGAAGAGTAGCAAAAGGAGGGTAACAAATCAAGAGAGGCAGTGTCACTAAAGAGTTACAAAATAAAAGCTTATCCAACCATTTCCTTTACAAAGCAAGAACAGAGCCCGTGTAATTGGGTCAAAGCAGAGAACACAACAAAATCAAGGACAGAAAAATGCCCAGCAAGAGGTTTCTTCTTTTCTTCTTCTTCTTCTTCTTCTTCTTCTTCTTCTTCTTCTTCTTCTTCTTCTTCTTCTTCTTCTTCTTCTTCTTCTTCTGCTACATATAGTTCTACACAAATCAATAAATCAGTCCTCTGTCTTCTGACAGAGGGACTAGGTTCTGAAATCATGATAAGTCAGACTATGAAGAATAAATCATATTAGTCTTGGAAGGCTGCAAAGCAACATGAAACCAGTCACTCTTATGATAAACTATATGGTGGAAAAAGCAAGGCACAAAACTGTAGAAATGCTTTGAATGATGGTATGTCAGAAAAAAGAAGGTAAAAGAACCAGCTCTCACTGCATGAGTCATTGCCTAGCCCAGGCATTGTGCTTACACATACTTTTCTAGAAGCAGCCCTCTATACTTCAAAGCTAACACATGCAAGGTATGCTGTTTTCTGCTTATGATAAAATTAACAAAAGAGGCATTTAACTCAAAGATGCAAAGGTAGAAGGAAACAATGCCATGTCTTTATGACCAGAAATCTCCATATTATTAGAAACTTGGTTATAAGTAGCCCATCTTTACATGTAGAAAGTGAGAATAAAGAGATTAAAATATTATACTAAGGACAATTATTTTATACAATTATCTTTTACTCCCCAGATTCTGTTATATTATTTCTGTTATTTGGGGGAGGGGCCATTTTTAAAATTTTGGTGGATTGTTCTGCATTTTAAGGCAGAGCCCAAGCTGACCTGGATGTCACAATAATTCTCCTGTCTCACAGCCTCCCAAGTGTTTCTATAACAGGCATGAGCCACAAGGCTTTGTTTCATGGTCTATATGAATATATTTTAAACCTATTATTCTTTGTCATTTGAGAAGGAAATTCCTTTTCTAAATTAGTATTAATTACATTTCCCAAATACAGAGATATTGTTCATTTGGTTATTGATGTGATATCTTCCATATTAACCATTAATGTGTACATGGAAGCTCTCTATAAGCTCCAGTTTTGTTGCATTCCATACATTTCACTAAGCTGAAGATTTTTCTCATTAATCTAAAAATGCTTCTCATTTATTTTGTAATATTTTGTGGACTCGGTTATTTTGGAATGTGTTTTTAGATTTACACAAGTTTGTAAATTTCTAAACTTCCCTCTGTTACTGAGTCATGATTTTAAATAATTTGATCTATTATGTATGACCTTATCCTTACTCATTTATTAAGCCTTGTTTAATATTCAGTGTAGAGTACACTGTAGACAGTGTTCCTTTTGTACTAGAGAGAATGTATACTCTTTACTTGTTTAGTAGAGTGATCTATAGCTGTCTATAAAGTTTACTTGGTTTCCTTTGCTGTTCATATCTTCTATTTCTTGTTGCTCTTTTACTAAAAGTAGGATCTTTCCAAAGCATGGTTTACTCTGTAGTCAAGGCTGGACTGGCGCTCACTGGCTTGAATTCACGGAAATTTCCTTTCCTCACCCTCCATTAACGCTGGGATTATAGCCATGAGCCACCATACCCACCTATTACTGCACATGGGAAATTTAATTTCTCGACAATATTATTATATGTCCAGTTCTCAGTTGTATTCTGTCAGCTTTTGCTTCATACATTTTGGGGGTCTGTTGTTAAATAATGCAAGGTGGACTTCTTATCAAGTATGTGGGTACATCAGTTTTCCCTCCTGTCAGCACTCTCACAATTAGTACTTGAATAAACAAGAGTGACAGTGATGCATAATGTTTAATTAAGAGTAATGAATACCTTATGTTCTTCCTTTTGGAAGATGACATATTTCTGGATGACTGGTTAGCAAATATGTCTTATCTAGACATAAATGCTCTTTTAAAACTAAACCCAACAAGTTGCTGATAATTAAATTTTCTTTTATTTTCTATATTTTGTTATACATTTGCATAGCAAATATATGTGCATTAGCAAAAATGAAAGTGTCTTCCTTAGTTGGTAATTGCAAATGGTATTAATTCCACAAATTATTGCTTTCACACATTACCAAAATCTATGATGTGAATTACTAAGAATTATAATGTTTTCATTTTAAAATAGATTTATTTATTTTTATTTGATAAATGTTTTTCCTGTGTGTACATATGTGTACTATATGCATGCCCAAAGAATAGGGATAGCCTTGGAACTGGAGTTACAGATCATGTGAGGTGCCATGTAGGTGCTGGGAACTGAACCCAGGTCTTAGGCAAGAAGAACAAGTTGATCTTAACTACTGAACCATCTCTCCAGCCCCTAGTTTGCATTTCTGAAATGAAATGATGTATGTAGTGATGTACAGATATACACAGAAAATGTAGCATATATACACAGTGGAATCGTACTTGGTCATAAAAAAGTGAACATTTGTGGGATTTGACACATGAATGAAGCTGGAGGACTTTATGTTACATGTTTTAAAAGCAAGGATACATGGTTCATACCCATATGTGGAAGCTAAAAATACTGGATTTGTAGAAACTGATCATAGAATAGTGGTTGCTAAAGATTAGAAGAGGAAGGTGGAATGTAGAAAGGTTGTGTAATGAATGTCATAACTCAGTTATGGGAGAGTAATGGGCTCTGGCATGCCACAACATAGTTGAATGACAACACTTGACAATGGTCTACTAAATACGTTATAAAGAACTAAGAATGGCAAGCTTCCCAGCATAAAAATTATAAACATTTAAGGAGAAAGACATGCTAAAAATCCTGATATGATTGATTATCTGAGTTACCACACCATAAACAAATGTATATGTATTGGTTTAAAACTGACAAGACACAGCCAGGCAGTGGTGGTGCATACCTTTAATCTCAGCATTTGGGAGGCAGAGGCAGGAGGATCTCTATGAGTTTGGGGCAGCATGGTCTTTAGAGTGAGTTCCAGGACAGCCAAGGCTACACAGAGAAACCCTGTCTTGAAAAACAAAAACAAAAAATGGCAAACCATAAAAGTAATTTGCATTTCTCAGAGTCCCTAGTTTAGTATGAATAATAATGTATGAAGTGTGCCAGCCATAAAGCCTGTGGTCAGGTTGCCATGTTCATCACGAGTGGTAGAATGCCTACAACTTCAGAATAATGGTTTCTCTCTAGAGCTTTATCAGTCCCAGGGTTTTCAATTGCTGCTATCTTGCTGTTAATTTGCTGTTAATCATTTCCTTTCTTGTAATTGCTGCAGTGGTACCACCTTAATCCCTCTATTGTTTCTAATGTTTTGTTAACAGTGAACTCTTTCAGCACTGGAAAAATAAAAAATAATATAGGCAAGTTGTAGGGCTTTATTATGCTCCATCCTGAAAGTTTTTGCAGTAGAGCCTAAAAGGAACTGTTTGGTCCTAACAAGCTAGCTTATTAACAAGGTCCTGCAAATCCCATATGTCTAGAGGCTATCTCTTCCCACTGCCCTAAACTTGTCCCTACTGCTGATTTTCTCCTGTTCCAAAGTAATACTACTGAGTATATCTTCTGTCTACTTAGTAGACCAAGGCAACATTCCAATATCTTCAAAAACAAACCCCCTTAACTCATGATTTACTTACCCTCTGTAATTCTCTATCTTTCTACCAAGATTTAGGTATCCTGAAAGCAAGGGCCAAAATTTCTATCTCTACATCTTAGTATGGAGACAGGAATGTGTACAAGTTCGACAAACTAGCAATAAGAGTTCTTCACTAAAAACCAGTAGTCTGACAGGAGAGTTAAGAAGGAAAGAAATGGACAGAACCTATTTGGAATATAAACCCAAGTAATTTTTTTAGATTCCCTAGACAGCTGTTAGAGCTGTGGGATTCCCAATAATGCAGCATCAAATAGGCCTGAGGAGGTCAGAAAAAATAATTTTCACAACTTAAAAAGGTGGGGTGCAGCTCAAATAAATCAAATTTAAACTAAACTAGATTCCTTCCTGATGGGCCTGCACTTATAGTACCAGATGGCACCATGCAGGATGCTATAAAATAAAGTCATCAGTGCTATAACACATTTATGAATTCTACAAACTTTAATGCCAGGCAAGGAATAGATCCATTTATGTAATGATGACACAGTTGTTATGGTTGTAACAAACCACTTCCCATTTGAGGCTTTCTCTATGAAGAAATCCATGCTTAATAATGTAAATCTGGGCCCCCCAAAATATCTTTCAGTAAGGTTGGTGATGGCTAAGGTGGCTGTTTAGCTGAGTTGACATTGCAACAAACCACCTCCTAAATATCTATGCTTATATGCACAAATAAAGGTTATTCTCAGTTTTAAACAGGGAAAATTCTTCTTACAGTGAACGCCTGAACAAAACATTGACAATAAAGAATAGTTGAGCACTAAGACTCCATTAAGGTTAATAGCATCTCCTTAAGGCTCAGTGAATACTACAGAAAATGGGGCGGAAAGAATATAAAGCACTTAAGGATGGGGAGAAGGCTTTGAAGTACCATCTTCTAGGCAGGACATTGAAATGGTTACCAGGAGCTCACATCAGCTATGTATGCATACTGGTACCAAGTCCACAAAAGTCAGGCTCTGTTAACAGTCAGATGCAGAGGAGAAAGAAAAACTGAGGGCCCTGTCACACAAGGCTGATCAGCAGGCAAGTGATAGAGTCAAGGAGAGGCTGAAACATGGTATCAAGTTATACATTCATGGTGGTCCACAAGGTTATGGCCACTTACAAACTCAGGATCACACAGAAGGTCCTGATTCAACTCTGAGACATAAAACAAAACAAAATCAAAACTAAGAAATAGGGGGAATCTATTTATAGGGAAGTGGAAGAGGATGAGAGAAGAAGGACCAAAATACAGAGTGTACCTATATGAAGCTGTGGCAAAAAAAAAAAAAAATTAGTGGAGAAAAAATGGCCGATTGGTCTGCAAGAAACTTCATTAGGTAAAGGCACTTGCCACATAACTCAAATTTGATGCCTGAAAGGCATGATGTAAAGGTGGAGAGAACCAACTCCACAAAGGTCCCCTGGAATCAACACACACACACACACAATATGGCATGCATGTGGGTGCTCACATGCACACACACACACACACACACACACACACACACACACACACAGCAGTAATAAAAATAAAGTTTAAAAACCTTGCAAGTAAAGACTAACAGAGGAAGGTACAATCCTTCACCTCTGCACCCTCCCCATGTTTCTAATGGATGTTTCTTGAGGCTGGGGAGATGGTTCAGGAGATAAAGTGCTTGCTGCACGAGGATAAAGAGCTAAGTACAGATCTCAGAACCCATAAAAGTTGTCCGTAGAACTGCTATGAACAGGCATAAATCCAGCACAGGGGAAAGGGTGAAGATAAATGGATTATTTGGGATTGCTGGCTAGACAGTCTAGTCAAATCGGTGATCTCCAGGTTCAGTCAGAGACTATATCTCAAACAAATAAACAATATAAGGCAAAGAGCTATTAAGGAAGACATCAGTTTCTTTGTTTTTCTTTTATTTCTGTCCTTCAACATGCACACTCACTCACTTTCATCCACACACACATATGAACATAACACACACACACACACACACACACACACACACACACACAACTAAACAGCTTTGGTTGGGTGAAGATAATAAATATTACAAAAAGTTTATATTGTCTGATATTTCTCAGCAAGAAACTCCACAGTTTGATGAAAACCCTATTTGAAGATTTGATGTCAGTTTGGCAACTCACACATACCTGAGTACAATACTCATTAGTTTGTTCTACTATATTATTTTAAAAAAAACCAAGTCCATGCAGTAATCCATGAGATTAATTCCTACTCATGTAGTTTTGTTCCCATGCAGTTCTCAGGGCTTTATTCTGTGACTGAGAAATATAATGTATTTCATTCTCACTCCTTCCTTCTCTTTTGTAATTGTGTGAAAACCAGTACATGCTGTCATTTTACTTTAACTTAAAACAGATTCTAAGAGGAACATAGTGGTGCATCCCTCCTATCCCATCTGAGGATATTACATTTGAGGCCAGTCTGAGCAATATAGTGAGAATCTGTCTAAAAAGGGGGATGAGAAGGGAGGGAGGCAGGAAGGGAAGGATACCATCCAACTGCTCTATTCCTCTAGAAAATATTTCCAGCCAAACTAGTTTGAAAATATCTTTAGAAGGTCTGAATAAGAACAACATAAATGACATCACAACAATCCACAGAACTGTCTCACAAACATTCTGTTAGTGCTATCTATAAAGTCAATATTCAACCCCTGTGCAAGGAGGGTATGTGCAATCAATTTGTACAGTGTGGGACACATCTTATGTGGGACTTGAAGCAGTGTGACAAGTAGATAACTGATAGAATTAGTCTCCCTAAGACTCATTTCAATAATGAAGGTGATAATTGGGCATTAAGAAGCTTGTAAGACACATTAAAGCCAAGCATAGTGGCCCATGTCTCTCTAATCCCAGTACTAGAAAGACTGCAGTAGGAAGATTGCCATGATTTTGGGACTGGCCTATGTTGCAAAAAGTTCTGGTCTAGCTGCAGCTATAGAGTAAGACCCTGTATTGAAAAAAAATGTGAATATAAGACTCTTCATACAGTGGTAAATGATGAGTATTTCTGTGATCCATAAATATTGATTAAATAGAGAGACAAATAAATAACAATCAATGAGTTAAAAAGCCTATTGCATGTTCCTTCAGACTTCTGTTTAAGGCATAGAGATGGTTGTGCATGGTGGAATTTAGGAATGCTAAAAAAAGATTTGCTCCTAGTGTTTCCTAGGAGAAAGAACCATGATTTGGTGAACACATGCTCTGTTGGCAGAATTTCTATTCCAGTTAATAGGAACCAGATCTGCAGACAGAGAGTTGGCTGATTTCTTACCAGGGAATGATTACTTAACAATTAAAATGAAAACAAGCATTTTAAGTACCTTGTTGGAGCAGCCTGCACAGTTTTATACCTACTCTTTTTCCATTTACATCCACACCTACTATTTTTCTATCAGACCCAGGGCTTCTTGGTCTGCCTTGCACATTGAGGCATGAGTGCATATAGTGCTGCCTGCCTCCTCTCCCTTCCAAATCAGCATAGCTACTTGTTTGTCAGACTGGCTCACCAAAGCAATACTTCATTGTTCTTTGTGATATATGGTGGGGAAACACACATGCCATAACCTGCCCTCACCTAACTTCATCCTTCCCTAAATAAAGCAATGGTCAGAAAGGGACCAATTGGCAAATAGCCTCACTAGGTCTCCAAGCAGTTATGGAATAAGAGAAACCCAAAGATATGGCTTTCCCTGAGAACCATACAGAAAAATGCTGTCTACATTGAACACTTCTGGTAGAGACTCCTTCATTTGATAATGGTAATTTTCAAAGAGACTGGTTTTCCACTCACCTTTTCCCCCCCTTTGAACTACTATTCAGTTTTGGGGACACATTTCAGCTCACTTTTAACATTCTGGATCTCCAGTAAGTTGACAGCGGGTCCTGGGTATTTCTTTCCTCCAGGAATTGGCTTCTTCTCTTCCTCTGAAGTGGGAGGAGCCCCCTGAAAAGTAAGGCGAAGAAATTCAACTCACCATAAACAAGGCTATTTCATTTCTCTGATTCATGACATAGAGCAAGAAAACAATATCAAAGGTAGGAAGTCTGAGTGTGATTCTAAAATGGTGACTTTCTTCTGTATTTATTGTTCCGATAGCCCTAGAGTTTCAACTAAATTCCCTGAAATTTGTACAAAAATGTAAAATAATTTTGTAAGGGAAAAAGACCTTTCTATATGACTTAGGACACATTAGGTAACAGTTCAGAATCTTGTAACTAATAAATACTGCCAACAGTTAGAAGGAATTGTGTATCTCACAAAAGTATATTCTGAGAGTGACTGACTTTGATTTAGTATTCATACCCTTATCAGATACCTGATGGCAGAAATGTCAGTGCACAGCTAGCCCTAATTGGTCCAGGAACTTGCAAAAATTTGTTCAGAGTACATTGGCTGTGAGCCTTTTGTTATATGGTTCCCTTAGGAAACAAACACACTCAGGTCATAAGGAAAACATCTTTGAATATGGGAGGGAATGACAGAGGCCAACCTTTGCCTGCTGCTTTGATAGTTTAAAAGAATCTCAGTTTTAGGGAGGGACACACAACCTTTTCTTTGTGTGTGTCGCTCTTCTGGTGCCTGATAACAAAGGCTTGAATGCATACTTAATTATTTTTGTTTAACTACTTAATCCCATAACCAATCCACACCTCTGTGTGCACCCACCAAGCACATATAGAAAAGGACTATTATACATTAAGATCAGTTGCTGTGCATAGCTCCATCTAGTTACTAGAGAAGAAAATTGCATGCTAGTCTGTTTTTTCTATTTGCTTGAAAGGAAGATATTGGAGGATATGTGATCACCCTAATATCCAGAATATTATTCCTTGGATCAGATTACTTCTGGGTAACTGACTGACAACCTCAACTCCTTGTCACTAAAATCCATCCATCACCATGCAGAAGGCACATTTACCATACCCGCTGGTAAAAAATGACTGGGTACAGCAGCATTCCCCAGGTGATCCCATACCTGGTACACAAGGACTTCTCCCAGGAGAAATTTAGGCTTAACCATTGGGCTTAGAGTCACACTGTGGTTTGTGTTTCTTCCACCAAGCCCTCCCTCTTCTTGCCCTGCATCCAGGTCTTAGCAATGCCCCCGTAGCTCTCTCTCCCATATTTCCTTACAAATATTTTCCCCCAATAAACACTCAGCACCTTAAATGTCAAACTAATGTAGTTACCAGTGCAGAACTATTACAGCTCCATCTGTTCAAACAAGAATCAAGAATTGAGTAAAATACTGTGTGTGTGTGTGTGTGTGTGTGTGTGTGTGTGTGTGTGTGTGTGTGTGTGTGTGTGTGTGTGTGTCAGGGATAAGAAACTGCACATTTGCCTCCTGTGAAGGACAATGTCAAAGCTATTACTGTAAGTCAGGTCTGTTGCCTGCTGTGTCTCCTCAAATTGTTAGAACCTAGAGGAAGAATTTGTTCAAGGTTTCCTGAACTCTAACAAACCACTAGTTACGTGTGTCCCTTATAATAAGATATACTTTTAAATTGTTTATTAGGGAGGATGAGTAGACCCAAAATTCTGAGGTGTCACTCCTCTTATAAGGGCTAATGGGACTTCCTATAGTTATTTTTTGTGAAGCTGGTACAGTGCTGGTTAAACAGCTAATGTGTCACCTACACTAAATGACAATGTAACTCAATGAGGATGTATCTGTTGCAAATCCCTGAAGATATTGTTTCCTTAGGTCCATGTACAGAGCCAGAAGCCTGGCTACTTTTCTCCATGTAAGCGCATTCATCATTGTAAATGTAGATACAGAAAAGGTCATTAAAACTTTAAGCACTCACTTGAAGTATTCCAGAATGTTCTTTGCTGGGCTTTCAGGAAGGAAATTTTAACAAGACTGTAATGTATCACTTCTCCTTAAATATGTGTAGCAATGAAATGAAATATGTTTCAGCATTTACAAATGCTCCCGTGGTTGAAGGTGGGTAGATCTTCATAAAGAAGCATGAAGAGAAAAATGTTTCCGGATCCTTCTGCTAAGTTCCCAGGTATGTCTGTCATCTCCACTGCCAGCACATTTAACACATGCAGCCAGTATCTACACTTATCTGTCTGGGGCAGATTCATAAGGAGAACTTACACAGATTGATAATAGTAATATTTAATGCTATACATCTTTGTATCATGTTACTAAGACCTTGAGGAACTGGTTTCTTTTTCATTTTTTTAAATTAAGATGAAGCTTGGTATTTGATTTAGTAAGGTGGCATATAATGGAGACTGTCACTATATTCAATAACTCGATAGTATGATGTTGTTCAGGAAAGGTACATTTTTCACTGAAGTTCTACTACGTTTTAAAAACATAATGGAAATGAGAGTGTTCTGCTTCTGTGAATTTGTTGTTATAAGAATTACAGCAAACTAAAGCATGAATAAAGTGTTCTTCTTGAATAATGGAGGGTAGCCCTTTTCACAGATATC
Organism: Phyllotis vaccarum; assembly: GCA_033318265.1. Classification (NCBI taxonomy): domain Eukaryota; kingdom Metazoa; phylum Chordata; class Mammalia; order Rodentia; family Cricetidae; genus Phyllotis; species Phyllotis vaccarum. The sequence goes on along the minus strand of JARWLC010000013.1, from coordinate 90,826,507 downwards.
TTAACTCAGTAGCAAACTAGAGGCTTTTTATTCTTCATTGTAGATAAAAAGAATGTGAGGGAAACCTTACCAACCCCAGCATCATTACCCACTTCAGTGACAGCTCTATGAAGAGAAATGCCTGCCTTTGGAATTACAGAGAATTTTCCAAAATTTGCAGTATGGTTAAGCATTTCCTAGCTACCCCATCTTCGTGCCCTTCTTTACTACCAGATACCCTACTGAATTTTTCTCCAGACTCTTACACAAGGCAAAGACTTTGACCTACTTATTCACAGTCAAAGCCAAAACCTCACTCATATCAGCAAACACTACTAGCTGTTCTAAGGTACATGTGCTAAATCATTTAATTCTCATACCAACTCTACCCATCTGCTTTTATCCCTACCTCACCATTAAGACTAAGGTATGGGAATGCTAAAAAAAAAAAAATTAAAAAAATTGTCAGAAGCCTCACAACTAAGAAGTGACTGGACTAGAATTAAATAATATGTTTGCATCCTGTGAAGTGACAAGATGAAAAGAAAATATTCAAAAGAAAGTCTCAGTGAATTATTATATAGCATAATGAAAACAATGATATTTTAGTTAGAGTGATTCAGAGGCCGAGAAATGGCTCATCAGTACCCTCAGATTACTTCAAACATGGAGCTTCTTTTCTAACTCAAAAAAACTTGTACAGAAGACCCCTGTGCGAGGCACATGCCCATGTCTAACAAGCCAAGTATGGAAGGCATAGTCCGTGTCTGTAGGCAAAGGCACAGGTAAACAAGAGACAGACAGTCACAGATCTTATCAGAAAGCCAATAACTTAGGCTCATTTTGCAGGGATACATCCATTTGCTCATTTCTTAGAGGATGGCAAGATGAAAATACCTTCTGAGTTTATCTGGGAATCTAACTGGCTAGGGCAGAGGTGGTTTGATGTAGGATGTCTGGTTATTGATGGTGTGCTACAGATCACACACTATAATTCTGTTAGCATAGGGCTTGGCAACAAATTCTAAATCTATGAATGTACAGCGTGGAAAATTCCCTAGTAATATTTTATATAAAGAATTAATACTTATTGAGGGGTAGATGAATATTTATGATATAAATTGAACCTTAAGACAATTCTTGGAGATAGGAACTGTCTCACAAAAGGCTGCTGATTGGCTCTACATAAACACAGGGAGGGGCTCAGTGTCCTAGTGGCATCTTAACAGGGTCTGGCCACTCCCCATTCAGGCTCCTAGTACTCCAGAAATACGCCTCCAAGCTTTGTCTGCTAACACATGAATCCTACTACATCTCTCCCTTCTGTTTAACTAAGAAAGTTTTTAACTAAGTATAAGACTATATATAATAGGAATCATAATGTCTGGGGGAGGAAAAGGCAAAACATAAGTAAGGTCAAACTATAACAAAAACCCAACAAATATAAGGTATATCTTACGTGTATAGAGTATTGGTAAGTGGTGAGGTATAGAAATTATTTTAAAGTTGTTTATTTTGAATAATAAAAATTTAACACTTGGATTTTTTTTGTTAAGGGAAGAGATGTCAGTAACTAATTGTTTAGTCTTTAACTTTATTAGACTTGAGAAGGAAAATATATTATTTGAAGGTTGGAAGCACAAGAGAGTAGTTTTTAAAATTTAGGAGAGGATAGTGACAGTCAGTTATTTGTACAGTCATCTATGGCTTTTTTGTGTAGTTGGACCATTTATTATTTTGGCTATAGGCCTATGATATCTGACAGATCTTTTAAGAAGTAGGGTATTTTTTTTTTTAAATAAACTGCCTTATTTTGTTTAGGCAGGTTTTGGCTGTCTCTATTTTTTATCTTGTTTGTCTGGATTGGACAGCATGTGTACTGACAGCAGTCGAGAAAAGGGCAGTTTTTGTTTAACAGGCCATTGTCTGCCAAGGAAGACAAACTCCTAGCGGAGTGTCTCTGAAATTTAAGTAATGGTGACTTGTAGCTTTTATTATCTTAAAGACTGAAGCTTTATATTGTAAAATTAGGCAATCTATAAGTGGATGTATAGTCTTTGAATGAATTTCTTTCAGCATGACTACCAATAAACATTAGCTAGAGGTATATGTATTGTGTAAAGTGATAGCAGTATTTTAGGCATATATCATATATAAAATATCTAAACAGAGGTACATAAAACATTTTATGTATATATTATGACTAATATAATTATATGACTAGTATAATTAAACAGATGTAGAAATTGTATAATGGAAATGACCATAATATGCTTAATATGTATCAATGTGTAAAATATTTTAAACAGAGGTAGAAGCATGTGCAAAATATGGCAATTACAAATTTAATTTTGTATTAATATATAAATTATCTTAGACATATAAAATAATTTTATATTTAAATTTGTATCAATATACAAATTATTTTAATCAAATATATAAAATTATTTTATGTTTGTATTAATATATAAGCATCTATATAGATACTATTCAAATACTCCACTTCCTCCTCTCAAAAAAAAAATCTCTTGATTGGAGGCTAAAGCCAAGGAGCATAGATGAAAAGGTTAGATCCAGGACTAAGGTTATTTAGGAAAGTTTGAGTGAGGTAGTGAGCCAAATATAAAAGACATAAAACCCTTACCTTTTAAAATTCCCTGATTATTGTGTTAATCAAATGATCTAAAACTTTAATCCCACCTCCCTCAGAATCAGACTTTTCACATTTCAGCACAGCAGTCACATGCAAATAAATACATCCACTTGAGGAGGGCACTTGTTTCTGCTTATTGTATTTATTCATTTTCATCTCTATTTTAGCAAGATATTAGAATTGGGCAGGGAGTAAAGAATAATGTGATACAGAGGGAGACCACATAGACTCTTTTGGAAAGCCTTCTCTTCAAAGGAAGATCAAGATGGTTGTTTGAATCTGAAAGTTATTTAATGTGCATAGTTACTGAGCTCTAATTGAGGTTAATCCCCTGTCAGAAGGCATCCTACACACAGTGTGCTCAGTTTAATCATAGACCCTGAGTAAAAACTCACCTAACAAGTGACTAGTACTAGCCCCAAAGCACCTGTGCACAAAGTCAGTGGACAACTAGAAGACAAGATTGGCATCTTCAAGCAGCTTTGTCAAACACTTGACAGTGGCTGAAATAGAAGAGAGGCACAGAATTTCCTGTCTCTGGGAAGCCTCTGGAGGAAACAGGCCTGTTTATCCCTGTTACCTATCTTCCTCACCTCCTCTGCTTGAGGAGTACTCTCTTTCCTTCTGGGAGGCTGTCCAGCTCCTGGGCGTAAGGCTCCCATCGGAATATTAATATTTGCCTAAAAGAGAAAACAAGGTAAATTTAGCTTAAGAATCGTAAGAAATTGCAATGACATTCTAAGACAGCAATCATCATGAAAAGTACATCTTCAAAGCTTTTATCTGAGGAAAATTGCTGTGACAACAGCAAAAAAACTATGCAAAGGAAAATTTCACTCCCATTTATTACACATTCCTGGTATTCACCCTTAGGTCTGTGCAGTGATCTGATGATTTCTTATTGAATGGAAACATTCTTGAAGACAGCTTGTTCTGGCCATTGCCCTCCTGTAGTGCATATTATTTTCCTCTTTGGTGACAAGGATGGAACACATAATGATAGGAAAGGAGGAAAGAGCATCCACAGAAGCTATACCACATAAAGTCCTCCATCAGTTTCCTTTATATGGACAATAATGAGGGTGTTTTCACACTTCCTAAGTTTTCAACTTCTTCCTGTTGCACACTGGCATCATTCTAGCATCACCTCAGGTCTCTGGGTTGATGTTCTTCTGTCTTTTCTCAAACACTATCATGTGTGGAACAGTAAGGAAAAATGACACAGCTAAAAATCAAGTTCCTTTTTGAATAAAATTCAATTATTGTCCTTTATTAAGATGAAATACTGATCTCCTTTAGTGGCAAGCATAAAATACCTTCTTATAAACGTGAAAGATTTCAAACACTAAAATATGTAAGAATGTGTACACAGTCATTTGAAATTGAGAATATAATATGTAAGCTTAAATTTCACCCATATTTCTACAGACATCAAAATGATGAAAATGTTTAATACATACCCAAAATATCTTCAAACAGTAGTATTGCTCAAATAAAACATGCATTAAACAGTTTTAAGACCTAGAATGCATTTTATTTTTACTGAAGATAAAATGTTTCTTTGTAAGTAATTGGATATATGGGCTTTAAAAAGGCAAAAAAAAATTTTGGTACTAGTGAAAATGATGCTTAAGCAAAAAGAGCAAAATGTTTCGTTAACTTGTGACACAGAGCAGATGATCTGGGTATCACACCAAATTAAATTTAAAAGTCCATTTTGAGCCACCTGGTATATACTCTGCTGCCAGGGTAATGATTAACCCATAACATAGGAAATAGCCAGGGTCATTGTTCACATGATGTGGCAGGTCTACGTTTTGTCTTCAAGAAGAGGCTTGAAAACTCTCCTTTGTTTTAGAATAATGCTGATCCCACAGAAAGGAAACAAGTTTCCAACTGTTGGTGGCAAATAGCAAAAAAGATACTTCATTTTGATTGTAAGAAGTATTTTTTATTAGCATGTATCATAAGAGAGACACATAAGATGGAGGGAAAGATAGAACTTGTGTTCTGGCAAATATGGAGCAAAATTTCATGAATCTCATGAGATCATGATCTTATTATATTATGTTTTCCAGGCTGGGCTCAAGCTGCTACACTCAAGTGCTTCTTCTGCTTCAGCTTCCCCAATAACTGGAATTTCAGGGAGGTGTTGTCTCTCCAAGTCACCTCTTACAATTTTAATTGATGTAATGTCTTTGTTAGGAGGACATAAAATAAAGCTATTCACTAGAGTTGTGTCTCAGTGATAAGAGTGCCCACTTAGGATGCATGAAATTCTCAGATCGAGCACTAGAGAAAGTGAAGACTGAATAAAATTAAGTAACAGTATTTCACATTTGACAATATTTTTATTGAATAAGACCAAAACAACGTAAACAGACTCAGAGATGATCTATATTAGACCAACAGACTACTTTCTGCACTACAATTTGGATGAAAGAAGAAAAGGGTTAATTCAATGACTATTTGAGAGATTAATTAATTAAAAGTTAATTTAGAGCCATGTACAGTGCCACACACCTGAAATCCCAGGACTTGGTGGCTGACGAAAAAGAATTGTGAGTTTGAGGCTATCCCAGGCTATAAAGAAAGATCCTGACCTCCTCTCTCCCAAAAAAGAAGTTTTATAGAGCACCCCATTCAATCTATTTATTATTAATCTATTGGAATTACCCTCCTAGTAGTGAATGTGTGTTAAAATACTATTTTTGAAGACTTGGTTTTTAAGCCATTTAATCAAGAGTATTCTTTATAGTCAAATGTAGTTTTCAGTAAGGAAACATTCGATCCTTAACAATATAATAGTTCATGTTATGGGGTGACAACAATTTTCTTATCTGAATATTAATCTTAGAACCTCTTGGAGTCTCTCCATAGGTAGTTTATAAGATTGAAGCAGAGCTGGTGTTTGCTATAGATTATTTCGAACTGAAAAGTGGCAGCTGTTCTGTGCCCCATTATCCCCATTTATAGTAGAAATAATGGACTACTTCATGATTTTTTAACCCTCCTAATCGTGAAACCCTTCTTTCAAGTAAAGCAATGCAAGGACATCAAATACACAAACTAATATTCATCAAGGAAACTTCTCTTTGCTACAGATAGAGAATGTTACAGAAAACCACAACTAGTCAGAATGCAGAGAACAACTAGGTTGTCCAGCTCTTATGGATATATCTAAAATACAACTCCTGTACCTAAGGCTCAGAGACGTCACAGAAAAAGGGGAAGAACAATTGTAGGAGCCAAAGAACCAGGAAATCTGCTGTTATGCTGTGTCTCCTAGAAATGGCAGGGAAGCTTCATCCAGGATACCTCAGCAATATGGCTGCCAAAAGAAGGCCCAAACAAGGACAACACCAATAGACATGCTAACATTGACATGTCCATCCCTAGACAATGAACTACAGGACAGGACACTAAGGAACACTGAGACCAGAAGAAATACTCTTCCCAAAAATGATCCCCCTAATTGGTTATGTGATACCAACTGGTCAGCCCTGAAATTATACATACAAGTAACATTAAACTGGACTCAACAAGCTATGTTTATACCTTTTTATATACACATGACAATAGCAATTAAAGGAAAGGGGCCATGGATTTGGGAGGGAACAAGGGTTGGAGAGTGGAAAGAAAAGGAGAGAAATTATGTGATTATATTTTAATTTCAACAAATGAAAACACATATTCCCTAACAAAAAGTAAAATGCAAAATGGGCAGGAAAAGGGAGTTCCCAACCTTTTCCTCATAACACTCAGTCCTGTGAAGTTAAGATCATCATTTCTGTTTGATTGATAAACAGATTAAGCCTCAAAGGATTTAGAGCTTATGATCAAGTCACATAAAAAAACAAAGGTTACATTTCCAAATCAAACTTTTAGAACTAACTTTTTTGCTTTACCAATCCAGTCTCCCAAGAGTTCTTTTCCCTTGGCTAAAGTTAGCTCTGACCAGCTCTAAAATCACAGACTTGTATCTTAAGAGTAACCTTCGAAAGGAAGAAAACAAAATTCACACTTCTGAAATAGATGCCAAACAAAAGCTACATTGAAAAATGAGCCATTAACTCAATGACATGACCCTTTTTCTTCTTGAAGGCATCACTCAAGAAATCAGGAACCTAAATGGGTTTTTAGAACAGCAAATATTGATAGGAATGAAAGCAGTCTGAAACCACATTGAGCATCCAATCCTTACGGTGCATCAATAAGGAAGTATAAGAGCAGTGCTTTGTCAGCTATGTCATGAACCACAATAGTAATGAGATAATTAGAGAGACTTCATTATTAATTGTAGGACAGTGATATTTGAGTGACAAATTATAGGCTACACTATAGACAAAAGAAAAAAAATCTTATAACTTGAATTTCGTGGAAAAAATGTAGACCTGTTGATCAGTTTTTCTTCCCAGAAAATTGGGTCATATTGTTGCCTTTTCACTGCCTTATTCTATATATAAATATAATACCTTTTCAGTCACTCAGTAATTTTATCTGCAAATTGGGTGTAGTATTTGCTATTTGAATTGAATAATATAAGCTCTACTTTTTTAACTTTATTTTTTCAACATAATATTTTTGTTGATACTTTGGAATTTCACATCATATATCCTTATCACATTTGCTTCCCAGTTTTTCCATGTTCATTCCCTACCCTTGTGACCTCACCTCAGCAAAAAGAAGAAAAAAAAAAGTCAATTTAGCAATATACTCACTGGAGCATGGTCAAACTCTCAGTGGCCTGTTCCTTACTGAGTCCTACCCCTCCAACATATTTGTTGGAATCCACTATTGTGGAAGGCAACACTTAGCATCCTATCACAGTTTTTAAGAGTTCTCTTCTGTTGCTTCTTGTTTAGACTGTAACTATTTCTTTTGAAGGGAGGTTGGGATGGAGGTAGGGGTTGTCACAGAAGTCTTCTATGTCTCCCTTTCTCAACTGTGCACCTGCAGTCATTGATATCACTGCCAAAGCAGCTAATTTGCTCTTTTTCTGGAGCATGGATCGTAGCTTCCACATGGCTTCTGGTGACAGTCTAGATCACAAATGGGGCTTCTGGTTGCAGCAGGGATACCAACCCAGACAAGCCTTTGGATGCAGCAAGGGACCACGGACAATCAATATGGCTTCAGGCTTCAGGATAGGTCATAGACATCTGCTTGGCCTTCAGTGATAACACAGGCCATGGATATCAACACAGACTCCAGCTTCAATAGGACCATGGACTGCTAGTCTCACTATGACCAGGTCTGTATTGATGTCTGTAACCCATGCTACCACTGAAGGTAACACAGATGTCTGTGATCTGTGCTGCAGCCTGAAGCCATGTTGACAATATTGACATACGTGGGCAATGCTGCAGGGAGAGCACACTGATGTGGGTGACTTGTGCTGCCATCTAGCCCATAATGATGTCCATCCCAGTATTGCCACTTCTTGTTTGTTTGTTTTTTTGTTTGTTTGTTTGGTTGGTTGGTTTTTTTTGTTTGTTTGTTTTTGTTTTGTTTTGTTTTGTTTTGAGGCAGGATTCCTCTGTATAGACCTGGCTGTCCTGAAGTGCACTTTCTAGATCAAGTTGGCCTTGAACTCAGAGATCCACCTGCCTCTGTCTCCCAAGTGCTGGAAATAAAGGCATGCACCACCACTGCCTGGATAGCTATGCTTTCTTATATAATAGAACAAATGAACAGAAAAGGCTTGACATGAATGACCTAGAATCACTATCAAGGTGTGAATCTATATATATAATCTCTATAAATACAAAGAAAGAAGGTCCTTGGGATTTTTGTTTCCTTTTTGTAATGCAACTCCTTTTTTCTTTTTTTTTTTGTTTGTTTGTTTGTTTTTGTTTTTTTAGGTCAAGGTTTCTATGTGTAGGTCTGGCTGTGTTGAAACTTGCTCTGTAGACCAGGCTGGCCTCAAACTCTGAGATTCCCTTGCCTGTACCTGCCAAGTGCTGAGACTAAAGGTATATGCCATCATCTCCAAGCTTGATACTATTATTTCTTGATCCTTTTTGAAGTCTATGTATGTTAGACATCCTGAAATATGCCCCTGATGCCACAGACCTGGTTCATCACCTTCCCAAGCTATACATAATTTGTTACATCCTCCAAATTGAAAATGGAAAAAATCTAACAGGTCATCTTTGGCTAGAGCAGGATACTGTTTCCTGAGAGAAGATCTATCTGATGTGAAATTAATACTCCTCTTGATCTCACCAGGTTAAGAAAAGTAGAAAGAATTCCCTGTAAGTTAATTCCACCACTCCCTTGATTATTTGCATTGTTCTCCTTCCTTGGCTCTAGGCTTTGAGCCAGGAAGATTCTGGAAACAATTACCCACCCCCAGTCACTACTATATGGCTTACAGTGGGATGACATCGTCTTTCTCCCAAGAGTTAGATTTTGGTAGCTGATGCTCACTGAGTTCTGGCAAATCCTTCTGAACTTCATTCCACAGCTGATGATCTGCCCTCCCCTCTTTTCTTGTCCCCACTCACTGGCCCTTTTACAGAAACTCCTGTGATTTATCTGAACACTGTGTTTGTTGAGAGGACTCCCACACCCACTGATTCTATCTTTTGTTTTCAAATGTCCCAGCACATCCTGCCAGTTTCAATGGCCTCCTGTGTGCCATTCTCCTTTGGCAGACAAAAAGTCCTGTAGGCTTGTATGTTTCTGAATATCTCTCTGCTCTGTCATGTTCTCAGGAGTGCAAGAAGTACAACACGGATGGCATGTGGAGGTTTGTGGCATTTTTACTAAAGATTTGCAAAAAGAGGTGTGCTCTTAGACTAGAAAAGGAGATTATTTTTCATCTATTAGCCTAAAATAAGAGGTGAAGAAGAACACACACATCTACCCACTAAAAAGATTGCCAATTCATTTTGAAATAAAATTCTACAGTAGCAGAATGCATAATGACCTAGGAATTCTTGAAATGTGAAATTGACTCAAAACACCAAACTTTCCCACTCAGCAGCTTTGGGAAACTCCTAGGTAGTTACTCTTCTTCACCCAGCATGTCTCATTCTGCAAGGTCTCCCCCACAAACACTCTGTTCTCAGCATTTTTTGTTCTCTTCAATAATTTACCCAGTGACTCAACTGTAATCTTATCATCCGTGGTAAAGTAAGTTTGAAGAATGTACTGTACAGCTTTTGAGATAATGTGCATAATTGGTTGGGGGCAGATTAATTTTCTGAAGCACTTATAAATGTTGGCATTAAAAACATGGCATCTAGTAGTTGGGGTATGACTACTTGCCTCATGTCACAATGTTGGGCCTTCATCAAAGCATCAGAGAGCGTTGGCTGGAGTAACACCAAGCCCACTTGAGAGTTAAACTACTATATTCATGTTCTTACTACACTTTAAAGAACTAGCATTAGAAATCATAAACTGTGTTTGAGTGGTTTATATAAGAAAGAAACAGTATATCTATGATCAAAGAAAAGATTTTGCCTTTATAGTAAAACAAATATCAAATGAAAGTTAACTTTTTGTTTTAAATTTAAATAAAATACGAAGGAAAGTATGTGTCATTGTTAAGATTTTTAGTTTAATCAATGATTGGCTGCCAGGCATGCAAGATGATACTCTGGTCCTTTGTAGTAAGGACTGTAATACACTTGGAATTCTTTTTTTAAACTGAAAATCCAACCCAGAAAAAACAGTCCATAAAACCTGTCTGTACACCACCTTTGCTTTGACAGAAGCTGCTTTCTGCTTCCGTGGAGCCTTTATGTTCTGGGCTATGGAGAGAAGAGCAATGATGACGAGTGAGTAAAATAAGGAAGTACTAAACGTGTGGGATGGAAATATTCCATTCTGCATGTAAATTGCTTAGCAAGGAAAACTTTCCCATAATAAGAAACTACACATTCTCTAACAATGCAGGGTTCTTTGAATGTGTGATAAAGGAGTTAAATTTAGGATCACATGAAGTTTGTTTAAGTCAGTTAAGCCAAAGGTAACACAGTGGGCATACTTGGTTATATTTCAAGACCACATTTGTCATGGAATTATCTTACTTTGTGCTTTGTACTTTGAACCTACTTGCTTTTACTATGACTTCAAGTAGCTATCAGACAGAGTCTTTATTCAAAAGACAACATTTATAAATGCTGGTTGACTTCTTTAAGAGAAAAAGCACAAGTCATCCATGAAAAGGTATTGCATCTCAGATGAGCTTGGCAATTGTGGTTTCCCTAGAGATGGTCCACAGACATTCACCTCTGTGGGGATAGTTAGCAATAAAACCATAGAGCACTGCATTTTAGGATCATAGTAAATGACTGGGTTACCTGACTCAGTCCTAGGTAATCCTAATTCATCAGTTAATTTTTCCAACCCTAACTTGTGAAATATGAGAGTTACACTGAACTGTAGTAGGTACACAGTGGTTGAATAACTGTAACTATTTTTGTCACACATTAAGCCTTAGAGGCTATTCTCAAGAGATTTGCAGGCTACTAGAAGCTGGTTTGGCACAACATCTTCTACATACAAATCATGAGGACTATTCTAGTCAAATAATAGAACAGCCATAGCTATGGCATAAGATTCTTTTCTGGTCATTCATGACTTTCTTATGTCTCAAGGGAGAGGACAAATATCAGAGAGAATAGATTAATATCAATCCAGAGATGACTGGTTCTGTGTGAACTGAGGCCCTAGAGAGGCCTGTGAAGACTCCCCAAATTGGTGTGTTTGGGGGGGCCAGAAGATGCAGCCAATGGCTACTATCACTTGGTCTCATTAGAGAAAGCTACTGCACAGATGGCTGATGGCATTAGATTTCTCAGGACTTCTAACTTTCCCTGCCACCTGTCATGTCACATCCTTTCAACTGAAGCGAACAGACCCAGTGTACAAAGTGTACTGATGTTGCCTTGGTTGCAGCTTCATTATAATCAACAATAAGATTGTCAAGTTGCAATCCACAGAACAAATGCAATCCACCACCCAAATTTTAAAATTTAAACAAGTCATTGGGAAAAAGGCATATTCATCCACTTATGGCCCTGTGACTGCTTCAAGAAATAATAACAAAGATGATAGTTGAAGCCGATGAAAGCCCAATGTATTTATTGTGTATCTGGTCCTGTATAGAGAAGGTTTTGTCAACATCTGATATAGAATTTCACAAGCAACTTAAAGAGCTCTTTCTAGTCTATGTAAAAGTCAACTAGTTTCTTCAGTATGCTTTGATGCCATTAGAGACTTAATGCAATGGGGAATAATGGTAGAAACAGATCCCTTTACAGTTCAAAGGCCATCTTCAGCAAACATGAAAGGCAGCTATCTTCCTTCTGTAAGGATGAACCTAAGTCTCACCTCCCTGTTACTCTGCTACATGAAGAAAATGGAGTTCCTTGCATTGCATAGGCAGAAAACTCATTCTTTTTAAAATGTACATTTATAAACCAACCACAATTTCCCCTCCCTCTTTCCCTCCCATTCCATTCCCTTCTTTCTATAACCCCCATCCACTCCTTAGAAAGGGTAAGGCTTCTTATGGGAGTCAGCAACGCATGCATGGCATAGCAAGTTGAAGTAGGACTACCCCAACCCCCATCAAGTCTGAGAGAGGCATTCCACCATAGGGAGTATTGGAGCTAGTGAACTCTAGACTGACAGATAGGGAACCTGCATGGGACCTAGGCCTGTTGCATGCAGATAACAGCTGAGTAGCTTGGTCTGTTTCTGAGGTCCCTAGCAAAGGGACCAGGATCTGTTCCTGGCACATCTTTGAAGGGGTGTGTGTACCCAAAACCAGGGATTTGTGATCAACTATCTAGTTTACTTATTATGACAGTCCTGTTACATAGTAGTGTTTGTCCTAATTTTTACAGAAAAGTAAACAAAGGACATTTAAAGTCATAGAGATTTGTAACTGCTTGACTTCATATTTCCCAGAACAGTCTTAAAATTGCCTGCCTATGAGAAGTAGCTGAAAGTGACTCAGTTTACTCAGTACAGACAAAATAGAAATCTAAATGTAAGCTGTTAGAAATTTACACTACAGACCACTATTCTGTAGTAAGATTGTAAATTGGAAAGTTCAAAACGCTTGGAGAACACTGTCTTCATGAGAAAAATAAGATGCTGTTAAGAAGTAAGGGACTCTGAAAAAGTTTCCCAAACAGTTATGGAAAGTCCTGTTTTATTTGTTTGTTTGTTTGTTTGTTTGGTTGGTTGGTTGGTTGGTTGGTTGGTTGGTTGGTTGGTTTGTTGGTTTAGTTTGATTTGGTTTTTTTGAGGTAGGGTTTCTCTGTGTAGTCCTGGCTGCCTTGAAATTCACTCTGTAGATCAGGCTGACCTGGAACTCAGAGATCTGCCTATCTCTGCCTCCTTAGTACTGGGATTAAAGGTGTGTGCACCACTGACAAGCCAGTTATTAATCAAATTAGCAATATCTCATGAAACTTATGGCATTCTAAGTCATGCACTTTGGTAATTGATAAAAATAGATATGAAAATGACTGATTGATGGGTGGCAACAGCCATTTATTAGTATCACTTGAGTACTGGCCTAGCATCTACATGTATTAAATTTATTTCATACTTGCAGAAACACTATGAAGCATGCTGTGCTACTCATTCCATTAACAGGTAAAAGATGGAGGGCAAAAGGGATAAAGTACTTGCTCAAAGTCATATAGTTATTAAATACTGCAGGTTATGTGCTTATCAAGTACAGAGATGGGGTACCAACTCTTTGTTGTGTACCCTACTCCTGGCACATACTATGAGCCCTGAAAATGGAAGTTTAATAGGATTAGAGTCTAGTGAAAACAAGTGATTATAGACTGGAAAGATGGGTCAGTGGTTAAGAGCATTGGCTGCTCTTTGAGAGGATCTAGGTTCCATTCCCAGTACTCACGTGGTGGATCTGATTCCCTCTTCAGGATTTTGTGGGCATTGAGCACCAGCCACAGGTGGTGCACATACATACATCCTAGCAAAGATCCGCACACATAAAAATAAAGAAATTATTTAAAAACATTGAGGTGACTAAAGTGTGTTGGTTAGACCATTTAAGGGCATCCAATAATATTTACATATGAGAGTGCTCTCTCATCAGATTTCGTGTCTGCTCCAGAGAAAATCGTAATCTAATATTTCTACTATTAACCATTTTGCTTGGTGTCGCCACTTTCATATTTTGTTCAATGTTCCCTGTTTAACATTAGTGTAAGGAAGATAGGAAAATATCAGATAGTGCCGACACTATTTAGCCACAACAACAACAAAAAATGTTTAATTTGAAAGTGCATTAAATAGGTCTTTCGGTGAAACATCAAATATATTGAAAGAGACAACACCACATCCATAAGAAACCACCAATTGGTAAAATTGTTGTTGGTAAAATGGATGAATTTTTTTTTGTAATGCAACATAATAACATCTATTGAGAATGGTCAATAGTGGCTTTTTAAATATTGCAGACCTTAAAATACACCAAGGTCAAACTTAGTAAATAAATGCTAGTGAATTTTCAGTGGAGATTTGTGTGAGCCAGAGGGCACTAAGGAAGAAAAATCAATACACTTTTAGCTTAAAAAGGAAGGGATGAAAAAGCAGCTTTACAGTGTTTTGAAAAATAAAAAGAGTTTTCTGTTTAGCATGTCAAAAGCTTGGAGTGTGGTGATCACAACTCTGATACAAACTACCTTTATGATCATAAATGGGATAGCTGGTCTCAAATGATAGCTTACTACACTATTTTCGGAGTCTCATTTGTTAATTCCTAAACAGAACTACTATTACCTCCACTTCATAGGTTTGGAAATAGAGGTCTAAAGGGGTAAAACAGCAGGAAGTCTTTTTCAGTGTTTCTGCAACAACACAAGATTGATTCAGGACCGAGTCTATTTTAGAGTCCAACCTACTATTTGCATACCATGTAAAAGAGAAGATTCAAAGGCTCAAGGTTCACAGGTCCAGGTGACAAAATAATGCCCAGTACCACTGTCAGCATACATCAGAGATTCACTAGATAGAGATACCAAAATGCTGAATGTCAACATGTTGAAAGAAATCCTTGCCAAGTGCATAGGCCCTTTCTTGGACTTGCTCAGTGACAGGTTTCCAGAGACTGGTATACATTCTGCCACTTAAGAGCTCCATCAATTTAAGGGTATGCATTAGTCATGACAAGTAAAGATCTGTTTCTGAAACACCCTTCACCACTGCTATGTACTAGGATTTCTCAACCCTTCAATGACATGTTCATAGCCTGGCCAAATGTTCACAGACCATACCAAAGCTCAGTCATCCATTTGTGATTGTATGTATGTTGTATTTGGTGCATTAGAATTACAATACTCAAGAGCCATTGTGTGCCCTGTAGCATTCAGAAAAGTCTAGGAAGGGAAGAAGTTTCTTCACAGAAATCACAGCGAGATTCTGTGCTGACAAAAGGAAAACAGAATTTGACAGTATTGTGCCCAGAGTCTCAGAGTGGGAACCCTCAAAAGAAATAACAAATTAAATCTTCAGTAAAAACAATATTGAAATTTATTTTCATATTGCATCTATGTTTCAATATGCCTGCTTCTCTGTCTCTTCTTTGTGGATGACACGTAAAGCCAGTTTAAGCAACCAAAGTTTGTTGGAATGGCATGAAGAAAATTAATTACATATGAACTCAAACTCACAAGGCTTTGGAAGAACAGTTAACTCTAAAAGTTATTGTTTGCAAAAAGACTGATTTTTATTTTATTAGTGTTGGGAACTGAATTTAGAGCTTTATTTATACTATTTGTGCAATCTACTACTGAGGAAAACCTCCTGCCCCAGAAGATATATTTGAAACAAATGAGTCAAGCAAACTGTGACCTACTGCTGTATCTGTATCAGCTGATTGCAAAAAATGAAAATTGCATGTTTTATTCTCTATCAATGGACATATAAAAATCCCAAAGACAAGCATTTTGTATTTTATTTAACCTGTAATAGCTATATGTCTTTATGGGAAACTATTTTAATGCATACATACCAGATATATTGATCAAATCAGAGTAAGCAGTGTTTCCTACTCATTGTTATTTTGGAGCCTTCTGGAGCCTCTCTCTGGTTCATCATAAAAGATAGAATAGGTAATTGTGAAACTAGTACATTTTGTAGAATGTAATTCTCATTTATAAACTTTGATTGTCTTACGATTCAGAACAATCAAAAGTACCTTCGGCTCTCAGTTACACCCTATCAATTTTACAGCCCTTTCTCAATTCTGCCCCCTATGTCTTATATTGAAGAATTTTATTTTCTTCTTAAAGTTAATAATCAGTTAAAGATGAACAATCGTAGTTGGTATATCTCATTAAGGAATCAGACCAGAAGCCACAGAGTTGATGGTAAAATAGAAATATACCTACTCACCTGGATGGTTCTAACGTTGGAAGTTGGCTGTTGTGACATATTCACGAGGTCTTATCCCTAAAATAAATAAATAAATAAATAAGACACTGTTAGAAGTGGCAGCCTTCAGATTCAAGGCCTTGATAAATTACAATTTTAACTCATGATTCAACTGGGCAGTCGCCCTTTCACTGGCCATATATTCTTTCAGTCTCAGTTTCTACTTGGAGACTCTCCTTCCCAACGCCTCAGGGAGAGGGAACACTAGAACACCTTGATAAATCATTCAGGAGGAGATAGACTGAGATGCCTTGCCCCTGATGCAAATGATAGGTGATCAGAAACTTGAAAGGCCCTATCATCTCTTTCCCTGCCCTCTTGACCTTCTGCCAAGAACAGCAAACCGAAGAGGTGGTGGGAATAAAACACCTTTGTTCAGCCTCAGAGGCTCACAGCTTGAAACTGAACTTTTGATCTGTACTCACTGTTGCCAGGGCAGCTACTCAGTTCACCAGGGGCAACTATTCTCAGCAGAATACCCAAAGATGTCTCCACTTCTGAATACCTTCTCTCAGCTGTACATATAGCTTTTCTCCCAGAGTTGTGGGGGACTGGAAAGCCGAGTTCTTTAATTTTCACATGTGCCCCACATAAACATTCCCAACAAGCCTAGCTTTCCGTGATGTAATAATCTTTCTGTACACTGTGAATATATATTACTTTCATTGGTTAGAAATAAAGCTGTTGGCCAGTAGCAAGGTAAGATAAACTCAGATGGCAAAATAAAATTCAGAACTGGGATGAAGAAGGGCAGAGTCAGAAAAGATGCAAGTAATCTGCCCAAGAAGCAAGATGCTAGTAAACCAGTAACGCCACTGACTACCTGGAAATACATAAATGAATAGAAATGGGCGAATTTAAATGTATGAGCTAGTTGGTAATAAGTCTGAGCTATAGGCCAAGCATCTGTAATTAATAAAAGCTTTTGTGTGTTTATTTGGGACTGGAAGGTTTGGACTAAAAACTCCACTTCTATTTACAATCTTCTTTCAGTAGAACTATATTAGAAGGCAAGTAGAATTATAACTACATATTGGAGCCCTATGCTTTTTTCTCCAACTTTTTAAAAGCACATAAGATCTAACTTTGAGCATTGGGACCAAAGCCCATATCAGGATGTAGGCTATGGTTTGCTGGAGCTAAAGGAACAAGGAATAATAATGAAGCCAGCCCTGGCCTGTTTTTATAGCTACCTGTTAAACATCAACAAGACCAAGTAAAAAGTTAGAAATTCATTGAATTAAAAAGAGTCTCTGTTCTAAACCTCAAGTAAGTCAACTGAATTCTATCTACTGAGTGGTAAGCATATGTGTTAACATGTGGTTGAATGAACACAGGGGCCAGTATTAGTATTTCACACAAGTCATCTGAAGCTTGGGCAATGTCATTCAATATTTCTAGGCCTTTTTCCTCTTCCTTAAAACGGTCCCACTTTACAGGTTATGGTAAGATTTGAGTGAAATAATGCCTCTGGCAAGGCTTTCTG
Source organism: Phyllotis vaccarum (assembly GCA_033318265.1). NCBI lineage: Eukaryota > Metazoa > Chordata > Mammalia > Rodentia > Cricetidae > Phyllotis > Phyllotis vaccarum. The sequence continues at coordinate 90,808,952 of JARWLC010000013.1, read as the reverse complement.
AACTCTGAAGCATGGTGTGAATATTTGTGGCATTATTGCCAACGGCCACAGATAATGACTTTTAAGTGCTGTGCTCATCTGTAGCCTTAAGTACAGAGAAGAACTGATGCATGGTCTTCAACACAGAAATGAATGACCAGAGAACTTTGGCAAAAATGCAGGTATATTTGATTTTAGATCTTAGCCTCAATTCTATGAAGATAAAAGATTGTATATTTATTTTTAAAAAACACCTACAATTGTATCTTAATGTGTAGTTTTGGGAGTTATGTTCATGAAAATAATAGAATGTTCTATCTGAATGTCTTGCTAAGATATAGGTACTGCTTTTGCAATAAGGGTCCTAAAAGAACCAATTTTAATATAGTTGAAAATGAAGTAAGAATAACACTTTGAACAATCAATGATACATTTTTCTCTATGACTGGTTTTAAGTTGAGTGCTACCTTCCATTAAGTATCAAAGAGATATGAAGAACATTAGTTTGTCATTCGTTCTAGGGTCCACAACTCAATTCCAAAATGATATTCTTAGAATAGCTTATTTTTTTATGTTTTCACTTGCCAAAAGTTAAGAAAAATGCAAAAATAATAATTCTTATAAGACTTGAAAGACATGACCACAGTGATCACTATGTATGCAATATGACTAGAGTTGAGCTAACATATTTTTGAGACAGCGTTTCTCTGTGTAGCCCTGGATGTCCTGAAACTAGATCTGTAGACCAGGCTGGCCTCAGACACATAGAGATATGTCTACCTCTGCCTTCCAAATGCTGGGAGTAAGTTGTGAACCACCACCTGTAAACATGGTTTGTTTTGCTTTTTGTTTATGTTACTATATATTAATTTAAATCGTGAGGATTAAAAATGTCCTTATGTGATTATAGTAGCAAGTTGAAATGCAAAAGCAGTGAACAATGGGTGGTTTTGCTTACACTACATTGATTTTTGTATGTGACTTATTTTTTTCACTGACGATTTGCACTAACTACTGGATTACAGTATTTTCAGTGTTTTCAGGGACATTCTGAACCTAACAGATGCATGGATCTTGTCTCCCCTTTCTAACTTTGTTATATACCCATTTGTATGTGAGTCTCTTCTTAACATCTTCGACCATCTTGGATAGAAACATCTATAAAAAGGCAGTGCTCCTGCTCTCATTTCTCACCGTCAGACTAGAGAATATTTGTATAAATCAGTTCAGCAGCAGTTCCTGCTGTTCTCATTATTTGCAGAGAAATCAGGGCAAAGCACAGTGATGAATAAAAATAGACAGTGTTCCCTGGCTATTTCCCTGGTCGAGCATTCACCTCCATCAGGATGTAGAGTGTGGTGCACCTTCCCTCTACATCTGCATGCTTCTTCCATGGATAGAAACAGCAAGGGCTCTCCTCACCCCACCACCACCCACTTCAGGGCCAGTGTAGGTACTCTTTATAACATGCACTTGCTATGTCTGTCTCCTGGATCTGGATAAAATTTGAAAGACTGCAAGCTTTACATGGCATGTAATATATTGAATTTAGTAAACTGGTGAGGCTTGCCAACTGAACACGGGTAAGTTTCCCTGGCAGTCTTTGGGACATTTTAATGGTCTGTATGCTGAGTCATGGATGATAGACCCCTATTTGCTTTTGATTGGGCAGCACCTAATATGTAGCTTCTAAATAAACTCTTCAACTTACTAAAACAGGTCAACATTAATATCACTAATTTCACAAGAAGAGATTAAGGGGAAAATCAATCGCTGTTTGGAAAGAAGAGCTTTGTGCGTTCTTTTGAAAGGTCAAGGAAATGAGTAAAGCTCTATCTCAAAGGGATTTATCTTCTGTCCTGAACCTAAAAATAATTCTCAAGGAGGTTGGAGAATGATGCTCTGACCACTTCACTATGCAGAGAGGGAAGAGAGAGTTTTTGTAGTTCCATACCTTTGAATCTGGTGCCCACGGAGACAAGGACACTGAGTGCTGCCCTCTAGCCTGCTGGGTACAGGAAAACAGTGACCAAAGCAAAGCTCTCGAAAAGATAATTCTGTCTACACAAGCTTGTTGTTGAGACCAAGCCCGTCACTTAAGGAAAGGAGAAAAGGATTCTAAACTTACGCTGTCTAACACTTTCACAATGGTTTTCATTTAGACAAACAAACACAAAGAAAACCTAACTATCCATTTTCCCTTTGCCCACACTTTTGATTAATTCTCAGCCTAGAGCCTGTTAGCAGTCTGCAGCTGACTATAACACTAGCCAGCAGAGCTTCAAGGTCACAGTTATCATATCTGAACTGTGGCATTTTCTTAACATCCCTGTCAGTGAAAACCCCTTTAGTTCAACACACACACACACACACACACACACACACACACACACACACACACACACACACACCAGTGTTACCAACAGTGACCGAGCAATTGACAAAGAAGCTACACCCAGTAACTGTGTAGTACAAAGTTGTGAGTAGTCACTTTAAGTTAGTGATCAAAGAAATTTCCTCTAGAAAGCTGAGAGCCAAAGCTGGGGTCCTTCTGCTTACCTGCTCTCTGGATTGGTTTACTGCCTGAGGACAGTCCCAGGCAGCCAGGTGCAAAAACACAAAGCTCTTTAGAGGGTGGAAGGAACTCCCGGTGTCCTCTGAGCTGGGATCTCAATTCCAGTGCTTTTCATGTGGCTGAAACAGTTGGAGTGCTCTGTGTCTCTCCGGTCCTGAGAGCTGCTCCTGGCTTGGGGCTAGAGGGGAACTCAGTTTAAGGCTAAGTGTTAAAGAGAATTCCTGTCATAGCTCACAGTTGTTCTTCCTAAATATAGAGTTTGATACAAGCCATAGGCTGGCTGCCTCCAAAAGGCTTGACCGTGTAGAAAGGAGGGCTCAAATATCAGCCTGGAGGAGGCTGCGTATCTAACTGCCCTCTTAATCTTCCTGAGGAGGCTGACTGCATTCTCTCACATTTTCTGACGGGTGTAGTCAACTTCAAAATGTAGGAAAAGTCTATCTTTAGCTGTATTATCTGGAGGCCAGAAAATGAGAAAAGGTTCATTAAAAATTGGGAGAAGCAGGGGTGCTGATATCAGACATTGCTTGAATCCAAGCTTGGTCGCTTGGGAGCTGTTAAAGTTATTTAATAATCGGCACTTAGTAAGCAGTCATCAAATCATAGAATTATACCATTACATCAAACTATAAGACCTCGTCCTAGTTTGTAGGTCAAACATGGTTAAAAATGGATGGGCTGGCATGGTTGCTGGGCTCAGAGTCCTTGCTAACTTGGCTCTACTGCTTTTATTGATGCATTGACCTTAGGTCTTGGCACAAAGAAGACAACAGAAGAGAACAATACAAAGGGAAATGTCTACTTTTAGGTTTGGCAAGGGCCAAGATTAGGTACCTTTTTTCAAATCCTAAGGCTCGTGGTCACTGTTTTGAACATGGGTCTGTTCAACTTCTGAAGTCTGCGGCATTAACTTTATATAAAGCTCCCCTTTGGCCTGGGCATGGTTGCTCACTTCTTTAATTCCAGTACTCAGGAGTCAGAGGCTGGTCTATCTCTGTGAGGTCAGTTTAGTCTACGTAGTGAGTTCCAAGACAGCCAGGGCTATGAAGAAAGATCTTGCCTCAGAAAACAAAAACAAATAACAACAAAACCCAAAGAAGCAAAACAAAGCAAAAAGAACAAAACCTCAAATCTCTTTGGTAGAAATACTCCACAGAGTACATAGACGTAACCCCGCCCCCCACCAGGTGAGCACACTTTGAACCACTGAGACAGGGCATTTTTAGCAGCAGCCACCATCAGCTGTTCTTGCTAAATGAGCAAGAGAAGCTTTACATTTCTGAGTCAATCACCCTCTCCTGGCCAGGGGTGAGGTCATTAAGCATAGAGGGCATCAGTGGAGTCCCAGAGGAGCTGTCATTTGAGTATCAGTCCCGCCTTGGGCCCCTCAAAAGCACCAAGAAGGCAAGCGCTTTACTTGATTCCATTCCATAATTCTTAACATTCCCACTCTTCTAGTCAGTTCAAGTCTCCCATAAAAATCTGCACCTGCTGTGCAAGAAGCCACTGGCACACACCAGCACACACTTGGCTGATTAGTGACAATCAGTGAAAGGACTCAAGAAGACAGGGTACAAGATAAATCTTTTTTGTGGCAGGGACGGTCAAGATAAGGAATAGGAAAATGAAACAATGAGTCTCACTGAAAGTATGGGAAGAAGCCAGATGGTCCTGGACATTGAAGAAATAGCTTAACACTTTTGGGGCTGTTTCAGTAAAGATCATTTAAGAGGAGCAGGGCCCAGTGTTATTCACAAAAGCACAATTCAGCACAGTTTCTTCTAGCTGTACACTTTGGCCTCTCCCACCCCCAACAGACGTACACTACAGCCAGAGTGGTAGGGTATCTAAGGACACATCCATCCACATATCCCCATTCGGCCGTAAATGCCTTCATTTGAATTGTTTATTTAGTCCTTTCAGCAGTTCTGTGAGTAGCTGACATTGTGTTCATTGTAGAAAACAGCGAGTAAAGACTCAGTCAGCTCTTCCTAACTTCTATTATATATATATATATATATTAGACAAGTTCTCATTAGGCTGTCCTGGCTGTCCTGAAACTCATTAAGCTCAGCAAGTTGGGCTCAACCCCATTGAAATCTGCCTGTGTCGACCTCCCATGTGCTAGAATGAATGGCGTGTTCCACACACCTGGCCAAATCCTAACTTATGATTCTTAAGTTCTATCCTAGTATCCCAAGGCACCCTCAGAGAACCACACTCACATGTGTACCTCCATAAAATACCCTCACAGAACCCTGTTCACATATGTACCTTCAGATAAGCACATGGAAGTGCAGCATTGATTAAGATTCATCCTGGAGTAGTTGGTGACTCAATAGTCCCCTTGTTACCTAGCCCATCTAGGAATGTGAAGAGAGGTAACTCTGGGCTGCTTCAGAAATTTGATGATAACAAAAGACCCAGGCTCTTTCAAGTTCGTTGACCTTGCCACTCTGAACAAGTCAGTATTTTCTCCTTGGGTTCCCAAGATAGCCCTAGCTCCAAGAATCAGGATGTACCATGTACATCCAAACAAGAAGGAGGAGCAGTGGCTTCAGATAAAGGAGCCTTTATCTTCCCACAAAAGAAAATTCTTTCTCAGTTCTCTAAACCAGCTTCTTCTTAAAGAGACAGACAAACAAACAAAAAGGGAATGGGTCTCACACCTGCAAAGGAAATAAATAAATGGCAAAGAGTGAATGAAGTAGTAATGATAACAAAAATCATATACCCTATAAAACTGGGATACCCTTAACAAGAAGAGAGAGTGGTAGTGATGCAGATAAGATAGGCACACTTATGAAAGGCTTCATAGAAATGGACTTTCCTACACATGAGCTCATCCAATATGCAGCACCTTATGAAGCGAATATATATTTTTGTAAGTGGAAACAGTTTTAAAAATAAGTACAAAGAGGAAAAAGCCAGTGTAAAAATTCTAGAATCACATTTCACAGGATGTGCAATCAAGAATCACATACAGTTTAAGTAAAGACATGGGAGTTTTTCTGTTTTGTTTTGTTTGAAGATTTCTTTTATTGATTGTGTATATGCACACATATGCCCATGGAAGCCAGAAGAAGGTGTCAGATAACCTATAGCTGGAGTCATAGACAGTGTGAGCTTCTTGACATGGGTACCAGGATTCAAATTCAGATCCTTCATAAGAACTGTATGAGCTCTTAACTGCAATGCTTAGTTTAAATTCTAATAATAATATAAGGAATGTTAAAATATGGAAGAGCTTATAAAGTATACTACTAGCACCAAAAATGGATCCAGAGAATAAATACTAATATTCTTTTCCAAGTAAAAATAGAAAATACCTATGTAAAATAGTAATTGAAACACGAATTCTAGTTTTTATTTAATGAAAACTCAGAGCCAGAAAATTGGGGAAAAATTGGAATATCAGAGAGAGGAGACAGACCACAGTCAGTTCTACCCAGTCAACTTTTCAGGGTAAAAGGTATCTTCCAGAGTCTTCAGCCTGGCTCCTCGTCACTTCTATAGAATAAGTCTGTCTTCCTACACCTCCCTTAAAGATCTTCTTCACCCAGTTGTTTCAATTCTGGGCTCAACTCCAAATCATTTTATAGAGTTAGGATTAAAGGTGTAACCTACTATTTAGTAGTTAGGCCTTGAACTCACAGAAACACAGAAAGATCTCTTTCTCTGGAGTAATGGGATTAAAGACGTAGGTCACTACTCTTGGGTCTTTCCCATGCTGGGATTAAAGGTGTGAGTTACCACTCTCTGATGCTCCTTGATTGACTGTGGGTGGATCTGTCCTCTGATATTCCAGACTGGTTTTATTAAATATGAAATATATCACCACAAATAATAATAATATAAGTACAAACATTTTCTGTATGCACATTTGTCATAGAATTAACATGTTTATATAAAACATGTTTTCTAATCAAGAGGAAAAGTAACACTAAATTTGGATATGAATCACAAAAAAATTGGAGAGATGGCTAAGAGGTAAAGAGTTCATAATGCTCTTGCAGAGGATCCAAGTTTGGTTCCCAGCACCCATGATGGGCACCTCACAACTGCCTTTAATTCTAGCTCCAGACCTAGTGCTCTCTTCTGGCTTCCATGGGTACTTCACTGTGTGCACAAATCTCTCTCTCTCTCTCTCTCTCTCTCTCTCTCTCTCTCTCTCTCTCTCTCTCTCTCTCACACACACACACACACACACACACACACACACACACACACACACACACAACTTAAAAAATAAATCTTCAAAAAGAAGATGCACACATATCCAATTACCCAGAGCCAGAAAGGTATGTCAGTGGGTTAAAAAAAGTTTTCTGTCAAACCTGATGATCCAAGTTTTGATCCTTGAGACTCCCATGGTAGAAAGAATTAATCACCCCCCACAAACATGTCATCTAACCTCCATATGTGTATGGCTATGCTCATGCCCTCTCCAAATAAATAAATAAGTAGAAATGTTTAGAGAATCAATTTTCCAACATGTGTAATAATTTAATTTTAGAATTCTCATGTGTATAAAATGCTGTATATTTATCTCCATTTTAAGTGACAGAACGCACTGAAAAAGTTCCAGTCATATTCCTAGAGTGTGGCTGAGTCAAAACAGAAATGGCATTATAATAGTCATCAAAAATTCATTGATGATTTGGGAAAATAATGGAGTAGTAAATGCCAAGCTCAACAGGAAATGAAAACTGGATCCTTTCAGGGAGACTGTGAGCCAATCCCCTTCTCTCCTTAGTCCTGGTTCTGTGCCATGATTCATTGGCCATATATCTCTTGTACTCATGTTGTCCATTGCAATCCAGGCACTGTGCTAGATGTTTAGGAGTTAGAAATGAGCAAGATATAGTTCTCTGAGCCTGCTCACCACAGTCTGGTAGCAAAGACAAATAACAACATAGTTGTAGGTTTTGTGTGCTGTGGCAAAACTTACCACACAAACTGCTACAGAGCTCATGAAAAAGTGCCGTGATGCTCACACTAGAAGGGTAAGAGCTTTACAAAGGGAAAAAGTTCCAGCTGAATATTTGGATCATCTTCCAAGTGTCACCATTCTTCTATCTCCACTATTGCAGGGGAGAAAACAATGCACAAAACTGAATAGTTTGCTCACTCTCTGCACTCAGAGCTTATTGCTGAGGGAAAGTGGAGACAAAGCTAAGCAGACAAATGGGAATTATAAATCCTTTTGAGGTATATATAAAAAAACAAAACCTGAAGAAGAGAATAAGGGTAGAGATGAGTGGACAAACATCTCTATAAGAAGTCAAATTGATTAGGTGAGCAGGGACCAAGAAAAATAACCTTCCAGGAAGAGGTGAGCATATATGTTAAAGCCCTGCAATAGAAATGTACAATACTAGAAGAGAACACCTAAACTAAATATATTAGATATTGGCATAAGATGAAATAATAATGATAGGCAGAGACTAGCAGGGCTTTGGCCATTTTGGGAAAAGCTGCTGGTTTATTTAAGTGCAATGGGAATCCATAGACAGTTTCAAGCATTGGAGTTGCCTTGGCTTGAGCCTTAATGAGTTCACTGTTACTGTTATTAATATAAAGAAACACTGTTCTAGAAAATGTAGAGAGAAATAGAATGTGTTGGAAAGGCTGACTGCAGAGGAGCAGAGAAGTTTTAAATGTCCTCTGGGTATACACTCAGAAGATCTCTTACAGGGCTGGAGTAATGGTTCAGGGATTAAGACAACTGACTGCTCTTCCAAAGGACCCAGATTCAATTCCCAGCACATACACATGGCCAGTTCAAAGCCACCTTTGACTCTAGTTTGATGAAATCTGATGCCATTTTCAGGCCTCTGTGGGGACCAGGCATTTGCATGAGACACAGATGCACTTGTAGGCAAAATACCCATATACATAATTTGCTTTTTTTTAATTTCTAAAACGATAATCTCCATCAATAGACTAGATGTGGTAGAATGAAAAAGTCAGGTGTCTCTTAAACTTGGGTCTAAAGTTTAGATCATGAGATTTCAAAGAACTGGTACACTGGAGGAGGTGTGAAGACCGCAGTAACCATAATGTATGCCTCATACTTGCTTGACATCAGATCTGGCACACAGCATGCTTATTCTGGGACATTGAGATAACACACTACAGATTCTGGTTTAACCTTCCTTCTTTAATCTAGTTTGTCCCATGTTAGATCAGAAGGCCCTGTTCTCTCCAAAGCAATCTTGCTCCATAACCTAGAGGTAGGAGTGCTACAAAGGAAGGCCACAGAGAATCTGAACAAACAGGCTTTGTTAGACTTGCCTCATCAGTCTCCTATCGAGCATGAATTTGCAATTAAATCTCCAGAAAAACTCAAAAGGTCAAGCTTTGGAGCACATCCAGCTAGCTCAATGTGTGGAGGTTCCAGGGAGGGCACGGAAGTTCTGCACTCTCCCCATGCCTCCTACTACGCCTGGCATTATCTGTACCCTTTATAATAAAGCCCGTAAGCATATTTCCCTGAAACCTGTAAAACATTCAAACAAATTATACAAACATGGAGGGGGGGGTTGATTCTGATTCATATCTCAGGATCAGAAGCATGGGCCAAAATATCCCTGGGCTTTTTTGAGTGACATCTAAAGTAGATGAAGTGGGGATCATGAGAACAGAAGCTTCAACCCGTGGACTCTGATGTATCTCCAGATATACAGAGTCAGAACTAAACTAATCAGAAGATACTCAGTTGGCATCCACTTTAGAAGTGCTTGCTTTCGGTGATGAGAAACCCTATGCATTTTGAGGTCGAGGAAGTTATTTGTATTGTTAACATGTATTGGAAAAATCTGAAACTGAGTTGGAATCAGATTTTCCTTGGGGAAATGAAAACATAAAATGCTACTGTTGACCTCAAAGAGATAAATGTGGGTGCTGTTTGAAAACAAGGCTATGGGTTGTGAGGATAGTATAATTAGAAAGTGTTGCCAGGGGATCATGAGGAACTGAGTTAGACACCCAGTAACCATGTGAAAAAGACAAGGCATGGTTAGCACATGCCTGTAATCCCAGTGCAGGGGAGGCAGTGACAGGGTTATCTCTGGAGCTTGTGGACCAGCAAACCTAGCCAAATAGGTGAGCTCTAGATTCTGTGAGAGATCCTGTTCAAAAAAAGGAAAAAAAATCTAAGGTAAATAGCTCATGAGGAATAATACCCAAGGTTGACATCTAGCCTCCACAGACATATGTACACACACACAGTCACTGTGGGTTGTATCATGATTGAAGAACTAAAACAGCATGCAGAAACATCTCTTGTGATGCCCTTGGTTAAGGGATGGGTTAACAGGAGGCTGTTGTAGATTACAAACTCGATGGGACCTTAGTCTATATAGTGAGATCTTGTTTTAAGCCAAAAAAATAAAAAATAAATAAATTTTAAAAAGCCACACATGATAGAACACACCTCTAATCACAATGCATGGAATGTGGAGGAGAATCAGGCACTTAAGCATCAGTTACACAGAAGTTTTGAGGCAAGCCTGAGGAGATACCTTAGACCCTGGGACCTGCCTTAAAAACAAAAACCTGAAAGAGGGTTGGCAAGATGGGTCATAAGCACTTCTAGTCAGACAAGCCTTATAACCCTGGCTCCTCCTGAGACCTATATGATATGAGAAAACTCATTCTAAACATTATCTTCTGACTGCTGCATAGGTCCTATGACATGAGTGCATTCCCACACACACACAATAAATTAATACATTTAATAAATGTTGATAAAACCAAGAAAGAAAACAAGGAAGTTATTATTGTGTTTGGAGCTATCCATTATGTGTGTGTGGGGGGGGGAGAATACTAAAATTTGTTTTAAGCCAGACTGAAGAAAATTAGAAAGGTCAAGAGGAGCTCATTAATAAGTAGGACATAGGTGAAAGAATGAAATATAGTCTCTAATGGCAGAATAGGTGTGCTTTCTTCAGATAGAAAGCTAAACTAGGAAGTCAAATGGCACGAAGTTACCGTTTAACACAAAGTTTATGAGGATCTGTTACAGTCTGGATCTGGAATATCTCCAAAGGCTCTTCTCTAAATTTAGGCCGTGTCTAAACTGCAGCCTTCAGGCCACATGCATCCCACAGTTGCTATGAATGAGGCCGAGACCATGTGTAGACCACAATATCAAAAGGTTGTATACACCCACATGCAGTCTAGCACAGAAAGGGTTAGACTCTTAGAGATGTGAGCCTATGAAAGGCAGGAAGTTAAATCATTGGAAAATCCTTGAAGTGGATCCTGAGACTGTTTCCTCATGCATTCATGCCTCTGTGAGTTGAGCTGTGGACTCCACAGTTCTCTGCCATGATGTGCTGCTGTCTTACCATAGACGCATAACTAGGGAACCAACATGGACTGAAATCATGAGCAAAATATTAACTTGCTCTCCTTGTAAACTGATTATATCAGATATGTATTACAGTGATGGAAAGTTAATTGACCTGGGATCCAAGGGTTGAGGGATGAGGAACAGGGATAACAGACTACCTGATGCTCTGCATCATTTTCCTTAGGGTCACAAGAGGAGATAAGATGTGGGATGTAGGGAAAAGCTGAAAGGATTTTTCATTAGCACTTAGACTCTACAGAGGCTGAAACCTACAGCCTCATTTATGGATGCTGAATCATCACAAGACTGCTTTGCTGGGGAATTGGTTCTACAGAGCATGCCTTGCATACCTGCAATCACAGCCAGGACCTTGTCTCAAAGTTTTTTTAATTAATAATTAAATTTAAAAATAGAAAGAAAAAAAAAGTCCTTAGTTGAGTTCCCCGAAAGCAGATAGCTTGAGAGAATTGTGTGTCCAAATGCTTTATAAAGAAATTATTTTATGGCTGGAGAGATGACTCAGCCATTAAAGGATAGACTCACAACCAAAAACTCAAGAAATCATTTCACAATGGCGTAATAATTGCATTTTATCTTAGAGGTAACCAACATCAGTCTAATTGGGCTTAAAGTCTGCTCAATAGGAAGAAACTCATACTGTAAACTTAGTCAACTACCTGTACCTTTAGTTGGAGAGGTCACAGACTTTAAACTACTGCCATTTTCCTAAACCTTCATAATTTCAAACTGTATTTTTAAATACTTTTCTTTATACCCACAGGTAAATGTTGTAGTCAAGCTTCACCAAATAAACTTCTTTTTTTCAGGGACCCACAGCTGCTCAAATTTAAGAGAATAAATGATCATGGAGTGCCTGGACCTAACTGATACAGCTACAATGTTACCCTTATACTTAAGGCTCAGAGAACACTATGGAAGAATGGTGGGAGAGATTCCTGCGGCAGAAGACCAGTATACCTGCTGGGAGACAGTGTTTTCTAGATATAACAGGGAAGCGGCACTTAGGAAATCTCAACAATATGATTGCCTAATAGGCATTGCATAGCTACAATGCCAAATGATGTGACAACTTGAGTGTGAGAAATTCCACAAGGTCCCACTCCTAGATGAACAGTCAATGGCTGCTGAGAAAGAGAAAATCAGTCTGCTCCAGGTATGAGGCCCTTGATATATTTTCCAATCCCAACTGGTCACCCCTAAACACAGATACATATAAGCAATACTAAATGGCTTCAGAATATATTATGTGTGTTCTGCATATATATCATATATTATATATAGTACCTTACTGATAGATAGATATCTATAATTGTAGAAAAAGAGGTCATGAATTTGAGAATGAGTGGTGAGGACACAAGAGAGGGAGAGGGAAGGGTAGAAATGGTGCAAATATAGTACTCATATGTGAAAAGTCTCAACATTAAAAATTAACAGCAATAAAAAGTTTCCTTGGGGTTGGAGAGGTGACTTAGCAGTAAACAATGTTTGCTGCACTTGCTGAGGACCCAGATTCAGTTTCCAGCATCCACAAGGTAGCTCACAAGTGTCTATGATTCTGGTGCCAGGGGATCTGGTGCCCTCTTCTGGCCTCCCTGGGCACCAGACATGATAATAAAGAAAATAATAGAAATATTAGAAATAAATAAATATTAGAAATAGGCAAAAACTAGTTTCCAAGAGAAACTAGGGGATACAGATTCAGTCTGAAGTCTAACAGAATGTATCTTCTCTCAAACCCCACATTATGCAAATCTGGACTATATGCTGACTGTCGAGTTGTCCCAACAGTCAAAAGGGCAGAGGCTGTTGTATTCCTCTGTCCATCAGTCATTGGTTAGAGGCTGCATAGGAGATTAATTCCCAGAGCTTCTAGCTCTCTCACTGCGTAGAGACTCACTCCAGAATCCCTTACAGCAAACCTCTAAGTGAGATGTAAGGTGTTAGCTGCTGCAAGGGCACTTTGAAAGCAGGATCTGACAACCCATTGGAAAAAGAATAAGAGAGCATGTGGGTAAATGTTCAGTCATTATCTGCCCGAACCCTATTGTCCATTGTTGCACACAAGCCCCAGGAAACTGCATTAATATCTCATTTTTTTTTTAAAAAAAAAAGCCTAATGGATTTGAATGAGTGTTACACAAAGTTCTATTGTTGCAATGTTAAGATAAGCACTTTAGTTTATTGGACATTTTTTCTAATGAAGATTAAAATGAACGATTTTTGCAGAATTTTAAAAGCTGGTAAAGATTCTTAAAGATATATTTTCTTACTCACATAAGAGCTCTATAACCTGGCTCTATTTTAGACCTGAGATAATTCTAGTTACTTCAGAGACACACAGCAGATGCAGTAAGGGGCGGGGGGAATTCTTGTTACAGAGTCTGAAACCAAAACAATGACTACTTTGGCACATGTACCAGAAATCTGAAATGTACCAGAAACCTCACTGCAACCAATGTGTCCTTGAACCATTCTTTTTTCTCAAGATCGGGATCTGTAAAACCAAAGTGAATCTCAGCAGTACTGTGTACTATGCAGGCAACTCCCCAGCCTCCCTTTCCTCCTGTCCTGCAAAGCCTTTTTTGGGGAAAGAGAATCAACAAAATATATGAACCACAAGTCAATAAACTCATAACTAACAAGAACAAAAAGGAATAAAATCCGAACCTAAGGCCTGTGACAGTGACAGCACTGGGAGTTCGGGGCACGCTCCCCACCCTGCATCTCGAACAGTTTTTCAGACTTATTCACAAGTGGATTGGGGCCCTGTAACTGGCTTCTGTCTAATAAGCACTATAAGTCAGTACTTCTTGAAGTGTGGGTCATGTTACCAGTGCTGTTTTGCAAACTATCTTCAACACTAAATCTGTCCTTCAATTTATGGCACAAGCATCATAGTATGCTTGGGGGAAGTTAGAGGAGCTGGAGGTAATATTTGTCCTGTGTTCTCTTAGCATATTTCTCTTCTCTTTCTTAAATAATTCCCTTGCTAGAGAATGGATGCTAGCATATCAAGAAAAATGGACAGGCCTCCTATGTCAATAGGGCCAAGTTGAGAGATTCTGTTCTGTCTCGTCTTCTCCCAAACTCTGATTCCTTCCAGTTTAACTTTATGCCTTCATAATGTTCTGTCTACACTACCCTAGCCCACCCCAGAATGCTGTGTCCCTGCATTAAAACATTTATGGTAAGAGCTTTAATGTCTCTTAAAAAAGAAAAAAACATGATCACTTTTGCTGGGCCTTTCCATTTCCTTTCACTCAAATGCAGTTTTTCTCTCTCAGTAACTAAGAGAAACAGATTTCAAGTTAGAAAATAAAAGGTGGCTTGGATAATGTTAAGCCTGTGATGCCTATTAAAGCTCTAAATGTAATTTTCAAGAAGATAGAGGTCTCCATGTAAAGTTCAGGGAAGAAATTTAGGCTATCAAACAAATTTGGAGGTTACAGGTGAGGAGATGGTACTTAGAACCAGGTGTTTAGATGAGACAGATCACCTAGAGAAGGAGTGAACCTACAGTAGATAAATGGCAGTTCACAACAATGTCAATGCACACCATTCCACAACCTTGCCCCTCAATGCAGTTATGACGGTAATTTTTTTTTTTACCGCCTATCATGTATTTTGTTATCAGTAAGTGGGAGAGTGATCAAGTTGAATGCTGCAGAGAAATGACCAAACTGCTAGTTTTGCAAATTTGGAATGCAGTTGTGACCTCAACAGCACAACTAGTATAATTCAGCTCAGAGACAGAATGGGGAATCATAAAACAAAATGGAGAAAGGTGCCCTATGATTAAGGTGCCAGAAATTGGAGCTGGAGGCTGGAAATGATCACAGGAGGCATGTGAAAAGAAAAAATTACATCTGCTTACCCTCAGAATGTTCCAGGAGACAAAAGAGCCACGTGTCATAGACACACTCAACCCCAAGTGTGGAGGATCCAGTTTCCACTAGAAGGCAGGCAGCAAGGGTGTTGATCTCCATGTGAACAAAGCATGTGCTGCTGACCCATGAAGGGACCCTAATGCATGAGTGTGCAGGTGAGAAGGTAGAGTGGTGTGCTTGTCAAGTGAGAATGAGAAGTGAAGAAGAGGATTTAGTGTTTTGAGAGCGACTTTGAACACCACAATCAGAGAAAGAGAAATGGGACAGAAATGCAGAAGGGCTATAAAGCTGCCCTTGGAGCCTAAAGTTGTAATTGACAGTTACAAGTGAGTGCACAGAGCATGCAGAAAAATTACAAAGTGAGCTCACAGTTTTTATCTGGATATGATTCTTTTATTAAAATATTTTCTTTGATTTACTTATAGACACAGATTTTGAAAAATATTTTTAAATTACTATTTTTTACACAACTACAAGGCACAAAAAATGTAACAGTCATACATATCACAAAATTTTTGGCTCAGGAATT
Source organism: Phyllotis vaccarum (assembly GCA_033318265.1). Lineage (NCBI taxonomy): Eukaryota > Metazoa > Chordata > Mammalia > Rodentia > Cricetidae > Phyllotis > Phyllotis vaccarum. Next base: position 90,793,602 of record JARWLC010000013.1, on the reverse strand, counting down.
GTCTTAGTTTCTATTGCTGTGACGAAACACCATGACCAAAGCAAGTTGGAGAGAAAAGGGTTTATTTGGCTTATACTTCTACATCACAGTTCATCACTGAAGAAAGTCAGGACAGGAACTCAAGCAGTACAGGAATCTGCAGGCAGGAGCTGATGCAGAGGCCATGGAGAAATGCTGGTTACTGGTTTGCTCCCCATGGCTTTCTCAGCCCACTTTCTTATAGTACCCAGGACCACCAGCCCAGGGATGACCCCACTCATATTGGGCTGGGCCTGTCGCATTGATCACTAACTGAGTAAATGCCTTACACCTGATCTTATAGAAACATTTTATAAGAGGAAGAATTGAGGTTTCTTCCTCTTAAATTACTTTAGCTTGTGTCAAGATGACATAAAAGTGGCCAGCACAAGAACAATTACAAATGTTATTAAAAGGAAAACGTCTTAGACCAACTAAATTTAGTATAATTCATTTAAGCAAAACAACAAACACAATTTGAAAACCAGGTGCTCCTAAACCAGAATAGGTCTCTGAGTGCTCTAAAGACAGGATCATTTATGGGAAAATGGAGATAAGAAATAGAAAACTTCTTAAATAGTTATAGCCGAGTCTGTCAACCAGACAGTTACAGCTTAACTGGATAATCATTTAAAACTTAACTAGCTAATTGATCACAGTCCTCCTACAACCAAACAAAACTCATTTACTATAATTAAACTCTATTGCTTTGATCTGTTGGGCCAAGTGTAAGTACCCTGTTCAAACCCATGGTCTCCTCGAAATAAAATTGAAGAGTTCTAATGTTAAAGAATTTTTATGATGAAAATTCTTCCAGAGTTCAGAAAATAGATAACTAAATTTATATAAAATATTTTTATTGCTGTTACTAACTTGATTCAGTATATATGTATACATCATAATTTTGTGTAGGCATATATATGTATAGTATGATGTTATATTTTTATTAATTTATTAACATATTCATTATATGTAACAATGGGTTTAATTATGGCATTCTCATGCATATGTAACATAGTTTGATCACATTCACCTCTATTACCTTCTCCATTCGCCTCCTCATTAGCCCCCTTCCCCTTTCTTAATTTCCCTTTCACTTTTTATTTTTTTGTGACCCACTAAGTTTAGAGTTGCTTACAGAAAAAAGGTCAGGGTTTATTTATAAGAGCTTAGACAATTTGACAGTGACTACACCCCTAAAAATGTCTCTCTCTCTCCTGAACAACAATTAGTTTCCTATGAATTCTCAGGGAAAGGTAGAGCCTCATGAATTCCTCCTTTCTTGGTGTCAGGATGCCGAAGGCTCAGTTTTGTATGGGTCTTGCTCAAGTAATCACAATTGTTGTGAGTTAAACAGTATAGTGACTATGTCATGACTAGAAGGTATCAATGTCAACATCTCAGGACAGTGTTCCACAACATTCTCATCATCATTATTTAAAATAAAAATATTTGTGTGTGTGTGTGTGTGTGTGTGTGTGTGTGTGTGTGTGTTATGTCTGTGTCTGTTATATCTGTGAGTGCAGGCATGTCACAGCTTATATGTAGAGGACAAATACAACTTTCACGATTTGGTTCTTTCCATCCACCTTGTTGAGGCAGAATCTCTCTTACTTCTAGTACGCTATGCATGACAGGCTAGGTGGACTGAGGGCTTCTAGGCAATTGTCCTGTCTCTCCCTGCCATCTTAGTGCAACATCTAGAGCTACAGATGTACCACATCAAGCTTTTGTATTCAGGTTCTGGAGATTCAACTCAGGTCATAAGGTCTAAACTGCAAGTGTCGTTGCCCACTTAGCCATCTAACTGGACATGCTTCCCATTCTTTCAACCTTCTCTTATATTTTCGGAGTCTTGGAAAAGTTAATATAGATGTCCCGTTTAGGGCTGAACATTTAGCACTCACTTATTTTTAGTACTTTGGCCAGTTATAAGTCTCTATAGTGACCACTGCAAGCTGCATAAAGAAGCATCTTTGACCGAAGTTGACAGCTGTACTGGTATATGGGAATAAATACAGTTATGTAGAAGGCAAGTTAATGGGTAGGTACATCATGCTCATTTAGCAAAATATCAGCAGATTCATAGGACCTATGTCCTCCTGAGCCATAGATTTTTAACCACAATTTATGAGCTGGGTGCTAAAGATAAAACCTGGAAACTAACAACAACAACAAAAAAAGAGAACTATTTTATTTGAAAAATTCTAAAATACTCTTCTGAAAAACTTGGGGACTGGGGAAAAATCAAAATTGAAATCACAATACAGTTATAAATTAATAATAGTGAAAATGCACGTTTAGAAGAACATTCATAGCATTAAAGATTGGACTCTTAATAGAACTCTAAAATAGTATTTCATGTCTCTCAATCAACCACAAAAGCAAAAATTGGGCAGATTAAGTGCCATAATGGGAAAACCATTGAAGTGCATATCTTCTTGCATAGATGATGTTTGAGATCCTATTTAGTAGCATTACTACTTCTGCTTAGGAATAGATGGCCAAAATAAGGAACAGCATTGATGCTAACTTAGTCCAAAAGTGTTCATTAGTCTCTTCTTTTTTCCGGCTAATAAAGCATCTTGTCTTACTTTATCTTATCTGCTTTCCCAGGGATTCTATTTTTTCCTTTCTTTGTCCACTGTGCCCTTCACATAAATAGTTCTTTTTCCTTTGTGTCCAATGGTGAATATTCAACATGTCGTTCAGAACTAGTCTCCTAGTCAAATTGCTACCATCTTCATAAGACCAGTTGTGCCTACTTGTGAAGGATAATCACAGCTGGGATGGTTTATTGTTTACATTCCTCCATAAATGTGATGAGGTGGGCAGAGTGATAGGACTCACACCTAGTGTCTAACCACTCCATATACCCAGTTGTATGCAATTTTTCCTAAGTATTTATGGCATCAGACTCTCAATGAGGCACTAGAATATATAATAGGCTGGGGAAAAGCTACGGTTAAAGAGTTTCATTTATACAGTAATAGAGAAGTTATCGTTCATGCTTGATATAGTGTGGTTGTTTATAGTGAAACATTTTCTCACCTGTAATCGGTAACTCATACTCTTGTAGGTATGTCCAACAAACTCATTGGTTCCTCATGTAAACTTTAGTGAAGAAGAACTTTGGTTTTCATTGGGAACATATTAAAAGATGGTAGACATTTTCTAGCACCCTTAGAAGAGAATATTATTGCAATAAGTAATAATAATCTTCATGGAGCTGTTAGATACACATGAGGAAAGCCACTCCACCCTAATTCTTTAGGTCAACTTAAATATCTTTAGTAATATGTGAAATACTCAGCATATATATGAAGATTCTAAATATATACAAGATTAATGGAACAGCTGCTGGCAATAATCAAATGTATCACTGAGATAGGTGAGGTAGATGGGCAGTAAGTACATTGACTTGATAGGAAAGACAGTGATTGAATTTAAGAGCACTGCCAAGCATTATAAAATAATATATGGAGCATGTCTGCAACACACATAGTTTGGCAGAGACTCTTCTACAATATTCACTAAAATTCTTACCATCAGTGATAGAAAAAGAGTTGAAATCTGGAGTCATCAAAAAAAGGAAATGTTATTTGTGAGATTGTTTAAAAGGTAAGAAAACACTGAATTTTATAGTCTTTTTCAATGTGTATGACTATGTGGTAGTTTGAATGTAATTGCATACCCATAAGCTCATAGGGAGTGGCACTATTAGGAGGGAGATGTGGCTTTGTTGGAGTAGATATGACCTTATTGGATGAAGTGTGTAACTGTGGAGGCAGTCTTTGAGATCTCATATATGCTCAAGTCACATCCAGTACCTCAGTTCACTTCCTATTGCATGTCACTCAACTTGTAGGATGCATCTCCAGCACCATGTCTGCCTGCATGCTGCCATGTCTCACCATGATGACAATGGACTGAATTTCTGAAACTGTAAGCCACCCCATTTTCCATTTATCAGCAGCCATTGATTGCCTGTGGCTTTTCATCTAGGGGTGGAACTTTTTGAAATGTCACCAGCCACGTTGGCATGTCAACTAGTGGTGTCATTATGCAGATCTTGTTAGGCAATCGTATTGTTGATATCTCAGGCTGGTAGCATCCCTGTTATGTCTAGAAATACTGTCTTGCAATAGCATCTTGGTCCTTTGGGCTTTACAGTCTTTCTACTGACTCTTCTGTGATGTTTCCTGAGCCTTAAGTGTTAGTTGTATTGGGAATATATCAGCTAGGGATGAGCACCCATTGTCACTTAATCTCTGCATTTTGACTAATTGTGGATCTCTATAGTAGCCTCCACATACTGCAAGAAAAAATATCTTTGATGAGGGATGAGAATGTAAGTATTTAGAATACAGTTAGAAATTATACTGGTGTAGAAAGTTTTTCTGTCCTGTCTAGGCCCTATGGTCTGGACAAATCTCTCCCATCCATGGTCCTACAGCAGCATATAAGATAATTACTCAGAGGCTTATATTGATTGTAAATTGTTTGGCCTATGGCTCAGGCTCTTTACCAAGTAGCTCTTGCAACTTAACTAAATCCATTTCTATTAATTTATGTATTTCCATGTGGCTTGTGGCTTACAGGCACTTTTACATGGCTTCTTGGGTGACTGGATCATGTCTCCCAGACTCCGCCCTTCTTCTCTCTCTCTGCTTGGATTTCCTGCCTGCCTCTAAGCTGCCTTGCCATGAAACAAAGCAATTTCTTTATTAACCAATGATAATAAAGCATATTTACAGCATACAGAAAAACATCCCACATCATACTAATTTAGAAAATGGTAGTTATAAGTTCTCTCCTAGGATCTATGATCTCTCCAGCTACAGGTGGTCAGTCAGGTGTACAATACCAGACATGAATTTACTCCTGTTCAGCAAGTCTTGTAATGAAATGAACTCTCTGATAATACACTGCATAAGATGGCAAGCTGGAGTCTGCTGCCTGAGTTTATAAAGCTTTACTGGACCAGAGCTATGCTCTTTCATTCACCTGCTACCTATGGCTGTTTTTGCCCTATGAAAGCAAGTGGTTACTATGGAAGCGCCCTGGCCTGCAAAGGCTGAAATATTTTTGTCTTTCCCTTACAGCAAATGATTGTCTGACACTGATATGCAGCCATGTACATTTTTTGTAGGTTGGCCTGACACTGGCATATAGTCATGTATATTTTCTCCAGGTTGGCATGACAGTGATATGTGGTTGTGTATATTTTTTCCAGGTTGCCTGTTTGTGAGTCTTTATTTTCCCTGTGGGAAATGTTAGTGTTTGTTTTCACATAGAAAAAGACTCAAACTCAAAAAGATCTTTTAGCATCATGTGAAAAGCACTATATGGTTTATTTACAACTCATACAACAGTGTAGTAATACAGAATTGCATTATTGCTTATTGCTTTCTATGTTACCAAATTATTAGAAATAAATTGAGCTTTTATGCACAAAAAAATGTATTCCACAATGTGTTAACTTGGGTTTTTTGATATATAAAATGAAAGCCTTTTTTCCTCTGAAATTTTGACAAACTGTCAACTCAGAAAAAAGAACTGCTTTGTGTTAAGGTGACTTGATTTATTCTGTTTTATTATTGCCAAGCAACCTCTCCTCAAATCCCTGAGTTCTGACTTCTTTTAATAGACATAGAGGCATTATCTGAGTTCCAAGAATTTATATTAAGCTCTTACAAAGTGTATTACGAATGTAGCCCACACAAACACTGAAACATAACTCTGGGACAGCTGCATTAGAACCATGGCTGGTTTGGGTTACCATTCAACTTTTGAATGTAGCAAATACACAGCAGTGGAAAAACCCTTCAAGAAACTAAGATACTAGTTGACATTGGATTAATCCTACAGTGGTACTTGTTCTCATCAAAATACTGGAGCTACAGTTATGTGATTTAACGAGGATGTTAGTGTGAACCTTAACTTTCTCTTTCTTTGAAAAGTCTCATTCCATATACAGTCAAAGACATCATCTCTTCACCTAGAATTAACAGAATTGCTTTCCATTGACATTCTAATCAGGTTCTAGGGGGACAGAAATGTCTTTTTATTTTGCTTTATTCATTTATTTTACTTTGTGTGTATGACTGTTTTGCTCACATGTATTTATGCTAACTTTGTACATACTTGATGCCTGTGGAGGCCAGAAAATAGCATCAAATTCACTGGAACTGGAGTCAGAGATATTTGTGATCCACCACAGGAGTGCAGGAAACTCAACCTGGGTCTTTTCTGCAAAAGCAGCAAGTACTCTTAGCTGCTGAGTCAGTCATCTCTCTAGGCCTATATTTGTTTTTAAGCTAGACATTGAAAAACCACTTCTGTGGCCTTGAAGAAATAAGAACTAGGCAAATGTCATCATTAGTAAGTTATATTATTCACAGTCATCATCATCACTGTTGTTTAGACACATTACTCCTCTAATCCCTGCCTTCTCTCTTAGTGATTTCCTTTGGTTTTTATTCATTGAATAATTTTGGCTGGCAAGTGAGAAAATGTTAGTTCACTTGTAGCAAAGGCTGATATTGTATGAGAATTGACACTGCTCCACAGGGTCCTATTTTCTACACTTGTGGCCCTCCATTAAATTTCTTTACCTTTTAGCATTTAACAGAGACATAAAGTAAAAGCCTGAGCTACACAAGACCCTGTCTCAAAATACAAAACAAACAAATATTGCTCTATACAATAACTTCTCACTGTGGAGTGACTTAAAAATATGAAAAGGTCATGAAAAAGTTATCAACAATAATGATATCTGAACATCAAACAAACCACATTTTTTTCAAAATCAAACACATAATGAATCTGAGCTGTTTCTGGTATGGCTCACTCATATTGCATATTTCACTGTAGCATTGCTTATGAACATATAAATAAATATATGTTAAAATAATTCTTAACCTATATCATTTTACTATACTGAAGATAAAAATAATTTACCTACCAATGCAATTGGTGTGCTTATTTATTTTTATATGAAAGATAATCTGCCTGTAAGATATATAGCTTCTTGATTATGAATGAAGAAAACATGCTGAATCTAAATCTTTTTGCCTATGGATGCAAAAGGAGTGTGATCTAGCTTCGCTCTGCTGTGTACTGACTGGATTCTTGTCAGCACTTGTAATACTTTGCTTAAAGGCTATTTCAGGCTTCCATATAAGTCCTCTCTGACCATGACACTATATGATAGAAATGACAGAGAATTAAAGACTCCTGGAAGGAATTGTCAACGAATGACTAGCAAGAATTGGTAGATAAATATTCTATGCCCTCTTTCCTTGTATGGGATCGCTTTGAGTTCTGCGTTTTTTCTCTATAAACAAGATTATGTTAGTCTTCTTAGTTTCTCTATTTGGGTTCACTTCAGAATAGGTTAATTATGACTGCCAACTTATTTGTTTAATTAATTCATTTAATTAATTAATTAATTAATAATTGATTGCATTAATGTGGAATAAATTTGGGTGTGCCTCTGAGGCCTTTCTAGAGAGAATTAATTTAGAAGAGCAACACCTACACTCATGATGAGTGGCACTATCACATGAGTTGGGTTCCTAGAGTGAATAAAGCAGGGACAGAGATGCTGCTGCCAGTTAAGTCCTTACCAACTGAGGTAGGAACAAGCTGCCTACCAACACCACAGACAAGAACTCAGCCCACTACTATATCTTCCGTATCATGAATTGTGATGCAAAATAAAGTTTTCCTCCCTTCAGTAACTTTTTTGTCTGGTATTTGTTTGCAACAGTGAGAAAAATAACATATATGACACCCCTGATTGGCACCTTTATTACTTGCCAACTCCCATAGTCTATTACTTTCCAAAGAAATGGCTTATACTTTTTCATCCCATATCCCATATGCTTCTTAGAAAGAAAGGTGGTGTAAAGGAACAATGTGAATGGAACACTTAAGATTTAGAAGTGGCCATGAAAAAAATTTAAACACAAACACACACAAAACAAACAAACAAAGAGGTCAGAAAGACAAAATATGTGGCCAGATGGGACAGAACAATCCATGAACAACAGATCTCTTTCTCTCCGCTCACTGCCCAGCTTAATAAAAGATCTCTTAAAACAGAGATTTTGGCTTTAGCTGCACATATTACCTGTGATTACTAAAAAGAAAAGTAACTATATTGATGCCCCACGCTGAAATTTTGGTATAATTGGTTCATAGGAATTTTCTGTCTTGTAAAAATTCTTTCATGTGATGCAAACTTGCAGCTAGACCAAGAACCACTGTCTTCAACAAAGACGTTGTTCAGGAGGTTCCAAGGACACAATGACTAGAAATACATAGTCTAGCTCCTTCCTTACCCTCCATTGTGCTCCCCTGATTATTATTATTAGTAGTAGTATTGTGAGTGGCTAAATGTGAATGAGGAATGAGGGAGACAGAAAAATAAAATTAGCTGAATATTGAATAAATGTCCACATTATACTTGAAAGCTTTGGAACTGGATTTGGCTTGCTGGTTCTGGCTTGAAGGTGTCTGGGTCCCCCCCCCCCCCCCCGAGCATTTGATTTATAGGATCTGCCAGATGAATGAACAACTGTGCCTAAAAGAGAACATATGGCTAGGCTTTGGTTTTGTGTTAACCTCATTGGGGACAAATCCAATAGGCAAGATGACTCTTATTCATGATCTCTATTGTCCTGATGCACAGTGAAAATTTAATTTCTGAGCTGATTTTGAATAAGCCTTTCACGAAAACAATGACATTGATCAATGTTTGTTAAGAAATGGGTTGGCAGGGAGTACCAGGAAGGGAATATACTAAGGATCATCCCTGAGTGAGCCAAGAGAACTTATTTCAATGAATGTAATAGAAATAAACATTATAACACAATGCAAGTACCCTCAGTTTTATCCTCATCAAAGAGAGAAAATATTTATAGCACATCACACATCAATATAACTCTCTCTCTCTCTCTCTCTCTCTCTCTCTCTCTCTCTCTCTCTCTCTCTCTCTCTCTCTCTCTCTCTCTCTCTCTCTCTTCTACAACCAGACAAAAATCATTAACTTCCATGTTTAGTTTTCATTTGTTTTATTAAAATACCATTTTAAAGACAATTGGTGTTTGATGATAAGCTATGGAGCAGTCGCTAGAAATGGACTTTGAAATCAAACATTCTAGAATTAGGACCACAAGTCACAAGGTGTTCTGATACATACTTCATTGGATTGTTGTTAGGTAGGGCTAAATGAGAGAATATAGAGCAGATGCCCAAAGCAGTTTTTTACTATGCTTTTCAGAGAAAATTGTTAGTTAGATTAACATAATTTGGAAATTTTAAAAAATCCATTTCAAAGAACTAGATCTCTTATTATTTTTAAAACCATGAATATATGTTCTAGCTTTTAAAATACAGTTTCACAATTTTGGGTTGCAGAGATAGTTCAAAGGTTAAGACAACTTGTTCTAGCAGAGCCCAACTCTGTTTCCCAGCATATGCAACAGATGGCTCACAACTGCCTATAAGACAATTCCAGGGGATCCAGTGCCCTCTTCTGGAATCCACAGGCACCTGCACATATGCACATACACACACATAAGTAAAAATAAAATAAATATTCAAATGTTTCAGATTTTGTTTGATATTCATTCTAAAATGGAAATGTTTTACTTCTTAAATTGTGAGCTTATGCCAAATAAAACAATTTTTTGAGTAAACCTACTCCCTTTCATATTCTTCTGTGATATGCATAAAACTATTTTTCTTTTTGTTAATATTTTAGCATACAAAATACATCATATATATTTTTTATTTTATGTGTTTGTGTGTTTGCATGCATGTATGTCTGTACACCATCTGTATGGTTAGTACTCATAGAGGCCAGAAGAGGGTTATAGACTCCCTGGGACTGGAGTTACAAATGACTGTGAACTGCCAAGTGAATTCTGGGAAATGGACTGGGATCCTCTGGCTCTGAGGCCTTTTATTACAAAAATGCATACACATAATGGACTATTAGACTTAAGAGTGACATACATTTACTTCATTATCTTAAGTTGGCCTTGTAGTGAGTCTTTAGTCTCATTGTTTCTGGTTGCTATATAAGGAGATCCTCAATTGTCTGGATGCTTTAAGAGCCTCTAATATTTCTTTTATTGGCTACAGGGATCACACCAAACATCAATGCTGCATTTTGTACAGCTCTGTACTTCCTATCATTGAAGGTAGATTTTGGTAGACTTTGAAAAACTTGTTTTACTGGAGGCTCCACATGTTTCATGGTTTGTAGCACATAGCAGCCTGCATATCTTGCAACATCAATGGTCAGTCCAAAAGCTGCCATGTACAACAGTCCAATATGCCTCTACTCTATGGCCCTGTAGAGCATACTCTTCCCAACCTGAGCCCTTTGCCACCACAGGGCAGTTGATTACATACATTTATATTTCAACCAAAAATGAGAGGATATTTTAGCCAGAAAAAAATTACTTATTTCTGCTCCTTTCATATATCATATTGTCTTGTAAGTGTATGTGAAATGACATAGTCTTACACACATGCTTTAAAGGCAAAGCATCACTGGAGGAGCTAACCAACCATCTATCTGGATTTCTCCCCAAATCATACTTCCTGGTTTTCTTTCATTCCTGAAAATCAGAAATGTACTAGAAAGTAAGAAGGCTGTAAAAAAAAAAATCACTTTATTCAACACTATAGTTTTAGAAATGAGGTATATTTTAAGAAATTTAAAAAAATCTGGATCTGGGGAGATGGTTCAGCAATAAAGAGCAATGATGCTACCCTTGAGAGTCCCAATTTGACTCTCAGCATCCCCATGTTGGCTAACAACCATGTACAACTCCTGTTCTAGTGGATCTATCTCCCTCTTCTGGCCTCTGTGAGCATTGCATGCATGTGGTACACAGACATACATAGATGCAGAACACCCAAACAAATAAAATAAAAATGGATAAATCATTTTATAATTAAAAATAAACAAACAAATAAATAAATAAATACATAAACTAGGGAGAAAATATCACTTAGAATACTTGACACTTCAGAATGTGTCAACAGGAAAAAATACTGTTATGAATTTGCTTTTACCAAGAAACTTTTGTCCAGACTAATGTGATTCTCTGGTTTCTACTCAATGCTTTTTTTATGACTGTTCTTCATTCTTTTCCACATTGCTTGTAAGATTTGTTCTGCTTTTAAAATTTTACTAATGTTGGCAAATCCAGTATCCACTGATTTACAGAAGGAGCTTATATCTCATATCTCCATCAGCTAGCCTTCAGGTAAAATACATATGAATATATATATATATGCAGTATACATATATATATATACATCTATGTATATATCCTATGGACATCCAAGTATTTAATGATATATTTTATATATTTTAGTAACAAACAGATAAAACTAACCAAAAGAAACACTTAACCCCACCAAAAGTAAAAGTATGCATTATTTATTTGCCTACACCATATGTAAGCATTACTCTACAGCAGTATGATCCTGTAAAAATAAGATGTATGTCACACATATTAATTTTAAATTAAAATTAACATTTAATTTAGGATATTTAAAATAGTCTGTGTGTAAATATAAAGATTATCAATATTCTTGCATCTTCCATACTATGTCATCATACTCTGGTACATTGTACACTTGTACACTGCAATTTTCAAACAACATTTTCATCAGAAATAACTTGATCTGTATTTAACTTTTACAGTATTCACGAAGTTTTTGTATAATGAATGTCTATTACATATACTTAAAAGCTCCCAGTAACTGAATGAAGAATCTATTTTTAAGGTTGTTTTGATATAATAATTTTATTGTCCCAGGCATTTAATCCAGTGATTGGTATGGCCTAAAAATTAAAAGTAAGATTTCTGGGTCCAGAAAGATCTGGAATCAAGACCCAGCACACTTACTAACCATGTGGCAAAATATGTCTTAAAATAATCTCCTTGCTTCTAAAATGAGTCCAATGCTATAACTGACGGAAAAGCCTTAGATCTGTGCTTGACACATACCAGAGCTCAAAGATGTTGCCTTGCAAAGTGAAGAGCTGTTTAAGTGAATTGACCTGCAGAGAGACTAGCTGAGTTTGAGAGTAAACTCGAGTCTGGCTTGACTCCCAGACAAACCCATCACAGCTGGAATGTGTGATGTACTATTTGAGGGATGCTTTCTTTTAATCAACCCCATTGTGGGCCTCAGAGAACAGAAATGTGGAAGTTCTCTCTTACTGAGAAATGAGGTGGGCCATGGGAAGAAAAAGAGGGCAATCATTTAAGGGAGGCCAGTTCAGTTGTTCTTCTAGATAAAGGCAACATACTATGTGGGGACTTCTGTGTGGGGCTGGGCCCATGCAGAGGTATTGATTTGTTCTTTCCAGGAAGAAATGCACATTATTTATTTTTAATAGGTATTCTGGTTCTGGAAGATAACTCCTATGACTTTGAGTTAACTCACTTGGGTGGTTTGGGTATTGGCCACTTTGGCAGGACTGTATTTTATTTTGATTAAGTAGGTGTACAATAGAGCTCTGTTCTTACAATCATGATTAATGGAGGGAATTTCCTTAATCCTTCCCTAACTATTCCAGCAGTCTCCATAGAGATTATTATGACTAATAACTTGTTTTGTGATGATGTTGTCTCCCATCAGGTAAAATGTGGCTTTCCAGAATCGCTCTACCTAGCACTTATTTGACAGATTTCCAGACATTTATACAGCACTGTATGATTCTGTTCTCATGACAATTATCCACTGAGGTAATATACTAACACTGGTAGGCTGAATGAGAATGGCCCACATAGGCACATATATTTGAATAGTTGGTCCCTAGTTGGTAAACTGTTTTGGGAAGGATTAGGAGGTGTGACATTGTTAGTGGTGGTCTGTCACCTGCGGAGGGCTCTGAGGTTTCAAAAACCTACATTATCTCCATTCTCTCTCTCTCCCCCTGGATCCAATTTTCAGACATTATATAAGCTGTCAGCTACTCCTCCGGCACTATAACTGCCTGCCAGCTGCAATGCTTCCTGCCATGATGACCATGGATTTACCCACGGAAATTATAAGCAAGCCCTCAATTAAATGCTATCTTTCATAAGTATTACCTTGGTCATGGTGTCTTTTCATGGCAATAGAATACAGGTAAGATAAAAACCAAGGGCTAGGCATAAGTGTAAAAGGGGTAAAAAGCATGACCAACCAGCCCAAAGAAGGGGGAAGTACAGAAGCCACTGGAATCTAGCTAATCAATAAATTCATTTCGAAAATGCACAGCAGATGGTACTTTTTCCAGTAATAAAACTAAGGAAAAATAGATTTATTGAAACATTAAAATTTTAAACCATATTCTTAAAAACATTTCCTCAAGATATACTTTCACATACATACCACTTTTAGGAGTAGGGATTTCAAAAAGTTGTACTAAAATAAATATAACTCCCTTGTATATTTATGAATGTATTCATTATTTCTGAGAATATATTAATATCTTTTAAGTACAAGAAAATAGAGAAATCAAAAGTAGAAGAAAATAATATTCCCCTAACAAGTTTCTCGTGTACTAGAGAGTTGCAGATAAGAGAGAATATAGAAGTGCCATTGGGGTTTGGATGTGGGAGAATCAGGCAGTCCAGGGAGGACTTCACAAAGCCACCCAGGAATTTTAAGGAGGTTGTGTGATTGTGTTGATAAAGAGGATGCACGAGCTCATCAGAGATGAGAACTGACATTAAGAGGCCAACACACATCTGGAGGCAGGAGAGATGGTTTCAGGTGAAGGAGCACTTGCTGCTCTTACAGGGGACCTAGGTTTGGTTTCCAGTGCCAGGAGATCAGACACACTTTTCTTGTCCCCATGGATTTCTTCACACATGTGGCACATACACACACATACAAATCTTTCAAACAAACACACATACAGATGGATAGACAGACAGACACACATAAAAGGACAAATAGATACATCTATATTAAAAGCACTCACAGATAAAATCCTTAGAGAAGAAGTGGAATTTCTCACCAAGTCTAAGTGGCCACATTTGCACATATTTTTATAATTAGTAAGGCCTACTTCAATTTTTTTCTTTTCATATTTTCTTGCTTTCCTGTGCAAGTTAAGGCAAGCACTCTAGCACTAGGCTCTGTCCCCTGTACTGAGGTTCACTTTAGAATATTTGAAAAAGGTGGTTCCCTATAGATTATGACCTCAATTATCTTATTATCTTGAATTACTCTCCTTAGTTTAAGCATTTTGCCAATCAACGCAGTGTCAGGAGAAACTCTGGATAGTTATAGTGGTGTAGCTCTTGCTAGTAAGGATATGGCAGGAAAAAACCTTTTGTAATTATATATAGATGTTATTTTTAGTATAAATTAGTTCAAGTGAAACTCACAGATTAAGTTGGGCTATGTTTCACCACTTCCGGTCCCAGAAAGAACTGGCCTACATTAAAATGTTCTTTTGAAAAATGTCTCGGCATATGCAGACACTGCACTCAGGTACACACACCCCCCCCCACACACACACACACTTACACATAATTTATAACAAAATAAAATATTTTAAAAGAAAACAAATAAATAAGGGTCATCTCTTATTCATTCATTCATTCATTCATTCATTTATTTATTTATTTATTTATTTATTTTAAAAGTAGTTGAGGTCTCCAAGTAAGTGTGTTTTGTGTTATCCTGTATAACACAAATAGCTTTGTTCTGGTGAACCCAAAAGAGAGTTATTGTGCAATTTTGAGCTTAAAGATCCCCTACACTGCATGAGTCCCATAGGGCTGTTCCTCTGACTGCCATCACTACATGACCCTTACTTTGCCCCTGCTCAAAGGCTAAACCCAAAGATGTGGTGTAAACTCTTCCCATCAGGTTTTATGTCAGGAGGATTAACGTGCCACCTGGTTTGTGCTCTCATGGAATTACTGATCTTAGTAGCCCAGAATGACCTCTGAAGTTATTTTTAAGCCAAGTAGTGGAGAATTTGTCATCACCTAGAATTTAAGATGTATGTTTCTTGGCTTCAAAATAGGAAAGTTTGTGCAGGGCTCATACAGAATATTTCCCCTCAGGTGCAATATGTAATAAAACTGACACTTTGCGATCATTGTTGTATTGTCATCTTGGAACACATTTGAGTTTCTGGCTGCTCATTTTGGTCTCCAAAAGGAAATTGCTTCAGAAATTCTTTGGCACAAGCAGATGTAGTCTGACCTTATCTGAATACTCCCTCACAAATCAGAATCCATTCTGGGTTTTCTTCCTGGATGAGTAAGAAAGACACATTTTTTTGTTTTTGTTTTTTTTTGTTTTTGTTTTTGTTTTTGAGCTTAAGAAAAAGATACCCAAAAGATCAAATCTTTTTAGTTGATGATCCTCACTGATTTTTTTCTTGGCTTCTTGGTTCCTGTAGACTCCAGTGTTATAAGAATTTTCTGGCCTGGCCTTTCCAGCCTAGACCTGAGATTCAGACCCACTCTCAGTGCTGCTGATGCTTTGCCCCCAAAATCACACAAGGCTTATACTAATTTCATGCTGATTGACCTATGGCTCAGACATATTGCTAGCTAGCTCTCTCATCTCAACTCAACCCATTCCCATTAATCTGTTTACTCATGTGGCTTGGTACCTTTTCTCAGAGCATCATGGTTGTCCTCTTTCCTCTGTGTCTGCTGGCATAGATATGTTCTTCCTGTTCCCAGGGTTTCTTAGTCTGGTAGTCCCACCTACACTTCCTGTCTGCCTTCAACAAATCAGCATTTTTATTAAACCAGTAGGAGGGAAAATATCATAATCCTACTACATTTTCCTTTTTTTTTCTTTTTAGAAAAAGAACCCCAAATCTAATTTCCTTTGTATAGTGTTTTTTCCTACCATTATCTACAACAACTTGTAACCAACACTATAAACAAAGACAAATATCCATAATCTATTTTGAGGGAATGTGGTCACAGTTCTCTAGGCTACTCTCTACAGAATGGATGCATTGGCAATCCAATGGAGACCCAAATAAAAAAATTAGAATTATTGACAACTCTTTAGTGAAGTAGTCTGTAAGGCTGGGTCATCTCAGCCACTCTCCTTGAAGTTGTTTTGTATGCAGATCTCAGGGAAAACTTCAGCTGAAGTGCTCTGAAATGCTGGATCATTTGGGCCATCCGTTTCCATCAGAGACTTTTCAGGGGGTCTTCCTAGATGAAACCTTATTTTCTTTAACCAGGAATAAATCCAAAGACTCTCATTTTCTGTGGAAATAAAGAGAAAGCCTCTTCTCCAAAGTAAAATATCCTTTTATTTCAATTTTAAAGTCAACTCATATACAAAATATATCGGTTGCATTAATCCAGCAGCATTTATAATCAAATGGCTTTTAGCAGCTTTTCCTACTTCATTTTCAGTTAAAAAAAAAACTTCAAGACAAGACAATAACATACAATATCCACACACTCTTTGTAATTTCCATCTTTATGTAGCTTATTTTTTTAACTTTACTTCTTTTTTAAGGACATTCCCTATCCTTTTTCCTTTTTCTTTTTTCTCTCAAGCTTATATATATATATATAAACACACTGTATATCTTATTTCTTATCTTTTTTGTTTCTGACCTCATGTTTAATCTGCTTAAGTGTGACTAGTCTTAAAAGCTTAGTTAGAATGGCTGGCTGGCTCCACCCAACTCGTAGTCTAACTTCATAAAGGGTTTAGCTTTTTAGCAGAGGTACTCATAAGAGCCACAGTTACCAGTCTGGAGAATTTTAGGCTCCACACTGCTACCAAGTAGAGGTCTGCTGCCCACTGCTGATGAACTACATTTAATTGTTTGGTAGCAGGGCCTCTTAAAAGACTCAAAAGTGTTTTGTCACTAACACTGAATCAGGAATCTTCTCTTTAAAAAGCAGTGCCTGTTTGCCTCCAGCAAACAGCTGATCCAAAAAAAAAAAAACCCCACTGCTACTAAGAAGCCATCTTTGACTCTGTTTCCTTTGTCCATATCAACAGAAATCTTAAATCCATTATATGCAGCTCATTGTTTGCATTGAAGCTCAAGAACTGGCTTTGTTGCAGCTTAAGCTACTCACCAAAGGCCTGCCATTTTGTAATTCAAGCCCACATGCCATGCCAGGGCATCTCTGTACCTCAGCTCATGTGAGAGACACAATTCAAAAGCTACTTTTTGCTCTATTTTGGTGCTATAAAACCCTTTATAAGATTTCTAAGGCTTTATGTGAGTGTACATGCACCATGTTAAAATACCATTTGTAGTAAGTTTCTGGCCCAGACTTGACACACTCCATTGACTCACTACATGATCATCATTTGACCAAGAGGTTGGTCCTCCTGCTATATCCTCCAGACTCACTGCTATTGCCTTCCTGGCTATTTAGTCTCCCCAATTCATCTTCTCTAAACTACCTTAATTGTCTCTCTAAAGAAAGAGTTCTGCAGCATGAGGAATAGTTTCCCAAAGCCAGCTCAAGTGCCAGGGACAGGTCTTGATCTCACTGTTAGAAGTCTCACAAACAGACCAAGTTACACAACAGTCATAGGGTGGAGCTTGGGCCTGTCTCAGCTTGATGTGCCAAGCTTTGTTTACACCCATGGGATTGTCCCTTTCTAAATGGGGACAGAGGAGGGGTGGAAGGAGAAGGAGGTACATGAGAAGAGAACTGGAGGAGAGGAGGGAAGGGAAACATGGTTAGTATGTAAAATAAATGAAAGAAATTTAAAAATAAAAAGAGAAAGAATACTTTGGTATGGGATAGTCTTTCTGTATGCTGTGAACATGTTTTGCAATCATTGGTTAATAAAGAAGCTGTTTTGGCCTGTGGCAAAACAGCTTACAGCTAGGTGTGAAATCCAAGCAGAAAGTCAGGGAGAAGGAAGATAGAGTAGAGCAGATGCTGAAAGCTGCCTGGAAGAGCAAGATGTAATGAGACACAGGTAAGCCAGGAGACACATGGCCATACATAGATTAACAAAAATTGGTAAATTTAAGATGAAAGAGTTAGTTAGTTAGTAATACGCCTGAACCATAGACCAAACAGTTTATAATTAATATAAGCCTTTGAGTAATTATTTTATAAACAGCTGCAGGACACAGGTGGGAAAGATTCATCTGGGCTGAGGGACTAGGCAGGACAGAGAAACTTCTGTCTACAGTACTCCAGGTTCCTAAAGGTCTTATCTTCACTGTGGGCCTGCTTAAATCACTGCAACTTAAAAGAAAACTCTATGGTCATCTTTTCCAACCTTTTTCTTTTTTTTTTTTTTGTACTTAGATCTCATACTTCTCTGGAGACTTGCCTTAATTCTATGGGTGTGTATGTGTGTCCTTTATTACCAACTCCTATATTTCATGTTGATTCTACCAATAAATATGTGTATTTGCAAAGGCCACATCATCCAACAGCTTCATTCTTGAGTAATCAAGCCAAATGTCCTACAAAATATGCTCCCATACAATGGAATGTAGCTTGCCATTATAAGAAATGGTAGTCTGATACATGTTACAATATGGATTAAATTAAAGTAAGCCAAACACAAAAGGACAATTAGTATGATTCTATTTAAGGTAAAACTGAACAGGCAAATTCAGAGAAGTTAAAAGCAGAACAGAAGTGCCAGAAGCTAAGGAAGGGAGATGAACTATTTAGTGTGTACAGAGTTTAAGATAAGAAAAGTTTGTGGTGTAGATAGTGGTGATTGGTAATCATTGGCACTGGGAACGCATTTAATGCCCTGAATTTTACATTTACATACTGTTGAAATGATAAACATTGTGATGTATGTTTTAAAGAATCTCTATTGTCAGCACCATATGAGTTATTGTGAATAGGCTTCTTGCTTTCAGTGCTCTCTACTCATTTTGCCTCTAGTTTATCTGTGGACAGAGATGGCCCCTAAAAGTGCTCAGATATGAAAACGGAGAAATTTGCATAAGGATAGGACCACCCACCGGCTGAAGAGTTTACCAGTGTATGAAAAGTCTATTCACCTGTGCTATGGCCCTATAGAGGGACAGACATAATTACTAGGTATTTCTTTTTCTAGTTAGAAACTAACTAGGTTAGTTTCCTTTTCTGTTGCTATGATAAAATAAGCTGATAAAAAGCAACTTAAGGGGACAAAGGGTTTCCTTTAGGTCACAATTTCAGGTTATAGTCTGTAGGGAAGTTAGGGTGGTAGGACTTGAAGCAACAGAGAAGGAGTAAACACATGCTTACACTCAGTTTTCTTTTTAATCTTTTGAAACAAGGTTTCTCTGTGTAGCCCTGGCTGTCCTGGAACTTGCTCTAGACCAGGCTGGCCTCAAACTCACAGAAAACTGCCTGCCTCTGACCTTTTATATACAGCCCAGGATGAATCAAAACCCAGAAAATGGCACCACCCAGTTTTAGGCTGGGTCTTACCACATCAATTAATGTAAGCCAATCCCCCACAGACATACCCACAGCCCAACCTCAGCTTGATGAGCTCTTTTTGAAACTTCCTTCCCATGTGATTCTAGATTATATTAAATGAATTAAAACTACCCATCACATCATGGAAAGAGTCATGGTCTGTGTTTCCAAAAACAGCGAAGAAGAGAAACAACCAACTGGAAAGATGAAACTCTCACTTGACAGAAAGTGGGACCTCTAAGCCCATGCCTTTGCAATACCCCAATTTCTCAAGCTTTCTAGGAGCAGCACAGATATAAAAATCTCAATTCTAAACAGCTGTTATGGACATGGCACTGTCACTTCTCCAAAAGTGCAGTGTCTGGTGTTTGTTCAGGAGTCAAACAGATTTTTCAGAATCCAACACTTAATTCACATAAAAAGCATGCTTCAGAGCTGGCCAGAATTACTGTTTGGTCCTTCTATTCTTTGTTCTGTAATTTATTTCCAGTGTGTTAGAAAATCCTGAAGGTAAGGAGATGTGATTTTTTTTTTTTACTTAAAATTGTCTCCAGTAAATTTTCATTATATTCACAAACTTCATAAACTTTAAAAGCACAATGAAAACTTTATAGAAATGCCCTTCAATACTTTGACTAATTTTTTATGACATAATCTATAACCTGATGATATTTAATGAGTTTAAAATCACATCTTGCTGAAATAAATGATAGCGACAGGCAGTGATTAGTACTCCATCCTGAACACAGATAGCAAAAAGACATAAACAGGTAGCAGCCTACTTTGGTTTGCTTATACATGAAGCAGGACTAGTACCAAAATATTCTGACTCGAAGACTCCAAAAATTTTTTCCCAGACAATTTTGTGAACAGGTTTCATGCAGGGATCAAGATCAGATTTCTTGGCCAGGGTCAAAGTGAGAACTCAGCTGTATGAGGCCTTCTGAGGAGTGATAAAGTGCTCAGAACAAGATGCTCAGAACGAAGAAATCATTTGGGACCCATTTTAGTTACTGTTCTATTGCTGTGAAGTGATACCATGACCAAGGCAACTTATAAAACATTTAATTTGGGGCATGCTTACAGTTTCAGAGGGTCCATGCCATTATGACAGGAAGTATGGCTGCAGAGAGGCAGGCACGCTGCTGGAGCAATAGCTAAGAGCTTACATTTTGTCTGAAAGTTAGAGGAAGAGACAATGGACCCTGTATTAAAGTCCTGTCCTAATGGTTGTGTAACAAGCATTTTATCAAGTGTGCCATCTCCCAATTCCCAATCCTACATTTCATTAAGCATCTTTGCAATATCATTGAAATTTCAGGGTTTTTTTCCCCATTCCTGCCTTCTACTATTCTTCAGTATATTGTCTGTTTATGGTTTTAGTTGATGGCATGAACCTGGAATAATGGGGTATAAAAATGAGGCAGACTAAAGTCTAATGCAATAGCCAACTTTATTCAGAGCATCAAGGAATTTATACTCTGGGGGTTAAAAAGAATCATATGAGTAAAGTGTTCAGTCCCAAGGATAAGCTACACATTGCAAAAGACATAGAGGCCTATGAATAACAACAGCTGAAGTAACCCTGCTCCTCTCAGTGACACCTGGGAGATGCACAAAAAATACAATCCAAGAACAATTCTGTGTTTTCAAGAAACTGGAGTCACAGATTCTTGTTTTCTTGGAGTTTTCTCACAATCCCTCAAAATTTTCCTCACATGATTCTGTTCTTGAACTGTATTCCAACATCTAACTCATCCTTTTTTATTTTTAATTGCAGGATATCCAAAGTGGTTTTGATTTGAGATGTTGTAGATATATCTAGTTGTAGTAAGAGGTTTCTGGCCCGGACTTTCAGGCCTAACCTTAAAGTCTAGGCCCACAGACCCGCAGACCTGAAGTCCCACAGTCCCACAGAGACACATAGATGCTTTCATTAGTTTTAGGCTGATCAGCCTCAGGCCCAGGCATATCACTTGCTAACTCTCTACCCTTCTTGTTCAGCCATGCGGCTCGGTACCTTTTTTTGGATCAGCATAGTTGTCCTCTGATTCTTCCGGCTTCTCTCTCCCGTTCTGCTCTGGCATTCTGCTCTGTGCTTCCAGTTCTCAGAGTTTTCTTAGTCTGGTATCCCCTCCCACACTTCCTGCCTGCCTTTGGCCAATCAATGCTTTTTATTAAACCAGTGGGTGGGACAATTATTTACCGTGAAACAACACAATACCCCTACATCTATTTGTCATTTGATGAGTATCCTATAAAGAAGCAAATTATATTAGAACAGTGAAAACACCATGTGTAATACTTTGCCACCAAGAAACATCAAGGACAGAAATTTCAAACTATGTCCTCTGCCATTAGTTACATTATATGATCAGAAAAATCTAAAGAATAGCTTGAAAAAA
Source organism: Phyllotis vaccarum (assembly GCA_033318265.1). Taxonomy (NCBI): domain Eukaryota; kingdom Metazoa; phylum Chordata; class Mammalia; order Rodentia; family Cricetidae; genus Phyllotis; species Phyllotis vaccarum. The sequence continues at coordinate 90,771,743 of JARWLC010000013.1, read as the reverse complement.
GACCCATATAATTAGTAGTTCTAGTATTTTGTAAGAAGACAGCCTGTATTAAGCCTTTAATAGGGATACAAGTGTTGTGATGGTCTATGCAAATGGGATGTGATTCAAACCTCAAGGAAAAATTAAATGCAGTCTCTTCATCAGATGGATGAATGAGTTTTATGGGCTCAAGGTCCAGTTATAAACAAACACAGAGTTATTAGTAAAATAACTTCTCCCTTGGTGCATAGGGCTGTAACTTGGCCCCAGGTAAGCTGATTTGACTTCTGGTGATCTGGTCACTATTTCCCTTTTGCCTTCTAGCTAGATGGAGGCTTGCTATCTTTCTGTTGACTTCTACAGTGCCCTTGATGGTTCCAATCTAGAGAATTGGAAGAGGAATCCATAATGTTTCAATGGATCCATTCGTAATGACAGATGCATACCCCTTCCCAATTTTCTTCTAGAGAAGTAAAATAGGGCAAGCTGATGCATCAGCTTGCTTATTTCCCTCCATAAGAAAACCAGGGAGCTTAGAGTTACACAGACTATACGTCTGTTGCTAGAAATAATAAGCAGAATCTGAAGCAATATTTACGGGTTTATGAATCAACCATAATAGATTAATAAAAAAAAAAAAAAGCCTGTTGGGCTGAGGAAAAAGAACCATAAATATACTGATAATATTTAGACCATTAGATGAACCATCAAAAAATAAATATCTACCTGTGGAATGGGAGAAAGTTGGACAACTTTTGTAATCATAAATTCAGTTTGTATGAGAAAATCCCATAGTTTACCAGCTGGATAATGATTTTATATCCTTCCATAGTATTCTGAAAGTGAAATTTGAAAATCCATAGAGTTCTGAAACACTTTTTAAAAACTGAGTGTTAGTTAAGGTAATATAATGCAGCAAGGATCAAGTCTATATAATTGTGTACATCAACCCCCCCCCCCCGATTTACTAATTAAACAAGAAGATTAAGGTAAGCAGTTAGTATTTTATGGCTCCTGTGGTATAAATAGATCCATTCCAGAGGTTTATCTTCTTGTTATACCAGTGGGAACAGTTTTGTAGGGAAAATAAGTTTAAAGGTAGTGAATGCTCCACAAGATATACATAGTCTGGATTCAAATAACTGTAGTTCTTTTCTTGCCTCTCAAAATAATATGTGCGAACTGTCCAATGCGGCCTCCCCTTCTAGAGCTATAAATAGAATGGCTTGTGCACAGTTAGGCAGATATCTTGGTTTTGCTGAAATTGCACTGGAATTACTGAAAGCCACCCATAAGGCTGGGGAGGAATTTGGAAATGAATTCCATTTCTGCCCTGCCCTGGCTTGCCTAGGTAGTAAACTTAGCATTTTTCAAGGCTCTTTTAAATCTTCATCAGGAAGTGGAGAGGTTTCAAGATTAGATTATCAAATTCCTCACCCCAGGTTTCCGGGTTATTGTCAGTCAATGGAGGATCTGAATTTAAAGGAGGCTCCAGTAAGGGCCTTGCGGGAACTCACTGTCATAGTTGTCAGTGGGTGCTATTTTGACTTTGGATTTTGTTTAAACCGGGGGAAAAAATCTCTTTTTTCTTCTTTTACCAATTTTAAGATTTGATCATCCAGTTTATATTCATTTAAGAAATTAACCATATCTTCCTCCTGATTAATACCCTCCTTATCTTCCTTAAGCATTTTAGTAAGTCTCAACTAATGCCCAGGTGACCAGAAGTTGAGCAGAGATCTTTTCCCCTTGTTATTGTTGCCTCTTCAATATTCATTCAGACTCTGTCCCATATTTCTTCACCCAAAGTTTCATCTTCTAGAAACCAGCAATTATGGAGCTTGAGAGATGGCTCCGTGGCTCAGAACACTGACTGCCCTTCCAAAAGACCCAGGTGGAATTCCCAGCCCCCACCCACATGGCAGCTCCCAATTGTCTGGAGTTCCAGTTCCAGGGGACCCAGATACCTCATACAGATATACACACAGGCAAAACATCCATGAACAAAAAAATCAAAATAAATTTTAGAAACCAATGACTATACTTGTGTTCCTCCTTTCTTTTTTTTTTAAATTATATACAAGGTCGACGTAAGACAAAAGGCTCCCCATTATTTTCAATCACCTCTCTCTGTGAGGGCTCCCACTCTCTTATCTATCTCATAGCTGACTTCAGGTCCCTGATTTATGCTGCTACTTGTTTATGTCTCTAGCTGGCAGTGTGAACCTGGGAGAGCAGGGCCTAAAACTGAAGTGGACACGAGTCTTATGCCATAGCCAACTTTCTTCAGAACATCAGGCAATTTCTACTCTGGGGGTTAAGAAGAATCAGAAGGGTGAAATGCACAATCACAAGGAAACACTACATGTGGTAAATATATGGATATATTTTATATATCTATATATAAATATATAAATATGCATATATGTATAAATATATGTATAAATATACATATATAAAATATATATAAATATACATAGAGGCCTATGAATAACAATGGCTGAAGTAAACTCACTTCTATCCACTACACCTGGGAGAAGCATGAAAACAAGCACACAGAATTCTCCCACAGCTCCATTATTGGACTGTACTCTTGGATGTGCTGTCTAGTAATAAAATAGCTGCATCATTTCCTCCTACCAGTGCCTCCAAATGCAGAAAACAGGGTATTACAGTTTGAGTCTAAAATGTCTCCCATCGATCCCTGTTTTTGTTTTGACTCTGTTTTTAGTTTTGTTTTAATATCTGGTTTCCTAGCTGGTGATTCTGTTTAGGGGACAGTAGAATCTTTAATAGATGAAGTCTATCCAGAAGAAGTAGGTCACTGGGACATGTCCTTATGGATATAGCATCCCCGAAATCTTGTGCTGTTTCCCTTTGTCCATGCCATTACACTCTCATTATCATGCCTTCTACTCCATGACAAAATCACTCTGCAATTGCGAACCATCTTTAATGTTTCCTCCCCTGAGTCATTTCTGTTAAGTATTTTGTAATTAGAAAATTAACCAATACATAGGGAGATTTATTTCCCCCAAAAGTTCTTCTGACATTCCCTTGATGACAGCTGTGTCATATAACTGCCTACAAGATCAATAGGATTTTTTTTTGCTATTTCCCTAGAGTAAGGGAGATAAAGGGAAAGAGAAATGATTAGTGGATAATGAGGTGACAGCATCTGCCACAGTATGGCAAACAGGCTGTATCTTAAAAGGAAATGCTGATGCAGAGGGATTCCCCATTAACCATCCCAGACATGACAGCCAGACTAATTCCAAATCCTATTTGCCTGTGGGAGTGGGGATCCTAACTAATACCTTTGTTTGGATGATTCAGTCTTGCATTGGACTAAGTGGTTGGAAAGGTCTTCACCATGACAAATGTTTATAGAAATTTCCCCATAACTGAATATTGCCTGCTCAAAACATTATCATCATGCAAGAAGTAACATAAAAGTCTTTATTTTATTCTATTATTATTATTATTATTATTATTATTATTATTATCATCATCATCATCATCATCATCATCATCATCATCAACATCATCATCATCATCATCTTCTGGAAGCCTGGATGTGGCCTCCTTGAATTCATGTTAGGAACTTCCAGGTTTGCCCTGGCCCTACTCAGGTGAGGGGTAGTATAACCATCCCAAGGTCTTAGTCATGCCCCTTCTACATTCAGAGTCCCATGAGAGACCAAGGTCACACAGTAGTTTCTGTGGTGGGCTTTTGAGATATTCTGACAACTGAGTGTCTTCATAAAACTAGATGAGCCCTATCCTCAGACAGAATTCCAAGTAATAATTGCAGTTAATGTCTAAATGGCATTTGCTATGAGCCAGAAATAAATTTTATTCCCTTTGTTTACCAAATGAGATATAGAGAAATTAAGAAATTTGTTCAAGGTAACACAACTAAATAAGCAGCATTGCCAGATTTTGAAGCTCTGGAATCTGTTCTCTTTATCACTTTACTTTCTCTTGTCCAAGGAAATTTTGCAAGCGTGGCTGTAAGGAGAGGAAAAAGCCCAAACTGAATGATGTCCTTAATGAATGTGTGCTTTTTACTCTTTGCTCTTTTGGGGGCTCACCACCCAGCTCCCAAATATATCACACACAGAGGCTTCTTAATTTTCTTAATTAGAAATGTCCAATCTTAGCTTGGCTTGTTTCTAGCCAGATTTTCTTAAATTTTCCCCATCTACCTTTTGACTCCGGGATTTGACCTTTATCTATTTCTTTATACTTTTCCCTTCCTTCTTACTTGTGTCTGGCTGGGTGGTTGGTCTTTAGTGTCTTCCTCTCCTTGTTCTCTTGCTCTTTCTGTTCCTCCCAGGTTTCTCCTTCTGTTTATTCTCTCTGCCTGCCAGCCCCTTCCCTCCTTTCTCCTGCCTTGCTATTGCCCATTCAGCTCTTTATTAGACCATCAGGTATTTTAGACAAAGTAACACAGCTCCACAGAGTTGAACAAATGCAACATAAAAGAATGAAACACGTCTGTGCATCATTAAACAAATGTTCCGCAACACAAAAAAAAAATGTAACACACCTTAAAATAATATTCTACAACAAATGTGAATTGTTGACATAGGCACAACCATGACAAAAAATAAGAACTCAGGTGGCAAAACTTCTCCCTATATTGGTCTGGCTCAGGATTGACAAAACCTTCTTCTCCTAGTCGAAGTATGAGTGTTTAGAAATGATTCATTAGTATATGCAAAAACTAGCAACCACAGTCTCTTCCTTGTAGATGTTTAGGACTTGAGACTACTCATCTTCAAAGATTTCTTACTGAGTCTAGCCAACAATACTCCCTCCCACCTCCTACCCACACATCTTCCCTGCTTTACAAAATAAACACTGCTCAGGTCACAGGATGTAGAAGAATTAGCTGCATCTCCATCACAACATGCATAGCACCTGACTCCACATTTTTTGTATACGTGTCTATCATATTTCTTCATCAACTCACCACCCCTAGTCAGGGTTCCAAACCCAAGCTTTGCAAGTCATAACAAATAGCCAAAATTATAGTTTTCAGCTCATAGAGGCAATATGAAACATTTAGATGAAGTGCAGATGAATCATAGGCACCATCCTTGTTTATTCAGTGACACCCACCCACCCATCCCTGGCCTAGAGCCTTTACCCAGCTCTGTGGCAATATCTTATAGTGGCATCCATTAAGCTGTAAGTAGCACTTTATCTGAACAGTTGCATGCTGTGTTAACCAAAGCCTAAATGGAGAGTGTCTAATCTAAATATTTGTAGGGAATATGGTCTCTGTACTTGGGATGCACTTGGCCAGGTAAGATCAGACATGGCCTATGTTAGGATAGGGTTGTCACTCAGGTTACACTCATCATTCTCATATAATATAGTCTTTGTGAACTTTTTAAAATATATAAACAAAACATCTTGCTTCTGCTGAAGTTACTTCAGAAACATTTTACGGTTGCCTACCTAATATTGACATGAAATAACTCTGGCCTTAACTCTTGGAGTTACCCCACATCAATTCCTGAAACACAATGTGTTTTCCAATCAGTTTCAATTACTGTTGACAGGGTTTTTTTTTTTTTTTTTTTGTGAAGTGCCAAATACAAAATTCACTTTAAGAAAGTGTTTTATGCATATACAATTCTTTATACATATATAATTCACTCAGGGTTTTTTCCCAAAAACTTGTTTACTACTTTATAAAATAAACAAAATTTTACCTACAATATGAGGACTGCTTATGAATCAATAACATTCTGAGATTAGAATGATGAAAGTGAATCTCCCTTTGATTTTGAACAAAAAACTTAGGTAGCACTGATTACCTAAGTTTAACACTCTTATCAAGGGAAATATGAAAGTTCTCAAATCTCAAAAAAGTATATTCAATCTAGGGACTGGAATTAGAATCAGTGTTAAAACACATGCTTAGCATGCATAAGGCCCTGGGGTTGATTCACAGCACCACAAGTAAATAACCTAACTCTGACATTTAGGATTTGCTTTGGGATGGTGTATGAATAATAGGGTAGATATATAATATATTCAGCCAAATGATGCCTCCCTAACTATGAAATCCAATTCTGGGGCTGCCTTTACCTCATCTCAAATTGTCTCGCTTTAATGACATACAATGGGTGACATTAATGACATAAGTAATCACCAACAAGTATGTCATTCAACCTCTTTGACTACTTAACACCACTGTAAAAGATGAGCAATATAGAATGAAAATTTTCTTCTGCACTGCTGAAAGAGAAATTGAAGTTTAGAAATACAATCCAAAAGCAGCCATCAATTTAGATTTTTTGCACCAATTAAGGATAAAGACTGCCCTTGGGTAAGAGGATGAATCACAAAACTGTCAACTCTCTGCCTCTGATGTTCCAGTTATTCAGATCATTTAGATCCATTTAGATGTCCCACCCAGACTCATAGAAAATGAATATTGGCAGAGACATTCCAAATTAGCAGCTCCAAACTGAAATGTTCTGGGTAAAGCAATGGATAATATGTTCCCTTCCTTTCAAGACAACCTGTCTGCAAGGTACAGAAAATCAGTGTTCATCTGAATAGGTGAGGGTAGCTTGTGGCAACAACTCCAAACCTTACCAGCAGAAAAGAGAATTTCTCATTTGTGTCTTTCACAGCCCTATGCTGTTCAGGCTAGGGAGGCAAAAGGAAACAAAACATCAAGCACCAAGAGACGGGGGAGAGCAGGGCCATTTAGAAGAAAAGAAATGTAATTTACTTACCGTAAGTCATGAAATTTTCCCTCAGAAGGACTCTAAGATTTTTTTTAAAAACTGCCCCTCTCTGCTACCGATGGAAGGGGGGAGGGAAGGAGGGAGGAAAGAAGGAAGAAAGGGAGAGAGGGAGACAGTGTGTTTCATATTTGTTCCATATGTTTGTGTACATGCATGTGGAGGCTAGGGTCAATATTGAATGTCTTTCCTCAACCACTCTCCACCCTTAATTTTTGAAGCAAGTCACTCACTGAACATGAAGCTCATCAATTCAGCTAGCCTGGCTGATCAATGTTTCATCAATCAATTAACTGTTTCTACCCTCTACCCCAAGGATGAGGTTACAGGAACATGCTGCCATCCAGCTTTTTATGTGGACTCTGTAGAAATGAACTCAACTCCTCCTGCTTGTATGGCAGGCACTTCACCAACTGAGTCATTTTTTTTCAACCACCACTATTATAAGAATTGTTCAATAGCAACTGATTATATAAAAGGATTAGTATTTATTAATGAGTTTATATGAAATACTCACTGATACAAAGATTGAACCAGAAGGCAATTCCTGGTAAGTTGGACCGGTCCACACAGCAGCTGTGCAGGGCATCCTCCCTCCAAGAGTGCAAAGGAACAAGCAGGAAGAAAATACAGCATGCATGCATGTGTGATCTTTGGTTTTAGCTTGGCCTGGCCACATCCTGTACATGGCTTGTCAGGACCTAAAAGTGACACCTCTAGGTCAAGGCAAACAGTGCCAAATCCCACCACAGCTACCCTTTTTGTCTAACAAACTTCTAAAATTAAATATAAGCTATATACAATAGAAACAATTCTAAGGTAATGTCCAAGAGAGAGAAAAGGCAAATTACATAAACAAGGTCAAACTACAACTTACAAATATAAGTTATAAGCACCCTAGCAGAATAATTATCCATAACCCTTAGATGACAAAACTTATCAGGAGAGGGACATAGTTTTTCAAAGAGTTGCTTACTGCTGACTTGGGGATGACGACATCTCTGTGAGGTCCTGTAAAGATTAAAACAGTACTTAAGCACCAAAGGACTGACTATAAACATCCATAACCAGTCTCAGAGTACTTGGTAAGACCATTTGGAACTCTTGTTAGAGACATGATACAAAGATAATCAAAAAGCTATCTTGCAACTGTTCTGAACATCTGTATTTCAAAATCAGTCATTGAATAGTGTACACCAGTTTTTTTTTTTTTTAAAAATGTAACAGACCAGGTAGAATCATTGTGGTGGGATGTAGCATGAATTCTTTTGTAATAAAGGAAACTCAGAGCCAGATCTCTGGGAAAGCCTGAGATACCAAAGAGAAAACATCACAGTCAAATCTCACCCAACTGTCTTCCAGCTTCCTCAGCCTTGCTCCTCCTGGCTTCTTCTGCCTGCTCTGTCTTTCTATACCTGCCTTAAATACTTTCTCTGCTCAGTTGTTTCACATCCAAGTTAAGATTAAAAGTTTGAGTTATTACTATTTGATTAAATATATGTAATAAAACAGAAAACTTCTAAATGGGTTTCAACATGTATGTAAAATGTACATAAGCTTGGGAGAGAAAAGGAAAGGGGTAGAGAAAGTTCTCTAAAAGAGAAATAGAGTAATGAAAATAAATAAGCCACATAAATATAGAAAATATACAAAGTGGATTTTGGTTATTATTGTGTTATCTTTTATTTTTTAACTGTTAATGAGCTAACTACAGAAAGACATTTGATTGCAAAGGCTGCTACATTGAACAAACATATATTTTAAAGGTATCTTGACTCTGAAATTTGAATATAAGAATATGTCGCTTCAGAAAAGAGGTTATGCTTTTCTTTCTACAGAAGATGAGAACCTGTGGATTGCTTTCAGGGTAATATGGTTTCATCAAGGAAGACTCCCTAAAAAAATCTCTGGTGGGAGGACACAGCCACATCAGCTTTAAAACTGCCAGCTAAAATAATTCAGTCTAAAGATCCTCATAAGATTGTCAGCACCCCACAATCAGCAAGAAGTAGTAATGAAAAGCTATGCCTAAATTCCCCAAATAGTGTTTTAAAACGTTTGTTTTATTATCAATGGTTAATTCCCACAGTCAATCTCTTTCTAGGGAAAAAAAGAGGGATATAATATAGAAATGACTTAAAAAGATAGATTATTGAATCTACTTTAATCCAAAAAACAGCTATCAATCTCAAAATATTTTACATTGATATGGATTTTGGTTTATTGATATAAATTTAAGGTCAGTTTTGTTATACTGTATGTATATTTCTACTCTTGTTTAAGGTATTACATTTATGTAACTCATTTAAAATTGCAATGTATAATTGAGAAATGCAGATTAATAGTCATCTATGATAACCAAACTTATAATCATGTTAGTTAGGTTTTTTATAGGCATACAAAGATATATTTCAATTATATAGGTAATCTTCAAACACTTCAAAGACCTACAGACTATGCCATTTAAAATATTTTAAGAATTTAGACTTTTTTTGTCAGTGAGACATATCTGTTCCTGGCAGCACCAATCTACTTCAAGAAGATAATGAGTTTCAAAGAAACTCCATATGGAGTTTACTTTCTTTGTGGCAAAAGATAGCCATTTGACAAGAAACTGTTCTTGCCTCAACTGCCTGAAAGCATGCTATATAAACTGGACATGCAGGATCTATAGGAAAGTGACCTCTGAAATTTGGCAGAACAAGCCAAGATGGACCTTCATTTTCCTGCTTTGCAGAGAAAACTGCCTGACATTCTTTGTGACACAAGAAAAAGTAACTGATGAACTATGCCAGAATAGGCAGAGCAGTCCTTCAAATTTCCTGCTTTGCTGAAAGGTATGCCAGAGACTCTAGGCATAAGATAGATGATCCAGAATTACAAAGGAATTTTGGGTGAGTTTCCAGGCAGCCAGATGTCATCTCTGTCATTTCTACATTTTGTAAGTTGTTTGCAATTCCTGTTTACTTGGGTAATATTATATCCTTCTGTGGTCTTTGATATAGTTGAAGATTAGTTAGTTAATTATAGATTTCCCTAGTTATAATAAAAGGTAAATTATATGTGAAACTTTGGACTCACAAGGATAAGGCAAATGATAGAATATTTTCTTTAATTTTGCTTAATACAAATAGACTAGAAATTGTAACTGTAATTCTTGCCTGATAGCTGTTTTGTTATATGTAATTTTGCTATGTTAAAATTGAAACCTTCCTTTTTGATTATACAGAAAAGGGGAAGTGATGTGGGATGTCTTTCTGTATGCTGTGAATTATCATTGAATAATAAAGGAACTGTTTTGGCCTATGGCAGGGCATCTTAGAAGCAGGCAGAAAATCTGAGCATAGATAAAGGGGAAGGAGAGCAGAGTCAGAGAGAGAAAGACACACCATCCAGCTTCCCAAGAAACAAGAATAATGGAGCACAGTTAAACCACAGGCCACGTGGAAAGACAGATCAATATAAATGGATTGAGTCAAGATGCCAGAGCTAGCTAGCAATAAGATTGAGCCATAGGCTCAATAGCATGTAATTAATATAAGCCTTGTATGATTATTTGGGGCTAAGTGGCAGTGGGGCTGTGGGCATGTCCAAACCCAAGGGCTAGGCAAGAATGGGCAGATCAGATCAGAAACTTCTTATTACAACCAACATACTTTTAAAAAAAAATTACTTTATTTCTAACTGTGGGTTTATAGGGGAGGGAGATTAAGTGGACATGCATGCAGATGCTCACAGAGGCCAGAAGAGGGTGCCAGATACCCTGGATCTAGACTTATAGGTAGTTATGGGCTGCCCATCATGGATGTTAAGGACCAAACTGGTCCTCTGGAAGAGCAGCCAGAGCTTTTAACTGCTGTGCCACCTCTCAATTCCCACCCTAACAAACTCTTAACTCTGGATTGTTTATCTCATTTCCCAGAGCCTCTTTTCATAAACACTAAAATAAAAGGACTAGATTCTATGACTCTAAAAGTGTCTTCAAACTTGGAAGGTGAAAGGAACCTTCCATTAGCTAAGGCATATACCATACTGCCAAAGTGTTTTTTTTTTCTCAAATTTTGTCTGACTTTCAAAAAGTACCTTATTTGAGATAATATATTTAAAACATGATATTTCAACTGGCGTTCTACATTTGAATTCTAGAACACAGAGATGATTTTAGTCATGGAGTCTCAATTTTTCCGCACAGTTGATAGCAAATTTCATGCTAACAGGTACTTCTTGAACAGAAACTAAAAGAATTTATTGCACACAATTCATTCCCATAGCCCATGATAGTCCAATTTTCTCTTGGCGTCCACTTGAGAAAGAAAACTAATTGTTCTTTGCTTCTTTTATTTGGATTTGGAAGAACATGGGTCAGTCCTCCCAAAACATTGTGAAGAAAACTGTGCCTTGCCCAAATGTCTGCAAAGACCTAGGAGCCCCTGATTTTTGGCCAGTTTTTGCTAAGATTTCTGGCTTTTGCTGAGTATCACTAATACATTTCTTGCTGTCATTTATCTTGTCTTTGTCCAGGTGGGAAATACAGCCTTGCTCCCTCCATATAATTGAGGGAAAACAGCTATCTCTAAAACAACAGCAAAAAAAAAAAAAAAAAAAAAACCCTCTAGGTTATGTGTTACAAAAGTTAAAGCAGAGCTAACAAAATAGATCCTTAATCCTTCATTCCCTGGATGTTTAATTCCAACATTCTTGCTTTAGTTCTTTTTACAAAGTAACCTGAATATTTCCCTAATGAACACCTGATCTCTGTGTTTTCTTTTTCTCTTTTATTTTATATTCTGGGGGTCAAACCCATGTATGCCAAGCAAACATTCTACCACAGATCTACATGCCCAAACTACTGAGCTTCTTTTAATAGGGTATTAATTTGCTTATGAATCCAAGTGCCTCTGATCCTTGTGGATGCCAACACAGTTCCTAGAAAGGGGTGGAATGGAATATCTCATACTGTACTCATAAATAAAATAATAAGTGAAACTGATATGTTAAGAACTGAGGCAACCACTATCTCTCTGTCATGAGGTGTTACAGGCAAGAGAGAGATGTCCCCCTCATTTTTTACCCATCATCACCTACTACTGTTGGAGACTGAGGACTTGGTCCTTTTCATAAGCCTTGTGAAACCCAAGACCATAAGGTTCCTGATGATAAGGTGTTTTCTCTGATTGCTAGAATAGCTCTTAGTAACTGATTGCTAGAATAGCTCTTAGTAACTGATTGCCAGAATAGCCCTTAGTAAAACCACGGAATATTCCTTTGTCTGCCTTCCCGCCTTTCCAGAGTGGGTGGGGCGGTGCTGAGCCCACAGACATGCCATTTACCCTTCCCCCACAGCTGCTATTTGCCATCAACTATCCCCCTCCTCACTCCCCTTCCCTGAAGAGTATATATGTTACAGCTTGCAGCTCAATAAAGGGAGACCTTGACAAAATCCAGACTGACTCTGTCATTCTTTGCGCTTGGTCTTCATCTCTCTCTCACCCCCCCCCCCATTGATATTTCAGGTGGAACCCCCTCGAGACCCACAAAATTACGAGTCACGCGGGTTGGGGCATACTACAGGTGAGAAAGTTGATCCTGGGCTTATGAGAGTGAGTGAGCTAACCCTGCCCCTCACCAGCTGTAGCACTCAGGAGAACAGGCCCTGAACCTCACCAGGTTAGCACAGTAGAGTTGACACAGTTGACAGAGGCACAGATGATCCATGGGAGATCTGGCCCCACCTCTCATATGCTTTGCAGGTGGAGTGAGGGAGGGAGAGATTTCTTCTACCTCCCCTCACCCTGCACCTCATCTGTGCAAAAGAGTAGAGCTAGCCCTCATGGTGGGAGTGAACTAGACCAGAGGACCCAAGAGCAGGAGAACTAGCCCTGATCCTTGCTGCCTGCTTCATGGGGTAAGCTAGCCAGGGCAGTGATAGAAAGTTTGTCCCCGTGGTGCTGATGAGGGAAAGCTGGTAAGCTGACCAACCCACCTACCATTGAGACCCAGAACCAGGGCTATGAGTTAGCCCACCCCAACATCCACCTCATTTATGGAATGCTGGATCGTGTGAAGGGGCTGGAACTGCACACCCAAAGCTGAAGGATCTCCATGACACAAGGCAGCAACAGGATATCCAAAAGGAGTCCCAGTGAGGGCCCAGTATCAATAGTGTAGCTGAAGCCAGAGGCCTCAAATCAGATCAATTATTCATTGCTATGAATACTTAAATATGTGTGGACTACAGGGTATACTGTGTGACTCACTGGGCCACACTACAGGTTACACACCAAGATTGTGTGTGTGTGTGTGTGTGTGTGTGTGTGTGTGTGTGTGTGTGTGTGTGTGCATGTGCATGTGTGTTTTGTTATTTTTCTTTAAATTTTTATTTTATTTTCAGGAGCGTTTACAAGGGCAGAGGATGGATACTAAGGGATGGGGGATAAATAGGATTGGAATGCATGATTGGAAATTAGTTTTTAAAAATTAAGAAAGAAGTGAGTCTGTTGTAGTGAGGTTTCTCGGGTCCCGGGCAGCCAGAGGCCCAGAGACCCACAGACCTGCCAACCGAGACTGCTTAGCCGCCCACCACTCAGACCCCCAGAAATGGCTCAGACACTTATATTAAGTTTATGCTGTTTGGCCTATGGCTCAGGCACATTGTTAGCTAGCTCTTATATCTTAAATCAACCCATTTCTATTAATCTGTTGGCCATGTGGCCCGTAGCTCACCCGTGCTCCTTACATGTTGCTCCTTGGGCGGCTGGCTCGATCTGCCTGACTCCACCCTGCTTCTCCTACCTAAGCTCTGATTTCTCCTCCTACTTCTATGGTGCCTGCCATGGCCCAAAACAGCTCCTTTATTTAAAGATTGAGATTCACAGCATACATAAACGCATTCCCACATCATGAGTCAAGTTAACATTTGGCTCTGGCTTACAGCTTCCCTCTATAGGTAATTCTGCCTATATCTTTGTCTCCCTTTATTCAGTGTCTAAATTGTTCATTTTCCATCTCCCAAGGAACCCAGTGAAAGACTTAGAGTGTCCTGCACCAACTTCTCGCCCGCAAGAAAAGGCACGACACACGTAGGATCCTTCTGCAGCAAAGCTTTAATGCGTCTTGAGGGAGAGCATCAGCTTACAGAAAATGGAGAGCCCGAGGTAGGGAAAGCTCAACCCTTATATAGACCAAAGACCTCCGCCTTGGACGTGTCACCTCTCTATAGGCTGCAGCTCATCACCCCACATGACGCCATGGGAGAGGCGGAGAGACCAGTCTCAGAAAATTACCAAAGGCATACGCCCTTGCCTTGATTACTGACTCAGGCGGGTTGGCCAGCACCGGATATTGGCGCCATCTTGAGGGGCTGGGGCCAGAGGCTCCCAACATTAGAGCCTTTTTAAACTTTAATGGTACAATTACCTTTTTGCCTTGTGATAGCCTAAAACAAATCATTTGATACCAGTATTAATATTCTTTTTCAGCTTCTTTGAGCACCCTTTAGGAATGCAGGGCAAAATTTCTCCTCTGACCTTAGCCTCCCAGTATCTGGGAACTGGGCTTCTGTCTGTCTGTTACATTTCTCTCTTTTTGCATACAAACAACTCCCAAACCTGGTTGCTTAAAGCAATGACAATGTCATTTTCTGTCATGAGTACCTTTAGTGGGTGGTTCTTCTGTCCCATATGTCATCTAGAGTTGCAGTCATCAGACTTCTTTGGTAAACTCTGGCTGTTACTGGCTTCTCAGCTGACCCAAATACCTCAGCTCTCCTTCATATGACTTCTCAGTGTGGCATCTCAAGGCATAATGACGTGTATGTGAACAGAAAAACAACAACAGCAACAACACTACGAGGAGGACACCTTAGCTCCCAGCGTTCTTGATGACAGTGATGGGTAGGTTTGGGATTTTTGGTTCCGTTTGATTTTTTTTGATTGTTGTTTTCAAACTTTTATTGATTCTTTGTGTGTTTCACATTGTGCATTCTGGTTTCACCCATATTCCTGTCCCCTGTCCTCCCCACCCACACTCTGCCTTTGCAACCCCCCCAAAAAAAACAGAACTCAAAAGAAAAACCTAACAAAGCAAACAACAAAACGAAGCAAAAACAAAACAACAACAAACAAGAAGACTATCACTGTGGAAGCTGTAGTGTGGCCTGTTGAGTCACACAGTCACCCTTTGGTCCTTTCATCTCTGCTTCCAAGTGCTCATTGCTATAAGTCACTAGTCCGGTTCAAGGTATCTGGCTTCTGATACACCCATCAATAATGAGCCCTCACGGAGGCCCCTCTTGGATATCTTCTTGTTATCCTGTGTCCCGGGGATCCTGCAGTTTTGAATCTGTAGGTTTGTCCCCTTCTCATGCTCCAACAGTTCATAAATGAGGTGGACTTCATTCAGGGTGGACCAATTCCTAACCCTGATTCTGGGCCTGGGTAGTAGCTGGGTTGGTCAGCCTGCCTGATTTTCCCATCATCACCACCAGGGGAGCTCTCCAGTACTGCCTAGGTCATCCCACCAAATGCAGCCGGAAGCAAGGAGCAGGGCCAGTTCTCTTGCTCTCACACCCTTAGGTCTTGGTTCATCCACACTCACATCATCAGGGCCAGCTCCTCTGTCTTGCAGGAGAGGAGTAGGGCCCTCTCTCTCTATTGTTATAGGGGAAATATGAGGAGGGGCTGGGGGTCAACTCTTCTGTTTTCATGCCCTCAGAGCTGGCTTACCTATGCTTCTGACAACAGTGTGAGCTCTAATGTGCTGCGCGGGTGGGGTGAAGGGTCTACTGTCCCTTGTACTGCAGCAGTGAGGCACAGGGATAGTTCTCCAATTCTCATGATACCAGAGCCAGCCCTCATGCCTGCCACAGGTAGGAAGGACTTGGTGGAAGCATCTTCTTTTCTCTCACTTTGCCACCACATTGCAGAAATAGAGGGGTCAGGCACAGTTCTGCTTCTCTCATGACCTCGGGGTCAGCTCACTTGAATCCCCAACAACAGGATCAGCTCTAGGTGCTGCCCAGGTGAGATGCACACCCATAGTGAGGGGTGGGAACATCTTTCCTGGTTTAGGGGGATGAGGAGAAGCATTACTGCTGCAGTATCCAGTGAGGGGAAGGGGCAGCTATCCCAGGGCCAGTGGGGGGTGTGGCCAGCTCAGTATGGCCCTCGGATTTCAAAAGGCATGGTTCTTATAACCTCTGTGGTAACATAGGCCGTGGACATCAACACAAACCCTAGACATAGAACCACAGACCCAGAAATAGCCCTCGGCAGCAGCCCTGGCTCAGAAGACAGCATGGCCCCAGACAGCATAGGCCACTTAGATCAGCATGACCCTGGTCGCCACATGGCCCCTGAATACCAACATGACCACTGGTTTCAGTTTAGACCCAGAAATAGATATGGCTTTTGGTGGCAACATGAGCCACAGACATCAATACAGACCCTGACTGTGATAGGACCATAGACCCAGACATGGTCCTAGCCTGCAGTCCACGTTCAGATGTTACCATGGCCCTAGGAGGCAGTATAGGCCACTTGCTCCGTCCGGCATGGCACCCACAGCACCATGGCCCTCAAATACCAGTACCGCTCCAGGTGGCAGCCCAGACCCCTGACATTGACTCTCAGTGTTATCAGGAGATATGGACATCAACACAGATCCTGGCTTTGGTAGGGCCATGGACCCAGACATAGTTCTCAGCAGCAGCCCTGGCCCAGTGACACTATGTCCCCAGATGGCAGTATAGGCCACTCAGATCAGCATGGCCCCAACTGCAGCACTGCTCTCAGACAACAACATGGCCCTAGGTGATGGCCCATGCTGCTGGTCACAGACAGCAACTCAATCCTAGGTTGCTTCAAGATTGTATCTTGGCAATAGTCTAGGCCTGGACATCACCTCGGACTCTGTGGCAAGCAAGTCATTCACATTCCCCTATTCCTCACCACCTCTTCAGATATGCCTTTCTCCTCAGCCCATTAACAGCTCCAGCTCCACCTCTCTTCCCCCTCCACACCTTGTACTCACTCACTCACTCACCATAATGGTATCCAACACTTCCACACCCACCCCATTTCATGGTTCCTGGTTGAGTCCCATATCCCCAACCCCCAGTTGTGTGGCATGGCATGGAAGTATTGTATTTGTTATGTTGCAGCCCTTGGCTGGAGACTCCAGGCAGCTCCTGCTTGAATTCTTCTCCACCAGCTGCATGGCATAGTGCAGAGCTATTTGTGATGGGTAGTTTTAATTGTTAACTTGAACCAATTTATAATCATGTGGAAAAAGAGTCTCTGAGGACTTGCCTGGCTTGTGTTGGTCGGTGAGCATGCTTGTGAGGAATTTTCTTAATAGGCTTAAGTGAGGTGGGAATGCCCCACCCTGAATGTGGGCAACACCATTTCATGGACTGTGCACCTGGACTGAGTTAGGGCAAGAACCAGATGTGCACTAGCAAGCATGAATGCCTTCACGGATCCATTCTCTCTCTTCCTGGAGCAGCTTCATCAGAGGAGTTCATCATCACAACCGGCAATAAAACTAAGGCAATGACTAACCTAAAAAGAATCCAAGATTGCCAGCCTAAAGCCAGATATGAAGCAGAGTAGACAAGGAGGGAAAAATAAGTTCTACCCTGATACAGTGGTATGTAGCAGAAGGGAAAGAGATTGTTGGAGCCATCTGTGAAGATTAGTTAACCTACTGTCTGTCACCTCCAAATTCTTAGTGCTTCTCCAATGCCTGCTATTAGGTTATTGGGGTAATCAGATTGGGAGGGAACTACCCTAGTTACTTGAAATGGGCTTGTCATTTTAGATCTTGGGCTGTTCAAAATAGTTATACTCTAGTAGCAGTTAACCTTCTCAACCAACCTTTTGGACCGAAGATCTCTTTGTAAAATGCCTAGAATTTTTTTTCCTGCTTCTGTCCTTATTTTTAAACACTGACTACCTGGTTTAAGATTCCACCAGAATAAAGAAGACATGCCAATTATTTTAACAGACAAAACTGAGTATAGTGATTTAGCAAGAACGCAAAAAGGAAACACTGAGATGGACAACTATATTAAATTGCAGGAGGCAGATACTAACCCAAGGGCTGTGAAACAAAGGGAGAAAATGAGACTACACTTAGAAGATCAAAGGAAGGATGGCTAGACCTCTGGAAGGGATCTGTTTAACTGATGCTTTTTGCCTCAAAAGGTATATAGAAGATTTTGCAGAGCTGAGTCTGGTCCCTCTGAGAAGCCCTTGAAAGGCTGACTCTAGAGAAGCTAAAAAATACTTAGAAGTACTATTTTCAATTTTGAAAAATAGATACAACTGAATATCACTGTGTTAAGCAAAATAAGTCAGTCCCACCAAAATAAATATATGTTTTCTCCTATATGTGAGAGCTAGGGGGAGAAAGGCATGAAACTAAAGTAGTAATGGAGAATGAATATGTACATTAAAGTAATCATATGCATGCATGTAAATGCCATAATGAACCCCCTGTATATTTAATATATATTAATACAAATAAATACTTCCTAGAAAATTGAAACCAATTGTTGGTGGGACCAACTGCTGCTATCAAAGTCAAAGATCATTTAAGCGTTGATGCTCATAGATACAGGAGGCACTAAAAAGTAGTCTGTGATAGTTTGAATAAGAATGGCCCCCATAGACTCATAAATTTGAATTGTTAGTCACCAGGGAGTAGAGCTCTTTGAAAGGATTAGAGGGATTAGTGGGTGTGGCCTTTTTGGCATAGATATGGACTTGTTGGAGAAAGTATGTTGCTGGGAGTAAGCTTTGAGGTATTAAAAGCTCAAAACAAGACCAGCAAATCTTTCTCAACCTGTGGGTCAGGATGTAGAATGCTCAACTACTTTTCCAGAGTCATGCCTTCCTGCCTGCCTGCCATCATGCTCCCCATCATGATGAAATGAACTAAACCTCTGAAACTGTAATCAAGTCCCAGCTAAATGCTTTCTTTTATAAGAGTTGCCTTGGTCATAATATCTCTTCACAGCAATAGATCTAAAACAAGCCTTTTGTCCTTTGTTCAGCCCTATAAACTATCTCTAATGTTCTTCTAGGTAAAGCCTAACAGGAACAGCTGTGGTGATATATTGTACCAAATAAAGATTACCTGATGAACAGAGGACAGAGCCAGCCACAGAGTTAGCTATAAAGGTCAGGCAGTCGTGGCACACACCTTTAATCCTAGCACTAAGGAGGCAGAGGCAGACAGATTCTGTGAGTTCAAGGCCACAATGGGCTACAGGAGATTAATCCAGTCTGGAGGAGAAACAGAGCCAGGCAGTAGTGGCAAGTATGCCTTTAATCCCACCCAGCACTTGAGATCATACACCTCTAATCCCAACACTAGGAAAGTTGAAACAGGAAGTGATATGGCTGGGCAGAGAACAAAATATAAGGCAGAAGAAGACCGGAGTTCCACCCTTCCACTTTGGTCTGCCCCATGCTTCCCTTTACTTCCCCTTTCAGCCTGAGGAGTTTGCTAGGTGAGAAGTGGCTATGGCTTGTTCCTCTGTCTTTCTGATCGTTCAGCTTTTCTCCAATATCTGGCTCTGGGATTTTATTAAAAGACCAATTAAAATTCATGCAACAGATAGTTAGCAACAGAGAAATGTAATTTACAGAGTCTTATCCATAGCTTCTCAATCACATATACACTCCTTTACCCTGATATGGTATAGTTTTTAGAAAGATATTTCACTTCCTTTAATAATTTTTATACTTTCTTTATGAGTACTTATAAGAGGAAAGGATGTCATAAAAAATTCAAATTAGGATATAGCTCATAGTTTTAGTGAGATATTTCACTTTCTTTAATAATTTTTATACTTTCTTTATGAGTACTTTTGAGGGGAAATGATGTCATAAAAAATCCAAATAAGGATATAGTTCAGTGCTACAGTATTTGTCAAGCATGTGCAAGGTCATTGGTTTGATTCCCAGCACACACTCAAAATGAACTGTTAAGTTAGTAAGTGAAAATATATTTTCATTTATAATCTAGGAATAGATAATTAACATTGATGGGTCCAACCTAGTAGTATACATTGGGATAGCTATGCAAATATAGCCAGCTGAATCTTCCCTAGGCTTTGTATGGTGCTATTTTGTTGTACTGAGGATCAAACTCAGGACTGCCCTGGGGCTTTTATATTCACTGAAAGGGGTATTAGAAATATTTTCTTATCTATAGTCATACCACTTTGAACTTGTCGGATCAAATCTGATGTTGGAAGCTAAGAGGGGTTAGACTTAGTACTTGAATAGGAGAAATGATTTCTCAGGCCAATGAGATGACTCAGCAGGTAAAGGAGCAGGCACCCAAGCCTTGGGACCAGAGTTCTATCCCTAGAACCCACTTAGTAGAAGGAGACAACCAACTCCTGCAAGTTGTCCTATGATCTCCATATGACATATGACACAGACAGACAGACAGACAGACACAGACAGAGCAGAGGCAGGCAGGTAGGCATGTACACACACAAATGTTCATTTATGTAAAAAGAAATAATTTCTTACTGGAAGAATTAGAGGCATAACTGAGAAAGAAGAATCTAGAGTGCCCAGATCAAGACAGAAAATTCTATTTGATTTTGTGTCCCATCCTCTTAACAAAAGACAATGAGGCCTACAAAGGTTTCTCCCTTGTATTTGTTAATCTTTTCACTGATATGATAAATGCCCAAGGGAAATGATTTCAAAGTCAGTGTTTTATTTTGGCTCACAATTTGAAGTCACTGTTACTTGGTTCTGTGGCTTCTCAACCTGTGTGCAGTGAGTCAGAATGTCATATTGATAAAGACCATGGGGTAGATTAAAGTGGTTCATCTCAATACACAGAAAAGGTTGAATGAGTTTCGTGAAAGACTTAGAGCCCCTTCAGTCCTATGCTTCCTCCTGTCACATACTCCCCTCCTAAAAGCCCATTTAACTATGACCTCCAAAATGGACTAATCCATTCATTAGATCAGAGCCCTCTCTAGAAACATTAGTTGTGGACCAAGCCTTCAATATATGAAGCTTTTGGACAGATAATATATATACAAACAATAACATATCCAGAATACTGTTAAGTCTATTTGGAACACTTAGAGAATATTGGAAAGTCTAAGAATCTGGGAAGATGCATGTTAGTAAGCTTACAGGAACAGGTTCCTTATTTCAGGGCTGGATACTTAAAGTTCTTGATGTTTGACAGACTATAGGTTTGAGTTATATTTTCAGAACTATGTCCCACCTGGTTAAGGGGGAGGACGTACTAAATTTTCCTAACTATTGCTGACCATATGTATTTCTCTCTATTAACAAAAAGTACTAGAAATTCATGAGGAGCAATCTAGGTTTACATTTATTTACAAGGACTCTAAGGTAAGGGTGGCGGCATCATTAGTAAAGAGAAAATCCTGGAAAAATGATACTGGTGGTGTGTGAAAGCATGGTCAACAGATCATCTAGCCATAAAAACTCCTTTCCAGAACTTCTCCCTGAGATTTTGGGAATGTTTTATAGAGAGGCCACTTCTCATCTCCCAGTTCAGTATCTTCTAATTCTTTTCATCCTGCTACAGATCACTACATCCACTTTCATCCCGTTCTTGTGTGGTATTAATTTTAGGTGTCAACATTATTAAGAATACCAAGAGAACTGGTAAGGCACTATTTCTGGGTATATCTGTAACATTATTTCCAATGCATTTCTGAATGAAATGCTTCAGTATAAAAAGATATACAAAAAGCTGATCACCTTGACAAAAACAGAAGAGACATTATCTCTGTCTCCTAAACCTTAGATATACTTCCCACTCCCCCATTCTTTTGGACATCAGGGCTCCTTGTTCTTTGGCTTTTAAATACCAGAATATATACTAATAGCTTTCCATGCATCCCCCCTCAAGTCTCCAGCTTATGGGAGGTCTGCTGTGGGGAGTCCTTAGCCTCTATAACCACAAGAATTATTAATCCCAATAAACTCTATCTTGCTGTAGGATTATGTTCTGCTACTTTGTAAATATTTGTCCCTCCTACTGGTTTAGTATAACGCTGATTGGCCAGAAGGCAGATAGGAAGTGTGAGTGGGGCTACCAGACTAAGAAAACTCTGGGAACAGGAAGAGCAGAGCAGAGACACCAGTAGACACAGTAGAAAGAAGACAAGAATATTGTTCTGAGAAAAGGTACTAAGCAACATGGCTAAATGAGATAAGAACAATGGGTTAAGATGAAAGAGCTAGCAAAAGGCCTGAGCCATAGGCTGATCAGCATGAAATTAATATGAGCTTTTGTGTGATTATTTTGGGGCTAAGTGGCAGCAGGGCTGCTAGTGGGTCCAAACCTTGGGGCTAGGCCAGAAAGGCGAGGCCAGAAACTTCATATTACACTGTCTCATATCTACCTATCATAAAGAATCTGTCTTCTGAGACACCCAGTCTCCTCACCCAGGCTCTGCCCTGTTTAGTCTCTTCCATCTACCTATTGAACAAGTCCCATCTTTGAGATGTTTACTCTCAATTAGGTGACAAAATGTGCAAAAGGAAAAAAACCCAAGGCCCTTATCACATTCCAACACTTATGTTGAGAATTTTGAAAACATTGAGAAATAAAGGGTCACAACACAAAGAATCAAGTACACAATTTTAAAGAGACTAATCATAACTCTAAAAAATTCTCCACATCCCTGCTCAGGCCTTCAAAGTATAATTTCCAAACTCTCTTCACAACTGTTTGTTTTGGAGCCCAACACAGGAACACACATATTCTATCTATCCAAAGTAATTTTTGATATCATCTGAGAAACAACTAATTACATGTTACCAATTACAGCTTTAAGTTAACCTGAAAAGTAAGTACAAATTTCTATAGAATCTGGCATTAAACAAAAAGAAATTCAGAAAATAAAAAGTAAGTAAGTGTTCTACTCTATATATGATAAACTACAATAATTGGGACTTTGGGGGAAAATGGAAATAATTTTGTTTCTTTAGTAGTGGTTTCTGTTTTAAGGTTTGGCCAGGATGGGATTTTCCTGCTTGTTCACACAGTTCATTAAATATGTTACTGTGTTGGCTTATGTTTCTCTTTCAATTTAAGAACCTAGCTCCTAGAAAACATTTATGTGAAATGAATCCAAGTAGTTTAGGTCTCATAAGCAAATACACTTTGACTAATAAACAACCAATCCTTAAATGAGAATCTAATTATAAAATCCTGTAGCCTTAAATCTAGTCAATTACTAGCATCAATGATTTAAGCCTATGCAACTTGAATCTAATTTCTCATCAGAAAAAAGAATAATTTTTCCATCATAAAATGTGAAATGAGATGCAAGGATGTGGGCCTCAGCTGGCCATTATCTCCTGGAATAAACAAATCCATATGCTGGGACCCCAGAAGATCAGGGTCTCTTCTATTTCTTTTCTCTTGGCCCAACATTCTACCTCTATTATACACCACCCAGCCAATCACTTTCTAATGCTTAATCAATAGGCCTTCTTCTTGGCCCTTTCCTGGGAACTAGGACTGGTTTCTGCTCTAATGAGAGTTTCTTACTCAAATTCCAGAGAGGAAAACATTATTGTTCATATTTCATGCAGAGCGACTAGTCAGGTGTGACTGATTGACTCTTCCAGCCTTCAAGCTAGAAGTGCATAAATTGACACACTCTCACAAAGGAAATTAGCATGTAGCATCTGGGCCTCTTTCTCACTCAGAAACACATTGATTAACAATTAGTCTTCTGGCCATAAACAAATAACTTGGAGCACTGTAGCCTACAAAGACAGAACCTGTCACTCCCTCTTAGGGGACATGCTGTTATCCCTTGGCATCCAGTGAGCCATAAGAGCTGATAATTATTCATTATGTATCCTTTGAATTGCTGCAAACATTAGCAATCAGGTTCTGTCTTATTATAGCCACAGGGAAAAGTCTCTCTTTCGGAAGACACGGGTAACCTGCAGGCTATCTTGAATTGTAGTTTGTGGATCACAAAGGCCTAACAAAAGAAAGACTTGTATAATGAAAATAAACAGCAGAGAGCAGAGCAGCCTTTGAAAAATGAATGAGTTGTGCATTTTTTACATTTTCATAAGATTTGAAGACATTTCTGTAATAAAGTGTCTTCTCAAAACAAATCTATTTGAACAGATTATAAAACCAAAATGTATCCTTAGTCTTATTCCCCATTAAATTAAAACAAAAAGAGTACTCCTATATGTGAGCCATATTTGCTGCTGGATAGTGAAATAACATTATATTCCCAACCTCAGGAAGATCAGTCTAGAGAGAGTCAGTTAAATAAGAAACACTTCGTAACAGAGGCTCTGATGAGATGAAGGGCTAGAGCTTTGGCAGAGCAGAGAAAGAGCTCAAATGCAAGAGCTGTACTGCTGACCAGGCTGGGTGAAGACTCAGCAGTGAGTGGCTGCCAGAACAGGGAATTTGGAAGAGTGGACTAGGACAAGGAAGCAGCAGTTGTGAAGGCTTAAAAAAGGCACCATGTTCCAGCACCAGAACTCCAAGACAACCTGATCAGGAGGCTAGAGTAAAGAGAAAGCTATGGAGAGACACATGAAATGAGATGAAAAATGAGTTGCTGGACATGGAAGCAGAAAATATGGATTATATAGTGAGTTCTAGACCAACCTTAACTGTACAGGAAGTCTGTCTCAAAAAGAAGATGAAAGGAGAGAGATTTAAAAAAAAGAGAGAGACAGTGGCAGATAGTGAGGGGTTTGGGGCTTGACTGTAAGATTAAGGAAAAGTTGATCGTATTAAAGCAGTTTCCCCTTGTTTTTATTTTGGTTTCCAAGATTTCAATTACCCACAGTCAATAAAAAGAGTGAGCATAGTACAATATTTGAAAAGACCACAGTCGTGTGATTTTATTAAACTATATTGAATTTGATCTACTTTATTATGATCACTAAACTAATTCCGTTTCCTGGGAATGTACCAAATAACAGAGGTAAGACTTCTTTTCACTGACAGTTTATGATACAGTCCATTGTGGGAGAAGCTGTGGCAGCATGAGCCAGAGCTATTTACTGTGGTGACATATTTTATATGTAATAACATCAGTCTGGAATATCAGAGAACAGATCCACCTACAATCAAGCCAGGCAGAAGTAGCACATGCTGTTAATCCCAGCACTTGGGAGGCAGAGGCAGGAGGATCTCTCATAAAACGGCAAAAATCCTCATAAGCTTTAAAGGAAGTTATGATTTTTGTTGATAATGAAGACTATCAACCACAGTTATCTCTTATGATGCCGAATTTATAAATTAAACTTTATCATATATACATACAATATCATTTAGCTTCAGACATGCTCTAGAAGTCTCAGAATATCTTCCCAGTAGCTTCCCAAGAGAAGACTACTACATAGTTCCCAGTTTTCCTTCCATTGAATACAAAGTGGCATTCCCTGTCCATGGTGAGTTGAGTCAATGACATGCTCTGATCAATGAAATGTTAGCAGCAAAAACTAGGAATAAGCTTTCATAGTTTAACAGTTCATCTCCTCCTTTACTTTCCTCTGGCTTTTTTATTTTTTATGACAGTGTATTATAGCCCTTACGGCATATTTTGCCAATTTTTTGGTTTCCAGGTCTGTCTCTTTTCTGCACTATGCTCTTTGGTATAGACTACTTTCTAGATGTACTGTAAATGTGAGAAGGAAGGGACACAGAAGAGCTAACAGAATACTACTCCCTCAGACTAATTAACTTAAAGAATTCATTTTGGTCTAAATATAGTTCCTGATTGCTACAGATCTATTAACTTCATTTCAGAGATCCTGATTCATACTGACCTACCAGAGACCAAATGATTATTGTCAGTATGCTACATGATTAATTTTTGCTAAAATACAATTAGAATAGATGCCTTTTAAAAGTTCACCTATTTATTTTACATCTCAACTGGGGCCTCTCCCCCTTTTAATTCTTATCTGCCTAACCAGTATATTTTTTTCTTTAGACGATTCATATGTGGTAATTAATGGAAGGTACCTTAAAGTTTATGAAATTAGAAAAAAGAAAAATGACTTTAATATTAAAACAGATTCAGATGATATTAGCCTTATTTCAGGGTGTGTAGTGTCAGGGATTTGAAAGATTCACAGGAAAACTTCTCTACAGGACAGTGCACAGAAAGGCATGGAACACACTAAACTAGCTCCATCACTGGTGGTTTGTGACTGATATTTGGGTTTCCATGAAGCTTCTCTGGGCAATAAAGGCCACAGAGCCTTTACATATGGAAGTCTCCGACAGACAAAAGCAATTTGTGAAAACTCAGTAAAACAGTGCTAAGTAAATTAAAATGTGATGTGGCTGGTGTTCAACTGGAATCTCCGGCTTGGACCAACTTCTCTCTCTCTAATCTCTGCCCTTTCAGAAAAACTGCCAAAAGTGATAGCTGCTCCTCACCTGAAACTGCCAGCTCTCCATTCCCCACCCGATGCATTATAATTGGGCACAAAGCCAACTTGCCATCACCCCATGCCTACAGGGTATTTAAGGCCCCTCCTGTAAGTCTATAAACTGGTATGTTATTTCTCTTCTGCTCCCTTTCTCTGCCGTGATCTCTGGGGGCTGGAGGACTCATAAGGTAGTTGCTTTGTTCAAATATATCTGGTCTTTTACTTTTTAATTTGGCTTAATCTGGTTTACTGCATTGGCAGAGAAATTTACTATTGGGCTACAGAAAACTTACCATCTTGGTGCCTGAAACCTGGAAGAAGTTGAGCCTTCCCTTCCAGATGGACTCGATTCCCCAACCACATGGGAGGCCACTTTTCTTTTTATCTCCTTCTCCACCAGACTGGATAAATTTTTGGCCCCGTTAAGTCACCCATTTTTAAGCCACTGCCTATAGAGGTCTGGGATCTCTCTGAGTCAAGAACCCTTCTGGGTCAACTCTAGCGGGTCCGGTCAAGCTTTGGTTATGCTGCAAACCAGACCCATTCTGGAGCAAAGGCCATCTTTGTTCCATGGGACCCTCTGTAGAGGAGACATTCTATAGAAAGGCAGCCCCTACATACACTCCTTGATCCCAGACTGGACACATTGCTATAGGCTTCAATCTCTAGCACAGGCTTGGAAATGGGCAACTGTGGGTCTAAATCTGATCTTCAGTCACCCCTGGGGTGAGAGGACCTCAGGTGATTTTCCTCAGGCTTACCACATTTATTTGGGGACTTGTTAAATCCAGTAGGTGAGAATACGACCACTATCACAATTTTGAGACAAAATTGAAGCCAGCCATTGAATAATGGCCAGGATGATAGACTCTGGACAATACACACTGGGATTTCCAGAAAATGGTCACAAGCTACAATGTCCAGGGTGCTTCCGAAGGCAAACCCAGAAGACTACATACCTCCTGCATTTGTCCAATTGAGGACAAGCATACATTCAGACATACTTCCTGCCTGTGTATCTCCCACTTACATGTGATCAACATATTCAGTGCAATTGAGTCAATCAATCTTCTTTAGGGAAGCAGAAATATGTGGATCCTTATCTTATATGAACAACAGCCCCCAGCATCTCAGAGAGTAACTGTCACTGGGCAAGGAGCTTACAGGTTAGAGGTAATTTTTTTTTTTTTACTTTAGGCTCAGTAAAACATATATTTGACTCTCAAGGCTCTGTCTCTGCATCCTACCTCATTGTCACTGGGATATAGGTACATGTCACTATGCCTGGCTTTTTATGTGGGCTCTGGTCATCTGGACTTAGGTCCTCATGCAACTGAGCCTTCTCCCCAGCCACAGATCACCATTTGGTCAAACTTAGCTTAGGAATATCTACCTATGAATTTACTGCTGTATAGGTTATTGGAACACAGCAGCATTTTGAGATGGGGAAAATGGCTTCAGATCACATGGCACAATGAGGATCATAGTCCCTTGCAAGTTTCTACATCCTAAACAGAAATGGAAGCCCTTTTCTGTTTATTTAAAAAAAAGAGCTATAGACAATTTAAGGAATTCTCAGAGCTGAGAGAAATCATCCTTCCCAGGGAAGAGTCTCCCAATACAAAGTGGTCAGCTATGATACACATACTGACTGAACAGATTGCAGCTACACACACACACACACACACACACACACACACACACACACATATGTTAAATGTTATATAAATGACTAGTTAAAGAAAAAGGAGCCAGCCAAGTGTAGCAATTTACAACTTCAGTCCCAGCATTTAGGAGGCAGAGACAGGTGGAGTTTTGAGTTTGAGGCCATCTTGTAAGGATTCCTGGAATGTAGCAGCTACATAATAAACATGCTAGTCCAATAATCCAACATGGTGCTGGGTGTGAAAAGAATTCCTGGCATATAGCGGCCACATGGTAAACTCAACATGGCGCTGGCAGAACATGCCACGTATGGAGGGCACACCCCTAGGTGTGTCTACATACATCGGTGCCCACCTATTCTCTTAAAAGCAGACACCACATGAAAGTCTGTCTCTTTTCTCTTCTGCTTCTCTTTCTTTGTACTCGCCCAGCAACTCCCCTGAATAAACTCTAGTGTGGCATCTGGTAGTGTGTGTCTGATCTCACTCAGGAAACCAACATTTTGGTGCCATGACTCGGATAGGCTCTCTCCTGGGCTTAGGTGCACATAGGCCAGGAGATCCTGATCCGGGGCCACTGCCAGGCCACCTTGTATCTGCCCTGCCACAGCTTGTTTGAACATTTGAACACCACCGACCTCGATTGGTGAGTCTTCCTTTCCAGTCAGTGTAAACGTGAAAGTCTCTGGACTTTCCCATAAGACTCTAGTCTCACGGAGGACCATCCCCAGCCACGATCTTCACTGGTCACGGCTGTTCCTTCTCCCCTGACACTCATTTCTGGCCTTCCCTGCTATTGAAGCCCAGCTCAGATCCTTGGATCCTACTCCCGGACTCTGTTCACAGGGCTTTGCCCTAATGCCTATCCTAGGTTCTGACAAGTGCTGGCATTGAACACTCATCCTAGGTTCTGATGAGTACCTGGTGGTGGCTAGTGTTTTTTCATCCACATGTAAGAACTGAGAAGTTCTTAGTGGTGGCTAAGCATTGGTTCTGGACTTTGTCCTAATGCCTACCCCAAGAGCTGACGAGTATACTTAGTGGTAGCTAGCGTTGTTCCCCCTGGGACCACTCGTTGACTAGGTGACAACCCATATTTAGTGGTGGAATCCCTCCCTTATGGGCCTCAATAATAGAAAATGAGCCAGCAAAAAAAAAAAAAAAGTCTCTCCATCCTCATCTCTAAGATGCGTTCTTGAGACTCTCAAGCCGCTTAGTCTTATGTCTTACCTAGACACCACCAAGTTTATCCGTTATTGCACAAAGAAATGGCCTAAGTACCCCTTAGGTAATAACTCAAAATAGCCACCTAATGGCTCACTGGATCCCAATATTTTATAGGCACTAACTTTTGCAAGCACATGGGTGGATGGAAAGAATTTCCCTATGTTGTTCCATGTCTCAGCTCTAAACCTTCTCTTCTGCCTTTCTATTCTCCTGCCCATCTGTGTCTCTAGCCACACAACCAGATCCTTCTGTAGAACTCCCATATTTCAAATCTCAGTGTTCAATCTCTTCCTTTCTGGGAACTCCAAACTTGGCACCACCCGTGACTTCTAATTCTACTCCTAAGTATTCTGATCAGTTCTCCCTCTTTGGAAAGTGGCTGGCATACATGGGATAGTGAAAGTTTGTATCTCGTTTCCTCTGTCAGAACTTTCTCAGGTGGCAAAATATTGGGCTCTTGAGGGAAGGTGAGTTTGATAACTGGCCAGAACTCATGCAGATGAGGTTCATCAGACAAATGTAGCACACCCTGGGAGCCAAGGCTGTCCCAGATGGAGAGCCCCTATTGGAATTACAATACACCAAAGTGGGTCCAGAGACAATTTTGTGACCTGCTTACTGGAAAGTCTGCATAGAGATGCTCTAAAGATATTAATATTTTTAAAATGTAGGGGATAGTAAAGGATAAACAAGAGAATCCGTCCATCCCAGGTTTTGAAACACGTCACAAATGCACTTTCACAGTACTTAGATCCTGAGAGTGCTGAGGGAAGGCAACTTACCATGACCCATTTTTTACTCAGAGCTACCCTAAAATCAGAGCTAAACTTAAACCTCTTGAGAGGGGACCACTGACTCACAGGCAGAAGTCTTAGTGCTGTCTTTTAAGGTGTATCACAGGAGAGATGAGAAAACACACCAGGAAAGATACCAGCTCCTTAGCCTCCTCCCATGACAAAGAGACCTAGGCTTCCTTGGCCACTGTTCTCACTCTTGCCTGACCTCATGAGGCTGCCCAGGCCTTGTCCTAGGTGCCATGGGAAACACTGGCCTAAGTGACAGTCCCCTAAGTCCAGCGTGTCAGGGGGACATTACGCACGGACCATTCTTGGCCTGATATTCTAGGCCTGGCCATGGATGATTGATGCCACCCACACTTTCCTAACCCAACCACCATCATGACAAAAAGGGAGCCTCAGGTATTCATAATGGTATCAGGGTGTTCTATCTCCTTTCTCTTGTGGACACCGGTGCCACATACTC
Source organism: Phyllotis vaccarum (assembly GCA_033318265.1). Classification (NCBI taxonomy): domain Eukaryota; kingdom Metazoa; phylum Chordata; class Mammalia; order Rodentia; family Cricetidae; genus Phyllotis; species Phyllotis vaccarum. Next base: position 90,741,392 of record JARWLC010000013.1, on the reverse strand, counting down.
AGTTCTGCAGAGTTTTCGGGTTCTACCTCTCTAACCTCTCCATTGTTGGGGTGGAAGGCAAACAATTCTGATCTCAGCGGATGCCACCACTTAATTGTAGTTTCCAAGATATCTCTATCACTCACTCATTTTTGGTCATGCCAACCTGCCCTGTGCCCCTAATGGAAAGAGGTTTTTTGTTTGTTTGTTTGTTTGTTTTTTTGTTTTTGTTTTTTTTTTTTAGCTAAAATAAGAGCTTTCATTTCTTTTAGTCACCACATTCACCTCAGTCCAGACTTGCCAGGCACTTCAACTGCTCCCTTGCTTCTCTTTCTATCTGCTCAGCCTGTCAGTGCCAGATCCCCCCATACCCTCTTCCAGCATCCCAGGTGGACCCCCAAGAGTGGAACACCCAGAATCCTTGTGTCACTAGACAACGTTTGCTAAAATTCCCCAACTCTGAGTTTTCTGTTCCAGCCTGTTTCTCAGAGCTGAAGTCGAGATGGTTACTGGACACAAAAAGCTCCAAGGTATTTTGCCTCACCCTTCCCTTCCCCCACAGACTAACCCTCCAGCCACTGCTTCTGGAGAATGAAAAAACCTAGAAGCCATCTTACTATAGGAAAACAGTTGACCGCCACCCCCTCAGGACTAGACAAAAGGAACCAGAAGCCATTTTTAGAGCCAATAACAGATAAAACAGAGACTGTCCCCATCCCCAGGACCAAAGGAAAGGAATCAGAAGCCATTTTAACTTCGGCAAGGAGGAAACAATAAAACATGAGACATTTTAGCCTCTTTCCAGCCTCAGACCTACCAAAGATCCACAAACTTTATTGTGCAGCCCCTAGCCACTGGAGTCCCCTAGAAGGAAGAAACACAAAACAGCCACCTTAAGCTTTATTTAAAGTACAGACAAAAGCCTAACTTAAGATTATACATGTCCCAATTTTAAACCTTCTTTCTTTCCCTCTTTTTCCTCTTAATCTGACCTCCAGACCCCCTTAATAGCAGAATACCCTAACAATATCATTTGAATGATGTCACTTCTCAAGGATTTCTCACTCTCACTAATTCATAGTTTTTTTCCCAAGCTCAAGAAAATCAAAATTCATCATCCCATGCCTTAAACTCACCTGTACTACAGGAAATGAGCCGCACACCCCAGCAGACCAACCGCCAGAAGATAACAGCTCTCACCTTCTGAAGAGACAAACTTCACCCTTAAGACAGCTTGAAGCAACCTTAAGAGATCAGTAGACCCAGTTCTTGTCCAATTCATACACATCTGCCCCCCTCCCCCCATTGACAAGGCTTTCTTTTTTATAATAAACATAAAGGTGAGATAAGAATTCCTGGCATGGAGCAGCCGTGTGTGGTAAACCCAACATGATGCCAAAAGATGGTCTCTTTTCTTTCTGTTTCTCTTCCCTTGTACCCACCCGGTAACTACCCTGAATACACTCTAGTGTGGTACTGATAGTGAGTCTGTTCTCACGTGTGAAACCAACAACTCTGATCTACAGAGTGAGTTCCAGGACAGCCAGGAATACACAGAGAAAACTTGTCTTGAAAAACCAATATAAGAAAAAAGAAAAAGAAAGAAAAGTAAAGGAGCCATGGATTTGAGAGAGCAAGGTGGGGTATAAATAGGAAGGACTGGAGGTAGGAAAGGGAAGGAGAAAATGGTGCAATTATATTGTAACTTCACCTAATAAAATAATTTTAAATGTTTTAGGTTTGTCTGTTAGTATTTCTATGATAATCAGTACATGGCTTCCCACTTATTTTCTGAGCATTGTTTCTTCTTCAGGATTCCTAGTCTATGTCCTGTAAATTCACATTTGCATAGAGGTTCAGGGTGTACAGATATGCCTGAAAGTCAGCCCAGCCTAATTTAGGTTAGAGGCTAGGTTGGCTCCAGAGTTCAAAGAACATAGCAAAAGTAAATCAATCAATCAATCAATCAGTCAAAGTCTGGGAACCTCAACAGTGAGAGGTAATCACTCTTGTTTGCCTTGACCCCATCAAGCAAATTTTTGGTCTAGAGCACACCTTTGACCTTCTCAGATAGAAATAATTCTAAGAGAAGTTGTCCCTAATGGCCAGTCTGCTGTCCACACCAGGAGTACATGGTCTCTGCTTAACATTACACCACATCCATGTCTTTCTAAAACTCTACTTTAGTCTGGCTTGAGTGTGTCCCTCAAGAGAAGTCTTGTACTTGATTTTGTCAGAAGTCCTCCAAGTATTCCACCCTGAGGCCATTTTTATACCAGTATCTCAGCCTAGGCATGCTTGATCACATAGGTAATATGAATTCAGATACAAAATACCTGAAAAATATCAGGATATTAATTCTAATGGGTATAGTTTTTTAAGCTTCAGTCAACATTAAAAAAAATCAGAAAAAGATTATTTTATACCCCAGCTAATGAATAGCTTTTCTTTATACTCAGATATAGCCTCTCCACAGTCCCACATTTATACAAAACACTTGGGTCTAATACCCTATCCAATATGTACTCAGAGCCTTATCTCCTGGCTGACAAAGGTATTTTCACTCAAGGAGAGTACTTTTGCTCTTTGCCAGTAGATTTGAGTGTCAGCATTTGTATATCATGCAGAATTGTGTGCCCAGGTCTAATTTTGGCTTTGTGCTACAGTCTGATATTGTGTAATAACATTTCATGCTGCATAATGCATTCTCATAAAAAAAAAACATTGGACCACATATATAATAGAGTCCATAAGACTATAATGCAGTTGGAAACTTCCTATTGAAAAAAAATAGAAATAAAAAGGAGGACATGCCTGCTTCTAAGTATGGTGGAGGAAAAGATTTATTGTAGGTTAAAAGGAGAGCATGTCTAGAGGCAGAGACATCTGGGAGATTTCAGAGTGAACAGGGTCCTTTATGAGGCCGAATGATGAGGGGGAGGGGAGAGGAGAGAGTCGGTAAACAAGGAGACCAAGAGGCCAGGAGGGTAAAGGGTTGGTGAAAGGGGCCAGATAACCAAAATGTCTGGATTATACAGGGAAGGACAGCCCAGCTTCTGGTTTGGAGAGTTCAGAGCAGGGGTGGGGTATGCCATCCATACTCTGGAAATAATAGGCAGGGGTTTCGGGATGCTTGGAGAACCTGGCAGCCAGATCCATTTTGGTATGTTAGATAGGTACCTCAGTTAACTGTTAGGCCTGTGTTTAAGATCTAACAGCTATATACTAGTAATGCTGGGACTGTACCACTGTAGTAGTATGCTGTATTCCTTATATGTCTGTACTAATGCCTGTGTGAAGAGACTGAGTTGTTAATCACTTAAAAGTGTAATGCATATACTGGCCAAGGGGGCACACACCTGTTGTGAGTTATTGATTAAAGATGTGTTACATTCATTTGAGCTGTGGAATATTTGTTTATTTTACTTAGCTTTTTTCATTTATTTTACATGCTGACCACAGCTTCCCCTCTTTCTTCTCCTCCTGTACCCTCCCACCATCTACTCCCTTCCCAATCCACTTCTCAGTCTCCATTCAGAAAGGGGCAGGCCTCCCATGGGCTTGAACAAAGCATGGCACATCAAGTTGACATAGGACCTTGCTCCTCCCCCTGCACCAAGGCTGGGTTAGGTAATCCAGCATGGGGAACAGGTTCCCCAAAGCCAGTTAAGTACTAGGGGCAAGTTGTGATCTCACTCCTAGGAGCCTTACAAACAGACCAAGTCACACAACTGCTATACACATGCAGAGGCCTAGGTAGGTCCCATTCAGACTCCATAACTGTGGGGTATTTGTTTAACAATGCAAAAAAAAAGTGTCACATTCTTTTATGTTACATTTGTTTAATTCCATGAAGCTGTGTTATTTTGACTGTGTAAAACATCTGGTTGGTTTAATAAAGAACTGAAGGGCCAATAGCTAGGCAAGAGAGAAATAGGTAGCACTGCCACACAAAGAGAATAAATAGGAGAGAAGGGGGAGAAGGGGAGACAGAAAAGGGGAAGGAGAGGATAACACCAGAGGCCAGCCACACAGCCAGCAACAGGGTAAGAAGTAAATAAAGACATATAATAGAGAAAGGTAAAGCCCAGAGACAAAAGGTAGACAGGGTAATTTAAGAAAAGCTGGCTAGAAACAAGCCAAACTATGGCTAGTCATTCATAAGTAAGAATAGGTCTCTGTGTATTTATTTGGAAGCTGGGTGGTGGGCCCCAAAGAGCAAAGAGTAAACAGGAACAAAAACAACACACCAGCCATCACAGAACCCATGAAGCTGAGGGAAGACTGAATCACCTCTTCCCTTTTAATATTGTTGCACTAGGAACCATGTGTTTGCAGGCACATATCAAGTTTAAACACTAACAGTTCCTCTCCCCCAATTTTGTATTCATGGATAAGCAATAAATAACTACAGGTGCCTTATTAATATCCCTATAATTGTTTGCTTGAGGGGTTTGTGGTAGAGATACCCAGGACTTTGCACATGCTCCTCAAGTATTCTAACATGGAGTTTTACTCCAAATTAACTTTGCATTTAACAGGTGGTTTCATGATTTTACCCAGTACTTGTGTTTTGTAGCGGGAGAGTTTTTATAAGATGAAAACTTTTATGTGGCCAAATAAAGAAACTCTATAGAAGCCTAGAGAGTGTATAAACAAGAACAAAGCATCTCACCCTCCAATATTGTTTTATGTCAGAACCAGGGTGGTTTGGAAGTTCCACACCCCTTAGGAGATTCTAATATATGTTTCCACTTAAAAATTATTACAAAAGAATGTAAGAAGCTTGGATCATTATATTGCTTAAGGAGACTGTTATTTATAGTATGCCATAAGATGATTTTTGAAATAGTTTACATAATAAATGAAACTTTTTGAATTTACAAAGATGAAATGCTTTTGCTACTACACATGATTGCCGTCTGGTGATTATTTTACAGGTAATTAGATGCAGAAGATTATGTTGGAATTATATAATATTACACACACTGCACACTTCCATTTTCTTAAAGGGTAAGGAAAAAATAGATGATTAGATCATGTTTCCTGCATAAAAATTGCATTGGCCAAATTTTTGCTGATTTTTAAAAACACTTTTAAACTTTTTGCATCATTTGATTTACTAAAATCCAGATCATTGCAGTTGACCTTTGGCAGTGTTTAGCTGAATGGATAATAACTCAGCAGTTTTCAATTGTCTGAATGATAAGATAACTGAATAAGTAGATAGAAAAATTCCAAGTGCCAAGTGCAGCTGTTTGCCAGTTTGCAGTTCTTACTCAAATACATTAAAATGGAATGAATGAAATGTTCTTTGTGAATATGTATAGAATATTATACAACACACAGAAATGTGCTATGATTTGGACAACTTTCCCCTCCAAAACTGATGCCAGAATTTTATTGGTATTGTGGCAATTCAGAGAGGTAAATGACCCATGAGGGCTCTACCATTTCAAAGAATGAAATTTGAAGCATTTTTTGATTTCTAACTTTGCTTTCTTCCATGTTAAAATGCAGCAAGGCCCTCACCACGGGACTGGAGAGATGAGTCATTAGGGACACTTTGCTGCCCTTGCGGAAGACCCAGGTTAGGTTCCCAGCCCACATGTGGTGCCTTAGTACCATCTGTCACTCTAGCTTCAGGAGAGATCATGCCTCCTCTTCTGGCCTCTGTGGGCACCAGGTATGCAAAAGGTATACATATATACATAAGTAAGAATGAACAAATCTTTTCTAAAAAGAAAATGCTTACCAGATGCCAGTACCTTAACCATGGATATCTAAGCCTCTATAATAGTATGAAAACAAGGCTATGTTCTTTATAAATTGCCCACTCTATTGTATCTTATTATGAAAACTCAAAATGGCTTAGGACAAGGTACAAACTATACTTTGCAAATAATGTATAGCAATACTTATGGACATAATTTCTTCTTTCTGCAAAAGTGATACAAATTTAAAAAATCAAAAGTAATGTTTTCTTAGATTGTCACACTAGAAAATATTAGAAAGTTAATGAAAGAAAATTGTTACTTTGTTTGGACAATTCTCATGTTATATAAAACAATACATTCTAGCCTCAAACAAACCAATTAAAAATCAGTATTCCGAGGACTAGAAAGATGACTGACAGTTGAGAGTGCGCACTGCTCTGGCAGATGACACAAATTTGATTCCCAGCAGGTACCTATAACTCCAACTCCAGGGATCCAGTGCTCTCTCTGGACTCTATAGTCAAGCACTCATATGCACAAACACAATAATACAAATGTATTTTTAAAAATAAAACCTTTTAAACACCATATTGCATACACTACATGAAAAAGTATTTTATATGATATTCTTTTGCTTGAAGAAGAAAACCAACAACAAACAAAGAAGAACCCCTTGTGGTGGATAGTTTTATGTCAATTTGACAAAGGCAGGGTCATCCGAGAGAAAGGAACCTCAATTAAGAAGATGCTTCTACATCACCATACCTGACTTCAAGCTTTACTTTAAAGCCATAGTAATAAAAAAACAACAACAACAACAATAACAACAACAAACTTGGTATTGGCATAAAATTGACATGTGGAACAATGGAATCGAATTGAAGACCCTGACATTAATCCATATACCTATGAACACCTGATTTTTGACAAAGAAGCCAAAACTGTGCAATGGAAAAAAGATAGCATCTTCAACAAATGGTGTTGGTATAACTGAATGTCAATATGTAGAAGAATGCAAATAGATTCATATTTATCGCCTCTGCACACAACTCAAGTCCAAGTGGATCAAAGACCTCAACATAAACCCAGCAACATTGAACTTGATAGAAAAGAAAGTGGGGGAATTCCCTCCAATGCCTTGGCACAGGTGACCACTTCCTAAACTTAACATCAGTTGCACATACATTGAGAACAACAATTAATAAATGAGACCTCCTGAAACAGAAGCGTCTGTGAGGCAAAGAACACGATCAATAAGACAAAACAGCAGCCTACAAAATGGGAAAAGATTTTATCAAGCCCACTTCCAACAGTTGGTTGATTTCCAAAATATATAAAGAAGTCAAGAAGCTAGACATCAAAAGAAAAAAGAGTACAGATCTAAACAGATACTTCTCAGTAGAAGAATCTCAAATGGCCAAAAGACATTTAAAGAAGTGCTCAACATCCTTAGCCATCAGGGAAATGCAAATCAAAACAACTCTGAGATGCCACCTTACACTGGTCAGGATGGCTAAGATCAAAAATACAGATGACAGCCTATGCTAGAGAGGATGCGGAACAAGGGGAACACTCCTCCATTGTTGGTGGGAGTGTAAATTTATACAGCCACTCTGGAATGCAGCATGGCGGTTCCTCATAAAACTGGGAATCAGCCTCCCTCAGGATCCAGCAATACCACTCTTGGGCATATACCCAAAAGATACTCACCCATACCACAAGGACACTTGCTCAACTATGTTCACAGCAGCATTATTTGTAATATCCAGAACCTGGAAACAACTTAGATGTCCTTCAACCAAAGACTGGAAAAAGAAAATACAGTACATTTATATAACAGAGTATTTCTCAATGGTTAAAAAAAAAAATGACATCGTGAAATTTGTAGGCAAATGGATGGAACTGGAAAAAAAATCATCCTCAGTGATGTAACCCAGATCCAAAAAGACAAACATTGTATTTACCCACTTATAAGTGGATTTTAGACACAAAGCAAAAGATGAGCAGGCTAGATTCCACAACCCCAGAGAAGCTAGGTAGAGAGGAGGATCCTAGGAGGGATACATCTGGACTGCCCCAAGAAGGAGAGATGGTTAAAAATTCCTGGGTAAACTGAAAGAGTGAGTAGAAGGGAGAGTGTTAAGATTCTGTCCTTGTCCCAGGAGCCACAGCTGGCCAATGATAATTAGTCAGCCCATTGCCAACCTAATTCAGAAGGCTCTCCACCTTTGACCCCTCCTCTCTTTCTGTCCTTCCCTCTGCCACCCTACCAGAGGTCATGCATTTCTGACTCCCCTCTCTTTTCTCCCTTCCCCTCTCCCCCTCTTCCTCTTCTTCCTCCCTCTCTTTCTCTTTTCCCTCTCTCCATAATAATAAAGTCTCTCCACATGGGCCCAGTCTAAGAATCTCTGCCATGCTGCCTTTCACCTTGCTGCATGCGCCTCACCCCAAGTACCTCTGTCCCCTTCCATCCAGGGTACACACAATATCATAATATGACAGAGGATAGGGGGTGGGAGCATGAAGGTTCAAGGTGGTTGGAGGAATTGAGAGGGAGAACAATAAAAGAGATATCTTGACAGAGAGAGCCATTATGGGATTAGGGAGAACCCTGGTACTAGGGAAATCCACAGGAACCCACAAGGATGTCCCCAACTAAAACTCCTAGCAATGCTGGAGAGGGTGCCTGAACTAGCCTTCCCATGTAGTCAGATTGGTAAATCCCCATCATCATAGAACTCATATCCAATGACTGATAGAAGCAGATGCAGACACCCACAGGCTGACCTCTAAACCAACAGCAAAGCACTTGGCTGAATTCAAGTTCAGCTGAAGAGAGGGAGGAGGGACTAGAGTTGCAAGGGAGGATCAAGAGCAGGATGGAGAGAGACATCCACAGAGACAGCTGACCTGAGCAAATGGGACCTCAAGGACTCCCTGTAGCTGGAAAGCCTGCATTGGAGTGAACTAGGTCCCTGAATGAGAATGACAGTTGAATAGAACAAATTGTTAGTGGGGCCTCTGGCTATGAGACCAGAAATTATCCTAGGTACATGAACTGGCTTTTTAGAGCCCACACTCCCTATGGTGGGATGCCTCACTCAGCCTTGATACAGGGAGGAGGGGCTGGTTCCTTCCCCAACTTGCCATTCTAGACTGTGCTGACTACTTAAGGGGGGGGGGCTTACCCTTTTTGAGGAGTTAATGGGGATAGAGGCAAGGTGGGGAAGCAGCAGGAGAAGAGGAAGGAAGGAGAACAGTGGATGGCATGTAAAAAAAATTCTTATATAAAAAAGATGCCACCATAAAATCAGGATTATGCAAGCCTGTAAAACATTTTCTTAAATAGTGATTGATGGAGGAGGGCCCATCCCATTGCGGGTGTCACCATTCCTGGCTGGTGGTCCTGGGTTCTATAAGAATGCAGTCTGAGAAATCCATGGGAAGAAAGCCAGTAAGCAGCACCCCTCCATGGCCTCTGCATCAGCTCTTGCTTCCAGGTTACTGCCCTTTTTGAGTTCTTGGCCTAAATTCCTTCAATTATGAACAGTGATATGGAAATGTAAGCCAAATAAACCCTTTCCTCCTCATCTTGATTATGGTGTTTCATGGCAGCAATAGAAACCTTAAGACAAAACACTTAATATTATCTGCATTTTACAATTGGAAAAGGCTAATAGTTACTTTCCTTTTACTCTGAGAAGCATGAGAAGAAAGATTTATGGTGGCGGAAGGGCACTCATGGTTTAAGAGGGAAGGTATGATAGTGTTCATGGTGGCAGGAGAGTATGGCTGGGATGCACATCTGGAAGGACAAGATTGCAGAACAAAGTGAATGCTGGTGCCCATGTTCCCCTTACATTCAGTACAGAAGCCTAGCATTGGGGACTGTGCTGGTCACATACAGGGTGGATCTTCCTTCTTGAGTTAAACTTCTCTGGAAACTCCTTCACAGACACACCTCAAGGTGTGTCTTCTAGATAATTTTGAATTCAGTCACATTGACAACAGAGATTAACCATTACAGAAATGTTGAAATTTGTAAAATTGCACAACTGAGATATAGTAGAGTTGCAATTTAACCTAAGGTCATCTAACCCTAGAGCCAGTGTGTTTAAGAATAAAATTATACTAGTCCTTAGTGATATATAAACTGCTGGCTGATAAGGGGACAGGGGAAGAGTTGGGGTTCTGGAATGGTTTCTTTGGTATGAAATAGCTATAAATATATGTCAAAACTCAGTAAGATTAATCTTTAAAGTTATATACCAGACTATAGATGAGTAATATGTCAAAATAAAAGGAAGAATCTGACCAAGGTACTTAAAGGCCAAAATTTTTAAATCACACTAAACAGCAAGTGTCTTAAGGTTAGTTTTTTCTCCTAAATCCCTCTTAATAGACACAGTACCTATCACTGATCAAACCTCAAAACACTCTAATTACCAGAGTCCTCCCTTCATCTCCTCCTACTTTCAATCTTAATCCCAGTGTTGATTTAGCTTTTCACTAAGTCTTTTCCTCTTTCCTACAAACTCTCTGGTTCCCTCCTCTCTGTTTCTTTCTCTCTCTGTTTTAACGAGTAAACTTGTTTTTTTCATTACATTGTATTTCTTTCATATATATATATATATATGGCACTGCAGCATATACACAGGCCCCCAGATGTTAGCACAACTGACGCCATGTTGGACATACCATTATGATCTTAGAACCTTGTACATAGGCCCCATCACCTGCCAAGACAGGAAAAAAAGACCTAATCCATCAAAGGCCTACTCCATAGTTCCAGGATCCAGGGAAGTCCCTAAATGTACTCATTTTGTTTTTTGGCTTCTGTAGTTTTGATTTCTGCTAACTGTCCTTGCTAACTGAAGTGAGTCAACCAGGATGTGGTTTTTATACATAAAAGACAAAGAGTGTTGAGGCCTGGAGCTACATTATTTGGGCAAGTTCCACCATCTGACAATACTTTCTATTTGGCTTTACGAGTATCCATGTGTGTTCTCTGGTAGAATTACCTCATAACAATACTTCCTACAATTTGTGAGAACTAATTTTCTCCTATCTCCATGTGAGTCATGAGGTTCAATCTCCATGTGAGTTCTGAGGCTTAAACTCAGGTCCTCAGGCTTGGGAGTAAAATCTTTTGCCACTAAGCCATCTCACACTCCTGGGTTCTTTTTCTAAGCCCACAATGAAAGAAAAAGAGTAGGAATATAATGTATTCACTTATTTTGTGTATGGTATGTATGGTGTGTGTGTGTGTGTGTGTGTGTGTGTGTGTGTGTGTGTGTGTGTGTGTGTGTGTATAGCTACAAGTGTGCAATGGCACCCGTGGAGGTCAGAGGACAACTCTGAAAAGATGTTCTCTTCTTCCACCATGTGGGATCTGGGAATCAAGCTCAGGTTGTTCTCTGATCGTCAAACATATGTGCTGGCACACACATGCCCATAAATACACACACAGAAAACGTATACAAATAAATGTAACTTTGTAATTTTAAAAATTAAAAGCACTGTGAAGAGCACAAGGCATATCATTAACCAATAGCACATGTATCATTCCACAGAATTACACTGGTCTTTAACAATCTTTTCTCACCGTAGGGCCCAAGAACATCTGAAGTTCTACAAAGATATGCTCTAGGATATATAGTAACTTCTTCCTTTAACAGAGACCTATATAGGCTACTGTAGTAGTTTGAATAAGGATGGCTTCATAGGCCCATATATTTGAATGTTTATTCACTGGAGAGTGAATAGGATTAGGAGATGTGACTTTGTTGGAGGGGTGGGGCTTGAGGTTTCAAACTCCAGGCTGGGCCTAGTATTTCTTCTCCCCTCCCTACTCTAAAGATCAGGAGATAGAACTCTCACCTACTTTCTCCAGGTCCATGTCTGCTTTGTGTCACCAGGCTCCCAACCATGCTTTCCATGGATTAAATCTCTGAAAGAGTAGCAGCACTACAATTAAATGCTATCCTTTGTAAGACTTGCCTTCATCACAGTGTCTCTTCACAGCAACAGAACAGTGTCTAAGCTACTGAAGCAGAACGAATAGAAACACAAGGAAAATTAAAGGGACACAGGAAGGAAAAGGAGCCACTTAACTCCAGAGTCTAGTTGAAGTCTTTTGATATGTTAGTCAAGAATTCCAACAAAATTCATTGTGAATATTGCCTACAGACAATGCATCATTTCCTTATCTTTTAAAAATTTGTATATATAGTACAGGTGTGTACACATGTTCACATGTGTACCATTAGTGTGTGTATGTGTGTACTAATGTGGATTCCCTAACCACTTCTCTACTTTTTTTGTTTTGTGATGGAATCTCTCTCTGAACATAGAGCTCACTCCAGAAAGCCATCTATCCCTGGTCCCCCGACACAGGATTAGACGAACAGGTTTTTACATGGGTGCTAGTGATCCAAATCCAGACCCTCATGCATCTGTTACAGGTACTTTTACCAACTAAATTGTCATCTCTCATAACTGCATCAGGTCATACATAAACATCTCCACACATGCACCAGATCATACATAAACACTTACCTTTACACACACACACATCCATAAAAGAATGTTAAAGTAGCAATGAACCATGTCTAAGGTCTAGCATATATGATCTTATTCCTTTTCCTGATATAAATCTGAAATTTTATGGGAGTTCTAATAAGTATATAAACATTTTAAGATTTATTTATATAATTATTGGATAGTCATAGAGGCCATAACATGTTAGATTCCCCAGTGCTAGAATTATGGGAAGTTGTAACACACCACACATGAGTATTGGGAGCCAAAATCAGATACTCTGGAAGAACAGCAAGTGTTCTTAACTACTGGGCCATCTCTCCATCCCCTAAACTATAAACTTTCAGTTATAGTCAGAACACCTTATACTGGGGAGATGGATTAGTATGTAATGATTATACTTGCTTGTATGAGAACCAGAGCTTAAATCCCAAATACCCAAGTATGCTGTGGGATAATCCTCTTGTATACTGTAACGACTTGTCATTCAAATTGGTTTAATAAAACACTAATTGGCCAGTATCCAGGCAGAAAGTTTAGGCAGGATGACCAGACTAGGAGAATTCTGGAAAGAGGAAGACAAGAGGGAGAGATGCCAGTCAGCCACTCAGCAAGCAGGATGTGTGAAAAAGAGGTAACAAGCCATGAGCCACGTGGCAAAAATTTAAGTAGAAACATGGCTTAACTTAAAGTATAGCTAGTACTTTAAAGAGTTAGCTAATAACAAGCCTGAATGAATGGCTGAGCATTTATAAGTAATATAAGGCTCTGAACTGTTATTTGGGAATAGGCAGAAGGGATTCATTCACCTACAAAGGTAAAAAGCTAAGAAGCTGGATATCATAACATTCACCTGTAAAAAATGGACAGGAGGATTTCTGGGGCCTGGATAGCCACCAACTGTTGCACGAATAAAGGAAACTCTGGACCAGATCTCTGGGGAAAGTGGAGATATTAGAGAGAATAAACATGACAGTCAGATCTCACCCAGCTGTCTTCCAGCTTCCTCAGCCTTGCTCCTCCTGGATTCTTCTGCTTGCTGTCTTTCTATATCTGCCTTAAATACTTTCTCTGCTCAGTTAAGGTGTGGCACCACCACTGCCTATGTGGGAGCCTGGAACTCCTTATGTAAACTAAAATGACCTTGAACTCAGATTGGATTAAGGACGTAGGTCACCACTTCCAGGATACTCCCTGTGCTGGGATTAAAGGTGTGAATTACCACTGTTGATCCTCCTAGACTGACTGTGGGTAGATCCCTCTGCTATCTCCACTGTTTTTATTATGTTTGAAACATATCCCCACAACCAACCTACTCCAGGTTCTGTGAGAAACCCTAGCTCAAGGGAATAATATAGACAGTGATAAATCAAGCAATCCAATGTCTTCTTTGGCTTCTATGTGTGTGCAAAGGCACGTGTAATTGTACACATAAGCACACAGACTATATACAATAAAGACAGACAAACATGCACACCTACCTCAAAAACAAACATCCTATGCCCTTGTGACCTATAATTCAGCCTTATCAATGGTAACCCTATACAATGCACATCAAGAGCCACAAAAATCATTTATAAGACTATTAGAAAGACACATAATAGGACTCTCCTGAAAAGCTTAGACCCATACATGGCTGTGCCTTATCCTTTTACTGTGGGGTTCTATTATGCCACCCCCATATCATGCTTAAAATCTCTTCCCAATTGGCTGTGGCTGAGAATGGCCTCCATGGGCTCATATATTTAAATATTCAGTTCCCAGTTGGTGGAACTGTTTGGGAAAAGTTAGAAGATATGACTTGTTGGAGTAGGTGTGTCACTGGGGGCAGGCTTTAAGATTTTGAAAGAACCATGCCATGCAGTATGGTTCTCTCTGGCTTGTGGTTGTATCTCAGGATGTAAGGTCTCAGCTATTGCTCTAAGGCCATGCCTGCCTGCTGCCATGCTCTTCACTACGATGATCATGGATTCTAATTCTAAGAAAACATGAACTCCCAAATAAAAGTTTCTTTTAAATATCACCTTGGCCATTGCTATCTTATCATAGCAACTACAAAAATAAAAAGTGACTAGTCTTGAAATGGTTTTCTGAAGTGAAGTCAAGAATCCTATCTTTGCCAGGCATGGTGGCGCACTTCTTTAATCCCAGCACTTGGGAAGCAGAGGCAGGTGGGCCTGCTGGTTGGTTTCAGGTCTGCTGGTTGGTCTACATAGCGAATGAATTCTAGGACAGTCAAGACTGTTACATAGAGAAACTGTCCCTTGAAATAGCAAAACCCCAAAACATGGCCTCCATCTTTATCTGAGTTAGAGGTCTCTGAACTTCAGCTGCTATAGGTAGCATCAAGGATTTGTGTCTCCTCTCTGTGGCCTCACTGTCTCTAATAGCTGCCAGGAGCCAAGGAAAAGAGAAATGGTAAGTTGTGGTTCAAGGGGTACAGAATTGGCAAGATAAAAATTTATGGAACTACCTAGTGTTGAAAGTAGTCTAGAGCTACTCATTGTATTTCCCAGATATCAGCCAACAGACTTCATTGTCACAGTTGAATGGTAAATTCACTGTTGAACAAAAAAATTACTTCACAAGTTAGTAGGTTGAATAAACACTTATTATTTCACCAATTCTGTCAGTTGGGAATCACTGTCTTTCTTTATCTGACCCAGGGTTTCTTATAAAGTAGGAATGAAAGTGATGGCAAAGCAGCCATCTCAGGCTCATCTAGGGAAAGATCTGTTTACATTCTTACTTAAATGGTTGTGGGCACAATTTAATTTCAAAGCACCTGTTGCTAGAGGGCCTCGGCATCTCCATGGTTGCTAGGTAGAAGCCACATAGTCTTTTTTCACAGAGCAGCTGAGAAAACAGTAGAGGAGCAAGTGAGAAAATCCAGAGAAAGAGTAACAACATGGAAGTCAGTGTTTTTATATCCTAATTAAAGATATGAAAGCATGTGATTTTTACCATGTTTCATTCATTAAAAGCATATCACTAAGTCCAGCTCACAAACAAGGCAATGAGTCACACAAAGCATGAATATCATGAGGCAAAGAGAAACATAGAAAACAGCTGGACTGACACCTGCCTGTATTCAGTAAATAAAGATGAAACATTTCTGTGATTGGCTGAAACTGTGAGTTCTACTTAAGTTCTTTCACAAAATTTAGCATTAAAAACATTTTTGAGTTGTATTCTGCTGTGAACAGAAAGGCTGTAATATTACTAAATGTGCTACTTTATATGGACGTCATAGATTAGATGTGGAGAAACAACTACAAGCCATAGTGAAGTTGGACAAAATCATGAATCACTGATGAATTCAGCTGTTCTTGTGCTTGGTTACTGAGAGATTGTTGAGGTCTTACATAGCTATTAACATAACACCCATACATGGGGTGGAAAAATACATAAAGCAAATCATGCTATTGCTATCAATAACATAGCAAACTCAGTGAAGTTCATGAGTAACTCAAGAATCATAAGCATATTTTTTGTTCACTCTCTTTGGTACTCTAATCAGAATGCAAATATACTTCCCTCATAATAGAACAGTAACCAAATTCACCCAGCCTCAGTCAAGACAAATTACATGATGCCCAAAGAATTTAAAAGAATCTTTGTCATATGCTTAATAAGATAGAATCACAACCTCTACATATTAAAAGTCCCCATGAATGAAACTAAATGAAATGTAAAGTATACACTTTGAATGAAAAGATATGTCACTGTATTAAAACTACCTATAGAGAATATAACTGAATTGCTTGAACCTGAGAAAAAATGTTTTCACTGATGGAGATGCCTTCATTCTTCTCCAGAAAGTGCTCATACTCTAGCACATACAATAAAACAAATGAAAACTGAAGGACCAACATCACCGGCTTCTTAAGGGCCAATTATACAGTCCCACTGTCATATCTGTAGAACAAAGTGGAAGAACAAATTGTTTTCAACTGACTGTAAAGCTAAGTGCAAGCAAAAGAAAAAAAAAGGAAAAGAAAGAAAACAGGAAAAAAAGACTCCTTCCTAAAAAACAAAGGTTCAGAAAATATTTTTTTTCCACCTGGCAGTCAAAGCTTCCATTTGTGGGACTACTTCTGAAGATGAATCTTTAGCTAGTCAATTCCAACTCAACACAAGGAACAGTTAATAATTTTATTTTTATAGCAGCATGAACACTAATAAGGGCCTCTCGATAGGAGGGTCAGGCATTTTCTATCTGCTGCTCCTTCCTTTCCCCTTAAGTAAAAGTGAGAACCTACTTGGCTTGTTCTCAACTTCTAGATACACACAGAATTAGGCTCCCTCTGTCCTTGCCTATTTTGCACAAATAAAGCATGAAGAGAAGTAACACTGCCTATCTGGGCTATCAGCATTTCACAGCTGGTAGAGGCCCAAGTCACCTTTTCCTCTACCTTGATGAATCCTAAACCTTATCTGGAAAGTGGACATGATAAAATTATAGCTTCCATTTGATGGCTATGTTCCTATTCTGTGTAACCTGACATGTCATGAAGATATGTACTGTTGGTTTCACATGTGAGATCAGATACACACACTACCAGATGCCACATGAGAGTTTATTCAGAGGAGTTGCCGAGTGGGTACAAGGGAGAAAAGCAGAAGAGACAGATAGGCTTTCACATGGTGTCTCCTTTTAAGACAGCAGGTGGGCACAGTTTTATGTCGCCACACCTGGGGGCGTGCTCTCCTTACATGGTGTGTTCTCTCTGAGCCATGTTGGGTTTACCACATGGCCACTACATGCCAAGAATTCTCATCTCACCAGGCGCCATATGGGGTTTACCACGTGGCTGCTATGTGTGGGAATCCTTACATGTACTGCAAAAAAATCATAAATATTTGCTATTTAAATCTAGTGTGGGCTAGAGTGATGGCTCAGTGGTTAAGAGCATACACCATTCTTATAGAGGACATTAGTTCAATTATTAGCACACATATTGGACGGCTCGCAGCCTGTAACTGCAACTCTAGGGGATACAATACCTCTAGCTTACAAGAGCATCTTCAAACAGGCATAATTAAAAATAATAAAAATAATTCTTTAAAAGAAAATAAACCCACTGAATTTGAGAGTTTGTTTCCATGGCACACACTAATTAATCTTGGTTGGAAAAAATATAGTATCAGAAATGTAAAGAATAATAACCTCAAAAGGAAGTGATCATCTTAAACTGATGAAAAACAAATACTCATGCGTAAAATAGCAAACTCTCAATTTTGAATAATATTTTAATTGAAAAACAAAGACGATACATTCACACTATACAGCATGTTTGAAAATATAAATACATTATCCAATGACTAATTGACTACCCATGCTTTAATTTAAAATTATACAATTTTTAAAAATGTATATTTCATGTACATTCTTTTCTTTCAGAAGTTAGAAGACGGTGATGTTCTGTTTCTGCCAAGTATCAATTTTTAATATACAGCTGTTTACACTCAGCCAAAATAAATATTTGATGTTCCTCTAAAAATAATGCAAGAAATGAAAATTCTATGAATAAAAGCTTAGTTATGTGTCCTTTATTTAAAACAGTTTCTTGACACAAATCCAAAATGTCTTGCAAATTAAGTCACAAGCTTATTTTGCTGAAAAATACCTTGATGTTTTTAATCCCAGCTTTCTTCACTGCCCTTTTGTCTTCTATCTTGCTTCTTCTGCTGCCACCAACTGGCTTCCACTACTGCTAAATTCCAGCAACCAGCAGGATTCAATTCAGTGCTTTGTTTTGACTGCTGAGTTCCTGGTAGGAAAATCAACTCAGATGAATAACTAGATTTTTAGGCTGGGAACAGAAAATCACAATCAACTCATTTCCTTCACATCTCAGGTCATCAGATAGCCACACAGTAGCTGGTACTTGTCCCAGCAAGTGGTCCAGACAAAGCTCCAGGCTAACAAAAGAGAAGCCATTTCCATTGTTAAATTAATCGTCTCCTCCTAGGATAGAACAAGGTTAAAAACACAGCTATTATATAAAAGCAAACAAAGGTCAAATCAAATCTGACAGTGTACCAATAGACTTGGAAATTCAGAAGTACAATTCTAACACATTTATACAAAAAGTTTGAAAATAGTATGCAAATAAAATTTCAATCACATTTATTTAATTTTGTGATGTCTGTTTTTTTTTTGTAAGAGGAATTAAAAGATTAAAGATCCAAAACTGTTTAAAATTTACTATTATAAATTAAAGTTTAAAATTTAAACCATAGCTGGGCAGTGATGGCATCATGAGCCTTTAATCCCATACTAAGGAGGTAGAGGCAGATGTATCTCCTTGAGTTTGAGACCAGCCGAGTCTACAAATTGAGTTCCAAGATAGTCGGGCTGTATTATAAAGAAACCACGTCGTAAAAAATTGAGAGAGAGAACAAAGATAAGTTTAAAGTATAAAATAAATTTAAATAAGCTTTGAAGTAATGTTTTTTGTGGATAGCTAGCATTTATACTTCAAAAATTCTCAAAAGTTAACACAACACTAAGGAAATATGGAAAATTATGAATTCAGAGGGTGCTTGAATGTCAACATTTATAATTTATATACAATAAAAAATTCAAGTCATTTGTAAGAAAATGAAAACAATGTATACAAATAGGTAAAACAGTTTTGAAGCCGGAGAGATGTAGCCATGTGAGCCTATCATAGAATGTTCCTGCCTTTTTTTTGATTCCAGTGCTAGCATGCTCACTCACTTGCTCACTCACTTGCTCAACAACTTTGACATAAAACACAATACCACATTATGCCACAATGCCAGAGTGTTTAGATTACTAATTCCATATGAGTGAACCAGGTAAAAAGTGAGGGCACACAAATAACAAATCGAGGAGAAATTGCTACCAGGTATATATCCCAAAAAGGCCTTCAGGTTCACCTGGTTTTAGGAAATCAGGGATTAGTTTTCAAATAGCTTCTCTGTAGACATCTTGGTATGCATCCTAGAACAACTGTCTAGGTTACTTTAAAAAATCTTGAAGGGCCACTTTTGCTAAAAAAGAAAAAAGCACAAACAACAACAAAACTGTCTTTTTCTAGTGCCTGTAGATATCTAATGGATGATCAAAACGACTTGGCACCAATCTTCATATTGAATCTATCTCCTTGGTTGTCATGTTTTTTTCAGTCGTGGTTTCTTTGTAGCTCAGGTTAGCCCTTTAGACATGCCAATCCCTCTGCCTCAGCCTCCCATGTGCTGTGATTAAAGACATGAGCCACCACACCTGGCTTTGCTCTCTTAATTTTAGAGTCTCACTCTACTCAGTTCTCTATGTAGAGATGTTGATATTTTGAGTTCCAGACTAATGTGGCTTATTACCTGTTAGAGGAACATTCATTTTTTTTCCCCTACCCAACGCTTATACTTCTGCAGCAACCCAAATACCATATCTCTCAGCCTTATAAGGTAGAAAGCAAATCATGAAGCTGGGCATTTCTACCATATGAAGACAGTAAGAAAAGGAACCCAACAGCTCCAGACTCAAGTTCTAAGACTGTCAGAAAAGCAATGATGTCAGCAACAGGAGGAACTCAAGAGTTTCCTGGACAAATCACCTCAGGTTACCCCATCAGGTACAAGACCAAGATGTTTGATGGAAACAATAAAGAGCATCTACTGAAAAGATAACCACGATTAATGGCCAACTGCTAAATCACCCCATTCTCACCCCCCCCCCAAAATCGGAAAAAAGCTGCTTCTTCAGCTAAGGAGCCTGATAGCCTCTGCCCAGTGTTAGCTCCCTTCTGCCCTGGAGCTGAGTCCTAATAAAGCCTTGCCTGTCTTGTCCATATGTGACTTAGTCTCATTTCTACTTATCCCAGCATCCAGCAGGATCTAGCACTCAGGTAGTGGAAATATGAGGACTAGAAGTTTCTTCTGCTAAACAGGGATTTGAGGTCCATCTGGGATACAGACACTTAATTTTAAAAAAAGAGAGAATGCACTATGGCTAGAGGGTGTAGCTCAGGTTAGTTACAATATATTCCTGCTATGCTCAAAGCCCTATGTCCTTACCTCAGGAAAGTATCTTGCTTGGTGGATCTGTACTTGGGCTACACAGTAACATGACTAAGTTTAAAAACTACAGACTAAGGTCTGTTTCACAAAGCCTCTGATTTAATTGGTCCACATGAGCAACCACACCTGGCTTTGCTCTTTTAATCTTAGAGTCTCACTCTACTCAATTCTCTATGTAGAGACGTTGATATTTTGAGTTCAAGACTAATGTGGCTTATTACCTATACAATAAACATCAGGAAAATTGTAAAGGCTCCTGGTGACGCTAACATGCAATCCAAGCTGAGAACTACACTCTATTTCACTGGGAAGATGTTCAATCCTCCAATTTTTAAAAGTTTCTCCTAACTTATTTATTTACTTATTTTATGTGTAAGTTGATCAAAGGACAATTTGCAAGGGCTGGTTCTCTCCTATTAAGTCGTTCCTGGGACTGAACTCAGGCAGTCAGGCTTGACAGCAAGTGTCTTTACCTTATGAGGCATTATGCCAGCCCTAGGGCTCCATCCAATATGTAACTGTAGCGTCAACCTCCAGTTTTTTGAGTAAAAGTTTCTTTCTTTCTTTCTTTCTTTCTTTCTTTCTTTCTTTCTTTCTTTCTTTCTTTCTTTCTTTCTTTCTTTCTTTCTTTCTTTCTTTCTTTCTTTCTTTCTCTCTCTCTTTCTCTCTTTCTTTCTTTTTTAATTAATCAATAGCCAAGTGTTTTGGTGCAGGTGGATCTCTGAGAGCTCAAGTCCAGCCTGGTATACATAGTAAATGGCAAGCCAGGGCTGCATAGTCCTATCTTAAAAACTAAAATAGTGATATAAACATATCTTTAAAAAATGCCCCGTGAAATAAAACCTAATTAAACCGTGTGATTCTATCTACACAAAGTTAATATTTAAAGAAATCAGAACAGCACAGGGGACAGAGATGTCCGGGGAAGGGAAGCTAGGAGAAAATTCCAGGGATAGAAACGTTACGAATTTTGATTAAGGTACACGGACAGATATTTATACTTATCAAAACATCGACACGAACAACTGAGTAGTATGATGTAGTATGATGTCGCCTTAAATAAACCGGTTACAGAGACGTGGCTAATTTGAATGTGACTATGTATCATTATTTCTGTTAACTTCAAACCGCTCCTAAGCTAAAAAAGCACAACAAACCGGAGAGAAGAATCAGTGAGAAGGGAGGGCAGACAGTAGGAAGGATCTAGCCTAAGGACTCACTGGAACTCCAGCAGCCCAAAGCAAGGTGTTCGTTTCTAAAACAACTGAGCCCCGAGAGTCCTAGAAAAAGAAACCCGCGCTTTTTCCGGCAGGCGCAAAACCTGCTGAGTGTCCTCACCGGAAGGGTCCGGAGGGAAAAGTTGCCACCGGGGCAAAGGACCCGGTAGCAACTTGGTTCCTGCGCGGATGCCGGGGCTGTAAGACGCGGGGTGGCGGGTTGGTTGTGGATCACAGAAGGAAGACGTTGGGGCCCACTGCCCGCCCGCTGCTACTATGATTCCGGTGTCGCTGTTGGTGGTGGTGGTGGGTGGTTGGACTGCCGTCTACCTGGCCGACTTGGTGTTGAAGGTGAGGGCCTTGGGCCTAAGGCCTCTGCCGGCGGAGTCCAGGGCCCATGCGCATGGTCCTGTGTTGCCGGAGACCTTTCCTCTTCCATGCCAAGTTTCCTCCGGGGGGCTGGAACCCGCTCCGTTGGTGGTGTCTACGTGCACCCTTCCGCGTGGTGCATCAGTCTGGCGGAGGAAATAAAGCAGGACATACCGCGGGAGGGGTGTGGCGGCCTGCACCGCTGCCGCATTGCGGTAGCCCGGTCCTTGCAACTTTTGGTTCCTTCCCTGGAGGAGCCTGTGGTGTGGACTTCGGAGGCAGGGCTCGAAGGAGTAAAGAAACTAAAACATCCGCTTAGGAAAGGCGTGTGTGCGTGTGTGTATGTGTGGTGTGTGTGTGTCAGTGTCTGTGTGTGTGTTTAATGCCTCATGGCATTGTGTCTTAGATAACGTGCCGTTTGTCATATTTAAACTTTACATCCAGATCTATGAAGTCTTGCCAGTTTCTAACCTTTGTGACCTTGGGCAAATTACTACCTGTGCCTCCATGTCTTGTCTTTATATAGGAATACTAACAGGAAGGATCACCTGAAATTATGGAGATTTTATTAATGCACCTCCATAATATACTACATAAATCTGAGGTTCAACAATCAATAACACTTGAAGGATTTGGGCACTTGGCAGAATTGTAGGTCTCCCCACAGACCAGTACAATCAGAATCTTCAGCTTAATCAGATTTCTCTGCACATTTTTGTGGGAATCATTGATGAAATAGATTTGGCATAGTGCTTAGCATCATAGGCCACAGTGAGTGATTGGGTGGGTTCAAAAGTGATTTCTTCTTGTTTCATATGTGGAAAAAATTAATTCCCAAGTAAAAAAAAAAATCTCATCAAACTGGAACAGTCGGTCCCAGATCAAGTTAGTGAGTGATAAGGATGTGGCTTTAATTTCTGTGGATTTCTCTATCTTCATGAAAGCATCAATCCCTGAGCAATGGCACTGATCTGTACCTGGGAAATGGAGAGACCTTGCCTTTAATAATTGTATATGAGTGTTTTGTCTGCTTATATGTACACTACATGCATTCAGTGCTCTTGGTGGCCAGAAGAGATTGTAAGATTCCCTGGAACTGGAGTTACACATAGATCATAGCTCATGTGGGTGCTAGGATTTGAATCTGGGCCTCTGGAAGGACAGCCACTGCTTTATGGGCTGAGCCATCTTTCCGGTGCCTGAGACATTCACTTTCTCTTGGTCTGCTGTTCTACTGTTGATTTTTCTAACTCTGCACAGTGGATGGTTGCTGCACAGGTGTGTCAATCTCCTTGACAAGTCCTGGAAAACAAGCAAACTTAACATGCCATCAGAAGACTGTAGAGACAGTCACAAATACTGGCAGTCAGACTCAGGTCATTTTTTTATGATGGTAAAAGAGGTGAAATAGCCTCATAGGACAAATGCATTTTTTTTCTTATAGAGGTGGCAGTACTTCCCTTGCTTTTTGTAACTGCCTTGGTATTTGTAGATCTACCTTAGTCAAGAATTTTGACCTTTCTAAAAGATAAGGCCCTTGTGACTGTTTATAAGCAGCTATCACTGTAACCCCTGGGGAAATTTAAGAGCTATTACTGAGACCAAGAGGACAATAGGTAAATTATGTACTTTTATTTGGTCAAAATTGGTTTAATTTGAGACTTGCTTAGATGAAAATATAAAATACCAATTCAAACTAAGCTAATTCTTCTGTTGAATCCCCCTGGAAATCTAAAAACAGATCGTCTCAAAAGACTTCTTTCCTCTCTGTGGCAATAAAGTAAACCTGTGTTGTCCACTGTGGTAGTTATTTAGCTGTATGTGGCTGTCTAGCATTTGAAAAAGTTTGAATAGCTATGTGCTATGAGTATAATTTTGATGCCATGTCTCAAAGAGTACTAGAAACAAATGTCTTAGTGTTCTTATATATAGATTACATATTAAAATTATAGCTTGGATATTAAAGATTACAAATATATGGAAATGAATCTCTTTAAAATTTAGCTACTAAACACTTTAAAATTATATGTGGTTTTCATTTTTTACTCATGTTTTTTATGGACTTCATGGTTCTAAGCAGAGGTCAGATTTGGTTGTTTATCCCCCTCCCCAGACAGGGTTTCTTTATGTAGTTCTGGCTGAACTGGAACTGGATCTGAAGACCAGGCTGGCCTCAGTTTCACAGAGATCTACCTGCCTCTGCCTCCACAGTGCTGGTATTAAAATTATGAATCACCACTACCTGGCAAGTTTGAGATTCTTTTTAAGGGCTAGAATAGTAAGTATCTTAAGCTTAATGGTTATCTGGGATTATGTATTATGGGATCTCTATTACATACTCTTGGGTTTTGTTGTCTGCTTGTCTATTTGAAAGAAACAGGGATGACACAGCATTCCTCTATGTGTGTCTGGCAATATTAACCACACCGGTTGTGAACTTTCTCTAATTAAGTGATTCCAGGCACACCCCCACTGTTGCTACTTTTGATTGTTGATTTAGTGGGATTTAGAATCACCATGGAAACAATTTGAGTGTGGCTGCAAAGCATTTTCTAGATTAGGATAATTGAGGGGAAAAACCCACCTTGAATGTGGGAAGTACTATTCCCATGGGATGAGGTCTTGAACTGGACAAAAAAAAGAGAAAGCACCTTAAGCACAAGCTTTTATCTCCCTCTGCCTCCTGACTATGGATGGTAATGTGACCAACTGCTTCAACTACCAACCTCCTCAACCTCTAGCCGCCAATAGCTTCTGCTCCGTGATGGACTATACCCTAGGGCTGACAGCCAAATTAAAGCCTTTCTAGTGTTGCCCTTTTGTCACAGTATCTAGACAAGTAACTACCATAAATCCCTTCCCCAGCAGTTTTTTAAAAAAGATAATTCCTTAAAAATTTAAAAACTATCCTTATATTGTAGGGTATAAACCAGATTTTGATTTTGGACTATATTTCTCTGAACCCTAACCTAGCTACCATTTAATCCCGGACCTTTAATACTTTGAAGAATAGATGTAAGGCTTTAAGATTACAAACATTTGAGGCTAGAATTGTAGCTCAGTTTGTAGAAGTCTTCCCTAACATGCACAAAGTCCTAGGTTTGCTTCCATCCTACTTGACCAGTCATGTAATCTCAGCACTTGGGAGGAGTCAAGAGGATCAGAAATTCAAAGTAATCCTTGGCTACATGGAAACTAGAGGACAGCCTGGCTTATGTGAAACTATCTCAAAAATCACTATAAATCAGTGGTTTCTCAACCTTGTGTTGGAGGACCCTTTGGAGGGAGTCAAATGGACCACTCACACAGGTTGCCTAAAACCATTAGAAAACACAGGTATTTGTATTATGATTCATAACAGGCACAAAATTACAGTTATGAAGTAGCAATGAAAATAGTTTTATAGTTGGGGGTCAGCACAATGTGAGGAACTGTATTAAAGGTCTCAGCATTAGGAAGGTTGAGAAGCACTGTTGAGCCACTAACATCTTGATTTCTTATACAAAGTACTTATTTTCTTTATTTTTAACCTTTAGTTAGTTCTTTATTTATGTTATAAGTCTGTCCTTCAAATTTGAGTGATACTAAACTTTTCTTTCTCTTAGTCATCTGTGTATTTTAAACATTCTTATGAAGACTGGCTGGAAAACAGTGGATTGAGCATCTCTCCTTTTCATATAAGATGGCAAACTTCAGTTTTTAATCGTGCCTTTTACAGTTGGGGACGGCGGAAAGCAAGGATGCTTTACCAATGGTACTTTTCATCTTTAATTTTGGGGGTTAAATTAGTATTTTAATGAAATTATCAGAAATAACATATGTGTATATATATTAAGCAATTGTATCATTGTACTTTTTCATACATTAAAAATCATGGCACCTAGCCATAGTGGTGCATACCTCTTATTCCAGGCTATTCTAAGTTAGATTTCAAGTTTGAGGCCAGTCTGAGCTACCTGAAAACCTTGTCTCAAACAAACAAACAAACATAAAATAATATAGAGAAGACTGGAGAGGTGGTTCAGCAATTAAGAGCATTTGCTGTTCTTCCAGAGGACCCAAATAAAGTAAAAATAAAAAGAAATAATTTAAATACATAAGTAAGTAGATAAGACACTTGGAAATTTATGGTTTTGTGTTCCCCATGGTTTTGGGGATATTTATTTTTATTTTATATGTTTGTTTTGTTGAATGTGCACCACCTGCATGCAGTTCTTACAGAAGCCAGGAGGGTATGAGATCCCCTGGAACTGGAGTGTCATACAGTTTGAGCTTTGATGTGGTAGGAACTGAACCTGAGTCTTCTGCAAGAACAGCCAGTGCTCTTAACCTCTTTGCCATATCACCAGTTCCTCATAACAGATTCCTAGTTAAGAGAATTTGTGTTCATGAGTAGTGTATTCTAAATTATTTTTTGTTGAGAATAAAGTTCCAAGTAGGAATTCCAGCACTCAGAAGACTGAGGCAGGAGAATTGAGAATTTGAGAGAAGCCTGGACAACATAGCAAGTTCCAGCCCAGTCTGGGATACGTAGTGAGACTGACACTCACTCTCTCTCTCTCTCTCTCTCTCTCTCTCTCTCTCTCTCTCTCTCTCTCTCATATATCTCACAAATTACAAAAGTAAGTTCTAAGTGTGTTTAAGCTAAGCATAAACAATTAGATAATCAAAAAGTATACAGTAGTAAAAATAGGCAAACCTAAAATTCAGTTCTCCAAAAAAACTTATAAAATTGATTAAGCCTATGCCATGACTGATTAAGGAAAAAAGTAACTAAAAATCATAATCTAAAAGATAATATTTCAAATTCTGTGAACAATAAGCAAAAATAATATTATAAACAATTCTATAATCTTAAATTTCATAACAACTTATGAAAAGAAACAGATTAGTTCCAACTGTAAAAGAGTAATTTTAATTATTAAAACAGCAGAAAAATTAAAATTGACTTCAGTAGGCAGTAAAATGTATAAAAATAAATGCATGCCCCAATGTTAAGGTATATTCCTAAATATACTTAAAAACAATCAAAACAGTGCTATATAAATGATCAAATGGAGAGGGAACCCTCCAGCCCCTTTTTTAAATTGGCAACAATAGATTTTTGGGGGGGTCAGGATATTTTATTTTGTTAGAACTGCCTATGAGTCAGTCAGATAGTTTAGATAGGGAAAACACAGCCAACTATTGGTCTTTTTACCCACTGTTTAAAAGTTATGAAACATGACCAGTCACTTTGTTGGTGTATGAACTGTGAAGAATTGTACACTTACATGTTTGTTTTTGTTTGTTTGTTTTTTGCCAGGTTCAATTTTGGAATGGTGTTTGGCGTAATTGCCATGTTCAGCTCATTTTTTCTTCTTGGAAAAACACTGATGCAGACTTTGGCACAGATGATGGCTGACTCTCCCTCTTCTTCCTCTTCCTCTTCTTCCTCTTTGTCTTCTTCCTCTTCCTCCTCTCTTCACAATGACCAGGTGTTACAGGTTGTGGTAAGTATACTCTTTTATGCTTTAAACTACACAGATAGATTTTTTTTGGCAATGTATAACAAATATTAAAGTACCTCAAAGCTTTTCAAATTACACACTTAACCAAAAACGATTGGTACAAGATTAGCAGAAATTATCACAGTGTTTGATGGCAGCACCAATACCTGTAGCATAGAATAAATTGACCACTAATAAGACAGACAGCCATTACAGGTTCCCCTTAACTTAGATTGTCTTCTTGAGTTTTGAAACAATTATTTCTTAACGTGGAGGAAAATGCACCTTAATGCTGTGCATCACTCCTTGTCCTTTCTATGCTTTTAAGAATTTAACCAATAATCTCCTTTTAATTAAAACGATTAAGGCTGCAGTTGAGGATAAAGGTTTAAGACATTTTTGAATGATCACTGTCATTTCTTTGAAACTACCTCTCACTCTGTTAGCTGGACTAGCCTAGTACTTGCTATATAGCCCAAGTGGCCCACAAACTCCAAGCATTAAGATTTCAGATATGAGTCACTACACCTTTGTCAGGAAATTTTTAAAAGATTTATTTTTTCTTGTGATGGTTTTATATGCATGTATGTATACTATATGCGTGCTTGGTACCCAGAGAGGCCAAAAGGTTACATCGAATCCCCTGTAACTGGTGTTATTGACAGTTGTGATGGATGCTGAAAACCAAATCTGGGTCCTCTGAAAAAGCAGTAAGTGCTCTTAACTGCTGATCCATCTCTGCAGCGTGCACCTTGTGATTTCCTAATATAAAAAAATAATGTGCTAGGTTTTATTCGTTTGGTTGTAAGGTATTATGGTAATTCTTATTTGAGAGCACATGAGTAGGCTTATACTTTATCTTTGGCAGTGCTGTGCTTGCATGTAAACCAAGTGTTCTGCTCATCAACTGTAGCCTCTGATTTTATCTCTTACCTTTTGCTATCTTCAGTTTACAAGACATTGGCTTACTTTTACTTCATATTTTTTCAGCTTTTATTTATGTATTTCTAACTCACATTTTTTATACACGTTGTTTCCACTCCATGAATTTGTATTCAACTGTCAATGCAACATTCAAGAGTTAGAAACAGATTTTTTTAAAAAGAAAGAAAAAAATCTTGTCTCTATAACCTCTGCTAAGGTGGGCCAATGGGGGGAAACCTGCATATGATTTATAGTAAAATAGTAAATAGTAAAAGATCGTCACAACTCTTTCTTAGAAATTGAGATAATTTGTCATGTAAAGCTGCATAATACATGTATTTCTTCAGTAAACACTTCTGAGATGAGTGTGTCCTACCTACTGGCCATGTACTGGGTCCCAGTTACCTGTGGAACAAAACCCAATGCTCACACTCATGGAACTTTTAGTTTAGAAGATGAGACACTATGATTGTTATTTGGTTATACAAGGTGCTATAGCAACAAAGGAGTGTGGGGTGTACCTGGCACTAGTAAAGAGAAGAACAGAAGGGTGAGGACAATTCACATAGCCTGAAAAAGGAAGGTGGGAGTTGAGAACTGAGCACCTTAGGAATAAAGGGATCACTGTAATGTGGCACACAGTGAAAATTATTATAGTGATCATAAATAAGTAGGTAACAGGCAAAACTCTTTTCCAATGAGAGTTTTGAATATGGTTTATTTTGTTCTCCCTGACTTACAGATGAGAAAACCAAAGCCCAGAGACATTACATCATTTCTCCATAGTCACAGTTAGTAAATAGTGTGTCTATCATTCATGATGATAAGAGTCTATGCATATTATGTTGTACTCTTTTAAAAAGAGAAATAAAATCCAGGCCTAGTGATGCAGGCCTATAATTCCAACTGTTCGGGAGGCTGAGGCAGGAGGATTGCAAGCTTGCCTTGGCCACAAAACAAGTTCAAGGCCAACACAGGCAACTTAGTGAGAACCTCTCCCAAAGTAAAAAGTAAAGGAAAGTGTTGGGAGGCATAACCCCATGATAGATTACTTGCCTAGCTTATATTAGGCCCTGGGTTCAATTTGAGGGTAAATGGGAGGGAAGAAAGAAAGAAAAGGAGGAAGGGAGGGAGGCAGGTGAGCAGATAGGTTGGCTTATTCATTCAAAGAAGTATAGATAATTTTGACTTGCCCCTTTGAGTAATTTGGTGAAAGTCTAGGTAAGCATGTTATAATAGAACAGTATGAAAAGTAGGAGATAAGTTGGGTGATATAGGTAGTATTTACACTGTGAAAGACCTTTCCAGAAATTTTCTCTTTTACCTATAGATTAGCATTCTGTGTAAACGGGCCAAAGTTAGATCGAAGATGGGGAGACCATTTAAGAGTACAGATAGAATGATTCATGTTAGAGGTAATAAGGATCTAAACTAAATTTGTGGCAAAGGGAGTGAAGGCCCCTGGGAGGCTACACATGAAGAAGATGGTCCTACACCCATGCGCAAAGTAGTGTGACAGTGGTAGGGGACAGTGGTTAAAAAAAAGAACTGGTGAAGTTGGGAGGGCAAAGTGGTGATGGGATAAGGAAGGAGGTGGAGGGTTGACAATGGAGGATGAAATTCTCAAACAGTTTCTAAAAGGGAGAAAAAGAAAATAAAGGTGATGGTTTTTCCTTAAGATTCTCAGACATTGATTAATGTTAAGCTGGTGGGTGTAGGGACACTTAAGGATATCTCTTGCTTATACAACTAGTTAGTGTTCAAGATAGAAAAGGAAAGGAAGTCCATTTAGAGAAAAATGTGGTCACTGGCCTGTCTACCTGACAGAATTCCAATGGCAGTTGTCATGTAGAGAAGAAATTATTCTTCTCTTTGCTTCTCAGTTATTGCAGAAATCCTAATTTATCTTATAATAAAAACCCTAGAGCCAGCTATTGGGAGAAAGCCGAAAGAAAGATAAAGAGATACAGAGGAACAAGCTACAACCACTTCTCACCTAGCTGAAAGGGGATGATTCTGTCTCCACTAATCCTCAGAGTGAATAATGAAGACAAGCACAAGTTGAAATGGAAGGGGCTGGACTCTGTCTCCTCTCACTTATATATCTCTTTCTGCCCAGCCATATCACTTCCTGTCTCAACCTTCCTAGTGCTGGGATTAAAGGTTTGTGTGCTTCCCAAGTACTGAGAGCAGAGGCATGGGATACCAAATGCTGGGATTAATTGTGTGTGCCACCTGGACTTGAACTCACAGAGTTCTGCCTCCTAAATGCTAAGATTAAAGCCTGACCTCTCTGGCTAACTCTGTGGCTGGCTCTGTACTCTGATCATCAGGCAATCTTTATTTGATACAATATATCACCACACTCATTTTATTCAGGGTTCATAAAAATACCAGATATGCTGATGCTGTGCGTTGGAACCATGAAAAGCCAGGAGCCCAGTAGTCTACAGTGCATATGTGTGTGTAATTTTAAAAATGCTTTGTCTCTTGTCTTCAATATAGCCTTTGAAGCCTAAGGAACGTACTTCTGGCTTCCTCTCTAATTCCCTGCAGCCTTATTCAGTATTAATTCCCACAAGCCTGGCACTGTGTGCTGTTGAAAGAGTGTTCTGTGACCAGTGTTCTGGTACATCTAATACTCTGCAATCGTATCAGAGACAGATGGTCATTTTGTACTGTTGCCAGCCCAAGAAGACCTGCCATCTGTTGCTATAGTCAGTCACAAACTCAGACTATTACCTTGTCTCACCTACTTATGAGTATATCCAGAAGATAATGTAGAGAAGGAAAAAAAAGCTGTTGCATAAAATGAAGTAAGTTATTTGAAATAAAGGCAAGCTGTGCTTTGATGTAGGCTGTTTTGTGAGCTAGATGGCATGTATGAGAGCTCATCCGAAGGGAATACATTTAAAGAGGTGTCAGAAACAGGGAAGCGACTAAACTGAACAGATGATGTACCCATTATGGGAATGGAGAAACTGTGGAGCACAAGGCACAATGATATTTGTGGAAGAAAAGGGTTGTTCAGCAAGGTCTGAGTAAAGAGAATTCCAGATAACAAGATAGCACACACATACAAACATTAAGAATGTTGATTATGAAAACGGGTTTCATAATCAAGAGAACAGACACTTGGAATCAGTGGAATTTCAAAAATTATTGAACCTCCTTCTGCAAACCCTTCTATGATTACAAGGCTTAAAAAGTGAAAAATGCATCTGCTGTGCATCCCCAGAACAAAATCTGATTGAGAGAGCAGTAGAACTCAGGGTCACAAAAGTCCTGGAAAGAAAAGGAAAAAATTAGGCTCTTAATTCATGTGAACATGGAATAAGGAAGACTTAAAACTAACATCAGTACTATGGGATGTTTTTATGTAACAGTAAACAGTATATTTTTGCTCTTAGTTATTTTCGACTTTTAAAAGATACTATTTTTAGAGCAGGCTTAAGTTTATAGCAGTATAGAGAGGAAATACAGAGATTTCCCATGTACTTCCCACACAAACACAGCTGCCCCAACCAGAGTATTCTACTTGCTAGTGTTGATAAATCTAAACCAGTGGACCATCATCACCCAGGGTCCATGGTTTACATTTCTAGTCAGTCTTGATGTTTTAGGAAATGTTCAATATTGGTAGATTTGATACCCCTAATTTTTTTTTTAATATCAAAAACTAAAAGTGAAGCAAGATTATATGGCAAATAAACTAGATACGTTTCTGACATTTATTACAAAGGACCAATATTAGTGTTTGAAGTGTAGTTAACAGACTGGTAATAAAGAGGAATACCACTGGACATGGTAGTACATGTCTGTAATCCCAGTACTCAGGAGGCAGAGGCAGGAGTATCACTGTAAATTCAAGGTCAAGCTAATAATCTCCCTACCAAGTTACCTGTCACTCTGTTTCAAATAAAACAACAAATATATGAAAAGCCAATTGGGTCATGAGCAGATTATTGAGGTTGCAGATTTGAATAAAACAAGCTTGCCTAAAAATATAGCTAAGTCTGTTTTTCAGAGAGCAGCTTGATAAGTTATATGTATCTTGCTGGGTAGTCTTATGTCAACAAAATAGAGTCATCAGAGAGGAGGGAATTGTCAATTTAGAAAATATCTCCATAAGATCCAGCTGTAGGGCATTTTCTTGGTTAGTGATCCATGGAGGAGGGCCCAGCCATCCCTGGGCTATTGGTCCTGGGTTGTATAAGAATGCAGTCTGAGCAAGCCAGTAAAATAAACAGCACCCCAGTTTCCAGTTTTCTGCCCTATTTGAGTTCCTATCAACTTCCTTCAGTAATGGACAGCAATATGAAACTGTAACCCTTTCCTCTCCAACTTGCTTTTGGTCATGGTGTTTTGTTGGAGCAATAGAAATTGTAAGGAAGACAAAGGTACCAGGATTGTGGGACATTGCTGTGACAGACTTGGCCACGTTTTGGGGTGGATGGTGTAAGGAATTCGGTACTTTTGGCTAGAAAAGCCACAGTGTTGAGAACTCAGTGGGATGTTCTGTGGAAGCTTAGAAGATAAGAATTTGAGAGCAGTGCAGAAAGTGGAGGCCTGGCTTGTGAAGTTTCAGAGAGGAATTTAAATATTCTATCAGGGTCATTTGTTATTAATTAAGAATTAAGATTCTGTAGTTCTGGAGCTGAAGAATCAGCTGTGATTAACAAGATACCAGAACTACTAAAGCAAAATTTTGCTTTTCTGGGACACTTAATTCTGGTCGGCTGGAGCTAAGAAATTAGCAGTGATCAAGAAGAGTCCAGCATCACTGAGGTGAAATCTTCTGGGAAATGTAAGCATAGAGAAGCTGTGTTCCAGAGGCAGCCAAGGTTGTACCTCATGTTGGCAGCCAGACTTGGTCATTTGTAAGAGCCACCCAGGTGGTACTGGTTTTGAAGATATCGTGGGGTCATGGAGAGCAGCTAAGGCTTGTCACTGTGAGAGGCCAGGAGAGCAATTGGTAAAGGTGCAGCCCCAGTGGTAGTGAGAGGCCCAGGAGTGAAGGGGTTATGCAGAAATTGAAAGTGCTGCCCATTTGCAGCAGAGGACCTAAACAGTTTTGGAGATGAAGGTATGGTGGGATAAGCACCAAGCAGCGGAGGGGATCCAACCAGAGCCTAGAAGACAAGCTGTGAGTGCTGCAGAGGGCAGAGCATAGGAAGTGACCCAAGCCCTTAGAGGAGCCCAGAAGATCCTGAGTGGATCCCAGACATTGGACGTTGTGTCATTTACACAGTTAATGTTTGGTTTTGCTTTGACTTGATTGTGACTGTGCCCTGGTTCTTCACTCTTGAAATATGAAGATACATAATTTTGATTTTTAAGGAGTTCACAGCCGAAAGACTTTGGACCTTTAAAAGAGGTTTTTAATTTTTATAGAGATTGGATATTTTAAAGATAGAAAATTTAATGTATTTGAATTTGTAAATAATTTGGGACTTTTAAAGTTATTTATGATTTTAATGTGAGATCTTGATGAATAAGAAAGGAAGGGTTGTGACGTAATAGTGATGTGTTTGTGTGTCAGGTTGGCAAGGGGACAGTTGTGCTGTCTAGTCATATCAACTTGGCACAAGCTGGAGTAACCTATAATGAGGGAACCTCAGCTGAAAAAAATGCCTCCATAAGATCCAGCTGTAAGGCATTTTCTTAGTGTTTGGGGGAGGGCAGCCCATTGTGGGTGATGCTTGTGTCAAGTTGACACCCCAAACCAGCCAGTACATAAATAAACAAGTATAGGAAGTAGCATAGTGATAAATTGATAATACATTTTCACTGTGCTAAGTCAAATTTGTCACTTTTTTGAGAAGAGATGGATCAGTGGATATAAGAACACTTTCTGTGAAAGCAAGAGGATCTGAGTTTAAATTCCCAGCACCCAAGTGTATTTGCAGCCTGCAACCCCAGTATCATGTGGTGAAATCGGGCTAATCTCTGGAGCTCACTAGCTGCCTAGATTAGCTGGAAAGGTGGACCTTTGGGTTCAGTGAGAGACTCAGTCTCAAAACAAGGGACAGAGGGATCAGCAAGATGACTCAGTGAGAAGCCACTACACCTGATAACATTAGTGCTATCTGCAGGACCCACACGTTGGAAGGAGAGAGCCAGCTCTTTCATTCTGTCCTCTAGCTTCCACAGACACAGCAAGTATATACCCCACACATACGTGCAACAGTGAATTAATTAAGGTGAAGAGCAATAGAGGAAAACACCCACTATCTTCTTTTGGCTTCTGCATGTGTGTGTAGAGGCATGTGTACCTACACACACACACTAATTTGCACTTGAGAATTGAATAATCAAGTCACAAAAATAATTACAAAAAGCAAAAACTTGTAAAATAGTTAAATGACTAACAACCTACTCCTCAAAATATAATACAGCTATTAAAAACCATATTGAGATGCTGGTTTAAAACAAAAACAAACAAAAAATGGGACCTAATGGTGTATACTCACAATTCTAATGCAAGAAGGTAGAGGGAGGAGAATTCTTGGGACTTTCTGGCCAAGCAGACTAGCCTAACCATTGAACTCCAGGTTCTGGTGAGAGACATCTTCTCTCTAAAAACAGGTACTGGCTAGAGAGGTATCTCAAATATTAAGAGCATTTGTTGATCTAAAGAGGACCAGGTTCAGTTCCCAGAACCTACGAGGTGATTGATGAATATCCATAACTCTGGTTCCAGGGAATCTGATTCCCTCTTCTGACCTTAGGGCATGTGGCACATATGTGGTGCGCATACATATTAAAAAATGCTCATACACATAAAATAAATCTAAAATTTAATTTATGTGTGTTATATATGTGAATGCTTTACTTGAATGCATATACATATACCACATACATGCCTGTTACATTCCCTGGAACTAGAATTATGAATTGTTGGGAGCCAAGATATGGTTGCTGGATCTTCTGTAAAAACAAGTACTCTTAACTACTGAGCCATCTCTGCAGCCATATATATATATAAAATTTATAATGCAGGCATGTAATCCCAGCCCTCTGTACTCTGAGGCAGAAGGATCTGTCTTAGCAGGTGGGCTCTGCTGTATATTATAAGACTATCTCCAAAAAAAAAAGCAAGAAAAAAAAAACATAGAACTAAAAAATACTCGAGAGATACTAGATGAAAATACAAATTTCAAAATCATGTTTATAATTACAGTATATTTTTGAAAGTAGGTGTGTAGGGGAAAGACTAGAAAGATTTGGCATATAATTGAGAATGGTTTTGTTTTCTGTTTGCAAAGTGAGCAGGATAGGCTTCTATTTAAGTTTTCCTGTTTTTTTTTTTTAAGGATTTATTTGTGTTGTATGTGTAAGATTGTTTTGTCTGTACGTGTGTGGACTTGGTTCTTATGGAGACCAGAGCAGTATGTCAGATTTCCTGTACCTGGAGTTATAATTGTAAGCCACTATGTGGGTGCTGTGAATTTAACACGGTTCCCCTGAAAGAGCAGTATACTGCACTTAACCACTGATCCATTTCTCCAGACTTCAATTGTCCTGTATTAAGAACTTTTAGTTAGTAGTCAAATGATAATTCATAAATGAAAGAAGAGATTTTCTCTGGAGAGATTTCTTTTGGATTCTAAGTCTTATACTGTGAGAAATGTGTGTTCCGTATGTTCAGGCTCTCTCCTTAACAGATGAATGACCCTATATGTGGGTTCTTTTGGCTATTAGAGAATTTTACTGTTCAGCCTGGATAGTAGAAAGCTTTCCTTATGCATGAATTGATATTTATATGCACACCATTTTTAAAGTACATAATTGTAAAACAACTCCTGCTTCTTCATCTGTCCATGAGTCTATGTTGTGTTAAGTCCTGCACAGTTGCTTGTTGCAGGAATGAAGGAAACTCAGGGCCAAATCTCTGGGAAAGGCAGAGATATCACAGAAGAAACACCACAGTCAGATCTCACCCATCTGTCTTCCAGCTTCCTCAGCCTCTCTCCTCCTGGCTTCTTCTGCCTACTCTGTCTTTCTATGCCCGCCTTTGCTCAGTTAAGGTATGGCCCCACCATTGTCTGCCTGGGAGCCTGGAACTCCTTCTGTAAACTAAAATGACCTTGAACTCAGATTGGATTAAGGGGATAGGTCACCAATCCAGGGATATTCCCAGTGCTGGGTTTAAAGGTGTGAGTTACTACTGTCTGATCTTCCTAGACTGACTGTGGGTAGATCCCTCTGATATCTCTGACTGTTTTTATTATATTTGAAAATATCCCCACAAATCCCCTTTTGTGTCAATTTTTTAAAAAGGTTATAGCTAATAGGAAAAACTATATAGAATAGGTACAATAATTATATACAATATATACAAACAATAAATGAGTAATGTCCAGTCCATTAACAATTGACAATTCAAAGAAAATATTTCATTAATTATCCTATTTTGGTGAGTTCAAAGGATTATACTTAATTCACTTTCTTTCTAACTTGTATTACTAACTAAAAGCTATTATTTTGATGTCTCTTAAACTTATAAACTTTAACTTCAAAGTTTCTTTTCTAAAACTGTCACTAGAAAACTATAACTATAACTATCATCTTCAACTACCTCAGAGACCCAAGAAGGAAATAATATTTACCCAAGTAAATAGGAAGTGCAAGCAACTTCCAAAATCTAGAAACGACAGAAATGACACCTATCTGCCTGGACAGTCACCCAAAGTTCCTTTATAAAGTTGGGGGCATCCATCTTCAGCCTATAGGCCCAGAGTCTCTTCATTTCAGTGAAGCAGGAAATCTGCTCTGCCCATTCTGGCACAGTTCATCAGTTGCTTCTCCTTGAGTCCTGAAGAATGTCTGACAGTTTTCTCTGTAAAGCAGGAACCTGAATGACCTCTAGGCTTGTTCTGTCAAAGTTCAGAGGTCATCTTCCTATGGAACCTGCATGTCCAGTTTAAACAGCATACTGTCAAGCAGTCAATATAAGAACAGGTTCTTGTTAGTGGCTAACCATTGCCACAAAGAGAGTAGACTCCATATGGAGTTTCTTCGATGCCCATTTTTCTCTTGAAGCAGATTGGTGCTGCCAGGAGCAGGCCTGTCTCACTGTCCAGAGAAGTCTAAGTTCTTAAAATATTTTAAATGCCATATTCTATGAATCTCTGAAGTGTTTGAAGACTTGTTCATATAAAATATATTTGTTTGATCTTGAAAACATCTCAAATGACTATGTTTGAATGTAATGTCTAACTACTAACTTGCATTACTTTATATTCTAATTAGTTGGTAATAAAAACTTTCATGGAGTAGCAACTTGTATTGCATTGTTAGATGAACTGAATAAGTATAATACCTTAAACAAGCATAGAGATTTTTCTACAGTAACACAATTAATCTCAATATACACAATTTATATACAATATACAAAAATCCAATCCAATGTAAAATATTTAAAGCTAGTAAATCCTTTTAAAAGAAGATTCAATAATCTATCTTTATATCCTATATATCTGTGCTTCTATTTTTCTGATAGTTAAATTGATGGGGTTAAAGGAATGAAAGGCATTATGTACCAAGACTGACCAGGCACTTTGTTATAATAGCTTCCATTACCTTTTATTACCTCTTATAACTTGGGAGAATGTCCTGTATGACTCAGCACAAGTTTTGGAAACTTTTAGCAGTTCAAAGACAAGATTTTTGACTAAGAAATTTTTTTGAGCTGGGTTTTTCTGTGGTAGCCCTGGTTGTGGCTCTTCCTTGAATTCAGAGATCTACTTGCCTCTGCCTCCTGGGAGCTGGCGTTAAAGGTATACACTACTACCTCCAGCTAGGACTAAGAATTTTAAGAGGAGTCCCAAAATTGAGCCTTCAACCCTTAAGTTAAGGATGGTTCAATCACTGCCATCTTCATTGTCACTCTGCCTTCTTTGAAGCTCTCAGGAATCTAGATCTATAACTGTTTAATGCAGTCCTTTACATTTTCTTTAACTTAATAGTAAGACTGATGTATAGAAATTGGTTAAAACAAAACAAAACATTCCTTTTCCCCCTTAATTATGGTAGAAATTAAAATTGATCATTAATGGTCCTAATACTTTAAGATCATGGAATATTAAGTTTAGAGGTTTCAGCTGTAAGACAGTGAAGGTCATGCCTCTTGGTTTGCACATAGGACACTGCTGTGCCCATGCTGATAATCAGTGTTGTGTTATATCTGTGAACAGGTTCCTGGTATAAATTTACCTGTCAATCAGCTGACATACTTCTTCGCTGCAGTCCTCCTTAGTGGTGTTGTACATGAAATTGGACACGGTATAGCAGCTATTAGGTAAAAAGATTTAACTTTTTCTTTTCTACTATATGCAAAACTTTTCATTTAAGAATTGTTCCAGAAATCTGGTATGATTGAGGTTTTTTTTCCCTTTTGGTAAATATCAATATATATCCACCATTTATTACTTTGGAGTAGTGTCTCTTTTATAGAAAAACTTAATATATTGCTGATGTATCCTTATCATGTGATCATCTGTATTCTAAGTCTTTCTGTCATTTGCTTTATATAATCTCGGTGCTTCAGGGTTTTTACCTAGTCTTTATTTTTAAAATTTATTGTTTATGTGTGTGCACATGTGCACATGCTGTGGCATACTTGTGGAAGTCACAGAACAGAATTCAAATAGGTTACAGGATTGGCAGAAAGCTCTCTTACTTATTGTTCTATGGAACAATCTTTTTGACCAATCCTCTAGTATTCACTGAACTCAACCCTCTGCCATTGCTCAGAATGTTTTTGGGGGCAAGAGGGAAGTCAGAAGGAAAGGTCTCTTTAGCCCAGGCTAGCCTTAAACTCAGGGTCTTCCTGCCTCACAATACTATGTGAACTATACATGACTCTGCCTTCTCAGCTGAAACAGTTTCCTGTTTCTGTCCCATGTTGGCTGGAATGAAAAGCTAGAAGGGCTGGGTTTAACGGTATCTAAGCCTACCTAGAAGCCCAGCTGGGAGATAGAACATGAGACCTAGGACTCATTTGGGAATCACATTGTGTTGGTGGTTTTGACTACCCAAATGTATCTTTCTATTCACACCTAACTAATTAGGATGGGAATAAGGCAAGTCCCTTCTTCTCTGATACTCCATAGCAATTCCTGCCATAAGCAGAAACATGCTGATAGGCATGTTTTTTTCTTTTGTGTATATGTACCATAGAAAATGCAAATTACTATTCTGGAGAAGATTAATATTATTTTCCAGTTGCTCATGAACAGATCTAGCTTCTGATAATAGACGTTCATCTTAACACAGCATGTTTGGACAGATGTGCACACTACTGGTTAAAGAGGCAGTTACTTAAAAAAAAATCAGCATGTGTATGTGAGTGTAGGGATGGGTTCCTAAAATTGAATTCAGGTTGTCAGATTTAATAGTAAACAGCTTTATTACTGAGTAACCTCACCATCCCCAGTTAACTTTTATAAATTTCATTTATGCTTCCATTATATTTAGCCTTGTAACCTTGTAGGTTTTGCATCTAGAAGCATTATTATAAATAGTTTCATAAATTACAGTATGTTTGTGAAACAACTTGGACAACTTATAAAATATATTTTCTATTATTCTTTGAGAATTTTCCATATGTGTATAATATATTTTGATCATACCCACATATCTTTCCCAAGTTCTCCCCTCACCACTTAGTAACCCACTGTGTTCAGTTATGTGCATGGTTGTAGTGCCATCAGCTGGAGCATTGGCAATCTCCCAGAAACTATCAACTGCCAATAACTCCTCATCTAGGGGAAATACCTCATGAACTTCTCCCCCATTCATGCTGTACTATTAAGTGATTTGAGCTTGTGCTTTATGCAGGCAACTATAGTCTTTGTGAGTTCATGAGTATACTGGCCAAGTCCCCTCTGGAAGACAATGTTTTGCAGCATTCCTTCCCAAACTCTGAGCTTTATAATCTTTCTGCCTCCTTTTCTACAATGTTTCCCTTAGCCTCGAGGGAATGGATGTGTGACATCAATGTCCCATTTACAGCTGAGCATTCCATAGTCACTTACTCTCTGCACTTGGACCAGTTTTGAGTCTTTGTTTAACTGTTATCCATTGCAGAAATTAAGTAGCAGGTGTCTCTGATGATGGTTGAGAACAGCACTAGTCTATGGATATAAAGATAATTATTTAAAAGGCAGGTTAATACCATGTCTATTTAGCATAACGATAATAGTAAATTCTTCCTTAGGGACTGTGATCTTCTGCCATAGTCACTGTTCTGTTGCTTTGAAAAGACTATGACCAAAGCAACTTATATAAAGGAAAGCACATAAGTGGGGCTTGCTTACTGTTTCAGAGGTTTAGCCCATTATCCTCAATGGCAGGGAGCATGAAGGCACACATGGCACTAGAGCAGTAGCTGAGAGCTTTACTTTCTGATCTGCAGGCAGAGAGAAAGAGACTAGACGTGGTATGGGCTTTTGAAACCTCTAACCCATCCCCAGTGAAGTACTTCCTCCAGAAAGACCACACCTAGGTCACACCCTGTATTCCTTCTAATCATTTCAAATTTCAACTCCTTGATGACTAAGCACTCAAATATATGAGCTGATGGCGGTTATTTTTATTAAACCATAACAACTCTCCCCATTCAGGGTTTTAGCCAGGTTTAATAGTAGCAAGCATGAGTTCCATCTTGTGGACTCGGTCTAAATTGAATCAGAAAACTGTTTGGTTATCTACATAACAATCTTAGCAGATTGGTTTGTTGGTATAGCTCAAACGACTTACATCTGAGAAAGACCATTGATGACGTCTCTGCCCTAGCAGACTGCATAGTACTATCTGCCACTATGAACTATGAATTATTGATGAATCTCATTACCAACAAAGAGTAACTTACATAGTTGTCTTGTATATTTAGTAAATATACTTTCCTCATAGTACCTGTTTGGCCCTGTGAGGCTATGAAATATACAATATGTTTTTTTAGAAATGAAATGGTGGAAAAGCTATTCCTTTTAAGGACTCTCTTACCATTAACTAGTTTTAAATGCACTTAATACTAACTCAAAAGAATCATACTTACATAAATCTTAAGGATTATTTATAATAACTTAGACAAATGTGTTTGAATTATATATGTGAGTTGTATATTCCTCCTTGTTCTTCTCTGAAAATAATTTATAGTACTCTATAAATTTCTATCATTAATTTCTCGTAGAATTATTAAATATAGCTTTATATATATATATATATCAAGTTTCAATTATATATTCAACAATAGCAAAATACAAAATTTTGGCATTTTAAGTGTATTTCAGAGTTCTAGAGATTAGGCCAAAACATCATTATACTATTTTAAAGACATGATTAGTTTTTATTTCATATTTTTTATTTAGCCAGAGAGATTATTTTTAATATTTGATTTACAGTGAATTTTAAGATTATAACATTATTAACTTGACAGATACTATAATATCAGTAAATTTCTTTTTCTCATGTGATTTTTTTACATGTTTTCTTAGAGAACAAGTTCGATTTAATGGCTTTGGAATTTTTCTCTTCATTATTTATCCTGGAGCATTTGTTGATCTATTCACCACTCATTTGCAACTTATATCACCGGTCCAGCAGCTAAGGATATTTTGTGCAGGTAAAAAATAGACTTCATTGTTTTTTAAATGTTTATGTGTTGTTTGGGTTTTGATTTTTTTGTGGTTAGTGATTTTACTGAAATTACTGTCATGAAAAATAACATTTGTTTAATGAATTCAGCTTTTTATACTACCAAAAAAACAAATTTAGTTTGGTTTGTTTTTTGTTTGTTTGTTTTTTAAGACAGGGTTTTACTATGTTGGAACTAGTTCTGTAGACCAGACTAGCCTTGAAAAGTGATCCACCTGCCTCTACCTCCCGAGTACTGGGATTTAAGGCATGTACCACCACTGCCCAGCCAAAAGCAAGTTTTTTTTAAAACCAACATAAATTATTAAAAATTTAAATTAAAAACAGAGGAGAAAACATCATGTTTGCTGAAGCAAAGGAATGCTCAAAACCTGAAACCACAACTATGAAGAATGTCAACTTTAGCTGAAATATACAAAGAAATGTGCAAAAGTCCAGAGATAACATGAGAAGTCAGTCACATGATAAATCATAATTCAAGACTGAAGAAAGGATGGTATGCAAGGATTGATGCTGAACTCTAGCACTGTCAGAGTTCAACCAGAGAGAGAGACTCACCTCGAGATACACTATTAAATAGGGGAGAAATTCTGGGAAAAACAGATCCATCTCAGCTACATGGAACTTGAGACAAATCTACCACAATTCTATATCTCATTTAAATGGATAACTAAGGCTAGGCTAGTATGGAAACAGACTGTGGTATTAGATACCAAGTAAAATAAAGAGTTGAGGTGGAGGCCAACAACATGTTTCAGTAAGCAAAGACTCTTGCTGCCGGGCCTATTTATCTCAGTTTGTAATCTGGGTCCTGTGTGGTAGGACGGAGAGAACCAACATCTACAAGGCATTCTCTGAATTCTGTGTTTATGCCATGGCATGTGTGCATGCACAAAATAAATATAATAAAACTTCTTTAGAGGATTAGCAGTTAAGAGTACCTGATGCTGTTGAAGAAGACTTAGATTTGGTTCTCAACACCCACATGGTGTTTCACAGCTATCCTTAATTCCAGTTCCAAGGAGCTCAATGAGCTGAACTCCATAGGTCATGTAGGCAAAATATTTACACATAAAATAAATTACTCCTAAAATTTTTTTTTCTTAAAAAATGAAGATGTATAAAGTAAGAGGATAGTAAGTCTGCATATTAATTCCCTCATTTCCTTCGTAGTGTGAATCAGATAATTGAGATAAAGTGAGAAATAGTGATTTGAGTGTAATAATACAGAGTAAATGATCTGAAAAACACTTCAAGTGGTCATAGTGAATAAAAGCAAACAAAAGAAGGCCTTGTATCAAATGGGAAAGTAAGCCAATTAAAAAAAAAACCCAACTACATTATTTTTCTTATATCATTATAAATTACCCCAAATACAAATGAGATAAACTCTACTATTAAAATGTCAGGCTGAGATATAGATCACTGGTAGGGTGCTTGCCTAGCATCTATGAGGCTCTGGGTTTGATCTCCAGTACTACAAAAAAGCCCTTAGTTTAGATTTTAAAAATATCCTAAGTTTGTGATGTTTAAAAAAATTATCTAAAAGTTACTCAAATATTGGAAAGTAAAACGTCATAATATTCTATGCAAATAATAGAAAGTCACTTAATAAGAAATAATAAGGAATAATAAGTCACTACCATGAGAACTAATAATTTTGATTCTTGTTCTATGAAAAACCAAATCAGAACACCAAACACAATGGATAAAGTAAAAGGACAAATATAAATATGATATATTCATCTCATAACATGGGAGATAAGTATAAAAAAATTAGGCCATAGAATCTCATAATTAGTTATATAAAAGTAGCTAAGTTAGGTTATATGTTATGAACACAGGAGACAATTTCTTTTTAAATGCCTATGAAGTCGACAAAACAAAAATTCCATATATTCACAAATATCAAATCTAAAGAATGATAGGAAAATCTAGAATTTTGTCTTAATCACACGTTGGATCCATTTAATTAAAAAACAATAATAGATGATGTGATAGTTATAGTTAATTATTCATAGATAATAACAATGAGATTATTTTACTAGAATATGGCCTAAATCTTTACCAAAAAAATTCAGTGCTATATACAATTATTATAAAGTGGAAATAAATTAGACAGTCAACTTGAAAATAATGAAGACAAGTATAAAATAAATGGGATATGGGCTAGACAGATGGTTCAGAGGTTAAGAAGACTTGCTGCTCTTGCAGAGGACCTAGCTAGCTTAGTTCCCAGCACCCACATGGTAGTTTACAACTACCATTTAACTCCAGGACCAGAGAATCTGATGAATTCTTTAG
Source organism: Phyllotis vaccarum (assembly GCA_033318265.1). NCBI lineage: Eukaryota > Metazoa > Chordata > Mammalia > Rodentia > Cricetidae > Phyllotis > Phyllotis vaccarum. Next base: position 90,697,142 of record JARWLC010000013.1, on the reverse strand, counting down.
ACTTCCACTGATACCAGATACAGGGAAAATAATCATACACATAAAAGAAGGAAATAATGGGGTAACTAATAATGCTATCATAAAAAAATTACAGAAGATCCAGAGGGTTAAATCCAAGAGTTATGGAAAAAATAAATAAAACATTAAGCAATGGGGAGAAACGGCTATAATACTGAAAAATTTTCTTAAAAAATTATAAAGTGTAGTGATGTATACTATATTAGTCAAAAATTTATATTAAGCACATTTTAAATATTAAATAATTGCTGAATGACATCATAGTCCTTGTGTTTGATGATATAGTATAATGCAGTTATATAGTAAACAATGTTTAGTTATACAGAAAATATCAGTTCACTGGTAATGTTTATATTGAGACAAATATTTAGATATACACAACAGTTAGGATGTATGTTGTATATCCAGTGTGGGTTCACACACATCTGTGGAAATAAAGCACAGAAGTACGCTAATGATTACATTTTTAGCCTTTCCAGCTTCAGGGATAGCAGTTTCTGGAAGACTAACTCACTGTAGCTGAACAAAGGGCTCTTTTATTGTTATACAATTCACACTTTGAGTACCAGGATACCCAAGCCCACACTTTTAGCATATACCAAAACCTATCATCTAATCCCTCCCACACACCTTGGGACAATGCCAAAAGCAAATTCTTAGTTAATAGCCATTCTGGTTCACTGGAGTCCTCTCCCAACAAAGTTTTGCATATGCTTTGAACCCCTAGGAAACTCTCAGAAAACCCTTCAAACAGAATGTGCTGGAGACAATAGGTAGCTATCACAAAAAGGTAGATCAAAGCTAGGTGCTAATATTCTGGAATCAAAACAGCTGAAGAAATCTGCAGGAACTCCCCCATACAGATATATTTTATAAAGTTAACTTTCCAAAGTACTGTCATAATTAAAAAGTTTAAGTGGCATGCATAGCACTCAGCAAATATTTTCAAAATAGTAAAGCATATTTTGTTTTCTCCACAATTTTCATTCTCTCTCTTTTTTATAAATATATGCATTTTATCAGAAGTAGAGTCCAAAAAGAAAAAAAATTAGCATAAACTTTTTCAAATTGTACACAGAAGCCAGCTAAGTTTTTCTATCGTTTTTTTTGTTATAGTTGGATTTTTGTGGAGGTTTAGAGGATCCTTTGAGACATGGTCTCACTGTGTAGTCCAGGCTAGTTTTGAACACCAGTTTTTCCTGCCTCCACATTCAGAAAGTTGAAAGTGTATGTATATGCACTCTAATACCTAGCAGAAACTAAGTTTTGTTTTATTAACAAAATATAGCACTGATAGATATTTTTGTGGTAAAGCATAAAATGTCATATATTTCAAGACTGCAAGGATACTTTAACATTAGTAAATTTTGAAAATGAAAATTTACTGTAAGGGAATATTTTGCTCATCTAAGATGTTAACACTAAAAATTAACATATATTAATATTTTTAAGATCATACTTAGTAAAAGGAGTAGTTGAATGATTCATGTTATTTATTAAATATATTAAAGGACAAAGCTGGCTGGTGGTGGTGATGCACAGCTTTATCCGAATATTTTGGAGACAGAGGCAGGCAAATCTCTGTGAATTTGATGCCAACCTGGTCTACAGAGTGAGTACCAGGATACCCAAGCCCACACAGAGAAATGTTGTCTTGAAAAACCAAATTATATGTATGGACAAGGGACAAACAACTATTACTGATGGCATGTATATTAATAAGTCTTGTGGTTAAATAAAGAATTATAAAGAGACTGAGGGTATATAACTCAGTGGTAGGATACTTGTATAATATACAGACACAAAATGTAAAATTAAAAAGGAGTAGACGTTTCTTTTTTCCTAGTTCTGATATAAACCTGACAGAGGGGAGGTAAAAAAAAAAAAAAAAAAAACCCGAAATAAAATAAGGACACTTAAGTAAAAAACGTAGAAGGGAAAGTTATATTGTTAGTAATTAGACAGGACAGCAGGAAAGTGAATGCAGGCTCTGCAAGCCATGCAGAAGTTACACAATCATTTAAAATGCACAGAAGATTCTTCCTTGATGGTCTGTCGCAGTGCAGTGACGTATGCACTGACACATGCACTGACACATGCAGTGACGTGCTGGACGCTTGCGTCTGCCCCTCCCGGAAACACATTTAATGCCTCAGACGCCTCAGACAGCTCAGACGCCTCAGACGTCTCAGACGTCTCAGATGCCTCGGACTGGACAACACGTCGGAAGACACCTGGAACGTCAGCCGGCTTTTCTCTGAAGTGCACGCTTTTCGTCGAGCTCTCGGGTTTGTTTTTTGTTGTTTTGTCGTTTTATCGTTGTTTTGTCATTGTTCTTATTGTTTCTAAGCACGCAAGTGCGTGCTTTTTCTTCCCTGATTTTTTTTCTACTCCACAGCCATTTCCGACCTGCGTGCTACTCAGTACTGCGCTACACGGGTCTCAGCCATGGCCTCAGAGAAACTTATGTGTATCACAGAAAACACAGAGATTCCTGCTGATTTTGTGGATCTTCAGCCACTTGTTGAAGCCAATGCACTTGACACCTTCAAAATGTTCGGAGACTTAGATGTCGATTGGGCGCATGGTGACCACCACCACTCTCCTCTTAGCGCTCTGCAGCCACTTACAGGCAGCACCCTGAGTAATGGGGACCGTGATAAGGAAATGGTCATCACTCAGACACAAGAGGAGGTGGTGGACTACCAGGACTCAGACAACCTGTTTATCAGTACTGAATTTGAAAACCAGATAATTCCAATTATTAATCAAGATGGCTATCTCCAGCCGACCAGTTCCTCTTTGTCGGGCTTCATGGAGGCAGATGATAGTGACCTCAGTCCCTTTGATGTGAATCTCTGTAATTTGACGACCATTCTGGATGCTGGTGCAGAGGAAGGCATAAGCCCTGACCTGGTCGACCAACAGTGGGAGCAGAAACAAATAGAAATCGAAGCTCTTGAGGGAGAGTTACCCTTTACCATGTGGGAGGTTAATGAACAAGAAGATCAAATGGTCGAAAGGCAGGCTGATGACTCACCACCTGATTATTCTGAGTATATGACAGGAAAAAAATTTCCTCCCGAGGGAATACCTGGCATTGACCTGTCTGATCCCAAACAACTGGCAGAATTTACAAGCATGAAACCCAGAAAGCCTAAAGGAGACATTCCAAGACCTATAGCTTGCTCTCATAAAGGCTGCGGGAAGATGTTCAAGGATAACTCGGCTATGAAAAAGCACTTGCACATCCATGGGCCTAGAGTGCATGTCTGTGCAGAATGTGGCAAAGCTTTTGTTGAGAGTTCAAAGCTGAAGCGTCATCATCTGGTCCACACTGGAGAGAAGCCCTACCAGTGTACCTTTGAAGGCTGTGGGAGACGCTTTTCCCTGGATTTCAATCTGCGCACTCATGTCCGAATTCATACTGGAGACAAGCCCTTTGTGTGCCCATTTGATGCCTGCAACAAGAAGTTCGCTCAGTCAACCAACTTGAAATCCCATATTTTAACACATGTTAGGAGCAAGCATGACCAGTAAACAGAAGCAGGAAGATCTTTCTGAAGCCTAGGAAGTATTTTACACTGATGTGCCTGGGAATAAATATGCCTTTCGTTTAAATAGTTTCTAGGAAGTTACAGCAAATTAATTCTACATATCTGAAGTTTATCTTTTGATAAAATAAAAGTTAAGTTTCATGTTGCTAAGATGCCCTATTTTATGCTGCAGTGATGGTTTTGTGAAGTTTGGTTCCAACAGGATAGACCAATTCACTAACCTCACGTTGTTGGGATGCCATGCATTTTATAGATATTTTTTGAAGCTTGGTTTCAACAAGATACTAATTCACAAACCTCATCTTGTTACTAAAGATGGCCTGTGTTATTTTGCACTGGAGTTTTTGAGAAGTTTGGTTTCAACAGGACACTAAATCATGAACCTCACATTGCTAAAATATCCTGTCTTCTGCAGTGGTATTTTTATGAAACTGGTTTCAATAAGAGACTATTTCACAAACTAGATATGCTAAAATGGCTTGTTTTATTCTGCAATAGTGTTTTTATGAAGTTTGCTTTCAACAGGTAACTAACTCGTGAACCACATTATTTCTAAAGATGGCCTGTGTTATTTTGCTCTAGAGTGTTTTTTAAAAGCTTGTGTCAACTGGAGACTAAATCACAAGCCTTATTGTTGCTAAGATGCTCTATGTTTTCTGTGGGGTGACTTTTTGTGGTTTGGTTTCAACATGAGACTACATCATAAACCTCACATTGCTAAGGTATCTTATCTTCTGAAGTGGTATTTTTCTGAAGTTTGGCTCCAACAGAGATGATTTCACAAGCTTCATATGCTAAAATGACTTCTTTATTCTGCAGTGATGTTCTTATGAAACTTGCTTTCAATAGGAGACTAATTCATGAGCCTCCTATTGCTAAGGTGTCCTGTGTTATTCTACAGTAGTGTTATTGTAAAGTAGCTTTTGACAGAAGCATAATTCATGAACCTAACAGTATAATGTTGCCAATATGCCCTGTTTTGTTCTGCAGTGGTGTTTTGTGAAATTTGGTTTCAACAGGAGAATAATTCATGAACCCCATATTTTTGATAAGATGCCCTGTCTTATTTGCTTTTGTGAAGCTTGGTTTTAGTAAAAGAATAACTCATGAAATTCATGTCAAACTATATTTCTTCATAAAAATGAGACTTTTGCATTCTCATGAATATGAAGTTTACTTACTACTTATGTTTTTTGATTATGTGTTCCAAGTATTCATGTTTAAACTTTTAGGAATATGTTTAGTAATTGTATATGTGGTTTTTTGTGGAGTTGATGTTTGTAAAAGGTAGTCTTTAAAGCATGAGCAGTTTTATACATAAATATTATCCTGCTAAAGAAACAGTACAGGTTTGTTTGCTTTCTTAATTTTGATAGTATTCCTTGATGTGTAAATTTCTCTTAGCCATTTTATACAGTATAAAATGTGAGAGGATTTAATCATATTACCCAATTTAAGCATCTTTTAGCGAGTTTAACCCCTACCCTCATACTACCTAATGTGCTGTTGTTGAGTGTAATTTTTGTCTGATCAATTAAGAGTAGTGTTTGATTTCACAATAGTTTGTCTTCAAATAAATTGCACATTTGATATGTACTTTTGTGTGATAGAAAAAGCAAAAATAAAGTAACTGTTTTGAGAATTAAAAACAGCTTGCTTGTGTGAATATGTTAGCTAGAAAATAAGGAAAAGGGAAAGTGTTGCTGGCATCAGGTCAGTAACAATCAGTAATAGTAATTCTAACAAAACATCTGGTAGTACACAGGACAGTCACTAATGACAAAGAATTATCTAGCCAAAGTATCTTTTGAGTTACTATTTTAAAAATCTGCTCTGGAGAAAAAGCAAAAGTGGTAAGTATTTCAGAAGTATACTTATAAGCAAAGCATTACTGGACAAGAGATTGTTTAGATGAATGAATGTCTCTACTTCACACACATCCATTCTCACCTAGCCATAATTGTCAAATTCAGAATTTAGAGTGCTAACTACCAGCTTGTTGAAGCTTGGAAAATATCCATAAAGTCAAGAAACCAGTGCTATTGTGTGACTCCACATTTGTTCACGTGTCCATATCTATTTCTGTTAGTAGCATCAGGGCAATATTATGAATTAGTTTGGTAAGAGGAAATTCTAGTGCATGAAATTGAGGGGTTTTCCTTGGTTTTGATTGTTCTGTTTCTTTTTTAGATGAGATAATACTCTGTAGCCCAGGCTGCCTTGAAATTCACAATGTAGCCTATGCTGGCCTGTAACGTGTAGTAGTTCTGTCTCAGCTTCCCAAGTGCTGAGATTATAGGCATGATCTAACATGTTTAGATTGCTTTATATTTATTTTTTAGAATTCAGTTTACTTAGTGAAGTTAGGAGAGATGTAGGTATGGCCTTATGCATGCCATGACATATATTCAAAGATCAGAAGATAACTTAAAAGGGGTCTGTTATCTTCTGTGTGGGACCTGGGAATGGAACTCAGGTTATCAGGCTTGGCAGAAAGAACCCTTACCAATTTAGTAATAGCATTGTCCCCTTTTTATTTTATTTTTATGAAGTTTTGAATGTCCTATAAGAAAGCCTGGGTATATTATTATAAAATTGGAAAGATTTATTGCAACAGAGCAAATTGAACATATTGGGGTTTCTGTTTGGGGTTTTGTTGCTGCTGCTGTTAATTGGACCAGGGTTTGTTTCCCTATGTAGCCCAGGTTGGATTCACTCATGATCCTCCCCCTCTCTGGATTATTAGTTGACTCCCAAGACAAGCATAGCCTTCCCTGGTTCAGTATCTCATTCATTATCTCACTACTATTATGTTTGTACCAAAAAAAAAAATGAAATCATTGCATTAAAAATAATTTTATTTAAAATATGACATAGAATTACCCCCTTCTTATATATGTTTCTAGAACTACTAAAAACTGCATTTTTAAAATAGTTGATAAAAATATTCCTCTGGAAAGCCAGAATGTGGTGGCACACCCTAATCCCAGCACTCAGGACACAAAGGCTGGTGAATCTCTGAATTCGAGGCCGGCCTGGACTACAGTTTGAGTCCCAGGACAGCCAGGGCTGTTACACAGAGAAACTCTGTCTTGAAAAAAAAATATTCCTCTGGATTGTACAAGGAGAGAGATAGACATGATACATGGTTTGTCGGACTTTTGTACTTCAGAGACTGGACTCCTGTTTCAGTCTCTTGTTTGTTTCTCTGCAGGTAAATTTTTAGTTTCTTCGTCAACTATTTCAAACCATGTCCTTTGCTCCCCTCTTCCCTTTTGTTTGCACGTTTATGTTTAATGAACCATCGCTCCTCATTTGCCCCCATCCTTTGAAGACTATTTTTGCTTTGGCAAAAATATTTAGACCAAATTGAGGTCCGGGGGGAGGAAGAATCAGTCTCTATTTCCATAAATGCATGCTTGGGGTAAATGCACCTGTGTATACATTGCACGTGCACACACACACACACACACACACACACACACACATACACACACAAATTTTAAAGATTTTGAAACCTTATTAAAAATTTTAAAATATAATATTTCAGTGTATGCATGCCCATATGTGCTACGGTATATATTTATGTGGGAGTCAAAGTACAACTTGTCAGAGAACGTGTTTTGCCTTCTCCTATGTGGGGCCTGGTGACTCAGGTCCATGAGATGTGGCAGCAAATGCCTTTGTCCACTAAGTTGTTTCAATGCCTCAGTATGAAAGTATCAAATATAGTTAGCAAATGTTAAAAAATACCAAAATTATATTAGTCTCATTGACCCCATGTCTTATATCTGGTACAAATACAATTATTATAAACTCATTTTAATTAGCTGGGTGGTGGCAGCACATGCATTTTAATCCCAGTACTCAGAAGGCAGAGGCAGGTGGATCTCTGTGATTTTGAGACCACCCTGGTCTACAGAGAGAATTCCAGGACAGCCAGGGCTGTTACACAGAAAAGCCGTGTCTCAACCCACCCTGCAAATCTTTTAATTACTGCGGGTGGGTGAGGGGAACTTTTTTAAGCCAGATATATGGGATTCGCTGAAGCTGGAGCTACAAGCGCTTGCAGTTACCGGAGTTACCGGTAAGTGAACTCGGGTTATCTAGAAGAGAACGTGCTTTTGAGGGCTCAGCCATTTCTCCAGCCTGTAAACCTACCCATTAACAAATTCTCTATCACTTAGCGTATTTCACAGCACTGTGATAAACCAAGTAAAGACACATGTGCCAGAGCAGGGCGGAACTGGTCACAGAAAGGAGAGCTCTAAGAATGCCAGCTCTAGGAAGGCGGGCTCTAGGAAGGCGGGCTCTAGGAAGGCGGGCTCTAGGAAGGCGGGCTCTAGGAAGGCGGGCTCTAGGAAGGCGGGCTCTAGGAAGGCGGGCTCTAGGAAGGCGGGCCCTGCAGCTGTGGCAAAAGAAACCCAGCATTGCTCCACTAAGAGGAGGGCAATTGCTCCTACCAAGGTCTGCCAAAGCAAAAATAATCCTCAAAGGATGGGGGCAAATGAGGAGCGATGGTTCATTAAACATAAACGTGCAAACAAAAGGGAAGAGGGGAGCAAAGGACATGGTTTGAAATAGTTGACGAAGAAACTAAAAATTTACCTGCAGAGAAACAAACAGGAGTCCAGTCTCTGAAGTACAAAAGTCCGACAAACCATGTATCATGTCTATCTCTCTCCTTGTACAATCCAGAGGAGTATTTTTTTTTTTCAAGACAGAGTTTCCCTATGTAACAGCCCTGGCTGTCCTGGAACTGAAACTGTAGTCCAGGCCGGCCTCGAATTCAGAGATTCACCAGCCTTTGTGTCCTGAGTGCTGAGATTAGGGTGTGCCACCAAAATCTGGCTTTCTAGAGGAATATTTTTATCAACTATTTTTAAAATGCAGTATTTTAGACCCCAATTAGGTCTCTAACTGAAACTGAGCTCATGGTTTTAGATTGCCTAGCTAGTGAGACCCCAGGGTCTGCCTGTCTTCACCCTCAGTACTGAAATAACAGATAAGTACCTCTTCTGTCCTTGGCTCTCAGATAAATTCTAGGGATTTCAGTTCAGATTCTTACGCTCACACAGCGTTTTACCTATTGAACCATTTCCCCAGCCCTAAGAATTTTGCTTTCTAATTTCACTTTGACTTTTGTTTGTATATACTTGAGGTTTCTATTAAATAACATGTGCGTGTTTAAATTAAGGATATATATGTATATTATATAAAGAAGGCATAGTTAGAAAGTGTTAGATTAGACAATAATCTCATATAGCCTTCATAATTATAGTAATATGTACATTTCAGATTTTAGTATCTGAAATGAAGGCAGATATAGTGAACATCTGTCTGTTTCAACAGTAAGTATATCTCTCTGCCTCACAACAATGCCATGAAGCCCAGCAAACTATATTATTCTTACTACTCTTGAACTTACTACTCTTATTCTCTCTCTTTTCAGGTATATGGCATAATTTTGTCCTTGCTCTCCTTGGAATCTTAGCTCTTGTTCTCCTCCCAGTAATTCTCTTGCCATTTTACTATACTGGAGTTGGGGTACTTATCACTGAAGTCGCAGAGGTAAATAATAGATCACATAGGTGTTCTCTCACCAAATGCTCTGTTGTCATCCTTCAGATCCCTTCAAATGAAAACATACTGTTGGGAAGTACATTGGACTTTTTTTTAATGTCATGCAAATTGATTTTTATTCTGAACTAAAGGGGTTTGTTGATAAATACTTTAACTTCATTGTTTATTTTTATATTTCTGCTTTTAACACTACTGAGAAGAATAAGTAAACCTAGGTTACCCAGCCAAAATGTTTTGTAGGAGTTTTATTGCCAATTCTGTATTTTAATAGCTACTATGATGCTTTCAAGTCTCTGTTCATATCTTTTCAAGGGGAATACTGCCTTTGTCTGTATATTTAGGGCTGTTTATATAAAGACTTATCATGTGGTTTTGTCCACTAATGATGCAGGAGTTTCTCTTGAATTTGTAAAAAATTTTATTTATGTTTATATATACTACACATATGTGAGTACCAGTAAAAGCCTTCTAGAGGACAGTGTTTTATCCCTTGAAACTGGAGTTAGAGGTGATTTTAAGCTACCTAAGATGGATGCTGGGAACTTAACTCAGGTCCTTTGAACAAGCAATAGTGCCCCAAATTCTAGAAGAGTTTCTGAGATCCCCTGGAGCTGGAGTCACAGTATGGGGATATGTTTCCAGATTGTTTTCATTAAATTTGAAACATATCCCCACATCACAGTTTCTTGAGAGCCATCTTACACGGCACTAGGAACTCAGGTCCTTTGGAAGAATAGCTAAACTGTTAAGCCATCTCTCTTTAATTTTAATTAGTAGGTATTTTGTGTGTATTTATAATCTGTATTCAAATGGGTGCGTACATGTGTGTGTGTGTGTTGTTGTATATGGAGGCCAGAGGTCGACATCAGGTGTTTTTCTTAGTGCCCTCCCCATAATATGGGTTTATTTATTGAGATAAGGCCTCACTATGTATTCCTAGATTTTCTAAAACTTACTATGTAAAGTAGGCTGGCCTTGAACTTATAGAGATCCTCCTGCCTCTGTCTTCTCAGCTTCTCAGTGTTGGGATTAAGGGAATACACCTCCACACCTATACCCCTTACACTTATTTTTTAAATTGTATTATTTTATGTGTATGGGGTTTTGCCTACACACATACATACATGAATGTGTATATGTATACATATACATAAATACATACATATATCATGTAGTATGAGGTTTCTGGCCCGGACTTTCGGGCCTAGCCTCAAGGTTTAGACCCACAGACCCACAGACCCACAGACCTGCAGAGACTCACAGATGCTCACAGTAGTTTTAGGTTGATCGGCTTGCCCAGGCATATAACTTGCTAACTCATTACCCTTAATCCAACCCATGACTCTTATCCTGTTCAGCAATGGGGCTCAGTACCTTTTCTTAGAGCAACATAGTTGTCCTCTGCTTCTTCCAGCTTCTCTCTGGCATTCTGCACTGTGCTTCCTGTTCTTAGAGTTTTTCTTAGTCTGGTAGCCCCGCCCACACTTCCTGTCTGCTTTTGGCCAATCAGTGCTTTTTATTAAACCAGTGGGTGGGACAATTATTTACAATGAAACATCATAATCCCCTACAATATCAGGTGCCTGCCTAGGATCCATAGAAGCTAGAAAATGGTTTTGGATTCCCTGCAACTGGAATTACAAACAGGTGTGAACCACCATGTGGGTACTAGGAACTAAACTCTGGGTTTCCTGGAAGAACAACCAGTGCTCTAACCATTAAGCAATCTTTCTAGCTCTCCTTAATTTTTGAGACTTGGGTTTTCATTGAGTGTGGAGCTCACTCATTTGACTATGATAGCTGGAAGCAAGGCCCAGGGATCTCATTGTCTCTGCTTCCTAATGTATAAACCACTATATCTGTTTGGTTTTTTTGTGGGGGGGGGCACAGTTCTGGGGATCCAAACTCAGGTCCTTATGCTTGCACAGCAAACACTAATCAACAGCTGCCTCCCCAGCTTCTGTTCCTTTTCATTGTGCTCTTTTTTCCCCTGAAGGCTGGTACAGATTTTTTTTCTTTTTAAAAATGTATTTATTTTGCTACAGAGTCTGACCGTGTAGATCTAGCTAGCCTCAGATTCACAGAGGTCCACCTGCCTCTGTTTCCACTATGCTGAGGTTGCAGATGTGTGCCACCATACCTAGCTTATTTATTTACTTTTAGAATAGCAGAATTTGTTTATATGTATTAGGTGCATATTTATTCTGTTTTGGTTCTTTTTCATTTAGAAAATATTCTTTGACAAGTGCATATAATATATTTTGATCATATTCACTCCTTCCCTTAACTCTTCCCAGGACTACTTCCATCTCTCTGTTACCCCCACAACTTCATGTCCTCCCCCCACTATGTAATTTGCTAACCCATAGGCTCCAATTTGTACTGTACATCTATATACTTCTAGATGTGGGGTGGCCATCCACTGGAGAGCGGTTTGTTGTGTCTTGGCTTTTTTGTTCTTTTTCTTACATTAAAAAGTTTAGGTTTTTTAACTCTTCAATTTCATTTTATATGCATGGGTGCGTATTTTACCAGTGTGTCTGTGTACCCTTGGAGGCCAGAGCAGTGCATCAGATACCCTGGAACTTTAGTTAATGACTGTTGTAAGCCACTGCATGGGAGCTGGCAATGGAAACTGGATCTTCTGCGAGAGCAGCCAGTGCTCTTAACCACTGAGGCATCTCTCCAGCCCCTCATAGTGTTTTTGATTTTCATCTCTTTGTGCTGCTGGTGATCAAAGTTAGGACCTGGTACATACTAAGCCTGTGTTGTATACCTTACTTCTTTTTTCTTTTAATCTTAATAACCAACAAATAGGGTTTTTTATTTTGAAGTTGTGAAAACTTCATAATCTTGGTGAACTGGGAAATGCAATTAAAATTGTTTGACTATAATTTTGAATTTAAAAATGGACTATTTTATGCATTATTCAAAATATTTTGATTAGAAGAAAATTCCAATCTGAATGGAAAGGAATTGGAAAGTGGAGAAGGTTGTTAGAATTAGGGGAGGGGCGAATAAGTTCAAAATACGTTGTGTGAAATTCTCAAAGAACTAAAAAATGTTAAAAAGTATCCTACTTTTAATCAGTGCAGTGTCTTTTACTATGGCTAGTTTAGCTTGATTATAGATTACTATTATACATTGTCCAATTTGATTTTCCTTCTTCCCAAGGACTCACCTGCCATTGGACCCAGAGGCCTTTTTGTGGGAGACCTTGTCACTCATCTTCAGGATTGCCGTGTTACTAATGTACAAGATTGGAATGAATGTTTAGACACAATTGCATATGAGCCCCAAACTGGTTACTGTATAAGTGCATCAACGTTACAACAATTAAGCTTCCCAGTTAGAGGTGTGTGCATTTTCTCAATATAGCATAATTCTTCAAGTACCAGTCCTTTCCATTACTAACCCTGAGACCATATCTATTGATTTATTTTGTTCCAATTGTTTTAAAGCAAGTTATTAAAATAAATAAGCCTGAGCTAATAGATACTCTGCTTGGTATGTTGGGTATTTGTTTCCTGTATTATATATTGTTGAACTTCTAATTTCTTTTATAATATTCTATTTGACTTTTAGAACTCAAAACATTATTTGGGCTGAATGTATAACTCAAGTGATAAAAGATTTGCATAGCATGTCAAGGACCTGAGCTCCATCTCTAGTACCACAGAAAAACAATAATTTTAAAAATGTGTAAGATCAGCTGGGTTGTGGTGGCACACACTTTTGACTCCAGCACTTGGGAGGCAGAGGCTCCTGGGAAGATCTCTGAGTTCAAGGCCAGCGTGGTCTACAGAGTGAGTTCCAGGACAGCCAGCTAGGGCTACATAGAGAGGAAAACTATGTTTGTTTGTTTCTCAAAACAAATGAAAGAAACCAAACCAAAAATGTGTAAAAATCAGCTTCCATGCGCAACAGTATGGACTCTGGGTGTGTAGCTCAGTAGTAGAATGGGAGAATATTTGCCTGCCTTTGCATGAGGCCCAAGGATCAATCCCCACTACAAATAAAACCAAAACCAAAAATCAAAACAACTATCAACTGTAATTAGTTAACCACATTTTAGTAAATACTCCAGTGTAGTATATTTTCATACATGTAGACACATACTTGCTTCTAAATTTAAGTCTAATTTTAAGCATTTAAAAAAAATTGAGATTATAATATACTTATATTTCTTCCTTCCCTTCTTTCAAACCCTCCCATATACCTCTCTCTACTCTCCTTCAAATCCATGCTCCCTTTGTTTGCTAATTGGTATTGCATGCATAGATGTGTAAGTATATACATACATATTCTTAAATGTAACCTGTTCCTGTCCATATAATGTGACTTGCATGTTTTTACTGCTGATCATTCAGCAATGAACAATCAGTTGATGTGCTCTTCCCAGGGAGATCGTCTTTCCGACTCCCAGCTATGTCTAATATTTTAAACATAACAAGAAACAATTCTAAGCAGAAGCATTTTTCCCTTTGGTGCTAGATGAACACTGAGTTAAACCTGTTTACGCTATTGTATTAACAGATAAAGAACTAATAGCTAACAACCAAGGAAATGAGATCAAGGCATAAGCATTTTTGTTTTGTTTTGTTTTGGTTGAAATAGGGTTTCTCTGTATAACAGTCCTGGCTGCCTTAGAACTCACTCTGTAGACCAGGCTGGCCTCGAACTCACAGAGATCCACCAGCCTCTGCCTCCCAAGTGCTGGGGTCAAATGTTTGTGTCACCACCAACCAGCTGCATAAGCATTCTATAATAACACACAGACATGTAATATAGAGAACTGAGAACAAATCAAAAGAAATTGACAAAGACAAAGCCCTCTACATAAGTGAATCCTTTCCTAGATGGGTGTTGTTACACACATTTAATCCCAGCACTTAGGAGGCAGAGGCAGGTGGATCTTTAAAAAAAAAGAAAAAGAAAAAAAAAGAATCCCTTCCTTTTCTTACTAAAATATACCTAAACAGAAGCAGTTCTAGTAGCCATATGTGGATACTAACATGTCCAGACCTATTTGGGGGTAGTGTTGTTTAGAGTGTTTTGTGTGGCAGAGATGCAGAGGAGGTTGTCTTGAGTTTCAAAAGGACCTGGGAAGTAGGTTTGTTTATTGGCTTGGCCTGTGCAGCAGGTGAGAAGGCTAAAGCTGGGTTTTTTTTTTTTTCTGAAAACCTGCTAAATTTATTTAACTCAGAAAATGTCACCTCCCGATTTCAGATTTTAATTTTCCATGTATCCATGAGCTTTTTATTAGAAAATATTTTCCTTATTTCTACATTTATTTATTTATTGTGTGTGTGTATGTGGAGAGGTTGCAATTGTATGGAAGTCAGAGGACAACTTTGTGAAATTGCTTCTCCACTTTTCTGGGGGTTCAAGGGATGGAACTCAGATCATTGGGCTTGCCTAGTTGGGTGGCAAGTGCTTATACTTCATCAGCCCTTCTCTGCTTTTTAATATTTAGGTTTTTTAAAAATGTAACAGTGTTATTATGCTTTCTAAGTCTTTTCAGTTTATCACAATGCCCCTTGTTTCTGAAATGTCATCTATTTATTGAAACTGAGTCACTTGTTTTCTCAAAATTTGCATAGTCTGTCTCTTTTGAATATAGAGGTTTGATCTGACTCAGGATTCTTTCCCTCTCCTTCCTGCTCCTGTCTGTCTGTCTGTCTCTGTCTCTTGCTCTTTCCCTCCTTCCCTTTAAAGTATTTCATAGGTAATGCTTGCTACTCTTTTTTATATGACATTGGGATATGCCCAGATGGCTAGTATTCTCTTGTTCATTGATATTAATGTTTTTTGGGGGGGTTTTTTAGTCACCAATCTAATTCTTTAAGGTTGAAATACTTGTCAGAGTCCCTTACTCCCAAAAGTTCCTTTTAGGTGTAAGTAGACAAGCCCTTCTTCGCTATAGTGCAGAAAGAACCTGGAGTTACTATCCCAGAGCCCAAACTCACTCTAGCTTTAGCTTTATGTGGGTCAGTTTATAAAGACAACTAACCTGGGGTAAGTGCAGCCGCTTTGTTTGCATGTTTGTTTATTTTTTGGACAGGGTCTCATATAATCCAAGTTAGTCTTGAAGTCAGTACTTAGTTGAAGATGAGCTTGAATTTCTGGTCCTTCTCCTTTTACTTCCTCTGTGCTGGGATTGTATGTGTGGGCCACCTTGCCTGATTTATAGGATGCCAGGGAATGAACCCAGGGTTCCATGTGTGCTAGACAAACACTGTACCAATTGAACTATAAAAACCAAGTATAGCTTCTCATTGAGTCCTTTTAATATTATGAAATCAAATTATAGCCAGTAGCTCTCAAGATAGATAATACATTATCAGTTGCTTCCAGATTTATATGCCATTCTACTTAATGTTTTTGTCCTTAAAAAGCATAATTTTTAATATACTTCTGTATAATAAGTACTGTGTTTCTTTTTAGCATACAAACGACTAGATGGTTCTACTGAATGCTGTAACAATCATAGCCTCACAGATGTGTGTTTTTCCTACAGAAATAATTTTAATAAGCGTTTGGTAAGTTGTCCCCAAGGCAGTCTTACTTGTCTGATATAATTACTAACATAAATAAATAACGCTAAAACAAGAGCTATAAAATTTTCTTCTTATTCCACTTTGTGTCCTTTAATTAAGATCTCTATATTTCAAATATCACATTTAGTCTGAGATTCTAAAAATCTATAGTGGTATGATAGCCATAGAGTAAAAATGGAATATTGAAATTTAATTTATGGTAGGTACACATTAATAGCATTCCTTTTATATGAAGGTCATTCCTAATCTGCTGGGTAATGAGAAAAATATAAAGGAATGCAACTGAGATTTTTCCTTAATAAATATTTTTTAATATTGACTAATTTTGTATTTTTAGCATACATGCCTACCTGCCCGGAAAGCAGTTGAAGCTACTCAAGTTTGTAGAACCAATAAAGATTGCAAAACCAGCTCAAGTACAAGTTTCTGTATAGTACCATCTTTGGAAACTCACACTCGATTAATAAAAGTGAAACATCCACCTCAAATTGATATGCTATATGTAGGGCATCCCCTGCATCTTCACTACACAGGTGGGTGTTATTGGAATAGACTCTTAGAAATCATTAAGATCATATATATTCTCAGATGCAAGAACTCAACTCAATATAAATCCCTGTATTGATTCCATTTATTATAAATTTGATCACTTATCAATCAAAATTTTATGAACTTGTTCTTAAGCATTAAGTAGAGTTAAAATATAAGAAAAATAACCAGCCTATAGAGAATGACACTTATTTTTTCTTCCCTATAATTTTTGCCCAAGTGAGATAGATAATCTCAGATGTTTTCCATGAGTTCATAAAATGTATCTAAACTCAGCTGAGCAGTGGGGGTGCATACCTTTAATCCCTGCACTCAGGATGCAGAGACGGTGGATATCTGTGAGTTTGAAGCCAGCCTGGTCTACAGAGCAGTGTGAGTTCCAGGACAGGATCTAAAGCTACACAGAAGAATCCTGTCTCAAAAACAAAATAAAACAAAACAAAACACAAATGTATCCAAACTCTCCAAAACAGTGGCAAGAGCTGCATGCTCTTGATATTACCAGAATACATAAAAGTGCATGACATATAAATGATTTTGTCTTTTGAGACAAAGTCTCATATAACCAAGACTGGCCTCAAACTCCCTATATGAATGAGGATAATGTTGACCTTTTGATTTTCCTGTTTTCACTTCCGGAATGCTGGGGTGATAGGGGTAAACTGCCACACTCTGTTTTATATGGCCCTGGGGATAAAACCCATGGCTTCATACCTACTAGGCAGGCACTCTACCACCTGAGCTTTATCCCCAGCCATCATCAACATCCCTTGCCCTTGGAAACCAGTAATATACTTTCTGTTTCTATAAATGTGCCTGTTACATAAGTTTCATATAAATTGAATTTTTACAATTGGCTTACTTCATGTAGCATAATGTTTTTAAGGTTCATCCTTGAGTGGTCATATTTCCTTTATCCACTTAGATGAATATTTGCATTTTATGCTTTTATTTAAAAGGCTTTTTGTGTGTTTATTATGCTTTTGTTTTTATTCAGAGATTCACTATGTAGCCCTGGCTGGCCTCGAATTTGGTACATATACCAGGCACACCTTAAACTCATAGAGAAATATCTGTCACTGCTGAATGCTGGGACTAAAGGCACACACCACCACAGACAACATTGCTGCATAATTTTTGTTCTTTTTGTTTTTTGAGGCAGGGTTTCTCTGTGTAGCCCTGGCTGTCCTGGAACTCACTCTGTAGACCAGGTTGGCTTCACACTCAGAGATCTGCCTGCCTCTGCATCCCCAGTGCTGGGACTAAAGGTGTGCACCGCCCCATGCAGCTTGCCTTATAGTTATATATAGTGAAAGACAACTTACATCCTTTTCCTTGTTTATTGGTTTGATGTTAAGTGACTCTAGGCAGCTATTGAGTATACTCTAAATAAGTGAAGAAATGGTTCTAGTTGGGCTTAATTTAGAAATGTGGACTATGAGTTTTGCCTCATGACTGGATGCATTTAAACCAAAACAGATTTGTGGAATTCACAGAGTACAGTGACTTTAAAGATGCCCTTGTGTTAATCTATTTTACCAATAAAGAAGGAATCATTTTAAATGACATGGTAGTTGGAACAAATACAGTTTTTTAGAATACACCTTTTTGAAATGATAAGAATGCTTTTGATATAACTTAGATTTTCAAATCATACTCTGTATTTCATAGTCATAATTGGTATGTAGTATGCTTTGTCTTGGCTGTAGACTGAAAACATAAGTATACATTGAGACATAAGTTGTTTTAATCCACTATATTTAGCAGATGTTTATTAATTGCTTTCTCTTCCTCCTTCCCTCCTTTTTTATTTCCTTTTCTTTTTTTTGAGGTTGTTTCATTTTGTTTTTGGATAAGGTCTTACTGTATATCCCTAGCTAGCCTAGAACTTGTTTTACAAATAAGGCTAGACTCACAAAGATCCTCCTGTCTCTGCTTTCCGGAATGAAAGTCCTGGCCCTGATTCCGTATATACAAGATATATATAGCACATGTGTAGGAAAGGTTTGCTCATGCATTGTAATAGGCTAGTGAAATTTTTGACCATATGGTAAATGTATAATGTTGTTGCTTATGTGATATGAATATTTATTACTCCTTGTTTTTCATTTTTAGTGAGCATCACAAGTTTTATCCCACGTTTCAACTTTCTCAGCATAGATCTGCCAGTGATTATGGAGACGTTTGTCAAGTATCCTTTCTGGTTTGAAAAAATACTTTTAAAATGCATTATTTGTAGTTTTATCATTTTTATCTTTTGTGAAGCATTACAAATAGAGACCCTTAATTGCTTACAACGGAAAAAAAGAGTTTAAAGATGAGAGAAAAGTCAGTGAAGAAAATTCGATTGGGTATGAAGAAAGGTTAAAATACAAAAAGGATGATTCTGGGAAGGGAAGTGGCTTACAGCAGTCTGGCTTACAGGAAGGAAGTGCCTGAAGCATGCTGAGATGGCAGGCTCTCCTCACAGGAGCTTCCTATTTCCACTGTTCAAAAGCTTCAATTTTCCTCAGAGTTCCAAGGAACACTCTTAGACCAGGACACTTCGGGTGCGCCATGTGCATGCAGTGCCCACGGAGGCCAGAAGAAGGCGACAAAAACGAGTTGAATCTGGTTGTGAACTGCATTGTGGATATTGGGGATAGAACCCAGGTCCTCTGTAAGAGCAGCCACTGCAGTTGAGCCATGTCTCTAGCTTCATAAAAGCATGTAGTTTTACAAGAAATATAATGGAGAGAAATAAATATGCTTATAAAAATGGTGCAGAAAGGTAGAAATCCATAATACAACTAATTTTAATTTATAAGAAGCTCATTAAAAATATTGAAGCTTCAGTAACTCATGAGATGATGAATTCTCCCTGACTTGAGCTTTTTTCCTCCCTCCCTCCCTCCCTCCCTCCCTCCCTCCCTCCCTCCCTCCCTCCCTCCCTCCCTCCCTCCCTCCCTCTCTCTCTCTCTCTCTCTCTCTCTCTCTCTCTCTCTCTCTCTCTCTCTCTCTCTCTCTCTCTCTCTCTCTCTCTCTCTCTTTTGAGACAGGGTCTCACAATGTACCCTGAGTGCCCTGGAACTTACTCTGTCACAGACATCCACCTGCCTCTCCCTTCCAAGTGCTGGGATTAAAGGTATATACCACCACTGCCCAAATTTATTTATTAATAAATTCCTGACAGTGGTGTTGCATAACTTTAATACCAGCACTCAGGAGGCAGAGGCAGGTAGATCTTTGAATTCAAAGCCAGCCTGATCTACAGAGTGAGTTCCAAGACAGCCAGGGCTATACAGAGAAACCCTGTCTCAATAAAAAACAAAACAAAAAATAATTTGGGGGGCTGGAGAAACAGCCCAGCAATTAAGAGCACTGACTGCTTTGCCAGAAGACCCATGCTCCATTTCCAATACCCATATAGTGGCTCACAACTATATATAACTCCAATTCTAGGGGATCCAAAGACCTGTTCTGACATCCACAGCCTTCTGTATGCACGTGGTACACTTACATACATTTACAGAGACACACATATATACACATAAAATAAATCTTTGAAGCAATTTGGGGACTGGTGGGTTGGTGTGTGCTTATAATCCTAACACTTAGGAACATCACCAGTCTGTGCAGTGATACTAGTGTCAAGATTTAAAAAAATATAATGTGGGGGCTGGCATTATAGTTCAGTAGTAGAACATTGCCTAGTGTGCACAAGAATCTAAGATTGCTGGCAGTTTTTTTCCTATATTTCTTAATCTTGCATTTTCTTTGTTGTATCATTAAAGGATTGCAAAAGCTTGATCTTCTTAGGGACCCATTGTAGCTTTGTTAGCTTGCCTTTATTTCTCTATTCAAAGTTTTTGAACTAAAATAATACTAACTTTTTTGTTTTAAAGAATAAAGCTATATGAATGTTAGGGACTGAAAGTAGAGAAGCCTACTGCAATCTCACCTCTTGGTCCAGTGTCTTCTGACTTCTCCAAAGATGACTTCCACTTGCACTTTGTAGCTAGCTCCTTAACTAATCTTTACCAGGTATCTGATTTCTCTTTCTGGAGCTCTGGCTATTGTTAATGCGGTGCCTTGCTTTGCTTTGGATGGTCAGTGGATTTTAAATTCTTTCCTGGATGCTACCCTTACCTCAGTTATTGGAGACAATGACATCAAAGATCTAATAGGATTTTTCATCTTGCTTGGTGGCAGTGTACTTTTGGCTGCCAATGTGGCATTGGGCCTCTGGATGGTTACAGCACGGTAAAATTTGTTCTCATCCAACAGAATGTATGAAGTACAGCTCCAAGGGAATATCTGTTGCCATTGAAATACTAGGTATGAAGTGTAAAGTGTTTCCTTAAAACATCTTGGCCAACATCTTTGAGCTCCTCCTATATTTAGAGAATATAAGCTCTATAGTGGAAAGGAGTGGAAGAAATGAAAAGCATAATTCCTGGCTGCATTCTAATTTAAAAGATTGAATGTGAAAACTTTGGATGTTTGTGGAACAATTTGTAAACAAGTGAGAATTCATCCATGATTACCATTTTATAACATTTTGGAATAGTAAAAGGGAAAGCAGAATCTAGTGGTAAAATTGTGTGTGTGTGTGTGTGTGTGTGTGTGTGTGTGTGTGTGTGTGTGTGTGTGTGTGTGTGTGTGTTACTAGAGTTTGAAACCAGGGCACTTAAGTTACTTATGCTAAGCAAGCTTTCTAACACTAAGCTATATCCCCTGCCCCAGAAAATATTTATTGGAATATGCTATTAAGATGATATGGTGGTGCACACATAAATCCCAGTGCTGGCCTATATGTGTTTGGGACACTAAGAAAAAGGATCATGAATTCAAGGTTATTCATCTTTTGCTATATAATGAGTTCCAGGACAACACTGGTTATATAGGAAGACCCTGTCTTATACACACACACTCACACACACACACACACACACACACATCCCATTAGAGATTTAGGGAGATGATTTTGGTTAAATGGTTAAAAGATTAAGTAAATGTTCTTGGTTTTATAATGCTTCTCTTTACCTTATTTGGAAAGTATTTTACAGTTTAATGGTGTATTATTCTATACTCTGAATACCAAGGTCTGATTGTAATTAAACCAGTAAAATTCTATGAAAGTATCTGCTAACATGAAAGCAAAAACTCTGCAAGTGATATCAAGTAAATGGACAAAGTAGGAAGTAAATAAGGCCTGGGATGTGATAAGACAGTTTTGTTGCACAAGTTTTGGCTTTTTCATAGTGTATCTTCACACCCTCATAGCACACTAGCCTTGTTCTATGGAGTATACTGCAGGAAGGATCTCCTATGGCATTATGTGAGCTCGGCCAGTTAGAGGTGAATTTGAGATGTAAGCTGAGTCCTCTAACAGACTACAACAGAAGAGACATTGCAGCAAATCTAGTAACCACTTTCTAGAGTTTGGCAGCTTGCAACTCTTCCAGAGTAGACCTTTTCCTTTATGCTGCAACAACGTTCAACCCTGAGCCATACTCTGTCCTAACCAGCACCTAGTATGTTTCTCTCGGTTGGGGGATTAAAATACCTAATCTTTGTTTTCTGTCTCCCCCTAAGCTACCTCTGTGAGTATACAAAGAGTTATTAGTAGGATAGTGAGAATGGCTGCACATATGTGGATTTCTCAGAGTCTAGGAACATACTCTTGAGCCCTAATGAATGGCAGTTGATCTTGTGGGTAGCAGTGGAACAAACCGTAGGAAATTCAGAGTCAGCTGCCCAGTGTGAAGCTGTTACTCATAGAGATATATGCATATACTGTCTGTTTCATGAAAAATATATCTTTGATGAAACACACACATTAGAAGTAGCAAAAGGAAATGTTTCATTCATTAATATCCAGATATATACCTCCTTCCTGAAATAAGGTACTTCATGAGGTTACCTTTTTCAAAACATTAGTTTTTAAATCAATTTTTGGAAATTTTTTAGACTTTATTACAAATTTGCCTTCATTCTTTAATAGGAATTGTACACTGAATATAATTTTGAGATGTTTATTAATGATGAGCCATTAGTTGCTAATAGTACTAAAGGCATACAAATTTAGTAATTTTTAGTTTTTATCACAGAAAATATGGCATTTGTTGTCTTCTATGGTCACTCAAGACCAAAATGTATATGAATACTAAAAATGCACAGACCTTTTCAGGTAAAACTTAGAGAGTGCCGTGAAATACTCACATAATTAACTTGATCATATGTATTAAGCAGTTTACTAATTAAAATGTATTTGTGTAAATTATCTTTTGGTCCTGAGGAAAACCATTATTGTTTGGTATGGGACTTATAGAATGAAGCATAGCCTCACACATGCTAGCAAGTACTCTACCACTAAACTACCCCATGGGCCATGAAAATATTTTAAGAAAAAGAAATCCTCTTCACTCACTTCACTCTCTGAGTAAAAGGAAGTTAACAAGAATACAAAACCTCACTTCATATTAGCCGTTGACATGCCTGTCAGCTAATCTGTAGGATCAGGGGATGGGACCTTTCCTCCTGGGAGTCCAGCTGGTTCATATACAATGGATTCACTGCTTAAGAAAGGAGATGTTACATATTGTCTCATCAGCTTCAATGTGGGCTCTTCTACTGTGAGCACTGTGTCATTCATACTCAGCTTTGTCTCCCCTCACAGTGCATGGGATATCAGAAGTGCTTAATGTGCTGGAATGGACAATTCAGGTTTATTTATGGATAGAACAACATGCTTTTATTTAAGGAAGCTGTAAAAAGGATTTTTGAATATTTACTGGATATATATGTTAACAAAAAATTGGAAGTTCTTTATGTCCCTGATGTATTATCTTTATGGAAAAAATCCATTTTGGTTTCTATAGAGCAATTAGAAAATGAATTCTATTGGAAAAATGATTAATGTTAGTGATTTGAAGAAGTATCTTTGTGTTGTCACTTTGTTCAACAGTAAAACTTTATTCTCAGTGTTCCTGTTCCACATTGTTTACATTTTAAGGTTTTTCTTTAATCATCTGTAATTGTAAAGAATGTATATATTATTTTCAGCATCTCAGTTTGAAGAGACATACAGTTAAACTTGACTTTTTGATAATCACTTCTAGGTCATTGTGCTAACAGCAAATTGTAAACATATGCTTCAGAGTGATGTGGCTCTTTGTCATCATTGTGTCCTTGGTATTTATTGACCATTCACATACTAGTGGCACACAGATATATTTTCAATAACTCTTTTGAGTGAGCTATAATTCATTTTTAGACTTTAACTTGATGCTATAATAATTGTCAGAATTTGATGTTTAGCAATAAAAGAACACATGTAAACCAGCATTTTATGTTTATCATCTGTGTATTGTCATATTTTTAAAACTTAATCTTACCCAAAAAGCCAAGAAGCAATTGACATTTTTAGTGTATATTTTTCTATAGAAATGTCTCCCTTATATAAAGTAAGGTCTTAGTTGTTGTTAAATTCTTGATTCTAAAATTAGCCTTCCATTTACTCTGATATAATTTGTATATGACAACTACTGCATACCTCAGAAAGAAATCTTTTAAGTAAGGTGCCCATGTTTATCATTTTGGAAATGTTCACATTAAGAAAAGAAGACAACCATATTGCATTAGTGGTGTGTGCACATATATGTATGTGTGTGTGGTATGTATTAATATTATTATATTATTACATTATATTATTATGAAAGTATGCATATGGAGAGAGGATGAATGTGCACATAGAGACCAGAGGAGGACATTGGATGACCTTCTGTGTGACTCTTCACTTTATTTCCTATAGACAAAGTCTCTCAATAAATCTGGAGTTAGGGTTGCATGCAGCCAGCAAGTCTCAGAGATCCTTCTATCTTCACTCCCAACAGCATTTGAGTTGCAGCTGTGTATGGCCACATCCAACTTTTAGCATGGGAGCCAGGGTTTGAACTCAACAGATCTTGCAGAGAAGCACTCTAACCTACAGAGACATCTCTCCTGCTCATTGTCAGTGTTTGGCAGAATTCTCCAAGTTTCTATGTGCTTTTAGGAATTCTTTAAAGAAAAGATTTGGTGCTTTGCTAGGGGTGGCATCCACCTGCAATCTCAGCTCTTGGAAAGTAGAGGCAAGAGAATTGGGAATTAGCTTGAACCATCTGTGAACCCATCAGGAAAAAAAGGATGGGGAAAAAGCAAAAGAAAAAATATTTCAAC
The DNA here is from genome assembly GCA_033318265.1 of Phyllotis vaccarum. Lineage (NCBI taxonomy): Eukaryota > Metazoa > Chordata > Mammalia > Rodentia > Cricetidae > Phyllotis > Phyllotis vaccarum. Next base: position 90,672,673 of record JARWLC010000013.1, on the reverse strand, counting down.
TGGAGTATGTAGTAATAGATGTTTACTGTTTTTTCATCATTCAAGATTCATTTTATTTGTGAGAATAGGTAGCCTGGGGATCCAACCTAAGGCCATCATGCATATTTAAGAAATTACTCTAGCCCTGAACTCCATCCCTCATGCATCTGGACTCATATTTTTACAAAGGGCTTATGTGGTGATATATTGTGTATTTAATAAAAATAGTCTGGGAAATCAGAAAACAGAGCCATCCACAGAGCCAAGCTATGAAGGTCAGGGAGTAATGACCCATGCCTTTAATTCCATCATTCAAGGAGACAGATTCAGCTGGATTTCTTATGAGTTCAAGGCCTAACAGAGCCAGGCAGTGGTAGCACACACCTTTAATACCAGCTCTAGGAAAGTTAAACTAGGAAGTGAGATATCTGAGTGGTGGGAGAGAAGGGAATAGTAGTTCACCTTTCCCTGGCACTTACCTTGTCGACTAAGGATGGAGTAGTTGGAGTTGGAGGATTTGTGGAAACAGGCCTGAAGAGTTGACTGCATGAGAATTGGCTGTGGCTTATTTCCTGGTTCTCTGATATTTCAGCTTTTCCACAATATCTGGCCACATGTTTTAATTAAAATACTGAATAGAATTTGTGCAATAGGTTTATAGCTTGACCTAGAATTCACAGAGATCTGCCTGCCTTAGCCTACCATGTCCTGGAATTAAAGATGTGTGGCAGCACATCCAGCAAGTCTGTTATGTTTTCTAGGTCCCAAACTTTCAGACCTTATTCAGAAGCCTTCCTTTCTTACCTGCAATCACTTTTCAAAATAAATTTAATGGATTTTATTATTTCTTTTTAGGTTTTATATATCACCAGACAGCTACAATGCAAGTAGCAACTGTGAAATTTATAGAATGTGCACTTCTCCAGTATAGGCTACCCCCTTTCCATTATAGAAATACCTAGCAAAAAGGTTAGTAATCAGAAAATTGTCGGGAAACTGTAGAATTGGATGAAAATAGAATAAAGCAATTTGGTGGACAAGTTACATTATTTTTGTAATGGAGAATACTGAAAATAGAAATACAGCTTAATTATAGAAAACAGGTTAATGAAATACTGATTTATTAAAAAGGATATACATAAACTAGTAAGCCATGCTTCCAAGTTGACAATGTATTAGCAAGTATTTCCCCATGTTAATATTCTAATGTTATTTCAATGGCTGTGTAATACTGCTGTGTTACATGTGACATAAACAATACCTATTAGTCATAATGTTGTACTTTTATAACTGTCTTACTTTGGGTTACTGTTGCTGTGATTAAACACTTATGATCAGAAGCAAGTTGGGAAGAAAAGGGTTTATTTGGCTTCTGAAAGAAATAGAAGAGCATATTTCAATAAAAGAGCAGATTTCAGTAAAGCTGCTAACTTTAGAATAGCCGTGGAAAATTCCACCATTCACCCTTAGTCACATAAACAAGATATATTGCAATAACATGTTGGCCTTGTAGCTGGCCATGTAAAGTCTCTAAGGGCAGAGGGCAGAAAATCCTGGTGGTCTATGGTCTGAAAAATCCCTGAGAACAGGCCAATGTCCTTATGGTGACTGTAAAAAGTCCCTGAAAATAAGTCAACCAATGACAAGAACAGAAAAACCACCCCCAACCTTGCTTCCCCTGCCAAGTTCCCCACTCCTCTCAACACCTGCAGCCCACCAATCCAAAAGCGACCCACACCCAGTCACTCCAGCCTGTGGTTTTTACCAATAAAAACCAGCAGTCCCCCAACCCTTACAACTCCTCCACCCTCTCACTGTCGAGTTGTGTGTGTGCTACGAGTTCCCTGTCGACTTGTATTGAGCTCCTGCAATAAACCTTGCTTTTGCATCCAGACAGCCTTGGTCTTCAGTGGTCTCTCTGGGGGTTATGCCTTGGGGAGAACATTTAGGGGCTCTTCCAGAATCCCCATAGACCCTCTGCCTTGGGCAGAACAGCTTCCACTTCCAGATCCTTGTGTATCACTGAAGAAAGTCAGGACAGGAATTCAAACAGGGCAGAAAGCTAGAGGCAGAAACTGATTCAGAGACCATGGGAGGGTGTTGTTTTATGGCTTGCTCTACATGGCTTGCTCAGCCTTCTTTCTTACAGAACCCAGGACCTCCAGCCCAGAGATGGCTCCACCTATAATAGATTGGGCTCTCCCACTTCAATCATTAATTAAGAAACTGCCTTAAAGGTTTGCCTATAGACCAATCTTATGGAAGCATTTACTTAAATGAGGTTCTATCTTCTCAGATAACTCTAACCTGTCAAGTTGACATAAAATTAACCAACACAATAAGTAAAGGCATTAAGAATATACTTGAAGTAGTTTATGTAAAATTTAGAAACTCAGGAAAATCCTAGATAAAACATCGCAGTCTTGAAATCTGATCAGAGTTTTGTTTATACACATTACTTTGTTGAATGTTTCTGTTAGGCTTATATGCAAAATAACATCTTTAATTTGCATTTTTGATTAGAAAAGCATTTTTAAATATATTTATCTGTCCATGTATTTTGTTTAATGATATACTTTTCTCATTTTTATTTTTTAAATGTATGGGTACATTGTGTATACATTCATTCAATTAAGTATTTAAGGGCTCATGTGTTCAAGTATATATGCACATGTGTGATCAGGTATGTCATGGTCTTGGTGGGCCTGATGTCAGGAGTCTACCTTGATTTCCCTCCACCTTATTAATTGAAGCAAGATTTTTTGGTTAAACTCAGAGTTTGCAAATAGCTAAGCAACTTCTCGGATTATCTTGTCTCCACCTTCCAAAAGCTAACTCCAGGGCCACCCAGCAGGGATCATAACTTCATCCACATGCCTGCTGCTGTGTAATGGTGCTTTAGACACTGAGTAGTCTCCCCAGGCCCCTTTTCTGTTTTACATGGAAAGGATTATCTTACTGCTTTTCCTCAATTTTGTTTAAGTCTAATGCTTATGTTTACTTATTTTATTTTTAATGTCGGTCAGTTTTTGCCTGTCTTTTTCACCTTTGGTATTAGTTTTGAAAATCTTCCCCACTCTAAGCTTTTACTAATATTTTAATTTATATAATTATATATAATTATTCTAATAAATTTAAATTATTTTTAAAAATTTTAATAAAGTCACATTTTAGTAACTTCATTATTTTCAAACATTTAACTCTTAAACCACCATGTAATATATTTTACTATTGGTCCTATATCTATTCAGAAAGTCTTTTGTGCTTCTGTCAAACTCATGATATCAGGTCTTATGTTGAGATCCTTGATCCCACCTGTAATCTTAGCATATGAGAAGCTGAAGCAGTAGGGTCATCTAAAATTCAAGGCCAACCTGGGCTACAGGGTGGGACCCTCCCTGTTTCAAAACACTTAATTTATAAACAGCTTCTGAAAAACTACATTAATGATAATCTCTGCTTTTTTTACTTTTGATTTGTTTCCAGTGTCAATATTTTTTCTGTGTTTATGTGTTCTATGTACATGTGTGGTATTTTTGCACACACGTGTGAATGCATATGCTCATGCATATGCAGGGTCCAGAGGAGGATACTGACTTTTCTGCTTGATTGTTTTCTTTGTTATACTGTTTCAAGGGGGTTTCTTACTGAATCAGGGACTAGGTTGAAGGCCAGAAAGTCCCAATAATCCTCTGGTCTGTAACCCCAATCTGCATTGAGATTACAAACACCTGGCTTTTTATGTGAGTGTTTGGATTTTAATTAGGTTTCTTATGCTTGTAAGCAAATACTTTTGGAATAGTACATAATTCCTATTGAATTGGTTTATGGTTCTTATTGAATTGGCATACAGTTTTCAATTTGGAATAGCATATAATTTTTCTAAATATTAAGGTGTAAAAAGAGGAATTTAAAATGGCTCATTTTGAGTCCAGATTTTAGCTTTGTCACCCACAGATGACATTCAGAAATTAAAGACTTTTTGGTTCCTTCTCATTAGCACAGTCACACCTCCACCTTTAGGAAACAGCAGGTGTTCAGGCAAATCTAGCTTGAGGACACAGATAACCACTCCTTGCCCCTCTGTGCCTGAGGCAGGTGGGAGAGCTATCACTGAGGTCATAAGAGCAAGAGCAAGCAGCTGCTCCTGCCCCTCACCAGCAGACCCTGCACCTCCACTGCACAGCACAATAGAGCCAACTCTGTTGTCTGAAGTGTGGTTAAGTCAGCCTCAAAGTTGTGAGCATGGAAGAGCTGCCCCACTACTCATCTGTCATGTGTCATGTGGCAGTATGGGCAGGGAGACATTGCCACTCCTTCCCCTCTTACTCCTCATCTCTCATTGTCTGTGACAGAGGAAGTAGATGACCCTCCCCTTTAACAGCTGCAGAACTCAGGAAAGTGGGCCCTACTCCTTATCTAGGCAGCACAGCAGAGCCAGAGCCGACCCTATTGGCAGATGGGGGGGGGGGGGTATGAGCTGGCCCTGAGGGTGTAAGAACGGGATAGCTAGCCACACACCCCTCATCAACCATGTGGTGGCAAGAGCAAGAGAAAGATACCTTGCCCTCTTGACCCTGCCACCTGTTGTGGGCAAGGGAGCTGACCCTCCCTCCCGCTTACTAACTGCAGCACTTGGGTAAGGGGCTCTGCTCCTCACCTGGGCAACACAGTATAATTGACACTATTGATAAGGGTGCAGGTAAACCACCCTGAGAATATAAACATATGGCAGATGGGGGAGAGATAACCTCTCTCCACCCTGCCCCTCGCCACCTGTAGCAGGTGGGAGAGCTAGCTCTGAGGTCCTAAGAGGGGGAGAACTGTCCTTTGTCCCTTACCAGCTGCAACACTCAGAGGAGTGGTCCCTATATCTCTCCTGGGCAATACAGTAGAGCTGACCCTTGAAGGTATAGATGTGGGAGGGCTGACCTTTAGGTCATGGAAGCAGGAGAACTGGCCCCTCCCCTTGTTCAAGGCTACATGGGGTGAACTAGCCAGGGCAATGCTGTAGAGCTCCCTTGATAGGCTAATTACCCAAGCCCAGAACCAGGGTTATGAGTTGGGTCACCCCAGCCTCTACCAAATCTATGATATGATCTGCTGGAGCATGTGAAGAGGCCAGTCCTAAAGATACAAAGTTGCAGGACCTCCATGACACAAGGCAGCAACAGGATATCCAAAAGGAGTCCCAGTGAGGGCCCAGTATCAATAGTGTAGCAGAAACCAGAGGCCTCAAATCAGACCAATGACTCTTTGCAGTGAGCACATGCACTTAAGGATATATGGATCAAAGTGTTTACTGCATGACACACTATGTCACACTACTGCTTCCATGACAAGATTTTTCCTTTTTTTTCTGTTAAATTTTATTTTATTTTATTGGCGAGGGATGCAAGGGGAGGGGGCAGATATGAAGAGACGGAAATGAATGGGTTCAATATGCATGATTGAAAGGCACAATAAATAAATAAAAAGAAGAAAATTTAATTTTAAAAAACAGACCTAATGTTTGGAAGGATAGTAAATGTTTCAAGATGTTTTAAAAGCCCAAAAAGACTGTGTACACATGTGTGGTGGTTTGAATCTGTGGTGTGGTTATTAGTAATAATACATGTGCAAGTGTACAGTGAAAAGTAGCAAGTGGGGCAGAAAAATACAAAATATACAATTTAGAAGAAAAAAGAATTGTAGGAAGTTTAATGTTATAACAAAAGCATGTGCTGAAAAGGAGGCTGTAACTTTTAAGGAAATTAACACAGGTAAGGAGAGGCCTCCTGTAGTTAAACAAAGGTAAAGGTACACATCATGCTCCCTTTACAAGCATGTGTAAAGAGGTCATGAATTCTTCCTTTGTTGTTGCGGAGACCCACTTAGACCAGGCTGCATGTGGCATGGGAATCTCTGCATGAAGGCCCTGAGAGGGCAAGAGGCCACAAGAGACCATTGTGTGAAGCTGTGAAAGTGGAGCCTGGTTTCAATGGAGACACAAAGATGTTGGAGCTGTGAAGCATCTGCCAAGCTAAGTTGCATTTAGGAAGTGCCAGCAATTCATGAGAAAATTATATGTCAGAATCTAATAAGGGCAGAGCCACTTAAGTACTTTAAAACTAAGGTCCCAGACACCAGACATGAAGTTACAGGACTTGGTATTTGCACTGCTGTGTTTTAGTCTTGCCTTTAAAAGAACACTGAGAATGGGTGTTCTGGGATATTTGTACACTGTGTAAAGATGTACTGCCGTGATTGGTGTAACAAAAAACTGAATGGTCAGTAGACAGGAGGTATAGGTAGGACTTGATGGCAGAGAGAGAACTCTGGGAAGAATAAGGTGGAGTCAGCCAGACACAGAGGAAGCAGAGCATGTAGGAGGAGATGCAAAAGCCACAAGCCACATGCAGAGTGTAGACGATAGAAATAGATTAAGTTTCAAGAGCTAGACAGAAGAAAGCCTAAGTTAAGGCCAAGCTTTTATAATTAATAAGAAATCTCTGTGTCATTATTTGGGGGCTATCTGGCAGTACTGAGAAAGACTCATTGAAGGTGGGCTTCAAGAATTCATATTCTGCCTCCATTTCCAGTTTACTCTTTAGATTTATTCGTAGTTGAAGATATGACCTCTCAGCTTTCTGCTCATAACACCATACCTGGCACTTGCCGCCATGTCTCCCTGCCATGATGTATTTTTATCCCATTGGAACCATAAGCTAAAATAAACTTTTTCCTTAAATTGCCTTTGGTTGTGGCATTTTATCACAGCAACTGAAAAGTAATCAATAAAATATGTAAATATACGTTTGAAAGGATTTTCTCCTCCAAAATGGCTATCTCTAGTGAAATCAGAAAAATTTCATGTTAATTTTGATTTTGCTTATTTACTTATATTTTAAGCATTTCTTAATGAAAAATGAGGTACTTTTGACTTAAAACAAAAAATATTAAAAAATGTTTACAATACCTCCCATGGCTCTAGTTTTCCTACATTGTGCTTTCTTCGTGTTTCTAGTCATAGTTACTTCTTTTCTCTAAAAAAAAAAAGAGAGAGAGAGATAATAAGATAGTGGTTCTAAACCTTCCTAATGCTGCAACCCTTCAATACAGTTCCTTATGTTGTGGTGACTCCCAACCATAAAATTATTTTTATTGATACTTCATCACTGTAATTTTTCTACTATTATGAATCATAATGTAAACATCTGATATTTAGGATATCTGATATGTGAGTTTGTGTGAAAATGTTGTTTGGTCCCCAAAAGGGGTCAAGACCAACAGGTTAAGAACGATTGTATTAAGAAAAAGCACCATCCAGCTGGGTTTGATGGCACATTCCTTTAATTATAGCACTGGAGAAACAGAGGCAGGCAAGCCTGAGCCCTGTGACCTTCAGGACAGCCTGGTCTTTGTAGTGAGTTTCGGGCCAGCCAAGGTTCCATAGTAGACCCAGTTTTGAGAGATAGAAGGTAGAAGGTTTCTTCTCAGGTCAGTCACTGTACTCCTTTAAAATACCTGTCCTGGGGAAGACGGACCAGATGGTGATGCTGTAACAAACAAGCCGAAACAACAGAGATGGACTTCCCATTCACATCATATGTCTGGTACAGAGTTTATCTGGGAGGCCTGCCCACCATAGTGATCCAGAAACTGATTCCGTAGCTCAAACACCATGGCAGACTTGGCCAAATGCTGCACTAGAAGGAATAGGAACTCAGGAAAGGTCATATCATCAATCAAATGCTTCCTCCTAAAATTTATACTTATGATAGATACAATGGCCACAGTCAGTTACAGCACCAATAAGAAATCCAGGAAGTGAACAGAGCAGGTTGTATCTGTTGAATGACAAAAAATGACATTCAGGACACAGTAAGTAAATATTGGAAGAACTGTAAGGAGACAGAACTAACTCTATAATCACAGTGGCCATATTCCTGATACTTGCTGCTCCAGTCTGTGGCCAGCTTTAACTGCGTAGAGGCAAGGATTGTAGAAAGTACATGCATATGTCCAATGGAGAAATCACAAACCCACTAGGACTTAGATTTGTGACATCAGAAGCTAACAATGCCTTTCCTCAGGCAAAAAGAGGATGGATGAGCATATACCATACACAATGAACTGCATTTTGGGTTTCCATCCAAGTCCTTCCAGTATTTGCTTTCTTCTTTCCTTCTTCTCTAATGTCCTTATATGCTTCTGCCCTCTGTGTAGAAGGACAGATGACGTAGATTAATATGGAAGCCAATTTGTTAACTTCAGTAGGATCCATGATATAAAATGTTTTGTAGGTAAATAGTCTAATTGAATGGCTTAGTGCTCAACCCAGGAAGAGTTCTAGTCCTCTCCCAGGAAGAGTTCCAGTTCTCTCTTTGTACCTGTTAAAGACGCCATCAGGTAGGTTGGTCATGAAGGGGTGTTGTAAGAAATTTCTGAGGCTGGAGAGATGTGTCAGCAGTTAACAGCACTGGCTGCTGTTCCAGGGGTCCTAAGTTCAAGTCCCAGCAACCACATGGTGGCTCAAAACCATCTGTAATGAGATCTGGCGCCCTCTTCTGGCCTGCATGGACGCATGCAGGCAGAACACTATACATAATAAATAAATCTTAAAAGAAAAGAAAGAAAGAGAGAGAAGGAAGGAAGGAAGGAAGGAAGGAAGGAAGGAAGGAAGGAAGGTAGGAAGGAAGAAGGAAGGAAGGAAGGAAGGAAGGAAAGAAAGAAAGAAAGAAAGAAAGAAAGAAAGAAAGAAAGAAAGAAAGAAAGAAAGAAAGAAAGAAAGAAAGAAAGAAAGAAAGAAAGAAAGAAAGAAAGAAAGAAATTAATTTCTGGCCCAGCCTAGCCTGGCAGTTCAAATGAATCTCTCCTGACTGCTCCCTGGCCTACCTCCAGGTTCAGGCCCACAGTCCAGTTTGGTCCCAAATAATCACACAAAGGCTTATATTAAGTTCATGCTGTTTGGCCTATGGCTCAGGCTTATTACTAGCTAGCTTTTGCATCTTAACTCAACCCATTTCTATTAATCTGTCTTGTCATGTGGCTCATGTCTTACCTGTACTTCATTACATACTGCTTGTTGGGCTGCTGGATTAAGTCTCCCATGACTCTGCCCTCCTTCTCCTGTATCTATGCTTGGATTTCCTACCTGCTTCTAAGCTGCTCTGCCATAGGCCAAAACAATTTCTTTATTATCTGATGGTATTCACAGAACACACAAAGGTATCTCACATTAAAAGGGTTAGTTTCTATGACCAAATAGAAAACTGAAGATATTAATCTCCATTCTTCCCCTCAAAAGAGAAGGATCCAGACTTCCTCTCCTCCAGTCCTATGCTTTCTCAGAAATGTAGCTATCATACTCCTTAACCTAGGATTTCAATCCAGAGCAGAGAGATCGGGACATTTGGAATTTGGGACCTGTCTCTCACATTGTGCTCTCTTTCCCCACAACTGAGTCTAGAAGGGGATGAGGAGTGTCTTTTATTTCCTATTTACAACAAGGGGTACCTCCTTTGTAGCCTGTCAGCATGACATGTATACTGCAAAAATAATTTTGTAATCTAGAAATGCCTTAATTGAAAAAGGCTACATTTTATGTACAGTGTCATGCTGAAAAGACATCAAGAAAATCAGCTTTGAATTTCAAAACCAGTGAATGAACTCTATGTTCTAGGCAGCACCCATCTGTTTTCTATTTTCTGGAACAATAAGCTTGATGAAGCTATCAAAATGCTTCCAGAAATGGTACTCATAGGTGGGAAATCTCATCTCGTGCATTGGTTACATTATTTTTATTTACTTTATTTTTTTATGTATGAACTTTTCATATATGACTTTTTGCCTGCTTATATATCTATGTACCATATGTATGTCTGGTATCCATGGAGACCAAAAGAGCCATTGGATCCCTTAGAACTGAAGTTATAAATGGTTGTGAGCTGCCACATGGGTACTGGGAATCAAACTTGGGTCCTCTGGGAAAGAAGCTCGTAACTGCTGAGCCATCTCTTCAGCTCACATTGGTTAAATTCTTACAAATGAGTTCCCTAGAGAGGTAAGATTAGATGAACTTAAATCAAGACTGAATTACTTAGAAGATCTTGGGATATTCTGTGAAACCAATTTCATTCAAGAATAGAACATATAATTTAAAAAAAATATGATCCCAAACTTGCATGGCACTGATGCCAGGTTTGGGAAATGGAAGCAGAAGGATCAGGAGACCAAAGCCATCCTTTACTACACAGCAAGCTCAAATCCAGTCTGGGCTAAATGAGATCTTGTCTCAAAATACCAAAAACAAAACAAAAATCAATCAACCTCCATCTTCAGCTACATCTATAGATATATGACTTGATATAGAATTGCCATGTGTCATGGGCATTATGCATTTATGAAAGAAACAGCCGTAGTGGAAATCTAGTTCAAAAGAGAATTCAAAAGGAGCAGAATGCCGAAATAAATTTGCTAAATGAAAGGCAAAAACTGTATAATTAAGTTGTTACCTTTGGGGATATTAGTTGTCCTGCACAGATATCATTTCCATATCTTCTGGGCCAACTCCTTCAAGTTAATGTGACTGGGCCTTAGTCCAGCAGCAATTCATTTATGCAGAGACCTGTATCATCCATGCATGGGCTCTGGAGATAAAGGCCATTAAATTAAGCTTCAGTCAGGATTTTTAAAAGGGCAGGAAGTCATCTTTTCCCCTTGTTTCCAAGTGTCAAGTAATTTCTCTTAACACAGTCAGACATTATATATATCTTGCCCACTTTCAGATACAAACCAATTGGGTAAACACTATTGGAATAAGAAGGCCTAAAGCCACTTAAGACTTGAAAGTGTGGCTTATTGTGGAGTATTTGCCTAGCATGTGGAAGGCCCTGGGTTCCTCTTGCACTACTGCAAAAGTGAGTGGCTATCTGTAAAAACCTAAAATAGTGACTTTGTTCTGAGCCTTTAGATGTTAAGGACATTTATGATACTTTTTCTTTAGAATTATTAAATAAGGGAGCTGGAGAGATGGCTCCGAGGTTAAGTGCACTGGCTACTCTTCCAGAGGTTCTGAGTTCAATTCCCAGCAACCACGTGGTGGCTCACAACAATCTGTGATGAGATCTGGGGCCCTCTTCTGGCCTTCAGGAATACATGCAGACAGAATACTACATAATAAATGAATAAATCTTTTAAAAAGAATTATTAAATAAACTGACTTGTGTTAACAATTCAATTACCAAGGCAGGTACATCTGGTTAAAGGAAACCACAAAGCATGTGGTTGTTATTTTTCAATTGTGGGATGGGCTACCATAGCCCATGAAATGAATGCTAACCTATTAGGTTACTGAAATGGCAAACATAACTTCACTGACAGCACATACTCAGTTGGCTCACCTCCGAACAGTAGTTTTCAAAGTAGATGTGATTTAAAAAAAAAAATCTCTTAACAGCTCATTTGTAAGGCCGTCTTCTGTACTCAGATTTTTTTCAAAGTATCCTCTTGGGTAGGAAGAAATAAAAGCAAACAAGAGTTATAATAGAACAAAGCCTGCTCTGAAGCAAGGTGCCGGTGGAATTTTGTTTTCTGAGTAGAAAGCAGGATCATCTGATTAAAAAGCTCAATTTCTCGGAAACTTTCTGTCAAAGACCATAGTGTGTAACTTGAGCACAGTTCTATATCAAGGTTATTCAGCTAAGGAAACACAAGAGCACATGGCAATGTTTTTCTTTCAAAGATATCCCTTTTTAAAAGTTGGGAGGGAATCTAAAACACTGTGTGATGGTGCAGACACAGGAAGATGTTCTCTCTCTCTTTCTTTCTCTCCCTCTCTCTCCTACAAGAAGGCACAAACATTTGAGGAAGCATAACAACTCAATAAGCATGACCAAAGCTCAGAAGTGCAAGTACCTGTGTCACAGCAGCACAAGAACACACATCCTGCTAGCTGATTCACATAGATAACTGAGCATGCTCCTGACAATGTGGAATACAAATTCACCTGCTCTTTGCAGAGACTTTAGCAGGCAGTCCAAAAGCTTTCTGAAATATTAGGCTCTGAGGTAGCTTTCAAAATCACACATCAGTAATTCTGAGAGCTGTAGATTTCTTTGGCCTGCAAAACTTCAAAAATATTTTTCAATGCAAGAATGTTATTAGCAGCTTATTTTGATAAGGAATAATATTGGAGGAAACATCATTTATGGCTGCTATAAGATATGATTTCACAAATTCCATTTTTATAAAAGATGGCAGGACTACCAGAATCAATTTTCTTGGCACTAGTTTATAATTGGATTTATGAGGATGTGGGCATCAAGGTTACTTAGGTAGCTTCTTCCTTTCTTTGTGTATCCCTGGCTGTTCTGTAACTAGCTCTATAGACCAGGCTGGCCTCAAACTCACAAAGATCTGCCTCCCAAGTGCTGGAGTTAAGGCTAGATACCTTCTTTCTTAAAACTTTTATTGAAGTCTATTGAAAGTGCCTGGCACTGGCTTCTCAAAACATACATTGTGACATGGCCACTGGCAAATTGCCTGTGCTCTAGTACATGACCTCTCACCCACACTCATGTAAGCAACCCTAATTAAGCTCAGTGGGTCATCAAAAAGAGATTAAATAAATAAATCCACAAAAGTAGAAGGGTGGGGCTACTTGGAAAGAGAGGAGATCAGTGTGAGGAAAACGGGGATCAGACAGTAGGGAGGTGAGCCTGATTAAAGTATATTATATAGATGGAGGAAAATGTTTTTAGAAGATATAACATTTTAAAACATTTTCAAGAAAAAACAATGTATATATTATGCCTATAAATTTTTAATAAACTTCATCCTTTTAAAAAATCCCTTTCAAATAAATAAAAGCATCACACAACAGGTATAATTCATGCAGGTAATGGGCATAAATTATAAAAGAGGATATAAAGCTAGTTATTTTTATCCTTCTGATTCTATCATGGATGTTTGGTTTTGGTAGTAGATAAGCACTTAAAATATATTCAATGCATTGCTCCTAAGAGGGATGACAGCAACAGAATTAGATTTTGGATACAGGTAGGAGCTGTGTTGTTAAGCATCACCCTCATGCCTGCTACTGCTCATAAGTGCTCTTTTTACAAAGCACAAGCATGACCATGTCACTCTGTGATTTCTTTTACACTAAGAAGTCCAGAGTCTGGTCAACATGGTGTCTTTTAGTCAATAGAGTCCCTCCACGCACTGTTGCTTCCTAAGTACACTGCATATTATGGGCTATATCTTCTCACCTGGAACAGTTTTCTCCTTTCCTCACTTAACCAGATCCTACTCAAATTTCAAAACTCACATCAAGTAAAACTCAGTCAAATAGCTTCCCACAATCCCCTCTCTTATTTGTTCACATTCATTTTCACCTCAGTATTTACTAAATAAAAAACAATGACTGCATGATAGAATGCTAAGGAAAAACACCAAAGAACAGACCCAGAAGAAAGAAAAGTTCAGAAGTGTAGAATTTTAGAACTGGAAAGGGAACTAAATGTGCTTATAGATGGGTGTGGGAGATTATGTTGTTCCACTGTAAATAATTGTCCCACCCACTGGTTTAATAAAAAGCGCTGATTGGCCAAAGGCAGGCAGAGACAGGGGAGAGACAGAGAGGGAGAACAAAAAAACAGATATCGTGATAGAGGGAACAATTTGGGGTTTGAGAAGAAACATGGTATTAGGGAAATACCAAGGAATCCATAAACATGACCTCAGCTAAGACTCCAAGCAATAGTAAAGAGGGTAGTTGAATTGACTATCCTCTGTAATCAAATTAATAACCACCCTAATTGTCATCATAGAACCTTCTGGATTCTATGAAGGTTCTGGAGGGGCTGGAGAGATGGCTCAGAGGTTAAGAGCACTAGCTACTCTTCTAGAGGTACTGAGTTCAATTCTCAGCAACCACATGGTGGATCACACCATCTATGCCTCTTCTGGGCATGTATGTCTGCAGGCAGAACCTTTACTCTGCAACTGATGGAAGCAGATGCAGAGATTCACAGCTAAGCACTAATCTGAGCTCCCAGCCCAACTGAAAAGAGGGAGAAAGGATTATATGAGCAAAGGAACTAGGAGCTCACTGACTCTGGACTGACAGCTGAGGAACTTCTGAATGTGGATGACAGTTTTGTGGCTTGGGCAGTTGGTGGGGCCTCTGGCAGTAAAAGCAGAATTTGTTCCTAGTGCATGAACTGGCTTGTTGGACCCCATTCCCTATAGAGGGATACCTTGCTCAGCCTTGATACAGGGGGTGAAGGCCTTTGTCCTGTCTCAACTTGTTAAACCAGACAGTTGACTCCCCATTGGAGACCCTACTCTCTCTGAGGAGTGGATGGGAGGGGGAGGGGGAAAGCTAGGCAGGAAATGGCTAGCTGGGGCTACCTGGCAGAAGAATTAACAGACACATAAGATATGGGATTCCTGGTGCTACCAGTCCTACATTTTTCTTTAATTTCGTTAGAAAATATAGGTATATGTCTGTATAGGGTTAAATGCATGTGTGTGTAGTTGCCCACAGAGGCCAGAAGTGGAGCCAGGGTTGTAGGCAGTTGTGAGCCACCTGATGTGGATGCTGAGAATTAAATTCTAGACCTTTGTGAGAACAGAAAAAGCCCCAGCTTTAGGGGATTTGTAGATCTCTTCTGGCCTTGAGGGCAATTGCACATACACACACACACACACACACACACACACACACACACACACACACACACACATAATGAAAAACAAAATAAGGGCTCCTTCAATCCTGGTACCTTTAAAGGTGATTCAGGCTGTCTCTGGCAGATAGTGATAGCCCCATCCAGTATAATCTGGTATACCAGGCCAAGAAGTATTGGGCATATTTGCCATTGGCATCCAGACAATTTGCAGTATTAGATTTTCCAGTATTAGAACATGATTAGATGGGATCTCAATTGTAGGAGTCTATAGATAAGGACATGGAGGCCTGTATAGCCTTCATTCTGCTCTTCCAGATGAAGAAGGACTAAAGGATCTTGCACATGCTTGGAGAGACCCTGGAGGAAGAGGAGTGTTGCACAAATCCTAATGGATCTTATAATAAAAACCTGGAGGCAGATATTGGGAAAAAGCTGAAAGATCAGAGAGACAGAGGAACAAGCCACAGCTGCTTCTCACCTTGACAACTCCTCAGCGGAAGGGGTAGATCCTGTCTATAGGAATCCTCCACCAAAACAGGGGAAGCCAAGGGATGTGCAAGTAAAAAGGAAGGAAATCACAAGGGTGAACTCCTGTCCCCTCCTACCTTATATTTCTCTCTCTGCCCAGCCACTTCACTTCCTGTCTCACAACCTTCCTAGTTCTGGGATTAAAGGTCCATTTAGGATTAAAGGTATGTGCCACCACTGCCTGGGTCTGTTTGACCTTGAACTCATTGAAGGCATGTGCCACCACTGCCTGACCTCTATGGTTAACTGTGGCTGGCTCTGCCTTCTGATCTTCAGGCAATCTTTATTTGATACACATTTTGTCAGTGGTTTTTGCTCTTTTTTTGCTCCCAAATCATGCATCAAGGCTTACTCTTTCTTATGAATGCTGGCCTTAGGCTGGCTGGTTTACTGCCAACTTTTCTTAAATTAACCCATATTAATTTTTATTTTCGTCTCTGGGATTTTTCCTTTTCTTTCTTCTGTACATCTTACTTTCACCCTTACTCCATAGCTGGCTGTGTGGCTGGCCCCTGGAAACCCCTTCCTTCTCTTGCTCTTTCTTCTTTTCTCCTCCCAGATTTCTCCTTCTATTTATTCTCTCTGCCTGCCAGCCCTGCCTATCCTTTCTCCTGCCTTAGCTATTGACCACTCAGCTCTTTATTAGACCAATCAGATGTTTTAAACAGGCAGAGTATCACAGTTTCACAGAGTTGAACAAATGCAACATAAAAGAATAAAACACATCTTTACATCATTAAACAAATGTTCTGCAACACAAACAAATGTAACACATCTTACAATAATCTACATTTCTCCATTTTTGTCTAAATAAAAAGAAAGGTTTTAACTTTAACATAGTAAAACTATACACAACAAAACAGTTATCAAATGAAAATTATATTTACAATGTCCTGTCTATTTGTAGTTAGCATATTCAGAGAAAACAATGCACTATCTATCCTATCTTAGTGAATCCAGAATTTTATACCTAACTTACTTTCTATCATAACTAAGTAAAACTGCAGCTATAACTATCTAGTCTTTAGTTCCATCAAAGACCAAGAAAGATGGAATATTATCTAACAACAGAGACATTTGGCTGCCTGGACAGTTACCCAAAGTTCCTCTGTAATGTTGGAACATCCATCTTCAACCAACAGGCCCAGAATATCTGGAAAAGTATTCATGAAGTAGGAAATTTGAAGGACTATCCTGTGTGGTAATATGTTATATATTTAATAAAACCAGTCTGGAAAATAAAGAGATCTACCCACAGTCAATACAGGAGGATCAGAGAGTGGTAACTCACACCTTTAATCACAGCATGGGTTGGGGGGATGAGAGGGTTGGGGGGAATGATCAGGAGTGGTGACCTACACCTTTAATCCCAGCAGATCTGAGTTTGAGGTCAGCTTGGTTTACAGAGGGAGTTCCAGGCTCGCAGGCAGTGGTGGTGCCAGGCCTTTAATCTCATTACTCCAGAGACTGACATCTTTCTGTGTTTCTGTGAACTCAAGGCTAACTACCAAATAGTAGTAGCCCACTCCTTTAATGTTAACCCGGATGTGAAACAACTGGGGGAAGAGGGTATTTAAGGCAGGCTTAGGAAGACAGATGAGGCAATAGAAGTCACAAGGAGTGAGGCTGAAGAAGCTGGAAGACAGCTGGGTAAAATTGACTGTGGTGTTTCCTCTCTTTGATATTTCAGCCTTTCTCCAATATCTGGCTCTGTGTTTCCTTTATTACAACCAGAATCCATGCAAGAATCCTGCCTTGTATTAGCAAAGTTTGTTAGTAGCTTTCCTCATGTCCTGCAGAATGTCTGTCTGACTCTTCTGTAAAGCAGAAATCTGGAAGATCTTCCCTGCCTTGTTTTGTCAAAGTTTAACAGTCTTTTCCTGTGTGTCCTACATGCCTACACAGCACATTGTCAGCAGCCAAAGTCAAGAGCTTTTTTTTTTTTTTTTTTTTTTTTTTTGGTTTGTTGTTGTTGTTTGCCCAGTGGCTAACGTTGCCACAATGAAAACAAACTCCATAAGGAATTTCTTCAATGTCAATCATCTCTGAAGTAAACTGGTGCTGCCAGTAGCAGATGTGTCACATTGTCATGAAAAACCTTAAGCATTTTCAATGTCATATTTCTTAGGACTTTGAAGTGAAAAAACCATTTACCTATCTAAAATATATCTCTATATGATCTTAAAAACAAACCTAACATATCTACAAATTTGATTGTTATAAATGACTATTGACCTGTGTTTTTTGATTATTCTAAATAGTTCATAATAATAGCTTTCAAAACTAGAATTTTACCTTACATTTTTAAATGAATTGCTTAGGTACAATATTTTGACCAAGAGTCAAAACATATATACAGTGTAACAAAAATTACCTTAAATTTGTATCAGTATACTAAAATTCTTTAAATAAGAATAGAAACACATATACATTGTGTTGTGACAAATCTACCCTAAGTTTGAATCAATACATAGAGGTTCTTTAAACAAGAGTAGAAACATATATATGGAATGCAGTAATAATAATTACCTTAAATTTGTGTTAATATACAAAAGTCTTTACTAATACAAAACATTTGAGATTAAGTTATTTTTAGCTTATAGTAGAATCAATAATCTACCCTATTATTTAAAGTAGATTTAATAATCTAATCTTATCATTCCTATATCCCATTCTCTTTTTTCTTTTTTGAAAGAGATCCCTAACCTGAATGTAATGTCATTTGTATAATTTCCTCCCTTGTCAATACCAGTAACAATTAATAAACAACCCCTCAAAATGATGTGATGACAGGCATCCATAATCCACCAAAGGACCAAATACCATTCTCCCCACCTCTTAGGAAATGTGGACATCATGTCCCCAAAATTGCTTCCTGTTGTCTGGGACAATACTACCCTAAAAAATGAAATGTTGGCCAAGTCCCGAGAAAACTAGCTATTACCTTTGTTGATGGATATCATCCATCAAGTTTCAGGAGGTCTTCCTTGATCAAATCTGATCAATATCATTCCTGAAGGAATCCACAGCCTCTCTTTTTTTCTTGTCTAAAGCATTTTATCTCCATCTGACAAATACATTTTTGACTTTCATTTTCAAATTCAGGCACTCTTAAAATATCTAGGCTTCCTTATTGTAGCAGGTTCTTTCAATCTCATGTCTGTTAGCAGCTGCTGTTTGCTGTTCACAATCAACAATTCAAAATCAATACAAGAACATGCAGGGTCCAGATTCCCTCTTTATTTGCCATGTCTATGTGGCATGTTTTTTTCTTACTTCTGTATATCTTACTCACTCTGTGGCTGGCTGGGTGGCTGGCCCCTAATGTCCTGCTCTCCTAGTTCTCCATGTTCTCTCTTGATGCTTTTTCTTTCCCACCCGGATTTATTATTTTATTCTCTATGCCTGCTAGCTCCACCTGTCCTGTCTTCTGCCTTGCTATTGGCTGCTCAGTTCCTTCCTAGACCATCAGGTGTTTTATATAGGCACAGTCCCACAGCTTTACAGAGTTAAACAAACGCAACATAAAAAAACGCAGCCCATCTTTACATCATTAAATAAACACCACAGCATAAACTAATGGAACACATCTTACAATAATGTTCTACAGTGAGTATAGTTAAGAAAAAAAATCAACTAGACTCCAAACTAAACACACCTCTATGGCAAGTCTTCCTCCACTTGGGAGTGTAAGTGATTTAATTTGATCAATTTTGTTTTTTTACTTTTAATTATACATTTTTGTGGTGTTATGCATCCGTATGCAGTGCCCTGGGAAGCCAGAAGACAGTGACAGATTCCCCTGAAGCTGGAGTTACATGTATTTGGGAGCCAAAGCACATGAGTGCTCAAAACAGAACCCCAGTTATCAGTAAGAGTAGTATGCACACTTAATTGCTGAGCCATCTCCCCAAAGTCTAAAACATTTCATTTTAAAGGGTCGCACTACGATATGATAAATGCATGCTGCGTGTTCCACAGAAATCGGGCTTACTATTTTCTTTTTTTTCATTCTTTTTCCTCTTATTTATTCTGAAACTACAAGTTGCATTTTGCTTAAAACTTGTATCTTCACCCTTGGGAGGAAAACCCACACTCTTACCACAGTAACATACGGTCAGACTTGACAGCCCCAATTATTACACATTTTCATCAACTTTTTTTAACTCCTGATTACGTTTTTAATTGTTTCATTTTGTGTGTTTGTCTTAGTTATTTTTCTATTGCTTTGAAGAGACACCATTACCAAGGCAACTTATAAAAATAACCACTTAGTTGAGGGCTTGCTTACAGTCTCAGAGGATTAGTTCATGGTCATCATGGCAGGAAGCATGATGCTAGAGCAGGAGCTCAGAATTTACATCTGATCCACAAGCCAGGGTTTGAGACTAGGCCTGATATTGGCGTTTGAATCCTCAAAGCCCTGCCCCAGTGACACACCTCCTCCAATAAAGACATACCTTCTAATCCTTTCTAAAATGATTTTACCAACTATGGACCAAGCGTTCAAACA
Source organism: Phyllotis vaccarum (assembly GCA_033318265.1). NCBI lineage: Eukaryota > Metazoa > Chordata > Mammalia > Rodentia > Cricetidae > Phyllotis > Phyllotis vaccarum. The sequence continues at coordinate 90,652,975 of JARWLC010000013.1, read as the reverse complement.
TGAGCCTTTGGGAACCATTCTCATTCAAAAGCCACATTTCACTCACTAACACCCATAGGCTAGTAGCTACATCATAACGCAAAGTGCATTTAATACAGCTTCAAAAGTTCTCATAGTCTTTTACAGTCTCAAAACTATGTAAAAATCCAAAGTTTCCCATGAGACTCAAGTCAGTCTGTTAACTTTATCCCCATGTGACATCAAAAACAAAAAGCAAATTACATTCTTTCAATACCAGTGGTATAGACTATCCATTACCATTCCAAAAGAAGGGAAAGGGAGTATAGTGAAGATTGAAACCCAGCAGGGAAAACTAATAATCCTCTAGTGTTCAGGGTTTGGACACACATGTGGCCACACACCACAGGTCTCTCTCTCTTTCTTTGTGTGTGTGTGTGTGTGTGTGTGTGTGTGTGTGTGTGTGTGTGTGTGTACCAAGATGTCCATGGCCATAATAGGACATTAGATCTTCCTGGAACTGTAGTTACAAGCAGTTGTAAACTACCCTGTGTGGGTAAGGGAATGCTGGTCTTCTGGAAGCGTCACACAATGGAGTTTGAAAGAAAATGTCCCCCAAAGGGAGTGGTGCTATTAGAAAGTATAGCCTTGTTGGATAAGTGTGGTCTTTTTGGAAGAAGTAAGTCACTGTGGAGGCAGGTTTTAAAGTCTCATGTGTATTCAAGATACCATCCAGTATTTCAGTTCACTTCCTCTTGGCAGCATATCAACATGTAGCAGTCCCTTCTCCAGCACCATGTTTACCTGCACCCCACCATGTTTCCTGCCATGATAATAATGGACTAAACCTCTGAAACTATAAGGTACCACCTCAATTAAATGCTTTCTTTTATAAGAGTTGTCATGGTCACAATGTTTTTTCACAGCAATGAAAATCATAAGACATTCATGCACTCTTAACTAGTGAGCTAACTCTTTAGTACATACCACAGATTATGTTTTTATTGGTTTGATCTGATTTCAATCCATAACACTATCAAACTAGGCATGATGGTACATACCTGTAATCTCAACACTCAGAAACTGGACACAGATTAAGCAGATTTCAAGGCCATTCTTATCTATACAGCAAATCTGAAGCTTGCCTGGACTACACAGGGCACTGTCTCAATGGAGGCTGGAGAGGCAGTTTAGTCAGTATTAGGACCTAAATTTAATCACAGCAGGCTATAAAACCATCCATAAATGACTCATGGGATTGTTGATTTAATAGTATGGGTAGGTTTTGACTCCAAAGAACTGCCCTATTCACAAAGAAATGGTAACTCATAGTCTTAAAATTCTGTAGCACAGATATTTTAAAGTCTTTTCATCTGTCAATAAAGATTTTCCATTAGATATAATGGAAAATTAGTGGTGTTCCAGATTAAGTTGACAATTCTACTTTTATTATGGGTGGTATTTTTCTAGCGATTTGATATCACTGCGTAATACATACTGAAAATAGTTGGCTTCAGTTCCCTGCAGTAGATGCTATGAAAAGCATCATGGACATCATAGTTAAAACTGTACAGCATATGTGCAAATGATGTGACTCATCACTAGTTTATGGAACTGTTGAAAGAAACAGACAATGAATTTAATCTTGTGTTCATTGCCAATGCTTGTTTGTTGCGCCACAAAGAGTTTTACAAGGTTTTACTGGGCTATTAATTCAAATTTAAGATTTTCTTGAAACAAAAAGAATGTACACTAAACAAACATCCAGTAATCAAAACAAATATGTAACAACAGTATTTATGAACAAGACAATTTTAAGCTCCAACTAAACAAAAGCTTATTTCTGACTTAACTAGATGGGTCTAAAGATTTATGTGAATTTCAACATTTTTGACAGTATAAATGAATACTAAAAGTTTTGTACATGTTCTAGCAAGAATAAAATATTTTTAAAATTTTCATTAATAACCACCACTATCAAATTATCTGCCAGAACTAAGAAGATAAAGTTGATAAATTTGGAATCATTCTCTAATCATTCTTTTTGGACTATTCTTTTGAAAACAAAATTAATAATAGTGAGCTAACACAGATTAGTGATTTGTTGAATTTGAACAGATATGGCTGTAGACAAGTTCATGCTCAGAAGCCACACCCCACAGTGAAACCTTAGAATTAGGCTCACAGATAAATTCTCTTTCTGATCTCTTCTCACCTGTCTATTATATCCTTTACTTTTCCCTGGAGAAAGCCATAGAAACTATATTTTTTTTCCCCAAGATAGGTCACAGAAGTTAAAACATCTTTTAAAGCCAGTCATGAAATTTAATTTTTTCTTTAATTTCTCATGCCTTTCTTTTGAAGTCTGACTTTTTTTGTATTGTAGTTAATTATGACACTGAATTCTAAAATGGGCTCTGCCTCATACCTAGAAAAACTAAACGTTTTAACTAATAGATCAGCTAGAATCTAAAGAAGCAAGCTTTGGTAAGTTTCTGCCTCAGTCTATTTTCACTTATTTATACTCTTTTTGTCCAAACACATTTCTGCTATCCATAAAAATAATTCAAGTAAGGGAATAGAACATGGGTGATAATCACCTAGCACACATAATCCCCAATACTGCATAAAACCAGTCTTATGGATGCACAGATGTAATCCCAGCACTTGGGAGGTAAGAGGAAGTGGATCAAAAGCTCAAGGTCATTTTTGGCTATACAAAAGTCATCCTGGGTTATATGAGGCCCTTTCTTGAAAAGACAAATAAGATTATTCAAGTTTGTTCTTTTGGTCTTCAAATTTATCTATGAGCCAATAAATTTATCACATTTTTCTTGTTAACCTATCTATGGTTACAAGAGCAGTGACTATGAGCCTTTATAATGGACAGGAAAATGGACAGCAAGAATTCACGTCTTGCTGCCCAACAAAAGGTAGACATTTCCTTATGCTAGTCCTTTAAAAACATATAGTTTGTCACATAGCCTATTTCTTTTAACTTTTATTCTAGCTACTCAACTTAGTTTCTGGAAAAAATAGGTATATTAAGTCTGCTTGAGCATGTGAATCTGTGTGGTTCTTTCCCAATGGAAACTGAATGAAGAATAATTACACACAAACACACAAAATACTTCCCATGAAGATTCAGCATCCAAAGATGAGCTAGAGGTGTATATACATGTATCATTTTAGAAGCTTAGAGTGAAAAGAAAATCTGAAAGATCTCATTACTTTTGTGCATATTAACCTCTCATCTCTCTCTTCCCTCTCCCTCTACTTCACTCCCTCTTCCCCCCTCTCTCTGTGTGTTTACTTAGGCACATGCTTGCCATGGCATGTGTGTGGAGGCCAGTGGACAGCTCTTGGGAGCCGATAGTCTCACTTCATCTTGTTTCTATTACTTCACTGTGTACTCCAGGGTAACAAGCAGTAATAGAATATTATTTTAAGATGTGTTGCTTTTGTCTATGTTGCATTTGTTTAACTCTGTGAAGGTGTGTTACTGTGCCTGTTTAAAATGCCTGATGGTTTAATAAAGAACTGAATGGCCAATAGCAAAGCAGGAGAAAGGAGGGAAGGGGCTGGTAGGCAGGGAAGATAAATAGAAGAAGAAATCTGGGAGGAAAAAAGGAAGAGGGAGCTAGAGGAGGACATCAGGGGCCAGCTACTCAGCTACACAGCAAGCCACAGAGTACAAAACAAAAAAAAAGGTTTGCAAAAATAGAAAAGGGAAAAGCATGGAGGCAAAAAAAAAATAAATGGAATAATTTAAGCTAAGGAAAGCTGGCTAGAAATAAGCCAAGTGAAGGCTGGCATTTATAATAAAAAAAAAGAAGCCTCCATGTGTGATTTATATGGTGTCTCCGTGGTGCCCCCCCCCCAGGAAAACAAAGGAATAAAAACATCCTACAACCATTGACCTTTGAGTTCCTGGACAAGTCTCTGGTCTCAGTTTCCCATCTCACCTTATGAGTGCTGGGTTTACAGATGTAAGCCACCACATCTGGCTTTTAACCGTGGAACCATCTACCAGCCATCTCAGTTTCTTTTTACTTCGTTTTAACTCTTGATCTTAGTTGAGACTAAGAGAAATTTCAATTTTTTAAAGATTTTTTATTCTTTGTTCATATGTTATATTCCTACCCAAGTTTCCTCTCCCTCCACTCCCCCAACTTCCCCCACATATCCACCCTCCCCTAAATCCACTTCTTCTCCATTTACCTTGAAAAAGAGCAGGCTGGAACAGATACTGGACAGACCAGAGACCCAGGATAGAATCAAACAAGACTGGCAGAAAAAAAAAAGTCAATGAAATGATTCCTAATGATACTCAAAGCTCAGTGCCTAGGTCAACCACCATCAAAGAGGCTTCCTCTGTCAATTGATGGAAATAAATGCAGAGACCACAGCCAAACATTAGCTGGAGGAACCCCGAACCAAAGGGGAGGAACTATTGTGCGATCCAGAGAGATTGAGGATGCCATCAGAACACAGTCACAGAATCAAGTAAGTGGGGCTCATAGGGGTTCACAGAGACTGAAGTGACAAACACAGACTCTATATGGGTCTGACCTAGGTCCTCTGCATACATGTTATGGTTGTGTAGCCTGGTGTTGTTGTGGGACTCTTGTGATATGGAAACCTAGTACAATGGAAACTCCCTGGAATCTACAAGAGTGAACCTAGCAAAGACTCCTAGTAATGGGGTATACAAAGCCTGAGCTGATCATTTTCTATAGTCAGACAAGGCTTCTAGGAGTGAGACTGGGACACCAACCTAGCCACAAGACCTTTGACCTACAATTTTTCCTGCCTGCAAATGTTCTGGGATAAGGTGGAGCAGAACTTGTGGAAATAGCCAAGCAGTGACTGAACCAACTTGAAGTGCACATCTGACACTGCCTAGATGGCCATTTCTTTTGAAAATCATATGTGAATGAGTGTTTTGTCAGTGTGTATGCATTGGCAACATGTGTGTGCAGTACCTGCTGAGATCAGAAGATGGCATCAGATAACCTTCGACTTAGTTGAGTTTCTATTGCTGTAAAGAAATACCATAAGCAAAAGCAACTTGTAGAGAAAAGGGTTTATTTTGTTTGTTCTTCTAAGTCACAGTTCATCTTCAAAGGCAGTCAGGACAGGAACTGAAGCAAGTCAGGAACCTGGAGTCAGGAGCTGATGCAGTGGCCATGGAGGAGTGCTGCTTACTGGCTTGCTCCTCATGGCTTGCTCTGTCTGCTTTCTTATAGAACCCAGGACTGCCAGCCCAGGGATAGTATCACTTACAATGGGCTGGGTCCTCCCACATCAATTGCTGCTGGAGATGAAAAAGAGCCATGCCATATTGCTGCCAGAGACTAATTTTCTATTTTCCCTCTCTGCCTGGGCTATTTCATAGACATCATATAAAGCCCTTGGAAAAAGCCCAAGTTCCAGTACCTGTGCAACTGACCGTGACTAAGAACAGGTTGTGGTTAAGTTGCTAGCCAAGCTGGCTCTGAGAACTGTCCAACCTGCACCTACTTCCTGCTTGGCTTGTTATAAAACTTGCCTGAGAAAAATAAAATCTTTCGACTTTATCAGAATACTGTCTTTCTGTCAGTTCTTTTTGTCTCCTGTCCCTTTTATTCATTGTTCCCCATTCTAGGGTCTCTGTTGAAGACACCACTGGCTGGAGCAAATCACAAGTTAAGAAAATGCCTCACAGGCTTGCCTATAGCCCAATCATATGGACATATTTTGTCAGTAGATTCCCTCCTCTCGGATGACTCTAGCATGTGCCAAGGTGTCATAAGACTAGTCAGTGCACCCTGAAAGTGGAGTTACAGATGGCTGTGAGCCATCATGTGTGTGCTAGGAACGGAATCCTGCTCCTCGGGAAGGAGAACAAGTGCTTCCAACACTGATCCATCTTGCCAGCCCTTTCCTTGCTTTTTAATGTGTCCACAGGAAAATTTCAATTGCATGTATGGCACTACTGGACCACACTGCTCTGCTTCAGATAATGCAGCTATTTATACTTATGTAACATTCCAATGAAATGGAGAGAACACGGGATTTTCTTTCCTTTACTGCCTACCCAGCAATCTTATTTCTAAATGTTGGGCAGTGCTTTTCCTTTACATTATTAGCTCATAAAAGACCACACTGTGTCTGATACTTGTTGTAACTAAGCAGGTTTAGAACTCCATGTCTTCAGAAGAATATTAATAGAGTGAAAAAAGGCAGCCTAAAGCCAGACCACAAAAAGTCATTAAGCCATATATAGGATTTAGTCTTTGTTCTGAAGGCGGTTGGCAGCCTTTGGGAGTTGTTGCATCATTAGATTTGTATTCTGGAACTATTGAAACAGGTGGGTGGGCCTTCAATTACAGGGAGACGTTTGTTAGTGTACAGGATAGAAATCAAAAAGAAAGGCCTAGATTTAGATAACTGAAGAGAAGGGATGGAGGTTATAAAATGGGTTTTAAGGACTATTTAATGACTGTTTGGATGTGGGAAGTGAGAGGTAAGAGCTAAAGAAGACTCCAAAGTGTCTGATTGTGCTTAGCAACATGGGCTGTAGGGAAAACTTCATTTTCATTCACTTTTTACAAACATGGTAATGTTTCAACTTGGAGGTGACTGGAGCTGTATTTGTAGTTCAGTTGTAGAGCCCTTGCCTAGTGTGTGCAAATGCACAGAAACACACACACATACACACACACACACACACACACACACACACACACACACACACAATGAAATAGGGAACTGAAGGGCCAATATTTGGCATGGCCCTCATGTTCTCAGGGGTCCTTCATGAGCTGCCTTCTCCTTCCACTCCCTTTGTCCCTGCTCTACTGATGTATCAAAAATGACTGGAGCTGAGAAGACTAAAGAACAGAGTTGGGCTGGCCTGTCTACATGATTCCCAAAGACACTCAGATTCTAGAATGGAGGCAAGTTATCAAGGCCATGGTTATGTCACAGTGGTCATTTAATTGAAGCAAGGAAGATGAAGTGAACTAACTGCCTGAGGGAGGAGGTGCTGGGTTCTTCAATGAAATCAATAAACAATGCACCGATAGTATCCTAAGTGTCCTGTTCTTTTTTTTCCTCCAATGCTGCACTCTAAGAAGGAAAATACTCTTTCTAATTCTAGTTTGCTTGTGTTTAAAATTTTCAGCATGCCTTTATGTCTTAGGAACTGCTCTGTTATATACACTTTAGGAGCACTACTTTTTTTCTGATAGTCTACTTTTTAATGACAAGGTTTCACTGTATAGCTTTCTCTTGTCCTAGAACTCATTATATAGTTTAGTCGGGCCTTGAATTCACCGAGATCTGCCTACCTCTGCTTCCTTAGCGCTGAGATTAAAGACATATACCACCATGCCCAGTTGTAATATCTTACATTACAACATATATTCACTATTTTTGTTTTATTTTTATTTAGGTGTATCTGTCTGTCTTTGTGTGTGTGCCACATGTGTATGGGTACCGATGGAGGACACAAAGCTTTGGATTCCCTGGACTGAGATTGTGAACCACCATATAGGTGCTGGAAACTGAACTCTGCTGCTCTGGAAGAGTAGCCAGTGCTCTCAAGCTCTAAGCTGTATCTCTACTCCCACCCTCACCTGTTTTGAAGACAGTGTAATGTAGTCCAGGCTGGCCTGAAACTCAACATGTAGACAAGGTTAGGCTTGAACTGCTGGTGCTGTCTCTACCTCCTAAGTGCTGGGATTACAGATGAGTGCTACCATACTTGACACCTAACCTTTGATTTTCATGCACATATTTCTAAATATGTGCCAAAAGAGATTCTAAAATCCTATATACCCTTTAACTGGATTCAACAAGCATGAACAATTTGCTTTATTCACCTTATTTCTTCAGAGTAGTGGTTCTCAACCTTCCTAATGCTGTGACTTTTTAATACAGCTCCTCACGTTGTGGTGACCCCCCCACCATAACATTATTTTTGTTACCACTTCATAACTGTAATTTTGCTACTGTTTTGAATAATGATGTAAATATCTGTGTTTTTCCTTGGTCTTAGTTGACTCATGTGGAAAAAAAATCATTTGACTCTTAAATGGTTGAGGACCACTGCTTTAGATTATTTGTACACACTCACATTGTTTTCATACTGTGTGAGAATGAATTAGTGACATTATGTCCCTTTACCAAAATGGTTCAGTTTGTAACTTCCAAACAAGGATATTTTCTTCTCTAATCAGAGTATACCGATCAAAGCCTGGGAATTTAACAGTGACACAGGCTGTTGTCTAATCCACATTCCTTGCTCCATCCGATTTGCTCAGATGTCCTGATAATAACTTTTATGGCTCCTTTGCTTTCCAGATCTAAGATGCAAATTCTGAACTGCGTGGTACAATTTAGCTGTGATCTCTCTTTAATCTCTTTCCCTGGAAATGGTTCCCTAGCCTTTCTGTGAATTTCTGGACCTTGACATATGTTGTAAGATTATAAGCCATTTATTTTATGGGCAATAATGTATCTGTATTTTTCTGATGTTACATCATGCCTGAAATCAAGTTGTATATTAAAAATTATTTTACATTTACTTATGTATTGTGTGTGAGTCTGGGAGAAGTTGGAAAACAACTTGCATACAGTTAGATCTTTTCTTCCACCTTGTGGGGCCTGGGAATGAAACTCAGGCCGGCAGGCTTGGCAGTATGAACCTTTATCTGCTGGCTCATCTCCATAGCCAGCTTGTGTATTTTTGAGAAGAAGAGCATAGAAAGGAAGCTGGGTCCTTCTTAAACCATCACAGCAGAGAGGACACAGTGTCTGTTTGGTCAGATCAATGTTTTATTATAGCAGAGTTTTCTTTATTCCTTTCCCCCCCTTCAGCAGGTATTTTGAATCGCAGGAACATTTCTTTTAGTATAAGAACGACAAGCTGAAGTCTCTAAATAGTATTGTAATTTTTAAAGTTATGTTTTGAGACTGGCTTTCTCTCTGCTGCTGAGGTTGGCCTCAGTCCCAGACTCAGGGAATTTAACTGCCTTGGCCTCCCAAGTAGCTGGTACTAAAGGCATGTGCCATCACATTTATATTACTTTTAATTTGTTATAAATAATTAACATGCATAAATCTAGAGTTTAAAACTGTATTTATTTTTATGTTATTATGTGTGAGTGCTTGCATGTACATATGTGTTTCATTTGTGTGTCTCCTGCTCACAAAGGACAGAAAAGAGTATTGGGTCCCCTAGTTCTAAAACTATGTGTTTTATTTTATCTGTCATTTGGGTGCTGGGAACTGAACCCAGGTTCTCTGCAAAAGCAGCAAGTGATCTTAACCACTCAGGTACTTTTCTAGCCCCAGCTAGATTTTTTTAAGGAAGCAAGTTTAATTAATTAGAAACAAGCTCACTATGTTATCTCCGGCCCAGAACTCACAGAAATCCTCCTGCATCAGCCTCCCAAACACTGGGATGAAAGGTGTACACTACCACACCTAGCTAAGAAGTAAGTTTGAAATATCATGTATTTTTACCTGTAGAGTGCTGATGTCAAAAGTTATTCTTTGAAACAATCTATTTTTGGACAAAAGTGAGAAAAGTATACATTTGTTTAAAAGTTTTTTAGCTTTTAAAGGACCAAGTGATAGGATGAATATATTTTAAAATATTCATGTTAACATATCCTTAAAGCACAGCACTTGTATGATTAACATAGTGACAACTCAGACAATACTCCACATAGTCAGAAGAGACATGGGGCTCAGTGGAGAGTGAATTGTCCTTTGTGTGGTGAATCCTAACAGTAATGGCTGCATCCGGATTCTAGACAGACCCTCAATGACTGGCAGAGGGAAGTCATGCAACTGATTGTGCCAAAAGGAAGAAATTGAAAATGGAGCCAAAGATTTAAAACAAGGTTTGTGTCAACATGCATAAATTCCCTAGCTTTGAAGAAGTTGCAGTGGGATCTGAGAACAGGAAGAGGAATATTTATTGTACTATTAAATGAAGCACTCAGTGCTTTTTTTCCTGCCTTCATTTCTAGGTCTGAGCAGCCCTAGGGCATTGAACTAGTAACTCAGTTGCAGTGGCATGTTTGTTTGTTTACTTGTTTATTCATTCATTTGTTTATTTATTCATTCAGTAGTGATGACTGAATCCAGGAAATTGTAAAGAGTCCTGCTCTGGGAACTTAGGTTGCCAGGGTTTTAGCTCTCAATCCTTTATTTAACTAAAAAGCTCCTGACTTTAGCATCATTCCTTACATTTTGAGGTCTATAGTTCCACTACAGAAGAGTGTTGTCAAGAAACAGCTCAAGTTCTTAAGGAAATTAGCGTCCAATACATGGTGAAAGTTTTACAATGGCATGCTGACCCTAGAGGTGACTCAGCTTTATCTATGATGAGGATAGCACTAAGATTGTGCCTTGAAAGCTTGAATATGGAATTTTATCACTGCAGATGAGAGACTATACCAGTGAAAAGGTAGGATGCTGCCATCCTGCAAAATGTTTTCTCACAGATAATCATGAATTAGTCAACTCCTGGGACTAAACTTTATTAAAGACATGTTAAAATGTGGTGATATATTGTATATTTAATGAAGTAGTCTGGAATATCAGAGTACAGAGCCAGCTCTACAGCCTTTTTGTTTGTTTTTTTGAGACAGGGTTTTCTGTGTAACAGTCTTAGCTGTGCTTGAACTTGCTTTGTAGATCAGGCTGGTCTGGAACTCAACAGAGATCCTCCTGCCTCTGCCTCCCAAGTGCTAGGACTAACAGTGTGCATCACCACTGCCTGGCTATTAGGCCTTGAATTTATTGAGATCCAGATGGATCTCTGTCTCCCCAGTGATGGGATTAAGGCATGGGTCTTGACCCCTTTCCTTCATGGCTTGGCTGTGGGTGATTATGAACTCTGATATTCCAGACTATTTTATTAAATATACAATATATCACCACTTTACGATAAGCAGATACTCCATGGGTTTTAAAAAAAACCATTAGCTCTGTTATAATGAAAAGATAACTAAAATAGGAGTTACTCTAGAAGCCTCCAGGAATTCACCATTTGGACCATTGCAAAGGAATCTAGCAGTCGAACATCAGTCTCTGCTTATTAATAATACCAGCTAATTCATTTCAGTTAATCTTTGTATGTCCTAGGTACTGCTCTAAGAGTACTTACTTACTTATTCCTAGAAACAGCTAGGTGAAGAAGTACATTATCTTTTTTTTTTTTTTTTTTTTGCCAGATGGAGAGACCTAGGCTTAGAAAGACGAAGTCACTTGCCAATATTAGGGAAGGAAGCAGGATTTGGACCCTAGATGGCTACAATGTCATGTTTCTTTTTCTAGTACAACTGTATCAAATGCTGTTCTCAGATGAAAAGCCAGTATGCTGTTTTAGACCACCACACTCTCCACTTATTTGCTTTGGTTACATTTTTATTGTATCATTACTTGGGTATAAGTGTTTGGGTAGTTTAGTTTTCTCATTGTTGTTTATTTATTCTGGTACATTGTTCCAAGAAGACAGACCTCCAGGCCTGGGAAGGCACGGCTGCTGGGGCAGGGGTGGGGCAGTGTGCTGCCTAATTGCTTGCATCTCACAAGACGGGGAAGCAGAATGTTCCAACGGGAACTGACTACACCCTGTAGGGCTATAACCTATAAGGCACACCCTGCCAGCAACCCACTTCCTCCAGCTAAACACTACCTCCTTACCGTTGGTTCTACAACCTCCCCAAACGGGGAAGTCAAGTGTTCAAACACAGGAACATATGGAGAAACATTTTACATGTATATCATGATAATAATGTTACCCAACAAGCAAACCTCTGCCCTCTGTGTAGCACTCTGTGTTTCACATAAGAAAAAAGGAGGAAGCCAAGTGACTTGGATGTCATTTCCTGTAGAGAAAGAAGGACTTAGTAGAGACTCTATTTTTTTTTCTCTGACTTAATCTTCTACCTCAGAGCTGAGAGATGTGTAGTCATAACTATGCAGTTTTTCTCATGCTGTAGGAACCTTCGGGGGCAAATAAATGTACCTTAGGGAATGTGAGTCCATGGGGCTGAGCAGAGGCCACAGATAATGGCAGGTACTGACTCCTTGCCCTTTTGCATTCTATATTTGAATTCTTCACAAGACACTGGTAATCCAAATGAAGACCATAGCTGCCTTAAAATGTCTCATAAACTTCTGTTTAATAAAAATATCTTAAACAGAAGTTCGATAGTCCGGAGTAAAATGACCTTTTCACAGGGGTTGCCTGCTTATTAGATAATTATAATTCACAACAGCAGCAAAATTATAGTTATGAAGTAGCAATGAAAAAAATTTTATGGTTGGGGGTTATCACAACATGAAGAACTGTATTAAGGGTCACTGCATTAGGAAGATTGAGAAATGATCTGGAAAGTAGTGAAAAGGAATTCTGAGGGACTTCTGAACCGGCTGTGGCCTGACCAGAAGTCTTGTGATCAATGATACAAATGGAATATGTGCATAAACCTCCTCCTATTGTGAATGTGGATTGCTTGAGATTCTTATCTCCCTTATCATTCTGGCCACAGAGAATTTGGTCTTTTGGATGAGGAGGATTCTCAGTTCATTTCAGGAGTCACAGATATTGAGGCCCCACCATGAACCAGGCCAAGTCCTCTGAACACAAGGTGACATGTATGGAGTCCTGAAGGAGTATGCCACTTTAGTGACACTGATGTCCTCTTTACTATACCTACCATTTATCAAATACACGTCATGTATCAGATATTGCCCTTGGTGCCTGCTATACATTTATTAATTTAATTCTTTTTAAAAAAATTCTTTTTCAAGATAGGGTTTCTGTGTAGCTCTGGCTGTCCTGGAACTCACTCTATAGGCCAGGATAACCTGGAATTCAGAGATTCTCCAGTTTCTGCCTCCTGAATGCATAATTTAATTCTTACATCAACCTTGTGACCCAAAGTACTATTGTTAACTCCATTTTAGAGAGGGGGAAGGGAGCCCAAAGAGACTGATGAACCTGCCCTGGTTACTCAACTAGTAATAGGTAAAGGTGAAATTTCACCCTAGACATGGAGTTTTGCCCTAGAGAAGAGCTAGATGGGGCCTCTCTTCCAATCATACACACCCTGATAGGGAGCAGGTGCCTATTAGTGTAGGGAGGCAGACTCATAGATAGGTGATGGGGTGGACATGGTTGAGGAACTAAAAGGGGAGGCTGTTTAGAACAAATGAGGCCAAACAATCAGAGTGAAAATAGTTAGGAGGTACACATCCCTTATCCTGCAGCCTCCTGCCTAGCTTTGTGCCCTGGCTCTTACCATTTTACAGGTATGTGACCTGTCTGTGCCCCTGTTAGCCCACTTACAAAATGAGGATAATAACCCCAATCTAATTATAGAGATTAAGTAATTTAACTTCTCTTTCCTTGGTGCTGGGAATTAAACCCAGGGCCTTCATACATGCAGAGTATGTACCTTATAATCAGGCTTTTAAATAATCAGCCCCTGTAATTTAGCATTTGAACCTGTAAAAGCACAGAAGTGTTAGATAGACGACCCCTATGATCCTCGGGTTGTTGTTGGTCAGCCTCTCACTTGAACTCTGTCCCATCAGTCCTTTGCTCTTCTTAAAATTTGCTTCAGGTGGTAAAGTTCACCTCATCAGAGCTATGTTGAGGTTTGAATGTGTTTTTCCCTACCCAAACTCATCTTGAGTCCCACTATGTAACAGTGCTAAGGGGTCAGGGCCCATGAAGAGACAATTAGCCTATGGGAGCTTGATCTTATGATGGATTAATGTGCTTTGTAATGTTGTGTAATTGTCATGTCTATTTAAGTTTTGGGTTGTTTGTTTTTTGAGACAGGGCTTCTCTGTGTAGCCCTGACTACCCTGGAACTCATTCTGAAGGACTTGAAACTCAGAGATCCACCTGCCTCTTCTTCCTGCACCACCATGCCCAGTTCTATTTAGGTTTTGTAAACAAAAAAAATACTTTTAAGATAAATTCTAGTTTTGTAGCCTTAATTAACTTGAAATTTGCTAAAACCAGGTTGGTCTTGAACTCATAGACATGTGCCAGTTTCTACCTCATGAGCGCTGAGATTAAAGGCTTATGTCACTACACAGGTCCCATTGCTGAGAGGGGAAATGGGCACAAGCCTCCATCCCTAACGGAAGCTCTCTTTAATTGATAGCCACTTGCAAAGGAAAAATTAGTCTTATGAGTATATGAACCACACTTAAGGCTGTCCTATGCAGATGACCAACACAAAAACAACTCAATGCTATTTTTGGTGTTGGGTTTTTGTTGTTGTGATTGTTTTGTTTTTTGTCTTGATTGGGTATTTTTTTTAACATAGCTGTTTTGTTTATATATTATGGTTTCCACTTTTGTGTTTTTATGGAATTTCTCTGTATGTAAATGTGTGCGTCTCTGCATCTATACATGTTTCTTTTGCTTGTTCTTTGGCTTTTTCCCCTGTTCCTTTGCTCATTTTGTCATATTCAGATTTGTTTGTTTTTATTTTATCTCAGTTTGTTATTACTATTTTAGATATTATTTAAATTATTATGATTATTTTAGATTTAGATGTTTATTTTTTAAAGAGAGGAAGGAAGGATATGAATCTGGGTGGGAGGAGAGGTGGAGAGACTAAGGATCTGGGAGGAGTTGGGGAAGAGAAACCATAATAAGAATAGATTGCATGAAAAAAAATCCATTTTCAATTTTAAAAAAGGCTTGAATCATTATGCCCAGCTCTAGTAAGGCTTTAAAATGTATTATTTTTATTTATTATTTGTATTATGTGTGCATATGGTATGTACATAAGTATTTATTGTATTGTGTGTGTGTGTTTGTGTGTGTGTGTGTGCGTGTATGTGTAGGCATGGAGGCATGCCACTGCATGGTTGTGGGGGTCAGAGAACAACTTATAGGAGTCAGTTCTCTTGTTCTACCACTCAGATCCTGGGTTGTCAGCCACGGTGGCAGGTACCCTTAGCCTTTCCTTACTGAGCTAATTTTCTGGCCTCATTTAGTTTCAAGGCATCACCCCAAAATGAAATCCATACCTACAGCATAGTAAAGACTTTTCCATTTGAATTCCTTTTGTCCTTATAGTCTTACTTATTGTGGACATTTCACATAAATAAGTGATCTTCTGTGGCTTTTTCATTTAACATGATGCCTTGGCCTTTTGTTCATATTAGGACCCACCCACCATTTTATAACCAATTAGTAAATGTATCAGTGTATGAATATATTACATGTTTATCCATCTATGAATGGACATTTGAGGCATTGTGAATAAACCTTCCATAACATTCATTTTATTTTGGGTGCATATGTCTAGAGTGGAGTATTGGATCATATGATAATTAACTCTTTATCCTTCCCCTTCTTTTTTAAGTGCTGAGGCCAGAGCCCAGGCATGCTAAGCAAGCAATCTACCAGTGAGCAACAGCACTACGCTGAACTCTTTTCCACAGAGGATGGACATATCTTGTTACATCCCCAACAGTAACACACAAGAGCTCCAGATTCCCTGCATTCCCACACTTCTTACTTTGCATCTTTTTCACATTTGTTTATTCTGGCTCTCTGTGTGAATGTGAACTGGAGTGACACCTGTTATGACATAAACTGCTTTAGGATTTGGCTGCAGTACCCTTGCCTTTATATGGGACTCTCTTGAGTCTTGTTCCTTTATTTTTTTTAAAACAATCCCACTGCAATGGCTATGCTGAAGACCAATTCCATGAAGTACTAGGGCTGGGGCCCAGGCAGCAGCTATGTGTTGAAAGTCCCACGATGATTCCTGTGTGCAGCTGAAATTGTGAATCACCATGTCAAAGATCCAACCCTCTCTTTTAGTTATACAGTTTTTAATCAGCATTTTAAATAGTGTTGTGTTTAAATAGCTGGGCAAGTTCCATATTCATCTGGGAAAATGGTGAGGGAGTAATCCAGATTTTTAACAACCATTCTAAGCCTAATAGTGAATGCCAAATTTAGAAGAAAGGAAGTGATTTCATCTCAGCTGCACACAGGAGGCAGGTGTGTGTGTGTGTGTGTGTGTGTGTGTGTGTGTGTGTGTGTGTTGCAATGTCTCCAGAGGTCCCATGCAAAATGATGGGAAAGTAGAAATGTAAGCAGTAAAATGAAAAGTTACTGTCCTTGGTAGCCATGCAGCTTCTCAGGGCTGCCTCTTACCCCCATTCCTACCTCATTGCATGAGGCCGCTTTAGGACAACAGCAGGACTGATGACTTTTCAGCTGTTCTTATAGCTTTGGGATATTTCTGGTAAAGCACCTTAGTTTTTCCTTTATTGTGACTACCAACACCATTATCATCTTGGACTTCCTTCTTCCAAGTAGTTTCTGTTGCTAACTGTGCAATCAATGTGCAGTTCTGACTTTGCAAAAACTCTGCTGCTGATATCCATCATGTCTCAAAGGCAGCAAGTATGTCCATTTCAAAAGTGACTTTTGGTGTAGGACTAAGACAAGTTTCTTACTTTTCATTTTTTTAACATTTAAGTTGTGATGTCATCCTATTACCTATCTTCTCTCTACATAAGCAATAATTCTCAGAAATACCTCTGGTATTCAACAGACTGTTTTCAGCATGTTTTTGGGAGAACATACACCTTGGGCTCCTTGGGACATCTGAGTCAGAGAGAGAGAGAGAGAGAGAGAGAGAGAGAAACTGATTTAGGGGATTTGCATCAGGTGGTTTGGGAAGCATCTCAAGGAGTCAGGCTTGGATGCTGCCAAGGTTGTGTCTTAAAAAATATCTATAGAAGTGGGGCAAACAAGAGCCAGAATAAAGCTGGGGTTGGTAGAAAAACACCGGGCTTTACTACTAGCAAGGTTGGGGGATGTCTGGTAATATTTGTGCTTTAAATAATGTCCATGTTTTGCCCATGTGGAGACATGATTGTGGAGTAGCTTTGCTTCTGCTTTGTCTTGGCTGGTTGCAGACTAGCTTACTGGATTTTAGCATCTGGGGAATTGTTTCTCATAATGCACATCTGTCTGTGAGCATATGCTTCCTGGAAAGGAAGGCCTCTTTTACTTTTTCATTTCTCTATTTTGATCAAGAGCAGAAGAGGGCAGCCTGATGTACATGAATAGTCCATCCTGTCCACAGTTTTGCCAATTGAAAAATTTGTCAACCAGAAAGTAGTTTCAAAGTGTATACTATGGTCAATGGGCCAGTTTCTTATTGCTGTGACACAGTACTTAACATAAACAACTCAAGAGGCTAAAAGGTTTCTTTTGGTTTATGCTCTCCATCATGGTTAGCTGGCTCCATTGTTTTTGGGTCATCAGGCGGATGAGCATCAGTACAGAAGGGCTTTAGGAGCAAAATTTCTTACCTCATGGTGTCCAGACAGCAGAGAACAATAGCAAGAGACCAGGAACAAGATACCTCCAAAATACATGCCCATGGTGACCTACTTCCTTTAAGCTAGGTTGGCCCCTAAAGCTTCTTCTACCTTTGATGACAATGGGTGTCACCATCTGAGGACCAGGCCTTCCATTTATGTCAGGTGGGGGGCATTTCATATTTGTTTAAGTTACTTTTCTATTGCTGTGCTAAGACCCCACGACCAAGGTAACATAGTAGAAACAGTTTATTATTATATTATTTATTATTCAAGGCTTAAAGTTTCAGAGGGTGAGGTGAGTCTTTGACTATCACAGCAGGAAACATGGTAGCAGGGAGGCAGGCATGGAACTGGAGAAGTTAGCTTAGAGCTCACATCTTGATTCATAAGCACGAGACAGAGAGATCATTTAAAACCTCAAAGCCCACCCACAGTGACAGTGACATGTCTCCTCTTAGAGGTCCCAATCCTTCCCCAACAGTTCCAAAACTAGGGACCAAATATTCAAACACATGAGCTTTTGGAGGCTATTCTCATTCAAACCACCACAGAGGTCAAAATCTGTGTATTTTTGTTGCAAGATGAGTAGTGGAGTTCTTTGATGTAACAGCTAAACAATTCCATTTAAATGGTCAGCTTTTAACAGTTGCTAGCCACAGCCTAAATGATTAGTTTTGAAAAAGCCCTTGAAGTTGGGGGCCTAGATTACAAAAACTCAGGCAATGAGAACATGTTCCAGAATCCAAATAGGTAGTAATAGCTATTCAGTTAGAGATGTTTATAGAGATCTTTGGCTTCTTCCCATGTCCTTTTTCTTTGTTTGTTTTTGGTTTCTGGTTTGTTTAGTCTTTCCAAAACAAGGTTTCTCTGTGTAGCCCTGGCTGTCCTGGAACTCACTCTGTAGACCAGGCTGGCCTCGAACTCATAGAGATCCGCCTGCCCCTGCCTCTCAAGTGCTGAGATTAAAGGCATGTGCCAGCACTACCTGCTTGGTTCCCATGTCCTATATTTTATAGTCTTGCCAGGATTGTTTAGATTTGTGAAGATCATTGCAGTTAACTACTAACATCACCCCAAAAGTCATGATCCTATATCAAGACTGCTTTTTAAAAATACATTTATTACTTATAATTTATTATCTTCCCGAGGCATTTTTGTTAAACTCCACTCTTCTTCATGGCTCTCTTTTACTATCAGTTAATGACAAAGCACCTTAAAGTTCTTAATCTCTGCTTATTTCACACTTTGCAAATGAAGTACAATTTCTTGGGTAGGATATATTTCATGGCCATCTGCACTGCCCTACACAATTGGCCAAGCAGGACCAGCTACATACTTTTCAGTCAACCTCAATACTTCCTGTTCAAAAACTTAAGATATCCAAGAGGGTAACAGTAGATAAGTGAAGCTAAGTTCAGACAGGTGATTTACTTCATAGCTGACCCCCTGGTGAATGAATTGAATTCTCTGAACCTGTACATGAAGCTCTACTGCCCTTGCAGCACACAGAGGATAACTATGTCCCAGTGAGTTGACTCCAGAAGAAAGGGAGAAAGAGGAGATACAGGCTGATGTCGTGAGATCAAAGGACAATAAGTCACAAAGAGAAAGAGAAGCAGAAGAAGAAGAGATCTGAATAAGTCACAAAACTGACGACCTGGTCTCCAGAGAGGGAAGCAACAAACAGATGGCTATAGATAGGAACAAACTAGGAGCACTCTGAAAAGGGATACAGTTTAACATGTGTCAACAACTGTTACTAAATCGGTGCTCCGTTCCTGCAGGACAGTTAAGGGCTCATTGAAGCAAACAGACATTAAAAAAATACCCAAACCAAAATGTAACAAAATACCATTAGAAATTGCGTAAAGGAAAGCTGGGCTTAATATCTATGGGGTGTGTGTGTGTGTGTGTGTGTGTGTGTGTGTGTGTGTGTGTGTGTGTGTGTGTGTGTGTGTGTGTGTGTGTGTGTGTGTGTGTGTGCGCGCGTGCGCGCTGTTGAGGAGACACAGAATTCACTAATCTCAACCATTACAACAGCAATTTCTCATATTCCAGAGAGGAGTTCCACACAATGGATGGAGTCATTTACTCAGGGATTATGCCCCAGCAATAAAGGAGGCTTTTGGTCCAGACGCACTTTAGTTCTCTTTTGTGCCATTTTGTTGAACACAATGGTGGAAAATAAGGCCAAGTCTGTAGGCCCATTGAAGAATAGAGGTACCATGGAGGGGGAAGTCCTGTGTTGGAGGCTTTCAAATCTGCAACTTCTCAGCTCAGCCCTAGTCCTTGATTCTTTTGTTTTCTAATTTTGCATGAAAATGTATGCCATTTGAATGTCCTTGAGCATTCTATTCTCAAATACCCCTTACCGATAGAAAAGTTATTAATAGTCCCAATGGATTTCGAATGCATTTTAAGAAAAAGGCTGGCTGTACTTTTAGACCACAGGGCTAGAGTCTAGCATTTTATTCTATATTTTTCGCATGGTCAGGAAGTAACTGGGGCCTTGGTTTGGGGAGGAGGGGTAGGCATATAGGGAAGTGTTTAGGGAGGCCCCCCGGAAGTCGCATTGAGCTGTTTAAAGCAGAGGTGACCTCCTAACGGATGGCGAATGGCGGGAGAGCCTGGTCAGAGCCTTAGGAGAGGGCGCGGCCATTGGTGACGCACACCAGGGAGCCTGCGCCCGCGTTTCTGCCACTAGCGAGGCCTCACACCCTGTGTTCTAAGTTCGGGGCTGGAGGCGTCTCTGCTTCCTCCTCTAGGAGGCGGGTCGGCCACGCCTCTGCGCCCCGGGTCGCTCCCCGCGGCCCCGCCCACCTCCTACTCCTGGCCTCCCCCGGCGCAGCGCACTCCCCGCCGGCCCGCAGCCTGACACGCCGCGCGGTCCCTCCAGTCTCCCGCGGTCGCCTCCCCAGGCATGGCACAGGGCCTCGCCACACTATGGCAGCAGCAAGGCACAGCACGCTTGACTTCATGCTCGGCGCCAAAGGTGAGGGCGCCGATCGCCACCTGCACGGGCACCGCGGCGGTGGTAGCGGCCGCGTGATCTTTCCCTCCGCGCCTGCGGGGCTGAGGCCAGAGCCAGGCTCCAGGGAGCGCGCGGGCGGGCTGAACAATGCGGGCTGCCGCGCGGCGTCTGCGTCTCTCCGGCTGCGGCGCTGAGCACGCTGCGGGCCCTCATACATTGGCAGCGGAGGCCGTGCCGCGCCCCTAAGGTCCCCGCCTTGCTCGATCTTCGCGGAGCTCGCTCGTGGCCGCACTGCGGGGCCCCAGGGGAGCCGAGTCGTTGTGTGCCAGCCGCACCGCCCTTCCGGGCCTGGATCATGGGTCCACGCGGGCTTGCTGTCCTCCACGCCCCGCTTAGGGGGGAAATCCCTTTCGGGTTATGGGGCGCGGCGGATCCCTAGTGGGGGCGGGTGTCAGCGCTGTAGCCCATCGGAGGCATGACCCTCGAGGCAGGCCTGGGAGAGGGGTGTGCGCTGCGCGGGACTGCTGCCCACGCCACCTTTTCCTGTGCTGGCAGGCTGCTGAATTTCCCTCTTGGGGGGTGGGGTGGGGGTTCCCCTTAAGGGCAGCCAGGCTGGAGAAGGACCAGGGCCACATAACGCTTGCTTGTAAGGTTCTTAGTCCACCGTGTAGGAGACGGATCCTATGAAAAAAAGACCAGGCAGACAGAGAAAGGATACGATTATTGTTATTGGGGGTGGGGAAGGATGAGATGTGTGCGCGGGAATTATAGCCACCATCACCTCTAATCCGAGAAGCTCAGAATACCGAGCCTGGGCTCATCAGAAAGGGTTGGGAGAATCTTGCCTACTAGAATTTGGAGGGTAGGGATGCACTGCAGGCTTCTTTTCTTTGAGAGAATCAAGCATGGGCACAAGGGGCGGGAATGATTGGGCCTTTAAAGGACTGCTGCAGATTTGCATGTGCAAGTCCCAGATCATCCAACATGTAGTGTGTTGCTCAAACCGTGCATTTTCTCTGGTTTCTGACTTAATGGAACACCTTTTCTGTTAGGATTTTTAACATCGACTTTTTTGCTTTCTGAACTTCTGAGCGCCTGCTTGGTACTTTTTCCTCCAATCCTAATATATCTCAGAGAGCACATCAATAAATTAAAGACAAAAAATAAAATCTGGGGATTTCAGTCTGCCTTTTCTCTGGTTTTGCTCTGTTCCTGTCCGTTTGGGTTTATGTCTTAAAATCGTTGAATCTCATCTCTCTCCCAGAGAGGAGGAAAAGGAAATGAGGGGCCATGCTCATCTCATAAGACTTTTCTGATTACCTATGAACTTATTGTGCTTGGGTAGTCAGAACTGAGCTGAAAAAGGGTATCATCATTCATTTCTCACTTTTCTTAAGCAAGGATGAAGAGAAGGGAGGCAGCTGGGAGAGAATCCATACATAAGATAGTACTTGGGTGGTAGAGCTGGAGGAGAGTGTGAGATCACAAAGGCTTTACTGGGTGTTACCCTGGCAACTTTAGAGGCTGAGTGGTTAATGGGAACCCTAGCACCTTGTGAGTTTGAGGAATGTGAAGAACCTTGTGAGCAGACCAAAGGCCTCCCTGCTGGGAAGGGGTGAATTTGGGGGACATGTGCCTCGTGTAATCACCATGGGAACACTTCTATTAATCCTTCATGGGCTTTCTAGTAGGCTTGAGGGACAGTGAGCTCAGCATGGGGTCAGAAAAATTCTAGCACTTCCACAGAAGATTAAACCTTCCACTTAGTTTACACATTGAGAATAAAGGGTGAGTGTGCATATAAAGCTCAGCAAAAGGCACTTAAGAGGGAAATATCAAGCATCAACTGTTAATGTTTTAACTTGCACTTTGTTCCTAATTAAAACTAAGAAAACTGAAGCCAGGCATATTGACAGACTTTTAGCCTCAGCACCCAGGTGGCTCTTAAGATATCTAAACTCATTCCAGCTTGGCTAGATCCTTTTTCAAAACAACACATAAACAAAGATGTGGTGGATAGGGCACATAGTGTGGCTCATACCTGTAATGAGGCAGGAGAATTCCTGTGAGTTCACTTGAGTTCTGTGATCCTGTCTCCCAAACGTAATGATACCAAAGAAAGCTTTGATAACACAGTGAAGAACCTTTTAGAACAAAAGCCTACTTTATTCAGGTATATATGTGTGTAAGATCTGGACTTCTTAAAGTGTTCTGTCACTAAATGAAGACTAAGTAAGATATGTTTTTGCTATCCACATTCGCATTTGGAAAATGGTGTGATTTGATTATATCATAAGGATTTTTTAATTCCTTTCCTTTTCAATAAAGGGGTGCTTGGTGAAAAATCCATGTGTGAGGTCTCTAAAAATATTTAATTGTTGATAATGACTCAAAGGCATTACTCTTGGCATGTAAGTATTGGATGTGACTCAAGGGTGAGTCAAATGGTTGTGGAGCTTGGGTGCATGTTCTCCCCCCTCCCATTTGTCAGTAATCCTTCCTAATGGAGCAGTTCCATGATGTGATTTTAGTGGAATTAAACTTGAACTTCTTAGCAATGTTACTGTTTCAGTTCCATCGTTACCAATGCAAGTTACCTATAACCCAGCCACTTAGATCTGGGGCTAGTATTTAGTGTACTAGCTTATGAAGTAAACCAGAAAATTGTTTTTGCTAAAACAAATGCTTGCTTATTTATTTATTTATTTATTTATTTATTTGTTTGTTTGTTTGTTTGTTTGTTTGTTTGTTTATTTATTTAAGATTCTTTTAAAAATTTATGTGCATTGGTGTCTTGCCAGCATGTGTGTCTGTATGAGGGTGTTAAGTCTCCTGGAAATGGACTTACAGACAGTTGTGAGCTGCCAAGTGGGTGCTGGGAATTGAACCTGAGTCTTTTGAAAGAGCAGCCAACGCTCTTAACTGTTGAGCCATCTCTCCAGCTCAACAAAGCTCATCCTGTAAGTAAAGTGTTGGACTCTGAGGACTGTTGATTCCAGGAAACATTATGAGATTTTTTTTTTCAGCTCACAGCTAACAAGAATAAATTGGTCCCATGGGGGTAGTTGGGCATCTTGGGACTGGTGGAGGACATACTCTTTGTTCTGATCCCTGCTCCTAATCAGGATGCTGGGTATGCATAGCTGAGTGAGGTATTACATCCTCTACTTCCACTGTTGGAGCAGTGTCTTGCTAGCCAGTCAGATCTGAAAACTTCTGTTAGTTATGGTTCTTTTTGTCTAATCTTGGGCTGGATATATATCTGGGAGGCAGATACCTAAAGTGATCTATGTCATGGAGGTAGGTTGTGTACATTGTAGATGGTGAATAAATGCTCGTCGTGTGATAAATGCTTATGTGAGCCAGGTACACATTTCTTTTATAGAATTATGAGGCTAGCTTGTGATTTTGAAAATACACCTGATGCCATTGATTCTGCCTTTGGGACCATTGAATCTGTTTTCTGCAGGGAAGCAGAGTGATTTGTATCACTTGGACAGTACTTTTGTAATAGAAATCTTGGTTAATATGAATAGAAGGCTGCTTAAGAAGTAGTCTTAACCAAAAAGGTTTGAAGGTAGGGGTCCTTTTGCCTGGATCATCACTTCTTAGTGTGGTGCTAGGGATGGAACTTAGGGCTTTATTCGAGCTAGACACAGGCAGAACATCGTGCATGTGAAGCCACACTGTGCTGCTGAGCCACATCCCCTCCTGATATATGTTTTAGCTGCATGAATTAACACAGTTACTTCAATCAAAAAATTCAAAATGCTCCTCCCCAAAGTGCTTCTCCCCACACACCCACCTCCTTTTTTGGTTTCTAGAGACAGGATTTCTTTATGTGGTCCTGGCTGTCTTTAGAACTTGCTGTGTAGACCAGGCTGGCCAGGAATGGACAGAGATCTTCCTGTTTCCACTTCCTGCTTCCATTTCCTGAGCAACAACCTGGCCTAATATGAACAACAGGACTGGTAAAAAAAAATGTAGAGTTTCAGACCAAAATTAACTATTTTCAACTGGGATATATGACATAAAAAATATGATTTTGGAGTGGGTGTTGTTCCTGGCACATGCCTTTAATCCCAGCACTTAGGAAGCAGAGGCAGTCTCTGAGTTCAAGGCCAACCTGGTCTACAGATCAAGTTCCAGGACAGCCAGGGATACACAGAGAAACCCTGTCTCAGAAAACCAAAAGAAGATTGATTGGTGATAATGGGTAGGAGTGAGTAGTTGATATAAATGGGAGAAAATGCTGATTTTCAACTAGTGCAAAAATATGGATATGTATTTTGCCCCATTGAAACCTAAAGGCCCCTTGAATTGGATTTACTGGTCCCTTGGGATTCCTCGGATGCCAATAATAGAATGTAGGGTGGAGAGAGAGAGCTCTGGGATTGCCCACACCTTTATTTTACTTGGAGTAAGTTTTACCAGAACCAGGCTTTGCTTTAAAATATGCCTTTGAAGCATGCTTATTATTTGCTTGTGAATCTTTGGCAGGCCTAGCCCACATTTTAAATATTAATAAATTAGGCCTATTGAGGTTTTCAGAGTTGTTTTTTTTTGGGGGGGTGGTATCTTGTGCAGTGCAGGAACTTGTGAGTGCAGGCACTCAAGATCCTGTTGCATACTAAATGATGGAATGACTAGGATGCCTCACCTAGCCTCTTTGAGATATTTAACTATTTGATTACAAGGCATTTGCTGTTTTCCTAATTGCAAAACCCTTTAATTTAAGGTAGTGACTCTCAGTTGGGGTGTTTTATTGTGCCCCGCATTGAGGGAAATTTAGCAGTTCTGGAAAAATGGGACTAGAGACTTAGATCAGTTTACCTAGTGTATATGAAGCCCTGTGCTTGATCACTCCCATGGGCCTGTAATCCCAGGATTTAGGTAGAGCATAAAGATTAGAAATTTAAAGCCATTTTATATTACCTATTGAGTTCAAGTGCAGCCTGGGATACATGAGACCCCATCTCAAAAAACAACACAAAACACATAAACAAAAACAAAACAAAACTCCAAGACTACTACTATGCTACTCACAGCTAGTCTGGTACATGTTAAATATGCCTGCAAAGCCCTGCTACCTCCCAGAATGTCAATAGTTATTGCCCAGGTAATTCTGGTTTAAGTGTTGGTTAGACATTTCGATTAATAGTAGAATAAACTATCAGCAAAATTCCTTTTGTCCTAGGAACACCTATTTTGCACATAAGTTGTTATGGAAGGCACCCCCACCCCCACCCACCCAGGTGCTGGTTGTTTATGGCTTGGGGATTACTTCCTACTGCAGTCTGTGGAAATCTGTGGCTCTCTTCTTTTCCTTTAGTGAGCTACTTTCTGGTGGAACCATACCTTCTTTATGTGACTTCACTAGCTAAAATGAATTGTATAGCTTTAACCATTTTGATTGTATTTAGGCTTTAGGCTTTTCCCCCCTGCCTTCATTCATTATACTGTCTCCTGGAAGAATTTTCTTTTGCCCTTTGGCTTTAACCTTGGAGCCTTGGGAGACTGATACTGGGATTGAGAATGAAAGCTTTATCCCACCCTGTTGAACCTGTAAGACTTTTAAAAATTTGCATCATAAACATCTTCATTCTGGTTAGTTTTGGTGCTGATAAGAATAAGTTCACTGTATTAGGTTCTTTTTAAAACAACAACAATAACAAAAACCTCTCAAGTCTGCTTAAGAGTTCTTACTGCTTTTTTCAGGATCAGAGACAGTCAGCTCACAATTCACTGTAACTCCCAACTCTAGGGGATCTGACACCCTCTTCTGGCCCCTACCAGCATCTTCAAAGACATAGGAAAATTATAAAGATAAAAAACCAAAAATATCAAACAAAAGATAATCTCTTCCAACAGTATCAGAATACTTTGATACACTTAAGCCCAAGAACCCCCTCAGCCCTGTCCTGAGTCTTACTAAATGTACCCACTGAATGCCACTCAATTCACTACTCATCTGTTTTCAGGCTTCTATTTCTTGGCCATAACCTTACCATTTGACTCCACTGGCAGAAGAGCTGGATCATTTGGTCCCTTTCTCATTTACAAAACATTCCTGTTTTCCCTGTACCTTGTGGAAAAACAGACTCGGCTCAGCTCGGAAGACCTGTTCTTATCCAGTTCCTACCCTTTAGCATAACCTCTGCCCCAGTCCTTCATTTTGCTTCAGGTGGAGGGAGCAGGGATCAGAATTGAACATCTTTGGAGGAAGACATTGATTCTACTTTGCTAGGTTTTCTACCATAAGTGAATAGTGTTTGAAATGTTTTATTGACTGCTTGGAAGAGGGCCCTGGTTAGATTCTGTCTTTCTTTGGCTTGCTTGTTTGGTTTGCTTTGTTCTGAGGTTTCCTTCCTTCCTTCCTTTCTTCCTTTCTTCCTTCCTTCCTTCCTTCCTTCCTTCCTTCCTTCCTTCCTTCCTTCCTTCCTTCCTTCCTTCCTTCCTTCCTTCCTTCCCTCCCTCCCTCCCTCCCTCCCTCCTTCCTTCCTTCCTTCCTTCCTTCCTTCCTTTAAATCAACTTCTCTTTCCTCTGGATTTGTAGAAGATTCCTAGTAGCACTAATTATCCTCCAGATGACTCCAGGCAAAATAATCTTCTATTGCTGAGAATTTGTTTTGTAGGTCTGCCATTAAAATTTCATCAAAAATATAATGTATAAAAGTTAAAAATAATAAAATGCATAAGCCATAATGCCATAGACTGGCTCCTACATGTTCTCCATTTATTTAAGCTGCTGGAGGTAGCATATGGTAAAATTAATTTGTACTTTATATCTAGTCTCCTAGCATTCACTGGGTGCTTCTCTTTTGTTTTAAATGCTTTGAGAGGGACACTGGCTGATGGAAACATAACCAAGGCACTGACAGCCTTCTCCTCCCCTCCAAATAGAGGAGAGGCACTTTTTCAAGTCAACTGAAGCCTTGTGTGAGCCATTAAATAGAGGAGTTTCCAGCTGAATAACTGGTAGGTAATTTGTTTTGTTTGTTTTGAGGAAAGCAAGCCAGTTTGGTTTTTGTTTTGGAGGAATTACCAGTTTAGAACCTTCTCATCTCCCCTTCATACAATTAAATTGGCTCTATTTAAATTGGCAACTCCTTCCTTAAAGAGTTGAGGCTACAGCCCTGAGGCCTTTAAAAGCTTTGATCCTTGGTGCTCTCTGGTTTTAGATTTGGTATCTTAAAGATCAGAGTTGTCAATCTTTAATTTAATTTAACACCAAAACCTATCTACACTAACCTTTGTAGGTAAGGATTCATTTATTAAACTACTGGACACTTGCAAGGGTGTGGTAGCAAACATATACCCCTGATCTGTAGACAGTGGGGATGCTGTGGTAGGAGGGTCACAAGTTCATATCAGAACTGGGCTACATAGCAAGACATCATTAAAAGATTTTTGCCTTGTGGTTGTATGTTTAAATTTTTCTCTAGTTCAGCTATTAGTGACTTTACCTTTTAGAGTCAGTAATTATTCTTATTCTGGATCACTGCAATCGTAACCCAAACCTGCTGATCCCCCCTGCAACTCCAACCATCGTTTCATGGTAGCTTAATTACAAGCTTGGTTCTTTTGAAAAGTGAAGAAACCTACTCAATTGAATCTGCAAACCAAGTATGTAAACCATGCACAAATGCTCTTTGAAACTCTTAACTAGGCACTTGCAGACCTCAGGAAAAACAGTTTTGCTGTCCTACGGTGTGATGAGCCTGGGTTTCATTAAATCAGTATCATCTGTGTTCTTGGAGAAACCACTGAGAAAGTGGCAATACTAGTAATCAAATGCATTAATGTGTTTAAGCCACAAAATCAAAGGACCTAGTAGGAGCCAATAGCTTTTCTAACTTCCCTGAGCTGGCTTAACCTGATAGTTTAACAAATGCATATTATTCCTTCCTCTCCATAAAGGCATTTAATGATACCCAAATCACACACATTGTGCTGTTGTGTGGAATAATCAATAAAACGCTCAAGAGAGTGTCAAGTGATACGTAAAATACTTAACGCTAATTACGATATTTAGGACTGAATACTTTGAAATTGTGTCAGCCTATATAAAGATTTCAGATAGATATAACGAGGTACAAATTTACCCATTGCATTGGGAAAGTTCTGGCAAGAGAGGTGGAAATAATGTTGATTTGTAATTTGAACCCAGGTCTTCCTAGAATGGAAATTTATTTAGTGAGAATCCTGAGCAGTGTCTATGTTCCTGTTCTGAATTCTCTTTTCTAGGAGTACAGATCATAGTGTTCAGACAAGAATAAGTGATGTGCCTGCCCGAGAGCCTTTCAGCTTTTTCTATTGGCATTAGAATATAGAGTTCAATGTAGAAGAAGGTTTCTGAAATGTAGTTCAATGAAAAAAAAGCTTTAAGAAAAGATTATTTTCAGCAGCAATGCCTTGGACCAGTCTCTGGGA
Source organism: Phyllotis vaccarum (assembly GCA_033318265.1). Classification (NCBI taxonomy): domain Eukaryota; kingdom Metazoa; phylum Chordata; class Mammalia; order Rodentia; family Cricetidae; genus Phyllotis; species Phyllotis vaccarum. The sequence goes on along the minus strand of JARWLC010000013.1, from coordinate 90,624,228 downwards.
AAGTACATTTTATTAAGTGGCATGTTTTGTAATGGTGCTTAAAGTTGAAGTTCAAAGTATCATACTAAGTGCCTCAGTTCTGGCTTCGAAGTGTTGGCAATGAAGGAGGTACCTTAGGCCTTCCTGTACAAATATCAGATGTTTCTAGTTTGTCTAGTCTAGAACAGGTGGCTTTGGTGTTAGGGAGAAGGAAGAACTTTCCATCACTTTAACTTTTTGGTATGAGGTATGAAAATATGGCAAGGCTTAAAAAGCAAAATATCTGGGCTGGCAAGGTGGCTCAGGTGGTCCAGTCCTGGGTAGGAGAGAAATGCTCCCTCAAGTTGTTTTTGGATGTCTACAAGTAAGTAAGCAAGTGTACACACAAAACAAATGGAAGAAAAAAACAACATATTTTGGAATTTGTTTTTCTTTGAGTGAAGAATCTGTCTTGAAGGGGCTGCAGAAAAAGAAAGTGCTGAAGTAGTTTATAACTTTATTCTTTTTTTCCCTTTTTTTCTGAGACAGCTCCTCACAGTGTGGTCCTGGCTGTCCTGGAGATCACTACATAGACTAGGCTGTCTTCGAACTCCTAGAGGAGTGGTTCTCAACTTCCTAATGCTGTGACCCTTTAATACAGTTACTCCTGTGATGACCCCAACTCTAAAATTGTTTCATTGCTATTTCATAACTGTAATTTTACTACTGTTATGGACTATAAATATCTGATATACAGGATATCTGACATGTGACCTCCAAAAGGGGTCAACCCCCATGTTGAGACCCACTGGTTTAGACACTGAATAGCTAAGCCACCTGGCTCCTCTAGAAATGACGGACTCAGTCAAGCATCACAAGTAATCCTGTGATAGATCAGCTTCAACAGCATACATTCAGAAGAGGAACAGAGTACACGCAGGCCACAGCTATGAAAAGAACCAAAGCAGAAGAGGACATTAAAAGGAAACATCTGACCTGAGTCAAATGGCTAGCTACCCTTTCCCTTTGTGAGGGCAACATGGGTGTCTTTGTGAGGTATGAAAGATCCCCAGCCACCACTACTCTCATGCCCTCATCACAGATCATTGGGCCCTGGGATAGGAGAGTAGTAGTAATTGCCTTTAGCTCCATCCAGAAAGGGAACATGTAAAAAGTGTGGGATTGGCCAGCCCTGTATCCCAACTTCTTAGGAGGCTGAGGCAGGAGGATTACCTGTTCTTAAAATAAATAGCTCCCCCCCCTCAAATAGCTGGAGACATAACTCAGGGACAAAGGACTTGCACAGCATGCACAAAGGTCCTGGGTTTAGTAGCACAAGAGGAAGAAAATGGGATTGTCATTTCTAGAAATCCTTTCTAAGGCCTTTACCAACATCATGACTATCCAGCTTTCTATCCACTAGTACCATTACTATACTACTACTATTATTATCACGACTGCTACTATTAGGGGGAGGAGTATGGACAAGATGGCACTGTGCACCCTTGGCTTGAGACTCGAGAGATCAGCCTGCTTCTGCCTCCCAAATGCTTGAGTTAAAGACAGGCACTGACACTGGCCTCTCAACCCGCAAACAGAATTCCTTACAAGTCAGGTCCCTAATATTGCTGTGTTTCCATGAACAATTCAAAGATTTTGTCTCATTATATGTGCCAGAGTGTGAATCAACAATGAAATAGCATTCAAAGAGATTAAACAGTTAAAAAATTATGTACTCTGTGATGGCAAAAATCTTTTTTTTTTGTCCCTCAAGAAGCCTCCTCCCCCACAGCACTATCAGCAAAATTCACATTTGGGTGAGGCCATTCACAATGGACCTCCAAGTGGCTTACTAATAATAGCCTAGAAGGCGAGAGAAATACAAATGCCATGGGAGAATGAAGGACAAAGGGACACAAGTCAAAACAATCTAAGCATGAACAGAGCCATGTGCTGTGACAAATTCCAGATGGGAAAAGGGCCATGCAAGGGGCCTGGGAACCTGTACTTCCAAATGTTTCCAGATGACTCAGAAGCAGACAATCAGCTTCACTGGCTTTCTATGACCTAAAGGCAGAGGAGTAAGAAAACCTTCATTAAAGACAGCATAGCAGGGAGTTCAGGTGGTGGGCTCCAGTCAGTCCTCCAGTCCTAGATTCTCAAAGTGCCTTTACCTGTGAATCACAGCTCTTCAAAAAATGCTTAGCTGGAGGGTCAGATTAGACCAGAGTAGCTAAGCAGGATTTGGTCTAAGGCCTTTAATTTGCTGACCCCTGGATCTAAGGTCTTTTCTAGCTCTAAAGTCTTAATCAACAAGGACATTTAGCTATAATTTGACTATCTGAATTTTACAAGTGGCTTCTTAGAATTTAAGCCTCAAATAACACAAGCACTCTTTCCTACAGTTAAGTTACCAACTTATTAATTACATGTTAGAGCAAACCATAGTTCACATATCTAAGATGCCCGCTCTTTATGGAGTATGGAAATAACAGTGGCAACTAGTGAAAAACATCACATGATAGAGAATATTTAGGGGGAACAGTCTCCATTTAAAAGTTTAAATCATTAATCTCCGTTCTTTATGAAAAAAAAATATGTTGGGAGGAAATCAAGAAAAAGCTGTCCCATCCAAAAAAAAAAAAAATTAGGGAAATGACAAATCAGCAAGGCTGGCAAAGAAAAAAAAAGAGAGAATTCAGAATGACAATAATAGGAAACAACAAAACAAAACAAAAAGCACCACCACCAACAGCAGGAAAAGACTAGCATTAGAGACCCCAGAGGCACTTGACACACTCGACAACTTCCAAAAGAAATGGGCCAATTTCAACAACACAAACTGGGGCAGTTTCACTCAATATGAAATAGTGTGTGTGGGGAATAATCTTAACAGCCCTACTACTAAAGAAAACTTAATTTGTAGTGTAAAAACTCCAAAAGGGCAGATGAGGTGCTTCAGTAGGTAAAGACACTTGCCACCAAGTCTGACAACCTAAGTTTCATATCTCGGATCCACATGATAGAAGGAGAGAAACAATTTCCATACACTGTCTTCTCACCTCTGCATATGCTTGCAGTCTCTGTCTTGATCTCAAATAAACACATAGATAAATTAAGTGTCATTTACAACTATTTTTTAAAAGAACTGCAAAGAAATCCTAGAGCTACAGGGTTTCACTAAACATTTCTAACAGTCAAAGAAAAATTAACACTGCTTTGTCTGTCATATGAAGGCCTCACAATTTATGAAGCCAGGGATATTCTAATACCCAAGCCAGACAAATTTAGTCCAAAAAGAGAAGGCTACAGTTCAAAATCCCTTGTCAACATAGACACAAAGCCTATAACAAAGTGGCAGGCAAATCTTTGCAAACAGGATTTAGCAATTTAGAATAATGGCCAAGTGATAACTTCATCTCACTTTACATGAATGTTTCATTCATTTTCTTTTTAAAAAAAAATCTGTCAGAAAAAAGGTCTGATCTACTTTATTAATTGGCTAAAGAAAACTTCATACCAACATACTGAATTAGGATAGAAAGAGTAATTTGATAAAATTTAACACCTATTCAAGATAAAGAAAAGAGAATTGAGACTGACTTCCTCATCTCCTTAAAGGGCACCTACAAAGTCTACTTTTCAGAGCAGCAAATAGTGAACAGCTTCCCTCTCTAAAGGATAACAAGGCATATCTGTTCTCACCACTGCCAGTAAACCGAGCCAAGAAGTAGATCCAGATCAGCAAGGCATACAGAGGTTAACAGCTTTCATAAGGTAAAACATGTAGTAAGTGGTAGATCCAGAATTCAAACACAAGCAAATGGTCTCAAACCCTTTTCATTCATCTGTTTTATTGGGGTGAGAGCAGCGTTGTGTCATGACATGTGTAATGTGTACCAAGTTCAGAGGAGAACTGGGAGTCTATTCTCTCCTTCCACCATGTGGATTCTGGGGATGCAACTCAAGTTGTCAAGCTTGGCAGAAAACAGTCTTTGACTACTCCCCCTCCCCCAAGTCAGTGATTCTCTACCTGCGGATTGCAACTTTGGTTAAGTGACCCTTTCACAGGGGTTGCATATTGGATATTTACATTACAACTTGTAATGTACCGAAATAACAGTGAAATGAAAATAGAACTGCTGGTCTAATAACTCATACCAACTAATAGTGTGTATCTTTCCCCAAAATAAAGACAGGCTTTAGTAAAGTCTCTATCTCCATACTTCTTAAAGACTCATTTATTTTTATTTTATGCATATGGTTGTTTTGCCTTCATTTTATATCTGTTCATTGAATGCTTGCAGTACCCTCAGGAGCCAGATGAGGGCACTGGATCCTCTGGTCTCGGAGTTACAGACTGCTGTTAGCTGCCACATGATTGCTGTAACAGGTCTTCTGGTTTTAACTCCCTGAGCCATCTCTCCAGCCCCCCATGCTTTGTAAAAATTAAAACAATTTCAAGGACGACATTTGATATGCTAATGTGGATGGGAAAAAGGCTCTGAGGCCTCAGCCACAGACAAAGAACTATACACAACTAAGGAATGCTGAGCAGGAGAAATAGTCTTCCCCAGGGAAGAGCACACCGATGGCTTATCCAATACCAAATGATCAGCTCTGAAAACATACACCAGTAACATTGTATAGACTGAGCATGTTGTATTTAAGTGTGTGTGTGTGTGTGTGTAACAATGAATAATGAAAGGGCCAATGAATTTGAAGTAGAGCAATGGGTTCATGGGAGGGCTTAGGGGGAAGAAAGGGAAATGGTATAATTATAATCTTTAAAACAGTTATTTAAAAATAAAAATTACAGCAACTTCACATGTTTTCATTTATTTCCTTTATGTGTGCACATGCATATGCACTAATGCTGTGGCTCCTGTTGCAAAGCACCATACCACAGTGCCTGAACCACAGCGTGCATGTGGAGGTCAGAGGACAACCAGCAGGACTTGGTCTTCTCCTACAATGTGGGTTCTGAATATCAAACCCAGGTTCATCTGGCTTGGCAGCAAGTACCTTTCTTTACTCACTGAGCTGTATAACTAGTTGTGCTTTATTTCTTTATCTGGGTTAGATTAGAAGAAGGGGTGGAGTTTTCTCTCCAGGTGAATCAAGACCTGGGCTTGTCTCCTTTTCTAGACTCCCATTTTTATGAAGACAATGGTCTTACTAGGCAAGAGGGGATATAATTGTTTTGCTAACATTTGTTTCCAAACCAAAGTGGGTTTAGAATTGTGTGCCAAATTCTTTTTTTGTAAGCTCCTCTTCCATTTACCAGGCTTAGAGAATACAGGTTGATAGCAATGATTTTAACGCAAAACAACTGCATCTGCCCACCTTCTAGGGTAGGTATGTTATGGGAGGGTTATTACTGGCCCCATTGTGGCCTTAGATATGCCTCTTTAACTGCTTTATGTTGCCATGGAAGTGGGACTGCAGGGCAGGGAAATTAGTAGCATATTCCCATTATAACTTGGAGTGTTGTAAATTTTAAGAAATAGTCATTGTGGCTAGTACTTCATAAACATTTCCATCTGGCTTGCCTTATTGTGTGTCTGGGTGTTATTTCTGTGTTTGGCCTGCATGACTGTAATCTAACTTTTCCCTTCTTTCTTTCTGAAGTTAGCTTTTCTTGCTCGGGTTGCCCTATGAACATCAAAAAGCATGAGATCTAAAACAAGCCCGACTTAAAATTTCTGACCTTATTATCCTCGTCTGCATTTTGCAGCCAGACTTCTTTTCTGTGACTGACTGGTAGCCTGAAGCTGTAGGAGCTTTGCCAGCAGGATTGATACACAGGAACAGTCCCCTCACGCTGTCCCCAGAACTTGGAAGAGTGCTCTTTAAACATTTACTGTTTGGATCGTGAGAAAGGATGGAAGAGACTCCCTACCTACCCTGTGCTCCCTTTACTTGGTGTCTTGAAGCTGTTCTTGAGCCTAGGAGGGACTTGTATTGGATGGACTTTGTCTTGCCTTGGAGATCTTCGAGTAAACAGGACTAGGAAGTCTCGGCCCATTTCTTTGGGTTTATTCTGATGTCTTTATTAAGTTATCTTTCACATTGTAACAGACACTACAAATTGTATTTTTAAAGGTTTTTAATTTTACTTATGTGTATGTTTGCATAACTGTGGTTGGGTGCCTTAAAGAGGCCAGAAGGAGGCATAAGAATCCCTTTGGAGCTAGAATTATATAGGTGGTAGTGAGTTGCCTGATGTGGGTGTTGGGAACTGAACAATAGCAAGTGCTTTGAACCACTAAGTTATCTATCTCTCCAGCCCAGAACCTTTGTTTTCTAAAAGTTATTTACTTGGGCACTCAAGGTGATAACTAAAACCAAGATGAAAGAAAGCATTTCGGGCTTCATTTGTGTCCTGTCTGACTCTGCTAAAGCTTGATAATCACTAAGGAGAGTCTGTCTATCTTACGCCTAAAGAGGCTGAGACAAGCCATTGACCTAAGCCCGAAGTTACCCTAGATTACTACAACAATACGGTCTTGCAGGACAAGCTTAGCCTGTTAGAATTCCTAGGGCCAGGTTTCTTTTCTGAAATTAAAACTTTGTTTGCAACTTGATATAGGATTACCTGGTTGTATGATAGTCTTCAAAATAATGTCCACAGAGTTCTGTGACCATTACCATAGTCAGTTTTAGTACATTTCCTTGCTTTAGAAAGGAACATTGTTACTCCTTAGCCATCAACCCAGTTCCTTTGACTTTTTTTTTTTAATCATTGATTCCTCCCAGGCTCTGGCAGCTACTAGCATACTTTGTCTTTCAGAGTTAGCATATATGACTACATCATAGAAATAGAATTATATGCTCTTTAGTCCCTTCTTTCTGTATGTTTTCAAGATCCATCGATGTTGAATGTACTATGTGTCTGTACTTTGTTTCACTTGTGGCTGAGTAACAGCCTGCAGGATAGATACAACTTATCCATTTCTAACTTGATGGGCATTTGGGGTTTTTTGGCTGTTATGAGTCACATTGCACCAAATATTCCTATCTGCTTTTCTTTGGGTTGATTAATTGCCATGAATCTCTCTTTCTCTCTCTCTCTCTCTCTCTCTCTCTCTCTCTCTCTCTCTCTGTGTGTGTGTGTGTGTGTGTGTGTGTGTGTGGAGAGAGAGAGAGAGAGAGAGAGAGAGAGAGAGAGAGAGAGAGAGAGAGAGAGAGAGAGAGAGAGAGCTTGGAAATACAAAACTAAGCTGTCACACTGACTGCCCCAGGAACCACCTTTTTTGAACTTCACTTTAATCCCTGGAAATATAATCTGGGCAACTCTTTTTGAAGTTAGAAAGTTAGAAAATATAAATATAATTACTTACTGTGAAGGGTTTTAAAACCTGTACACACATACTCACTTGTTAGACACACACAGTGACACACACCTATAGTTTCAGCTACTAACACACACACACACACACACACACACACACACATGCACACATGCATGCATGCAAGCACACACACGCACACACGCTGAGCCAGGAGAATCCCTTGAGTCCAGGAGTTTGGGCTTATCCTGAGCAATATAGCTAGACTCTGAAACAAAAGCAAACAAAATAAGGTACTGGTCAGATGGTTCAGCAACCTCGCCACTGTCCCAGAGAACTCTAGTTCAGTTCCCAGTACCCATGTTGGATGGGTAGTCCACAACTGCTCATAACTCTGATTCTTGCTTCTGGCTTCCTCAGCACCTGCACACATGTTATATACACACATAGACAAAAATACAAATACATATAATAAACATTAAAAAATTCCCCTCAAAAACAAACAAAAAAACCCCAGCACACCTGACCCCCAAAACGAACACTGCCCAACCAACCCACACAAAAAGACCAATTAATTTCTGGAAACTCAAGGGAATGCTGAGCTGCCAGCTTGGGTGAGAGGAAGCCTATGGGTGGTGCTGTGGTCTTTTACAAAAAAATCATGCCAGTGATGTTGATAATTCCTGAGCACACACATTTTTGAACTTACATAGTTCACATAGAATGTATTTTAGCATACACTTACAAGTTTGAACCAATGCCTGCAGCTGAGTATACAACATTATCATTACCACCACCACCTCCATTTCCTCCCCCACCACCTCCAGCACCAACTCCACCTCCTCCACTACCACTTCCACCACCACCTCCAGCTCCATCACCACCACCATTATCACCACCACCACCATCTCCACATCTACCTCCACCTCTACCACCACCACCACCAAAGTAATACTCCTCAAATGGATTTTAAGGAGGCTAAGTGACTTCAAAGTGGATTGTATTTTAGTGTTCCTTGCTTCCTCTTTTAGGTCTGTCAACTGAAAACTCAAAGTTGGTTTATGTGTGAAGGAAATTACATGGCTTAAGTCCAAGATCTTTAGTTGTGAAAATTCACTAAAGTGAGTCTGGAGTTGGGAGAAAGAACCCCTGTGTCTTGATAGCTCCTTCAGATGACTGCAGATACAGAGCTTTAGAAATACCAAGAGTAGGCCCTTGGAGTGGCTTAGGCTGCAGTTGCTGTAGGCATGGCCTTCTACGTCCTGGCTTATCACTTTTAGCCTGTGACAATGAGAATGGTTAAACATTCCATGGAGTTTAAGTGGCTTGAGCCCTACTGTGGGAGAGATGTTTTCGTGTGGGGGATTAAAGATGAGGTATTGATATCCCAGGCTTCATGAATAAAAATATGCTTGATCAGAATAGAAATTCACCACTACCTCCTATCTCATTTCCAAAGCTAGATGTGGTGTGAATCTGAAAGCCAAAAACAGTGCAGACAAAAAATTGTTCCAGTTTCTTCCTCATACAGAGGACATTTTAAGTCTACCCATGGGATGATCAGCTGAGTTAGTTGTGGAGTCCTATGCCTCTGTATGAAAGACGCCATCTGTTCACAAGACACAGCTGGAGTTTTATAACGTCAGATATTTCTGAATGCATTCAGTGTGTTCATGACCATAGTTTTCCTAAGAGTAGTATAGTCAGAAGTTTCTGGCCCAGCTGGCCTAAAGTTCCACAGCCTCAAGTAATCGCTCACACTTACTAATTACAAACTGTTTGGTGTATGGCTCAGGCCCATTACCAACTAGCTGTTGCATCTTAACTCAACCCATTTTTATTATTCTATGTATTGCCATGTGACTTTATCTGATTTCCTCTATGTCTTGTTTTCTCAGCAGCAGCTAGAATGGTCTCTTCCTGGCTCTGCCCTCCTTGCCCTTTATCTATGCTTGAATTTCTTGCCTGCCCATAAGCTGCTTTGCCATAGGCCCAAACAGTTCCTTTATTATCCAATGGTAATTCACAGCATGCAAAAAGACATCCCACACAAAGTAGGTTTAGGATTTGAAGTGTAAGGCTACACACATTAGAGTCCCAAGTAGCAAAATAAGGGCCTCTTTTCCAAGTGTTAAAATTGCCGATTTCCTTAGGGCAACCTCTAATGTACTCAAGTTTGATAAGGTGTATTTTGCCCTCTAAAGGTGAAGAAGGACCTGGACTATATCTGAAAGCAGGGCAAGCTTCCTGTTTTGGGGTTTTGGTCAGTATTGTCTTCTTGGGTAGGCTCCTAAGGTTCTTACAGCTACCCTGTTGCTTACCCTATACCAGCATGAACAGCTGGGGTGTTTTAGAGTTGAAGTTAGGTCTTCAACTGAGCTGTGTTTGACCCAGTGAATATGGGTGGGACAGAGGCTCTGTTGGGGTTTGGTAGGAGAAGGTTGATAGAAAGGGACTATTTTAGAGAAGTGGCCAATGGTATGGGTAGAGATCGCCAGAAATACTTGAGTCCAAAAGTGTTTCATATTATACATTAAATATTTATATTTTGAATGTTTATATTTACAGAGTTGGTGATGAGATAAAAGTTTAAATACAACTTTTATATATGGTCCTATAGCTATTTACTTCTTTGTGTTTCATATACAACTTGTATGCAGTCTAAAGTTGATATTATAATTTCACAATATTTTGAGTGCACTCGAGGTTCTACTGATCTGTCATCTAAGGTCAGATGCTGATTTATCTGTTTGTTAGTGTCATCATGTCAGTGCTCAAAACTATTCCATTTTGGAGAAATTTGAATTTAGATTTTTGAGATTACAGAGCCTCATCCTATATAACCAGAAGAAAAGACATCATGAACCGGATTGTGATTTCAGATTGGAACTGTGTTAATGGTATCCCAAGAGGTGGAGTTCAGCACCATAGACAAATTTGGCCTTCAGCCATCTTCAGAAGAGGAGGTTCTCAAAGCGAGTCCTGTAAATAAATCGATCCCTGGTAGAAAATGAGTCAGGGAGAGATGACAGTTATATTTCTCCCTGCCCCCTCCCCTGTCTGTGTGTGGGGGTGGTGGTCAGAGACAGAGACAGAGAGATAGACATACAGAGAGAGACGCCAAGTGAGAATATGCGAGAATATGTGTACATGTATGTTTCATTCCTCAGGTTCTTTCCACCTCAATTTTGTGGGACAGCATCTCTCACTGGCCTGGGGCTCAAGTTAGGCTGGCTGGTTAGTGAGACCCAGGGATCTGCCTAGCTCTACCTTTACCTCTCTAACACTGGGATTATAAATGTGTCCCACCATGCCTGGCTTTAATTTTTAAACATGGGTTCTGGGGATTGAACTCAAGCCCTCATTCTTGTGTAGCAGGTACTTTATTGACAGAGTTCTCTCTCCAACCTGACATTTAGGTCTCAGTTCCTTTACTTTCTTCCATTCCTATTGTCCTTTATTTTCTTCTTTTTATGATGGTGGTGTATATATGGATCACATCATCATAAGTCACTGTCAAGTAAACAAAGCAGACAGCATCCTAGAAATGGGGACATTGCATTGTTTCTTAGACAAAGGACACATTTTTACCCTGGGAGAAGTTACTGTGTTTTAGAGACTTTTGGAAGATTCTTAGTAATAATTCAAAGGTTATATTATAATTCAACCTTCTTGCCCAGCCACTATAAGGAATTTTCTAAGAACTGTCAGACATCAGTTTACTGGCCTACTTTGAATCACTATGTTTGCTTCAGAGTACTTTTATCTCTCTTTTTTAGTTGTTGTTTGTTTTATTTTTGATGAAACTTTTTTTTTACTTTTTTTTTAAAATAAAAAAGTATCTTTTATTCATGTATCCCCCTGCTCCCCTTCCCTTCCCACCACCCAAGCCCTCCCAGTCAGACTTCACCCTCGACCCTCCTCACCTCCCCATCCCCTATCCAAAAGGGCAAGAAGTCCCAGGTGGGTCAGCTCAGTATGCCACATCCACTCCAGGCAAGTCCGATTTCCTCATCCCAAAGTCAAGGCTGGGTTAGGTGTTCCTCTGCAGGGAATGGGCTCCCAGGTGCCAGCCCATACACAGGAACACTGACTGATCCCACCCCTTGAGGCTCCACATACTGCCCATGTTAATTGACAGTTGCCTACCCTTGAAGGGCCTCGCTCTTTTTCCTGATGGTTCCCCAGTGGCTATTCTTGATTCAGTGAGTTCTCCAGAGCTCCAGCCATCCATCACTATGGGAGTTTCCCTCATAATCCCTATCCCCTTGCTCATACAGACTCCTCCACCTCTGCTCTCAGCTGGACCAGAGTTCAGCCCAGTGCTTAGCCATGGTTCTCTGCCTCTACCTCCACTCATTGTTTGATGTAGGTTCTGCAGTGACACTCAAGGTGGTCACCCACCTGACCATAGGGGAAGTCCTGCTCAGGCACCTCCTCCACTATTGTCTGGAGACTTGGCCAGGGACATCCTGTGAGTTCTTGGAGGTTTCCCTAGCACCCAGTCTCTTTCCAACTCCACATTGGCTTCTTCTATCCAGATATCCATCTCTCTTTCTCCCTCTTTGCTCCTCTCACTCAACCATCCCCTTCTTTCAAGATTTGTTTCCACCCCTTCTTGGTTGCAACCCATTATGACCCTAGTTTGCTAAGGTGCTCTTCTTTCTCTATTTTCTCTTCTTAGCGGAATCTCTGGATGTCTCTCTTAAGTTCCTTCTGATCCCAAGCTGTTCAGGGGTTGTGGTTTGCAGCTTGGGTATGTTTTGCTTTTTGTCTAAAGTCCACTTATGAGTGAGTACATCCCGTGTCTATCTTTCTGGGCTTGTGGTACTCACTCAGGAGGATATTCTCCAAGTCCATCCATTTGCCTGAAAATTTTAGGATTTCATTTTTTTTTTTACTGCTGTGTAGTACTCCAATGTGTAGATGTACCACAGTTTGTTAATCCATTCTTCAATTGAGGGGCATCCAGGTTGTTTCTAGGTTCTTGCTATTACGAATAATGCTGCTATGAACATGTTTATCTGTTAGTGTTTAGATCTTGTCATTTTTTCCATGATTTGTAGGCATTTGTAATGCCACTTTCTTCCCTACCTTGTTTTGTCAAATTTGGGTATACTCTGATCTCACTCCTTTCACCATGTTTAGAATGTCTATTAGTTCTCAAATAAATTACTACTCTTTCTCCTGTTTTTGAACTTGGGCCAGCTGGGTACTTTTTTTGGCAAGGGGAGAGGCATACTTGACATCTGGTAGGTATAACTGTTTTTGAAGCCCAGAAAGGGTCCTTTACATATTGTTACTCTCACCCCCAATTTGAGTATTGAGGAATGCTATTAGAGAAAGCCCAGCTTTGGGGGTCAAGTTACATGTTGTGTACTACAGCAATAATTGCAAAGCATTTTGTGAAGCGTTTCATGAGATGCTTAGGACTTCCTTCAATTATTACAGATTAGACTTTATTTTAAAATAAATTCTTTCCTTTCTCTCCCTTCCCCTCCCTCCATCTCTCCCTACTTTCTCTCTTTCTTTTTTATAGTCCCATGATCTCTGAACAGCCTCTGCTTCTCTGAGATTAAAGGCATGCACCACTATGCCTGGCTAGGCTTTATTTTTGTTGATTGAGAATTTCAACTGTGCAAATAATGTGTTTTGTCAAATCCTCACCGTGAGTATGTTCTGTAGCCTTTTCAACTTGAGTGTATTTAGTGTGAAAATGTGAGGTTTCTTAGTATTTGGCATAGAGCTCAGGACATAGTAAGGGCTATATCCCCAGCGCCCCCTTTTTTGGCACAGGATGGTTTAGATCAATTACACATTGGAAATGCTCAGGGAACTTTTTAAAATACTGATTCCTGGGTACACTACACTCTGGTTTTTATTTAATTGGTAAAGCAGGTGGCATTGGGATTTTAAATAATTCTCCAGGTGATTATAATGTGCACCTAGGATTGAACACTGCTGATCTAGATGGTTTGAAAGCTATGCAGAGATAGAGTAATAATGGTTGTGAATTTAGTCAAATGAAAATGGATTTCATTTACCTGTCTATTGAGCACCTGAGATCAAGGTATGTAAGCCACCACCCAACTTTAAGTGAACTGGAGCTCAGAGCTCTGGCTTTCATTTATTCATTAAACCCTGATTCTTGTAAAGGGGCTTGTTCAGTCCCATCCTCCTCTCTGGAGTCTTTAGGGACTGGAAGCACCAGGGATAATGGGAGAGGAAGCCCAAGCTCAGGAAGAAAATGGATATGAAGGGAGTGGGCACCAAAGTAAATAGAATGATCCACCCTTAGACACCTTCTTGACAGAACTGACACACTTAGACACCTACAGCAACTAGGAGCCACAGAAACACACTGGACATGTGAGCAAGTAAGGAATGGGCCTTCCAATTCATTTAGACCTGCCTGGTTTTACTGAATTGGGGGTAATGTCCATAGTGTGGAAACAGGTAACACTTCAAATGGGATTTCTTTTTTACCCTTTGGTCTTTATCTTGAAACTTGGGCAGAGGGCTGCTTTTAGTCCATGTGATTCCTTTTGGCTAATTATGCCAGTGAGAAAAAGGGCTAGCCACCATGCTGGCGAGCAATCAATAATTTTGCACTACATCTAAGGCATCCCATTTCCTTGACCCAGGTAACTGAGTTTATACTAGCTCCCCCAGGCCAGGTTTTTGGTTGTCACTTCCAGGATAATGCTGAATTTCCCCCTTCCATTTGTTTTGTTTTGTAGCATGCCAACAAGAACACAGCCTTGAGGCCGTTTACCAGAGTGATTATTTTATACACTCTCAAAACAGAAAACATCTGTCTAGCCGAGGAGGACTTTGTAATGACAGCCGTTTCCTCGTTTCGGGTAGCTTCTGTTGGTCTAGATGTCTTTTTCCTTCCTGCTCTGTGCTACCTCAGCCCAGTGAGCTGGCCCATCAGGCTATGTTGCCAAATAAACAGAACCTGAACAGGCTGAGTTCATGTGGTCAAGTTTACAAATAAAATGTTTTTCCCCTTGTCATTGTGTTTATGTGTATGGGTGTTTTGCCTGCATGTGTGTCTTAACAGCAAAACACTGTGACCAAAAGCAAGTTGGGGAGGAAAGAGTTTATATAGCGTACACTTTCAAATTGCTGCTCATCATTGAAGGAAGTCAAGACAGGGACTCAGACAGGGTCCCTGGAAGCAGGAACTGATGCTGAGGTCATGGAGGGGTGCTGCTTACTGGTTTGCTCCTCATAGCTTGCTCAACTTGTTTTCTTACAGAACTCAGGACCTTCATCCCAGGGATGGCACCACTCACCATGGGCTGGGCCCTCCCCCATCAATCACTAAGAAAATGCCTTAAAGGCAAATCTTTTTAAATTTTTAATGATTTATTTTTGTTTTGTGTGGATTGGTGCTTTGCTTGCATGTGTGCCTGTGTGAGGGTGTTGGATCCCCTGGAGCTGGAGTTACAAACAGTTGTGAGCCAGCATGTGGGTGCTGGGAACTGAACCTCATCCTCTGGAAGAGCAGTTAGTATTCTCAACCCCTGAGTCAACCTGCCAGCCCCTTACAGCTGAATCTTACAGAGACATTTTCTCAGTTAAGGTTCCCTCCTTTCAGATAACTCTAATTTGTGTGTCAACTTAACATAAGTTGATATTATGCCAGCAGATGTGTCTTTGCACTATGGTGCAAGCAGTGCTCCTAGGCCAAAAGGGTGACAACGGATCCTACCTGGGACTGGGGTTTTAAGCCACCATGTGGGTACTGCGAATCAAACTCCTGTTGTCCTCTTGAAGAACAGCCAGTAGTTTAAACCACAGAACCATCTCTCCAAACCCCAGAAATACTTTGTAGGGGAGATGAGTTGTTTTAAATGATGTAGTTCTGGAGAACACAGTTCAGGCTTTCTGTTTTAGTTTCCTAAAACCAATTTCAGAAGAGCAAAGCAGGCCTAATTCTTTTCTGCCAAATGGGTTTGCCAAAGGTAAGGTTTTGCGAGGAAGAAAATTCAGTGATTCATTGGGTTACTGCTTGTATTCCCATTTGCTGTGGGTGGGCTGGGTGTATGGTATGATTCTGTGTCCTTCCTTTTTGTCTGATTTGAGACTTTGTCTTGGAGGTGACCTAAGTTCCTTCAGTTTGGCTATCAAGTCACTTGCTCTTCTTTCTCCCTGCGTCTTCTGTCTCTTTAAAGTCCACTTAGACAGTCTTGATGCTCTTCAGTGCAATTCAATTTCATTTCCAGACTTACTTGTAAAGGCAGGTTTCTTTTCTTTTCTTTCTTTTCCCATGAGGAGCCAGGACAGTAATTCCTCCTGGAATTGGTTCTTCACTTACCTTTATCAGGGAATGGTTGCTTTGCAGATGTAATTGCAGGATACACTGAATTTTGCTCTTTTAAGTATTGCCAGGTTGTTGAAGATTCTGACTTTGCCAAATGAGTCTGTTGGAGGTTAATGAATGCTGATTTGTTTTCTTGTGTTTTGTTGAGACTTGGCTACTCTGGAACTCACATTGCAGCCAGGATGGTATTGAACTCCTGGCAAATCCTGTCTCTGCCTGCAGAGCCACCGTGTATGTCCAGCCACTTCATGATGCCAAGTTGTGAGGTGGGGCAGGATGGAGAAGGGAAGTACTCACAACCATGTAGTTCCCTTGGTTGTGATTGTTCAGGTTTTGCTGTTTCCAATGTTTCTGGATGTCTCTTGATTTTCAATTTTTCATACATATCATCAACAGTTTCCTTTTGTAAACAATCAGAAAATGAAACAAAAATTCCCATTACTAATGAGACTCATCAATAATCCCCTTGCTAGGACTATGTGTTTCTCATTAGTTTATTTAGCCTAAAATAGAATCTCATTCTTTTGAAATATTTAGTTTCATTGGATGGTCATTTCCCTGTGGCCAGATCTCTATACTGGGCAGCTAGGTGTTCTTTTTAGCCTTTCCATGCATGGTGGATGATGTTTAGACGTTTAAAAAAATAAGTTTCAGTCATCAAATCATGTCACATTAGCTTTTCTTACTTTTATTTAACTTCAATGTTTTGTGGTGCTGAGGATGGAATCCAGGTCCCCAGCCATGCTACGCAAGTGCTCTACTACTGAACTCCACACCACAGCTGTGGCTTTTCTTCTGCATGCCATTTTCCTAATTACTTTCTCTTATTTCCTGTCTTTAAGCTGACGGCGAGGCCATTCTGAAAGGCCTTCAGTCCATTTTTCAGGAGCAGGGGATGGCAGAGTCAGTGCACACCTGGCAGGACCATGGCTATTTAGCAACCTACACGAACAAAAATGGCAGGTAAGGTGACCTCCTGGACTTTAGATGGGAACAGAATTGGGGCTAGGAATGATATCCGAACCTTTTTTGTTGTTGTTCTTTGACATATTTTAGGGAGGGCTAAAATTCAGTGCTTTCACAAAATTCTCCTGCCCAGGCATTTGCCCTCAGAGAAGAAAGCCACTGCACCTGAACCGCTGTATTTCTTTAAAGCCCTACTGATACTTCTGTGAGGCTAGGACCTAAACAAGATGCCTGGCAACAGAAGCAGTGTGACATTTGGCAGGCAATAATCTGGAGTTGGTCAAAACAGATTTCTGGACAACCCCACTCCCCCCAAAACAGTTTCTGCTGCAGTGGGTCTGGGTCAGAGCCCTCTCCTCCCCTCTTGCATTTCCAACAAGGCCCTGGTTGCATTGCTGCTTCTGTTGCTGGCTAGAGCATTGTTACAAGAGATTATCTTTTACTAAAGACCTCAGTAAAACAAAATGGTAACAAGTCAGGCTCAGGAGGGCGAATACTATGTTTTATCTCATGTGGAAACTACATTTAAGATTACATATGTTTGTGTTGTTTGTCAGTTATGAAACTTGAAAGGGTATCATGAGAAAGGAGGAAGGGATTCTAGAGGGATGAAACAGGGTGATATAATACACGTCATAAGAAAGCAGGAGAGGACTAACAGGGTGGGACTTGACGGGGTCTCGGTGCTTCTCAAAGAGAGGCCAAGCCCAGACTTGTATTCTGCCTATGTGGTCAGCCTTCATGTTTGTATTTAGCTGTTGCCTCAGATATCTCTGAAGTGATAATTTCTTCCTTAAGGGTGGCCTAAATTCAACAGAACGGCCAGCCTTCCTCATCTTTCTCCTATGCTTTGCTTCTGTTACCCAAGAGTCTTCTAAAAGCAGAGGACCTTCAGATGTCTTCCATCACAATGTCTCATGTAGGGCCTATAGTCTCCCTTTGTCTGTTACTTCACTCTGTTTTTGTAGTGGTCCTTTTTTTTTTTTTTTTTTTTTTTTTAATCAAAGCATGTCAAACACAGCTTCCCGATGGCCCCCTTCATCCAGAAAAAATTCCCTGTCTAAGCCATTTCCCAAACCTCTGCTGCCAATTTTTACCTGTCTCAGTTTTCTAAAAAAGTTAATTATTTTTCTGTGTTTGGGTGCTTTACATGCGTGCCTGTATTTGCATGTAGTGCCTGTGGAGGCCAGAAGGTTGGGAGCTGCCTTGTGAGTGCTAGACATTGAACCAAGGTCCTCGGGGAGAACAAACAATGCTTTTTCTATCTTTCCAGCCCCAATTCCATCTGCATACAAAGCACTTAGAATTATTCCTTCGCAGGGAAGGAGTCTTTGAGTGACAAGATTTGTTTAGAAATTGCTTCTAAAAACAAAAGGAATAAAAATGAAAGCTTGTGGGAGGATGGGACTAAATAATACTTTTATTTAGTGTGTCCCTGAGGCCAACTGAAAAAAGAAACCAGCGTGGAAAATAAGTTTTTATTTATTATTATTATTATTATTATTATTATTGTTGTTGTTGTTGTTGTTAGTATTTTGGTTTTTTTGACACAGGGTTTCTCTGATAGCTCAGGCTGTCTTGGAACTCTCTCAAGACCAGGCTGGCCTCACTCATAGATGAGATCCACTTGCCCCTGTTGGGATTGAAGGCCTGTGCCACTACCACCTAGCAGAAAGAACATTTTTAGATTAAACATACTCATAACAGTTGTTCTCACACATTCTCCCCTTTAATATTTAAAGAACTCTTTCAAAATGCAAATAGCCTCTCAGCTAGGATGACTGCTTTCTGTTATGAACACTGAAGGTTAGTTAGGAGAGTCCAGTTTGCAATACACAGTTTTCCCCTTTTCCTGGGGAGCCTATGTAAAAATCAAGGGCCAGCGGAAGTTCAAGCCAGACAAAACTCCAGCACTGGAGAAGGGTAAGTGGGCACAAAGTGTTAACCCTAGCTAGCCCAGAAGCCAATTTTAATTAATACCTGCTGGGAGAAGGAAGCTCAAGAATTTTCTTTGATGGAATCATACTGGGTATATCAACTATACTCTAGGACAAGCCTTGGGCTCAGGAAAACCAAGAACAGAACAAAAAATCACATGCTTACAGCCCATATGGTAAAGTGTTTGTCTTGTGAGGATCTGTGTCCCCGTGTACAAAAGCAAGGTGGCATGTGCTTGTAATTTTAGTGCCTGGGAAGTGGCCTCGGACTCCTGGCCATCCCAGCCCCCCACATATGTACAAAGTCAGATTCATAGACTGTGAATCAATTTATAAATTTAGGTAATATGAATCAGTCATAGACGTAGGTAAATTTCAGGGCCCAAGAAGTAAAAATAAAAGCTTAGCATGTGGCCTTGTCCTTTACTTAAATTTTACATAAGTGACCATATCCTACGTCCTATCTCTGAATTGGGATTGAAAAGAAGGCCAGAGAATGAACTCTGACATTGAAAGAAAAAAGAACTGAGTGTTTTTTGTCTTGATTGGGGCTACATCTTTTCTCTTTGAAGTGCCCTGATAACAATTTCTAACAGTTAAACTACACTTTCTTTTGTAGCTTTGCCAATTTGAGGATTTATCCCCATGGATTGGTGTTGCTGGACCTTCAGAGTTACGACAGTGACGCAGAAGGCCAACAAGAAACTGACAGCGTTGGTTTTCACTTTTTTTCCCCCTCTTTCAAAATGTTGTATATTTTATTTGTCCAGATTTAAGGTTCTTAAAATCCGCTTAGCTTCATGAATGTTGGCTTTCAGGTTAGCTGAAATTTCAGTTTGCTTCCTTTGTATAATTAGTTTGACAGAAGAATTAATTCTCAGCTTGTTTGGAAACCTGTTAGCTTTCCTTTTAACTTCCTGAATGCGAGGAATGGGTTCCACTTTCTACTGGAGGGAATGGAGAACCTTTTTGTACAGTTTTGCACCTGTAATATCCTTTATCTTTCTTTACAGTTATTCTCTTGGGAATATTCAGACTGTGGTTAGGGCAGCATCATAAGGGGAGTTAGTATAGGCGTGTGGAATTGGGCCAGGGTAGGAAGCTCCGGTAGGTTTAAAGGAGTATGTGTATGGGCCAGTATCACACTTTGTTCAGCATAGCTGTACTTATGTCTCTCCTCTGTAATTTGGCTGTTCTGTGCAGTTTATACTCTAAGTCCACTGATTTCTTTTAATTGTAGCTTTTGAACAAAGTCGAAGAAAAAATGAAAGAACTGAGTCAGGACAGTACTGGGCGGGTGAAGCGGTAAGTCCACCTACTCATGGATGTCCTTTTAATAATTGTTTAGTTGGTAAAGTAGTCAGAATGGCAGTGTTCATCTTAATGTCTGTAGAAGATGTGAACTGAACCATCCTCTCATCCCATGCCCAACAGGACAAAATATGTAAAAAAACAAACAGGGTGTGTGTGTATATGTGTGTGTGTATATGTCTACAAATGAAGCAAAAAGATAATACTGAGCAACTCCAACAAGCTGGAGCTGTGTAAAGCAGAAAGCCAGGTACAGACAGACATCAGATCACTGATGTGCTGATCAGAATAGACTACTGTTTTCTTTACCTCACAGTGCATTACAGAATAGGAAAATCCTTGTTGGCAAAGGTAGCAAGTTTAAGCTCTTAATGACTCAACCTGCTGAGTTTGATCAGCTCATAGGAAAGCTCCAGGGCAGATGTAGGATAACTAATTAATTATTTAGCCTCCTGTAGGTGGTTAGGAAGGGAAGACCAAAGGGATGCCTGAGAGTACTGAAAAGATCTAGTCCCTGTGTGAAACTTGCCCATGTTTGAGATCTGAGAACACAGATTTTTTTTTTTAATCCCACCCAAGTTCAGTTTAGTAGTCCTTGGCTATGTCTGCACCCACACTGCTTTCTGGGCTTCATCTTTTTGCTACATGCAATTTTCTCTGACTGCATCTATTTGTATTGAATGTGCCCCTACTCTGTGAAAATGAATTGACCTACACCAAAATGCACACTGCTTATCATGTCTGCTTCTTGGAGTGAGTAAATAGAATGTATTTCTGGGGCTGGAGAACTGGTTAAGTGAGTAAATGCACTTGATGCCAAGGTTGAATTCAATCCTCAGGACATTGAGTAGAAGGATAAAACTTACTTGTGCTAAAACCAACTTGTGTGAGTTTTCTTCCCAGTCATGTACACACACACACACACACACACACACACACACACACACACACACACACACACATACACACACACACACATTTAGAAAAAGCATGTATTTCTGGGCTTCTGTATTTATAAGAACTCTGGTGTGTGTGGAGAAGTTTTATAAGTGAGACTGGTCACAAGCTAATTTGGATTTTTATATCAAAACATAGACCTTGTTTTTGTTTGTCAGTGTTTTTAATATACACATATATGTAATATCCATATATATAAATATAAATAAATATAAATATATATATAAAATTATGAAGGAATGAATGGGAAGTGGGGACTAACTTGTTGTGGACACTGTCATTATTTGACTTCCCATCAGAGGAAAAGGATTGTTACATTTTTCTGTCTGGGAAATGACACTGATAGAGATGAAATTGACAGTAGATAACTTAGTAATGTTATCTGAAAATTATTCCACTTTCAGTAGTGGTTATTGACTAATTAACTAAGAAGCCTTGGGATTTCCATGGAGACTTGTCTTTTGTTTTCAAGTGAGAAAAAATGAGGAAGCAAAGTTCATCTAAAGTTTCAGTTTGGGGAAAAATCTTGCAATGTGTACAGTACACTTGAGGCCAACACATGGAACTGTCTTGCAAATATAGGTTTGATTTTGAGCAGGAAAGGCTGGTTTTGTGGTGCTGCATGATCTCCTGGTACCAACTGTAGGGAGTCACACTTTATGGTGCCTTGAGCTCTATTTATCAAGCTGATGGCTGCCACATCTTGTTAGAGATCTTCTTTGTTTCTTTGCCAGGCTTTAAAAATCTAGAGAATAGAGACTTCCAAAGTCAACCAAAGCAGTGTTGAACCAGATGAGAGCAGACACATCTACCTGGTCAGAACTGGCTGGGTGTCAACTAGGGTGGATTTTCTCCTGAAATCCTTGACCTTTTGTTCATCATATGTGGGAACTTATTGGCGGAAGTTTATGCCCTGTAGTCACTCTCAAATAAACATACTGAGGTTTATATTAATTTATAAATGTTTATCTAATAACAGGCTTATTATTAACAACTCATATTTTTAATTAAGCCACATTCCTTTGTTATACTCTGTCACATGGCAGTACCTGTATTAGCATGGCATTGTCAACTGCTTCTCCCTCTGCAGCTGGTTCCATCCTTCTTTCTCCCAGCACTCTATAGTCTGGTTGTCCTGCCTAACTTTATTCTGTTTAGCTATTGGCCAGTCATTTTCTGTATTAAACCAATCACAGTGACATATATTCACACAGTGTAAAGGAATATTCCACAGCAGGAACTCTTTTTTTAAAGCTATTTATTTATTTATTTATGCGGGTGGGCGTGAAGGTCAGAGGGACAACTTGGCAGAGTTTGTCTGTCCTTCCACTTTTTACATGGCTTCCATGGATCATATTTCATGTTGTGAGGCGTGGCTGCCAGTACCTTTATCCCCTGAGAAATCTTTATT
The DNA here is from genome assembly GCA_033318265.1 of Phyllotis vaccarum. Classification (NCBI taxonomy): domain Eukaryota; kingdom Metazoa; phylum Chordata; class Mammalia; order Rodentia; family Cricetidae; genus Phyllotis; species Phyllotis vaccarum. Next base: position 90,602,064 of record JARWLC010000013.1, on the reverse strand, counting down.
ATTTTTTAAAGATATATTTATTTATTGTGTGTACAGTGCTTTGCTTGCACATTCCTATGTCTGCATGCCAGGCCTCATTATGGGTGGTTTTGAGCTCAGGACCTCTGGAAGAGTAGCTATTGCTCTTAACCTGTGGACTATCTCTCCAGCCCCACAACCTTTATTATTAACATTATCATCACTAATGTGGAATAGTTTTCAAAGTGAGATTGATCCAAGCCACCTGTTGCCACAGGTTCCCTCTCGCCTTTCTCTACTCACAGCAGTCCACCGAGGGGTGGAAGAAGTTCCCAGCAGTCCTGCTCAGCACTTGGCAAGAAATACCTCTGGTCTGCCTAACATTCAGAACAGTGAACTCATCCCTAGAAAGATGACGTGGCTAAAGCATGAGTTGTGAGGATTCAATTAGTTTGTGGGAAAATAATTTGTCAGCTTTGGAGCAGTTTCCAGATGTGTATGTGTTCCTGAGAAAGTCCTGTTCGCTTGTTAACAGGTTGTGCATGTACTATTAGAAGCAAGTGAGAGGAGACTGCAAAGTGGGACAGAGGTAGCGTGTTCCGGCATCACAGGCCCATCTAGCTGTACACAGTAGCACTTCATTGTTGGGTGTGCAGTGTGTTCTCATTTTCTTTGTGTTTGGGATACATTTACCAAACCCCCTTTTGGTGCTGTTTTTCCTGTCGCTTAGTGCCCTCTGCTGGTAGTGTGGGGTAAATTCACAAATTACAAAGGCACAGACTGAGAAGCTTGTTATTTTGTCATTTCTTCAGTGATAATTGCTTTAGGCAAGAAACTTGTTAATGCCATTGTGACTGCTGAATAACTGTTAGTGCAGCACTCAGTTTCTGAGGACCACAACGCAGCCTAATAATGTCAAAGGGACATTTGCAGACGGAGGGGTTCAGCAGACATCTCCTTAACTCAGTAACCCCCACTTCACACTGCCAGCAAGAGTACAGGTCTCCCTTGTATTCCTGCTGGGATACCTAGATGCTGTTTGCTAACTTGACTCCAGTCAAGAGGATCTCAGCTAAATCCACATGAAGGATGAGTTCCAGATGCTTAATCTGGACTTTTAGGAGACAAATGACAGAGAAGAGTAATAAGAATATTCTAAGTGAATTGGGGGTTAAAAAAGAAGAGCAGGAAAAATAAAATGCAGTATTTTAAACTTAATTCAAAAACGTAATGGCTATGAAGGACAAAATCGGGACAACTCAGGGCACTTTAAGATGGACTCTGTACTAGATAATGGAACTTGTAACTGTGGTAACGCCCATATGGTTTTGCAGACCTTTGACAATGCAAAGTGTGATATCTACCATGCCTACTTTCTCCTTCAATTTTTCATTTAGAAAAATAAATTGAAAACTTACCAGAAAGGTTTCCTTCCCTCACCCCTTTTTAAGAAATAATTTTGTGCAGTTGTTGCAACTGGGTAGAGTTTGTGATTGTGAATCCGTAAATGTCCAAGCTTTGTATTGGTTTTAGGATTTTAAAGAATCTGTCGGCCACAAACACATGGCTGTCTTTTTTTCTTTTTAATTGAGCAATGTGTTTGTGGCAGACAAATTCTTTATATATATGAGTGTAGGTACTGGCGGAGGGCAGAGGTGTCAGATCTCCCTGCAGTCAGAGTTTCAGGCAGTGAGCCACTAGCTCGGAACCAAACTTAGGTCCTCTGCAGGAGCAATCCACTCTCTTAACCACTAAGCCATCTCTCTTGTCCCCATGGCCTTCTGTATATTCCCCATCCAAAGTACTTTTGTAAGGCAGTGTTCTACAAAGGCTCATTCCTGTCTCTCCCTCTTCAGTTTACCACCCATAGTTCGAGGAGGGGCCATCGACAGATACTGGCCTACTGCTGATGGACGTCTGGTTGAGTACGATATAGATGAAGTGGTGTATGATGAGGATTCACCTTATCAGAATATTAAAATTCTGCACTCAAAGCAGTTTGGGAATATTCTCATCCTCAGTGGTGATGTTAGTAAGTACTCCATTTCCCTTGATTGTATAAAAGCTGCTGATAGATCGGCAACAACGGCTTTCCTGACAAATGCCATTGTCTTTGTCTGAACTTAATTCTCACATTGCTATCTTTTAAGATTCGCTTACATTGTATGAACCTATGGGTTGTCTGAATTTTTGTGTAAACTTTGTCTTGAAATAGAGTTTTCTTTGATGGTAGTTAGTTAGAAAGTATAGCTGCTTATTTAAAAATAGCATTTTATTATGGAAAAATTCCAACCTAAGTAAACAAGCTAGTGCATTGAGCCTTCAAGTACTCACCACAGAACACTGACAATATCAGTCTTGGTGCATCTAATCCTGCTGCATTTTACATATTATCTTGAAAGCAGCTCCCAGATGGCATATCTTGTCATCTTCAAAGGTGTCATTTCTTTTAAATTACTCAGACTACCAGAACATTCTCAAGATTGTATTTTTGTCTAAGTAACTTAGTTCGTTTTATGCTATGTGTCAGATGCTTAAGTTTGTGAAAAACACACAATCCAAAAAACAAACTTGCACATCATGGAAAGTTAGAAAATTTTCATTGCAAGGTAGATTTCAGCAGGACAAATGGTTTATATATTTGTGTAGAGTTGTCATTTGGGTCTCTTTTTTTCCTCCCATAGATTTGGCAGAGAGTGACTTGGCATATACCCGAGCCATCATGGGCAGCGGTAAAGAAGATTACACTGGTAAAGATGTACTGATTCTGGGAGGTGGAGATGGTGGCATATTATGTGAAATTGTCAAACTGAAGCCAAAGATGGTCACCATGGTAGAGATATCCTTTACTGTATAAGAGAACAACTTTAGGGACTGGAGAGATGGCTCAGTGGTTAAGAGTACTTTCTGCTCTTATAGGATAACCTGAGTTCAATTCCAAGCACCCATTTGGAAACTAATCACTGTCTGCAACTCCAGTCCCAGTGCATCTGATGCCTTCTTTTGGCCTCTGGGCAGCAGGCATGTATGTGGTGCTTGCACATAACAGCATGCGCACACTCATACATATTTAAAAAAAAACCATAAAATGAGAGAGGGAGTGAGAGAGAGAGAGATTGAGAGAGAGAGAGAGAGAGATTGAGAGATTGAGAGAACAAAGCAAATGGATTTTGGTCCTTGTTCCTTTAGTATCTTTGGACTCCATTGAGTATTGCCCCAGGCTCAAGGCAGATGTGGTTAAGTTGACTTTCCAGAGAGCTACAGTGAACACAAGGTAAATGGATTTCTTTAGTTCCTTTCCTTTGGTACCTTCAGACTCTGGTCAATGTGTCTTTAAACTCAAGGCAGATTTGTTAAGTTGGCTTTTTTGAACAAATACTTGAATTTATAGCTAGCAGTATGTGTCTACCAATAGAGAAGCAGAGATAATAATGCAGTTGTGAATTAGAGAGTGTCTATGTTGAGTGCCCCATCTGCTGCTTAGTGGCTATCAAAATGGCTTCCCTACACTATTTCATGAAAAGAAAAAAAAAATCTAGTTTCATTTGAATGACCTTAGTGTGAAAAATAAAGTCACCATTATATCTACTTTTTAACTGTTTTCTTTTTGTTTATTTTTTATTTTTGAAATTTAATATTTTTATTTATAAAGTTTTCCCATACCCACCACTGCTCCCCCACCCTCCCCTCCTCCCAGTTTTCTCTCAGCCTCCCAACCACCCCATTTCCCATCTATTCCCCAGAGAGGGCAAGGAATCCCAAGGTGAGTCAGTTTCATCTGGCCTATCCAGTTGAGGGAGGTACTAGTCCCTCCCCTCCCCCCAGTATCAAGGCTGAGTAAGGTGTTCCTCTGTAGGGAATGGGGTCCAAGATGTTCATGCACCAGGAATAAACTCTGATCCTACTACAAGAGGCTCCACACACTGCCCATGCCATTTGACTGTCATCTATATTCTGAGGGTTTAGTTCCTTTCCATAAAGGTTCCTCAGCTGTTATTTCAGAGTCAGTGAGTCTTCAATAGCTCTGCTCAGCCGTCTCTGTGGGTCTCCTCCTCAAGATCCTGATCCCTTTGCTCATATAATCTCTTCTCCCTCTCTTCAGCTGGGAGCTTGTCCCAGTGCTTAGCTAGGGATCTCTGCTCCTGCCTCCATCAGTTGTTGGATGAAGGTTTTCTTCTGCTGGGGCTTTCCAGAGCTCTACTTTTTAACTTTATGATCCTCAGATGGTGACAGTCAAAATCTTTGTCTGAACCTTTATGTTTTAGAGAAGACTTAATGTTTCAGAATTCTTTGGTACATTTTAATTCTCCTTAACCTGTTCCGGACATTGACCAAATGGTAATTGATGGATGTAAGAAATACATGCGAAGAACATGTGGAGATGTCTTAGACAATCTTAAAGGAGACTGCTATCAGGTAATTATGTTTCATTGGTAATGCATTTTTGAGTTAACAGATAATAGAAATACATAAGTGATCAATTGAACCTATACCTTTTACTATAATTGTCTCTTTGTATGAATATAGTATCTATTCGTACTTAGACTGTGTACAGATACTAAAAGAAGTCCCCAGTATGAATTTTATTTCTTTGTTATTACAGATTAAACTTGGCCCTTCTGTATGGTAGGTACCCACTACCACTGAGTGATGTCTCTAGCCCCCATTAATCCTGGCATAAAAAAATGTCATGAACTTTTAAAATCTACCACCTCTCACTACCCTGAATAATGCCTTGAAGTCTTCTTGGTCTTTTAGAGGTCATTCAGATTTTTAATTGGTAGGTGTAGCTGATTAGCATGTTGCAAATTAGGAATTAGTTTCTGTCCTAAATTGTACTGTGCTTGAAAGTTGAGCAGCCACTCTGATGTGTGGGGATGCATATATTTCATTCTTATAGACATGAAGGTTTGTTAGAGCAAGATGTCCATGCAAATACTGAATGGAATCTGAAATGTGCACCTCAACATTTATAAGCAATTTGGATGAGTGCTGTACTTTGGGATGTCAATTATCTAGCACTTCTTTCTTTCATAATGTATGTACATTTAAATTTGTGCTACGTGCATGTTAATTTGAGGCAGGAATTCTATCTACCTTAAAATGCAGTTGTGATTGTTTTGTGGGCCAAAGGGCATGAAAGATTAGAGTAGCTTATCTTGTTGGATAGAGTTGAAAAGGGAGGGTAGAGTTCAACTCTGCAGAACATTGGCTGAACTGTTTTACACTGAATTCAAAGTTACCATGGTTTACAAATAAGGGCCTAGACCCCCTGCCTGCTGCACTTAATCCCCACAACATAACTGGTAGATGTTGTTCTATTATATTGGAAAGAGCTGAACCTTAGAGAGTTTAAGGGGGATTTATTCTAGGTTGTAGGGGTCATTGTAGATCAGAGGGGCAGAGAATCCTGTCACCCTGGTTTTTGTTGTATGGATTTCTTCTAAAGATTAAGGAAATACCAGAAGCACAGAACTGAGAGCAGCAGTACAGTCTATGTATTATAGGGATACAGCGGAAATGGAAATTGGAAATGGGAAATTGACCAATAAGTCTCCTGAAAATGGGGTATTGGATCCTTATGGCTGGCTGGTCAGATGTGTGCAGCAAGGGTACAGGACTGTTCTTGTGGGATTTGTGGTGTGCAGTTCATACATATTGAAAGACCACACTACTTAATAGTGTTAAAGCCACCTGGTATAAGAACTTAATAAATCACATCTTATTTCTATTCAGTGGCTCAGAGGGTGGCCATGGTTAGTGTCTCAGAATAACCACCAGGGGGAGCCTGAATCTTTTTTTTTTTTTTTTTCCTTCTGCTGAGAGTTCTGAAGCTCTCAAGTAGGGTGGAAGGAAGCCTTTTCAGGGAGAAGACAGACCCATTTAAGAGAGACAACAATCCATTATAATGTTGTTTTCAGAAAGGCAGAGGTTTTGACACATGTTTAAACAACTACTCTGGTTAACATTTGTTTCAGGAAACAAAGAATTTTTATGATAGTATTCTTGATACTGAACTAAAGGTACTATGCCAAGAAAACTAAGGATGTGTAAGCATGTGTAAGCTATGCGTAAGCATGAATTTTGTTTATGTATACACATAAGTAAAATAAGCTAAATTTAGTGATTTAGTTTTCTTAATATGCATTATATTAAAGTAGGATTTAGTTTAAAAGAATTAAAGGTGAGACTTTTAAGAAATCTGTTACTAGACTATTAAAGTGGCTTAGTGGCTAAAGGCATTTGCCTCCAAGCCTGATGACCTCAGTTGAATCCCTAGGACTCATATGGTGGAGGGAGAGAACCTACTCACACAAGTTTCTCTCTTCACTGTGAGTGTGCACGCTTGAGCCCGCTGCACATGCGCACACATACACACACAATGTAATAAAATGTTGATAAAACAAGGTTGTTATATTTCATTTCATAAATAATTTAAAGGAGAAACATAAGTTAACAAATGACAAAGAATGTGAGAATGTTTATCAGTCATTCTGAATAATAATTTGTAAAGGAACTAGGGAAACAGCTGAGTTGGTATAAAGTGCTTGCTGTGTGTGTGGTAGTTTATAGAGGCATAAGATTGTAATCTCAGAGTATTGGAGAGACAGGTGAATAACTGCGCTAGTCCACTCAGCCTAATAGTACTTCAGGCCAGTGAGAGACTCTGCTTGACATTTGTATATGTATATAAACACACACATTAAGACTTTGCAATAGAGGGATTCTACCAAAACATAATAGAAAGTATTAGAATTTAATTTTTATAGTAAATGATAAGGTAAAAAATATAGCAAGTGCCAAAAAGCCATTTTCTTTGGAATTAGGAACCAAGTTATGGATGCTATTTATGTTTATTTTTGAAGCCACAAATAAGTAAGATGGGAAGATAGAGGTTCTAAAAATATTGAAATAATTATAGGGAATAAAAATGGTTAGGAAAAACCCCAGAAATTTATCTCGACAGGTACTTGGACTTATGAGAAACTGATTCAGTGATTAGACATTGAAGTGATTTAGGAAAGTGTGGCAGTGGGGTTTCTCCGTCCTGGGCAGCCAGAGGCCCAGACCCTGCCTCGCCAGACCTCTTAGTAGCCCGCAGCTGCTCAGGCCCCCAGAAATGACTCAGACGCTTATATTAACTTCATGCTGTTTGGCCTATGGCTCAGGCACATTGCTGGCTAGCTCTTACATCTTAAATCAACCCGTTTCTATTAATCTGTCTGCCACGTGGCCCGTGGCTCACCTGTGCTCCTTACATGTTGCTCCTTTGGGCTTCAGGCTTGGTCTGCCTGACCCCGCCCTTCCTTTCCTAACTATATTTTGATTTCCCCTCCTACTTCTTCTATGGTGCCTGTCATGGCCCAAAACAGCTCCTTTATTTAAAGATTGAGATTCACAGCATACAGAAAGGCATTTTCACATCAGGAAAGATTAAATTTTTTTTCTTTCTGCTGAATGCAGAACAGTTTGAAAAGAAATTGAGAGATGTGTGGCAGGAAATCTTACACAGAGTAATCTGGTAAATGCTTAGGAATAAACTTTGCAAGAGGTATTATAAGACTGATGTGATCTATGTGAAGATTTGACTGGAAGACATGAAATTAAGTTAAGTATGGGGAAAGGCATGGTATATCCTGTGCCTGCTAATAGTAGACACAAGTTTCCATGGGTTCTCATTTGTCCTTCTAATTCTCATCAATACCAAGGATGTGAAGCCAACTGATGTTTTCAAAGTTGCTCTTACTGAAACAAATGTCTAAAAGTAGCCAAGGAAACTTAAGAGAACAATAATTGTGAAGAGAGGCTAATTTATTGTAATCAAATTGGAAGTTGGACACAGACTGTAGACAGATAAGAGGGAGGTCATGGGAACATGAAATTGTGTTCAGTATGTATTCCAACACACTGCTAACATATGACCTAAGATGCATTTTTTTTCAGACAACCCTAGTTCTGGAACTCACTTTGTGACCAGGCTGGCCTTTAACTTAGAGATATCTACCTGCCTCTCCCTTCTGCAGAGTACTAAAGGCATGAGCCACCATGCCAGGGCTAAGATGCATTTCATTTCACTTGGGTAAATTTTAGTAAGTGATGCTGACATATTGGGCTACCCACTTCCTTTTGAACTAAATCAGCCAATCCTAGAAAACAGTGAAAGGGAATTTCAGTAAACTTGATTTGGAAACTATGACATAAAGGAAAATTTACCTTTTAAATTGGAAAATGAGGGGGCTTAATATGGCTTAATATGACTTCATAGAGAATTGTTGAAGACCATAATAGAACATTTATAGTAAGATGGAGTAATTTAATGTTCATGTTAGGAATGATGTGCATGGTTTAAATTTTAGTGAAGCAAACAAGTTGTGTTGATTGTGAGAATGTTAAATGGACTTTTGTGGTACTGTGATCAAACCCCAATCTTCTGCTAGGCAAGTTCTGTATCATGGGGTTGTACCATTAGTTTTCAGATGGGAAGAATGTGTAGATTATAGGTAGTTGAGGTTTTTTTATTCCTTCTTTGAGACAAAATTTCATGTAGTCCAGGCTGGCCTCAAACTCTATGTAGCTGAGTGTTCACATTTTGACTGCCTTTGCCTCCTACAACTTGTGCAATATATTAAGTTTTATAAAATAGGACAATAAACATCTTCAAAGATGCCAAAGTCCATACTTCTTACACTGGAGTCTTCCCTTATCCTTCCTACTAGGAACTCAACATAAAACCCAGGCTATCTTCAAACCTGTTAAGTGGCACTCTTTCTGTCCTTAGCCTTCCAAGAGCTGGAATTAACAGGAGGTGGCCTACCACACCCGATTGTCCTCCTTTTGTATCAAGAGTCTGTGGGCAACCTATGTAAAGCATTTGAAATAAGACTGTGTCTCCGTTAGTCAATGTGGGAAGCAACAATGTGAGAGGAACTGCTCAGATGAGGAAGGATATAAGCATCTGCTGAACACTTAGTTTTTCTATTAATAGACAGGGATGATGGTCTCTTTGTTTCTGGTGCTGGTGCTGTGGACTTAACCCCAAGCTTTCATTTCATATTTATACGTGTTTAATGACACCCACTTGTGTTGACTCATGCATCCAATCCTGTTCTCTCTGAAAGGTTCTCATAGAAGACTGTATTCCAGTACTGAAGAGGTATGCCAAAGAAGGGAGAGAGTTTGATTATGTGATTAATGATTTGACAGCTGTCCCGATCTCTACATCTCCAGAAGAAGGTAGATTGTGTTTTGAATGCACATGTATGCACTTGTGCAAGACACGCATGTCTCTCTCTCTCTCTCTCTCTCTCTCTCTCTCTCTCTCTCTCTCTCTCTCTCTCTCTGTGTGTGTGTGTGTGTGTGTGTGTGTGTGCGCGCGCGCGCGCACGTGCACTCAGGTGTAGCTCAAATATAGTCCAGTGCTCAACACTGAATGAATGTCTTTCTTAAATTACATTCCTTCCTATGTTTTTGAGAAAGGGTTTCTTTCTGAGCCTAGACCTTCCTAGCCTAGCCAGCAAAACCATAGGGATCCTTTCTCTGACCCCATCACTTGGATTGCAGAGACACATGCTACCATGCTGATTTTATATGTAGATGCTGGTGATCAAACTCAGGTTCTTGTGCTTGTATAGCAAGCACATTCTCCACCAAGCCATCTTCTCAGCTCCTCTTAGTTGTTAAAAGTAGTTGAACTAGCATTGATGGTAGGAAAGGTGGCTGGATTTTTAATGTGGCTTTATTTCTTTCCTGCCCCCTAATGGGAAAACACAGGCTATACTTCAGAAGATATAAGAGTGTCCTGGAACTAAATGGTTGGGGATCATGTTCCATTGTGGTAGCAGTCTCATGTTTTTATAGTTGCAGTACAAAAGAAGTTCACTAATCAAAGCATATTCAGATAGTGGCAACATGAAGTAGGTTACAGCAAAACACGGTAACCTTTGCTGTAGGATTTTTGGAAACTCTGAAGACATTCTTAGTTGTGGCATTGGTTGAAGCTAGTGTGTTCCGTTAAGTTGTACATATGGAAGGAAAAAGGTCTCATGGAATATTCTCAAGGAGAATAGGTTTGACACAGGTAGGCGGCAAGGAGTAGCTAAGCTATTAAGGAGGCAACAACATTCTTTTTCTCCATAACCAGGAATTTCCAGCTTCTCAGTGAATGTTGATTTCCTTCTTTAAGCAGTTTTCTTTTATACTGAGCTCTGCCCTTGTGTCCAACCTTTGTTCTTTATCTGAGAAGAGTGCTGGGTATGGAACCTAGGATCTCCTGCCTATGAAAAAGCTCTCCACCACCGAGGCACACTCTCAGTCCCCTATATTAAATCTTTATTGGTGGTCTATTGTCTGGCCTAAGTAGATGCAAACTTCATTTTGACCTTGGTGTTTGTGTTGGTGTGAGCACAAACCTGCTATATGATTATATATTATAGTTTATGAACGAACTTTTAAGCTCAGGTACGTTTAAAACAGTCTCATGTAGTGCAGGCAGACCTCAAAGCCACCATGTAGCCAAAGATGCTATTCAGCTTCTGACCCTTTGCCTCTGAAGTGCCAGGATGATGAGCATGTGCCAGCACCCTGGGTTCTCTTCTTTTGTATTATTTACTCTGAGTGAATATTTGATAGTAAAACATATTCATAATACTTATTTTTTTTCACTTTCAGATTCCACATGGGAGTTTCTCAGACTGATTCTCGACCTGTCAATGAAAGTTCTGAAACAGGATGGGAAATACTTCACACAGGTAGACCACTTAGTCCCCAGCCCTTACTCCTCTGACTCTCAATAAGAATTAATATTTGGATATTTGACTGCCTGTTTTTGAAATTTACATATCAGGAGAACAACAGTATCTTTGAATTATATTTGTTCAAGCAGTACATTTCTAAGTAGCTAATCTGTCATCTCTGGAGAAGAGAAGTTGCATTAACAGCAGAAAACACAATTATTCTGATTTTGTTGACCCTAGATGTAGTATGACAGTATGCCAGCAGGTGGAGACAGAGACCATAGTTCTCCCCCCTTAGGTACATTTCTAGGGAACAGCCCCATTTAGCAGCACACCCATGATAAGCAGCTTTCCCTGTAAAGTGAGCTGCAGACACCAGATAGAATGAATTGTTGCTTTGTAATTTTTTTTTTAATTTTTGAGGGTGTTCTTAACTTTAAAGAAGGTTTGGAACTGTGCTTTTTGGTATTTGTATAAAATAGGTATATATAGACAGATACTACACTCCTTCCTAAAAAGTGACAAAAAGCAACTAATTGTTAATCTAGTCTCATTACTTGATACAAAAATTAATTAATAATCAAGTTCAGCACTTGCACTCTGATAAGTTCTTCTGAGTTTACTGTAAAGTATTCCTCATTCTACCACACATAAACTCTAACCTTCTTGGTTTTGTACTGAAGTAATGAGCTATTATTTTGATTATGGATCATCTTAAGCAGAGTTCTATCTTCTGTTCTGTGTACATAATTCCCATCTCCTAAAAAGGCCTTAACTTGTGACTAATTTTATGTTATATTGATTTCTTAGTAATTTATTTCATTAATGTGTATCTTTTAATTTTGCTAAATAATACATGCTAATTTTATTCTAAAAGATTTATTTTTATTTATGTGCATGTGTTTCTGTGGACATACGTGGAGTGAACCTGCCTGTAGAAACTAGAGTTGTCATATCTGGACCTAGAATTAGATGTGCTTATGGGACTCCTCAGTTGGGTTCTGGGAGCTAAACTCCAATCCACTTTTAACTTCTGAGCCATATCTACCATGCCAGTACATTTTTATTGTATATATTTTTTAAAAATCATAATGTAATTACATCGTTTCCCCCTTCCCATTTCTCAAACCTTGGATAGTCACCCAAATTTCCTCTGTAAAATCAGGGCATCCATTTTCAGCCTACAGGGCTTAGAGTTTCTGACCTACCTTTCAGTGAAGCAGGAATTTTGGAGGACTTTCCCACCCATTCTGAAATAGCTCATCAGTTACTTCTCCCTGTGTCCTGCAGAATGTCTGGCAGTTTTCTCTGAGAAGGAGGAACCTGAAAGATCATCTCGGCTTGTTCTGACAAAGTTTAGTGCCCATTTTCTTATGGATCTTTCATGTTTAGTTTATACATCATACTGTCAAGAAGTTCATGCAATAAGTTTCTTGTACACTGGCTAATACCAAATTTCAGATGGAGTTTCTTTGCTGCTCAGGACCTTCTTAGAGTAGATGGGTGCTGCCAGGAGCAGACCTGTCTCTTTGTCCCAAAAGGTCTAAGTTCTTAAAACATTTTAAATGCCATATTCTGTAGGTCTTGGAAGTGTTTGAAGATTACCTAATTGAAATAAATACACCTTTGTATATCTAAAAAACCCAACTAACATGGCTGTAAGTTTGATTATCATAGATGACTATTGATTTTCATTTCTTAATCATACATTATAATTTTAAAGGAATTACATAAACATATCTTAAAATAGAGTAGAAGCATACATACAGTATAAGAACATTAACCATAAATTTGTATAAATAAACTAAAATCCATATCAATGTAAAGTATCTCAAACAAGTAGTTGCTTTTTAAAAGTAGACTCAATAATCTACCCTCTTACCATATCTGTATCCTCTTTTCTTACTTTAGAAAGAGATTGACTATGACCAATAACCAAACCCTCTAAACAAAGATAAACATCCATAATGTATTTCGGGGGAATATGGGTATAGTTTTCTAGGCTACTTCCTGATAATTGGGGGTACTGGTTATCTTTGAGGGACTCTGAGGCTGGATCATCTTAGTCAGCAGCCTTGAAGATCATGTGGATGTTAGATCATTTGGACCATCTTTTCCCATCAGACTTTTTAGGGGGTCTTCCTTGACAAAACCATATTAGCCTGAAAGCAACCCACAGGTTCTCATCTTCTGTGGAAACAAAAGCAGAACCTCTTTTCCAAAGCAACATATCCCTAGACACAAATTTCAAAGTCAAGATACCTTTAGAATATATATGTTTTGTTTAACTTAGTAGCCTTTGCAATCAAATGTATGTCTGCAGTTAGCTCATTAACAGTTAATTAAAAGAAAACAGAATAATATACATAATCTAGACTTTGTATTTTCTATCTTTACATGGCTATATTTTTATATTTTTACTGCCTCTTTAAAGGCTTTATTTTTTAAACTTATTTCTTTATATGCCTGCCTATACTCCTTTTCTTCTTTCTTCCAAGCCTATGTACGTTTTTACACACATTGTAACACATTTAGAGATTTCCTACATTTGAATCTGTTTAATAATTTTTTAACCAGGAGAGTTTTTAAGTTGCGAAACTGTCACCAGGACCCTTGGCTGCTAAATCTGCTCCACTTAGATTTAAAACATGGCAGAGGTACCAATGAGTCATGCTTACCTTCCCAATTCTGGGAATCAGTACTAAGTACTGTGTTTTTAAGCCCACAGCTATACTCCTAAACCAGCAAGCAGTGGCTGGAAGAAGCCTCTTTGTACCATGGCTTGTGAGAGAGATTTCAGAAGTAGGCCATGCAGCTTAGCTCATGGTGGCTGGCTCCAGCTACATCTCCCAGGAAGTTGCTGGGGCTGACATGAGACTGAGACTAGAAAGCCCAGTGTGGCTCTATTTTTGTGCATTTAGATTTTTTTTTTAAAGTTTTTTTCTGTGGGCACCATTTGTAGCTGGAAGTTTTTCTGTCCCATCTGGGTTCTTTGGTCCAAACAAAGCTCTCCTACCCATGGTCCTGCAGCCACTTATAAAATAATTGCCGAGAGGCTTATAGTAACAATAAACTGTTTGGCCTATGGCTCATGTTCATTTGCCAACTGCCTTTTATAACTTAACCCATTTTTATTAATTTATTTTGTTGCTATATGTTCTGTGGCTTACCTGTGTCCCATTATATCTTGCTTTCTGGGCAACAGTCTGTAGCATCTGCTTGATTCTACCCTCTTAAGGCATCTTTATCTGTGCTTGGATTTCCTACCTGCCTCTAAGCTGCCTTGCCATAGGCCAAAACAACTTCTTCATTAAGAAATGGTAATAAAGTATATTCACAGTGCACAGAAAGACACCCCATATCACAACCCCTCTCATGTACCCCTTTGCTTTTTCTCAAATCATGGCCTCTTTTTCTTTAATTGTTAAATACATAATACACACAGATACACATACACTCGTGTGTGTGTGTGTGTGTGTGTGTGTGTGTGTGTGTGTGTGTGTGTATACTGCTCAGTTTGTATGATGTTATATATATTTTAGGGATGACCATTTGGTATTGGATGGTATTGAATAACCAGTTGGTCTGCTCTTCCCTTAGTTGCCTAGAGTTGGGCCCCATGAAATCTCTCCATTCTACATTACCCTGTCTATTAGAGTCATCCTCATTGAGATGTTATTTTGGCAGCCATATTGTTGAAGTATCATGGATGTAGCTTCTATAGCATTTCTAGCACACAATTGTCATAAGAGATTTTTTTGTTCCTCTGGCTCTTATAGTCTTTCTGCACACTTTTTGTGATGTTACCTAAGCCTTAGGGTCAGGAGCTGTATTGTAGATGCATCAATTAGGCTAGTTAAATTTTTAACATGAATTTGTTTGGACTGATGTATAAAAACACAAAATGATAATTTATACAGTTATCATGTGATGTATACCTACATTAATACACTAATTTTTAAGTTTAAGCACATGTATCTTCATGTATCTTCTTAAACATATATCATGTGTTTGTAGAGAAAATTTTTCAGCTCCTTTTTAAAAGTGTACACTGTACAGTCACTAGCTATAGTTACCTTACAGTATGACTACTGTGCAGGACAGAACGTCTTACTCCTGTCCAACTGTTACTGAGTGCCAATTGATGAAATACTTTTAAAGATTATTAGCACATATAAATATTCAGAACAGGTGGAAGTCTTATTTTTTTTCCCTGAGGAAGTATCTATCTACTGACTCTAGTTTATTCTGGCTATTTCATGGGATTTGAGAAGCATAATGATAGAAAAGAAAGAACTTATTACTTGAGATACCTAAAGCTCCGGTATAGTAAGAAGTTTCAGGCCTGGTCTAGTCCCAAGGTCTGGACTAGCAGTCCCAAATAATCACACAATGGCTTATGTTAATTACGTGCTGCTTGACCTATGGTTCAGGTACTTGCTAACTCTTACTTTTAAACTAACAAGATTCTTATCTTGTTTAGACACATGGCTTGGTACTTTTTCTCAGAACAGAATTCTTGGCTTCTTTCCTCAGTGTGTGTTGCTCTGTTCTTCCCAGCATTCTCCTAGTCTGGTTGCCCCACCTCTACTTCCTGTCTAGCTACTTGACCAATCGGCGTTTTATTAAAGCAATATTTACAATGACAAATATTGACAGTGTACAAGAGTATAGTCCCACAGCACTCCAGCTTATCCTGTTTTTGTCTTCTTCTTACTGCATGTGAAGCCCATGGGCACATGAGAGCTTAAAGCTACACACTGTGGGCCAAACGTGGCTGCCTGTTCTTGTTTTTTTGTAGTTTCTTTCTACAGCCATTTGTTTTGTGCCCCAGGAGCAGTGAGGAGTATTGCTGGGAGGCCACATGGTCTGTGCTGTCTAAAATGTGATTTGTCTGTCATAAGGTTGTCAGCATCCCCAGTTAGCAGGAAGCAGTATGGAAAGCTACTGCCCCAATTCCCAAAATATTATTTATAAATGTTTGTTTTCACTATAAATGGTTAATGGTCATAAGGGGGATACAATATAGAAGTGATAAAAAAGATTATTGAATTTACTTTGACCCAAAAAATAATTGTTAATCTCAAAATATTTTACACTGGTGTGGATTTTGGTTTAGGTCAATTTTGTTTTACTGTTATGTATATTTTTACCTTTGTTTAAGATATTATGTTTATGCAAGTCCTTTAAAATTGAAATGTATTATTATGAAATACAGATTAATAGTCATCTATAATAATCAGACTTATAGTCATATTAGTTAGTTTATTAGATATACAAAGATATATTTCAATTAGAGGAAGTTTGCAGGTCTCTGTTTTATGTAGGATATTAATGGTCAAACCCACTCAAAGAAGGCTTTGTACTATAAAAGTAATACAAAATCAGTGAGTTGGACTTTTGGGACCATATTTTTTGTATTCCCCTGTCTTCACATTTCTACAACTAGAGGAAAGACTCATGCACGTTAATTGAGAAAACATGAGGCTCTAGGATCTTATAACCAAATATGAACGTGTCAGGACCTACATGGGTTGGGATCTGGAATTGTAATTAGGGGTAGTGAAAAACAATGAAAGGAAAGAACAGGACATCTCTGTGCAGAGAAGCTGGCTGTGTGCACTCTGATAGAGTTGAGCCAATTACTGTAAGCAACCTGGAACCTCAGCATGTTTATTATGTACATCATAGAGAAAAGAAATTAGCTAGTCTTGGTAGGAGGCATCTATAGGCGAGCAGTCTCAGATTGTGAACATCCAGGAGGAGGAAGTTGTCACTAGTTTTGTATTTATTGGTCATCCACTAACATTGAAACTCTCAAGGAAGGCATTGTCATCTCTTTGAATCTTACCTGGGAAAGGCTTTTCCATTCCTATAGGGCTGAAGCATACCCATGTCAACAGCACACACATAACAGCACACATGCAGGGTTTCCTCTACTTTAGTACAGAGACCGAAAACAAGCGAGGCATGGGCATCATCTGCCTATGAGCCCAACTCCTTGGAAGGCTGAGCAAGGGGACTTAAGTATGGATCCTCTGTGAAGCAGTCAGTGTGGAGTAGATGATGGGAACTGGCTCTTTAATGTAGGAAACAAATAGAAATGTTCCATGAGAACGCAGCATGTGCAAATACTAATGACTTGAACTTTGATAATTTACTTTGTGAACTATTTCTTTTTAAACCTCTAGATCATAAGTCAAAGACTGTGTTCTTTGTTAAGAATTATTCAAAAGAAATCACTGATACATTCTGTCCTCTCATTTGCTACAAGTGGAAATATGAAGTGATAACATTTTGTGATACCCTGGGGTTGTTTTTTGTGTTTAGTGTATATATGTGTCACATAATAAAAGTCACATGGATTAAGGGGCATACACTTTGCAGGAAGCTGTAGTTTCCACCATTCATTCATTATTTATTTATTCATTTAATTATTGTTGTGGTCAATTTCTGTATTCCAGAGAGAGACTCTACCATTGACTTATACCTTTAGACTCGGCTTTTTTTTTTTTTTTAATTTTTATCTAGTGACATACTCAGGTTCTATCACTAGATTCCTGCCATTTCTCTTCTGCCCTTTGGGGAGTGTGAGCAGAAAAATGGGGAAGGTTAATGGTGGGATGAGGGTGTTATATAATGATTTTCAAACACTGAATGTTCCTACCAATATACTGCTTATGTCACAGTGACAAGTTTATAACATCACTGGCATCACCCTGGGTGCTTGAAGGTAGCCTAATCTTTCCACAGAACTTGGGAATGTGCATTTTTGAGAGTAGAAGTAAGGCTCTGGGACTTGACTACCTTCTGTCTCCATCCCTGTACTTAAAAAAATAGACTCTTAAAAAAATAGACTTCTACATACAATAATGAGTGTGTAAGACACATGGGAGCTAGAGTAAAAATGCAGCAAACCCCTGAGCACTCCCATAATTTTGGACTGTTTGTTATCAGTAAGTACCATTCAGATATCTATAACCTTTAGCTAAAACTTTGCTGCTTTCTGGAAGTAATCCATCAGTAGGACCATTTAAAATTTTTCATTTATTTATGTTTCAAATTATATGTGTGTGTAAGTGTGGGTGCTTGCAGAGTCCAAAAGAGGTGTCAGATTTCCTGAAGCTGGAGTTACAAGCATTTGTAGGCCCTCTGACATGAGTTCCAGAAACCTGAACTCTTGAGTGTCTGTACCCAGTTTGTCCTCTTCACCACTGAGTTATCTCTCCAGCCGTTTTCTGTCAGCTTTTTTTAAAAAAAAATTTAAAGCTGGACACACTGACATAATCCTTTAATTCCAGCACTTCCAGGCAGAAGCAGGTGGATCTCTGTAATTTGAGGCCAATCTGGTCTATGTAGAGAGTTCTATAACAACCTACACAATTCTACACAGAGAGACCTTGTCTCATAAAACAAAAATGGAAAAAAAGTGTGTTTGTTTGTTTGTGTGTGTGTATGTGTGTGTGTGTGACCTCTAAGCCATTGAGATCAGATCCCCTGGAGCTGAATTTACTTATGGTTGTGAACTGCACAACATGGGTACTGAAATCTGAACTTATGTTGTCTGCATGGGCAGTAAGAATTCTTAACCACTGAGCCATCTTTCCTGCCCTTTATTGTCAACTCTCAAAATTTTTTATACATTTTGTAGTTCATAAAACTTATTTTTGCTATTTAGTTTTGCTTGGTTTAGAAGATGATTTGTTATTTTTAATCATGTATATGTATGTCTGTGTTAGTGTGGATATATGCAAGGGGATGCAGATGACCTGGGAGACTAGAGGTATTGGGTTACCCTGGAGCTAGAGTTAATAGGCAGTTCTGAGCTGTTCAACATGTGTTCGGAGGACTGAACTTGGGTCCTTTAAAAGAGCAGTAAGTGTTCTTAATCACTGAGTCATCTCTCATAGTCTACCCCTTCCCCTTTTGAAACAGTCTCACTATGCAACCTTGGCTGGTCTTTAACTCACAGAGATCACACTTGCATTTGCCTCCTGAGTGAATTTAAGAACTGCTGCACCATACTATTTTTTTTTAATTTTAAAACCTAGTAAGAAAGTCACAGATAGGGTTTATACTACAAAAATAGTACAATACAAATTCATTTAAAGTTAAAAATGTAAATAATACAAAAGTCTATAAGCTTAAAAAGCCAGTGTAAAATGAGATATGGAAAATTTTCTAGTACCAAAACTGCTGAACTGATGGGTGATTATTTCTTTGCAGTTGGGTTTTGTTTTGGAACTCTGCTGTATCTTTCTTAAAAAGAAAAGGAAAAAAAATGTTCTATTTATGTAGACAGGAAAGTGAAATTTATCATGTTTCTTTTTTGGGTAGGTTTCTATTTGTGGAGTTTCTTCTTTCCCTTTTTCTTTTGAAAAAACTGTTTCTTGACAGTGTTGGGAAAGAACAAATTGAAACCTTCCAATTTTTGTACCACATTCTTAGTAAGCAGGTCTGGCCCTCCCATATGACCTCTTTAAATACACCTCAGGGTATCAGTTTTAAGATGGCAGACAATCATTCAGCTGTACACCTTGGTGGCATTTCCGTTCTATATCGTTTCCCCAGTGGTGATGTGTTCTAAAAACAACTGCACAGTGTTTTCTATTTACGAATTGTAAATTACATGTGTGGTGTTTATATGCTCTCATGGTGAACTTGATGTTGAAACCAAATTATATACTGGTGAAGGTCACTTTGGCTAAATCCCACTGCAGGACCCTAGATGATGGGTTATTAAATAGGCTGGCACTAAAGGATGACGTTGTACTAAGCAAATGTGCTAAGTTAAAACCACGGTCATCTCTTGGAATAGTTCTAACCCCTTTCCGTGGCTGGCTGGCTTGATGCTTGATTTAAAAGGGCTCTTCTCAGAAGTTCTGACATCATAGGTCAGTTATGTTAAGTTTATATCACATAATGTTGCTTGCTACTTGGAAGCAAATGAAAGGTATCAATATCTTATTCTTTAAAAATTAGTCATAGAGGGCTAGTGGGATGGCTCAGTGGATAAAGGGGCTTGCAGCAGAAGCCTTACAACCTGAGTTTGATTCCAAGAAACCACATGAAAAGATTGAAGGAAAGAACTGATTACACAAATGTACCTTCAGACTGTCACCCTCATGAAGTAGCACGTGCCCCACATCATGCTTACACAGAATAATACACTTAAAAAAAATCAGAATTTAAGGAAAGGATGAGGTATGAATATAGTTATGTGTCAGGACTTTTTTTTTAAGATGGGATATAGTTTAAATTAATGTGGAAAGCAAGGACATCGTTTTGATATTTCAGTTTCAATATGGTTTACTTTGTGAGTGGGTTATGGCAATGAATATGCTAAATTGCATGGTGTGGATACAATGAACTATGTCACTAATGAGAAACTGGCCTCACTGCTTTCTATTGCTTCATACTTCAATAATTTGAAATAGCTTTGTAAATGAGGTAGAAAGAGAATGAACTAATGAATCCATAAATAGAATTTAGTGCAATTTGTGGAAATATAGAGGCCTTATCTTATTTTTAAAGATGAACTTTTATCTCAAGCTCCAATTGTTCTCCCTTTATTAGAGGCCTTCAAATGAGTATAACTTAGAAATCCCATTGTTTGCTTTTCTCTCTGATTTAGGGGAATTGTGTCAATTTGACTGAAGCCCTGTCGCTCTATGAAGAACAGCTGGGGCGCCTGTATTGTCCTGTGGAATTCTCAAAAGAGATTGTCTGTGTCCCTTCATACTTGGAATTGTATCCTTTGACCATGACATCATGTGCTGCCTTTTCAGAATATCTAAGTACATCTACATCACATGCTGCCATTATTAATCATAACAAAAAGCAGAATTAGCTCTGTTAGTATGTAAACCCTGAGTTTCAAACTTAACTGGGACTCTTCCTGGGAACTTGAAAAAATAGATTTTATTTCCGAATCTTAAAGACTAGGGTGTCTCTTGTCATAGCTTCCCTGGGGCCTTTAAGTCCCATGGATCTGAAACAGAAACAATGGTTTGTCAAATGGCACATCACCTGGGAACTAGTTAGATATGCAAATTATTTAATCATCGCCCCAATCAAAATTAAGAGATGAGACCCAGTAGCCAGTTTCCTCAGTCCTCCAAGTGACTGATGTATACCCAAAACTTGAGAAATAGTTTGAATTCCCAGAAACCCACATAGAAGCTTAATGACACACCTGTAATTTCAGTATATGAAAGGGAAAATGGGTGATCTCCAGAGTAAGCTGGCTAGCAAGACTAGCCATATTTGTGATAAACTCTAGTCAGCAATCATCAGCTTTCATAGCTGCAAGTTGAGTACAGGTTTCTTCCATGATGGTAGTTTCATCAGGGAGACCTCAAAAATGCTGCTGGCCCTGGGGCTAGCTCCTAACTTGGGCAGGTAGGCTTCTGACGCTGGATGTTTAGTAAGAAGAGACAAGAAGTACCTAGATCCTTCTCCCGAAGAGCTTCTACTTGCTGAACAGCCATGTCCTTTAATGTCTTGTGGAGATTTAACATCTCCATCTCCATGGCTCCCTTGTCCCTTTAAGAATGTTCTTTTCACGCTTAGAGCTTTAAGAAATAGTGGTGATGCGGGAGAAAGCTTCTGGGCCTTAGATTCCCTTTTCCTTTTGTTCTTCTGCTCTTTTACTGTTTCCTGCCTTTTTGCCCCTTTCCTTTACTCTCATTCACTTGTCTCTCGTTCATTCTTCTCTTCATACCAATTCTTCAAACTTTTGGGAAATCTCTAGAGCAGAAGCAACAGTTACCTGAGAGAACTGAGTAAGCTCCTTCAGTCTTTGTCCCAGTGTCAGATGTCCCAAATGGTGGATGCCCCGTGCTGCAAAGTGGTCTCATTTAAAAGTCCTCTGTCCCATCCCCACAGTGTTCAACCTATACCCGTAAACAACCTCCATCCATCTTTCAGGTTTTGTAGGCCTATATACACATGTTAAGTGGTACCTGCTCTTCCTTGAATGGCCTTCTTTATTCCTTGACTCCCCATCCAGGTGGGTATTTTACACTGTTTGGAAGAAAGCTAAGCCTTAAAGATGAGCATCCCCTGAAAGTCCTGTGCTGCAAGCCACCTTCCTGACTTCTATATGCCCTATATGCCATCAACTGAGTCAGGCAACTAGTCATTAATCTCTTCAAGTGTTTTTTATTATTATTTTTAATTTAAAAGGCAAATGGGAAAATGTATATTTTAATGAGCCAGGGTGTTAATTTTTAAAAGTCAGCTGAAGGACAATTAGACAGCCCAGCAAAGACTACAGAATGCACTGACCCCCTAGAATGTGATTTAGTAATTTTTTTTTCTCTGTGTGGGGTTTGGGTTTTTGTTTTGATTTAATTTGGACTTCTGGAAGAATGAATGCCATTGTTTTGCTCTGGAGAGAAGTTCCTGATAGTGTTTCTCCCTCCATCCCTAAATTGACTTAGATATTAAAATTTGGTGCTTTAAAAGACTTAAGTGATTAGCAGTGCTTCAATTAAAATTACAAAAGAGACCTTTGGTGTGTTTTGTCCCTTTATTTCAGCCCATTTTTCTCTTTCTTACCTCTGAAGGCTGAGAACAGAGGTAAATTCTACACTGTTTAGTTCTGTAACTGCACTCATGTTCTAATGTCTTTGTAAAAGGCCTTGGGGCCTTTGTGAATTGTAGTAGTGACCTCATTTATCACAGTGGTGAATGAATCCAAGGTCTATTTGCCACCTCTGCACTATAAAGTTCACCTGAGAATAACAAATTTTTCTTGACTGAATGTGAAAAATTGAAAATCAAAAGATTATTTTTGTTTCTAGTCTCGCTGAATTACATGTAAATATAAAATCTTTGAGATAGCTGCTCTGAGAATTTGAGAAGGTACACAGTAAAGTTCATGTTGTCCTGTGGTAAAAAGAACAACTTGGGAGCTCTTCAGAAAGGGCACGCGCCCAGTTGGTGATGGTACATGTCTTTAATCCTAGCACTTGGGAGGCAGAGGCCCTCTGGGAGTTTGAGGCCAGCCTGGTCTATAGAGTGAGTTATAGTACAGCCAAGGCTACATACACAAGGAAACTGTCTCTTATATTTTTGATTGAGATCCTAGCCTTTAAAGGCTGAGCCATCTCTCCAGCCCAGAAATCCTGTTTTGAATAACAAAATAAATAAAAAATAGTACATGTGAATATCAACTTGGTATTGTGTTGTGGATAACAATTCCACCAGTTTGAATTGTCTTTCAAATTGTTTCTATAAAAGATTTATGCTATATCAGTGGAATTGGTTCATTTATGTTATTTTTACAGTAAGTAAAACATTGAAAATGTAGTATTTAGTGAGATGGAATCAGGCTCAACAGTGAACATTCTTAATTGTTCCTCCTAAGATAGGAACAAATGATATGGGGTATACCAACTGATCTTTAAAAATGAGTGCAGACTTTTGCCATGGATTGACATGGAAGAAGAAACAATACAGAGTAAAAGTAAAACTGTTGAGAGTCATGTTTAAATCAGATAAGTTTAACAATATTTTTTGTGTGTGGGTAAGTTAGAAACAGACTAGACACCTCTCCATCCAAATTCTCCTATAATTCTTTGAAAGGCTTTGTATATTGAGGAGGATTGAAAATGTATGTACTACTGCAGTTAGAATATTAGTTGGGGCCAATTGTTCACCCTTCCCCCATTTTACTGTTACTTTTGAGACCTTCTCTATGTAGCTCAGTCTTCCCTGGAGCTTGTTATGTAGCCCAGGCTTGCGTGGAACTCTCCTGAAAACTGAGCTTGTACCACAACACCCAACTCAATTTTTGCTTCATTTGAGGAAAGAAAACAAATATCTCAGCTGTTGGGATATATTATTAATTCAAGACATGACCTGGTTGGTACTTGAAGAGTAACTTCAGGCCATAACCACACAGATCCACTCATATTTCTGGTGACTCAGGTCTTGCTAAGCCAAGTGGTAGGAGTGAAGAGGATAAGGTTATATAAGGCTACTTGCAAGATACCTTTGGGGGAAAATAAAGGAAACATTGAGTTTATTTTGAGTGATAAAAGTGAATTCAGACTAATTTCTTTGTATTTGCTAAAGGAGGATCTCAGTTTTGAACATTTGTTATTTTAACACAGAAGCATGCTAACTGAACCAGCACCCTCGCCCCTGCCCCCACCCTTGGTTTGGCTGCCTTTTAAAGAAATGCTAATGATCCAGCCATGCTATTTTTCTTAATGAGTGTAGTGCTGTGTAGTGAGACAGTTTCCTTTAACAGTGGAATATATTATGGTGTCCTACCTTCGTTTTAATGAAAGATAAGATACATATTGGCAGTTTAAGTTCTAGTCAACACAGGAGATACTAAGAATTGATTTATTAAGACAGGAAATGCTGCTTTCTTTTGGAAATGTGATTGAATATTTATAAAACTGATCCAGGGGAAAGGTGGGTTGGTGGTGTTTTTAATGGGCTAGAGCTCTGCTGATATCAAAATAAACAAAGATGTGCAGTTCCTTCCTATGTAGTTTGAATGGTCATGTTCTTGCTTTCTCTAACTATTGTTGCCACAGGAGTTTGTATTGCTGTCCTTCAATATAAATTGCTCAGTTTTATCCTGTTCTCATGACTCCCGAGTGAGGGACAGGAATTCCGTGTTACGTTCCCTGTTGCCCTGTCTGAAGTGGAGCTACTCATAGTATGGTTTTATCTGACAGCTCTGTTTTCTAAGAATTTTATTCCCATTGATTTTCTCTCTTGCAAGACTGTTTGGATGAGACAACAGTAGTTGCCGACTTTCATTGGGACACTAGTTACTTAGCATTCCTCTTGGGACAGCATTTTTTGGTGCACACTGTTCCAGAAGCCAGTTCGTCATCAATGTTTGATACCTCATTGAGTAAGAGTTGTTTTGTGACCTTTAAGAAAACACCTGGCTTTTAATCATCCTGCTGCTTAGTGTCTTAAAGCCTTACTTATTTGTATGTGTATGTGTGAGTGCCTGCATACATCAGAGGAAGCCAGGAAGCAGATCCTCTGGTACTGGAGTTACAGGTAGCCATGTGCTGCTAAGTGGGTGCTACGAATCAAACCTAGATTCTTTGTCCACAAGAGCAGCAACTGATGAGCCATTACTCTAGCTTCCTGTCCAGTGTCTTTGTGCCAAATAATAAGATTAACACATTTTATGTAAATCGTACCCATTTATATTATCTTGCTAAGTCTCAAAACTGTTTTGTGAATGAGAGGGTGATATCACTGAATGGGCCACCCAGAAGTCTAAGGGTGAAATGTGCCAGAAGGTTCAATAGCTGGACTCTTTTTTTGAGACCAGGTCTTATGTATCCCAGGCTGGCCTTAAATTCACTGTGTAGCCTGAGGATGACCTCAAACTTCTGATTCTCTGGTCTCTACCTCCTGAGGGCTAGGATTATGGACATGCACATCCAGACCCATCTTTAGGAGGACAGTTGAAGTTTAGGTTTCAATATGTGGATGATTTCTGCTCCACCCCGACTCCAGTACTGGTACCTGTGATCAGACCTAGGTCCTCATGCATGCTGTGTAAGTGCTTTGTCACAGAGCTATTGTATCCTTAAGTTTTCTTTTCATTTTGAAACAGGGTAGTTCAGGCTAAACCTTGAACTTCTAGAGCTTAGGGAGGTTATAACCTTGTGGTTCTCCTGCTTTAATTTCCTGAGTACCTGTGCCACTACTGACTTCTCTGAGGACTTTTTCTTTTCTTTCTTTCTTTTTCTTTTTTTTCCTGTTTTTTGGTTTTTCAAGACAGGGTTGCTCTGTTACAGCTCTAGCTGTCCAGGAATTCACTTTGTAGACCAGGCTGTACTTGAACTCACAGAGATTCCTATGCTTCTGCCTTCTGTGCTGGGATTGATTAAAGGCATATGACACCACTTCCTGGCTTTTCTTTTCTTTTTTTTTTTAATGCTTACTGATTTAATTTTTTTATGTGTATGGGCATTTTGCCTACTTATATGTCTGTACCACTAGTGTACCTAGTGTCCTTGGAGGTTAGAAAGAAGGTGTTGGAGTCTCTGGAACTGGAATTACTAGATGGTAGTAAGCTGCCATGAGTGTTAGGAATTGCATTACAGTCCTCTGGAAGAGCAGCCAGACTCTTAGCCATTGAGACATCTCTCTACGCACCCCTATCACACACTAGGGTTTCTTAACATTCTTGTCCCTTGGATTCCTTTGAGAGCTACAAACTGAAAACTGAGACCATATTCAGAAACATTTAAAAAACATATTCAATAGATAAAATTGGCTGGAAATTGGTTATATTAGTTTTCAGAATTTATAGTTTAATATTTGTGTTGCTTTATTGTTACATGACTGGATCGAGTGGTACATTGAGTAATATAATTTTGATGTAGCAATAAGGATAAACATTTATAAGATCTGTACTGAAATGTGATAAGGTGTTGATTTCTCTTGTTGATAAAGCCATAAAAATTTGTCAGTAATAACATGGTTTTTCACCTACATTCATGCTTAAGGGAAATGCTACATTTCAGTGAGAAACCTGTGAAGGGGGAGATACAGATGTTTTCCCATAAAGGTTTATGACTAAACAGAACTCATTGCAGACCCAGGGTAAGGACCATTGTCCTTCATGCTTCCTTCATCCTTCTCTTAGAACTGCAAATCAACTTTGGCAGGCCAGTTTTTCTCAGCCAAAACCATTTAAAATCTCAATTACCTTATGCAGCCATTCCACTGATTTCTGCTTTACTCATTTCAAAAATGAGAAATAGAGCGCCAGCAAGAAATAGCCCAGTGCTTTTGGAAATCTTTTTGAATACTCTTGGTTGTCATTTCCCCGGGAAATGAGATGATTAATGTGACTGGACAGGTATACTTATCTCTTGTATCTGGAGGTCCCAGGGATGTTTAGGCTGGCTCACTAATGCAGACAGTTTTCCTGTGAAATGAGCAACTATGTGAC
Source organism: Phyllotis vaccarum (assembly GCA_033318265.1). Classification (NCBI taxonomy): domain Eukaryota; kingdom Metazoa; phylum Chordata; class Mammalia; order Rodentia; family Cricetidae; genus Phyllotis; species Phyllotis vaccarum. The sequence continues at coordinate 90,575,421 of JARWLC010000013.1, read as the reverse complement.
CATTTCAGGAGCAATTCCTTCATGATGAAGCATTGGGGAACAGGCTCCCTCTCTGCATCTTGGATCAAGAATGTAAGAGAATAAGTGAATTGAAAGCTCTGGGTAAGGAGGCAGGCCATTCCAGCCTGTTGATTGAAGGTCTCCAGTCTCCCAGAAAGAGCATAGGAAACTTGCTCTATCCCTTTCTCCAGAGATGGGAAGCCCCACATAGAGTTGGCTTTGACTCTAGAGTTAATTTTATTAGAGATCATTTTCTTGACTTTGTTCTATAATGCATTTACATCTTGATTAATGGTTATAATGATAGCTTAGGTCCACACTGATTGATTCTGATGACATGTATAACCTTAGGACATTTCATGTCTTCTATTTTTAAAAAGATTATTATTAATATTATTGTGTAGGTAGGTATGTATCTGCATGGATGTGCACGTGAGTGCATGTACCTATGGAGGCCTGAGACATTAGATGCCCTGGAGCTCAAGTTACAGGCAATTGTAAACTCACTGATGTGGGTACTGGGCACCAAACTCGGGTCATCTGCAATAAGGGCAAGTGCTTTTAACTGCTGACCCATCTCTGTAACAGATATTTTCTTCCTCCCTCCCTCTCCTTTTCTTCCAAAAGATTTTTTTCTGCATGTGTGAATGGGTGTGCCTGCAGAGTTCAGCAGAGGGCATCAGCTAGACCCCCCTGGAATTGGAATTACTGGATACAGGAATCTGAGTTCAGGTCCTCTGAAAGACTGTAATCACTCTCAACTACTGATCCATCTCTCCAGCTCCATTATTCTTTTATTTTCTAGACATCACCTCGATTTCTGTGTGTCTGAGTTTAATTAGCTAATCTAAGTCTCCCATCTGTATCCTCCCAGTGTTAAGGGAAGCTGTCAATATCTATCTCATGTTTTGTCTGGTTCCCATCACATTCAGTATTTATTTTAAGCCGTCTCTACACCCTTGTTATACAATCTACATAAATCTCTCACCTATTGTCTGTAGCTGCTGGAGTGTTTCATGTCTGCAGAGATAGTGTCGTGGTGGGAAAGAATAGGCACAGCAGGATCTGTATTCAGATTCTGCTACTTGTCACTGAACAGTTTTCCCAGAAGTGTGATGGAGGCAGATGACAAAAGTTCAGTGCACATAGCAAATACCTTTGACTTTAGGGTTCACTCTAAATGGGGAAGTTAGAATAGCTTTTTCTAAGTAGACTGCATAGGAAAGAGGCTGGTTTGAAGAACTTATTCAAGTTGGACTTCAAGAAACAAGCAATCTGTGGTGTGAAGGGGATCGTATATCCTGCGCTGATCAAGGGTGTAGTCCTAATGTGGTAAAAGGAATCTTCAAGGCCCAGTCCTCCCTTGCTAGGTTCCTTCTTATTTCCTTCATGGAACTAAGGAGACCAGAAACTAGGAGAACGTGTACAAAAATAGGCTAGAATGCTGGAATGGTATGTCGGATCTGTAGGTGGGCACTTTTGTGACCAAATCTTTTTTCTCCTATTTGTTCCCCAGTGACCTCATCCTTATGTATCTCTGTTCTGTACCCACACAGGGCGGATTTTCTGCACCTGCTGTACCCTTTTCAGCACATGGAGGACTGTCTTGGTTCAGGTTTTAATTCCAGTCAGACCACAGATACCAGTATAGGGTCACATAGTTCATCCTGGCTTCTTGTCTATAGTTTGAATCTGGCCCTTGGCTCCTGATAATTGTTCTTGCAGAGGACCCTAGTTTGACTTCTAGCACCCACAGCCGCCTTTAATTTCACCTCCAAGGGATCTGGTACCTTCATGTGGCTTCCACAGACACCCACATACATATTTAAATCTTCAACGTGTATGGACAATAGAAACAAGTGAAGGACATAAAGACACAAGCTAGGTTCTTACTTTGAGTGGTGAATGTACGCTGAAGTGGTAGAGTCAGGGGTGAAAATTTAACCTTTGATAATCAGTGAAGAATGAGGCAGGATCTATTCATTAGTGTTAAAGGGGAAATCTTGATAGGATTCTATTTATGGGACTTTAGAATGTCAATTACCTGTTCCTTTAACAAATTACTGCAAATGTAGTTTCTTGAAACAGTTTTGGGATTCAAAAATCTTAAGTGAGTCTTTGAGGCTTGTACTTACAGAGAAGCAGCAGCAGTAGCTGCAAGTTTCCCACTGATGATCACAAAGGCTGAAAGAGCAGGGCTGTGCCTGTGAAGTCTGTGGTTTTATGTGGGGGAGGCAAAAGACTAAGACCTTGCCTCAATAAAGTTCAGAGTGATCAAGGGAGATTCTAGACAGCCCTCCTTTCTTCCCTTCCTCCCCCAATGAGATAATAAGCTGAGGACTTTGATTTTGGTGGGAAGGAAATTTTCCTTTTGTGTAGAAACAGGAAGAGAAAAGCTGGTAGCATCTCTGACCATGAGCATCACTTGGTGGTCTTACTAGAATAGCATCTGATTAGGTAAGGTTTTAACCTGAGCCCAGCATCTTATATCCCTCACCATCTAATTGGTGGATGCTTATGAAGTCAGTCTGAACCACACTTTGACTACTGTATAATGGAAAATCTGATAGGTCATATTATAGAAAAAAATAGAAAGTACTGGCCTGAACTGCTGCTGAATGTAAATGTTTTAAATATCAGTGGTGCATTGTTATAAGCAGCCTTGAAAAGATGCTGTTACAGTAATTTCTAGCACTAGTTCCTAACTTATTTCTAATGTTCTCATGAATAATATTTGAATGCACACCTAGAAGTGTAGCTCAGTGATACTATGCTTGACCAGTATTTGTGAGGTCCTGGATTTAGTCCATATACTAAAAACTGAAAAGTGGCTTACTAAACTACTAACCCGATGTTACTATGTGAGTTCCAAAGACCCCCCCCCCAAAGTATTAAATCTTTCTTACCATTTGAAAATCACCAGATAGAATTCCATTAATGAAGGCTGAGCAGTGCAGACATTTTGGAGTCTGTTTGATTTGGAAAGGACTGGAAACCGTGCTCTGTGTTCGGACATTGCACACTGAGAGTTCTAAACACAGGATAAGGGATTGTATTCTTGACCCAACAAAACGTGCAATTTACTGAAGCCTGGATAGTGCTTTGATTTTTATGGCTTTAGTGAGTATGTTTATTTCTGAAAAGAGTAAAAACTGGAACAAATTTCAATTTGTGCTGAGGTCTTTTGCAGGCTTATTGAAAATACAAAGGATAATAAAGGAAAAGGTCACACAATTCCATTTTGACATACTAGAACAGCTCTTGGCACTTATTAAAGCACTTTCACTGCAGTAGCTGGGTAGGGGGTCAGAGGAGATAAGTGTTGAGTATAGTCAGGGGAACACGGAGAGGAAAGAACATGTAGGCAGCCTCTTTAGGAGCGAAGAAAAATAAGTGTGAACCACCAACCCACAGTAACAGGGCATTAGGAGACTGCTGGAAATAGAAACACAAAGGGAAGTGTAGGCTTAATATGGTGAAAGCTATAAAGAAAGCACATATTTTACAACTTAAGGGATGGCTGGAGCAACGTGCAGGATAAAATATCTAACATTGGAGGTGGGGGTGGAGGGAGGTTCGGTAGGTGAAGTGCTTCCTGCCAAGCCTGATATCATTTTGAACCCCAGGACTCACACCGTAGGAGAAAGCTGACTCCCACAACTTGTCCTCTGACCTCTATTTGTGTGTTGTGATATGTCTTGCCTACGGCCATACATACATACACACACACACACACACACACACACACACACACACACACACACACACACACACACACGCCTACAAACATGTATATTAAATGAAAATGTTATAGGTTTTAAGTGCTTTAATATTTCAAAGCCATAGCAAACCTAACATGGTTTGTAGCTTCACTATAATGATTTAGAAAGATGAGTTCTTCTATTTCCTATTGCCAAAAAGCTATGAGGCCCTTCCAGTATTAGTTTCACCCTCGCCCTCTGAAGGACCAGGGAGGTTGAATTGTGTTTTCCCTTAAAGAAGCTGAAGTCCCACCTGGCCCAAATATGTTACTTAGAACTGGTATCTCTGTAGATGATGAGATGGAGATGCTTGGGTGGACTTTCTTCTGATGTTGTTGATGGTCTATGTAAAAAGGAGTATTTGGGCACTGCGAGGATAGGAGAAAAATGTTATCTTGCAAGGTGAGGAATGCCTGAAGAAACACATCAAACTGATTTCCTCACGGTTTCACAAGAAGCAATTCTTGCCATCACTTTGATTTGAGACTTCTAAACTCCTAAACTATGGGAAAATAATTTTTCTGTTGTTGAAGTGACCCAGTTTATGGTCTATTCTTAGAACATCTCTAAGAAATCAATACTAATGCCGTTTAAAATTCTTGCTGTGGTTTTGGTGAGTATGTCTTGAGGTTGTGATGATCTTAAGAGTGACACTGCTGGGAAGTGCTGTGAACCTATGAGAGGTAGGGCCGACTTGGAGGTCCTTGTGTGTGCTTAAAGGGGTTGTGGGACCCTACTAATTCTGCTCTCTGCTTTTTTTGCTAATGATCTCAGCGTTTTGCCTGTTACATACTCCTGCTGTGGTGGGTCATTCTCTCTAGAAGCGCTAAGTGGCTACCTAATTGTGGAGTAGAACCTTCAAGACTGTGTGCCCAAATATGGAAGTAACTAATACATAGTCAGTGGAAGACAGTTTTGCTTATCGAGGACTTAGTATTTTAGCAACAAGTATTGGTTTGTCTCTCAACCAGCTGTGAGGTTGGCTGGGGTTAAAGCTCAGGTAAGGCTGACTGAATTCTGCTCTAAGCTGTGTATTGGAGCTAGGGCTGCTGCATGTGTCTCTCATCCCCCTTAGAATAGTGGTTACCTGACATCTGCTGACAGACAAATGTGCAAGAGGACAAGCACATGGTGGAAGCTAAGGGCCATCATTGTTTTGTGCCATGTATGCTAATCTTTCACTGGCCTATTGTTGGGAAAAACCCAAGGCCAAGAAACAGAATTTTCTGCCAATCATGAAGTCAGAGAAAGGAGATGCATGTTAGGGGAGGGAAGAGTTGGAAAACTGAATTAAACTCAATAGCATTTTACATGAGAATTTTATTTGGAATCCAAAGACTACTTAATGTTCTAAATTAAAAATTAATGATGTTGAAAGGAATAAATAAAGAAAAATTATCTTTTAGGGATACCAGTAATCTAGCCTGACTCTGAAAAATTTAGTTAAGACAGCATTTCATCTGTGGCCACCTCTACTGGTTTCAAAGCTTGCTTGTGCGAATATTGCCTCAGTAAACATGAATGTGCAGGTGTGGATGCTCACTGAGTCCTTCGGGATACTGCTGGAAGTGAAAGAACTAGATTTATATAGGGTTTTTTTTTTTTTTTTTGGACCTTACATACCAATTTCCATATTGGTTGCATTTGTTTACTTCGTCTCTTTTTTTAAGCTTATTCCCATCAACAGCGTGTAAAGGGTTGTCACATATCCCTCCTTCCCACAGTCACCAGTGGGAAGGGAAGAGGGAGACAAGAAAGGGCAATGGGTGTGAATATAATGAAGTTATGTTGTATACATGAACAGACATTTCACAGTGAACCCCAAACAAAAACCGAAAATCAAAAGTACTTCACATATGCACTGCAGTCATGCCATGAAACACCTACCTACTCCTTTAAAAACTCTTTCTGGGATTTAGGGTGTAAACGTAATTTTAAGCAGAGGTTCTTGACTTAGACCATTGGCTGGAATCCTGGCTATGCTAATCTGGATCTCAGTCCTTTGTGTGAAAAAAACAGCAGCACTTCTGTTAGGATTGATTTTCAGTCCAGTGAGATAATCCATGCTTCAATTGGTGCTTGGCACAGAGTAAGTGCTCAGAGATTATTTTCTGTTATCTTTAGCAAGTATTTGATTTTAAAGCTTACTTGTAGAGAATCAGAACTTGTACCAGGGCACAGCTACACTCACCACCTACTTTATTCCCTCATTTAATAAACACCAAGTAGTAGAATGTGAAGAATACTACTGACTCCTAAGACTTCACAATAATTGCTACTTTCATTCCCCCAAATGCTCAGTTTTTTTCACTTCAGTTTCTGCCATGCCCACATTAATTAGCTGTTAAAAGATAATTGAATGAGAGCAGTAAAGATGTTAGATACTCCTGACTGTCCTGGGAGGGCTCCTTTAAGGGAGAGTTGGGCAGTCTTCCACTTGAATGTTAAAACTGGCTAAGGTTAGTTATTTATATTTCAAAAGCTGTGTGAGAACTCAGATCATCAAGACCATGCCCTGTTGAGCTCCACATCCTCAGGGGTTGGCAGGCTTACAGTTAGTTTTCATTAACAAGGAAATGAAAAAAAAAAGGCAAAGAAAGAAACATAAACCATCAAAAAGGTGACAGGTCTGGAGATTTGCCTATGGAAGACACAGCAACATGCACAGGACTTAGCAGGCAGTTCCAGTTACTAGTAAGAATAAAGAGCAATTTAAGTTTCAGTTGGCCAAGAGCACCGAGAAGGAAAGGACCAACCAAATGGATGGATGGTTTTCTCTGTGCTGGAACAAAGGCATTTAATCAAACCTAAATGCAATGACTTTTGAACTTAGATGATTAATGCAAACATCTTCATGGGAGGATCAGTTTGCCACAATAAAGTTGCTAGGAAAATAGCATTTGGAGAAGTGCTGTACAGAACTATCCTCCAAGGCAAGCAATTTTCATCTTCGGGAGTTAACTGTGCCCATTTAGAAAAGGTCATCCCAGTTGAGTTTTTGATTGTTAGACCCACTCATAGAGAAAAAGGGAGGATAATGAGAACCTCACTTGAGGATTCAGCAGCTCCCTACCCCCTGCTGAATGCAGTACTGCCCTAACTACACATGGCTTCAGAGATGGGCTAGAATATATAGACTGAGGAATGCTAAGGGAGGAGGGCTCAACTGTGGTTATGGGCATGCCATCATCCCTGCTGGGTAAAATTCCCAGACCAACGTGCTGCAAGGAAGCCAAATAAATTCATGGTTCCCCAGAGTGAGCTTGGACTTGTACCTTGGTTTGTCATGGAAGGGTAGAAATTTATATCCCCCCTCCATTCTCCAATCCCCCCAAAAGGAGGTTAGCAACCAGAAATTAGGAGATGGTCACATTACTGGAAGGTTTGATATGTGGTAAAGGGCTCTTTTAGAATATGAGGCATCTCTTCACAGCAATAGAACGCAGACTAAGATAGATGAACATTTTTTCATTTTATTTTTTTTTATTAGAAAATGTCATTTTAATCTATGTATCCCCCTGCTTCCCCTCCCTTCAGGAGTCTGCACCACAGAGAGACTGGGTGCTGCCAGTGGACAAGAGTCAGAGAAGAGCAAGAACATGCCAGTATGTTACACTGTTCCTGGCAATTATGGCTATAGAAGAGAGAAGGTTGTGTAGCTGGGGGCAGAATCAGGGACTTCTAGTTTATGCCGCAACAGAAGGTCACCTGTGCCAGAAGTCACAGAGAAACCCAGTGTGATGAGAGAAGGAAAGTGGCATTTTATCAAATAAGACATAGGTCACAGGAAAATAAAATTAAAACAAAAAAAGAAAAGAAAAGAATATCTACGGGGCTTATAACTCCAGCTTCAGAGGCTCCAACACCCTCTTCTGGCCTCCACTGGCAGCTGCACTTACATGTACACAACCCATACCTAGACACACAAATATACACACAGTTTAAAAATAAAAACAAATCTTAAAAAAATTCCTACCAATTACCTCATGAGAAGAGCCAATAAGCATCAGAAGTGATCACAGTGCTTGACAAAATCAGCAGAAGCAACCTACCATTGAGTTCTTCATCTGCTTCTCTTCCTCCCTGGCCTAGAACTCAAGAAACCCGTGCCTCAGGTAAATCATAGGTCATCACGCCTGCCTTGGGTTTATTTTCTATTGATATGTTCTTCTTTAACCTTTTGGGATTATATTAAATGTGTTTGTATGTGTGTGAGTGTGTATGAGTGTCCATTCATGTGTGTGTGATACACTATGCCATGTATATTTCTCAATCTCTCTCCCACCAGATTTTGAAACAGTCTTACGGAAGCTGGAACTCACTGATTAGGCTTGACTGACTGGTAGTGAGTCCCAGGGTCCCTCCTTTCTCTATCTCCCCAGCAGTGGGATTCTATGCAAATTCTTCCATGCTAGCTTTTTATGTGTGTTCTGGGGGAACCAAACTTAGTTCTTCATGCTTGCTCAGTGTTAAGGGCCTCTTATTCAACACAAAACACACCCAGACACCAAATTGTCAGCACAAAGGAGATTTTATTACCCTGAGGACTAAGCAGGGGAGGGGAGGGGGGACTGCCTCTGCATCAGCAGGTGTCTCTACAGGAATGGAATTTAAGGAGATAAGGGTAAGTCTGTGTTAGGATGACTTCCTAAGTCCTAATTGGACATGCTGATCAATATAGCCGTGGAATTATTATAGTCAGGCACAAGGGAGTCACCAAATAACAAAATGGACCTTGGTGTCTAGCTTTAGGAATCTAATCTAATGGTTTACTAAGGGAGAGGAAAGGTGGGCAAGATCTGCTGGTGCCATCTTTGCAATGTTTGGGCCTGCTAGAGAGCCTTTTACTGTGCAAGCACTTTGTTGACTGAACCATCTCCCCAGTCACAGATACTCCTATTTTTGTTTACAGTTTGGAGTGCTGCTTTCACTCAGTAGCTGTCTTCATTTTTAACCATATTTTTTGATGCAATTTTTTTAAAAAAAGAAATTGATATAGTCAAACTTATCACTCTGTTTCTTATGGTTTGTAGCTATTGTGTCTTAGTTTAGAAACCATTCCCTAGATTGATTTTCCATATATATTTTTTTAGTGTCTTAAGCTTTTGCATTTTATAATTTGGGCTTTCATTTACCTGCTTATTCTGTCTCTTTTTATCTTGTAAGTTGTGAGCAAAGATACTGTTGCTTTGAGCTGTAAAAATAATCTTTATCATGCATACCAGGCACCCCAAACATTTGATTAAATTATCTATTCCATGATTGAAATGCATTTGTTTTTATTTTTGGCTGTGGATATAGGCCCATGCTTGCCCAGCATGCCCAGAATTCTGGGTTCCATTCCCCGTTCTGCAAATAAAAGAAAACGGCCCTCTAAAACAAAGCCACTTATTTTTTTGGACACACGTTTGCATCCAGCAGTTGCTTTCGACTTTGAGACTTTGTGACAGTTGATGAATCTGCACTAAAAAATACTTTAAAAGATATAGAAATCAGGCTTCTATATTAACAAAATGTTATTGGATAATATTTTGTCTTAAAAAAACTTTTGGAGACAGGTTTTCACTGTGTAGTATAGCCCAGGCTTCTCACTCTGTAGACCAGCCTGGCCTCAATAACCTCACAGAGATCTGCCTGTTTCTACCCTCTGAGCACTGGGATTAAAGGCATGTACCACCACTGCCTAAATGTCTTTAAAAAGGAAAAAGATAGTGACCATGGCATAGCTGGAATGCCCTCCTTCTTTCCTTCCTTCCCTCCTTCCTTCCTTTGTCCATCCCACCCTCTTTCTATTTCTCCTTTGAGATCTCATGTAGCCTAGGATGACATTAGAGTTATATAGTCAAGGCTGCCCTTGAATTTCTGATCCTCTATCTCCCAAGTACTGGTATTTTAAATGGATAGCACTGTAGTCCACTTGGAAAGATTTCTCAAACTGAGCTACACTATATAGTTTCATTTTAGTCATTAACTTTAAATATTAAGTTGGTACTAAGTTATGTGGACTCGGGATAAATAGTCACATTGAAGTAAACTAGTGAGGATCCTATGAATAACATCAAATGTTGCAGTTATATCTGAGGTCGTTAGATTTGTCGACTGAGTACTTTAGCATATGAACCACCCCCAAAAGAGTGTACCCTAGAAACAGTTAAATATAGATAAATGTATGCTGTGGTTTGGATGGTATTTTTTTTTCTCCAAGGGCTTGTGCTTAAAAGTACAAAGTTGAAGGATCCTTTAAGAGGTGGGCTTACTAGGATGTTATTATGTGATTAATTGTGCTGCCTCTGGAAGACACAAATGTGTATATCTTCTGGAAAGAATTGGTTCTTGAGAGAATGGGTTGTTATAAAGGAGTGAGCCTTCATGTCTTGCCACCTAATCTTTCCAGTTGTATACACTTCTGTCATGGTGCCATTTGCCATGTTGTAACATAGCCAGAAGGTACTCAACATGGCTGAGTCAAGCACCATGCTTTTGAACCTATTTTCTTTGTAAAGTGTCACATCTAAAGCTAATCGGTCATAGTAGTTAAAAACAGACTTAATACAATATGTTAAGCCAGGTCCCATGAGCCACATTAAAAAGCTATGCTTCATATATATGTTATACATGTAACTTGAAGGTAGCTTTATACAAGACTGTTAGCCCATCTGCATTTTTATTGTGCCCTGTCAACCCTGGAATTTTCCCTCTAACTTTATGTTGCCTAAAATATTGTTTTGCAGCATTCTGGATTTCAGATTTTTGGATTCAGAATGTTTAATTTTTATTGCATAGTTTGTGGAGACCATGAGGTGATCATTTATTTATTCAATAACATTCTGAATCTCTGTATGTCTACTAAGGGGACCAAGAAGTGTGAACAGTAATCTTCAACAACATCTCATCATTTACCCATCTACCGGGGAGATTGCTTTCAACAACATGAAAATAAGGGCTGAGGTTTCATGGTTCTGCAAGGTGAATGCATGTAAATCTAAAACAATATGAGTGAAAAATTAAAAATGCACAAAATGGAACAGAGGATATAGAGAGAACAGTGATTGTTTTTAAGTGTTCAAATGGAAACACTGGTGGTTAGGTGGAAGATACGGTCAAAGCACTTAGCTGTATATTTTCCAGGTTTTTATTTTTTTTCTTTTTCTAGCGTTTCAGATAGAAATGTTTAAGGGAAACAGCAGGGAAGGGCTGCCAGGAACATAGCAATTTGGCTTACCAAGATCATTATATTTAGTTCTTTAATGTCTAGCTTTTGAGGTGGGGGTGAGGGGTATTGTATTTAAGAAAAAGTAAACAGTTTTTCTTAATTATAGTATACCATGGGACTTGGTGTGTTGGCTTTGAACAAAAATACTTCAGCTTTGTTACCATTGTAGGAACACCAGTGATTAGATAAAATTGATCATATGAGTGGTTATGATTGGGAGTTATTGCCATTAAATAATGCTAAGCTTTGGAGACTTAACAGTAAATTTCAAATGGAAGTTATGGCTTCAAATTTGAGCAAAGCAATTTATTGTATAATGTAGTACTTATCACCTCCTTAGAAAGACAGACAAATTTTTTTTCTGTTTGCAAAGTGTGTTACATTTCTGAGATTCATACATCACCCAGTATACTTTATATAATAGTAACATAATAAAATATTCCTAGGATTTGACATGTTGAAAAACATTGTCTGCTTAAAGAAATGAGCCTGCATAAATTAGTTGACGAACTCATGACCAAAGTATTTTCCTTTCTCTTTCAGCTGTTAAGGCCCTTGATAGTTCATTTCTAGCACCTGGGATCTTTATTTCTTTGCTGAAAATCTTGTAGTTTTAATCTACTTTGGTATGTTGGATGGGAGCTATAGTCTAGACCTGAGCCATACATACCAAAGTAGATTAAAACTACAAGATTTTCAGCAAAGAAATAAAGATCCCAGGTGCTAGAAACGAACTATCAAGGGCCACTGAAACTAGGACCCAGGGCAAGTACCTCTTGGTATGTTCAGTGGGGTTCCATGATGACTATTCTTTAGCTATGTCCCTTGGCATGGCACAAAGTGTCTTCATTGCTAATGGGAAACACATGTGTCCCCATCTAAAACAGAAAACTGTATGAACAAATGTATTTAACAGACTGGAAATATCATATCAACCAACTTCGACTTACTGGTCAATAAGTTCTCTTTCCAAGTTTATCATTCCAAGTGCCCAATGTCTAGGCTTCTGGGTAAGTGTGGATAGAGAAAAAGTAGGCTGATGGCCAGTGCCTGCTCACCAATATGTTCCTCCTCAGAACTCCATGGAATGTGAGAATTCTGAATTGAGATCTGGCAGATGCTTAATGAAGGGAGACAGAATGTATTTTATTTCATAGCTGGCAGCACGATTTACAGCCTTAAATGATATGGGACTCGACTACTATTTGATTTTTGTTTGCTTTTTATCAGACCTAGAATGTAGGGATTGGATTAAGGAGCTACATCATAGTGTTATTTTTTTTAAAAAAAATATTAATAGTAATGGAATTGATTTCCTATATTTTCAAAGTATGTGGGTAGTGAATACTTGTTCAGCTATACTTAGAATAATGGCAACTATTACGTGGTGTTAAACCAGCTCTTTTAGAGTTGAATACTTTCTTATGCATTACAAAATGGAAAATTAACAATTAAAATTTAGAAATATTATTTCCCTTTACCTGTTTTAGATAAAGCCTTACTTTATAGATATCCATTCCTTTAAAAATTTTCTTTTGGCTGAGTGTTCTATTAGAAGAAACTTGTAGAGAAGGGGAGTATGTCTTGATTTAAACAAAACTATACTTGGTACTTCAGAGAGCATTTGTCATGAAGTAGTCTGAAGGTAAGCTATTATGGTAACCCATGAAGCATATGAGCAACAACAATCAGTGACTACTACTTTGAAAAATCATGCTCCTTTTTGTACTTGATGAAGATAGCAGCTGCTGTAGGTGAAAAACAGTCTGTTATTTCTTTCTCTTGACTACAAAATTCATATTGTGAACTTTGCCTTTTCAGGATGACTTCTATAATCTCCTTGGAGTTCAAGTACATTCATCTTACAAAGTTACATACCTTCCCCATCGGATCCCAGGACTGTCAAGATGTCCAAATGATTGTCCCCAACTCTCAAGTGCCTTATAGAGCAGGAAGTAGACAAGTGTGTGTTCACATCTAGTTGTCCTTATCGCCAGCAGGGAGCGGAGGGTGACCAGTGTCTTCAATGGGGAGCCAGAGATGGGTTAAGAGATGAGGTGGCATTAAAAAGTAATTGTGACAAGGCATGGTGATGCATATATAATCCCAATACTCAGGATACAGAGATAGGAGGATTCTAGCAAATCTGAGGCCCCCTTGGTCAGTATGTTTGAGGCCAATACAAGCTGTGAGATGAAATTATTTCTCAAAAATAAGCAAACAGGCAGACAAATAAGAACACTCAAGTATTATGCACAAAATTTGTAGTTATAAAACATCACTTTCCCTCCCTCCCTCCCTCTCTCTCCTCACTTGTAATTTCTTCTTCTCTTTCTCACCTTATCACGATCTGCACTGAACGGTCATTAACATTTTAAAAAATTTGGTTTATTTTTCTGTGTCTGTACACATAAATGCATGTCTCTGTATGTGTGTGGCGAAGAACAATTTCCTGGAGTTGGCTTCCTCCTTCTACCATTGGGATTCAGGGATTGAACTCAGGTCTTCAGGCTTGATTACTTTACCACCACTCTGCTATCTCTGTACTGAATACTCATATGCATAGGTAGCTATGGATTAAAAAAAGAAACAAACAATGGGAAATATTTACAAGTATATCTGTGGGTGATAAGATATAAAACATTAAGCACAGCAATTATATTTATCACTTCACTTCCTTAACCACTATGTTCAATCCCTTATATTATAATAACGCTATTGAGTAGAAATTATTACTGTTTATCTTTGTCAGATTGGGACTGTGAGTGACTGGGTAATTTCACTAAGGTCACATAGCAGTAACAGTGCTAAAAACCAACCAGCTTGCCTTCAGATACTGTGTTTTTTGCTATGCTATGTCACCATGTGCCTGGCAGCATAGCAACATACATCACCATGGAATGGAACAGGAAGGAATTTCAAAAAAAGGGATAGTCATCAGTGTTTGGCTGTGAATAAAGAAACCACTCTAGGTATTTCAACAGTATGTTTAATGTGAGAAATTGGTTACAGGAGTATTGCATGAATTTTAATTGGTATATGATAAAAACCCAGAGGCAGATATTGGGGGAAAGCTGGAATATCAGAGAGATAGAGAAACTACAGTCACTTCTTATCTGCCAACTTCCACAAAATCCTCCGATTCCAAACCTCTCTCTCCTTAGCCCACCAAGCAAGTGCCTAGGAAAGCTAAAAAACTCCTCTTCCTCTGCCCAGCTATCTTAGCTTCCTCTTTCCTCATTACTAAAGCTAGGATTAAAGGCATGGATCACCACTCCCTGACTTTCATGGCTTGGCTCTGTGGGTGACTCTCTGATATTCCAGACTAATTTTATTAAATATATGTCACCACACAGGAGGTAATGGGAGAGCCAAGGAGATGATGAAGTTATCTAGAGTGTAAAGCTGTGTTAATGTTGTGGCTGCTTGTAAGGCTAAGGTAGCAAATGAGAGAGGGAACATGACCAAAGCTCCACAGCATTCAAGTCTAATACAGTCACTGTTGCAGAGTTGAGCTCCAGATACCACAGTCTCCTCGTGGCTGCTGGAGTCATACACCTCTGATATGTCACATTTGCTGCTGCTGCTATTATAGGTGTTCCTACTTGCTTTCTTTACCCCTGGATAAAACCAGAAACAGGAAACAAAAATGAAATCTGGCTTCTATATTCTTCCTGTTTTCTAATCTCTCATCAAAGGCTGCCATTAATAGACTATACTAGAAATTTAGCTGGCAGAGGTACCTGGAAAATGTAGCTTTTGTAGGCTTTGATCTGGAAACCATCCACTGAGTATATTCAGAGCGGGCACTATGACAAAGTGTAATGCATGTGTGATCTGTTACTTTTTTGTTGCTGTGCTAAGACATCCTGATCAAGGCAGCTTATAAAAGAAAGAGTTTATTTGGGTCTTCTAGTTTCAGAGGTTGAGAGTCTATGACTATCATGGCCTGGAGGATGATGGCATCAGGCATGCAAGCATTGTGCTAGAGCAATAGCCGAGAACGTCCATCTTTATCCACAAATTTGTAACCACCCTGTAGCTGAGGACACTTCCTACCAAGGAACTAATATAGTACATCTTAAGTGGCATGATAGGTTATCCTGTGACACCAGTCACAGAGAAGAAAGTAAGATCTTTCTAAGAAAGTAAGCCCAAATTGAATCTTTAAAGATGAATCTGAGTTTCCTGGGGAAGTAGTTTTCCAATTTTTTTTTTTTTTGCCCCATAAGATATAAGCTCTGTCAGGTCTACATTTGAATGCATGGAGGTATTTAGAATGGCTGGTGTGTGAGAAGTGAGCTCAGAGTATTGCCTGTGTGAGCATTTTGATATCTTCCCTAAGTACTGACAGCAGCCAGCCACTGAAGAATTTCTCTCACCATCCAAAGACTTTGAAATTTGACTGAGAACTTCAGCTCATTTAGTTTCTACCAGTTTGGCTGCAGCTTTTGTTAAATGCTGAGCTCTGACTCCTAGAACTTGATTCATGCCAGTCATTCTGGGACTCCAGATCCAGCAACTAAGAATTGATGCCCAGGTACATTGGGATCCACTGAAACTGGCCTTCGGTATGTTCATTGGCTTTTCAAATGTAACAAAAATGCCTTAGACAATAAACTTAAAAAGTGAAGATAACTTATTTTGGTTCACAGTTTCAGGATGTTTTAGTCCAGGATCAGTTGGCTCTGGCACTTTGAGCCTATGGTGAGGCAATAGTGAATGATGACATTATCTCATGGCTAGGACACCAAAACGGAGAATGAGAAAATGGTTGCCATCCCAAATCCTCTTCAAGAGCCCCCCCCCCCCCACACACACACTCCAAGGGTTGGAAAAAGCCACTTCTTAAAGGTTCTGCATCCTCCCCAAAGTGTCATAGACTGGGAGTCAAGTCTTTAACACATGGTACTTTGTGGGGTAGCACTTGGTCAATGGCATGCACTCTGGCTTTTAAGCATTTTGAGTGTCAACATTGGTTTCACTACACCAGAGTTGTGTTTAGTTTTGTGGGTTCTTTAGCTCATTTTATTGCACTGCAAGAAGATTAATGGCTGTTCTAAACCAGTGGTTCCCAAAATGTGGCCTCTAGACCAGCAGCAACATCATAATCTAGAAAGTGGTTAGAAATGCAAATTTCAGCCCATCCCCTATTTAATCTGAAACCTCAAGGTTAGAGCTCAGTGTGTTCTAACTAGTCCTCTCCAACTTGCCATCCATTCATCACAGCTTCTTGCTTTTATAAACATCGGAGTAAGTGCTCCTTCAACAATTAGCTATTATTAGACCAAAGGCAAGCAACAACAACAGAATAAAGAAGCTCTTTAGTGATGTAAGTAAGGGCACAAGATGGGTTTTCTCAGTCTAAGGATGCAGCACACAAGTGCTAGTTGGATGAAAAGTTGCTAAATTCCAAAAGTACTATGCAGTAGATGCATTGAAAATGGGATGTGTTGGGTTCTGCATCCATCATATTTTTTAAAAAGTTCATTTTAGGATGCTTGTCATATTGGGATGGCCCAGAGCTCTAGAAGGGCTATCTCTTTCACAGTAAGCTAATTTCCAGAGATAAGACTTGTCTGGGCCTTTGAAAGACAAAACAATGAATCTTAAACTCATATCTCCATTTTCTCCTTTTGGGAAGCTACAACACTTGTGTACACTGCTTTGCTATCCCCAGTCACTCCCAGTACACTATAGAATGTTCCTGTTGACGGAAGCCTCCTGAAACTATTCAAACCACCCACTCTGAAGCCTGTTTGGTTGCTTACCTTACTTACTTCCTGATGCTCATAGCTCCCCACTCCTGTATATTACCTAGTTAATCCAGTCCAGACCCATGTATCTCTGTAGCATAATGTGTGCCCACCCCACACGCATGGAAACTAATAAATTTGTTTTAGAGGCTGTCTCTGTTTCTTGTCTAACCATACTCTATTAAGAGAAACCCCAAGTGCATATGAGACCAAGTTGAGTCTCCATTGGGCTCTGTCATTTACCCATCTTATGACCTTACTTTTCCTCATCCAGCTTTAGCATCTAGAGAATACAGCTGAACAGAAAATATAATATGCATACCTGAAAAATACAGGTGGCCAATGTGGTAAGAAAATCAAGGAATCAAGTAGAACACATGGAATATGAATGAGGAAGGAGTAACTCTGGGTATGGAAAAGTTTAAGTAGGTGTAGAGTTAGGGAGACAGTCAGGGTGGTGGTGGGGCATGGAGGAGGGACACCATCAACCAAAATGAAATATGCATGGAGATTCATAAGGTTACCTAAGACTTTATAAGCTGGTTAAGAACAATTAAAGAATAACCCCCCCCCCCCTTGGCTCAAACATGACCAAATACATCACATGGATAAATAGCTGTTCAGATTTATCTATCCTTCCTAATGTTCAATTAGCAAGTGCAACACAGCAGAAACCATTTCCTATACTGTTCTGTATGTTATTCAGCTGAACACCTTTCCCCCTCCACATTAAATGATGGTTGCTGTCCCTGCTAAGGGACTAAAGTCTGATAATTAGTTTTGTAAACAAGAGAATTAAAGGGAGCATGGTTTATCCTTTCTCCTCTGCTCTGAGTGTCATTTTGACAGGCTGTGTCTACCTTTGCTAATTGCCTGATAAGCAAACTTATCAGGCAATAGGGGAGAGGGCAAGAATTTGGAATTTGAAACCATGTTGGCCTTCAGACGAATGTGACCTTAAGCAAATCACTTAATAGTTCTAAACTTCAATTTCTTTATCTGTAAAAAGGAGATAAGAGTATCTACCTAGGAAAGTATCTACCTAGGAAAGATGTTCCAAGAGAGCAGTATAAAGTAACTAATGTATCTCATTAGTGAGAGGCCCGGAATTTGAACCTGTCTAGTCTGAAGTTCCTAGCTAATAACCAGGTCTCACCACAGCCCCTAGATGCCACTTTCACTAATTAGCTCTCCTGTCCAGCTTCTTTGTTTGTCCCCTACACCCTTTTCTTTCTAGTGGCTGGATGAAAATATTGTTCAGGATTTGAATAATTTTCTTCTTTCTTTCTGAAAGTAATGCCCCATGCAAGATTTTACAGCAGGAAACCAAAGTTCCCTGAACATTCAAACAATCATCAGCTTAGCACAAAGAGGCATCAGCTCGAAGCCAAGCTAGTTTAGGCATTGTACTCAGCTCCCTGGATTCAGTCATCTCAGGAGAAATGTTTGTTGTTTATTTATTTAGACAGTCTCATGTAGCCTAGGCTGGCCTATGACTCATTATATAGCCAAGAATGACTTTGAGTCCCTGATTCTCTTGCCTGAGTACTGGGATTACAGGCAGCTGCCATCATGCTCTGCTACGTGTTAGCTGAGCTAGAAACTTTCCCTTATGTCAGTGGCTCTCAACTTGTGTGTAGCAGTCTCTTTGGGCTTTGGAAAACCTTTATTTTCAAAAATACTTATAATTCCTAAAGTAGCAAAGTCACAGTTATGAAATGAAAATAATTTTATGTCTGGAGGTCACCACAACATGAGGAACTGAATTAAAGGATCACAGCATTAGGAAGGTTGAGAAGCACTTATTTATGCTGACAAGCTCCTAATTCTTGCAGGTCCTGCTTTGGGAAGTCTTTTTAGAAATCTAACTCAAACTTCTTCTTTAGACATGCCATTCTCACCAGGCCAGTGTGCTCTAGGGAGGGTTTTGTGGTGAAGTTGCCAAGGGTTTCAAGTATTTCCATGCTTTAATCCAGTTGACTATTCTTCAATTTCTAGTTTGACGTCTTGCTTTTCTTTCATGGGTGTTTGCGCATGGACAGACATTGAGAAAGTATGGGGAAACTTCTTTTCATTCATTAATTGACTGCATGTAAGGCCCAACCTGGTTTTCAATGTTTTTATTAGAAACAATTAAGTTGGGTGTATATCACACTATGAACACATTTACCTAGCTGAGTGACTTGACAGTGAGCTCATTTTCACAGCTCTGGAGGACTAACCTTTCTGGACAGTTCTTTTCCCTGGGGATAATGACTTTTCATTTTTAACATGTGATGATAATCTATAGTCTCAATATTGTAGTTTCAGATAGAGATCCATTTGTCAATTTCTGTAACACAACAGCTGTTATTGCAAGAGCATAGTTTGGAACAATTTTGAGTTGCAGGTCAGGGTGTGTCCTGTATGTCATTTGAAGTAGTAACATTTTTTTTTTGTCTGCAGTGAACCAGAGGGAAAAACTCAAACATTCTAAGCTTCACAGTTTAGAATTCTACAGTCTGTCACAGAACTATAGAACTTTGACCTTGTAGCACAAATGCAGTCAGAAGTATTTTACCAAAAGTTTATTTACAAAAGTGGGGGTAGACCAGATTAGGCTCACATGTATTTCCTTTTACAGCCCTCTTCTTTGGCCTTTTGTGAGTACTCATTATTCATCTGTACCTTGAACTTATTTATTTTGGCCTAAGGTTTTTTTTCCCTAATTTGTTTTTAAGTGCCTTTTATTTTCAGAGCAAGACAATCACTATTTCTCAAAAGGCTGAAAAATTATTGCAGAAAATGACACATAATAAAGAATGTACCTTATAAGGAATGGTTCACCCACACTCTATCCTCTATCAATCCCACCCACCCACTCTCAAACGTGATTTCAATTTCTTTGGTGAGTAAAAGGAACCTTCATTACATTACATTATATGTGGCAAACTATTTTTAACATTTTGAGAGTTTTATTTTTACTTTCATAGACTTATTTTCATGAATTAATGCATTTTTTCCTACACATCTCTGAGTTTGGAATGGAATGCATCAAGTTTTCTAATACTATCACTGAAAGTGTACTTAGTTTTTTTGCTTCCATTTTTTTTTACTCAGATGTTGAATGTTCAACGTCTACAAATGACTTATTTGTGGAACTTCGGAGGGACTCTCCAATTTTTCTCACCTCTGTGGATTCACCAGTCTAAGGCAGGTGAAGGTTACTCCATCTGGCAACCCACCATTATCATTCCAAATCAGTCAGGACCATTGAGGCTCAAGGAGAGTGTGGAGAGAAGGAAAGAGGCAGGTAGATTGCTCTATTCATCCTTGGGTGGCTGTTCTCTCTGCTGTACACAAGAAACATTGTTAGTTGCTGATGTGCAGTGTTTCACAATGATCCCATGTCACCCCCCTTTCCATGCCTAGTTCTGTGCCACCCAAGGCTGTGCTTTCCTCTTGGAGACACAATTGCTTTTGCTGTCACATCCATTTGTTTGCTGTGAGATTAAAACAAAAAGGGCTCTGCCCACCTGACATACAATAATTGAGGTATTTAGAAGCCCCACCCCCTTATAAGGAAGCGATGAGACTGGTTTCTGAAGCACCATGTTAACTTGAAATAATGAGTCATTTTCCTTGCTTCTGTTTTCTCTTTAACTATTGTTGTTGGGGCTGTAGCACTGACAATCACAGACACTGTCCTTGATCTCACAAAGCTCATATTCCTAAGATATATTATGGAACCAAGAACAAATATTCTTGGGGAAAGTCCATCAGCAATGAAGTAATGTTGACAGCCAATGAGCATAGAAGGGCTGGCTCCAACATGCTTTGATGTTGCTAGCTTGTTCAAATCCTGCCGGAGTTTGATGTGTTATGAAACAAGCAGAAGGTAAAGTTAAGATGTGTTATGGAATACATTTTTAAACCTGGGAGAATCCCAGGCTGTGAGATTAAGAACTGATGAGGTCTAGCCAGATAGAATCATGAACATACCATCATGTTGTACCTCCTTCACTGGTATCTGCTAAATTCTGGTGTCACTGCCAAAGCTATGTGCACATTATTTTTCTGGTTTACAGATAGATGTTACTTGAATCTTCCTCCTACACATCCACCATCTTAGGATTTCTAGCTGGACAGGAACAGGTGGGTAGTAATTCACTGTCCTTCAAATTAGTGATACTTGAATCATTAAGTAATAAAATTGAAATGATTTCAGTATTATTTAAATGTCCATCGCCCTTCCCCATGAAGAAAGCAGCTTTTCATAATTTAAATTTGATCATGATGAAAGACTGGTTAATAAGTCTTTCTTGTGGAACCAAATAAATCTGAATTCAGTCTGGGGAAGGTGTAGAAATGAACATTTTATGGAAACACAGAAACATACTATCCAGTGGCTGCCTGGGAGGAATTAGAAAACAAAATACATGGGTGCTGTGCTCGTCAGAAAAACACAGTGAAAAAAATCTTTTGCTATATCTTTTGTGGCTGCTAATAAGCTTAATTCATATACTTAACTGTCTTTTGAACAATTCTTAGCACCACAAAAGAGTACTTCCTCTTCCTAAAAAGATAAATAAATAAAAAGCTCTAGTCCAAACCAAGAGCCTCTGTAGGTTGTCTTAATTGCTACTTTGCACTGCAGTGGACTTTGACTGATTTTTGGCACATGCTATCATACACAAAGTTCCTAAAATAAAATGTTCCAGGATATCCTAGGAACTCTTAGAAGGCTTTAAAAGGGGACTAGCACACTAAAAGAGTAACTTTTGAGAACGACAGTTCAGACAGGGAGAATGACTGTCATAGCAGAATTGCGTGACTAATTGAGACCTCGAAGTGGATGCAGACTGTCCTCACCACCTAACTTATCATGGTTAGGGGGAGGTTGAGAATTCAGTTTTGATAAAGACAATTTTCCCTCCCCAAGTGGCTATACATTTAAATAGCTAAAACATCTGTGCAGCAACCTAGTAAAACATGTATACTCGGAACGCTTGAGCAAAAAGCCTGCCAAACAATTGCTTGAGAGGAACTTTGCTGAAAGAGAGCACCAAGATAAAGCAACTGCTGTTTGTTTTGTCTAGTCAAGGGAGAGCCAAGGCAACCAATATTTTGAGTTTCTTTTATTTCATTTGTGAAAGATTATTTGAGAAAGGGTGTCGAGGGGAAGTTTCCTGACAGGAATTTTTAAGGCTGTCTATTAACAGACGAGCAGGAGAGTCTTGGATATCAACGCCTGACAAACTCTTGAGACCAGCAACCAAACCACGAAAAGTGCCTTTCTTTTTGAGTCTTCTCTCTGGCCCTTCCGATGGAAGCAGAAACAGGGAGCACTATGGAGGCTGGAAAGGGGACCAACCGAGGCATTCGAATTGCACTGGCCCTGTTCATTGGTGGAACCCTGGTGCTAGGAACACTGCTCTTTCTAGGTAAGTGGAACTCCAGAGGTCAGGGGAACTGGGCATCTATGGAGCAACTGTCTAATTTTTTTTATTCTAGAAACCCTTGTCATAATGCAGGCTGTTTGTTTCTGTTAAAAAAAAATAAATATGCACTCTTAGTTTCAGTCAGGAATGTCAATGAAAAAGGAGGTTTTTCTTTGGTTTCAAATAGAGTCCAGGAAGTGAGTAAATTAGTAAGTGGTTTAGAATTCATGAGGGAAAAAAAATTTGTATTACATTTCACAAATTGAGTGTTTACGAATTCATAAATACTTGTACTTGTGTTTGTTTTGTGAGCGAACTTCTTTTTTGTTTGACTTTTTTTCATGTGCATTTGAAAAAGTTACAAAGTGCAATTCACAAAAGATTCTTTAAGTCTTTTTAAAGTGATTGTGATAGATGCAAAATGGTTAACTCCACCTTTATAATAGAGTTAAAAATCAACGTGAAGGAAAGCAGAGGTTTTCCTCTTAAGATTTGAAAGGCATTGTGATTCAATTACTTTAATAATTCCTATGAGAATTATGTACTCAGAAGGTGTAGACAAAAGCATATTCCTAGCAAGGAAAGGATGAAATCTGTTAGAAAGGGATGGGGATGCTCAAAAGTTTAGGTTTTCCAAACCCCTGGCTATTTTGCTTTGTGATTTTTTTCTTATATAACTCAAAGTATGCCATTGGCTTGAAGGTCACCTAGAAAGAAGCCCTATATTTAAGAGATTCTAGGTGTACTTTGAAATGCAGCAGGCCTGAAAACATTCTTTGGCATATGCAGGATGCGGGAGGCCATGTTTATTTTGGCAAGAGAAAACCACTAATTAACTTTTAAAAGAGTTAGGCTTGTGTGGCTGAGAACTCTGCTAAAATGAGCAAACCACCTTTCCATGTTTTCTATGGCTTAGGATTTAGAACATTAGATCAGTATATTGCTTTCTGGTGAAGCTAGACCTCCTATCCCATGTGACTAAATTTGTGCTTCTTAAAAAGTGTTGTGAGGTGTCTCTAAAGTTGGCTTTAGAAACTTCTGAAATTTAAAATCGGAGGAGAAAATTTTATGGCCTTGCCAAGGAACTACATACACATGACACTCAAAGTGATTAAGGGGCTAGATTTACACATACTCCCAGACTTACAAATCCAAGTAGTCATCATGTAAGTCAACATATGTGCTCTTTTCAGTGATGTTAATAGCATTTTGCAACTTTTTCAATTTTACTTTTATGATCATTACACTTGGAGACCATGGCATTCTAGAAGATGGTCACTTATAGAAAAATCTTTGTTTCTTTTGAGAAAATGATTTTTTTGACACAAGCACTAAAGTTTTTAGGTAAACTTCACTAAATCAAGCATTGCTTTTATGGAGGATGCCTGCTTAGGAAAGATGACTTCCCAGTATGTTTAGTAACCTGGCTCTCACCTTGAATCCTCCAGAGAATGTCTAATGATGATTGATAATAAACAGGACCAGCTAAGGGTGTGACTCATTCTACTTTTACTATTCAGTGTGGTCTTCTAACAGCAGTATCAGCATCATTTGAGAGTTTGAGCTACCCCAGATCCACTAATTCACAGTCTGCATTTTCACAAGATACCCAAGGGTTTGTTTGCATGTGCAAGTTTGGGAAACATTGTTTCACAGTGCATCTATCTGAGGGTGTACACTCAGGAATATTTAGCTATTTATGAACAGGTTTTCATTATGTATCCCTGTGTGGCCTGGAATTAACTATATAGATTATGCTGTGAATATCACAATTTACTGTGTTGTTCCTGCCTTTGTCTCCCAAATGCTGGGATTATAAGCCTATACCACTATGCCCGCCTAGGAACCTTTATATTTCTGTCAACTATTTCAGCACAGTGCTTCCCCCAACCTTTTTTCACTGTCTGTTCCCATAAACCCCTACACTACATCATCCTTGCTAAATGCCTGCGAAACAATGTTCTTCATGACATCATTCTAGTTAGAATCTTCCCTTGAAGGTAGTTCCTCATTGACTTCGCAGTATGTGCTCTGCCTGTCCAAGTTCAGTCATAGGTCTGCAATGTCTAGCATCCTGCCTATCTCCTTTAGCTTTGTTATCTACAGAAAGAGTGGTTGCCAGTGGCCTGAGGTGGTGTCAGAGAACCCAGCAACAGACCCCCTTCTTCTTTCTCTCTGAAATCTGTTTTTCAGATGCAGAGGTCTGCAAGCTTTTGCTGTCAAGACCAGATGATAGTAAATATTTTTGGCTTCACTGTCATACATTCCTTGTTGTAGGACTGTTTCATTGTATCGCCAAAGCATCCACAGACAAAGTGTGTACAAGTGGGAGCCAGGAAGATATGCTTTCTAGATACTGAAGCTTGAATTTCATATACTTTTCATATATCATAAAATATGATCCTTCATTGGATTTCCCCTCCCCAACTATCAACAATATGAAGGCCTTTTACAGAAAGAAGCAGGAAGTGACCTCAGTCTGGTTTGTGGGTTCCAGTCTGTACTTGGGTGGTGATGACCTCAACTGTGTTGTCTTTTCTCTTGCTTTCTGTTTGGTTCTTCTGTGTTGGGGGGAGAAATCAGGACGTTGAGCATATGCTGTAAGTATTCTTATCACTGAGCCGTGATACCGATTGCTTCACTCTCATACTCTTGATTATGATGTCTCCAGTGCATCTTGTGGGGAGTCTAAACTGAGAAGCAAAACTGCTGTTTGACTTTTTCTTATATAGCTTCTAACCAGTAAAAAGTAATGTTTGATTGTTTTATAGTAAAATATTTTCCATTTCATGCATCTATTTTCTTTATTTGGGCTTGCTGATCCTTCTCTGTTTTCAGGACTTTAATCCATGTATATAGAATGTTCTCTTTTGAGGGATAGGGTTTCTGTCTGTGTCCCAACTAATTGAATTCAAAACCTTCCTTATATAAAGTCAGGTGAAAAGATCTAATATCAGTTTGAATTCCTTACACGTCTGTGTCAATAGTTATTTCTTTTGAATGAAGGAAGTGTAGCTTCTCCTGTAGCCCAGGCTGGCTTGCAAGTTGCAAAGTAGCAAAGGTTGTCCTTTATCCCTGATTTTCCAGCCTCTTCTCCCAAAGTTTCTAGAAAGAATAACTGTTTAGCCATTTAATAAGTTTTAAAAAATAAATTATCAAGAAGGTTTTATCTAGAATAATAAAATTATTATTTATAATAAAGTTTATATTTCCATTATAAAAATATCACCCGCTCATGAAAGAACATTTGTTAAATACCATTATAAAAATATC
Organism: Phyllotis vaccarum; assembly: GCA_033318265.1. Classification (NCBI taxonomy): domain Eukaryota; kingdom Metazoa; phylum Chordata; class Mammalia; order Rodentia; family Cricetidae; genus Phyllotis; species Phyllotis vaccarum. The sequence continues at coordinate 90,549,998 of JARWLC010000013.1, read as the reverse complement.
ATCTGTTCATTAAAGAACATTTGGTAAATACAAAAACTGACTAAAAGGAAGAACGTCCCGTGGATCCCCCATTGAGAAACATTGGAATATCCCATACAGATCTTTATGGTGTTCATATATTTTTAGCCTATATTTTTTCTCACAAAAACATCAAAACACTCCTCTTAGGTTATAAAACTTTTTTTGAAAATAGGCCTGAGTGATTCTGTAGGCAGCTTTCTTGAATCTATAATGTAAGACAGATAAAAAGGCTGTTTGGAGGATGGGAGCAAAGAAAAGAACAAAGATAAAGCAGGCTTCTCTTAAGATGTGGGTTCATAAATAATAAGACAAGCCACACTGGCAGGTGATCTGCAGGTCTGCATCTCAAGCAGAAATATAAACACTCTTAGGCTTCCTGATTGTGCTTCTCAGCCCCCATGGTCCATTTCTTCATGACCATATCTTCAAAGATCCCTGTTTTTGCTCACAGAGAATAGCAATAATGAATGCCTCTCAACTTCTCTAGCTATGGAGAAAAAACATGTATTTCAAAAGATTTTAGGTTTTAGGCTCACATTTGTTAATGTCCAGATTTTACCTGGAGTTCAAAAACAGTGCTTTCTTCTGTTTTTTTTTTTTTTTCAAAAACACTGATGTCCAACCTGGAACTGTATCCTGTATATAACCAAAGATAACTATGAATGTGGCCCAACACAAAGTTTTAACTTACTTAAAACATTATGAGATGAAAACATGCTTTTATTTGGTGACTTCATTGCATGATTCTCAACCATGAACTTTGTAGAAGACACTGTCATGCAAAAGACTGAAGATTCCTGATAGGTGTTTGCCAGTTGGGAAAATTAAACATTGGTGAAAACTGTTTTACTTGTACAGGAATTTGTTTCTCTCTCTCTCTCTCTCTCTCTCTCTCTCTCTCTCTCTCTCTCTCTCTCTCTTATCCATAATCCAGCCTGCTCAGTTTGTAAGAGGCTCTGGGTTCAATCTCTGTCAACCAAATCAAAAGCACATAAGATGGTTGTGCTTCATCCAGAGAATTTCTGAACCATGAGATTTATAATAAGAATGTGCACTCTATCAAGCTCCTGTGGCCCTGGCGACCAGACTCCTCCATTCAACTCCAGTTTTACCCACTCTACCCACTCCTCCCTCATATGATAGGAATGAATTTTAGAACAACTGAGAGTCCTAATGAGGCTGTTTACATAGTCATCAAAGTGGTTCCTTGGTTTTGAGCCAACTCAATTTTTGACTACCATGTTAATACTGAGAAGCATGAGCCTATAGCAAATGTCTTGCATATGTGCCCAAATGTATTTTACATGGTGGTCTGATGCAAGGCAATCATTTATTTTGGTCTGTTTTTTCAGTGAGTCAAGGTCTTCTAAACTTCCAAGCCAAACAGGAGTACTGCCTGAAGCCAGAGTGCATAGAAGCCGGTAAGTCTGTTTTCCACCTTGTGTCAAGTTATAATTTTGGTACCTTGGGGAGTGGAAGAGAAAACAGATAGTATTTTTAGTATTCTGTTTGTTTGAGGTTGACCAAGTACAAAATGCAATTTTGAAGATATTTCAAGTTTACTTTCAAGGTTTGGTGTGAAGTAGTGAAGCTTAGGTTTCCTGTTCTCTTTGCAGAAACCGAGCTGTGTGATATTTCAACCCTCATGATAAGGAACTCAGGAAAGGGTTTACAAAGCAGGGCAACTTCTCTTAAATCACAAAGAGACTGTGGGTCTCCTATGGTTTTGTTGGACAGACTCCTTTTTATCTTAAGTACACTGTGTATCTTCTGAGTCAGTGGGCGTAGGCTATTTGATTCTAAGCAGGGACACTGTGAAAATCTATGCTTCTGCTGGAATTCTCTTGGATTCATCTACCCTGCAATGCATGTTGAACTTCTTAGAAGGGGACAAGACCATTTTTCAGTGAGGGCACCAACGCAAAGATTCAGGCTTAAAGTTGCCTTGGTTGTAACACATTGAGTAAAACCTACTTGTACCTCCATAATTCAGTTAGGACCTGGATTTGAAAAAGCCAATTCTCTACCTCCAACCCTCCTCCCCCACCCCCAGTTTCTCAAGGAGGCAGAACCCTCATTTTCCAAAGAGGAAGTCGTAGGACAATTAAGCATGTGGGCTTTTCCTCTTGACTGAAGGAGAAGAGATTGATGAGTAAATTAACCAAAGGGTTATTATTTATGCCAGGACTGAGTTAGGTTTTGATTTATATATGTTTAGGCTTATATAGTTAGAGGGAGAAAAAAAGTAAAGCACATACACACAGAGGTCTGGGGATGTAGCTCAGTTGGTGGAGGAGTCGCCCATCATTCTTGAAGCTCTGAGTTCAGTCCTCAGCACACATAAATTGAACCTGGTGATACATGGCTGTAATCCCAGTATTCTGGAGGCAGAAGCAGGAGGATCAATAATTCTAGGTTATCCATGGATGCTTAGTAAGTTTGAGGCCAGTGTAGGTTATATGACTCCTTGTCTCAAAGCAACAATAAAATAAGCCAAAACCAAAATCAAAAATCCATAGGAAAAACACAGTGCTCCAAAAAATATGAAGAGAAAATTAAAATATCAAAACAAACCCTAGTGCTAATAAATGATAGGATGGCCAGGTTGGAGGATCCGGGTGTAGGCTCTTCAAAAAGATTTTTAATAATAAGAAAGGAAATGGAGTGTGAAGACTGAGGCAAGGGCTATCCTGTGGTAAAAGGTCCCACGGAGGAATATGCTTGAAGGATAGTAGGGATTTCTGGGTGAGGGGCAGAGTGCAAATATAAACGTTCTTTAGGTGATCTTGGTGCCATAGGTTTGGCCTTTTCTTCAGTGTGCAAAGAGTTTCTTGACAGTTTTGTGAGAGGGCATATGAGCACTCAATTATGATTCTGCCAGCCAGCTGTGGTGGTACATGCCCATGGTCCTAGTACTTGGGAGATGAAGGCAGCCAGGCTTACCTAGTGAGCTAAAGGTCAGTGTGGAGATGCAAAAAAAGAACCTGTCTCAAAGTAGCAACAACTGTCTTTCTGTAGAGAACTTTGGGGAGAAATTTAGGAAACAGGATCAGAGAGAAGGTTAGAGCAGGCTGGCCATATGAGAGAGGATGTTGCCTTGAATTTGAGACGGCATTTGCAGAAGGTCTAGGAGCTGGGAGGCTTGCTGAAGGCATTGTAGTAGTGATGAGGTTGAGATGTAGTGTATAAAAAGGTAGTGATTTAGGGTGATGCACATACCTTTAATCTCAGGACTCAGGAGGTAGTGACTGGGTGGCTCACTGTGAGTTCAAGGCCAGCCTGGTCTATATATCTAATTCTAGGAGAGCCAGATCTACATAATGAGACCTGAGACTGACTCTCTCTCTCTCTCTCTCTCTCTCTCTCTCTCTCTCTCTCTCTCTCTCTCTCTCTCTCTCTCTCTCTCTCTCTCTCTCTCCTTCCTCTCCTCTCCTTTCCTTTCCTCTTTCTCCCTCCTCTCTCTCACATACAAAGGTCAACCTCTGTCTTATGTTATCAGTTTGTGCTTCTCTGTAGTAAAAAAGATCTTGGCTCAAAGCCAAGGAACCATTTTGTTGACTAATGTAAATAGCTTTGAAAGGACTAGTGGTTGTTCTGAGGTTAATTCCTCTCATATAGGGAAGTAATGGGTTGAGTGAATAAAGCTGGAGCTGTGTTCCTGAGTCTGGTCACAGGGGCCACAGCAGCACTCCGGGATTGTTATAGTAAGTCCACCCCCCCCATTCTTCAGTGATCAATATTTTTTTTTTCAAACAAGCAATGTGCTAAAAGATTCAAACTTGCCATTTTCTAAAGTCTCATAATAGCTGTATGAAGTTGATGTCCTTAGATGAGAAAATAGAGGTTTTTCAAGGCAATCTTTTTCAGGGTCACATCACTAGGAGCAGAGCTAGGCTTCAAGTCCGTATCTGGCTCCCCTTCTTTCTTCCCTTTGTGCTAAGCCAAGTAACTCTGTACAAGAGCTTTCTTTCTTTCTTTTCATAACAAGATTTACCCGAGGGTCTAGTGACTAGACAGACCTTTCAACTTCTAAAAATTTTTCCTAGAAAGGTGATTCCCCCCCCCCCCCCCGGAATGTTGTGCATATTCCTTTCCTGTTCCTAATTTGAGCAGTTGGCCTGGGGTTTCAGCAAGTGGAGAGAGTATTTCTTGGAGTACCGTGAGGAACCAGGTGCTACAATCAGATGTCAGGTTTTACATTTCATGTTACTTGGTAATTTAGCTGTGGTAGAGTTCTTGCAGATGTGAGAAATTGAAATATTTGAGCCATAAGTGTTCTGTTTTAGTTTAGACAACTTTAGGGATATAAGGCCACTTACTTTATAAATTTTACTATAAGTCATAACAGCACCAGAGTAAAATGGACAGTGATGTTTTGTTCACCTTCTGTGTGTTTTGCCTTGCTATCCTGTTTTTAATTTTCCCATTAGTAAATAAATTCCTGATGTTAGGAAAAAACTAATTTTTTTTTGGTTCTTTAGTGGAAGCACCAAGGCCTCCACCCTCTTTAATGCACTATGTGCCTTAGTATGCTCAGCCATCTGTGGACTAGCTGTTGAGTACATATGGCATGAGAATTGAAACCAAGCATGTCTTTATGCAAGAGCTTGTGTTCGGGTAGGAAAGGGGCATATGCACATAGGTACTGGTGGTAAAAGGCCTGTGGAGGGAATTGTCTGACCCACTTGTGTCCTTTCTCTGAGCATGCGGCAGTCATTCCTGTTTGGCAATGAAAACCCTATGGAGAGACAATGAATGGGATGGCTAATGCTAATGAGTAAGGATAGGCTGACTTGGGTTTTCAACTTCCACAGTCTAAATGCTTCTAGGCCACAGGATCTGGATTGAGTTCATGAGTCCCATGAAATGGGACTAGATTTTTGAACTTTCATATGAATTGTAAAAATCAAAGAAAATAAAAACTGTACTGGTACCGGCGCATCAAAACCCTCAATCTCTGAGGGCATTGTAATCCCCAATTTGTAACATCAAACCTGATCTCAGTTCCTTTGGTAAAACTGGGTCTATGAGCAGAAGTAACTAATGTGAAGCCATTTTAGATTTCTTTATTCCACTCTTAAGAGTATGATTTATTTCCTTTTAGGAATACTAGTGTGCTTGCTTCAGTGGTACCAATCCAGCCACTGCTGAACTGTTAGATCACCTGTGGCTATATATGTTATATTTCTTTAGCAAAATTTGAAAATCTGCCCACTCTGGAAATCTAGCATCAATTTTAGATGACTGTTTATAGAATTTTATTTCCAGAATTTTGACGTGTATGTGAATATTTCTGGGTTTATATATCCATATATACAAACTCAATTGAAAAAAATGCCTCCATCAGGTGGCCTATAGGCAAGTCTGTGGAAGTATTTTCCTGATTAATAATGTTGGATGGTCTGGCCCATTATATGCACTGTTACCCCTGGGCAGGTTTAAGAAAGGTGGCTGAATAAGCCTGAGGAACAAGTCAGGAAGCAGCATTCCTCTGCGGTCTCTGCTTCAGCTCCTGCCTCAGCTCTTTCTGATGATGGACCATGTAAGCTCCAAGGCAAATAAACACTTCTTTCCCAACGTTGCTTTTGATCATGGTGTTTTGCTGCAGCAATAGAAGCCTAACCAAGACAATTATTGAGCTATTGCATGGTGCTGCTGTCACTGAAATCCAAGCAGCTTCACTCTAGATTTGTGAAAAGGCTTTATTGCTCAAAAAGGGCTTAGCATATAGTTCCAACTGCAGAGGAAATTTTTAATGTGAGTGATTTGACAATATCATAGAAATATGAATATGTAAGCTTTTATAAAACTCTTCTTTGAGCCCTAATTGAAACTTAACACCTCCGAGGGTACATCTGGGGGAATACTTCCATATAGACTAGTGGGAGCCTGTCCAACAATTAACCTCATGGGCAACACTTGAGAATGTGGCAGCTTGTGCATTCACAGGTTTCCCTCATAATCTTTTTTTTTTTTTTTTTTTATTATTAAAACAAGATTCTAAGTTTTCTCTATGGAGTCAGTAGAAGAATGGAGTTTTGGTGTCTTTACTGGTCCCTTTCAATTGAAAGTCGTAATTCCCTCACAGAAAGGGCAGCCCTGCTCCTAACTGTGAATAGTGAATGATGAATTGCAAGGCAGAGGGAAGAGTTTTCTCATCCCATGGGCTGCTTTCCAAATGCAATGTGAATGATGTATTCTTTCACTTTTTTTTTTTCTTTTTTAAATTGGGGCCGAGGTCAGAGCTGAGTTTGCAGTTTTCTTCAGTACCTATGAGAAAACCTAAGGAGACAGAGAAGAGGCATTTAAGAGTTGGGGGCAGGGGGCGCTGAGGCAGGAAGCCAGAAAGCAGTGAGTTTATGTGAGTCAAAGTGCGTGTGACTGTAAATATTGTGTGGGACTGAGACTTGTGTGATCCATGTCCCCAAGGTGTTACATAGCAGATTCCATCTGTGGCTACACAGACTGACTACAAATGTAAGCCAGAAGTAAGATTTTTGTGCGCCTTAGCACTTTTGAATATTAAAGAGTAATGATAAAATAGGAGCAGTAAGTATAAGCAAAAGTATAGTTAGAGACAATAAAATTAGTTTCAAAAAAAGAAAAAGAATTCAACTACCCTGAAATTTATCATACTTTTGAACCAAGGTTTTTCCACTTGTATATTTTGAAGATAGTAGTTGAAATGTTCAGGATCATAAGTTCTATAGAAATTATGCCCTGGGCCTGGTAGCTCATGCCTGTAATTCTGGTACTAAGGAGGTAGAGGCAGGAGAATCACTGTGAGTTAGAGGCCAGCCTGGATTACACATCAAGTTCTAGGCCAGCTAGGATTAAATAGTGCGACCCTGTCCAAAAATACAAAAATGAAACAAAAAACTTGGGTGTTTGTTTATTTATTTCAATGGCTCCAAATTTTGCTTTGCCTTTTTTGTAAGAAGGCTGGATAGAGAAATATATAACTGTATTTTTAACCCACATAACCCAAACATACATCTTTAAATTTATGTAGATTATGCTGGGGTGGGATAGTCATTCTTATTTAACCGACATCTCATTGGATTTTCATTATCTCAAGTAGAAATGTATTCTGGCATTAATCAAGGCCTGAAAATTGCTCATAGTGTCATTAAAATATTGGCAGTCTGAAGAAATCAGCAGCCAGCAATTGTGTTACAGCTGAAAATTTGTTAGAGATGATAGAAGGAAGATTGGAAACTTCTTTTCTCATCTTGTAATAGTTTTTAAAGTTCATCTAATGCAGCCAAGTGTAGTGCCTCATACCTGTAATCCCAGGACATGGGAGGCTGAGGCAGGAGAATGGCTATGAAGTTGAGGACAGCCAGGGTTTGAGTATGAAGTTATATTTTTTTCCCCATGGCCGCTTACTTTCCAGGAAGACATCTTTGAAGGATGGTCCCAAGGCTCCATTTGAAGGGATTCAGCAGAGAGGGTTCAGGACTTCTTGGATACTTAACTTGGAAAAATTACAGGAAGCCACTTCTGTTGATCAAAAAAGTGACAGGAAGAGTCCAATGAATCTACATGAAACTGGGCAAACAGACTTTATTGTTCCAGAGGAAGTGTAGTCAACTTAGCTTGCAGGGGAATATGTACAATGGAAGAAAGGCCCAAAATTGACCTATTTATAATCTAGTTCCATACCTCAAAGATATTAGGGACAATCTGGCAAAAAAGGATTGGTAATTACACCCAACATTCTTCTGTACACTTTGAAGACCGTCATTTTATGTGGTAAAGTTCATTCAGAGAGATATTTTGAGGAGAAATGTTAAAGCCACTGTTTGGAAACTGGTTGATATGAGATTTTTTTTTGTTTAATTTGGAAAAGGACAGTGAACAGCATCCAGTGCTTGTCATTAATCCTGTGATTTTCTTTTTAAATAGCTGCCACCATCATGAGCAAAGTAAATCTTTCTGTGGATCCTTGTGAAAATTTCTTCCGGTTTGCTTGTGATGGCTGGATAAACAATAACCCAATTCCTGAAGATATGCCAAGCTATGGGGTTTATCCTTGGTTAAGACACAATGTTGACCTCAAGTTGAAGGGTAAGTTTCTACTAGAGTTTGGTGGTACTCTTTCCAGGTTAATATTTGACAAGAAAAATAGTTCAGTATTTAAATTTGGACTATCCAGTTTTAAAACTATACTAAATTCATTTTCAAAAATTGTTTTAGTAGAAGATAGAAAGTTTTCTGAATTTCAGTTTCCCTCTTTTTCTTAACACAAACCCATTGTAGGTTGTTAGTTTTTTCCTTGATGATGCAGTGGTAAATTCTATTGCAGGAGGTTAAATAGCACTTGATAGAGTTTGAGAGCACAGAGGTAGTTAATGACTAGTACACTATATCAAGAAACTTATCTGTTCACTGTGTTCAAGACAAAACTCTTTTCTTCCTTACTGTCTTCTGGACTTTCATGGCTTTCAGAATGTACTTCGCACCTCATCCTCTTTTTGAGAACTCTGGATGACCCATGGTTGTCATATTGTTCCTGTTATTTTCTAAGTCAGCTTTCAGGGCACTCACTTTTCCTCTGGAGTAATGGTAAGCTCACACACACATACTTATATGTCCACACACATATTTTCATGTGTGCTTGTATACCCTTGCCAAAAGTTGGAAACTTCTTTTGCTGGACGAGACTGTGTTTGAATTGAGTCTAATTTTTATATTAAGCTGTTGGAACAAGTTATTTAAGGAAGAAAGTAGGAAGATTTCAAAACTAGATAAGGTAATTTTTTGAGAAGATAAAATTATATTTTCCCTCTTTTTTTATATTTGTGAAGTATTTTGTGTAACTTGCATTTAGTAACACAAAGAATTTTGGGGACCTAAAAAGAATTATATTTCTTTCTTTCCCATATCTATTTTTTCTAAGATTTTAAATTAAGTTCATCAATATTATGTATGCACTGATGTATATTTTATATGATGTGAAACCAACGGCAAAATAGTTAGAAACCTATTTTAATTGTGAGGAAGATATATTTTAACAAATAGACATAAATCATAAGTTTACATTTTTTTTTTACTGGGAGGCTTAAATTTAATCTTGATAAATTATGAATGAGAGTTTTAAAGAATGTTAGGGATTTCCTATAACCTGACAGATGAGATTCCTGTGCTGTTGAGCCATAAATAACACTTTGAGCAGTGAATTTATAGACTAATACTTATTTCTCTGTAAGATACTTTGAAAATTATTTCTTTCATTTTATGTAGATGGGTGTTTTGCTTGCATTCATGTATGTGCACCACATTCTTTCCTGGTGTCTGCAAAAGTAAGAAGAGGGCATTTGATTTCCTAGCACTCCCATTAAGGATGCTTGTGAGCCAACATGTGGGTGCTGTGAATCAGTCTGGTCCTCTGCAAGGATAGCAAGTACCCTTAATTACTGGTCACCTCTTTGGCCCCTCTTGGTGAAATATTAATTTATGTTTGTCCTATATCATTGACTATTCCTTATTTCCTTCCTTCTCTGTCTTTTATTTCTTGGGAGATAGATGAGTGTACACACATATGCCCATACTCATGGAAGCAGGAGTACCACTGAGTAAGAAAACTTAGAGAAATCTGAATAGGTGTTCATTTTATGTTGGTGCCTTAATACAAAAGTTATAATCAGCATTGGTATGATTTCTTTGAAGAGGACGCTGTCTATGACAGTGGTTCTCACACCTCTTAATGCTTTGATTATTTAATATGGTTCCTCATGTTGTGGTGACCCTCAACCATAAAATTATTTTCATTGTTACTCCATTGTTGCTATTATTATGAATCATATTGTAAATATATGTGGAGCTAGAGATTTGCCCAAGGGATCTTTACCCACAAGTTGAGAACCATTTTTCTTATGAACTACTTCAGAATTCATAGAATTGAGAACAAATTGTTGACCAAAGCATAGTTACTCTGCTCATCTCTTTTAAAAAATGAAAATTTTGATTTTTTTGCTCTTTCCTCTTGTGTGTATGTGATGTATGCGTGTTTATGTGTTTGCATGTGTATGGGTGCAAGTGTGTGTGTGTACATGTGTGTGTGTGTGTAGGACCAAGGTTGACAATATGAGTCTGGCTTGATAGTTCTCCATCTTATTCATTGAGTCAGCATCTCCCAGTTGAAGCCAGAGCTTACCAATATGGCTAGTTTGGCTGGCCTTGCATTCTAGTTTAAATTGGTAGGGATACCCTATCCCACACTCTGAGGGCTGGAATTACAGGAGAACTGCTATATTTGTTGGGTATTTTTGTGAGTTCTGGGCATCTTAACTTCTATCCTTATTCTTGCTTGCCAAATGCTTAATCACTGAGCCATCTCTTCACCTTCAAAACCTGTGTTTTTATTTAACGAATTAAAAAAAGTAGAGAGTTTTTCATAAGACCACCTTAGGACACAATTGATAATAAAAAAATTATATATAATATATACATGTATTTCAAGTTTTGTTTCTTATGAGTCTATATGCATAACTTCTTATGCATACTCATATCTTTTAAAATTAGCTGGTATCATGAATGTGAATGGAACATGTTGTTAATAAATAAAACATGGGTAATAAATAACATACTAGCAAATAGCCTGTGTACACATATCTGTGTTTCTCTGTTTTTTTGGAATAAATCTCCAGAAATGGGATTGTTGAATTGAAATTGAATAATTTTAATTTTTGACTCATATACTCAAATTACCCCTTGGAAACTTTACTTCTAGGGCTTTATATTTGCTTGATGTTTGAAATAACTCTTTTCTATCTCCTCTCTCCTTCCTTTACTCTCTCCTTTCTCCCCATTCATATGTGTTGTGTGTGTTTGTATAAATTAGAGTCTCAACAAACTGTGAATGAGCCCTGTCCAGCCCACTCTCCTGGTACTGTGAACACCATTTTCCTGGAACACAACCACCTTTACTCAGGTACACATAGCCAATGGTTGCCTTTGTGCAGCAATGGTAAAGTTGGGTTGGGTAGTTGCTAGAGAAACCATATGGCTAGCACAGTCAGAGAGATATTTACTCTCTGATACTTATGGATAAAGAATAGCAACTCTTTTCTTTTTAAAAACAATTTATTATTAATAATATTTTTATTTTATGTGCATTGGTGGATATTTTGCCTGCATGTATGCCTGTGTGAGGGTGTTGGATCTTAGAATTACAGATAGTTGTTGTGAGTTGCTGTGTGGGTGCTGGGAATTGAACTCAGATCCTCTGGAAGAGAAGTCAGTGCTCAACTGCTGAGCCTTCTCTTCAGACCCAAGACTTATAACTCTTGATATCAAGCTTTGTTATATTTATACTAGATTTAATTAGACTTTTTTGGTCAATAGATTATTTTTGTAGCTTCCCTGAGACTTTTAGATAGTTAATCATCAAGAAAGATTTATACATTTTCTTCCCTTCCTCCCACCCTTTCTGTTTTGTTTAGAATCCCCAGAATGGTGTTGACTGAAATCAGGGATTTTCTTATTCCTACCTTAAGTAGTAGTGGATCTAGTTTGTATCACCTGACGTGTGCATATGTATTCTTTTTGTGATAGTTATGATAGTATTTCTTATTGTTTCCTAGTATAGAAGAGGTCCTGCTCCAGGAAAATGATTTTTTTGCTATTTAACAAGATTGTCTTTAACCTTCTTTAGATTTTCTCATACTGAACTAAACTCCTAATTTTGAAATAAATCTTACCTATGAATGCTTCATTTTAAAGGCATGGCTAGAATTCAATTAGTAATCAGTTTCGTGCATTGTGTCTGTGCTTATGATTCATATGTTTCTATGGCTTTTGTGTGGTAGTTTTGTGTAATTCAGTTACAAAGATTATGTTTGCCTTGTAAAACAAGTAGCAGGCTTCTTGTATATTTTTAAGTTCTGGAAAGGACAATTTAATGCCCTCTTGTGACAAGCACTGTATGTAATTGGCAAATGTATGAAGTGATCATGGGACTTTAGTTCTTCTTATAAATCATTCAGAGTATGAAGATTTTAAGCCTAGAGGCGAGGATTCGCATCCTGGTTACCCTCTGTCACCTTGGAATAATTATCAGTCTCCTTTTAGCTCAGTTTTCTGATCCTTAAAATGGTATAAACCTACCAGCATAGAGGACTTAGTAAGTATTGAACAAGATAATTCATAGAAATTATCTACTTTAGCTCCTGGCACATGACAAGCCCTCAACAAAATATTTGTGCTTTGCATCTCTGATTTATTTCAAAGGTAGTCTAAGGTTTATGAAATAATATCTACCAAATGTTTTCAGTTTTGTATTGGCCTTATCCTTTATACATAACATGTGCTTTTGAAAATGTTGAATACTGTCAAGGTATTTTCCCTCATCTATACTAAAAAGAATGTCCAAAATAAAGCCTTATATCACCAGCCAAAGAATACCATTTTCTTATGGCTGATAGAGAACACAAAGATTTGGCTGTCCAATTTGTGAAATAAAATGGATCTGACAGACATAGCTGATGAAAAATTGCCCTCCACTGAAGGCAAAAACCTGGCTTTGTGAATTTTCCCTCAAATGAAATATATGACTCAGGTTTCTACTTAGAAAATAAGTTTATTTCTTGCTGTCTTCAAAAAGCAAGATTGGTGTGTGTGTGTGTGTGTGTGTGTGTGTGTGAGAGAGAGAGAGAGAGAGAGAGAGAGAGAGAGAGAGAGAGAGAGAGAGAGAGAGAGAGAGAGAGGAGGAGGGCATTTAAGACTTAATGTGGTGGAGTGGTTGCCTAAAATTTCCTTACTATAGCCCTTCCCAGTCTGTTTTCATGTGACCATAAAGATGGAATGACGTGCATCATTTATGCATGAGCAGATAGCTAATGAACATCTCTAAGACATGAGACAATGACTTAGCTAGATCACTTCTGTCAGAGAGAAGACATATGACTCAAGGATGGGCCAGATCATCTTTAATATGGTTTGGCTATCTTGGCAAATACTTTATGAAGAAACACTGTATATTATTTTCAAATACAGCTGTAGCAGAGCAGCAAGATGAAATTGAGACTACATGTGCAGTGATAGAATGATTGTAGCATAGGTCAATAATTTATTTGTAAGTACCCATGGCCTTTTAATTGAATGATCGTAGCCAAATAATCTTTTATAGGTAATAGAAATTAGACAGCTTCAGTCAAGCCTTTTCATTAGAAGGTTCAGATTGTTGAAGAGATGTTGTTGAAGTGTATTGTTTTCTTCAGACCATGTGCATAGAATAATGATATATTGACTTCATTAGTTTTGTTGAGAGAAATGACCTCAGACTGGTGAAAGTGGGGCTGGGGAAGTATTAAGAATTAATTATCTATTGTGTGGGATTTTGTAAGTGGAGTTTTTCTGTGCCCTGGCAGTCATTCCCAAATAACTTTATATTAATTATAAATGCTTGGCCAGTAGCTCAGGTCTATTACTAACTAGCTCTTACAACTTAAATTAACCCATTTCTATTAATTCTATGTATTGCCACGTGGCTCGTGTCTTTACCTGTCTTCCAGTATGTCTTTCTCTCTCTGTGTTTCCTGATATCTCTATTGACTCTGCCCTTCTTCCTCCCAAAATTTTCAGTTTGCTTGTCCCACATATACTTCCTGCCTGGCTACTGGACAGCTACTGGATCAGGCAAAGCTTTCTCTCAGGGTTCAAGAGATGGCACTTCTTACCAGTGAGGAGATCTACAGGAACCAGACTTAGAGCAATTCCTCTTATTACATCTTTATTGGCAGGATGACCACAACAATGAAGGCATAAGCTTATATATACCCATGCAGGCAGCAATTCTGTGACAAGGCAATTCAGGGTTTGAATTCCTCAGGGTCATAAAGAGGGCCCAGTGTTCTTCGTTGCTAGGTGACCTAAGTAAACAATGGAGCGATGCCTGTGGCTTTTGTTCTGCTATGGCATACTCCCTAGGAGAGGGTCTGTAAAGAAACCATACCTGTCATCTTTTGCCTGGTCAGATTTTAATGCTTCAGAATAGATATTTCTCTTGATACCTGCAATTAGGAGTTGGTAAATTATCTTTTCCCTTAAACCTTTAAGTTAGGATCCTGAGTTAATGAGTCCAGGTGCAAGTACAGGGAGTTAAAAGGTCTAAAATTAGTTAACTCTGGATAGTTCTCTTATCAGTAGGAGTGGTGAATTTGGGACATACCAGTGAGCCATCTATCTATCCCTGACCTTGGATATCTGAGGAAAGTCTCAAATGGGTTACTTTGTTGCGAGCTGACTCTGCCCAGATATTTACTAGTAAAGATAACAGCAGGGAAGACAGACATTGAGTCTATTCTGGGCAGAGGTATAGTGGATTTATGATGTTACATTGTAAATAATTGTCCCGCCTATGAGTTTAATCTTGGGAAAATACATGAACTTCAAATTGTACTGTGTAGCACTTTGGTTGTGGTAGTACATATACATTGATAAATGCCTTGATGAAATGGAAGGTAGAACTCCTTATGGAGAGAATGACATACTTTGTCTGGAAATCTCTCAATCAGGCACAATAGCATGATTGTCTCAGAAGACTTTCCCCAGTTTTGCTGGATGTTATAACTGGCCAATTTGATAATGTTACTTTTGTTTATTTTTTAATTAGGCTAATCCAGTTGTTACTGCTTGATGTTTTCAAGATATCTAATTTGATATTTTACTATATATATATACATATATATATGTAGTACTTTTATATATCTTCTACTTGCTATTGTATTCTTTTACATTTTTACTGTATACTTAATAAACTCATGCATTCAGAACTGAAAGTATGACTGTTGTAGATGGGTCTTGGTGTGGAAGAATTGCTGTGACTAATTTATGTATTCAAGACTACTGAATATTCACACTTTCCTGGCATGAATTGCTCTCAGTTACAAATAACAGAAACTCCAACTCCAACTGGCTCAAGAAAATATGCTGGATCATGTAGCCAAAAGTGCAATGGTTTTTAGACTCCAGGTAAGAGTGGATTTAGCAGCTGAACCATGTTATTAAGGAAACATTTCCTTTTCTCTCTATTCTGAATATTTTGTTGTGTGAAGACCAAATTTTCTGTGAGGATAACTTAAAGGGACACATTAATGTCCATACTTCTTTATCTCCTATGCTAACACATCTCTTGTGCATAATGTAAATAGGAAAGTATAACATAATTAAAATACAATTACAAAAATAAACAAAAAACATGGTTGCTATTAAAACAATCTTACAGCCCAACAGACTTAGAGAGAAGCATGACATGGAATCTAACAGAATAGAAAGGTAAGCATTTGTTGAAAGGAGAAAAAAAAAATCTCCTTTCAACTCATGTTCCTCTTGTGTGCAGTTGATGCAGAGGTGGTTATGGATAGCTGAGTGAGGACAAGTGGCATTTTTTTTCTACTTTTCTCTGTTCCTGGTGACATGTGCACAAGCCCAGAAGAGTCCAGAAAACTGGAGTTTGTTCATGATAGAAGAAGAAATTATTTATTTCTTCATTTAATTTCTTGGCCTTAGGCAGGCATGACAGGGAGGGACATGGACTGTTAGACAGACCTGGGTCCTTCCATGATGTCTTTATAGTATAATGTTATGCAAGATACTGATAAGTAAAATAAGACCTGGCAACGTGAGATTCAGATCTGGGCTCTGAACAGAACTGAGACTACCATTTGTAAACCACGTGACCTTCAGAAAAGCTGCTTTTCCCTGAACCTTAATTACCTATCTGATGATCCTGTTAGTGAATTCAATAAGATGTGTGGAAATTCTTTTGCTTAGGATTAAGTAAATGGAATCTGTAATTACTGTTAGTTCCCTAAGGATTAAAAGAACATTTAAAAAGCCTTTAATGCATAGTGAACAGTGAAAAACTAAAAGTAGCTTTCACAAATTTCACAAATTTTAACACTATTGAAATGGAATACTATGGTCTCTAATTTCTTTAAAGTCTCAGCATGAGGGAACTGAGCCTGAAAGTATACATGGCAGATTTTTGTATGTTTTAATCTGCTCTGGGATGCTACAAGAGTATATACAGATATGATAGTGTGCAAACTTCTGTTTCTCCAGGCTGATGGAGCCTGGTATTGGCCTCTGGTGATGGCTGTCATATTGTGTCATAACATGAAGAGTAGGCAAACACCTACAGTAGATGGAAAAGAGAGTGACACTCCCACACTAGCCAACCCAGTCCCCAAAGGACACCATTAATTGACTTATGACAGCAGAATCTTTGTGGCCTAATCACCTTAAAAGGCTGCATGTTGAGATGGGTATGTAAGTTATTGGCAGAATACTTGCCTTACATGTTCTAGATCCTCTCTGGGTGGTGTTTAATTTTTTTCCCATCAATTTTCTCTTCTCTCTTCTTCTCCTCCCTTCAATCCTAAGGGATCCTTAACTCAGTTCCACAGGCCTCCAAGAGGACCATTGACACAATTCAAAGACTTGAATGAGAAAAAGTGAATGTATACTTACACTTATTTCTGCTAGAATATGGCAGAGTAACTTTCATTTGTGTGTTTTTTTTCCTGTTATTCCAGATATTGCATGTAGACAGATGATGTATCTGCTTGTATCCCTATTTCAAATCAGTTGTTAGACCGTAGGTCAGGTATTGTAATTTAATGAGTTGCTGTTAGTTGTGATTCACATTATAAATCCAAAAGGGTTTTCTTAGCTGTGGTTTGGAATACCTGGTTTTTTCTGTGAACCTATGTTTACAAAGCTCTTTCAACAGGCCACTGTCTAGACTATCTTGATAATGAGCACATTACAGGCAGTGTTAATGTGTGTTTCTGAGGATGTTTGATGAAACTGGACCTTTGTGCTCAGAGGTCTGTGCCAATAATAATTCTAGAACTGATTCTTAAACCCAGGCCATGGAAGAAGTATATTTTCAGTTGAATTTACTAACTGCTACCACATGTTGAAATTAAATAGAGATTAAAGGTAAACTCCCAACTCTAGATGATGTAGCTCTGTAATGATGTAGTTCAAAATGTTTATGAATTATAGTAATGTTAGAGAAAGCCATATACT
This sequence comes from Phyllotis vaccarum, assembly GCA_033318265.1. Classification (NCBI taxonomy): domain Eukaryota; kingdom Metazoa; phylum Chordata; class Mammalia; order Rodentia; family Cricetidae; genus Phyllotis; species Phyllotis vaccarum. Next base: position 90,532,937 of record JARWLC010000013.1, on the reverse strand, counting down.
AAGTAGAATGTGCATTCATAAGTCTAAAAGTACATGATATAAGGGAGAATTAACTTGTCCATTTTGAAGATAGGAACAACTGTCTGAACTTGATGTCATGGATGAGGAGAGTAAGCATCTTGAGGTACATGGAGCAAGATTCTAAAGACAAGACCTATAACGTTGTTGTAGGGAAAAGATAAATAGGGAAGAGACGGCAGGAGCTTGGTGAGTGAATGAAACTGTTGGAATCTTCTTTTCTCTTCCTTCCTTCCTTGCTTGCTTCACTCCCTCCCTCTATCTCTCCTTCCCTCCCTCCCTCTTTTCTTCTTTGCTTTTCTTTCTTTTAGATTTTTGACTTGAGACAGAGAATGCTTGATGAGCAGAACAACAGCTTCAGTTGTCAAAGAAAAAAAAAGTGGGAGGGAAGACAAGGAGGCATTTTGGTTGCGGAAGTATTCTAACGCATTATGAAAAATTTCTTGTGAACCTGAATATCAGAGGAGGAAGGAAACATTTTATTCTAGGAGGTCATTGACTAAATTTAGGTGCTTTCAACTAAATACAGGTTCTCTGGCATGGCTTATGACACAGGAGATGTGTGTCCTGAGAAAGAAAGCTGTGCATAGCCATAATGCCACCTCTTCACCTGCCTACACCCAAGTCCTGTTTTCCATGGTTAGGATATAACACTGAACTGTTCTTTACAGTTTCACTGAGGAGTTTGCATATTTTTGAAAAACCACTTCCTGAAACAGGAGGACTATTTGGCAGGTGTAAAAAACCCCTGGCTGGCTTTCGTGGTGACAGCTGGAAGGCATACTCACATGATCTAGGGTGGTTACAATTCCTGAAAGTCCTCCAAGTAGCCATGAGTTCCTGCTGTTGGTTGCCAAAAATTGGAGTCATAATGGAATGAAAATATGGGATCATTGGTGAGAATTTCCAAGTGCATCTGAACTTTACTGCAGAAGCAGAAACTTTAGATTTCCTTTGCTGTAGATTAGATGGGGAATCTGTTATTTCTGTAATCTTTCTCTTGGTCAAGATTAAGAGGGAGGCATGACAAATAGTAAAGTGGTGGTTGTATGCTCAAAAGTGTGTGGTAGAAGCGAGTTGCAAATTTCTTACTTGTGTTTCTAGACTCTCTGAATCAATGAAGTATGAGAAATTCTTATTTGTGACTGAAGGTGTAGATAGGTCAAGCATTTTTCCAATGTGACAATCAGTACATTGCACAGGGGAGAGGTCTACCAGGACCAGAGAACTTCATAGGCAGGGGATCATTTAATAATACCAGGACTTCCATTTGTTAAACTGTTTAAACTGTGTTGGGAATGGTTCTATGAATTTTGTTATGAGAACCATCTAAAGTAACTAGTCTATTGGTAACTGTCTTTGCTAGTTGACATGGAAGGAGTCTTAGAAACACTCCTGCACATTTATTACTTTATCTCAACTTATATTTTCCTACATTTTGCCCAAGACCTTGGAATAATTTAAGAAGAGAATAGGCATTACCCACCCAACCCCCACTCTAAGCTACACTTTGGATTGGATATACACCAGAGAAAGTATATTAAGATGTAAAATTCTGCTCTGCTAATTGAGGTCAAAGGTGTTGCTTTCATTCTGGAACGTCTGAGCTGTGGAGAAGTTGTTGGCGGGTGAGAGTGGGGCGTTGAAAGCTGCAAGCCAAGCCATTGCACAGAATGAAACATATCTCCCAGGGAATGCGTGGGAGGTTCTGGGTGAGGAAAAGAGGCAATTGTGGTTCCTGCTGAGGTCTGAAGGCTGCACAGCTCACTGGGTCTCAGAACAACTCTTGCCAGCAGCCTCACACCCGAATCCTCACTTGGCCATGTTTTTATTTCTGTCCCACAGACCTGGATGTGAAACTTGATATTCAGGAATTAAAGCCTCTCCTCTCATGAGGAGGAGGAGGTTGAGTTGTCCTTAAAATGCCTTTGGAGTCATATGGAATACTTTTTTGTTTTTTTATGCTGGTATCTTTACTTAAATCCAAATACAGCTTTTGTATTCTTGATGTATTTATCTCCCAGAATTAAAATATTGGTTCTTCTGAAGTGGTAACATTTTAGCTATATGCATTATTGTAAGTTCTAATTATTTGGCTTAAAATTAATCCAGCGAATGTACAAACACTGTGGTCTTCCACAGTCATCACAAAATTAATACCATATCTCATTGAATCAAAAGTATTGGCAACTATAACATGCAACTATTTATCATGTGCCAAGGTAAAGACTATAATTTAATGTGCTCTTACCCCTTGGGATTTCTATTTTGTGTTTATGGACATTCTTTTAGACTTACCTAGATGTTAATTTTTATCCCAAATTCTGCTTTTATATCTATTAGAATGAAGACTGCAAAAAACAAAACAAAAACCCCCCGAACACAGAACAGCACATTGATTTGGGCATTACTAAAACTTGTTTACAGTGTCTTTTGGAGTTTGAATCATCATCTTTGTTTTGCTACAAAATACCATCTTGCTCATGAAGAAAAGCAGTGATTCAACATTTCTTTAAAAATCATCCTCAATTATGTCAGGAATTTTCCATCAACATGGCCTTCTAGGATTTGCAGTAAGCTTTCATTTCACTGTCAAGCTGTCCTGAAATCTTCCTGAGGACCTACTAAATAACAGATTCCCATGCCTGCACCCAGCTCATTTCAAGTACTGACTTGAAGAGTAATGTGATCATGTTCATGTTTGGTCAGGCAACAACGGTAGCTGTGTGGTCACCAGGTAGCTTGTTTGAAAACAAAGTCCAGTTTCAGAGATGACACTATGGGGAAAAGTGTTCATTTTGGAATCAGTAAAATATGATGTCTAACTCACACACTTTTTATTTTTGCAATAGTGTATCTTGAACCCAGGGACTCATGCATGCTAGGCAAGCACTGTATCACAGAGGGGCAACCAAACTGCAGCCTCAGCCCTCTTTCCCCCCTTTTTTGTTTTGAGGTAGAGTTTTACTAAGTTGCCTAACTGAACTTGAAACTGAATTTGTAGTCCAGTCAGTCCTTGAACTCCCAATTTAACTGGCATTTCAGACCTGCACAGCCAGTCACATTACCTGATTCAGTCGATCTGAGAAGGAACCTGAGAGTGTACAGTGCTGGCAACTCTCAGATGTTTCCTACTCTGCTAGTGTGGGTCGCAGTGTATTGAGAAGCTAGCTGCGCTTCAGTACATCAAAGGAAACAGCCTGTCATGGAAAAATTCAGTACTTCTCCAGGGTGCGTGGGTGTTTGATTTTTTTCTTCTTTCATATCACTTAAATGAAAACTTACATGTTGCAAATATCATTGTACTGTGTAAATACAATGGGTTTATTTTTTAGGGGATAAAGAAGAAAACAAGAATTTTTCACCTCTGGTGCAAGGAGAGAAGTTTCCTTCCCTTAATTTCTTTCTGAAAGATTTTTCTTTCATTTCATTTTCTTTTGCTTTCCTTCTCAAACACATGGAAATATGAATTTATTAGGAAATTCACATGCAACTGCATGTTTACAATCTACCCACTAATATTGCATTAGTTCATCATGATTGATAGCATCTATGTGGATGTTTAATGAATTAGTAATTATGGACTGTTTACTTTGACATGTCAATAGGACATTGTACAGAGACACTTCCCATAAGAGGGAAATGAATTGAATGTTAGTTGGAGAATAGCTTGTCACAAATCAGTTTGGAAAGCCTCGTTGATGTTGATGTTTGCACAGTGGGAGGTACTTTCAAAACATCTATAGATTTTTACAAAATAAAATGAGATGAAATGAGCTTGAGAGATGAGTCCACAGTTAAGAATACATATTGTACTTGCAAACGTACTGGGTTCAGTTCTCAGCATCTATATCAGGCTGCTCACAACCTTCTGTATCTCCAGTTTCAGGGACTCTGATTCTCTATAGCTGCCTGCAGACACATGGTGCATATAAATTCACATATCTTCTCACATATACACAGAAATAAAAATGATAAATATATCTTTAAGAATAAATGAGACTTTTCTTTAATGAATAGTTATGATAGGTACAGGAACAGACATTTGTGGCAGAGAAACATAGTTGCAATTTTGTCTATGCTACTAATTTAACTGCAGAGACTTTCTATAGGGGCTGTTTAGATTAAGTTCCAAATTGAACTGCTTCTACTATTTTCTGGTCCATTCTAAATTCATAATTCATTTCCCTAAGGCCCCAGCATTTTTATACTGTGTGTTCCTTTAGAGAATCATTTTGCTATCAGTCTTTAGTCTAATTCTGGAATGTCGGCAGCCATCATTGCTTATTTTTGTCTTTGCCCTACATCCGATGAAGTAAAGGTCAAGGAAATTATGTGACTTGCCCAAACCAATCCAGCCATATAATTTGTCCCCCACAGATTATGGGTCTACCATTTCAAATGTCTCCGATTTTAACCCAGGCGGAAAGAGCTGCAGGAGTGTAGGCTCTGTCCAGCTGGTGCCTTTGAGGAAATGCAAGAAGCCCAGTGTGCTTAGAGCTCTGACTTGGAAGGGAAGAGGGCCAAAAGACAGAACAGAAGAGGAGGGCAGGGGTCAGAGCATTTCAGGCCTTGTAGGCTGTGTAAGGATCTTAGACTATCCTAAGGCAATGGGAAGCCATTTGTAAATGTTATGTCCAGGGACCTGATGAGTGATGTGTTCTGCTGAAACGTACTGGCTGCCTGTAGAGAATAGCTTGGAGGCAGAGGCTGATGTACTGGACACCAGTTCATCAAACCCCATCGTCCCCATCCGAAGGAAGGCAGATTTAGTTGCAGGAAACTCTGAAACATATTGATTATCTTTTCTTCATTTTCCTTATGTCAGCAGGAAGGGTCATTGCATTATCTTTATTGTCCCTGGTTTCTGGGACCATAGGATGTTCCCATTTGCCCTCAGTCAGAGACAGCATCTGGCAAGGAAGCCATCATATCAGATGGTGGGTGGGCATAATAGTTAGCACACATCCTTCAGTCCTTTTGACCTTTTGCAATTCTCTGGTGGTGCTAACAGGCCTATTGCTTCTTCTCTTTGTGGGGAGAAGAGTCTGGATAGAGAAACAAAGGGAGTATAGCCTCTAATCCTCCCCTTCAGCAACCCAATTTTTAAGAGACAGTCTCATTGGACCACACACTATGGTTTGAAAGGCCAGGAATAGATCCTGTCCACCTCTCACCTCCTTGTGTTGGGTAGAAGTCAAAGCGCGGGTTAGTTGGGATGTGTTTTTTTTTTTTTTTTTTTTTTTTTTTAAAAAAAAAACATATGTTTACAGTATTTTGATGCTGCTTTCATAGATTACAGAGGAATCACAAAGTCTGGAGCTAAGACTTTTTTGGATTTGTGGGATACCATATTTATCTCCCTCTTTTCCCCTATAGGGTATTTATTATATGAGCTAGAATTAGAAACAAATGTCCTATGTCATTTTTTTCTAACTTTGAAATCTTCCTGGTACAGCATAGACAAATCAGTAAATCAACCCTCACCTTGAGTGCCTATTATACTTTAAAAAAAGGATGTTTCTAAATCTGGGTCTGACAAATCTGAGGAATTAAAATCAAAATGCAAGGAGACATTTCCTAAGACAAAACAAGCCATTTAGTACTATCCTTGGAGATCATTGGCACTGAATTAAAATGGAGTTGTAGTGCTTGGGATATAGCTCAGTTGGTAGACTATTTGCCTAGTATGCACAAAGACCTGAGTTTAATCCTCAGCACTGTTTACAATCTAATATGATAGTGTGCACACATAATCCTATGTAACCAGTAGGTGGAGACAGGAGGCAGAAGGAACAGAAGTTCAAGTCCTTCTTGGTTACATAGGGAATTTGAAACTAGAGGTCCTGCCTCAAAACCAAAACAATATTTCCCCATACACCTGAAGATAACAAAAGCAGAAGAAAAAAAGGGAGGGTGTTACAGTGGGGTTTCTTGGTCCTGGGCGGCCAGAGGCCCAGACTCACAGACCCTGCAGCCCCTGACTTCTTAGCCGCCCACCACTGCTTAGGCCCCTAGAAATGACTCAGACACTTATATTAACTTCATGCTGTTTGGCCTATGGCTCAGGCACATTGCTAGCTTGTTCTTACATCTTAAATCAACCCATTTCTATTAATCTTTCTTGCCACGTGGCCCGTGGCTCACCTGTGTTCTTTATATGTTGCTCTTTGGGCTTCTGGCTCCTTCTGTCTGACTCTGCCCTGCTCCTCCTACCTACTCTGATGCCTCCTCCGACTTTTCCTATGGTGCCTGTCATGGGCCAAAACAGCTCCTTTATTTAAAGATTGCTATTCATAGGATACAGAAAGACATTCCCACATCAGGAGGGTATCTCAGTTGGAAAAAATTTTGTCTTGAATTCTTTCTCTAGACTCCATCTAAAAAAGCTAGCTTTTTAAGAGTAATGCTTACTGCAATCTTACCACTAGGAAGGCAGACAAGTAGAGTCCTGGGATTTTCTGGCTAGCCAGCTGATTTTGCTTGCTAAGTTCTAGGCTAGTGGGAGACCCTGTCTCAAAAAAGGGATGAGTAGTCTTGGGAGAGCACTTTCCATGCAAATTAAGGGCCTGAGTTCAGAACCCCAGAGCCCATGTATGGCAATTTGAATAATAATGGCCCCCATGGGCTCATATATTTCAACACTTGGTCCTCAGTTGGTAGAACTATTTGAACAGTTTTAGAGATTTTCTTTTTTTTGGAAGATGTGTGTCACTGGGGGTGGGCTTTGAAGTTTCAGAAGTCCACACCATTTCCAATTAGCTCTCTCCCTCATGGTTGTGTTTTAAGATCTATACTATAAGCCTCTCTTCTAGCACCATGCCTGCATGTTACCAAACTCCGTGACATGATGATCATGGACTCGCCCTCTGAAACTGTAAATCCCAATAAGCTGTCTCATAAGCTGTTTTGGTTATGGTGCTTTGTAATGGAAAAGTAACAAGAAACCATGGAAAAACTGGGCAGATGCAGTAGGGCATGTCTTTGATCTCAGTGAACCTTCTGGCAAGATGGAAGGTAGAGACAGAAAATCTTTAGAAGTTCATGGGTCAGGTAGACTGGGATAAACATTGGGGAACAATAATGTGGATGGCAAAGATCAACACTCAAGATTGTCCACTCACCTCCACATATGCATCATGGCACTCACAGGTATAGACACATTCACACACATAGATACATACACACAAAAAGGTGGATAACATCAAAGAAATGATGTTGGAGCCTATCCTTTGACCTCCACTTGTATATATACATATCTATTTGCATACACTTGAACATGTACATACATGTACACACAACACACACACAGAGGGGGGAAAAAGGGAGGGAGGGAGAGAGAGAAAAAAAGAGAGAGTATAAACAAAACCAGTAAAGAAATGGAGTTGTAGTCTGATCAAAGGAAATCTTAAACTACTTTTCTTGAGTGGGATAATATTCTAGATATCAGGAATTACTTACTGGTAAGTGCTGTTGGTTTAAGGTAGTGGTTTTCAAAGTATATTTGCTTGACCTGCAAAATCAACATTACCTTGGAGTTAATAAAAAGTGGAAATTACACCAGGAGGTGGTGGCACACAACTTTAATCCAAGCACTTGGGAGGTAGAGGCAGGTGGGAATCTGAGTTTGAGGCCAGCCTGGTCTACAAAGCAAGTACCAGGACAGCCAGGGCTACACAGAGAAATGCTGTCTTGAAAAATCAAAAACTAACCAACCCAAAACAAACAACAACAACAAAAATAAGTGTAAAATCATAGACTCCATCCCAGACCTACTAAATCAGATACTCCAAAAGGTCCCAGCTATGTGTGCTTTACTCTTTTCTAATGGTTATGCCCTCTCAAGTTTGGACACCAATGGCTTGGATTAGAGAATGATGTGAAGGGAAACCTTGACTTTTCTAAGCTCTCCAACTTCCTCATCTCTGACTAGATACTCCAGGAACCCATATTCCTGGTCACAAAATACGATTACAGAACAAAGGAGAGAATGAGCAAACTCATTTCTCCACTGTAAAAGCAAGACTATATATAACCAGTTATGGTTAAAGGGTCTGTTGGGAAATTCCACAAGGGCACTGGTGTTTCTGGTATAGCACTAGGAGGCCTAGTTATCTTGCAAAGTAAGCAACTTGTGGAATTTTGCTAAATGTCTGAGAGTCGATTGAACAAGAGTTCCAGAATTGAGTCCGGGTCCAAATTGTAATTTTCAGTGGCTTATCGTTTTGGATAAGTTCTTAAGAGTTTTTTATTTTTATTTTTTAACCTTCAGAGTAGGATTAAAGATACATCTCTTAGACATGCTTGGGGGGTTATCTCTGTTCAAGAACAATATACTGGACACAGCACAGATGCTTACTAATCAACAATACTATTATTCGGTCCTTGGATATCTCAGGACTACCCAGAAGGTACAACTGCAAGGAGTATGTAATCATGCATGGCCTTTGCCTAAGAAGGTTGAAATTTGAGGCAGGGAAAAAAATAACTAGAATTTTTATTGTCAGTGTAACTCAAGGTAGATTTTAATGGTTTCAATTTCAGAGCAAGCTTTACATTGAATTATTGAAATAGGGAAGTTATTTTTCTGAGTTTAAATATATTGGCAGATCCATTGTAATACTGTGCTATCAAAGAGCAATGCTAAAATTTAAATTATTTTAACTATAACCTTTATAAGTGTAATTCTTATAAATTAACTCACTTATAAGTGAACATAATAAAAGAATTACTTTCCATCAGAGTTTTGAAGTATCTGGCAGTTTTATAAAATTGATTTTCTTCTGGACAAAGAGGTCCTTTGTGTTAATGGGGGGTATTTTTTGTTATGTGGTAACCTGTGATTTAGATGAATGAGTTAGAAGTTTTTAATCATCCTAAAATCATCCTTACCACTTTCACTTATAATAAGGCTAACCAACAATTATTAATTTTAAGATGATCATAAAAAATGAACAGATAAAAGTGTTCTAACAGTTTTTTCTCTATATGTAGGTAAGAGTTTTCCAGAAGACTGAAAAAATACAAGTTCATATTGTATTTTCAGTATGTCAAGCAGACTCAGTAAATCCTGTGTTTGATTGGCTGTAGGGCTAAGGAACTATAAAACTGAGTGTCATTCATTTGTGTAAAAATATGAGGGCTACAGGATCCATGGACCATGACTTGATTAACTTGAGTTTTATTTTTTAAAGGGAATAGTATCAGACTTCAGGAACTGATTTAGAGTCTCCATGTTTAACTGTATAAAGCTTTAATATCCAAGCTTTTGTGAGTTAGAAAGATAAAAACTAAATCAGTACAGTAAATAAGCCAAGGAGTCTTGAAAGCAGGCTAGTTTGAAGTCTTTTAAGCGTTACTCAAAGAAAAATCAGGCCATGGTGTAATAGTTATAGTACACACATATGTATATATATGTATATGTGTGTGTGGAGAGAGAGGAGAGACAGACAGACAGACAGATAGACACACACACACATACACACACACACACACACACACACAGAGAGAGAGAGAGAGAGAGAGAGAGAGAGAGAGAGAGACAGACACACACACACACACACACACACACACACACACACACACACACACACACACACGAGAGAGAGAGAGAGAGAGAGAGAGAGAGAGAGAGAGAGAGAGAGAGAGAGAGCAAGAGAGAGCATTCTATTCATTATGTATCTAGATGTGGAAACTTACAGTACAGATTTTGGTGTTCCAAAGATTTGAATTTTCATGTTCTTTCTCTCACTAGAATTATGAAGGTATTCTCTTTCATTTCTAAAGGTGAACTCTTGGCATAATCTAAATGAAATTTCAGAATTTATCCCATCGAAGCTAATGTGAAAGTTTTCAAGAGCAAATTAGGCAAATAGCTCCAGTATTCATTGGTCTATCTGCCTAAGGATTCCTTTCAGAGTGAGCACATGAAGCACAGGGAAATCTTAGACATCGCATAGGAGTTGGAGAAAGAACAGAGAAGAGGTGCCTTGTAAAGTTCTTCATGGTGTTGGATCAGTACCAAGGTTCTTGATAAATTTTTACTCATGTACGTCAACCTTGCACATATGGAAATTTTAAGACTATATTCACTTATTCATTGGGCAGATCCTAAATGTTGCAGACTTGAAGTAACTTATCTTAACTGTCTGTGGCTGTTATGAACTTCTGATTTACAAGGGTACTATGTCCTCAGGAATCTCATCATCCTTTGAAATTTTCTTCTTAGTTCTACAGTGTTCAACAAATGTCATTTGAGTAGGAGGAGTAGATCAAGGGAACAGAGTTGATGCTCTTTGGACTGCCAAGTTAAAAAGAAGAACATGGAGATTTTTCCTCTCAGAACAGAAAAACAGCATTGAAAAGGGGTGATTAATCTGCAACAATTGGTAAAATTAAACTTCTATCAATGGAAACAGATAAATGAAGTCTTGGATGATACAGACTGGAATGTGAACAAAACCAAAGATTATGGTGCTAGCATGGCCAGGATATTGCTCATGGTAAAAAGAAATGATAAAAGTAGTCAGTTCAGTTTTTCACACTTTTTGTGAAATTGGATAAAAATTTCTGTCTTTTCTTTTCAGAAATTCAAGTCAGAAAGTCTTTGCTAAGCATTAGCTTTGTGTGCCATGCTCTAGGCCTTGGGTCTTCAGACTTGACTGTGATCAGTTCTTTGCTTAAAAGAGTAGTCAATCTACTAGAGAATCACCATTATCAATGCCAACTTTTTACATTTATAACTTGTCTTTGTTTTACAGTTTTTTTAATTCAAAAAAATTCATACGATATATTCTGGTTATGATCTCACCTTCCCAATTCTTCACTAATCTACTCTACCTCCCAACTTTATATCTCTTTTCTCTTTAGCAAATAAACAAAAATAAAAACAAGGAAAAAACCCACAAGAAATACATACAATGCCCATGAAAAAAAAAAAAAGGAAAACTCTAGCCAAAATTAAAAGACACAGAGAAAATATCCATATTAGAGATGAAGGGGGAGAAATTACAACAGACAATGAGGAAATTCAGAGACATATCATACTTATAATACATATGTATATATGTGTATATGTATACATGTGTGTGTGGTGTGTGTGTCTGCGTGTGTATCCCTCCAAATCAGCATTAGTAAGGCTCATATGAACTCACAGAAACTGAAGCAGCATGCACAGGGTCTACATCAGTTCCTCTGAACTTATATTAAGGCTTCCAGTTTAGTATTTTTATGACATTCTGAAGTGTGTGAATGAGTGAGTCTCTGCTTTTTATCCATTGTCTTGAGTTTTTCTTTTTATTTTGGTTTTCTTGTCAAACTCCAAGGTGATATATTTTGTTTTATTATATTTTATTTTGGTATATTTAAAAATGGATGAATGAATGAAAACCTAGCCACCAGGGTAAAGTTTAACAGCTTAACAGTCATTTATACCTTCTGGAAGAGACAAAATTAGATTTCTCCAATGGAATGATATTGGGTATATGTCAACCACTACAGGGCATGCCCCATATTTAGGAACATTTAACTAATATATAATGGACACCACAATTTTATTTGTGTGTGTGTGTACTTTTATTTAGTTACAGTTTGGTGAGTTTTTAATTTTTAAGAATTTTTTGGGTGGGGTGGTGCTTCATTTTTTTCTTGATTTGGCCTATTTTTGTTGTTGCATTGAGCTTTTGTTTATGCTTTGAGAAGGAACTTAAAGTTGCGTGGGTAGGGAAGAAAAGAGGATCTGGAAGGACTTAGGGGAGGGGAAGAATATGATCCAAATATATTTAAATTTTAAAAGTATTTTAAATAACATAAATATAATAAAATAACTGTTTTTACTTATTCTATACAAAATAAAAATGTTTTTATAATAAAAAAAATACCTGTGCTCTACCAACCCAGAAAACCTAATGCATAATTTTTTTCAACATATACATCCCACCAAGTTTATCAAGATCAAATAATCTATGAAATTTAAACAGAAATTAAAAATCTCTCAAACTCTTCCTATCTTCCAAGCAGGGGGAAAAAAACCAAGACCAGAAAGATTCAGTGTAGAATTCTATGAGACCTTCAAAGAATAATTAACACTGATACTTCCAAGATTATTCTGCAAGTAGAAACTGAAGGACTATTTCCTGATTCTTTTCGTGATTACTCAGATACCTAATCTACACAAAGATCACCTCCCCCCAAAGAAAATTACAGACCAATATCCCTTATGAACATAGGTACAAAAATTGTCAATAAAATATAAGCCAACCAAATACAAGAATATTACAATAATACATCAAAAATATTATTCACCATGATCAAATAGACTTCCTCTCTGAGATGTAGGAATGGTTGAACATATATAAATTAATAAACATAATCTACCATATAAACAGACTGAAAGACAAAAACCAGGTAATAATCTCATTGGATACAGAAAGGGCCTTTGACAATCCAACATTCCTTCATGATAAAAGTCCTATAGAGACTATGGATACAAGGAACATACTTCAGCATAGCACAGCCAATATTAACCTAAACAGGAAGAAGCTCTGGGAATTTTCACATTCTTCTCACATATTCAATACAGTACCTGAAGTCTTAGCTAGAGCTAGCTGTCTCATTGTTCTAGGTAAGACACCAAGTCTGGATTTTTTTGTTGTTTGCCATAATTTTTTCCCTTTCTATATCTAATTGTATTAATTTGGATCTTCCTTTTTGTCTTTTAGTTAATTTGGTTAAGGGTTTATCAACATTATGATTTTCTCTAAGAATCAACTCTTAGTTTCACTGATTGTATTGTTTGTTGTTGATTCTATTTTATTGATTTTGGCTCTGATTTTATTTCCTACTGTCTATTATTTTGGGGTGTTATTTTTTTCTTGTTCTAGAGCAGTTCTCAACCTTCCTGATGCTGTGACCCTTGAACACAGTTCTTCATGTTGTGCTGACCTTCGACCATAAAATTATTTTTGTTGCTACTATGCACCTATAACTTTGCTGCTGTTATAAATTGTAATGTAAATATATGATATGCAGAATATCTGATATATGTCCATTGTGAAAAGGTTGGTTGACCAAACACATTGCAAGCCACAGGCTGAGAACTGCTGTTCTAGAGTTTTAAGGTGTGCTGTTGTTACTAATGTGAAATTTCTCCAAAATGTGTTAGGCAGTTAATACTATTAACTTCTTAAAGCTGCATTCATTATGTTCTGTGAGTTTGGGAATGTTGTATATTAATTTTCATTCAGTTCTAGAAAGTATTTATTTTTTAAATTTCTGTGTTGACCCATCTTTCATTCAGCAATGAATTGTTGAGTTTCCATAAGTTTGTAAGCTTTATGTTGTTTCTGCTGTTGAAGATACAGCTTCAATTCATGGTACTCTGATAGGATGCAGGATGGTATTTTAATTTTCTTATGTCTGTTGAGATTTGCTTTGTGTCCAAGTATGTGGCCTCTTTTCAAAAAAATTCAATGTGGTGCTGAGAGAGAATATATTCTTTTGCGTTTGGGTGACATATTCTAAATATGGTAGGTCCATTTGACTTATGACCCCCAGCATTTCTGTTTATTTTTTATTTTATTTATTTATTTTTTAGGATGGTGAGGCATGTGATTTGGATGCATCAGAATTATACATCTTGTGTACTAATATAATTGTTAGTCTGTGTCTTTTTTTGAGATTTGATGTCATTAATACTGAGGGTCATCAATGAGTAGTGTTTAATTTATTGATTCTTGCTATTTTCTTGTTTTGCTTTGCGTTTTCTCCCTCTTTTGATTTTCTGGTCTGCAATTATTTATTTAGCTGTGTCTTCTTGGTTGTGGTTTGTTTCTTCAGACTTTGGTTTTCTTCCTAATACCTTCTGTTGAGATAGATTGGTTGATACTGCTTGAGTGTGACTTTATCATGGAATATCTTGTTTTCTTCATCTATGGTGATTGAAAGTTTAGCTGGCTATAGTGGTCTAGGCTGATGTCTGCAGTCTCTTACAGTTTGCAGGACATCTGCACAGACCCTTCTGGCTTATGGAGTCTCCATTGAAAAGTCAGGTGTAAATCTCATAGGTCTGCCTTTATATGGCACTAGACTTTTTTCTCTCATAACTTTTAATGTTCTTTATTCAGTATTTTAATGTTTTGCTTATTATGTGCTGTGGAGAATTTCTTTTCTAACCAGTCTATTTGGTGTTTTGGTGCTTTTTGTACCTTGATAGGCACCTCTTTCTTTTAGGTTGGGAAAATTTTCTTCTATGTTAAGAGTATTTTCTGTATTTTTGATCTAGGTTTCTTCTCTTTCCTCTGTTCCAGTATTCATAGATTTTTGTCTTAGTGTTCCAGAGTTCCTGGATGGTTTATCCTAATTTTTTAGAATTTCATTTTAGATTTAAAATTATCTTTGAGTGAGCTATTGATTTTTTTCTATCTTGTCCAGAAAGCTTGAGATTCTCTTTTCTTTGTCTTGTAGTCTGATGGTGAGGAATACCTCTGAGGTATTGACTTCTTTAATTTTCATTTTCTTTTTTTTTTGAGTTTAGGCTTTCTTTAATTATCCCTTTTATTTTTCTTTCTTTTTTTGAGGCAAGGTTTCTCTGTGTAGCTCTGGTTGTCTTGGAACTCACTATGTAGACCAGGCTGGTCTTGAAATCAGACATCCACCTGCCTCTGCCTCCCAAGTGCTAGGATTCTTTATTGAATTCTACTTATACATCTTGAATAGTTTATTATTATTTTATTCACCATCACAGACTTCATTAAGGGATTTATTCATATTTTCTTTAAGGCCCTTAAAGATATTCATAATCAGTATTTTAAAATCTCTGTCCTGTACTTGAGCTATATTGCATTTCTCATGACTTGCTGCAATAGTTACTGACTGTTGGTGGAAGCACATTGTCTTGGCTGTTTATATTTGTGATTTTTTTCACTAGTCCTAGGTACCAGGAGTTATGACATTTGAAGTAATTTTTTTTTTTTGGTTTTTATATCTAGTCTTGTCTTTGTAGGGTGGGTGATCTGTTCTTTGGTTGCTGTGTCCACTTTGGATCCTAGAAAAGTATGTTGACTGTGAGGATCCCTAATAGAGTACTTTGACAGGTCAGTAGGTGGCAGAAAGGCATGAAGATGGGCCAGGAGGAAGGCTGAGAGGGTATGTTGGAAATTGCTAGGGGGATTGTTCAGAACCAAGAGGCAGAATTCCCAAGAAATGGAGGTGTGATGGGAGACAGGATTCCTGCTGTTAGGATGAAAAGTTACAGCCCACTGTGGATACTTTGGGGGTCTATAGTAAAAAGTGTTTCTGAGGATAGGCAGCTGACACAAAGGAATGGAGATGGGCAAGAAGGGAAGGCTGAGCAGGTTAGTTAGAAAGAGGTTTCATACCAAGAATGTCAATATCATTTTTCATGCCCAAATGTATTTGTGATACCATTTGAGATGAAATGACCAACATATCTTCCTTATTAAACCCTTTTCATCATTCTTCCCTAGTAAGGTCAACCTTGGTTACCCATTCCATGGATGAAAAGAAATTATAAATGGGCTGTACATATTAATTTGAAGCAATGAATATTCTATATGAAAGTGTAGGCCATTGTCATGATTTAAAAATAGATCTTTTTTTTAAAAAACAGTATTAATCATAGAGAGAGAAATGAACACATTTAACTACATTAAAATTCAGAATTTCAGCTCATCACAAAATACTGGCAAGAAAATAATAAGTACATAATGGGAGAAGATTTTGTAGTCTTCAAAAAGGAGATGTGGAGACTTTATGAGGATCTTTTATAAATCAAAAAAGAAAAAGTTACATTATTCAAGTATGTGAAACAGTTTTGCATAAACACTGGACTTGGAGGTAAGGCTCAGTAGTGTTCAGCATACACCAGGTCTTAGGTTCAGTGGAAGTCCACAAAACCAAACAAAAATATCAAACCAAAAAGGATAATCCTGTTTGGGGGAAGTGATAAGAAGTGTGTGTTGGGCGGGGTACCATAAGGCTTCTGGGATTTTGGTAACAATTTTGTTTACTTCTGTGTGTTTGCTTTGTAGAATACTATCAAATTATGACTTGTGCATTTTTCTTTTAAGTGCAGTTCTTTTTATTTTTGAGATAGGGTTTCTTTGTGTAGACTTGGCTGTTCTAGAACTCACTTTGTAGACCAGGCTGGCCTAGAAATTAGAAGGATCTGCCTGCCTACTGAGTGCTGGGATTAAAGGCTTGTTCTGCCACCACCACCCAGTTTACTATATACAGTTTTAAGACACATTTTTTAAAAATTAGTTTTTTTAATTTAAATTTTTTTCCATATCTACCACTGGCTCCCTCCTCCCAGTCCTCCTTCATCTACCCTGACCCCAGTTTTAAGATATCTTGAAGAGAGCAATTTCTCCAGCCAATTTTGAAGTTTGAGGTAGGCTGTTATAATATTTTATGAATTGTCATTTTTTAAGAAAGAGAAGGAAGGATTGAAAATACTTCCCTAAACAACACTGGCTATGTTGGGAAAGCCCTGCCTAGGTACTATGAGCCCTTTCCACATTCTGCAGACATTTTAATAACTTGAATAATTGCCTGTGATAGGCAGGTATTATTTTCTGCTTATTAATGACTCTCCAGACTTGATATTATTCCTCTTCTTACTAATTCATATGCAGAGATAAAGAAAATGGCACTGGGAGCTGATTGCCACATCACTGCCTGCATAGCAATACTTTTCTGCATGCTGTAATACAGAGAGAAAGGGAGAAGGGAAAGGATATGACAATGAGCTCCCACTGGCCACATCTGTTTGAAAAGTGAAATTCTGGTACAGAAATCAGAATTTTGTTGGATGTAAATTTGTGACATTTGTGCATGGTTAGGATTTTAGGACTAACTAATTTGTTCCAAATTTGTATTTCCTCTTCTTCCTGTGATCTACAGTATGTTTTGGAAAAACAAGTAAATATTAAAGACTGGTGCTTCATTTTTGCTCCTCTGGTTTGTTTCTTGATCCTTTAGGTACTCATGTTTTCAGCCTGTAGAGTGTTTATAACACTGGAACATTGTCAGAACCTAAAATGATTTTTAAAAAGTGGCCACCAAAAGGAGTGGCATTATTAGGAGGTGTAGTCTTGTTGGAAAAAGTGTGTCACTGTGGGGCTGGGCTTTGAGGTTTACTATGCTCAGGATATAGCCCAGCCCAGTGCTATGTCTACTTGCTGTTGCCTGCAAAATGTAGGATTCTCCAGCTGTTTCTCCAGCACCAAGTCTGTCTGTATGCCACCATGCTCCACATCATGATGAGAATGAACTGAAACTCTGACACTGTAAGCGATCCACCTTAATTAAATGTTTTCTTTATAAAAAGTTGCTGTGATCATGGTATCTCTTTACATCATAGAAAAACTCAAGACAGAACCCTAAATGAAATTTGGATTATTTACCTTTGAATGTGTTTTTCCAATAGCCTAATGACTGTAACCTGCATAAGCAATCTAGCAGAAAGACGTGTGAGATGGCTTGAATGGAAGTATGTATGGATGTGATTTGTTAATGTTTGTTGAAAAGAAAAAAAAAACCCACAAGAACAAACCGCCTTTATTTCTGGAACAAGTTATCTAATGTTTCTTGCTTTGATGATACATAGACACATCAAACTAGTAATTAAAAATGTTCACACTCAACCAGAGTTTAGTTTGCTAGAATCTACCTATTGTCATGAACTTTGTTTATGTACAGGTGCTCATATAAAAGCCAAGTAGTCCTGGAGAGACTGTTCAACACTGAAGAACAGTTTGTGGACCCAAGTTCAGTTCCCAGCACTGAGATTGGACTTCTCGCACCTACCTGTAACTTGAGCTCCAGGGGATCCATTGCCCTCTTTGTTGGCACTTGCAAACCAATGTACACACACACACACACACACACACACACACACACACACACACACACACACACACACACTAAGAGAGAGAGAGAGAGAGAGAGAGAGAGAGAGAGAGAGAGAGAGAGAGAGAGAGAGAGAGAGAGAGAGAGAATCTTAAACATAACAAAATAAAACCATGGGCAAGATCTTTATATTGTAGTTTTTGAAATGTGGAACTTGGAGTTTAGAAGTCAGCCCTTTTAGGAATGTGTGATTATTTTTTTAATAAAATTGATTAGCATTGTACATTGTGCCTTGAACTCTTCAGAGAGACATAGGAATATCTTTCTCACTGATTTTGGAGGGTATCAAATGTGTTCCCTGTCAGCAGCAGTTTTACATAGTGGAAATAGGCAGTGCCAAAGGAGCAACAGTCACTGTAGGGATCTATCAACTTGGCTTCATGATGGTAAATTGATACTTTCAAGTCAATTCAGGTCCCTCTCTCCGCTAAAAGAAGTTTGCCACTGAGTCCTGGCTTTCTTCTTTCCTTATTTGAAAGAAGAGTGATAACAACCTTTTTCTTTTACCTTCAAATACTCTTATTAATGATTTAATAAATAGAAAATAATTTTTCAAGTTTGTCTGGCAAACAGTTTTTGTACATGGCCTCACGACTTTGCATTATGAATGAACACATTTTCAGACAATTTGGATAGGTTTTCCAACCTCAATTCTTTATTTCCTGTTGTGACAACTTTTTTTTTTTTTTCATGTACATGGTATGTTTATGTAACACCACTAAAACTTGTAAGGGGAATTTTTTTCCTGGCGACCTCCCTGAGAGGCTGCAAAAAAATTGTAAGAAACTTGACCCAGATGAAATCACCTCTATTGAGAGTATTGCTTGGTACGGAAACAACAGACTGAATTACTTTTGGTTCTTTAATAAATGAGTCTGCTTTCTTTTGTGTAGGTGGCAGAAGAAATTAACTCTGGCAGAAAATCTAGCCTCAGATAAAAGTTGAACTTCGGGATTGTTTTTGAATTAGAAGATCTTGGGTTAAATAATGTTTAGTTGTTTTTATTTGTATCCCAAGCAGCTTGGAATCCTGCTGTCTGCACTCCCTGTATTTTTTTTTTAGAGCTTTATGTCTTTGCACTTAATTTTCTGGAAGCTGACCTTCAATTTGAAATCATACACTGGCAGATACTAATGAATCACATTTTCACCTTCCTAGCACTTCTGGAAAAATCAGTCAGTCGAAGGCGGGACACTGAAGCTGTACAGAAAGCCAAAATCCTTTATTCATCCTGCATGAATGAGAGTGAGTAATAAAGAAAATAAATATTTATGATCCTTAAACTTCGGAATTCTATTAATGTTAAAAGTATTGTTAAGAGAGAACTAAAATTCTATTAATGCTTCAAGGTATTATTTAGGCAATACATTTTCAAAACTGAATGAGTCTTTCTTAGTCAATCTGTGACTATTGTAGTGGAAAAATAATTTTTAAAGATCTTTTGGTTTTATTATTTTATGTTTGCAATTGTGAGCAGATGTGTGAGTGTGCACATGAGTCCATGAGTGCAGGTGGAAGTCCAGTGAGATTGTAGGAGCCCTTGGAGTTGCAGTTTTATACAGTTGTACAATGCCCAGCATGAGTATGGAACTCAGGTCCTCTCCAAGAACAGCATGTGCTCTTAATAACTGAGAGACCTTTCCAGACCCAAGAAAATAATCTTTTTTTCTGTGACTGGATTATTTGGGTATCAGTTCCTATATAAGAAATTTGGGTAGGACAACAAGTATCTAGTACAAAAATCAGAATCCATATCCATACCAGGTCTGGCTCAAGCAAAAGACTGCAAAGGTATATACTTAGGAGAATTATGTTTCATAGAAACTATTGGAACCTAGTGACATCAGATTTCCAGGTATGCCAGACTTCTACTTAGCATTCTTGTTGGGAGACAAAGGCACCAAGGTGATCTTTAAAGGCCATTCTGGAGTTTAATCAAGTGCTTCAAAGAGTGTTTTAGTTGATTTTGGATTTGGGGATGTCATTTGATATGCTAGTAACACCTATCCACAGGGATTCCCTTGTCTTAACTGCACCATATTTTAATTACGATTATCTTTGGTGCCAATAGTAACTACCACTGGCTTAATTTCATTCATTGGCTGGGGTCTATGCAGTGAGCCCATCTTCATTATAGAGAATATCCAGAAGGTTTACTGAAGTGTGTGATAGGTAGTTCTGTTTATATAGTTATTCCTAATCCACTCCGCTCACCCTCTCCTGAACAGCTGAAGCTTCAAGTGAAGGATCTTATAGGAATTTCCTCTTAAGAAGATAAATTTGCACTCTAGCTTGGTGATCCAGTTTGCAATTCATTTTCATTGTATTGAATCAAGGTCTCATGGAGCCCAGGTGGACTTTGAGAAGTCACTGTGCAGTTAAGGTGGCCTAAAATTTCTGATCCTTCTGTTCTTCTCAAGTTCAGGCCTTAGAGGCAAGGACCATCACATCCAGCTTTTAGTTTACAATTCTAACTTGCCCTTTGTATCTACTCTCTTTCAGAAGCGATTGAAAAAGCAGATGCCAAGCCACTGCTCCACATCTTGCGGCACTCACCTTTCCGGTGGCCTGTGCTTGAAGCTAATATTGGTCCTGAAGGGGTTTGGTCAGAGAGAAAATTCAGTCTACTGCAAACGCTTGCAACATTTCGTGGTCAATACAGCAATTCTGTCTTCATCCGTTTGTATGTGTCCCCTGATGACAAAGCATCCAATGAACATATCTTGAAGGTATAGCCGGGTGGCTGCTTGTTCACGCTAAGATTAGCCCTTTAGGGTGTCTTTTTCTTTTCTTTTTGTATATAGAGTCTCAAGTATCTTGGGCTGGCCTCAAACTTGCTGTGTATCCCAGGATGACTTTAACTCCTGCCCCCTGCCTCTACTTCCTCAGTACAGAGATTACAGGTTTATGAAATGCTGGAGAGTGTACCTCATGAATGCTAACTGTGCTACAATTCCCAGTGTGGGTGCTTTCCTAAAGAAAGAAATTCATGCCAGCTTAATAAAATTATAAGGTTAAAATCCAGCTGAGTAGAATCTAGAATTATGCCCTGCTACAAGATTTGTAGAATGTCGATCATTAGCCAAGTACTGTCAGTCTTTCAGGAACCCTGTGAGTGGCTTTCAAGCGATCCATGCTCTTACTCTCCAATGGCTTCTCAGAGCATGTAAACTCCAGCTGGGAGAGGTCTCTGGCTCTTCTGTGATGATAGAAAACTTTCTGAACTCTATTCTTTCCCCTACCCCCTCGTTCTTCTGACAGAAAGGATAACACATGCCAGATTCCTTGTTCCTCTTTCAGGAACAACTTTGTGTGACGCCTACTTCCCCATTGTCAAATTCAATCTGAATCTGTCCTCCTCCCTTTTAAAAGGTAAAGCAGAATTTATTCTCTAAGTACATGTTCTGATGGGAGAATGAGCAGAAAGGCAGGGAGCAGTTGGATGTGCCCTGAGGTAGATTGCATTGGTGAAATTAGGAGGTTGTCAGAAAGTTATAGACCACAAAAATTTTATTAATGAAACAGGGTTGTAGGAATTCAAATATTTCCCATCATTTTATGCATTCACCCTGCTGCATTTTTCTTCTTCCATATAAGAACAATAATGATGCTATTGAACATTGATTTCTACTCTAATCTGTGTCGCACGAAAGAATGAGACTCAGGGATAGATCTCTGAAGAAGTTGGAGATACTAGAGAGAATAAACACCACAGTCAGATCTTACCCAGCTGTCTTCTAGCTTCCTCAGCCTCGGTTCCCTTGGAAATGCTTCCCTCTGTGTTTCAATCCTGTCTTAAGTACCCTTTCATAAACTAAGGCATGGCTCCACCACTGCCTACTTGGGAGCCTGGAATTCCTTCTATAATCTGAAGTGACCTTGACTCAGTTGGGATTAAGGGTGTAGGTCACCACTCCCAGGATACTCCCTGTGCTGGGATTAAAGGTGTGAGTTACCACTCTGATTTTCCTAGACTGACTGTGGTTGGAGCTCTGGAACTTCTGGAGCTTTTACTAACCCCCCACATAGACTGTGGGTAGATTCCCTTTTATATCTCCAAAACTTCTGAAACTTTTATTGAATCCCCACAAATCTGCCCTTCATCAAAGCAGAACATATTAATGATACCTCAATATAAAAACTGTAGACTATAAAACCATTTAGTGTATTTCTTCATCCAAAATGAGCCACTTCTCCAAAATTCAAAACCATGGAGTTTTTTGTCTTTTGATTTAAGTAAGAAGTGAGCAATGTGTTTTCTATAAAGGGACAGATGGTACATATTTGAGGTTTTGCCAGCTATCTGGTCTCTATTGCAACCATTGAGCTTTGCCATTGTACCTGGGATAGCAGCTTTAGATGGTGAATGGGTATAACTATGTGACGAGTTGACCTGAAGGTTGTAGATTCCTGACCTCTAAGTGTAGACACTGATAAGTATCAATTAAAAAACTTTGGCTGTTGAAAGAATTCTCACTCAGAAGGAAAGTTTTAGTTCCAGAGACAGCTGTGTGTTTGTGTTGGATGATGAAATAGCAACATGGTATTGAGCCATCTTGTAATGCTATTAAATGAGACACAATGATGGTTGCAATCCAATCAGCCCATTTTATGTTGAGAGAGTACTCAAAATTTTAAAGCCAGATTTTAAGACTATTATTCTCAATGGTAGAACTATTATGCTATTCTTCAAAATACTTTAGATAATGTTTTAAAGTAGGAAAGAGACTGTCATTCAAATGTAATTTACACCCTATGTGGAGTGGTAGATGATTTTGATTAACACAGTGGTGCATCATTGCAAATGGTAGCTTTTATTTTCCACCCATTTCTGTACCTAGACAAATAGTGGACCTATTTATTTCATATTTTATCATGAAGGAAACTACAAACTAAAATAAAAATGAACGATAAACACCTATGTATTTATGAACCCAAATTCAATACCCTCAACGCTGTGCTATTTTTACTCAAACTTCTTTTTAGAGTCTGGAACATTTTATAGCATATCTAAGATGCATCTTTTCACTGTGAATACTTCATTACCTGAGCTAATGTGAAGGACTCTTACCATACCAAAATGTAATCATAATTTCATACTTAACATCTAACATACAATTAATTTTTAATTTTCCTGATTATATTGAACTTTTTTTTAATATATTGGCAAGGATGGCATCCAGGGCCTCATGCATACTAAGCAAGTGTTCTACCATCAAGCTATACCTTCATCCCCTCAAATGTGTCCTTAATAAACCCCAACCAGAACCAGCTACATTTTGATTGAGGCTAAATTAAGAGTCAATCACATGTGCATTTTTAAAGTCTGATTTAATCTACAGTAGTCACCACCCTCTCTTTGTTTTTTTAAACCACATTTATTTGCTAAAGAAACTGCATTATTCTTCTATATATTTTCTCCACAATCTGGATTTGATTGATTTCAGGATAAACATATAGTCAATGAGACAAAGTTCTCCCTTATAGAAGAACAGTTTGAAAATTCATAACTGCCTGTAACTCCAGGTTTAGATGCCTTCTCTGGTTTCTGTCAGTATTTGCACCCTTAGGTATCTATCTACATACATATACACTTACATAAACATCGTTATAGTTTAAAAATACTTATCATTACTATTTTAATTATGAATGTGCCTTTTAAAGATAGAAAAAAAAGAGATGATGTTGTGAGTGCAGATGCTCTTGGATCTTAGGCTTCCAGTGACCTCAGATTTCCTGGAGCTATAGTTAAAGAAGGTTTTGAGCTATCCAACATGTATCCTGGGAACTGAATCAGGTCTTTTGCAAGAGCAAACACTATGTGCTCTTAAAAACTGAGATAATTTTCCATCCCACATACACCTAATTAAAATAAAATAAATCAGAATAAACAAAAGGGATAGATTACTATTACCTAAATCTTCAAAGAGCCGGGGAATTTAGGAAACTATATTCATGAGTTAGGTCAATGTTTGGGAAATTTATGGAGTGGTGTCTCTAGAACTCAACTGTCATGGTAACATTGCTAAAAATGGGGAAAAAAGATATTGTATGCCTCTTGATAACAGTCAGTAGTAATACACCATCACCCAAGACGTTGTGTCAAAACTACAAACAAAACAAAAAACTCCTTAAAACTAGTTCAATGTCTACTTCTAAATCCAATTTATAGAAAAATAAGAGAAGAAGAGAAACATGGTAACAGCTTAACTTGCACACTTAATATTCAATTACACTGGTCCTAGAAACACTGTCAATAATATAAGAAGGCACTACTTATTATTGCTTTCTTTTGCTAAGATGGCAGCTTATTCCAAACTGGGGTGATTAAGCGCTGCTTGGCATTTGAATGCAGCCCCAATTGGCTTTAGTTCTATCCTGTTTGTACCAAATCACAAGAGTGAATTTTCATACTTCTTAATTAGCCTCCTCCCCCAAACAACATAGAGCTACAGTTTTTATAGTCATGAATCAGTTTTAAGCATGTGTCTAGAGATAACAGGAACAATTTTGCTCTGAGATCTGTATGGAACCCAATTAACCTGACAACAAAGTTCATGTATTGGTGGCTACTAAAGTTCTAGAACATGTGTGTAGCATTGGCTATTCTAAATTTCTGGGGCCCATGAAATGGTTCTGCAGGTAAAACCTTTCTGACAGGCCTGGTGATCTATTCAATCCCTAGAACCCACATGCTGGAAGGATAGTTCTTTCCCCTGCAAGTTTGCAAGTTATCTTCTGACTTCCACATGTACACATGACACACATGTATACATACAGACACACTCTAACAATAATATGTAAAAATTTAATTGTTAAATATAAAATGTAAGTAAATGTGCACTTGGAGTTCCCAAATACATTTTAGATTTTGTGGGGCATAATTTGGAAAACAGTTGTGTAATGCCAAGGGTTGGCTCTGGTGTTAAGGACACTGAGGCTCTTGGTTCAGCTTTGAGAGTTTCTCATTATCCTACTTGTGCCATTTCATCTCTCTTGAATCTCATTTTATCTGTGGGTAAGGAAGATTAAATTACCATTTACTTGTCATTGATGTTATTTGGTTTAGATCACTTGAATTTTGTGAGTTTCAATAGAAGATATTGGTCTATAATGGCATATGACAAGAGGCTCTCTTTTCTTGAAACATGGCCCATCAACTACGAGCCAGGACCATTTGAACAGTGCCTCTCATCAATTTGAATAGTTGACATGCCTGTTTGATCTGTGATTTGGCTGTGTAAGAAACAGACTAACTTGACCTTGAACATGTACCCACTTTATTGTTAGTGGGTTAGTATATGGTGCCTCTGGGTGTGGAAAATGTACTCTTTTCAATGGAAGAATATGTCTTCATCCTCAAGATATGCAGATTGGCCCACATACTGTTTTTTTTAAGCTCCCCTGTGTCAAGATGGTAGATATCTGCTATGGATTTCAATAGGAAGAAACAACAGAAAGGCATATTCTAAAAACATCACATGCCTCCTGTGTTTATGCTTGTCTTAAGCCTGGTGATAAGAAGAGTAAGAATTTAAGGAACAACGAAAAATGGAATGTGTAATCTTGAAAGACTCTTTGGAAGGTCAAGGTTGTCCTAGAATAAGACAACTCAAAGTCATTGCTATTCTATGACCTGCATTTCTCTGGCTCTCAGCAAAATTCATGATGTCAACCAGAGAAATTCTCCTAGAAATGAAGTTTCTCTAATGCTTTGTTTTTCCTTTCCTATATTGTAATTTTCAGGTATTATTTTCTCTCCTAAAACACCTTATTGTAATTGTCATACCAATTATAATTGGACAATAATCACATCTTCACTTCAATGTATCTGATTTTCTAAAATGCTACTTTTTTAATGTAGCCTGGACTATTCTATAACTCAATCTTTAGCCCTAGCCCTAAATGGTCTGTATCATGTGCTAGTCCACGTGCCTCTCAAGTGTTGGAATGAACATTCTCTTTCCTTTTGAAATTGAAGCAGTCATATCATAACTGCAAGGACTTAAAAAACTAGAGCAATACCATGTACTTGTGTGGGTTTCTTGAGAAGACTTTGCCTCAGGAGTTTGTCTGTTTCTAATGAGATTTAGTTGAGTGACCTTATACAATCTGTTGGTGTATTGAAAATGTTCCCTAGAAACCATAACAATCTGAAAGTTTATAAAAGGTCTGGTCACTTGAATTATCTAAACTTTTACCTTCCATGGGTTTAACTGCTTTTATGAGAGGAACCTTTGACTTTTATTTTGATATTATCTGTATAGTTACCTTTCCTGTAATACTAGAGCTCACAAGAGTAGCTGAATGATCCAATTTTAATTGAAAGCCAAAGCATCTTAATCAAAATATTTTGTTTTGTGATTCTAGCTTACTACAATTTTGGAAGAAACAATGGCAGATTGGGAATTAGAGGCGGATGAAGCCAGAATGGCTTGTGACTTGATTATTTTAGGCCAATTAGCAATATACAAATGCTGGAAGGATGTTTTGAATGCATTTTACTAAAAAAAATGCCAGCATGTCCTAAAATGTTATAATAGCACCATTATAACTTGGCCTTTTCTAGACTTTGCTGTGTGTGAAGGAGATTGTCACAGAACACTATAATTTTATATAGATTTTATATATGAAAGGGGATAAAATACTTGAGATTAAAGTTGTCTATTATTTATGTTTCTATCAAATATTCTTAACTTTGCAGAGAAGGTTCTAAAAGTCACAACGTTTTCTCCAAAATGTCCGTTGATCCTTTTTGAGTAAAAAGAGACACTATTTTTGAGGTGGGGATGTACAAAGCCTAATGTATCAGCTCCAACCAGATGGGCATTTTCAAAGCACTGCAATGATGTGGGCAGTGGATCTGGGAACAGGAGGCAGTTTTACTATGAGCTCTGTTTACTCTTGTGAATTTGAGAAAATTATAAATTCTCTGGCTTTTGTCAGATAATTTCTAATATCTATTCCAACTCAGGTAGCCTTGTACTGTTTAGTGATGGTGAAAACTCAAAGGTAGAAAGCACAAATCGGAAAAGCAGGAGGCAGGTCTCTGATAGTAGGTCTCTTAAAGTGCCTATTTGCATGCAGTTCTGAATGGAGTGGAGTAATTTTTGTGATGGTGACACAAACTGCCAATGAGCCCATGATTCTTGCTAATATGGTACACAGCAATTTAAAATGTCAATAACATGCTTTCTATTTGTTTCTTCTACTGTTTTGTTTGTTCTTTCTGTTTTTGTTTTAACAGCTGGACCAAGCAACACTCTCCCTGGTTGTGAGGGAAGACTTCCTTGATAACAGTACTGAAGCCAAATCTGTAAGTTTTATTCGTGTTCAACTACATATCTTGTCTGGCTGCTGTTTGATTTATTGGTTGTGATAAGATGTCTGCTTCTTTCCTCGAAGTTATCATCATAACTTTACTGAACACATTCCAGTGCAGTAAACTGTGGGATGCAGCTCTCATGAGGATTGCATATCACATATCCTTGATATCAGATATTTATATTACAATTCGTAACAGTCGCCAAATCACAGTTATGAAGTAGCAATGAAATAATTTTATGGTTAGGGGATGTTACTACAATGTGGTGAACTGCTCTAAAGGCTTGCAGCATTATGAACCAGTGGTTCTCAGCACACAATTCTACTTCCTGTCTTGTAGAAGTAAGAACATCAGTGTTGTTTTCTAAGTTCCCTGTTTCTCATTATCTAGATGAAGAGATAGCATATTCAAATGAAATAACCAAGGTATGAGTTTTCAGTCAGTCCTCAAAAGAGCAAGTCATTCACTATCCTTTTCCAAACTGAAAGATACTCAAAACTATATTGGTTAAAAAATCACCCTGAAAAGCTCTTAATATGGATCAAGCCATGATGATTCTGATTTAGCAGACAAGATGGGATCTGGTACTCCATTTTTATCATGCACTCTGGGTTAATGATGGATAATGGGTAACAGAAAGGATAAATCAGTTTAGAATTTTAGACTTAGCTTAGACACAGGGTAGTTTCCTGAACATTGGATGGGGCTAGTTTATTTTAACAATTTGAATTCATTTTGGAAATGAGGCTCCAGACAAGCCTCACACCCAGGTCTCCTGAGTCTGTGCTGATAGCCTCTATATGTGGAAGGCTCTGCAGACTAGCCAAGATCTTAGGCCTATTTCAGGCAGAGGACACCCAGTGAAGGGAGTTTCCAAGTTTTCCTTCTTGAGTCAACATGTGCCAGACTATGGACCCTTTGCTTCTGCTGTGATCTCAAACCAGATTTGAAATCATCTCCTTTCTCTATAAGTGGTTAACCAAGACCATGTGACATAACCTTTACAAGTAATTCTTCCTCCATACCTGTGGTCCCTCCTTTCTATTCCTACTATCCTAGCCTTAACTACAGCTATTCATATTTAGTTGTGACCACCTTCACTTCAACAGCCATTGAACACCACATGGCAAGTTCTGTTCCCACACAATTAATCCTAGTGGATCTTGCACTCAAGACAAAGTCTACATTCTGGACTCGAGAGATGGCTGAGCTGTTAAAGGCTAGGCTCACAACCAAAAATAGAGTCTTTCTCAAAATAGAGTCTGCTTTGCTCTGAAGAAGCTTAAGTCCTTTTCATTGCCTGCTTTCAACCTGTCTCTCCCAACTTACATGTTTTTGTTCCTTTCAAGGGAAGGATCTATCTCTTACTCTTCCCAATGGGGTGGAATGTCTCCAAATGTTTTTGGCTGGAAACTTACAGTCTTTCACGCGTACAGTGGCTTTATTAAGAAACATTTTTTGCTTGCCTCATGTTACAGATATTTCATGTTTATCTTTATCACTAGAGCACACACTAAGAAACAGTCTCAAATATTATTTAGTTTTTCACTTGTATGCCTTCCCACATTATATGTACAGCCTGCCGAGCAAGCCACCTTGCACATGTACTGAGCTAGTTGAATACTTTTTAGTAGATTTGGGAACAGCAAAACATTCTTTCCAATTAAGACTATTAGCCAGACTTGCTGACTGAGTTTCATTTATTAAAAGGCTAACTATCTACCAAAAAACATACAGGTCTTAAGGTGAGTCACACAATAAGAATAGCTTTCAGGGATATGGTGTACCTTAGAGATGAAATTATGTATTTGGTAGTTGCTAAGTTTCTTATCATCATTTCTCTCTTCCCCCCCTGAGCCAGGGAGAGAGGTCTATGAAAGCTGAAACTGAAAAGACAGGGCTCCAATCACTATAATTATCTTTCATTTCTTAGTGTGAAGCTGGTTAAATGAAGCTGGATGGGAATAAATCACACTTTGCATTAGTGTTCATGGACCAGGTCCTCTGCTTTTAGACACAGTTCTTTCCCATTACTTTATTAAAGCATCACTTGCCTGGGAAGGAGACATCTGACCTTTACCTTTCTATTCTGGACTCATTTGGAGATGTTCCTTTTATCCACAATATCACCAGTTACCAGAAAACTAGTTTGCTTGATGTTTGATGCCTGGGAAACTCTGTCACAGAAATATGCACTCATTACTCTTATTTTTCCTCTCAAACTGGCAGGCAGGTGGCTGACGTTGCATAATGCTGCTGTCATACTCTTCCATATCTCCAAAACATAGTTCCTAGCAAGCTGTTGTCATGGCTACTTGCTTCTTATCTCTTACAGTATCGGGATGCCCTTTATAAGTTCATGGTGGACACTGCTGTGCTTTTAGGAGCTAATAGCTCTCGAGCTGAACATGACATGAAGTCAGTGCTTAGACTGGAAATTAAGATAGCTGAGGTAAGTCTTATTTGCAAACCTTTACTTTTTTGCAATGCCTTTTTTCTTTGTTTTGTAAACAATACATGCTGAATGAAAATATAAATTGCAACCAAATGATAACCTTCTGTGTCATTGCCTTCTGGGTCCATGGTAGTAACTGCATCCTCTATGGGAAGTTAAAAAAATTTTTTTTCAAGAATTAAGAGTTCCCCATTCCTTCTACTTGCTTGGTTTAAGCCTAGTCAATATCTATGTGCTACTCGACTGTTATTAAACAATGCCAGCAGGGAAACCTGTTTTCTCAGAGAAATTCATATAAGGGTCAAATAGATCTTCAACAAATATTAATTTCATTGAAAGTTGCACTTGCTTTCTTTCTCCTTCCTTTGCCCTTCCTTCCTTCCTTCCTCCCTCCCTCCCTCCCTTCCTTCCTTCCTTCCTTCCTTTATTTCTGGTGTGTGGGGGGTTGAATGCAGGACTTCACACATACTAAGTATGTCACCACCACTAGGCTACATCCTCAGCCCTGAAAGATAATTTTTAACCCAACTTCCTTTTTTGTATTATTTCTACTCTATGTGACTGGTAAAATTTGATCTGATAGTTTATCTTTCAATATTGAATATGAAGTTTGATGCAGAAATTGTATAGGTGGCACTTTAAACTTGAAAATGCCTTGCTGGTGCTATTTTGTGTCTTTAGATTCTTTTTCTTTTTTGAGGACAAGATCTTTCTGTGTTACCTCCAGCTGTCCTGGAACTCCCTATGTATAAAAAGATAGCTTGGAATAATGTATAGATATCTACCTCCCTCTGCTTCCTGGAGAACTGGAATTAAAGGTGCATGCCATCAGGCCCAGTGGTTCCTGGCCTTAGATTGTCTCCCTCTCCCATTCTCTCTCTCTCTCTCATACTGCTTTAATGATTATTACTGTGCCATATACTATATTCTGAGTAAATCACCTTCATTTTTTTCTGGCTAATGTTAGAGACAAAAAGGAGTCTGGGAGCCAATTTGTTGGAGAATGGTAAATCTTAAATGGTTAGCTTTGTTTATAGAATGACTGCCTTCGGTAAGAACTAATATATAAAATTTATAAATGTTTTTAAGTCCAGAGAGAATACAGTGACATTTGTTTGTGAGAGACATCAGTGATCTTTTATTATGGAAGTTGCTAAAAATTTTGAGGTTCAAGTGTTTACTGGTTTTGTGTTTTGTAAACTGATGGTGATATGTTGAGATGTGGAGGGTAGGGTTGAGGAATTACGCCTCCCCTTACAGTGATAATGTTTGCATTTATCTTTCTCCAAATTCCTACTCACAACAGAAAGGTTCTTTCTAGGGGATAGATTGATGACTCAGTAGGTAAAGCTCTTACTGTATAGTATAAGGACCAGAGTTTGAGTTGCCAGAACCCATGTAAGGCCTGGAGTAGGGGTACCTGTTTATAACTGTAGTGCTTCTACATTGAAATGGGAAGTGAAAACATGAGAATTCAGGGAAACTCATGAACCAGCTAGCCTAGTATACACAGTGCAGTGGCAAACTAAAAAGACCCTACCTCAAACAAAGTAGGCAAAGACCAAGTGTCCAAAGTTATCCTCTGACTTACATAGACATGCTATGGCATATTTGTGTCCTTCTAGATCATTCTTGAAAACTCTTTTGTCAAGCCTATGTTTACTCTAGGGCATATAATGTTGTCCTTAATATTTTCTCTCTGTGTCTTTCTATTTTACTCTCTGCTAAAACATATTCTTAATGAACCCCAACTTCACTCTAAAAAGTTTAATACTGTATGTCCCTTAAATGTTGTGAAGATTGTTGCAGACGTGCCTATAAGCCATGCCTCCATGCTGTCCGGATTCACTTGCCAAGCAAATAGGAGGCTCAGAGTGCTAATTTGAACTGAATGTGTGATAAATGGCATGGAAGACACTGCCTTGAGCCAGGGAGTTAGACCAAAAAGAATCTAAAAACAGCTGGGCTGAGGCAAGACAGAATTGTTGAGAGGGTAAATGAAGTGACAAGCCCATTGTGTGGAGGGGAGCAGCTGCTAGAGAACTGAAAACAGCATTGAGGCCAAAGGGTTTTAACCTAGAGCTTGGACTCTGAGTTGAGAAAGGAGGAGGGTGAGAGAGACATGTAGAAATCCTCTGAGGCAATAATTTAGGAGTCACAAACAGCAAGGAAGCTGTATGGGGCATGTCACCTCTCCAGTGGAGAGTGGGGAGGGGAACACTATGACACTGAGGGACTTAGAAGACAGGAGCAATTGCTTGATATTCAGTTCCTGTGATTTTTGCCTTGAAATATCTGTGGTGCATGGAGTTTGTGCCTGGTAGGAATGTTCCTCTCACTCCCTTAGACTTTAGGTGATTTAAACTTATGGAGATATATAGTTTTAGGGAAGATTCTGAGGCTGAGGAGAAAAAAGTCTCATCAAATCCAAATAAGTAAAGAGGACCACAAATTATGCATCCACCCTGTCTCTGTCTCAGAGACTGAACAAGGAGAGAGAGGACTTGTCATGGAGTTATCCGGGTGATTAGCGAAAAGTAGAGTTCAATTGCAAAGGCTTGATAGAGAACATAAACCTCAGAAAAGTCTTCAGTCAATCCCAGATGTGGAGATGGTGATAGTGGACAGGAGGTGTGAAGGTAGGAGAGTTGAAGGTGAGGTGGGAGATGGCTAGATGGACGCAAGGGATAGAAAAGCAAAGTGATAACGTAGGTAAGGGAGATATGGTAAGTCAACAGAAGTGATTTCAATGATTGTGGGGAAGATTCATTGTTGCAGTTCTTAGATTAAATACAGTACAGGCTAGAAGCTTCTGAAATGGCTGCCTAGGAGGTGACCAAATTTATAGTTCCAGTAGTGGGAAGTCTGAAGGTCATAAAATGATTACAGGTACCAGAGATAGGCACATAGCTTCCTTTCTGTAATTGACCACTGTCCCCTAGAAGTGAATGAGCTGAGGAATATAGACCTTAATTGTACAACTTCAGCTTGATTGTCAAAACTTAGCCAGTGGACTTGGCTCATCCAGATAGTAGAGGAGAAGATGACTCTGAGAACTTCTTTTTGTACTGGGGACAATATTTCCCATTGAAGAGGATGTCTAAGTCTAAGTTTATTTTCTTAACCCTGTTTAAAATGCTGTTTTTTAAAAAATTTTCTCCACACAGCTGGGCATCACACCAAAGTCTTGAAAAAGTTGATAATAACATACAGATGTTTTGGCACATGTGAAAATCAGTCATGCAATAATAAATGATTCATATGAAAAAATAACCCAAATCTCTTTTTGACAGATAATGATTCCACATGAAAACCGAACCAGTGAGGCTATGTATAACAAAATGAACATCTCAGAGCTCAGTGCTATGATTCCCCAGGTTGGTGAAGCATTTCACAAAAAACAAAAACAAACAAACAAACAAACAAAAACCCTGATATTTTACAAGGGATTATATTTTATCTGTGTATAAAAATTAGCCTTGTAAATCTTAAATCTTACTATTCATCATTTTGATTTTCTTTCTTTTTAACTATCACATAAAATATCCTTGGGTGTGCAGTGGGATTTCTTCCATTGTAAGGAATATCAAGAGCTTTCTGATAGTGGCTTAAAATGTGTTGGTGTTGCTTCAGCTGTTTGACATTGTGTTGGCTTTTTACCCTCTTTGGGCTTTTCCCTTCGTTTTTGTAACATGGTTCTAAAGTGACCACTGTAGCTCTTCCACTTTAGGGCAAGGAGAAGGGAAAGGGCCCATGGTCCCACCTGACTTGTTTATTTTACCAAGGTAAACAGGAAAGCCCCTTTTCAGAATATTCCTAGATGGCTTGCTTCTAATTCTGAGTAGAATTTGCTCAGGCAACCCTCTCTGCTGTGGGGCAAGAGGTATGGAAGTGGGTGCTAGGTAGGTAAGTAAATGGCTTTCACGTTCACTGGCGGAGGCAGACAAAGGGGAAAGAGTTGGCAAATGGCCTGTAGTGAAGCCAATACAAAGAAATAAGCAATGCTTATTTTAGAGACACGAAGTCTACAGAATGGAGGTGAGCTGTGGCTTCTATCTCCTCCTGGAATAAGAGGTTTGCACAGAGGAGATTACCAATAGCGTGCTAAGGCATCTGTATCTGTGTTTAGAAGAATAGGGGGAACATGAGAGTTAGGGGGAGAGTTTTGAGAGAGGGAGTGCAGGGGATTAGAGAATTGAACTGAGATCACTGAAGAGAGAAGGGCTTGGTGTGAGGTGGGGCCGGGGGAACAAGGTAGAGCTAAGATGGAGGGCAAAGAGGGCTGGAGCAGCCGAGGGAGTGCATCGTATACTAAAAAATGAGAGTGTCTCTTGTTCCAGAAGTTTGTGGTACAGAATGCAGATAGGCTCCATTTGTGATGAAAGCCATGGGTCTGAGTGGCACTGATCTGACTTTGGCTTCTGCATAAGCAAACGACAAGCAGTTTCATCTTTAACAATTTGGATGGGATGGATTATGCTCAGCTTACTCTGTTTGAATGCCTTTCCTCTTACTTGCTGCCTTAACATAGATTTCATTTTGTTTTCTCTATCCTCAGTTTGACTGGCTGAGCTATATCAAGAAAGTCATTGATACCAGACTCTACCCACACTTGAAAGACATCGGCCCCTCGGAGAATGTGGTGGTCCGCGTACCACAGTACTTTAAAGATTTGTTTAGGATATTAGGCTCTGAGAGGAAAAAGTAAGAACTTTCATGTACATTTTACTGTGACTTTTGTTTTCTCTATGAATTAGAAAGACTTCCATTTTTCATGGACTTCGAAAATTACTTTTAAAGAAAGTTACAACAAAACAGTCGTAGGGAAAATTACAGTGCCCTTTGTAATGAATTGGTCCACATCATTGTTTGGGGTAATTCACTTGCTGAGATGACAATAAATATACAATATTTTATGCCCCTTATTTACCCCAATTTCTTATTTCTCCATACTGTTTTCTTTGAGCACCTAAATTGTTTAGTAGTTTTGGGAACTAGTTAGTAATGATGTTATTTACCAAGATTTCTATATAAACACTTTTCTCCCTCAGTCTATCTTTGGTTTTTTGCTGCATTTTTTTTTTTCCGTTCTGGCTTATTTTTTAGTCAGCAAGTCATTTTCTGGCAACAGACCAAATGACTTGTGTTGAAAAGACAAGACCACTGTGAGAGTGTTAGGAAAATTGGATGAATAGAAGAACAACTGTAGGAACAATCACATTTCTTATTTTAAAGAATGTTTGGGTTTGTAGCTTTGCTATCTTGGGATTACAATAAAAAAGTCCTAAGAATGCTCAGGCTTTTTCTGTCCATTAATCCATTTGGATTTGACATATAAAATGAAAAGTGAACAAGTTTATAAAAACAATTCACTAAAACTAATTGCTGTGCTGGGATAAAAAGCAAAAAATACTTTATTACTCAGATTCTGCTCATGTTGCCAGGCACCTGCAGAAGTTCTAGGAATAAAATATAGTATTTAATGCTCACTTCTACCACATAGAAATATCTACATTTCTACAAATGACCACAGCTATTTAAGTTGTCTTCTACATTCATTGTTGATATACAGAAAAAACCCACAGAAGAAACTAAATTTCCCACTCAAATTCACCCTTTAGAAATTTGAAAGTGGGTAAGCATATGTGATGGTAATCTATTTTATTCCAAAGTACTTCCTATATAGGACAAATGACCCCTGCCACATTTCCTTAGGCCCTTGTTGAAAATCAAGATACGAAATTCCAACTTCTCCAGAGTCTGCTCTGGTAGGTTTACAGGAGGTCAGGAATCTATATTTTGTTTTATTTTATTTTATTGAAAAAGACTGATTTATTTTTGTATTATGAGTGTTTTGTCTGCATGTATATATAAATGTGTACCACATGGGTGCCTGGTACTTGTGAAAGTCAGAGGCATGCAATGGATCTCCATGGAACTAGATTCATAAACAGTTGTGAGGTGACACATGGGTACTGAGAACTGAACTTGGGCCCTTGGTAAAAGTAACTAGTAATCTTAACAATTGAACCATTTCTCCAGCTGCAGGAGTCTGAATTTTAAACAGGAAACCCAGGATAGTTTTATGATTCTCTTTTTTGGGGGTTGGGGAAAATGGGGGGAGTCACTATATTATAAAAACTACTTTGTAAACATTTCCTAGTGCTAAAATAGATGTAAAGCATCCAAAAAAGTTGGACCCAGAGGTGGTCATATACTTAATGAGCTATCTTGGAAATGGGGTTCAAGTCTAAATATAAAATTCATTATATTTCATGTAGACTTATGATAATTTTATGCATTATTTGTGGCATGGGCATAATTTGACTGAGACTCTTCACAGGAGATTAGATATGGACATTTCTGTGGATGGTGGAAAATTACTGCTTAAAACGTTGTAGACTTTGTACCATTTTATGTTTCAGATTAATT
Organism: Phyllotis vaccarum; assembly: GCA_033318265.1. Classification (NCBI taxonomy): domain Eukaryota; kingdom Metazoa; phylum Chordata; class Mammalia; order Rodentia; family Cricetidae; genus Phyllotis; species Phyllotis vaccarum. The sequence continues at coordinate 90,496,776 of JARWLC010000013.1, read as the reverse complement.
GATTGGGGTTTCTCAGCCTGTCCTAGGAAATGAAACCCAAGTAGTCTGCTTTTTCCATCTGCTACTGACTTTCTGAGAGCATTTTAGATTTACATGCTAATTTCCACCAAAAGGAGATGTTTACCACATACGTGCATTCATTCATTGCTCAGCAGCTAGGGAATCAGTTTCTTCTGGTGATTTTGAACTTCATTCTAAAGTAATAGGGGCTTTTGGAAATTGTACTAATTTGATTTTTCCCAAAGCTTAATTTATATCTAGGGTCTTAAAACTATGGTTATGATTGTATTTTATAACTGTCAAACTTTCTGTAGCAATAGGCAGTAGGAAAAACTGGAGGGGGATTTTCGTTCATGCTAAATTGATAACTTATCCAAATGTGAACACAATAAACAACTTTTAAGAGTGTTTAGACAGAAGGCTGCTGCAGACATCATGTCCATATAAAATTTCACTTAAGCGTCAGTATAAAACTCAGATGGTTTAAATAGTTTCTCAACAACATACACACAAAAATACTGTATGTGTCCTGAAAAGATTGACAGCACTTTGCATTTCACAGTAAGGTTTCACATTGCTGATCAATCTATACATTTTTTGTATTTGTCTTCTTTCTTGCCATCCCCTTTTTATTTTTGTCTCTTTTCCTTACCCTCCTTTCTTCATCCCTCCTTCTTGTGCTTTGTTCTCCAGGTTCTTGAATGATGCTGAGCAAAAATTGTACTATTGGACTATATTCCCTGCTGATCTTATTTGGCCTTCACGTGTAGAATCTGAAAAGTTTAGTTGAGGAAAGGTCTTCTTGGGTCGCCATAGTTACTGTATGTGCTAGCTGCTGTAAAAAGTGTCTACAAACTCTCATTACCTTCTGTTCTTATCAAATAGGACAGGGTCACTCTGTCTTGACCTTCCTCTGGGACTGGGGTACCTTCTCTATTTCAGCTGATGGCTGAAGAAAGAGAGTAAGAGAAGGATTGTGTAGATGTTTGTGTAAAGGTCTTCAAGTGGGATAAGTCAATTCTACCAACATTCTACAGCATATGACTTAGTCTTGTGACACATCTAACTGTAGGAGAGCCTGGAAAATGGATCACTAGAAACATTTTTATCAAAGAGTTTATACCATTTTCTTGAAATGACTACTTTTTTTACAGCCCCCCTCTCATCTTGCTGCAACAAAATAAACACTGGAAGGCAGGCATTTTGTGAAATGGCTTTTGTAGTTTTGGACTCCAGCATAGTGCCTTTCACATAGTAGGCACTTCAACTGTATGCTTTATCACCATCATCTGTGACCTGTGATCAGAACCCCAAAGGATAAAAAAATAGTTTTCCAACTCAGGAAGAAAAGAAAAGGGCCATGTTGAACATCTGGGGTGGCAGAATTAATATGAATATAGATGTTGTCTTCAAAGTTAGAGGCTAGATGCTGATAGGCTTTTAGGGCTCATGATAGATAGAAAGGGCTTTAGTTTATTGTGTCCAACCTATATCTGCCCTTCTATTTGGTGTTTCTGTATTGTCTCTGTTCTGAGAATTTGCTGTTAGAAACCGAGAATTTGCTGTTAGAAATCATACACAGGTCATTCTGACATTGACTCAGATCAAGATTAATAATGCTCTTTTGTCTAAGAAAAGTTCTCTAAGTGGCCCCTATTTTACAAAGGAGGTGATTTGTCCAGTGATTCACAATTAAAAAGCAGAGATGATGTTATGAATTGGTTCACATTTGTTTAAGTATTCCATCTCTTTGTTCTGTACATGTCCCTGTATGCAAAATAGGTACTTTTAAAACTTCTTAGATGGTTTTAGAGATATATGTTGAACATTTCACATCTAAAATGCTTGATACTAGATGTGGATTAGATCTTGAATTTTTTCTGAATTTGAAGTATTTGCATATGATGCGATCTCAGTATAGACACAAAACTCAGCATTTGTATTTATGTATACATAAACTTAGACTGAAGGTTACTTCATAAGATATAGATTTGGTGTGTCTGCATTTTATATCCTGTCACACAATATCATATAGAAATTTTCATTTGTAGTGTTGTCTTAATATGCAAAAAGCTTCAGGTTTGGGGACACTTTGGATTTTTGTATTATAGGTTGGAGACACCCAACCTGTAGTAGCATATCTCTGATTAGATATTGCTAGTATTGAGAATTCTGTTATTTTAATGTTCCAAAGGTGCCTTTGGTTGGTATCAACTGCTCATTTGTTGACTGTTGCTACAACCCTTAGCTCAAGCTTTCTGCTGACCTGGAAGGGATGTGGATATTCCTAAATAATTGGATACTTTGGCAATAATGCAGAAAATTTTTATCACACTACAGATTCAACGCAATGTCTTGCAAGTTCTCAGCAAGAATTCAAGCACTGAAACACATCTCTCACCACAGACTCTTGGTAGACAGTACATAAAATTTGGAGCAATGAGACCCCCTACCAAGAGATGATAATAAAGAGACCCCATTGGCTCTTGTAGTTCAAGGAACAAATTATTGGGGTGTAATATTGGGATCATACGCTAGAGGTTTCCATAGGAAAAAGAGGTGGTGGTGGTTCAAGTGAAGAAAAAGTGAGTAGGTAAGGAGGGGGCTGCATCCTTCAAGTTACTTCCATCTTTTTCTGACTCCATGTTCAGTTATTATACACATATAGTTTAAAATAAACTGTGATAGGGATTCTATAAACCAACAAAATTAACAAATGATGCAAATATTTTTTTCTTGGAAGGCTGTTGGTAAACATTACCAGCATGTCACAAGGCAAAAGGCTTTGTAGACTCCCTCCTCTTTTTATCTGCTGTGTTTTTCCTATTGATTCTCTGATTTGAGGCTGCCTCAGAATTGCCCCAAATTAGATAATTTGATTTGAGAAACAAGAGACTGTAAATGAGAGGGGTGTGTGTGTGTGTGTGTGTGTGAGAGAGAGAGAGAGAGAGAGAGAGAGAGAGAGAGAGAGAGAGAGAGAGAGAGAGAGAGAGAGAGAGTTTTCTCCTTGGGAATTTTTCTGGGCTTTAATGATGTTTCTTGCCTTCAATTTTATTTTCATATAAATCAGGCAGAATGTACATTTAGATGGTACTTGTTAGCCAGAGGTTCCTAGAGTCTCACTTAGAAAGTGGACAGTTATGTAGACCTCTCACTATGCTCATCTCTTCTGAAGACCACCTAGCATACTGCTCTTCAAAATGTGCTCCACAGATATTCAGTATAATCATGACCCAAGAGCTTGTCTAAAATGCCCAGTCTTAGGCTTTCTACCCAATAACCTAAATCAGAAGCTGTAGTCAATTAAGATCTCCAGAGTTATAGACATTCAAATATCAACATTAAAATTTAAGGACTGATCTAGTGTTTAGGAAGCCCTAGTTGAGCTATATATACCGAGCATTTAGAAGATAGGGTTTTCTTAAACTGTCAGTTCTCAACCATGATATATATCAGATTGGCTGTGTAGGACTTATTAATATACACATTTCTGGGGCCCTATCACTAAAGTTATTAATGCAGGCTTTTTATACCTAGTTTCTCAGTGATGTTAATATAAGACTACTTTGAAGATTACTGTCTTAGGCATTTGTCTGGACCTTCTAAAGGATTTTAGACCTCATTGGCTCTTGAGAACCTTTCTGACTCTTTTTAAATAGCAGGCATGAGGAGGGAGGAGTAAATGCAAATTCAAATGAAAAGGTTGAACACTTCTTTGAAAGTTTCTTGACTTTTGACCTATGCTTTCTCCATCTATAAATGGGGATAACAGCCACCCCACAACACTGTTTCATCACAGAAGCTATCTTATCTCTTAAATGTAATATAGATATAAGCTTCTGATACTTGAGAACATCGGGGAGAGTAGCAAAAACTTCATAATTAGCAAATCTTCTGAGTTAGAGGCTTTGGGGAAAATTTCATATTGCTCTCCAAGTGGTGGATTCTTTGCTGGGATGATTTTCTTTCCCTTATTTATTACCATTTGGGGAAATAACTGCATTGCAAAAATGCTTTTTGGACTAAAAGAAGGATATTATAGGTTATTTTCAGTGACTGTTGCTGAGTCTGATTTTTCTTTTGTTTAGTTTTTTGATGTGTCTGATCATTAGGTGGTAGTGATCCAGTCATTATGGTCATTTCTGTTTCTGGTTGGTGATATTATCACTCCTAAGCTATACCCCATAGTGTTTTGTCAGCAATTTTATAACACATTGAAACAACTCATCAGCTCCATTCTCACGCTGGGTGAGCGTCCCAGACAGCATTCCATTTTCTACCTCTCAGAGACCTTGTTATGCTATTGTCTTAGTAAGGTCCTGGCCAGAAAGGACTCACTGCTCATTTTTTTATCTCCATGCATTTCTGCAAAACACCTTTGGTGGTGTTTTTGGATTTCTGTGACTGGTCTTGAAACTGTCATTGAATTAGTAAGTTTCATGTATCACTGTGTGTTATGTGGGAAAGCACACAGGCTTTAGACATATTTGACTCTGGGATAGCCTCCATGTCTTATTACAGTAGGCCTTGGTGGGGGCAGGACTTAAAAATAATATTCGTGTTAGGTCTTAGCTGGTGATTTCATTGACCTGGGGTGGCCTGAGCTTCTCTACTTATCAGCCTCTTCAGCTGAGTCTGAGTCTACTTGTTGGAAACCCACTGACTGTGTGATGAACAGTTCACCAAATGATTCTAAGCTAATTATCTATGTATTCAGCTTAAAGCCTCACTGTAACAATATGGTTTCTTGGTCCAGGGTGGCCAGGGGTCCAGAACCATAGACCTGCAGCCCCAGACTCCATAACTTCCCGCCACTGTTCAGGCCCCCAAAATGATTCAGACACTTATATTAAGTTCATGCTGTTTGGTCTATGGCTTAGGCACATTTCTAGCTTGCTCTTATATCTTAACTCAACCCATTCTCTTTAATCTATCTGCCACGTGGCCCATGACTCACCTGTGTTCCTTACATGCTTCTTGGGTGGCTGGCTCGATCTGTCTCTCTGCCCTGCTTCTCCTATGTTGTGATTTCCCCCTCCTACTTTTTCTATGGTGCCTGTCATGGGCCAAAACAGCTCGTTTATTTAAAGATTTATATTCACAGCATACAGAAAGACATTCCCACATTACCTCACTATTTGAAAGTCAGTATTTTTTCTCACAACTCCATTTCTCCAGTACCTAGAACTACTAGTATATACCTGGGTGCTCAGTATGTGTTGAGTTCATGAAAAAAGTGTCTCTTACATATTACATTAAGAAAAGTTAAGAAAAGTTAAGAAGAGTTAAGAAAAGTACAATTAAGAAAAGTTACTAATAAGCTGAAATATTTCATTTTGCACTGTATCAGTTGTTGATGGGACTAATACTCTGTAAAAGCAGGAAAAAAGGATTTATTTCACCTGACTACAGGCACAATCTGTCATAGTGGAGGAGTCATCATGGTGGCTCAGGATTGAAGCAGTTGGTCATGTTGCATCTAAAACCAGGAAGGAGAGAGAAGTGAATGCTTGTGTTCAGCTAGCTTTCTTCTTTTTGTTTGAGCTGGCACCTCTGCTCATAGACTGGTGCCACCTACATTCAGGTCTTCCAACCTCCATTAAGTTCATCTAGATAATAGCTCACAGGCTTCCCAGAGGCTTGTTTCTCAAGTCGTTCTATCTCCTATCAAATTGACAGTATTAACTATCACACTGACTATAGGTACATAGTCAACAGTAAATGCTTAGTAAGAATTGAGGAGTAGGGATATGTAGGCAAAAAGGAAAGGCCTAAGATGGTGTGTGACTTTTAGTGACCAAAATGGAACATGACTGAGAGAAAGACTCAGGTTATTTGGATGGTAGACCATGCATGGTCTATTGGGTTCAAGAAGAAAACTTTAGAATGTCTATATTTCATTTTATAAATTAAAAAAAAAATTGGATCGATAAAGTTCTACTATATTGACCACAGTCCCATTGTTTGGGAGATACACTGTTGATTATTACTAGTTTGTTTTTATTCCTATACTGAAAATAATTTTGAAATATTATAGATATATGAATTTTATTACTTAGTTTAATCATCATATTACAAAGAAGTAGCTTAAAATTTTTTGTCTTAATTTTTTCTTATTCTTCTCTTATATGTTACATCCTGACTGCAGCCTCCCCTCTATCCCACCTTCCTCTCCTTCCAGTACTTTTCCACCTCCCTTCTTCCCCAGATCCATTGCTTCTCTATTTTCCTTCAGAAAAGCTCAGGCCTACTAATGTTATCAACCAAATATAGCATAACAAGTTGCAATAAGAGTAGGTATAAACTCTCATATCAAGGCTGGACACTGCAATCCAGTAAGAGAAAATGGTTCCCATAATCAGGCAAAAGAGAGACACCCCGTCTCCCACTATTAGGAATATAACAAAACCTCAAGCTAAACAACCACAGAATGTATATAGAGGGCCTAGAATAGATCCATGCAGACTCCACACTTGCTATTTTAGATTCTGTGATTCCTTATGAGCCCTGCTTAGTTGATTCTGTAGGCAACATTTTCCTGGTGTTCTCAGACCCATCTGCTTTCTATGAGTCTTTTTCTACCACTTTTGTGGGGTTCCATGAGGTCCACCAAATTTTTGGCTATGAGTTTCTTCACCTGCTCCTATTAGCTGCTGGAGGAAACCTCTTTGATGACAATTGGGCAGGGCATCAATCTATGAGTGCAGCAGAATATCGTTAAGAATTATTTCATTAACTTATTTTCTTGTCATTCATGTTTGGTTCTAGCCTAAGTCTCTGAATCATCCAGCTTCTGGTTCCTGGCCATCCAGGTGGTGTCAGGCATGAGCTCTCTTTTGTGGCTTAGGTCTCAAGTTAGACCAGTCATTGGTTGGCCACTCCTGCAAGCTCTGAGCCACCATTTCCCCAGTGCATCTTAAAGTTAGGATGGTTTGTGGGTTGAAGGTTTTGTGGCGGGTTGAAGTTCCAGCCCCACTGGAAGTCTAGCCTGGCTACAGAAGATGACTTCATATCTTCTATTACTATGAGACCTCTCCAGGGTCACCCTCTAGGTTTCAGGAGGTTTCTACCGTCCTATCCTAGGTTTCTACATTGACTCCTAAATGCCACCTATTCCAGTCATCTTTCCCTCCACCTCCCCTCCCCCACTCAATTCCCCACTTAGTGAAGAAGAAATTGAAGTAATTATTAGTAATTGAAGTACCAGTTAATAACAAGAAAATGGCAAAATGTCTATTTTTCTATACTAGCATGTTATTTTAGTTATCCAAATGGGAAAAAACTGTGGTGACTGAGCCAGATCTGACAAGGATATGTCAAAAGTTTCTGAAATAGTCAAGAAGACTATATAAAATATATATTTACTACCTGGTCATACTAACATAATTTTATGTGGCTAATATGTCTTAAAGTATAAATGCCATGATGTTTGAAAAAATTAATTCATGAACTTAAAAAATTTATCTTAAAATTTTCTATTTTTATATTTATTTAAAATAACTCTTTGAGGGGTTGGAGAAATGACTCACTGGTTAAGAGTACTTGCTGCTCTAGCAGAGGACTTGGGTTCGATTATCAGCACCCACATGGTGTTTTACAACCATCAGTAAATTCCAAGGGGTTAAAATCTCTCTGGTTTCTGCAGACACTACACATATGTGATATGCTTACACACACACACACACACACACACACACACACACACACACACAAAATATGTATGCACATAAAATATAAATATGCAAATCTTCAAGGATGATGACACATGCTTGTAATCTCAGAAATCTTATGAGATATAGGCATAAGGATCATGAGCTTGAAGTCAGCTGGGATACATAGTGAAAAACCTGTCTCAAAAGTGTTCCTGGAATATTAATTTGTATGTCTATCTAAATTAAAACAAACATCTCTATACTTTTATATATTAAAAAACTATTTTAATCATTGAAGAACATATCTACTGTGACAGAGTATCATGAAAATGAACATGTAAATTGTTCTTGTTGCGTTAGTTAGCATCATCATGTCTCACTGCTGTTCATATTCCTGCATGACCCAAGAGCCATCTTAGGAATGTGTGCCATTAGTCACCATGGTAATGGCACAGCTAAGATGGGATGGGTCATTAAGTATCCATCATCGTGGGTGAGTTAGAAATGAACTCAGACCACATATCTTTCAGAGGTCAGGGATTCTTTTCCTTATAGAAAATGGCAACACTTGAAATAGAACAGAATTTTGAAAATATGTATCAAGGCACTAATAATCCAGTGCTAAGGAAACCTCCAAGAACCCACAAGATGTCCCTGGGTAGGACTCCAAGCAATAGTAGAGAGGGCGCCTAAATAGGACTTCTCCTATAATCAAATGAATGACCACCCTAATTTTCATCATAGAACCTTCATCCAGCAATGAATAGAGGCAGAATCAGAGATCCATAGCTAAATAGTGGGTCGAGCTCCCATACTAGCTGAAGAGATTCTTCATATGTTCTGAGGTCAACAGGGATTTAGGGGTTTACTCTATGAATTATTTTGTTATTTTAACCTCACAATCACCTTGCAAAGTAGGGAATATTTTCACTGTTTTACAGGGAGACTTGGGTGACTTGCATGGGCTCACATATTTAGAGCTTATAGAAAAGAAGTAAAAATTTAGATAATTGATATTAACGAATATTTTGATTTTAGTTATTAAAGACCAATAAAGCACATGTATTGTATCAAGTCATTAGTAATTTGAAGGTATTCTCATTTGCAGACATGGGAGGCTGGGGGAAGGCCTATGCTTTGGGGTCAGAATCTTCAAGCCAATTTTGATGATGCTCATTGACCTTGTACTATCCTTGCCAACAGCTCTCCAAAGGTGTTTTTCAGTGAATCAGATATAACTTAAAATGTAATAAATGTTCATTTCTCTCTTTTCTAAGGACAATTGCCAACTATTTGGTGTGGAGAATGGTTTATTCCAGAATTCCAAACCTCAGCAGGCGCTTTCAATATAGATGGTTGGAATTCTCAAGGGTAAGTTAACAAATACCAGAATGTTTCATACATGCTGGAACAGTCCAAATATTAACCATTCTAGTTTTTTTTTTAAAAAAAGGAAACATGCTGTCTAAACTCTCCTTTAAACTTTTTCACATTAGTTCATTTCATTCAGGACAAGCTATGTCCTGTAAAAAGCACTCCAAGCTCCACATTGTGGCTGTATAATATCATTTAGAGTGATACTTTGGGCCACTGAATCTTGTTCAAACACCCCTTCTACTCATTTCTACTTCTTAAATGCTTTTAACTGAAATTATGGTTTTGATGTTTCTTAATGATACATCACCTTCAAAGTCATTCAAATTTTATTTAATTTTTTTTACCTTTTCAGTGGCAGACATTTGTGATAATTGCATATATTTGCTGGGTTCAGTGTGATTTTTTGCTCTACAAATGCATTATAGAAAAATTCTGTCAAGATAATGACCATATACACCATTTCAGCAACATATCATTCCTTTTGTGTTGAGAACATCAAAGCTCTATTTTTATCAAAATTGAAATATGCAATTATCATTAACTATGATCACTTTAAGTATGACAAATATTGCATAACCTCAGATACGTGTGGAATATGAACTATAAAAAACTGAATAGGAAGGTGGTTACCAGAAGTTGGAGGAGGGCGGCTGAGAGAGAGAAGATGTACATCAAAAGACACACAGACTCAATTAGACTGGATGGATACAGGCTGATGATCTTTCACTGTAGCAATAGAGAATATTCCAACTTCAGTTTTCATTTGGTGTTAGAATTACATCTTTAACTTTATTTAGATGCTCAATCTTAAATGTGTTCTCTCAGTTTCTTCCAGTGATATTCTCAAGCACCTGAATCTATTTTCTTTCCCCCACTGGCCCTTGAGTCTTTGTTGCCTCCCAACTTGCACAGACAGATGTTACTTTCATCTGCATTTCTGAGGCTTATGACTAATTCTGCTATGGCTTATAGGACTTAAGGATTTTGTGGCCTTAAAAAGTATTTTTTTCTATCAATTTAAATCAAAGTTAATGTCAAATCTTATAAGCTTTTATTTTCTTCAACATACATTTTAATTCTTAGAGAAACTGACAAATATAGAAATTTATAGTGGACCATTATACTCGGAGAGTGATACGGTTATTTGGGGCAACTTTTGACCCTATATAGTCACTAGAATACAAACAGTTACTTTATAGAGGCTAGATAAGCATGAAACAATTACTTATATTTAGGCCCTATCAAATAGTTAAGATAGAAAACAAGTAGATATTTTTGCTGTGTGTGTATTTTTAACTCCTGTGGATCACATAAAAGATGGTACCCAGCTGTTCTCCACCCCCACTGGGAAGACAACGATAGAGCAAGGTGTAAGAAGCGGTGTGTGAAAATTTGAGGTTAGGTATAAGGGGATGTTTTTTGAACATGAGGTGCTAAATATAATACTGAATTGCCAAAGGAGGTTGTAGGATTGCTTTCTCTGGAGGTTTTAAAAATAGCTTCATCCCTTACCTCTGAGAAGGGTCGTGTTCCCAGAAAGGAAAGGAAGGAGAGATGAATTGAAGCTTTAATCCCTTTTGCCCTACTCTAACAAGCTGGCTCTAAAATTGTGCATGGGCTATTCCAGGCCACTGTTCTCAGGGCTCCCTCCTCCCTCCACTGTCTGCCTATACACTCCAGCCTCTAGTGAAAACTTACATGACATTGATTTCTGTGCATTCATCCCCAAGAGTAAGCCTTGTCACTTTCAAATCCTGCTGTGGAAGTCCCCTACTTGTTTATGAAAGTTTTCTTATAATGGTATAACATGGCAGATGGGAAAAGCATTTATATCTGTATTCTGCTCTACCATGACACTGTGTAAATGAACTCCCCAGGTTGTTAATGGGGAGATATGGTCTACTCATCTTCTAACAAACACTTTGATTACCTGCAGTTTTGAACCTTCCTTGGTAGAACTACCTTCCTCAATAGATACTAAGTACTGTCTACATCCTTGAACTGCATGTCTTTCTGTCTCAGCTTGCTAAAGAAAAGCTATGCTGTTGCCCATATGTTTTGCTTAATGGAGAAAATTACAATAAAGGTGAAATGTATTGTTTTCACATTGCCAAAACATTTTCATTTAGTGGTAGCTAGAAACTAGGGGCAAACTGAGTTTTATTTTCTCCATCATATTTCACATTGGTCTTTCCTATCTGGAATGTATGTGAGATGGGGTGTAGCACAAATCCTAATTTGTCTTAATAAAATCCCAGAGCCAGATATTGGGGGTAAATGCTGAAAGATCAGAGAGACCAGTCACTAGAGAGACTTCTTTCTTCTACCAAACCTGCAGACTGAAAAGACTGGGCTCCTGTCTCCTCCTGCCTTATATTCCTCTCTCTTCCCAGCCATTTCACTTCCTGTCTCCACTTTCCTAGTGCTTGAATTAAAGGTGTGTGTGTGTGTGTGTGTGTGTGTGTGTGTGTGTGTGTGTGTGTGTGTGTGTGTGAGTGAGTGAGTGTGTGTGTGTGTGTGTGTGTGAGTGAGTGTGTGTGTGTGTGTGTGTGTGTGTGTGTGTGTGTGTGTGTGTGTGTGTGTGTGTTTCCCAAGTACTGGGATTAAAGGCATGAGACCTCAATTACTGGTATTAAAGGTGTGTGCCACCACTGCCTAGCCTCTATGGCTATCTAGTAGCTGGCTTTGCCCTCTGATCTTTAAGTAAACTTTATTTGTTAGGTACAAAATATCATCACAATGAGGTGGGAAGTATTTTTTAGACTGATTTATTCAGATGGGTTGACTTTTTCCTCCAGCAACAAATATTATTTAAATAAAGCTCAGATTGTATTGATTATTTTCCACAGGTCATCCAGGGGACCACAACTCTGCTGCCTCAGTGGGACAAATGTGTGAACTTTATTGAAAGTGCCCTTCCTTATGTTGTGGGGAAAATGTTTGTGAATGTTCACTTCCAGGAAGATAAGAAGGAGATGGTAAGTGGAGCTTCCTGGATGCTAAAGACAAACAAAATGGTGCTCATCTAGGCAGATCCGACAGATGTGATGATCCTCAGTCTGTAATTCACCTTGCAAGGGGTAGAGATTCACAGGCCTTCCCTTCTGCTTCTTTGCATTTTCAGGGAAATGGGAATAAAGGTTATCAAATGTGAGGTGGTGAGAAAATATTGAAGGTTTGAAGAAAAAGAGTATATGCAATAGCTATCCAAAGGAGTGGGCCAGTGTGACTGAGGGCATTTGGTATGACTGCTTACAGCCAGATAAAATCTTAGTCTAGGTGAGATGTAAAGATATTTGTCACCATAGTTACATGTCCTTCTCTATTTGTTTCAGCTGCTTTGAAGGAGAGGTTACATATTTTTCTTTTAGCTTTATGAAGGCTCATTTGACATATAAAGTTGTATATATTCAAGGTATATAATATGATGATTTGGTACATGCTGTAAAGTGATTACCACAATGAAATCAGCACATCCATAACCACATTGACTGTTTTGTGTTTGTCTGTGACACTATTTCTGGAGAGCCATTAACATGTGTCTATTCACTGACTACAGGGAACTGAAAACAGACTAAAGCAATGATATCACCAAAGTCCAGCTTAATGAACTAATGGAGGGTCACTGGGGTTACTTATGGATGTGTGAATAAAGGGTTACTTATAGGAGGAGGAAATTTTACTGCACCCTGGATGGCTGCTCACAAATCTGGGATCCTGGAACTTATTGCATGAGATACATGTGCTCAACAGTTAGCTCAGAGTATCTTTGGGACAGCCAGATGGTCTGTGCCTCTTCTGTACAGCATAGCTAGTCTCTGTCTTTTGTGCAGTTTACCTGACCTCTGTCTCCTCAGCAATCCTTACTGATTATGGATGCTTAAAGAGGAAAGGGGGACTCGTGTAACTAGTCAGCTTCAGAAACTTCTCCAGGTTTCTGAGTTGCTTACTCTTTGAGTACAAAGGAAGCTCCCTTTAAAATGTCTAGTCTTAAAAAATCTTTTTCTTTTTTTTTAATAAAAGAACTTCTGATCATAATGAGCTTTGAAGGAAATTGGCATACAACATACAGACACTTAATATGTACTCTTAACAAATTTGAAGCATGCAACACACTGCTAGTAACTAGTCATTATGCTGTCACATGATCATTGGCACTTAGACATCTCAGAATTCTTGTATGAAAGTTTTTACCATTTGACCAACATTAACTCTGCCCCCAAATCCTCTACCTCTGCCACTCTCTGCCACTAATAACTACTGTTATGTTCCATTGTTTTATTCCACATATAAATATTTTTAGTCCTTCTGTGTCTGTCTTATTTCACTTAGCACAATGTTCTCCAAGTTTATTGATGTTATTGTAAAAGATAAGATTTCCTTGTTTCATGGTTAAGTAATACACAGACACACATCACATTTTCTACCTATTATCTCACTGATGACAATCTGGGTTGATTTTGTGTCTTGGTTATTAGGAAAAAATACTGCAATGAGCATGGGATTGAGTTGTTATCGTAGTCTTATTTTGAATTTTATGAAGATCATCTATACTGTTTATCTTTAGCAGTGCCAATTCTTATTTTAAGCATGTTTATTTATTTTTTTATGTACTTGTCTCTTTTGACTTTCACATAGTCCTCTTAATAGGCATGGTGTGCGATTTCACCCTGGTTTGGATTTTGATTTCCCTGATTAGTGACACGTAGGACATTTCCATACTTCTCTTGGATATTTGCATGTCTTCAAAAACGTCTATCCATCTCTTTTCTCCATTTTGATTTGGATCATTATTATTGAAGCTGTTGCTATTTTTAAATTATAAGTATGAATTTAGCCACTTTTGTGTGAATTTTCTTTGTACATTTACATTTTACCAATGGCAGTAAGCAAAATGTTCATGTCATTCACAGATAAAGCACTGTATTATCAATTAGATATAAACATAAACATATTGGATACAGGTAGTTTAGAACCATTGAGTTTAAAGGTAAAGACAGAGGCTATTAAGCTATGGTGGTTTAGATGGTTGATGTTATATAGTGATAATAATAACAAATAGTGGGTATTATGTGTTCTATACTAGAGTTTACATTTAACTACCACTAATCTATATACATTCTTTGTTAATTTGTTTTTATTATGCTGGGGAATTTATATCAAGTTTGAAACCCTATTTTTTTTTAAAGTAAACAGGCCTCTTTTAAATAGACCACCAAGAAGTGAATGCTTTGTTTTAAAATACTGACTATCCTTAAATATTTTCATTTGTTCTTTAGCCAGAATAACCAAATGGAAAACATCATATAATCACAGTGATGACACTAAGATGCCAAAAGAATCTGTATAGTGGGAGAGGTTTGATAGACATAATATGAAAAGTCATAATTTTTTCTCAGTTTTGATGCACATATCTTCATGTCTCAGGGTATGACATTCTAAATTAAGTCGATTTGGGTACTTTCTCCATTTATTTTGATATACACAGGAGTAGTATGTTAATAATACATATAGTCATTTCTTTTACATAAAATTATTTGCCTCCCTTCTACCCAAACTATTTGCCTCAGGGGATACTTAAATTGGAAACATATGAGAGAAAACAAATCTGGTTTTTATAGCCATTCAGGGATCCCATCCAAGAAACACCTGGAAACACTGATGCACTTGTTTTAAAAAAAATCTGGATTATTAGCTACAGTGAAAAAAAAGAGGAAAGAAAGAAAAACAGAAAGAGCCACAATAGGACAGATTCCAGAAAGTCTAATTTACACTGAAAAACTGCCATTTGTTTATTTACCAAGAAGAGTTTGTTAAAACAAATAAAGATTAGAAGGTTAAAAATTTCAGGAACTTTTCAAACCTTAGCATGTGAACAAATCATATGGCCTTATTAAAATGCAGGATCCCACCAAAAGATGGCAAATTTGCTGCATTTAATTTGGTTCAGTTTACGGCTCCAATTTCTAGCAAATTCTCAGTTTGTGCTGCTGCTGTCCCAGGTACCACACTTTGAGTTGCAAGTTGCTCACCTCACTCACTAGAAAACAATTACCACTCAAAACAGAAGACCCAGTGACTCACTGGAGCAGGGCAGGCAAGGCCAGCTGACTTGAAAAGCAAAACTTTGTTTACTCAAATGGTAATAGTGTGAATAATGCTTCACTTTTCATAACAGTTCAGAACAGTTCTGAACAGAACAGAAGCAGGTGAAATGAACTTTAGCTGTTTACCTTCACCTAATCTATGTAAAAGATTGTCATTTTGATGTGCATGTGGAGGCAGAGGTTGACGTGAGGTATTTTCCTTTTTCGTGTTCTGCTTTACTTTTCCAAGAAAAGGTCTCTCACTGTACATAGGGCCTCACTGATTTGGTAAAATGCCCTGGACAGTAAGTCACATCCCCATAGGACTGGAATTTTAAGCACACACAGACATATTAAGCTTTTTGCATGAGTTTTGAGAATGTGAACTCGTCCTCATACTTACATAATGGACACTTTGACAACTGAGCCATCTCCCCATCTGTAATTCATACCTTAAATGCATAAGGAAATTTCTTAGATTCATGTTCATTGAGGTCAGATGAAGATCCATAGGAAAGTAAAGAATGGAAATGATCGTCAGGAGGTCTGATGAGATAGTTACGATATAATTAAATCTCGAGATGAAGATTATAGTAGCAGCACTAACTGGGGTTTAACTATGTGCCCAGTACTTTTCTAAGCACTTTCTGTATGTGTAATCATTTATACTGACCTTGTGGTTGCTATTAGTGCTTCCACTTTCCAGGTTGACAAAACTGAGACTTGGAGAGTATGCATAAGTTCTCTTAGGTCATATAGCATGAAAATTGCTTATATTTGATCTAAGTCCAGTTAATCTAGCTTAAGCACATATTCTACCATGAATTACTTTTATGTTATCTATAATAAATTTCTGAAGCAATTAACTTATAAAAGCCAAGTTATAAAAAGGAACTTGCTCATGTTGTAGTGCTTCCAATCTATGATCAGGTGGCCCTATTGCTTTTTGACCTGTGACAATATAGCCTATTATTGCAGATGTGCACGGTACAATACAACAATTTTGTATGATTTTCCTTATGTATAAGGAGTGAAATGAAATGGAGGAAGAGGGGGAAACTTGGTCCCAATGATTTGAATATATCCAACCAGGTCCCATAGCACTAAGGCTCTACTATGTTTGGATACCACCATCTTAAGAGCCAACTTTTGCCACACAGAGCTTTGGGGACCTCTTAAGAGCCAGGATAGAGCACATTCCCCAGATTCTCTCTGAAAAACACTTAGGTCTTCAGAATGAGGATCTCAGAGATTTCACAGATGCTTTTTCTATAATTAACTCAAACTTGTTGGGAGCATAGGCAAAGCAAAAGGCACCCACTTCCTATTTCTTAGCTTTTCAGAGATGGGAAATATAAGAGGTTTTGTTTCTAGCATTTCAACATTTTAAAGAAAAAGGCAGTGAAACTTAAGTCCAACCAATTGTATTCCATTTTGGGGTTCTCCAAATAAACAGGCAAACATCAAGGAACAACAGAGCCCTCAGAGCTTTGATGTAAAACACCACTCTAGGCCCGTCTTGGCTCAGTCTGCATTCCAAGCTCAGTTTCCAACATTTTCTATATACACAACTTTAAGTAGTGATCTATGATGTTTGAAATGGTGACTCAAGATTGTACTGTTCAAAGAGTTTTTAAAATTGATGTTTATCATTCTCTACATACTAACAGAAGTGTGGACATATATATTAAAGAACAATATGTTTTATTGTGTTAATTTTTTTAAAAGTTTTTTTTTAAACTTCAATTCTGGTTTCTGAAAAATTCAGTAAAGTTGGAATTCCCATCTTTACACTTTGGCTGAGGTGAGTTTTGTTGTTGTTGTTTGTTTTGAAAAATCATATTTTGCTTTATTTCATTGTATACACTGTGTACTCAAACAAATTACTTTATTGATGTATCTCAGCCCTAACCACTAGGTGTTTAGCTGTGTTTTTATGACAGAATAGATCCCATTAAAGGAAAACAACAGCAGTTTTGATGCTTGTTAGACCAGTAAGGCCTTCATTTTTTCCATTTTAAAAATTATTTTTTATTTATGTGTATAGGTGTGAGACTACCTGAGTCTATGTGTGAGGCATGTGTACAGGAGTTTGTGAGGCTACAAGAGTGAGTATTAGATTTTGTTTATGACTACCTAATAGCTACCAGTTCTCTTGCAATAGGAAAAAGAGCTTACATTTTACCATGACTGTCAGCCAACAAACCAAGAGATTTATAGCCAATAAGCAGAATGAGAGAGCCATTAAATGGCAAACTACTGAGAGAAAACACGGTGAACAGGAAACTCTTTCTTAACCAAATTTGTTCTTCTGACAGGTAGGCCAATGTAATGAGATATTAAGCATAGGAAACGAAAGATTTGACCTGATATTGGAAGTGATGAGATACAAACTTGAAAATTCCTTCTAAGTCTATTAAAAACTGAAATTTTCTTTTAAGTCCACTGAGTAGGAATTTTGATCAAAGTTGGCAAGGCAGATCTGTTGAGCATAGGGCGAGGGTGGGGGATAGGGAGGAGGTCAATGTCAAGATTCAGTTAACAAGGGGCCTCAGAGGAGTCTGACTAAAGTTTGGTCAATGGGAGAATCTTTATCAGCTCTGAGATAAAAGCTAAAGTCATTGGACTGATTAGATAAAAAAACATTCTGTACAGAGAAAGTTAATTTAATTAAAGTAGGGTAAATCTTTTATTATACTTCATATTTAGACTTTATTAGGTGAGGAACATGTATTTATTTACTGCTTGGAACAATTCTTACTTCCTGTTGTACTTTATATGTTGACACCTACCCAACCTCCTACTTAATGTCCTAGTAAGGCCATAGATGACCTACAGGTGACTACTGTGTCTTCCATTTGTCCGAGATGGTATGCGAGCAATTCTGACACAATTTTAATCCTAAGAAAGGAATTCTCTTCCTACCTCATACTGCTTCAGCTGGTGCTAAAGACTTAAATACCCACATGGGTCCAATTGCAGTGGTAGAATTTGAACTTGAAACCTCCATATTCCTGGAGCTCACCTCATCAGTGAGCCAAGATAATTAAACCGATGTTCTGCCATTAATATTCGTTAAGTTCTCCAATTCCCTTGTTCACCATTTCTCTCAGTAGTTGAGTAAATGAGATGTAACTGTAACACTGATGGCAGAAGTCACCTGAATGTCAGTGTCATGCATCACAGCACCGTCCTTATACTTAGCTGTTCTTTGTTCTATACATATGCAGATATTCACAAGAGCTGCTCTCAGGAAAATCATTATCTAGAAAAAAAGATTTTTTTGGACACAAATCATGCAATGCAAAGATACACTGACTCCCCAGTGTCCTTGTTTAGTTCATCTAGTGAATAGTACCAGCTATCAGTGGGGTCTGTTTCCAGAAGAGCTCTACTGAAGACCTGTATGAATTAAGGAAATTGAAATGACTTTGGTTTTAGAATAACCTTGCAGAGAAATTAGATCTAATTTTCTGCAAAGTTGCATTGGTATCTCAAAACCAGTATCTACTTTTACCAACTCGGGAAAATTAGTTAACCTTTTTGAAGCCATTTTCCTATTTATAAATTCTCCACATCTATCTGTTGCTAAAGGAATACAGTGTAACAATCACTCACAAAACCAAAGTGGCATCCAGCAATAAGCAATTACTGCTGATGCATCTGGAGTCAATGGTGGGCCCCTCTACAGATCTGCTGATTTTGGCTGTGCTTGCTTGCTCAAATGTCTGGGGGTTGGCCTGTCAAGATTAGCTTTGGCAGAAGTGACTGGGACAGCTAGGCTCTTCTCCATGTGTCTTACTTCTATCATCTGGCTAGCCTGGATATGCTCCCATTATGATGGCAGAGGTGCAAGTGAGCAAGCAGAAACATGTGGGGGTCTCTTGAGGCTTAGACTCAGAACTGACATAAATGTTGTGATACGTAATCTTCATTGTCAACTTGACTAGATTTTGAATCACCATAGAAGCACACACCTGAGAGTATTTATGAGGGAATTTTTAGACAGGTTTAGTTGAAGATAAAAGATATAGCTTAAGTATGGGCAGCATACGTGGATCCTTGGCTAAGCAAAGAGAAAGTGAGCATTCACTGTTCCCTGCTTGCTAACTGTGGATGCAATGTGACCAATTTTCCTATATTCTTGCGGATATGTCTTTCTCACCATGATAGACTATACTTTCAAGCTGTGAGCCAAAATGAACCCTTTCTTCTGATATTTTATCACAGCAATTAGACAAATAGCTAATGCAAATGCCATGTCTACATTCTGTTGGCCAAAGATCACAAGGCAGGGCCAGATTACTTAACTTGGATTTTTAGTGAAAGGATCTAAAATCACATAGCATAAACTGTGGGTAAAGGAAAGGGTGCGAGACTAAAGCCCTGATTTCAGAATATCAAAGAGATAAAATAGTACCTGCTTTTTGGGTTGGAGCAACGATTAAATAAGATAATCCTTATAGTTGACTCAGCACAATCCATGATACATAAGTAGCCAGCAAGTAATATCTTACACCTTTACAGTGGGTTGTGCCTAGGATTAACAAGAAAGGTAGAGCTTATAATATGAAAGTTTCTACACAGTCTATGGCACCTTCTGCATGCAGATTTCTTCTTTTTAATGTATTTTAGAGTGAGGGAAGTACAGGGAATCTTGTCATTGCTAGGCTTCCCTGGATGCCTGTGTAGGAGTTTTCAGTTTGAATAAAGCTCTGTTTCTTTTTTTAAAAAAAGGACAATTTTATTTATGTGCATGTGTATGTTTATGGGTTAGTACATGCATATGCATATGGATGCCTGTGGGAGGTCAGGAAAGGGTGTCAGATCCCCTAAAGCTGGAGTTACAAATGTTCATTAGCTGCCCCTCTCCCCCATATAGGTACTGGGAACTGAACTGTGGTCCTCTGCAAGAGCACAAAGTACTCTTAATTGCTGTGCCATCTCTCCATCCTTGGAATAAATACTTTTTTAGTGCCATTGGCTTGACCACATTCCAGAAGCTGCCCTATTATTTAACATTAGTTTGGCTCATAGGAGAATCTCAAGAAACTGCTCAAGGAGCCAAATATAATTTTTATAACAGATCCAGGTTTCACAACTCTCTATGGACTGAGTCTTATTGCAGTAAATGTCCTCAGACCCCAGTGTTGACAACTCACTTATGCAATCTTTGGTAAAGTGACATCCAGCAAAAGAAGTAATTTAGATAGCTCATTGGGAATTCTTTTGAAATAAGTGTGGACACTACTCTTGGCTTTGGCCTTGAGTGTGCTGCCATGATTATGATACTTTTGGCCCACTTATCACATTTGTTGTCTATGTCTTGGGATAGCACCAGGAAGTGTTGCTTTAGCCACATTTTATTGGTCCCATCTGAGAAAGAAAATTGGATCAGACCTAAGCAATGCAAAAGCCTGGTACTGGAGATTCATTTACTGCAAGAAAGTGTTTGTGCCTTGAATTAGATCTGAACATTGGGAATGGACAAACACAGTTACTTGCTGGGAGAAAGGATGCTGTTACCACAGCTAAGGGCAAGAGTTGAGCTATTATGATGACATGGTTAACTTGTAGATACTATGTTGGTTTCTATTCCATTCCCTCTGAGAGTGGCAAAGTGGAAAAACAGGACATGATAAATTATAAAATAGGAAACAGCTTGTACATTCATATTTGGCGAAAAAGATATTCTTCCTGTTCCTAGCCCAGACTTACAGATGTGTATCTTTTGATGAAAGGACATGCTAAACTCTTGTGCCACCAGGCCGAAATGCTTTATAGCATTTCTTGGGCCCAAATAATTGAATATTCTTTTTTCTTTTGCCAACATGCTTAATGGCTATGCAAGTTTGCTAATCCTGACAATCTGATGTGATTTATTAGCTCACTTGGCTGCCAGAAACCGCAGCAGTTTGTGTCCCTTGACTTTTGTCTTTTTTGACTTAACCATTTCTTCCACCTCATTGTAGGTCCATTCTTCACTTATTTCAAGGCCATTATTATATTTTTATCAGAAGTGAATTTGAACTCATTTATAAAAATATTTATAGCCTAGTGAATTAATGAATATGTAATATTTATAAATTTACTTAATGTCTGTATTTCTAGTAAAAGGACAATTGCCCATTCCTGAGAATATAACCCATTTTCAGTTAACATCAAACATTAACAATGATGTCCATTTTCCACTTCATTACTCAAGTGGTTTGATGTAGGTGACTCTGACTCTATTCTACATCAATGGCATGTATATATAATATATACACATATAAAAAAAAACACCATTCTTAGCCATTTTTCAAATGCAATGTTGATACCACAAATGTAGGATTAGACTAGGTAACTCAGCAAATTACCTGTTTTTCAGTTAAGTTTGCATTTGGTTTCAGGTTGTAGCCATTCCAGACACATTTGCTGTGAACCTTCCCACTAATGTGAAGATGAATTTGTTATTTACTGATGGATTCAGTTTTGAATCACTAAGTTTGCACAAGTCCATTTTAAAAACTGACTTTATATAAAAATTGATGCCATATAGCTTTCATTCTTTTAAAGTTCCATATTAATAAGTCTCTTAGTTATATCTAGGGAAGTCACATAGTATATATGAGAGAGTTTTATATTTTCTCTTATACCAGATGAGTATTATAGATTTGCATACATGGAAAACATTTGGTTTAATTTTAGTTCCTTGTTGAGTATCTATTAGAAATATTTTTTATTTTTAACAAAATGACTTGCTATGATGGTTTATATGTGTGGACAAGGCACATCAGTTAAATCTAGCTTCTCATGTTCTATTCTTTCCATACTCCAGCCTCTAATAATTACTCTTCTACCTTCAAATTGACTTACATTCTTTCATGTTCATATGTGGCATGCAACTTCATCACCAGCATTTGCTATGTAAAAATAATAGCCATCATAGCTGGTATGAGATGAGTTATTTCTACTTCACCAATGGTTAATAACACTGCATCTTCTTTTCATATACTGCTTGACCACTTGTATTTCTTCTTTTGAGGCATATCTATTCAGATCATTTGTCAATTTTAAAACTAGATTCCTTAGGGGTTGTCTTTCTATTTCTTTTTATATTAGCACTTCATCAGATGGTTAGTTCATTACACATATTTTCTTCTGTTTTCTAGGTTGGTTCTTCATTTTGTTCCATTTGTGGCACAGAGGCTTTCTAGTTTAATGAATTCCAATCTCATACTTTTACTTTTGTCTTCTGTTTTTTGGGGATGATATTGAAAACATGTCATGGCTTATACCAATGCTTGGAACTGTTTTCTCTGTTTCCTTCTAGTATTTTCTCAGATCTATTCTGAGTTCATTTTAGTACAAAGTGAGAGATAGGGATCTAATTCAGTATTATCATACGACAATCATATTGACAAAGAAAATGTATGTTTTTGGCCTTTTGTTGAGAATTAGTTGACTGTAGATGCATGGGTTTATTTCTGGAATCTCGGTTCTGTTCTACTGGCTTGTGTGTCTGTTCTCATGCCAATACCACGCTGTTTTGCTTGTGCCTTGTAGTATCTCAGAGCTAGATATTTGATGCCTTCAGCTTTGCTCCTTTTGTGCCCAACTGTTTGGGTTATTAGGGGCATCTTCTGCACTTCTATAGCAATTTCAGGATGGCTTTTTCTAGTTTCGTAAAAACTTTTATTGATATTTCCCTAGGAATTGCTTTGAAACTGTAAATCATTTTGAGTAACATGGGAATTTTTAACAATGTTAATTATTCCTTTCATGAAACTAGGAGGTCCTTCCTATTTTTCTGTCTCCTTCTTTCCTTAAACATGGCTGTATACTTTTCATCATGGAGCTCTTTTACTTCCAGTGCTAATCTAGGCCTGATATTTTCATTCTTAGCTATTGTGAATAGATTTGCTTTTACAATTTCTCATCAATTTTATTGGGATATCATTTGATAATTTTTTGTGTGTTTATTTTGTATCTTGTAACACTACTGAATTTATCATTTTGAATCATTTGATGGAGTTTTAGGATTTTCTCCATGTAGGATCATATAATCTATAAAAAGGGATGCTTTTATTTCTTCCTTTGCTGTTTGTATGCCTTTTATCTCTTGTTCTTACCTAGGTTTTCTAGTTAAAATTTCCAGTGATGAATTTGCCTTTGCTAAACATCTGCACAATGTCAGTATTAGATATAAACATGAGATATAAAATCATCACTTAAAATTATATATTATCTATAAAATCATAAAAATTACAGAAAATTTAATGTTAAGTTTTGTCTATGTCATGGTTCTTGTTCTCAACAGTCCTATATCTTGCTAGGGCTACAAAATAAATACAAATGTAAAATCAATCATACCTCATATACACTCATATTGCTCTGCTTAAGCCTGAGAGGAACTCTAAGAAGGAATTGAAACACCAGGATGGGATTTGTGGATGTGAGTAAGGATTTGTATTGCTTTTGTAGGATTTCTCTATAGTCAGAATCAAAAACTGGAAGGGAACTATAACCATTTACGTGGTAAACTCAATCGCTTGACCACAAAACACTGTTGGCATAAATGAATGAATGAATGAATGAATGAATGAATGAATGAATCATTATTCACTGTCACTACCTATTTATATGAAAGAAAAATTTCCCATGCCTGTGTGTAGGGACAAAAGATGAGAAGAGGGAGAAAGGGGAGTGGGAAGGACATGATGTAAGAGTCTCCTTTTTGCAAAGCTCAGGATAGAAGAATAATATGGATATAGATATATGTGCAACTTCCTGTTGTCCAATACAGGATATTAGGATCCAAATTAAGGGGTGCAAAGAATGATAAGGAAAGCTAACTTTGAAGTAGACATGGTTGAGCAAGAGTACTAACCACTGCCATAGACCAACCGAGCGAACTGTACTTTTAGTGTAGAAAATCTGAAACTTTCCAAAATGTTGCTTTACCTGGAAGGCCCTTGCCCTGAATGTGATATATTTTATTGCAATAATATTTTAGTTAATTCTTGTATGTTACATTTAGGTCTTTGACTCTAAATGAACATTTTGTGTGGATAACTTAACCTACTGACTCCATCTTTAAGTGATTTCCATTAATGCTATATGATGGCTCTTGGAGCATTAGGTCAAGGTTTGGTGAACAAATATTATTTCTCTTTCCCCCTTACTTAAAAATTACGTCAGGCTTTTGCTGTCTCGGGGAGTACAATTTGACTGAAGGCAATGCTATTGTTTGAGTCTGTAGACTAGTCCAAAGATAAACATCAAAAGTGTTCTATGATTTATCTTCCTGGTTCTAGCATGCTAAAATCATTATCTTATTTGCATTGACATGTCAGCCAATGACATTAATCATCTTCAAAGATTTCTCTCATTCTGAAAGTCTGTTAGGGTAGTTCTATACCATTTCACAGAAAACATTATAGACTATATGAGAGAGAGAAGGGGAGGGAGGAAAATAGAGAGAGGGAGAGAGAGAGAGAGAGAGAGAGAGAGAGAGAGAGAGAGAGAGAGAGAGAGAGAGAGAGGGAGAGGGAGAGGGAGAGGGAGAGGGAGAGGGAGAGGGAGAGGGAGAGGGAGAGGGAGAGGAGAGAGAGAGAGAGAGAGAGAGAGAGAGAGAGAGAGAGAGAGAGAGAGAGAGAGAGAGAGATATGGAATTGTTCTCAAGGGCAAAGAAGGGCCAAGTGTGGCAAGAAGTGAAGTGATTTACTTACATTTTGACATATAAGAGAGTGAGTTATCAAAGTATTGATTTAAGGAAGACAGAGGTTGGGGGGAGAAAGAATTCTACCTATGAGTAAACTATGTGTCATTCTTCATTCATACAATAAAGCCGAAATTGGGTTGCTTTAGTGCATTTCCACTTGGAATGTCAATCAGTAGGTTACAGACAAAGAACTCAGAAAACCTATAGAAAATTCTATTCTTAAGCTTTTGATGCATTTGATAGCTGTTAAATGCCCAGAAAGGGTCAAGGCTTCTCTTTTAAAAGCAAGCTGCTTAATCTGGTTTTAATAAAAAGTGTATAGTTCATTAAAATGCCACTTAAGACAATAGGGATAAAATGGCTTATGATTCATAGTAGGACTCCAAAACAAACAAAACACAAAAACAATCTGCCAAAGATCTTTTTGGCTTGGGCAGTGCCTATTTTGTTTCATTTGATTGCTTAAAATATAATGAAATATTAGTTTTCCTGTATCTTATGCAAAATAAATATTTCCTTGAGGATGGTCAGCTTTTTACTTACTTGTTAGATGCTTACTATTACTGCAAGATACTAGCCAGAGTCCTGGGAAGAAACCTTTTATTCTTTTCTCTTGCTTGATATGCAAAACCCTCTCTGAAGTCGCTCATGCTGCTAGGATGTATATGGCCATGCGTGAAGGGACAGAGTTTTGTTTTTTGTTTCTTAAATGAGAAACCATTTTTGTACATCTCAATCCAATTTCACAGAGAAAAGATATGATTATATGCCCTCTAAGCTTGAGATTCTTATGACATTTCTTCCTTCCCTCCTCTTGTTGTTAATGTTCTGACCCACTTCCTGGAGTCCTGGTAAAGAAGCAATAACCTGGCCTGCCTGGCGTCCTGATGTGTCAACCAATCTTTAAGAAGACTTCTCCCCTTTGCTCCTTCTCTTTTCCACCCCTCCCACTTGTGATATATCAGAGAACAGAATCCCCCACAGCCAAGCCATGAAGGTCAGAGGGTGGCGCCCCACACCTTTAATCCCATCACTCAGGAGACAGATCTTTCTGAATTTCTGTAAGGCCTAACAATCGAACAGTAGTACCCCTTCCCTCCGCCAGAGGTCATGCATCCCTTACCTCCCCCCTTTCTTCCTCTCTCTTTCCTCTCCTAATCCTTATTCTAATAAAGTCTTCACATGAGTGCAGTTTAACTGTTTCTTTCCAAGGCCCACACCCGCACTGACCACTGTGCCGCCTGTCTGCATGGGGCCATATCCGCCAAGTGTAGGTACTCTCACTATCATAATACAACACTTGTAACCTGCAAATATTGTACAGTCCCAAGCCTCAGACCATTCTTATCCCTATCTCCACCTCTTTCCTTTCTTTCATTGCTCCTGTGCTGGGCTATACAGAGTGGTTGTCTCAATGTCCGTGCTCCCCTAATCACACCATGGTCCAACTCTCTTTTTCTCCTATATTTTCATCTTAGAGAGTGCCAGAAGTATCCACTGCATTGTCCCTGCCGATAGCCTGGGAATTATTCATCTTCCTGATTTTTCACCTCTCCACATGCTACTAATCATCTGGTTCCATTTCTTTAATCACTAAACATGTCAACTCTAATCATTTCTTTCCATCTCTGGTATCCCCCTCTGATTTGGGAAGACAGCCTTGCTCCTTCTACATTCAGGTAATATGCTAGCTTGATGAGCTTATCAAGATTTAGGGATTCTAAGTACTGCATATGCAAAGGATTATGGTAGTAGTGTTGTAGCCTCTGGGAGGCTCCATGTCATTTCTGTATCCCTCTTGTCAGGCTTCCTGATAGGAATGGTGACTTCTGTATCAGACTTGGTTACCTGCTACTTCCTTGGCATGTTCCTCTGATTCATGGAGGAAAATATTTGAGGCTTCTAGAAGCTCTGGTCTCACAGCTGTCATTTAGGCTCTGGCATTCACTAGCTGGCTCTGGCCTTTACTAGCTGTATGAATTTATGTAGATCATCAACTTTTAACTTCCTGCTCATAAAAATAAGTGGCTTCCTGAAATGCTCCTGGAGTTCAACCCTTTCTGTACATAAGACTCACCTGGAGAGCTTTCAAAACTTCCACTGTCCAGGCTGAATGACGCTAGTGTCCAGATGCCTGGGGTCCAAGATCCATCTCCATTCTCTCTCTTTCGTTCTCTCTCTCTCTCTCCCTTTCTCTCTCCCCCCTCCTCCTTTTTGTTGTTTCCAAATACTTTTTTGTCAGGACTTTTAAAACTCCTTCAAGATCCCAATAGGAACGTGACGTTGAGGACTATGACGTCATGATTTTGATCTGCTGTCATCCCATGTTCTTGTCATGTCTGGATCCCAACTTAAGCCTTCTCCTTTTTTAGTGTTTTCACTAAGTTGAGAAGAAATAGCTGTGAAGCTCCCCCTTTCCCATCTGCTGTTTGTTCTTATTTACGTACGATGGAACCCAGCCCACTGATTTACAGTTCTGGTTCCCTTACAACTGTTATTGAACTGAAAACATAGCTGAAACTTATTAAACAGAGAGAAAAATTATTTTGAGTAAATTTTATGCTGACAATTCCTTATAGAACAAAGGGAATGTTTAGAAAGAACATAGGTTCACAATCTCAACAATAAATATCCTGAGATCAGATACCAGGGTTTATTTTTTATTGGCTATCCCATTAAGGAAGCCAAGGCATTTCTGCAGGTGTGTGGGATTATGAGGCATACATACACACATGGTGGGGCCTTCTTGCTTCCCTGCATTAGTGTCTCTCCTCCTCTAGCTTCCTCACCACAGCTATTGGCCAGCAGAGGCTGTCATCAAAGCAAAAGTGTCCTCAACATATTTGATCTCATTCTTTAAATGTTTGGAAAAAGGCCTCTCAGAAAACTTCCTTACTAAGATGCTACTTTGTCCCATCACTGAAGATCTGAAATAAGACTTTGCTGGGCTGCAAGAGAGAAGAGGGGGTGGTAGAGCATAATAGACATTGACTAAACATTTGGTTTCACTACTGAAGTTAGGGAGATTCGGGGTCTTAGCATAAGTCTGATTCATGCTGCCACGGTGTCCTTTTGGATTTTCTATTTCCCTGCATGGCCGTCTTCTACCAATACCTCTTTTAATTGATGATCGCTGTTTTGGTAATGCCTATCTAAAATACACAGCCCATGCTTTTACTTGGCACTCTCAGATTCTGATAAAAATCTTGTGTGTGTGTGTGGGGGGTAGGGGATGAGGGGATTGGGTCTTGGGGATAGCACCCAGGGCCTTGCACTTGTTAGTAATGTACTTTACCATTGAGCTACACTCATCAACTTTTATTAAATTATTGGAATTGGGTGTTACCTTGATAAGGACAGACCCTTTTTGTAGCTACATACATGTGAGTGATTGGCAGGTGATAGCTTCTGGTAGGTTTCCACCACCTCCTTGTATAATTCATTCACAGATGCTCCTCCTCAAAAAATGTCAGAACATGGAATAGAAATGAAAGATCTCTCTCTCTCAGTTTTGAACATTGAAGTAGTTTTCTTGCAACCTAATTTAGGCCGAGGGAACCTTGTGTTAAGTTTCTGGCTTTGATGCTGCTTTTGGGGGTATTTTTTTATAGATGGAAGAATTGATTGAGGGTGTTCGCTGGGCCTTTATTGACATGCTGGAGAAAGAAAATGAATGGATGGATGCAGGGACAAAAAGGAAGGCTCAAGAAAAGGTAAGGATTTCATTTGATGGAAGAAAAAACCCCTGGCTTTCTGTTTAATGGATTTTCATGCTTGACATTGACTGTGCAGTTGATTTTTTATTGACTGAGCTGTTGGCTCCAAATGACCTCAGAGGTAGGTGTATGCCTTTGGAAGAACACATAGATTTCATCACCAGGAGGCAACAGAAAATAAAATCTGACTTGTTCTTTCTCTAACTGCATTTTCAAATGCCATGTAATTCAGCTTTTCCTTTGCTCTTAATTGCTGTCTGTTAGAGGCACATGGCTTACTGCCTAGTGAATTTTCTATAAACCATTATTGGATATGGCAGAATGTAGAGCAGTGGGGAGCCATGGGAAGCAGCTGGCAGAAAGGCCCTCAAGTTGCAAAGAAGAAAACCCCATATTGTCCATGTGTCTTCTCCATTTGTTCATGATGTGTGAAAATGTCCTGAGGTAAGTCTTTTCATGCAGTAAAGCACATGCACTTCCTAGTCCATCATGTTCCACAAATGGTCCAAGGAGTATGCATATCAGCTGTACATGAATAATATACCATTGCCAAGTAATAGAAAGAAAATAGTTCTTGTCACAAGTGGATACTTGTGAAGCTGGATAAAAATTCTCTGATGTTGTTCAATAAGATAAAGGAATAAATAGGGAAATTTGAATATGCTGTCTACAAATAATGAACGTGCCCATCCTGAATTGGAGATATTCTTCTGTAGCTGGAGCTCAAATGGGCTGGGCCAGGGCATGCACTTGCTGTACTCTCTAGGATGTCACTCTGTAGTTGTGAGGTTCTGAATTTGTGAACCTTTCTTATCTTTGCGGGGGAGGGTTTGAAACCTTCCTGATAAAAGCAGCTGCCAATAGGACATGGACATGCAAGATTGTGCTGGACACCTCGTTAGCAATGACTGCTTTAGTATATTACATTGAAGGTCTGTGCATCTACCCGCCTTTAGCTACCTGCCTCAGACTATTACTGTTAGATCACTGGTCTTAGTCATCACCAGCACTGGTATGTTTGCCTTATGGTCAAGAAACAGGGAGATTCTTACTGTAGGAATGCTGTAAATACCAAGTCCCCTTGTTGAAGTGGAAAAACACAAAGGGTAATTTTGCTTTTTTTTTTTCTACTTCCAAGATCTGTCAAAGCTGTTTTAGGTCATGTACGGCACAGGCTGGAGGAGGCAGGAACACCCAGGCTGGGGCAGGGCACTCTCCATATGGTAGATGAAACTTTTGGCATCAACACATTGTTGTTTCTTGAAGGCTTGCTTTATTTGCAGAGATAGCTTGTGATGTGTGTGGAACAGGATATATATTGTAGTGGATGGTTGGATGCTCAATGTATTAGGTGCCCTTTGTTGTAGCCTGGATTCCTAAAGTATCAATTTTACAGGACAACTAGTATGAAGAGAGAGGGAGAGATATGGAAGGAGGGAGGGAGGAAGAGAGGGAGATAGAGAGAGAAAGCATATGAATGAGCGAGTTCTGGATATTTGGGAGCTTGTAGTAAGCATTTCAGAAATAGAAATTAAGACTATTTGGAGTAGTTGTTGGTGTTCAATTAAGGAAAGACTGCCTATGAGTCCTTGAAGTAAACTAGTCTCAGTCCTTCTAATATTAGACATGTTCCTGTTGGTCCTCTGGGTTTCTCGCCAGTCTTTTATTTTATTTCAACTAGAACTGTCACTTTTCTCTTCTAAAAGTATTCTTTGAACACACTTTCTTTGAGCTGAGTTCAATCCGCCAGGAACTCCAGTAACAGCCTGACGGTCACAAACATCAAAGGCAATTGTCCTTCTGGATCTCATTAGGTTCCCCGAGGAGATCGTACATCTCAAGTTTCAGAGAAGTTCCAGTAATGTGAAACAAGAAACGGGGTGCTGACCAAGGATATCCAGCAGTTCTCCCAATCAGTACCGACCCCAAACCCCAGAAAGCATAGATTTTTCTTTTAGTAACGAGTATTAACTTGCTACTCTAGAATTGACCTCTAGGTGGAGCTCACAGCACTATCAAAGAAGACAGAAGCTGCAGGCTTTTGTGCTGCTTTTAACTCTGGGGCTGTTTTGAAATAATGTATTTTTCATTTCTCCCCCCACCTCTGCTTTCCCCAACTTGATTGCCTTTTAAATAGTCAACAAGAAAGACGAGACTTTGCCTAATAATCCTTCAGTCTTTGATGGAAATCTCTGCCCATCTCTGGGCTTTTTCTTTCTGATATGGAGTAGCCCCTGCATTAAGAGAGGATTTGCCTGCATCTGAAGTGGAGGTGAATAATTCGCCTTCGCTTCCTGGTATGACTTGGCACTGTTCTTTGGGCATGTGTTGTATGCGGTATATCACCCAGGCGGAAGATTTCTCATCAATAATAATAGTGCCCACACTGGGCCTATGCTGAGTCACTTGGTTACCCATTGGGAAAGCTGAAAAAAATGTTCTGATTTGTGAGGGGCCTGAAGCTTCTCTTTCTCTCACCATGAAGCGGAGGATTGCAGCTAATTAGAGTGCCTCCTAAGAGGTGTTGACCTTAGCTTTCCTTCCTGACCAACGTCCTGAACTGAGTGGTAGGAAACTCAGATACTTGTAGTGGTCTGAGGGCCTAAGCTCTTGGCTTTTGTGGTAGTGACCCTGTCTTAAAATGGAAGTGTGTGGGTGGGCTTTGTTTCCTTTGCTAGGGGCGATCTCTGCGAAAGATGAATGAGGATGCCTCTGCCTCCTTGAAGGGTACATTTGTTATCTCTGTCTCCTGCCTTTTCCTACTCCTCTCTGGAGAGAGGTCGTGGGTATTTTTGTCTTTTGAAACTCACTGTGTTGATTTCAAATGGAAATTTAATATTGGGAAATAAGCATCAGTTTTTAGTTAGCATTCAGTGTTGTTTGTGAGCACGTGTGCTGTAAGATTTTTCTTTTATTTTTTGAGATTATAATGTAATTGCATCATTTCCCTTCATTTTTCCTCCCTCCCAACCCTCCCAATAAAGTCCTCCCTAGTCTCTTTCAAATTCATGGCCTCTTTTCGTTTTTCAGCAGAGGACAGGGAAGCCTGCTGTTTTTCAGGCTAATATGGCCTTTAAATAGGCATACGGTGGTAATTGAATGATTTGCGTGTTTTCTGCCGGATTTACCTTGTCCAGAGCTGGGGAGGAGTCCCTCAAGGTCACTATGGAATGGTTCTGAGGGTAGGCTGCAAGGGACTCGTGCTGCCTTTGGCCTCCCTGGCCGGTTCTGAGTCACATTTGAGGAACAGCTTCCTGAGAGTGGCTCAGGCTTGTTCCCCAGCTGAATTAATTATGTAGCTCAGTGCTGCATCACCTCTGATCCATTTCCTTGTACTCTTTGCACCTGGGGTCTATGCTTGTCAGACCATGCCCAAAGAAAAAAATACCAGCACAGAACACATGGGGAGGCAGTGTCCTGAGGGTGGCGTGAGGGAGTAGCCATGGCCTTGGCCACAGCAGGTGCAGAGAAGTTGGCTGCATGTTCCCAATTCTTCAAGCATGCGACTCCCACGCACAGGCTTTGAGGGAGGTAGGAAGATTTCCACTGCAGAGAGCAAAGCAGAGTGTACCTCACCTCTCTGCCGTTGTTACTAAACTCTGCCAATCACAGGCATTGCAGTTGGCATAGCATGCAATGTGCCCTGACCCTTTAGGACCCTGGCTGCTCCCCTCTGGGCTCGGTTCTGGAGGTGTGCTTGCTGATCTGAGGCACCTAGGAGCTTGTTAACCAGACACATTTTTTAATCCAGTCACTTAGGTATTCTGAGGCTTGTGAAGTTAAGGAAACACTCGCCTACTCCTTACTTCACTGAATACCGGTCTGACTTCTAACTGTAGGTCCCTGCATTCTGCTCAAGGGCTCTCTTGTCCCATCAGAGCAAACCATGAATGGCACAGCCTTCAGGAAACTCACCATTCCCTCCCTCCTCATTGGCCTGGAGCCAACAATTGATGGAAGGTGGCCAGTACCTGGCTCCTGCTCTCTCCTGACCCTCACAAGTTCTATACAAGTTCCTGGGGGGCTTTCCCAGTGGGCTTGAGCTCTCTGACAAAAATGCCCTTTGCTGCCTGCCTTTCCTCTGTCACTTCTTAAGACTCCTCCTGGTGTTTCTTTGATTCCCTGCCCCCTCCCCTGAACCCTAAGGAGACCACTAATGAGGGTGCAACCTTTGGGTTCTGTCCTCTTCTTATGCCTCCTTGCCTTTAAGATAAGAGTTGATTCCAGATGCCTGAATTCTTTCAGCAAACTCAATCCCACAAGCATTTGCAGCACGCCTGGGATATGCCAAGTCCTGGACTTGGAGCTACAGATTTTGGGAAGGAGGTGATCAGCTGCATTGCCTCTTTTGCAGAAGCCTTCATACACCTGGGATGACACAGGGGTACTATGGATAATGTGCTTATAAGGGAAGGCTATTTAATATAAAGAGCTGTGAAGAGGCCCTGGGAACCTAGGAGGGGAAGCTTTAAGGAGCTTAGACGCTCATCATCCCACCCTTTTCTCTCTTCTTCTGTCATATCCCCAGACCCAATGAGTGCTCATGACCTTTTTAGTCCATGGGCACAGCTTCTTCTGAGCTCCTCACCAGTTGTTACTTGGAATAAGTGCTCCCAGCAGCTCCTCCTCCTTGGTGATTTTACTCTTGCTGCGTCACACAGTTTTCTTTGGAATAGGTTTGGAGAAGAAAGGAAGGGCTGTCTCATGTCCTTTGTTATTATAGGTTCTAGTGTATTTGCAGAATGCTCAATAATAATAATACACTCACCCTGCTTCCTGCATCTGCTCCCAGTATTCATTGGGGACAGAGAACTTGCAAACCATGCCCTTGTTCTGACGTCCTGCTCTTCTCTGGCTTCAGTTACTCACCATGATGAATTTGCAACCACTGATCCACTCCATCTATGTATCTTCCAGTCTCAGTCTCAGATTTACAGACCAAGGCGGTACTTGTCTTCTTTATATCTCTTTGCCTCAGTGTCGTCCACAGGAAGGACAGTATGGAGGTTAGGTATATGGGACACTGACTGTATTCTAAGCCAATTTTTACCTCTTAGGGGCTACATGACTTTTTTCAGATTGTATAATCTCTCTTACTCTCTCCTCAGTTTTCTCATCTGTAAACATCAGTATCTCAGAGGATAGTTATTAAAGAACTTGTTATTCTAAAGAAGGTAATTGCTTTGCTTTGGGTTAGATTTATGATTTAAAAAAATCTATTATTTGTGTTTTTAAAGGTTTATTACATTTCTTCATGCAATATATTTTGATCATTTTCTTTCCCTTCCCCAATCTGTCTCCAAATCCTCTTTTTTATTTATTTTTTAATTTAATTTTATTTTGTTTTCATAAAAAAATTATCTCCATCAATGTATCACCCTGATCCCCCTCCCCTCCCTTCCCTCCCAATCTCTCCCAGCAAGCCCTAAGCCTTGCCCCTCACCATCCACCCATCCCCTCCCTCAAAAGGGCAAAAGTCCCAAAGTGGGCCAGCCCAGCGAGGCACATCCACACCAGGCACATCCGATTCACTTATCCCAAAGTCAGTGCTGGGTTGGGTGTTCCTGGCACCTTGGAGCCCATTCCAAAATCCTCTTTACTTCCATATCTACCAAACTTCATGTTTTCTTTCTCTCAACAAAGAAAAGTATGAAAGTAAAAAAAAAAATTAATTTTATGATGAATGTTTACATGCATGAATGCATGTGCACCATTTGCTTGCCTAGTGTCCTCAGAGATCAGAAGAGGGTATCACATCCCCTGAAACTGATGTTATGATGCTTGTGAGCTGCCATGTGGATGCTGGAAACTGAGACCAGGTTCCCTGCAAGAGCAACAAGTACTCTTAATTGCTGAGTCACCTCTCCAGCTCCCTGCACTATTATCTTAGTGCAATAGCTACTATATATATATGTAGTATAAGTAGGAAGTTTATATATTCTGTATGATAGTTTATGAGAGTGATTATAATCAAGATTCTATGGAAATGCTGTTTGAAGGTGCTTTCAGTCACGGTCAACCCATGGCCAAAGGTAGCTATGAGTGTAGGCCAACAAACAATAAAACATAAATTGTGAGAGAGACAGACAGAGAGAGGGAGGTAAATGTGTGGTTCTCCGTTGAATATCATAGATAACAATGTTGTATCAAAGGTTGCACAAATATAGGTTATTCAACCTCTTGTACTTGAGTGTGAATCAGCACCATCAGGAATGCTCATTGGAATGAGATGCAGTTTTGCCCCCAGAGAAACTAGTGTTAGGTGATGCGGGGAACCAGGATTTCTGATAAAGACTCAGCTGATGCTGATGGAGCTCTGGGTGACCACAAGTAGCAATTCTACTAAAGCTGAGTTAATAGAACTGAATGAAGTTTATGGAGTTCTTTATACCCTGTAGGCCCCTTTTCTACCACCTCTCACAGTTAAGTGGGTTGGAACACTCAAAGCCCACCCAGACCATCTATTCTATGTTGCTC
This sequence comes from Phyllotis vaccarum, assembly GCA_033318265.1. Taxonomy (NCBI): domain Eukaryota; kingdom Metazoa; phylum Chordata; class Mammalia; order Rodentia; family Cricetidae; genus Phyllotis; species Phyllotis vaccarum. Next base: position 90,461,762 of record JARWLC010000013.1, on the reverse strand, counting down.
TATCTGCTGAATGTTCTAGATATACATCTGAAAGCTCTTTGTTGGCCCCTCTATCCTTGATTCCACATCAGTGTTTAGGAACTATGCAGATCAGATTTTCTACACAAAAGCACTCATAATTTCTAAAGATACAGCAATCTTTTGCTATGTAGATGAAACAATTATTGTATTCCTCACACAAAATTAAAAGCATTATCATATACACATGTTTAGGCTCAAAATATTTTATAAATACCACATCAATATCATACTACCACTACAAACAAGGAAGGCACAATTAGTTCTTTATACAGGTAAAACATGCTTGTCTGTGGTCACTGAACTGGTTGTTGGAAAAATTGGGACTCAGTCCCACTTATCCTAATAGAAGTGCATCCCTAAGCATGATCTTCAAAGCAGTAGCATTGGTATTATCTAGACACTAGCTAGAAATACACAGTTAAAGTCTTACATCAGATCTATGGAATGAAACTCTGAGAAGGAATGGAGGGCTCTACAGTGCAGTCATCCCTCCAGGGATGGAACCAGAATGTGCAGACTGGTGCTCCATACTGTGTTTCTGGTACCTTGTGCTGCTGGCTATGATCCAGTTTTCAACACATTTTTTTCTTAAGGCTCAAGTTCAAGGATGAGCACAATAATTCTATATAAACTCCAACTCATCCAGCACAACGGGGATATATATTATTGCTGCCTTTGTTTTGCATACAAATTATATTGAGGAAGCTGGAGTTGATATTATGGCTATCTTTTTCTTTCAGCCATGCATGTCAGTGTTGGCTTATAGCAAATTTACAGTCAGTTAATTTGTTGGTCTTTAAAAAAATAATCTCATAGGAACTGTTGTTAAGCTCTGTTGCTCCTATACTTGGCATTAAAATAAAATCCCTTCTCACAGAATTTCACATTTTATTCTTAATAAAATCTATTTATTTGTTTTGTTTGTAGCTGTGGATTTTAAAATAATTTCCAGATCTTCATATTTATTATAGTTTTATGAATTTATTATTAAAAATTCAAAAATTGAAGTACAGAACAATAAAGAAAAATTATTGCTTTGTCATTACCCAAGCATAACCATTGCTAACTTTTGTATATAGTTTTTATTTCTTCTCTCTATGTAGACTTTAAAAGACATTCCTGAATAAGGTTGTAATATGTATATTTGATTCATTTTTATAACATTTATATTGTATTTTTCTTTTATGATATAATCTTTACAAAAAAGTATCATATGCAAGTCTATATTCTGTTAGTATTTGTATATGTGAGTTAAAATGCTTCTGAAGTGGATTATCATTGAGTATCTACTGTCATGTGATGATAAGCGTGTTTTGCACATTGAATTAATTGTAGAATTAATTTTCTTTTTCTGGTTTGTAGAGAAGGTTGAACTTGAATTTTCCATGTAGCTAAGCATGCCCTTGAATTCTTGATCCTCTTTTCTCTTCCTCCAAAGTGCTGAGATCACAATATACAACCACTCCCAGCTCCCAGAATTAATTCTTTACAATACGGTATTTAAAACCAGCAAATTTATCACTCAGTGTATGAACTACAAGTTATATTTCTATATTGTTGGTAATTTGCTAAATATCCATTTTTGGCTATATTGGTTTTCTGAGTTACAATAGATATGAGCATAAAACGTATGATTGTTCATGCTTTAAGTACTCCCTTCTAGGTTCATCTACTTAACAAAAATATGCCAGAGACCAGGTCTGTTGCCTCATGTCTTAATTGTAGTTGCTTAGGAGTATGAGTAGTTCAAGCCTATCCTGGGATATATAGTGAAGAGTTTGTCTCAAAGTGGATAGGGGCTAGTAATATAGCTTAGTGGTAGAATGCTTGCCCAGAATGACCATGCATTCCATCACCAGTACTGGAAAAAAAAATCTTGGAGAAATACTCTGTGGTAAGTTTATGCTAGGAGCTATTCAGTACCTTAGCTAATAGATTTTCAGTTCAGTTGTTAATGCTTCTGTCTAACCCCTAGAGCTATCATCTGTATTTTCTACCTTTTCCTGTGAGGATTTGTGAGACATTGAGCAATGCTTTGTTGTTATCCTGTTACCCTCTATTTAGTACCTTCCTTGACTTTCTAATCTATCATTCTGGTACCAAAATGGGAACTCAAGGAAAAGACAATTGTTTATGGGTTTTTCATTCTTTATAAATATGTTATTTTAATGAACACAAAAACGTTCATATAAAACTCATATGGCCTTGTCACTGAGACTCAACAGTTAGTAATATTTTGCCACTCTAAGTTCAACTAGGCCCCACCCTCATCTATGTTTATGACTGTAAATTTTAAAGCTAATTCTATCAATGATGATACAGACATAATTTTTATTGTATTTCAATATTTATTTACTTTAATGAAAATGTTTCAAATATTTACTATATTACCAATAGATATGGAAAATTTTGAAAACTGACCACAATTACATTATTATATGCAATAGTATTGACAATAATCCCTCATCAATTAATGTCTGTTTGCAATTTTCTGTAATTATAACAAATGTTTGACTAATTTTTTAAACAATTGGTACAGATCAGTGCCCATTGTGCATATAATATAACCAACAGATGCATCTTTTAAAACTTTAAAAATGTTAAGAGCACTGTCTATCCTTACTCTTACAAATGAAATTAATTTTTCTACTAAAGAAGTTAGGTTACTTAATAATTTTTAATGGTCTTGGTTTCTTCTGGGATGTTCTGTGTTTTGGCTTTTCTATAAATTGGAAGTAAATGTTGAGCTTTGATTAGACTAAAGTTCATTTATTTATTTACTTATTGTGGACAGGAAGACTTTATGGGCAGCAATGGATGCTTCCCTTCAAGAAACACATGATGCTGTGTTCTCTTAACTTCTGTCTCAATTACAATCCATGGGTTTGAAAATTGTCAGCCCAACCCTTTCATTTTAATTTTCCTATCAACCCTGCTGCTCTTTTGGTGATTCTCTTTATTGTCTATGCCATTAGAATCACCTGGAGGGACCTGTTACAGATTTTAATTAAAATATAATTAGATCATTTTCCTTCTTCCCCCTTCTTTTTCCAGCATCTCCCTCCAATTCCTTTCATGTCTTCCCCACTCTCAAATTGATAGGATATTTTCTTTGATTCTTACTGTTTTATTTATTTTTCATTGCTTTTTAAAGACTTTTTTTCCCCTTTTATATACCATCTGCTGTTCCACCTCCCTCCCCTTCTCCTGCTACCTCCCCACCTCCCCATTCCACCTCCATCCACTCCTCAAAGGGAGTAAACCCCCCCCCCTTAAGTAGTCAGCATAGGCTAGCATACCAAGTTGGGAAAGGACCCAGCCCCTCCTCCCTGTGTCAAATCTGAGTGAGGCATCCCATCATAGGCAGTGGGCTCTAAAAAGCCAGTTCATATTACCGGGATGTTTCCTGGTCTCATAGCCAGAGGGCCCACTAACATTTTGACATACTCAACTGTTCTCATTCAGGGACCTAGTTCAGTCCCATGTAGGCTCTCCAGCTGTTGGTTCAGAGTCTGTGAATTCCTAGTAGCTCAGGTCAGCTGTCTCTGTGGATGTCTCTCTCCATCCTGCTCTTGATCCTCCCTTGCTCTTCTAGTCCCTCCTCCCTCTCTTAAGCTGAACTGGAGTTCAGCCAAGTGCTTTGCTGTTGATGTCTGCGTCTGCATCTATCAGTCATTAGATGTGGGTTCTATGATGACAATTAGGGTATTTACTAATCTGACTACATGGGAAGGCTAGTTCAGGCACCCTCTCCAGCATTGCTAGGAGTCTTAGTTGGGGACATCCTTGTGGGTTCCTGAGAATTGCACTAGCACCAGGGTTCTCCCTAAACCCAAGCAAGATATCTCTTTTATTGCTTACCCTCTCCATCCCTCCCCCAGCTCCCCCATCTAAAACCCTAACATTTCCCATCCACTTCCTCCAGTTTACTCAGGATATCTTAAGTATTTCCCCTTCCTGGGGTAATAATATATATCTATCTTAGGATCTTCCTCACTACCTAGCTTCTCTAGGGTTGTGGAATGTAGCCTGTTCATCCTTTGCTTTACACCTAATATCCATTTATGAGTGAGCACATACTGTGTTTTACTTGGTCTGGGTTACCTCACTCAGAATGATATTTTCAGGTTCCATCCATTTGCCTGCAAATTTCAAGATAACATTTTTTTCACTGCTGAGTAGTGCTTCCTTGTGTAAATGTACCATATTTTTTATCCATTCTTTTGTTGAGGGGCATTTAGGTTGTTTCCACATTCTGGCTATTATGAATAATGCTGCTGTGCACATAGTTGAACAAGTGTTCTTGTAGTGTGTTTGAGCATCTTTTGGGTATACACCCAAGAGTGGATTGCTGTGTCCTGAGGTAGGCAGATTCCTAGTTTTCTTGGAAACCACTATACTGATTTCCAAAGTGGCTGTACAAGTTTACATTCCCTCCAGCAATGGAGGAGTGTTCCCCTTGTTCCACATTCCCTCCAGCATAGGCTGTCATCTGTGATTTTGATCTTAGTCATTCTGACAGATATAAGATGGTATCTCAGAGTCATTTTGATTTGCATTTCCCCGATTAAAGATGTTGAACACTTCTTTAAATGTCTCGCTATTTGAAATTCTTCTGTTGAGAATTCTCTGTTTAGATCTGTTCTCCATTTTGCATTAGATTATTCAGTTTCCTGGTGTCTAGTTTCTTAAATTATGTACTTTGGAGATCAACCCTCTGTTGGAAGAGGGGTTGGAAAAGATCATTTTCCATTTTTTAGGTTGTTGTTTTGTCTTATTGACCATGTCCTTTGCCTTACAGAAGCTTCTCAGTTTCAGGAGCTCCCAATTATTAATTGTTGCTTTCAGTGTCTATGCTATTAATGTTATATTTAGGAAGTGATCTCTTGTGTCAATGCATTCAAGATTCTTTCCTACTTTATCTTCTATCAGGTTCAGTGTAACTGTATTTATGTTGAGGTCTTTGATCCACTTGAATTAGAGTTTTGTGCATGGTGATATATACTGATCAATTTGCATTCTTCTACATGTTGACATCCAGTTATGCCAGACTCAGTTGTTGAAGATACTTTGTTTTTACCATTGTACAGTTTTGACGTCTTTGCCAAAAATCATGTGTTTATAGGTATGTGGATTAATGTCAGGGTCTTTAATTTTATTCCATTGGTCTACAAGTTGGTTTTTATGGCAATACCAAGCTGTTCTTTCTTTTATTACTTTAGTTCTATAGCTTGAAGTCAGTAATGTTGATGCCTCCAGAACTTCCTTTATTGTATAGGATTGTATTGGGATTGTTACTATTTTGAAGAAGGTCTTTAGGATAGAGATAAGGACATCACATTTATCTATCTATCTATCTATCAATCAATCAATCAATCAATCAATCAATCAATTGTGTCTCTGCATATGGAAGCCAGAGGACTTTTCTCAGTAGTTTGCCACCTTACTTTTTTTGAACTCTGATTTTTATTGGTCCAAGAACTCACCAGTTAGGCTAGACTGGCTAGCAATGGGAGCCCCTTGTACTTCCTATTTTTACTCACCCTAGCACTGGGATTATAGGCATGTATCTCTATGCTTGGCTTTTATGTCAGTTCTGGGGATTTAAACTCAAGTCCTCATACTTGCCCACCAAGTACATAACCAGCTGAACCATACTCCAGCTCAAGGTATCACTATTTTCCAAACTTATGTAGAGCAACAAATGGATAGCTGATATTGAAAATCACTGACAGTTTTTTTTAAATGAGAACTTATAATATTGCTAGATATGGGATATTTTCTAAGCTTTGTAGCTGGTGATTTTCAAATTCTATATTTTGCATTGATTAGCTAGAATATATTTCTAAGAAGATTTTTTTCTTTGTTAATCACTTGATTAGCCTGATTAGCTTATACAGGAAAACTGCATGAAAGTCTGTATTTCCTGTAAATCTTTACAAGTTGTACCCTGGAAACCTCCAGAGGTATCAAAGCACTTTCCCCCTAGCATTGTTATAAATACAGAATTCTTTAAACTGCATTTGATATGTTATTATAATTCTTTTTGAAGTTCACATTGTTTCATCTGAGCCAGCTTGTGTTTCTTCCTTTAGGGAATTTTTTATATGACCCCAAATGTTTTAGACTGTGTCTTTTGTTTCCTGGCATAACAAGATATCTTTTTTAATGTTTCACTTCTATTAAATCAGTGTCTTAATCAATTCTTTGTTAGTGAGCAATATGTTGATTTTGGGGGATGATGTTGGTGAAATCTCTTTTAACTGGAAGTGCAGAACTCCAATGATAAGGACATTTGCAAAACGAAAGTGACTTGAACTATCTCTTTGTAAAGGGGCACTATTATGCCAGTGGGTATACATAGTCAGTGGATTTTGAAAACTCACATATTGTTGCACTTTCCTTCTTTGTTGCTTTTGCAGAAAAGGCAGGGTCGATTATCAATACCTTGTGGAAATTTACAACTGTTTGTAACTCTTGTTTCAGGGGTTCTGACACCTTCTTCTGACATTCTTAGGAACTAAGCATGCTAATATTATACATATAAAATAAAAATAAATATATCTTTAAGAAAGAATTTAAATAAGGGGCTGAGGAGGTAGCTTGCTGGGTGGCAGAACTTGCGCATGCATGAGAACCTGAGTTCAGATCTCAAGCACCCATGTAAAAACTGTATGACTATAGGCATGGCTGAATATGCCTGTAACCCCAGAATTGTGAGGCAGAGAGAGTCAGAGCCAGATAACAGACTCGCTAGCTAGCCTAGCTGCAACAGTGAGCATCTGGTTTATTGAAAGACCCTGTTGAGGCAATATGGCAGGTAGAGATAGAGGAAGACTCCCAATATCTGCCTGTGGCTTCCACAGGTGTATACATGGCTATATACACTCAAATGTGCATGTGCATGGACCCTCTCCCATATACATACACTCCCTCCACAAAGTGCATACACACAAGAATACAAATAAGAATTGAGTAGTATGTGATCATGTCAAATATTTAAAAAACACAAATGCTAGCGTCAGTCTTGGGGTGTGTCTTTCTGTAGTAGAGTGGTTGCCCAGCTTTACAGCACAAGGAAAACTACAACAACAAATGGTAGTGAACTAATCTGAAGTGTTGAGATATATAGAGCAATGTACTACTAAAAGATAAAACACGGAGTAATAAATACTTTTTAAAAATTTAACAACAGATAACCAAGGACTGACAGTTTAAATGTGTACTGTGAAAGTGTTTAGTGTTCAGTGTATGTTGGAGATTATTTTGGATTGAGGAAACTCTTTGGTTGTAGAACTTTGAAAGGGTTGAGAAATGCTACAATTGCCTTAGGTATAATTTTAGAGGTTCAAAGCAGAGGGATACTTTTTGAGAATTATGTAGGGTTTTATTACTTTTATTCATCACAAGGACAGGGGGGATTTGATGTTTTAAAACTTTTTTATTGGCCCAGATTCAAATTGAGGATGTGGGAATTTAAAAATACATGTTGAGTTGGTTGGGTTTACTAAAAAGAGTCAGTTTGCATATTTGAATTTTAATTTCATGGAAAAAGAATCATTAGAAACACTTTGAGTTTTCTGTGTAGATTTTGTGGTGTTCCTTCCTTTTAGCTCAGGATGAAACTAATAGCCAGCTGTCTGCTTATCTGCTATCTCTAGGGCTGTGCCTACCACTGTCAGCTGCTCCCTTGTTATCTGGCTGCTGGTCCTGCTCAGTCAGTTGTACAGGACTGTCAGTTCCATTAATAACCCAAGGGCCAGGCAGGCAGATAGTGGAAAATGGGTGAAGAGAGAGAAATTGTATTTAACGTGTCTTCGGTGTTGTCATTTTCTAGACTCCAGCAGACTGAGGGTGTGACAGCAAATGCATTTCTGACAGAAACTCTCATATGAAAGGGAGAAACAGACTGATAACAAAAAAAGAGTGAGTGAAGGGACTTAGGCCAGAAGTTAAGATTTAGAATCAGAAAGGTCCCAGAAAGCCATGCTAGGAAGAAACAATGTAATCAAACTGTTTGGCCAGGGGCACTGACAACATTGCCAAAATAGATTTCATATTGATTTTAAATATTATCATTCTTAATGTTTCAAATGGATGATATTCCTTTTTTGTAAGAAGCATGTTTGTGGATAGATGAATTACTTATTTTTAAAAGTTGGCATTTTGGTTAGTCGATGGTGAAAGGGAGTGGAACATTGCTTAATATGGAACAATTCAACTATTGCAATTGTTTGTGTTGTGACTTATTTTTTTCTTTTGCTGCATAACAAACCAAGTCAAAACTTACTGACTTAGAATAGGTATTGGATTAGCTCTTTCAAGTCCAGTTTGTTGGCTGAGCTCAGCAAGGTGCCTCTTCTATTGGTCTCACCTGGAGTCTCTTATGTGGCTGAAGTCAGATGACAGCTGTGGATGGCAGTTCACTGGGGTGGCTTGACACACAGGTCTCATTGCTCCTTATATCTTTTGCCTCAGGGAGGAGAAAGGAGGATGTCTGAGCTCAGAAGTCTCAGGCTATTTCCTGTGGTATATTCTCTTGGTCATGTGAGGAATAGGGCCACACAGGAAGGACAGAAGCTGTTAGACTGTGTGGGAGATTATGTTGTTCCATTGTAAATAACTGTCCCTCCAACTGGTTTAATAAAAAGCGCTGATTGGCCAAAGGCGGACAGGAAGTGTGGGCAGGGCTATCAGACTAAGGAGACTCTAGGAACAGGAAGAACAGAGCAGAAGGCCAGAGAGAAGCCAGAAGAAGGGACGACTATGCTGCTCTAAGAAAAGGTACCCAGCCACATGGCTGAACAGATTAAGAGTCATGTGTTAGTTTTAGGGTAAAGAGTTAGCAAGTTATACTCCTGAGCCTTAGGCTGATCAGCCAGTAACTATTGTAAGCATCTGTGTATCTCTGAGGGTCTGTGGGTCTGTGGGTCTAAACCTTGAGGTTAGGCCCGAAAGTCTGGGCCAGAAACCTCTTACTACAAGACTGGACAGATTTATTTACATTCCCCAATCTTTCCATATCTTTATATTCAGTTTTTTTAAAAAAATTATGTTAGAGAATTATGAACTAGGTTTACTATCTCCTTTTGGCATCTGTTCTATGAATGTCATTAAATTTTTTAAATGTTTTATTTATTTATAATTAAAAATTAATTATATATACAAATTTGTGGGATATGATGTGATTTTTATTTATCTATACATTATATAACGAATCAATCAAGGTAGTTAGCATTCACAGCAATCCCATGACCTTATATTTTTCAGCTGAGAACACTAATTGTATTTTCTAAATATATTTCCTTTTATTTTGAGATTACCATTTAATCACACTATTTTCCTTCTCCATATCATCCCTCCAAATATATACCCTCCTCCCATATACCTTTCTTGACTTTTTTCAAATTCATGACCTATATTTTCAATTATTGCTGTTACATACATATATAAAACACAGTCTGTATAATGTTACTTGTATTTATATTTTTATGGTTTTCCATTTGGTAGAAGACTCTTTCTCCTGTTCTCAGCATTCCTCTGTTGCATGTAGTTTTTGTGTAGGATTGAAGTCTCATGGATCTTCTTCACCTGCTCACTTTGACATGTATATTGGTGTTGTCCTTGTTTAGCCTATGTTTAGATAGTGATATTGGTCTTCTGACATTACTAGAAGACATGATCTCCCACCAAATCCCTTTTACAATTTTCCATCCATTCTCCTACATTTTGCTTTATGTGCAAGAAATGTTTTATAGATATATTCATTAGGACTATGGTCCACAACTTTGCATTTTAATTAGTTCTGGTTTTCTGTAACAGATTCCATTTGTTGTAAAGAGAAATTTCCTTGATGAGAGATGGGGACTAAACTTATCTGTGGGTAGAAGGACAAATGTTTAGATTTTTAAGTATTATGCTGATTTAGTAATGTGGTAGTATGGTTTCTCCTATAATAATTGTGGCTTACTAGTCCTTAATAGAATTGGCTAGGTTTCCAGTACCAGGCCTGGTTTTTGTGTTGTTGAGCAGGTCTTAGCTGGTCTTAACTCCAATTAGAGAGATGTTGGTTACTTCCAAGGTATGCTACTACTGTAAGCACAAGGCTATCTTGCTATGCTAGTCCTTGTTGTGGTTCATAGGTGTCATAGATGGGAAGGTCTGCTGATTGCCTCCATCTCTTGGAAGCCTGTATGTTGCCTTCAGGTACAATAATAGGTAGCTCTCAGAGAGGAGGCATTTATCAGTTGCATCTTGGGCTTCTCAAGCCCTGATTCTGAAGTACCTGGTGTCTTCAGCAATAAAAAACTTACCTCTTACCAGTGGGAGGTAACCAAGGGCAATAACAGCAATAGATGAATGATTTGGAATTATCTTGGGCAGCCCTGACCAATAACTCAAAAGAAGGATTATTATGTCTGGTATTGGGTTTTTGTTAGGTGTTCTTCTGTTCTTAGAGGGAGCATTGTCAGCCCAAATGAGAAAAGTTCACTTAAACTTTATATGTGTATTTATACAAAAATGTATTATAGATCTTTTTTAAATGATAGTTAATAGTATGACTCCTTATGACATTTTAAGATATCCTGATTGTTGTTACCCTCCTTTTTTGTATCCACATTCTTCACCCCTTCCTTTTTCTATTTTCCTGATTGGATTACTCATACTCTGTTAGTCCCCTTTATCTTCTCCCCTTCTTCTATCTTTACCTCCATCCTCAAATCTATTTTTAGCATTGTTTGAAATATCTGTTAATATCATACAGTGCACCAGCTACCCATCTAGCATGATGGAGACTTTGGACCCTCTGATCAAAATTTGTTCTTCCACCTCTTCCGCAGTTTAAGCAGCAATCTTTCTATTCTGTGCTTCTAGATCAACTTTGGTAGAGTCTGTATATAAGGAAGATTATAGAGTTCTTGTCTTTCTGTGCTTGGCTAATTTCACCTGGGATTTATTTCTTATATTCTCATTTGTTCATTTGGGTTATTTTCATCAGTGAATTTATTATTATTATTCTTTTTCTCAAGACCAATTTATACATCCACTATTTGAGTATTGGTGTAAACCTGATTATTGCTGAATTATGATGAAGAAAGAAGGCATCTTCTGGACCCATGACCATCATAAAATAAAAAGATCCTTCTGGTTTTATGATCAAATACTAGAAAAATTCTTAGTGGTTGGCCTCATTGTAGTAGACAACTTATTTATACAGTTTTCTATTTTAGGTCCTTAGCAAATAAAGTTGATTTTCAGTATACACGGCCCATCACTGACTGGGAGCTCTGTATTTTGTACACAGAGCCTGACAGTATAGGAAAAAAATTCATGCTACAATATTTTCTTTCTGAACTAGAGAGAAGAGGAATATGCCTGCTGCTTTTGGTATAGTCCTGTGTTCACAGCACTGGCAGTTATAGATAGGGCAAGGGAATGAGAACCTCCTGGCTGTGATTTATAAGGATTAGAGCAAATGAGTACAATAATCCTGTCCTGAACAAGTAGAATCAAGGACAGGGTGAGGTTGTGTCCTTTATGGCCACAGACTAGATTTTTTATTCAGTTCCAGTGTTAGATTAATTTTCAAGTTTGCAGAACAATTTGGTTTAATTCTTCCACGCTTTTGAAAATGAAAGTTAAGGTTTGGCAAAGTGATTTGTATAGATCAAGTGAGCATGTTCTAATGAGGTCCTAGGAGTTATTTTAAGTCATTTCTGAATTCTAATAAAAATTATTCACATTAAAAAATAAGCACAGCAGAGACAGTTCATTTGAAATGAGAAAGCCTGACAGGATGGAAGAAGACCCGAGAAAGGAGAAAGCATCTTATTTTGCTCCTTCCCTAGCCCTCCCTAGCCATTGACTGTTGATTTGAGTTTCTTCTCTTAGATTTAAAGAAAACAAGAACAATGTGGGTTTCCCATAGCCTGAGGATGTGAATGAGCAAAGCTTCTACCAGCCCAGTGTCACCTCAGACTTAACTTAATAGCACTGGACAAAACCAACTAAAACAATAAACAAATATTTTGGCTTTGCAAGCAATGTAGTCTCAGTAACAATTATTCAGATCTGTTAGAAAGTAGCTGTAGGTAACATGTGAACAAATGGACACATGTCAGTAAAAGTTGATTTACAGAACTAGTAGCAGATTTGTGGGCCAAGGCTTGCAAATTTGCTCTTGAGCCTTCTTGTCTCAAGTTTTCAACCCCAAACTTGCTCTTCCTTTCCCTGTTGGCTGAATCTCGTGTAAGAAATAAGTAAGTTTGCAAGAGATTACTCAGTAGTTCTGTTGAATGATGAATAATTGATGATGACATTTATCCTGTTGTTTACAAACAGCCCATGTGTCCCTTGGCTACAGCTTGTTATTTTGCCTTAAGTATAAGTGGCCTTTTTGATTTCTCTATCTCAACTGCTTTTCCAGGGATGAATCAAAGCAGAACTGGAAACTTATTTTAAAATGTGTCTTACAAATATCTCAGGATAAATCACTAGGTTTGAAGGATGTAAGCAGAGCTGGTCCCAAGAGGTAGTTTCTTGTCCTGGAGGGAAGTCCGAGGCCAGTGTACTGGGTGATTATAGAGGTTCAGAGTGGCCAGATACCCACCCAATTCCGTGTATTTCATATTTAACCATTTCATATCCTAGATATGTTTATGATGGCAGCATAGCGTAGAGTCTGTCTTATAAATATTTTCTATCTCTCCCCCCCTATCTGTCTGTCTTGAAATAGAGTCTTACTGTATATCCCTTGCTGTCTTGAAACTCACTATGCAGACCAGGCTGGCCTTGTATTCATGGAGATCAGTTTTGGAATATTTAACTATGTAAAGATGTGTTACATTTGTTTATGTTGCAGAATATTACTTTAGCTATATAAAGGTGTGTTACATCCATTTGTTTCAGAATATTACTTTAACTATGTAAACTGTGTTACATTTGTTATTGCTATACTTGTTTAATTATGTAAAGATACATTGCCTGCCTAAAGCACCATACTGGTCTGATAAAAAGCTGAGCATCTAATAGAAAGTCCGTAGAGGAATAGACAGGGATAGCAGGCAGAGAGAATGAATGGGAGGAGTAATCTAGGCTGGAGAGGAGAGAGAGAGGTGAGAACAAGGAAGGAGAAAGAGGGATGCTCAGGATCAGGTAGCTGCCAGTCAGCCAACTATCCATGGAAGAAGCAGGAAAAGTAGGACATACAGAATGAAAGAAAGATAAAAAGCCCTGAGACAAAGTGAATGAAGGGAAGCAGGTTAAATTAAGTTCATTATAAGAGTTAGTGGGACAAGTATAAGCTAAGGCCAAGCATTCATAACTAATAGTAAGTCTCCATATCATGATTTGGGAACTGGTTAGTTGCCCAAAAGAAAGCTGCTGCAGAGATCTGCCTTTCTCTGTCTGTGGAGTGTTAGAATTAAAGGTGTGTGTCACCACACCAAGCTGATGATACATTCATATAAGCAAATAAGTGGGAACCGTTTGTCAGCGTTTAGAAGGACCAGTGTTTGAGATCAAGAACTCAAGGTGAGAAGAGCCATGGTTCATCTTATGGCTTTGAGGTTTGTTGATTCTAATCTGACATTCCAAAAGCCAGTAAAAAAAAAAAGTCAGAGACAGCCTCTGCTCACACTGTGAGGAGGGGGACCAAGCCACACAGCTGTAACATATATGCAGAGTGCCTAGATCAGTCTCATGCAGGCTGGTTGCCAGTTCAGTCTCTGTGAGCCCCTATAAGCCCAGGTTAGTTGAATCCCCTAATTCTACCTAATGTTTGGCTATAGGTCTGTATCTGTTTCCATCAGTTGCTAGGTGAAGCTTCTTTGATGACAGTTGGGCCAGGCACCAATCTGGTCACAAGAAATGGCCAGTTCAGGCTACTTTATCTGCTATTGCTAGGAGTCTTAGCTGGGGTCATCTGTGTAGATTCCTGGGAGATTCCCTTACATCAGGTTTTTAGAAATATCCCCCTTTGCAGTAGTGTGTTTCAGTACTCTCCTCCTCTTTGTACCCCCTTGAATCTGATCTCTCATGTTCCCATCCCCACCCACCCTGAATCCCTCCCATGAAATCTCTACTATTTCTCCTTCCCCTGGACATCCTGGTGTTTCCTCTTGAGCCCTCCTTGTTACCTAATCTCTCTGGGTCTGTGAATTGTGGCACAGTTATCCTTTATTTTATACATAATACACACTTATGAGTGAATACATACCATGCTTGTCTTTCTCAGGCTGTGATACCTCACTGAGGATGATTTTTTCTAGTTCTATCTATTTGCTTTCAAATTTCCTGGTGTCCTTGTTTTTAACATCTGAATAATACTCCCATTGTGTAAATGTACCACATTTTCTTTAACCATCCATCAGTTGAGGGATTTCTAGGTGGTTTCCAGGTTCTGGCTATTACAAACAAAGCTCCTATGAACATAATTAAGCAAATGTCCTTGTGTAAAGGATTGAGCATCCTTTGGGTTTATGCCCAATATGGTATATTTGAGACTTGTGGTAAATTGGCGATTTCACTTTTGAAACACATTAAAGGCTAGGGATCCTTGGGTAAAGAGTACTCATTTAAGACTCCATTTATCAGGGTGGTATTTGCCAGTGGACCTGTACCAAGAAACGGACACACTTCTCTACTGGGAGCCCTCTCCCTAGAAAACATTCCCTCTGCTGCTCAAATTCATTTTAATGTGTTATGTTGACTGGAAATAGTGTCTTTCTGATGTTTACCTCTTCCCTCGTCTGTTACCTCATTGTGGTTTTGTTTGTTTGTTTTATTTTGAACATCTTCCTTGGCCAAGTCTTAATCTACCAGGAATTTTAAAAATATAATGCCCTAATGTCCAGAATCAAAAGTTCAATGCTATAGTTATTATGGAGGACAGATAAAGAATTTAGTAAATTTACTGAAAACTGATTTCATACATCTTACCAGTCTTATAGCTGAACATATCTGTCTTGGCATGCTGAATATGGATACTAATGCAGAGATTGTCTAGGCCTTATATATTATTCACTTCATTTGGACTTATACAAATTAATAACATTTATATAATAGAAAACTATTCTCCATCTTTTAAGTATAGTGCATATCAGAAGAAACATGGATTTTGAAGTCAGATAAAAGCTAAATAAATTTGGTTCAGAAACTGCTTTGGTCTCTGTGTGACTTGGGTGCATTTTACCCCTTTATGCATATTGGCTTATCAGTTACGATGTGAGAATGATATGCTACTGCTTTACAGATTGTAGGTAAGATTTAGATTCAGTTATGAAGGGAAACCCAGCACACTGTCTGGTGCATGGTAGGTGTATTAGTTTTACTTTTCTATTGCCATGGCAAATCACCCTGACCAAGGTGACTCATAAAAGAGTTGAATTGATCTCACAGTTTCAGAGGGTTGGAGTCCCAATGGCTGAGCA
Source organism: Phyllotis vaccarum (assembly GCA_033318265.1). NCBI lineage: Eukaryota > Metazoa > Chordata > Mammalia > Rodentia > Cricetidae > Phyllotis > Phyllotis vaccarum. The sequence continues at coordinate 90,446,310 of JARWLC010000013.1, read as the reverse complement.
AAGCCTTGGTGGCAGGGATAGCAGAGAGAAGTCACATTTTGATCCTTAAGTGGGAAAGTGGGAAGAAGAAGGAAGGGCATACAATGTGCCTGCCTGCCTTCCACACTGACAATGGTAGGAGTCTTTTGAAACTTCAAAGCCCGTCTCCTGAAAAAGCCTTGTCTCTCAACAAAGCCACAACTCTCAATATTCCTTAAACAATTCCACCAATGGGGATCAAGTATTCAAACATGAACCTATGGAGATTATCTTATTCAAACCACCATAGTAAGGCATCGGGGAAGAATATTACTTTTGTTATTATGAAAATAATAAAAGTGGGGTTATGGAGATGCTCTGTGTTTAGGAGTGCTTGTTGCTCTTCCAAGGGACCTAGGTTTAGTTCACACTGCACACACTTAGTGACTCACAACTACCTGTAACTCCAGCTGCAGAGCATCTGACATTCCTTTTTTGGCCTCTGCAGGCACCTTCACATAAGTATCATAAACACACACTTGTGCACATGCACATGTGTGCACATGTACACATACACACACAAATAGAGAAAACTTTTAAAAAATAATAAAATATTATTTCCATTATTTCTGTTTGGCTCTGAGATTTCTTTGCAGATGAGGTTTACACATGACCCTTATCATTGCAATCCATCCTGTCCTCCATATTCTATTCAATTTTATTTCCTATCCTCAACATGTGGCCACTCAATCATGAACTTTCTAAGTATATAGTTTAATTAAACTGTTTTTATTTTGCTATGTATCACATAAATGAATTCTATAGACTTACTGTCTAGTCAAGATGGTCAAATACAAAAGAATCCAGAACTTTGGGGACATTCAAGAGCAGCAAAACTGAATTTATGGAGATAGTGGACAGAATATTGCCCATTGTTACTGCCTGTAAAGATGCCTAGGTAAGTCTTACAAGTTCTAGACATTCTTTAGATCACCATCACAGTTGTGTATGTGAGTCTTTTCCTTTACCTTTGTGTGTTTTGTACCTACTGTTACTAAAAAACAAACAAGCTATTTCCTAGCTTGCAAGGCTCACTCAGAAAGAGAGAAGTATTGAATGAAATATGAAAAAAAATGGTCAGTGTATTACCATATGGCTAAGGCATAAAATATATTTTGAAAACCACAGTGGGCGTAACTCTATATAATTCGCACTATTGCTTGCAATATTGCTTGAATCTTAACCTGTTTCAAAAAAAATGATATGACAACTTGCAAATAAGAACAGTTTTATAGGTGACATGGTAAGGGAAAAAAGGAGAGAGAGAGGGTGAGAGAGGAGGGGGAGGAAAGAGATACAATCACATTGGATTGGTGGTGAAATATCTTGGTTTTAAAATTACATTTCTATTACCACATCCCTCCCTTTTAACTTTCCCATTGCCCATTAATTTTACTTGGTGATGAAATCTGTTACTCTACTAGATGCTTCTGACACTATGCAGCAAATCTACCAGATGGCATTTGAATCTTGGGTGTTCTGTGAAAAATGGAAAGACCAAGCACATGCACAAATAAATGAGGGTTGAATTAATCTTTATAATTAAATAGAATATTAACCCACTATGACTGATTTTAGCTTTCAAACTAGATTGCATGATAATTATTCAGTGAACTGTAATTGTATTGTGTGGCTTTTTAGATACCTGAAAGATTGGATTTTGTCAAGTTACTTAGAGAAAAGTTGTTAGAATCTTTGCCTGAAACATCTTTGAGACTTATTTGTACTCTGAATTTTTGACTATTGACTATTTGCTCTTTATCATTCTAGGATTTAAGTGGTGTTGTTCAGAAACTGGGTTGTATTTCAAATGTCTGAGATATATTCAATAACTCGTGTTGGAAATGTGGTAGCACTGTCTCCATAAAATACTCATAATAGCATAACAGTGGTGATTACTGGGGAATTTCCTTCACAATACTAAAGGGGTAGATGAGTCTCCTTCTTATGAATGGATAATGCTGAGTCAAAGATTCTGAGCAGCAGCCCTGAAGCATTGGCAAGTATTGGTGTCTAGAGTAGACAGCTTGTTAAAGTTAGCTATATACTAGCATCTCTGCATTCAACTCGGGGAGGTATTATACCTTCAGTGGACATTTAGTAATGCCTGAAGATAATTTTGATCATAACCTACTGGAAGAGTATTATAAGTATGCAATGGTAAGATGCCAGGGATGCAGCTAAAGTTAATAAACAAAGTGGCCCTCAAACAACCTGGAATGGCAACAGTGCCAAGATTCAGAAATACTGTGCTGTAGTGGCATTCACTATAATGTAAATTTCTGAGACGTTCTGACTTGCTCCTTCCAGTATGGGTCTCCAAATTTGTATTTTAAGCAAACGCCTGAGTAATCCTGATACTGCTTGCCCAAAGACCAACCTTTCAGAAGCCCTAAAGGATAGGCCATTATGAAACAATAAGTAATGCATGGACATTGGCTTTATGATATCTCTTAATTGACCCTTCAATGCTATTTTGCCATACTTTACTAATTCTTTGAGAATTTAATACAATGTTGGTTGAACACTTTTACTCTCAAACTGCTCTCCTTATTACATCAGTGACCTCCCACCTCTGCTCACCCAACTTCTAGATGACTTTTTCTTCTTTCTTTCCTCTTCCTCCCTCTTCTCTTCTCTTCTTTTCTTCTTCTTTCCTCACAGAGTTCAGTTTGTGTTGCCCAGCTAGTTCAGTATTGGACTTGCCCTGTTGTGCAGTTAGTTTACCAAGGATAAGGTCATTAAAGAAAATTAAGGTAAGGTGTGATGCAAGGGAGAGTTTGGAGGGAAGAAAAGGAAGAGAAGAAACAATGTATTTTATTGTAGTCTCAAAACTTTTTTTTTTTTAAAAATTGCATGGTATTTCATAATTGCCTTATTTTACTGTATACTATGAGACAGGCTCTTGTTGCAGGGACTGATCACAAAATTGAGATTCTCCTGCCTCAATTTCTGAGTACTGGGAACATAGCTATGCACCAACAAAGCAGCTACATTTGCCTAATTTAATAATTCACCAAAATTATTTCATTTGCTTTACCTGTACCTTATTGGAAAGATTCCTTAGAAGGTTATTATTGTTTTTATTTGTGTGTGTGTATGTGTATGTGTGTGTGTGTGTGTGTGTGTGTGTGTGTGTGTGTGTGTGTGCATGTGCACCTGTGCATGTGCATTGTTACAGAGGACAATGTTTAGGAGTTGGCTGTCTCTTTCCATCGTTGGGTCTGGGGACTGAACCAAGTCATCATAGTTGAGTGACAAGTGAAGTACTCTAACCCACTGAGACATCTAGGTGGCCCCCACCTTTTTCAGACATAAAGCACTACTTCTATCAGAGATGGCCTTACAGAAAGAATGGAGCCAATTTCCATTCCATTGAACTGCTGAGGGGAGAAGGAGATGTGTTTATTTAAGTTAATCTCCAACTTGCCTCCTGTTTAAATAAGTAATTTAATGATTGGAGGAGGATTAAGTAGCTGATTAAATTTCTTGGAGCTATGTTTAGTGTTAGGGCCTACGTATTGCAGGTGCATTTCTAAGCCCTTGGGATCTTGACATTTAAAAATACATTTAATCACTTATTTTTTCCTTCTTTCCCCAAATATATAGATGTTTTTCCACGACATTTATTCCCATTTTTTTGCTTAATATTTGTATATTGTCTCTGCTTTAAACTTCAGATGTTTACCTCAATAAAGCATGAATAACTATTGTAGTAAATTATATAATTACTGAAATAATTGTCAAATCACCTTGAAGCTCTAAAAAATTAAAATTACGTATCTTATGTTGCTTTCCTTACTACTTGGTTTTGGAATTTTAGTAACCTTTTACATGGAAGAGGAGTTGGCAAAACTTTTTCTGTAAAGAGCCAAATAGTAAATGTTTGAAGCCTGTGTAGACCATATGGTCTCAGCCACACCTACTCAATTTTTGTAGCTTGCAAGTGGCCATAGGCCATATGTAGAACAGTGGGCTGTTGCCAGGGAGAAAAAAACGTTTCCTCTTCTACCTCCTTTGGTTTAGCATTTGGGGTGTGTGTGTGTGTGTGTGTGTGTGTGTGAATTTTACTGAGTCCAATACTGATTAGAATACGGACAAGCAAGATAGCTGACAGTCAGTGTATTCCAGAAAAAAGATTAGAATTAGGAGCTTTCATATGTTAAGAATGAGAAAGGAAGGGCTGAAAGTGCAGGTCAGTTGTTCAACATTTGTCTATCATGTACAAGGTCTTAGGCTTGATCACTCAATCATCCCCCCCCCCATGTGTATATGTTTGTATGTGTGTTTGTTTCTGTGTATTTGTGTGTGTATATGTATGCATATATACATATGTTTGTGTATATATGTGCATATATATACATAAGAATGACAGTGGGTTAACGAATGGAAGACAACTAAGAAATATATGGGAGAAGCTAATAAAAGGTAAGGTTTTTTTTGCAGTAAGTTCTGTTGCATGCTGTCATCCTGGCATCAACTTTTCATGTCAGAAGATGGGGGATCTCCCTTCTCCTTGGCAACAGGAAGGTGCTTTTCTTAAAGGGAGGGAGGATTTGTGCCAGTTGAATTGTTTTGGAAAGCTCTGCTTTTAGGTAGATAAGAACACAGAAAGCTTCTTATTGCTTCCCTTGATTCCTAGATACCTTCAGCTCAATATAATCCCTTTCCACAGTAGCATAGTTTAACAAAACCCCATCTTTACGAAACCAATTGATAGGCTGGTTTAGGCCTGCAGACTATAGTCTGCTGACCCCCAATGTAGAGCCCTGTGTGTGAGACATAAGAAAACATAATTGACTTCGGTATAGGATTTTCTTGGCCCTTGGTTCATACTATTTTGGCTCCGTCTGGACAAATGAGGTTTGTCCTCATTGACATTTAGACTATTGATGTGAACAGATATCACAGCTTATCTAGTTACAAAACTCCACGAATGAATTTAAAATGAACAAAAACATGGATTCAAAAGCTATATTTTGTGGCGAATACTTTGTTCAGTTTTAAAAGAAATAAATGAGTGTTGTCTCTTTCTTTAAAGTAATATTGCCCCAACTCTCAGGAGGAGGTGAAGTGTAATCTTTCAGGAATTAATTACTTGGGTGATTTGGGTTACCACCATTCACTTAGAAACCCCAAATGTTAGTACTTTTAAGTCTGTTGGGTACAGGACTCACATACAGAGTATCAAAGAAAGATAACACAGAAGTATTGAGTGGCAGTTTGGCTAAAGTCTGCTTTATTTGTGCCTGAGTAATTTGTTTTTTTTTTCAGGTTGGAGAAACTACTCACTTTTAAGGTAACATGGAGTACATATGTTTAGTTCTCGTACTCCTTTGTAAATTTGAACTTGCCTTCCTAGAATATATCCATATTAGAAGGTAGGAGACAGTGAGAATCACCTATACAAGGCATTGCCCATGCAGGATCAAGGCTGGAAAACCTGAAACCTGACTATTCCTGTCTTCTAGTTCATACAGACCCAGAACTATGGCTTGTAGTTGAAAAGACCTCAGATACTTGGCAGTGTTTCTTCCTGACATGATGTATTAGCTTGCAAACCACACCCAAAAGCAATTCTCAGAATTATAGTTTTTGAAGACTCATAATAAATCAGTGTCATTCTTATCAAGGGAACGAAATTTGATTTGTTAGATTACTGCATTCTTATTTTTTGTAGGATCCTGATAGCCCCAAAAGGATATTAAACTGTTCCCCAGGCTAATTTTCATCAACACCATTAGCTCTGCTCAGGGTAAGATTTCCAGCCAAGATATGTATTTGAGCCAATCATCTGTCTGGCATTGTAGAAGCTGCCTTTGTTTTGAAGGGTAGTATAATTCTTGCACAGTTTCCTAAACTTCTGGGTGTTTATAGCTCAGAATTTTGATTGATGTTTAATAGTTATTACAAAACTCATCAGAGAAAATGAGGTCTTGGCATGGTTAAGCTGACTGAGCTTTCAAAGCTACTGCAAGCTTAAGAAAGTTGCTTTAGAAATTGTTTGTGAAAGGGCAGTGGGCAGTTGTTCCACTTTTTTCTTATGTTAGTTAAATTAATAGAAAAGACAAAAAATATGTGGAGACTTCACTATGTAGACTAAACACAACGTTGTTTAATTATGTGATTAAAGTCATCCCTTTGATGTAAGACGTGCAAGACATTTGAGAATGTACGTGCCTTTTCTCCATAGCTGAGTCTGTAGGGATTAGAACAAATGAGCTTGCCATCTTGATTTCTGTAGATCAGCTTAACGCTAAGTGGCTTTGCAAATTCAGGAGCCAGGCAGTCAACCTGACCAGTCTTTACAAAAGCTTAATCACATGTGTCAAAAGTATATGCTATTGGAGAGTTCTCAGCCAGATAGAGCTGGATTATATTTAGTTATGTTCTTCCCACCAGCATTATCAAGTTGTAGTGTACCTTGTGGAAAATTCTAGGAAAGGCAGGGGTGACTTGAGAGCTTTAAATCATGTTGTGTATTACATTTTCCATGTTCATTGCTTTTCTGAGTTCATTTATGATAGCCATTTTCTCTGCCTTAAAGTAATAATCTTCCCCTTTATGAACTCCCTCTTGTCTCCATAGAAAGCACTTGTAAATTTTAAAGCAGTAGCCCTAAGATTTTAGTGTAAGGAACAAAATTCATAGTAATTAAGACTTCATGCATGTACATGGTAGTCATAATCAAGGAGCAAAACCAAACTTAGTAGCTAAGTTGTACATGTACACACACACACACACACACACACACACACACACACACACACACACACACAATGTGTTAGCGAGGCTTGTGAAGAGTGGGCAAAGAGATGTTTTGTATGCCTGGTGTGACACTGTATGCCAGGCTTGACATTTCTGCAATGTATGCAAGTATGACATTGCAAGGATTTTTATCAAGCTACTTAGAACAACATCTGCTCTAAAACTTATGAGTTTCTTATTTCTTATACTTTCCATTAATATTTTGTACACTAGTTGACTGCATGTAATGTAAACCACAAAAAGTCAAATCATGGATGTGGGACATTTACCATATATGAAAATTGTGTTTTTGTTTATCACCAAGAATGAATTGTAATGTATTTGTGTTTCACTTCATTTTCTCCAAGGTGCTCTAGTCTTTCACAAAGCTTCTTAATGTTTTTCTCCTGTGGTAAAGTTAGTTAATATAGAAATATGCCTTAATGTGAGGAACATCTAATGGTGTTCTTGATCAAATGTTAGATATTTCCTATTTAAGAGTTAGATATAAAATATAACGCTTTATATTTTCTGATATTGTTGATGACATTGGTCAGAGTGCATTTCTTAGCTAAATTACTCACAATATGTATCAGATTTTATTGAGCATTTGTCACTTGCTCTGTGTTTGACATGCATTTCATTTTGGAACACAATGGTGATTAAGTTGAATAGGCTGTAGATATAATTTGATTCTTAACAGTAAGAAAGTTCTCTCCACTAAAAACAACCTCCCTTAAGAGTGCATTCATCCATTTTATTAATAAACTACTCATTTTAATATAGCTGTTTCTAAGGATGAATGTATTAGATTACTATTAGTCACACACATTTTATTATAACTTGTTTTGAAGGTCCAGTAATAGCTAATGGGTTAATGTTTTGAAGAAATAATCATTTTGATGGACGAGGAGGAAAGGGTGAGATGACTCTAGAGCCCAGTATATTGGTAAAGGAAGCCTAAGGTGCGCATGCTAGGACAACAAGTGGTTTCCATACACAGGCCTTACAGTTGTTGGGAGCCCTGGAAAAGAAAAGGAATGTGGCAGCTAAGTGGTGAATGCTAATGACAAAATTTTTAAATAATTTTATTTATTTCTATTTTATGAGCACTGGTGTTTGCCTGCATGTATGTCTGTGCCAGGGTGTCAGATCCCCTGGAAATGCAGCTACAGACAGACAGTTGTAAGCTGCATGTCTGTGCTGGGAATTGAACCCAGTCAGTGTTCTTAACTCCCAAGCCATCTCTCCATTAACTTTTAATTGTTGTAAATTCATTGTGCCTGGTACTAGATTTCAGAAGAACACTTTAGCACAATCATGTTTTGACCATTTCCCTTTCCCAACCCTTCCCCTCCCCCATCCCATTAATTCCCTTCTTTCCCCTATACAGTTTCGCTTCTCCTTTCATGTCACACACATCCATAAGGCGGTGTGTCTGTTTAAAATATAAGATCCACAAATGAGACAAAAGCTGCGACATTTGGTTTTCTGGGTATGGAAAACATTACCTTATCTTTTTTTCTTCTAGTGTTAGGTTTTATAGTATGCTTTTTAAAGGAATCTTATAGTAACCCTTAAAAGAATCTTCTGGCTTGGAGGCAGGATTGAAAAGCTTGGTTTCTTCTGGCAAATTTACAGACTTTGCCTTTGCTAAGGAAATCTTCTGCCATGGCTCATGAAGTTCTTAGGCCACAGGTTTTCCTCTGATACCATTTTCTCTCATTGTTTTCTCTCTCATCACAAGTGAAACTTATAACTAAAAAGAGTGACATTGTTTTACAGGCATTTCAGGTGTTTGGTCTAGAGTTAGTTATCATACACTTCCCTGAAAGATGCTCCAACATGCTGAGTTCTTGGAAGTAGCCATGTTTCAATGTTCTCTGTATAGTCTACAACAAACATATACAAGCATAGACTCATTATGTTCTCTGGACCAAAGAATCCAAAAAAGTGTTTTATATAAAATACCATACTGAACTCTTGCAGACAGCACCTTGAGAGACTACTTTTCCCTTTCTCAAACTATACCTGATGAAAAGGGAAGTGTGTAGGGATTATATTCCATTACTGATAGTGGAAAGCATGGCATATAATAATTCTTTATGATGTTTGTGGGTGTCAGAAAGAGGATATCTAAGGCAGCAACTTTCAGGCATGCTAAACATAGCCATTTTCAAGCTCAGTATTAGGTTGGTCTCAGTCATAAATTTTAGCATACATTTTTGTGGCTGTCACATGCTATCTGCTTTTCATCCTGCCGTGTTTGACATGTAGATTTCTTCATCTTGTCTGTTGCCTTATGCTCAAAAGCTAGCTTAACTGAAGGTTCTCTGTCACTCCCTCCACAGGCATCTGACATCTCTACAGTTTTGGTACTCACAACTTATGTGGAAATTGTTACTGGCATTTAGTTTGTTCAGTGCAATGATGCTGCTATTACCACAGCCTACAGGACAAACTCTCATAAGAGTTATTTGGCCCAGGTGTCAATACTGCTATAGTTGTGAAGCCCTGGACTAAAGGCAGGAAGAATGTCCCAGCTGAGTCTACTCTCTTTTAAAATAGATGCTCAGAAATGCACAAAGCATTTTAATTTATATGCTATTGTTCCAAATCATATCCCGCAACCAATATAACTGTTAAGGAACCTGTAGATGAATCTACATATTTTGTTTTCTTCTATTGTCATCTTGAGCAGAAGTGAGCTCTAATAATATGAGAATGGTGCAAAATAGATGAATATATATTATATTCTAGGTGGTTTTGACTTTAGAAGAGAAATAGTTGACTATAGACAAAGATGTAGTGAATATCATCATCTGTTTGTGTCTCTTACTTGGGGGAGGGGGATGACCTGCTGTCAAATGCAGCTCTCTCCATATGTATGTATGGAATAATGGATGGAAACAACTAGTTATAAAAAACCCTTGAGTATTTTTTTTTATCAGCTTCTAATCGCCTGCAAAATGATTCTCACTGGATCTAATATATCATCTGTTAAATATTCATCCTGTTATTTCCTCCATATTTATATGGTGACTTGCTTTTTCCGTTTGCCATTATAACCAGTGGGATAATTGATTTCAGACATGACGTACCTTGTCCTTTAACAAACCATCCAACTATTGGTGGATTATTTCTCTCATTCTGAATATGTTGGGAAGTGATATATCACTATTTGCCTTAGTCCGTATGCAAGGATAGGAACACACTCCTAGTGCAGCAAGCAGGAAAATGTTTCACATGAGTGATAAGCAGGGTTATGAAACCATTACAGGGCTGGGAAGGAAAGGTCAAGGCTGCCAGTGGTCACTGTTGCCTGTACACCAAAGAGTTCTTTCCAGAGAATGTTTGGAAGTTGGTGGCAATGGGTTGTATCTATTGTCTGAGGATGATCATGGGCCTCACTAATGTTGCTTCAGTGAATAAATGACATTTACATCTCTTCCACCTTCTAAGGCCTATGAGTATTTTTTGTTGACAGTTTGATCTAGAGTCATTCATGCTCAGTGTGGTTTTGAGCAATGCAGTTCTGAAGTTTCTCTGGGAAAAATGGGATGGGTTGGAATGGAGAGTAATTAGCAACAAACTCTGGAAGAAGGAACATTTGACCAAGAATATAAATATCTATATATATTTTTTGAAAATAAAGAATATTGTATTGAGTTGTTAGCAATCCATCATTAGAATATTTACCTGATTTTTTTGCATATTCCTTGTAGAGAAATCTGGATTCCTTGCATTTCTTTTCTGATTTTCTTCAAGTTATGATGATGCTAAATAAACAATAAAGGATTCAGTGCTTTGCATATACAATATAGGAGCTAATATATTCTGTGAAACTCTGTAGTTCAGTAAGGTCCCAGAGTGTGAGCTTTGAAAAAGAATGCATAATTCACTGATATGCTTTAGGAAAGCCAATGTTTAGGAAACAATTGTGCATGACTCAGCTTGTCTTATATATATTTGGGGGTTTGTGTGCTGAAAAGAGCTATCTACAGTTTTTTATTTGCTAAAATGATGCATATGACTTGTGAGTCACTAAATTATACTGAGAAATTAGCTGCAACTAGGAAAGTGAGCAGTTTCAGAAAGAAGTAGCCTATAGAAGGTGTGATATTGTTTTATGGTCTTGGTAGAGTTATAACATCCTGTTATCATATTAAACTTTTAGTGTAGTTCACAGGCTTTTGAAGGCAGAATTTGATCTGTGCTATATGTGAGTCCCTGGAACAGCAAAACCTATTAGGGCTGCGTCCTGCAGCACTTCTAAAATCCTAAATCTTGAGCTGGAAGTTTCTGATGATATTTAATATTTATATTATCTCAAAGAAGTTAAAGGAGATGTACTATTTCACTTTATTTTTTTTTTCTTGAGCGAGGAAGTTACTATAGAAGAAATGTTATTAGCCAGAGCGCTCTCTCTCTCTCTCTCTCTCTCTCTCTCTCTCTCTCTCTCTCTCTCTCTCTCTGTGTGTGTGTGTGTGTGTGTGTGTGTGTGTGTGTGTGTGTGTGCCTGAAAATACAGATTCACATGCAAATGATTTACTTAGCAAATACTTGCAAGTGAAAGCTGCAGCAGAATGGAAGAAACTAGACCCAGACAGGGAAGAGCTGAGGGGAGGATGCAATTTCAGATGACATTTCAGAAGAAGTCTGATCCTGTGAAGAACTCTACTAGTGTAAATTATACCTCTGAGCTGGTCCTGAATTGAAGAGAAGATGCGGGACTTTCATGGTCCTGCTGCAGTTAGTCATTGGCTAAGAGTTGCCTGTGAGGAGGGAGAACTCAGAATGACAGAAGGCAGATCAATAGCCCAGAAAGAGCTGTGTTTATATATAGGCCTTCAGATTTTCTGGAGCTGGCAATTAGAGAATACAAGAGTCTAGAAATGACTGCAAAAACAAGACCAGAACAATAATAGTAAAATCAATAGACATGTTAATGTGGAAGGGAAAATAATTTGAAGGGTGCTACCCCTAGACTAAGATCTACAGACAACTAATGACTGCTGGGAGATGGAGAATTAGTCTCTCCAAGTGATAAACCCCCTTGCTGCTTGTCCAATGAAGAGTAGTCAGCCTTGAAACCACACATACGTTACCAAAAAATGGACTCATCTGGATTTGTGTGTGTATAACAACAACAATAATAATAACAACAAAAATCAACTTAATCAACTTGAGAAGGTGAGAATGGAAGTTGTCCAAAGGAAGGTTGCAGGGAGGGGCTGGAGGAAAGAAAGGAGAGAAGGGAGGAAAAGATGTGAGATTCTATTTCAATCAAAAACAGTTAGAAAAAAGAATATGGGGAGTATCATCCCAGGGAGTGTGGGTGGAGCCTAATTTCGCAAATTCACTTGCAAAATCAATGTGAATTGCATTTACTTTGTCAAACACAGAATTTGGCAACATAGGACGAAGGCTTCACATGAAGCTACAAAATTTCTCTAGAACAAGGACTGGCAAACTTTCTTCCAAAGTTTTAGATAAAATATTTGAATCTTTGTGGACCCCAGAGTTTTTGTTTCAGTGACTCAGCTCAAAAGCTGTAGCACAGAGGCAGTTATGTATAATAGGTAAATGAATGAGCATGGCTGTGTTCCAGCATAATTTTATTTATGAAAACAGGTAGATGAAGAGACCTGAAATTGGTCCTTAGTAGCAGTTGTTGTGCTAGACTGGCACTCCCACTGATTTTCCCTTTATCTATTCCCTGCATGCTGAAAAACAAAGAAGGTAATCATTAGCACCTTTGTCTATCAAGTGGATGACTATGATGTGACGCATGTTAAATTATTCTGGACCCCCCACCTCTGATATTTCTGGTGTTCTGGCCATCACTCACAGAGCTGCCTGGATAATCATCCTGATGCATGACTCATCTCTTTTCATTCCCCTTGGAAATGTTTAACTCTCACTTATCTGAATAGCAACAACAAAAAAAGAATTGTTAGCAGGGCATTGGGGAGCTTCCATGAATAATCCATGAATTTCCTGTATACCTGTTTTTTAATATTAATTTATTGTAGGATAACTTTTCACATAATCATGAAGTACACCAGGATGTTTCGACATAGGTATATATTATAGAATGGCTAATAGAAATTAATTGGCGTATTTGTTAACTTATGTATTTGTCACATTTGTGGTGAAAAACTTAAAAATATACACACTGAACTGACCATGTGGATCAATGTGTGTTGTATGATATTTTGTTTATGTTCTGACAAATAAAGCTTGCCTGGTGAACAGAGAAGCAGAGCAGTCGGCCACTAGAGACTTCTTACCTCTATGAATCCTTAGACCAAATGGGGGTGGAGATCCTGTCTCCACCTGCCTTGTATTCCTGTCTCCAATTCCCAATTGTGTTGAGATTAAAGGTATGAGCCACCACCACATGGCTGGCTCTATTTCTTTTTTAGATCATTTCAATTTCCTGTAGTCCAGGGTTGTCTTGAACTCCTGATCTTCCTGCTTCCTCCTCCCAAGTGCTGGGATTAAAGGTATGTGCTACCACTGCCTAGCTTCTATGGTTAACTAGTGGCTAGCTCTGCTCTCTGATTCCCCAGGCAAGCTTTATTTGTCAGAACACAAACAGAATATCACACAACTGTGGGCTTGGATTTTGTTTACAAACCTGAGCTTCTGAGTATTGCAGTAGGCCCCAGGTCATTTCCCAGGTCTGCTTTACCACACACTCCTTTATGCTTTCAGTAGTCCTTGTCTTTCTCTGTCTAGTTTTTATCAATGACTAATAAGGATCTCTGATTTTCTCACCCTTTTGCACCTGAATATTATCCCATTGTTGTATGTTAATGTATGCTACACTTTATCCACACACATCAGTCAGTAGGTCATCTCTGTTTTTTGGCTACTGCCACAATGAGCACAGGAGTCCAGATGACACTTTGATATACTAACTTCATTTGGGGGAATTACTTATTATCTATGGCTTCACCCAGTAGAGAAATTCCTGGATCTCACAGTAATTATGGTTTGAGTTTTGGAGCAGTCTATTTTCTACAGTAGCAAGTAAGTATTCTTTAATTCTTCAGATCTCTACCAACCCCTCCTTATAACAGCCATCTTATAATGGGCTGGATAATATTTCATTGCAGTTTTAATTTGCATCTCCCTCATGATTAATGAGGTTGAGATAGATATTCCCTTTTCCATACATGCTGCACATGTATGTATGAGAAAGAATTTTTCAAGTTCATTAAAGAACAGTTTTCCTGCTATTGAATCATGTACATTTTCAAAATGTATTTCAGACATTCATGTCTATCAGCTGTCCTCACTGTTTGCTATTGTCTGTGCTAAGTCATTCCATTTATAGCATGTTGCAGACAGGTGGTAAGTCTTTTTTTATTGTGTCCTTTACAGTGGCTTGCATATAGAAAACATTTAGTCAATGGAGTTTTCATATGAAGACTAAGGCCCTACATTCCGTGATTATTAATGATTTAAGTGAGGAAACTCTGACATCATATTTCTCATTTTTCTTTTTATAGGCAAGAGCTGTTCTGGCAAAAGTTGGCTATCCAGAGTTTATAATGAATGATACTCATGTTAATGAAGACCTCAAGGCAGTAAGTGCTAAATTTACTGTATTTTTTGGGCAGGTTTTACTGGCCTTGTGCCTATTAACTAACCCAAGTCTAAGCAATTAAACCTGGTGGTGCCAGCAAGTACTAACTTTTGATTAATTCCTTGGCTATACATGAGCCCGAGTTTGCCAAGCCTATTTCAAGATTTAGTGCAGATTCCAAATACAGGAAGTGTCAGAAAGCCGAGAGGACATCGTAAAGCACATGGAAATCATTCACCAAATTGGGTATTTTACAATTAGTAGGCATGTGCTAGTGATGAATGCATCATTTTTGTTGTTAAATATTTTTTATTTTCTTCATTTATATTAAATGGATAGGCATAAATCAGTCTGCTGAGAGTTAACTTCATTAAACTTTATGACTGTTTTGGCAAATTAAGTGCATATATGTATGACTATAATTTATTATGCATTGGACTGTATATTGGCAGTAAATTACTGCTGAGGAATGGTAATAATTTTTTTTTATTCTAGTGTTTTGAGATACATATTTTTCATTACAGCATCTTAATCATGACTACTGTTATTTTCTTTCCCATAAATAGTTCAGAAGACATTTTTTTCTTCTTCACAGAAAACCCCTGCTTTCACAATTCACTGAACTTAAAAAAATACATATTTTATGTGTATGAATATTTTCTCTACATGTGTGTCTGGTGCCACAGAGGCCATAAGAGGGTATTGCAGCCACTAGAATTGGAGTTACAGACAGTTCTGAGCTTCCCAATGAGGGTGTAGGGAATCAAAACCCAGGTGGTTTAGAAAAGCAGCTAGTGTTCTTAATCCCTGAGCCATTTCTCTGGCTCCAGCACTGGACTTTATTTAAAAGATAGTCTTAAACTTCTCTTAATAACTACGGCTCATCTAGCTCTTTGCTGAAATTGTGATCTATAAATAGTGCTAGATTTGTGATTGACTATCAGAATTTTATAATGTGGTCTATAAATAGTGCTAGATTTGTGATTGACTATCAGAATTTTATAAGACCCTTTACATGTGAAATAAAGCTTGAATTTAAAATTTTCTATATTTTAGTCACTAAGAAGCTGTTACTTTTGATTATTAAACACTATTTCTACTCATATTTTTTTCTATGTGCCCAGGAATGATTTGATGCTTTTGAACAGGGTTGATATTAACTTTACCCTCACATGGAAATAGTCTCATCATATCTCAGAATTAGTCTGGAGGAAAGTCACCTCATGTTCTCTTTGTATCCATTAGATATCAGTAGTTAAAATAGCATTAAGGAACAAATATTTCATATAATTTATTGGATGTCAGAAATGGGAGTAAGTGTGGAAGTTATGAAAACACCGAGCTTAATTTGAGAAACAGAAATAAAGGCTTACTTCTCTTTAAAAAATCTTTGTAATATGTAAATACTTGAAGAACTTTTGAAAGATCTCAGTGAATTGAGAATAATAGATATTTCAGGGTTTTTACTGCTGTGAAGAGACACCATGATGATGGTAACTCTTATGAAGAAAACACTTAATTGAAGGTTGCAGCTTACAGTTCAGAGGTTCAGTCTGTCGCTGTGGGAAACATGGTGATGTGCAGGCATTCATAGTGCTGGAGAAATACTTGAGGATCCTATACCATTAAGGCAACAGGGGATTGACTGTCACACGGAGTGAAGCTTGAGAAATGAGACCTCAGAGCCTGCTCATAGTGACACACTTCCTCCATTAAAACCACATCCACTCCAAACAAGCCATAGTACCTCTATTGTTTTTGACGGACTTTTTCTTTCAGACTACCACAATAGAACACATTGAAGCAGCCTGATGCAATGATTTTTGGTGTACATGATCCTAAATTATTTTCTAAATAATAAAAACATTGTACTTCCATGGTGGTGGGGAGAATCTTTCTACATTTGGCTCCAAAATATGGCCTCCCCCAAACTGATGATAGTTCTCTGGAAGAGAGTAGCGATAGTTTCTAGCATCATCCTCAGACAGTTTATTTTCTACAGTGTTTTAATGATTTTGAACATTTTATTATTATGATAATTAAAAATGGAAACACTTGTCATGATAATGTACATCATGTTGTTATCCCCGTCTCCACTGATCTTGTGAAGTCAATGGATTTATGAGCATCTTGGAAGAGAAGGATGTAAAGAGTGAAAGAATTTGGGTGATCTTTTCAATGCCACATAGAGTACTGGATCCAGGCCTGGAGTCTGGGATCACAAAGTACTGGCTTCAATCAGAGAAGGTGATCAGGAAGCTGTGCTGGAAGAACAGAGGAGTCAATTGGAGTGATTTGGTGGGGGGCTATTTACTGGGGTTGGTGGGAAGGAAAGCAGCAGTAGGGAGGGAATGTTGTTCAGAGGTTAACATCATTTGATCTTGTGAAGACTTTACTTACCTTCCCTTTGGCTATTTGGGTACTTTAAAAAAGTGTATGCTATTTTTAAATGTTATATTTTATTATTTAAAATAATTTTAAAATTTAAATATATTTTGATCATATTGCTCCCCTCCCCTATGTCTTTCCATGTCCTGTCCCTACACTTACCTTTAAGTTCTTTCTCAAAAAACAAACAGGAACGCATGCTCTCCAAAAAAAACCAAGACAACAAAACAAAAAGCATCCCAAAAGAAAAAAAAAAAAAAGCCAAAAACAAAAACAATCAAACTGTAACCAGATAAACACACACATACAAAATCTGTGGTGTGTTTTATATGTTGGTCAACTAATCTTGAGCATGGGGCCTGCCCTGGACTTATTGATATAGCCATTGTTACTCTATTAGAGAAATTTAATTTTCCCCCTCCCAGCAGGTATAAATGATAGTTCAGTAGTTTACTGTAGCCTGGAGGTTTTTATTTGTTCATTCTTTCATTTATAAAAATAAGAAAACAAAAACTATTACATCAGGATTGGACAAGATAAACCAACTGAAATAAAAAAGCCCAAGAGAAAGCACAAGAATCAGAGACCCACTCATCCACACATTCAGGAGTCCCATAAAAACACTAAACCAGAAGCCTTAATATGAGCAAGTGAGGTCTGGTGCAAACCTGAATGAGCCTGTGCATTGTGTATGCTTCTTCAATCTCTGTGAGTTCATATGAGCTTTGGTTGGAAAAGCCCCTGAACCATAGGGACTTCCTTCCTGGCTCTGCATTAGGCACAAGCCACATCCAAACGCATGTTTTCACAGAGACCCTTTATTAAAGTAGGAAAGAAAAGTTAACGTAGCTGTTTTCTGACTCATCCAGAAAATCAGTAACAAATAACAAGTAATTTTTAAGAGGAGAAGAAGGGGATATTTGTGTTAGAATGGGCTAGGATGTGGTGGTAAAGGAGATTGAGGGTTAGGGAGAAGAGGAGGGGGACAAGAGAAAGGGAGCAGGGGTATTTATCCCAGAGAGACAAAGGGCTGCCTTTGTCTAGAGAGGAGACAGCCGGACCACATAGGCAAATGGTGGTTCATAAAGGTAAAGAGGGAGACCCTGTGTCAGGATGATGTATTTAATTTTAATTGGGAATGTTAATTAGGTGAGCCAAAATGAGCTTTTGATTGCTGAAGTTTGGTAGTCAGCCTCAGGAGAAGGAAGGGGACAAATAAGGAAATAGAACTTGGTAGCTAGCTTTAGGAGTGTAGTCAAACAGTTTTTAATAAGGCAGACGGAATGGGAGAGAATGGCAAGGCCTGCCAGAGTCACAGGAGTGGACTAGTGTCCCTTCATTGATCATGTTGATTGAAAAGTCTTTGTTCTCCTGGTGCCCATTGCCCCATTTTATACTCTTCCCGCCTCCTCTTTCATGGGGTTCCATGAGCTTTGAGGATTGAGATTTGAGAAGATGAGATTGTATGAATATAAAAGCACATAGTTGGCCCAATGTCTGGCACATAGTAGGATGCCTACAAGAATAATCCTATGGGAGCTGGAAGGATGGCTCACTGTTAATGAGTACCACCTGCTGTTTCAAAAAATTGAGTTCCATTCCTTCACCCATGTGGTGGCTCACAAAAATCTGTAACTCAATTCCAGGGGATATGAATACTCTTCTGTCTTCCTTTGGCATGAACACACATATGGTGCACACACATACATGGAGGCCAAATACCCATGTGCATAACATTTTGAGAAGATAGTCCTATGGGTCAAGACAAGAACTGTGGCTATTAAGAATAGCATTTCTAGGGTATAAAGTACTCTAGAAGAAGACTGATTACTTACCTGTATTGTTGGTAAGTGTCTCAAGTCAGGATATGGGAGGGTAGTGTTTATGAGCATAAATCCAGGAATGCTGAGAAAGAAATTCTCATACCTTCTTAGTACCATGGGTCCTGAAGCAGATACATTTCTTTTCTGAGCCTCAATTTCATTATCTGCAAAATGGACGATAGTAATCTCTCCCATACAGGATTGTCATAAGGCTCAAATAATATGTTCAGAGCATGCACTGACACATAAACACACATCTAAACATTAGCTATGACATCTTCAATTCGCCCTTACGATAGCGGTGGGTTTTTTTCTGGTCTGAAAAAGTCAAAGTCATGATGAATTAGTGCTTAGAGTATCCAGGTCCCTCAAATTGATTTAAAAGGCTATATAGATGGAACTGTCCCAAGCCCTAATCCAATCAGGTAGCATTCAGAGCTTGCTTGAAATACTTAGTTGGATCAGATTTTGTTGGCAGTCTGCTCCTGTCCAAATTGAGAGTCCTGCATTTAAGGCTTCACCAAATGCAGTATCTTTTGTGAAAAGAAACCAGATACTAAACAGGGTACATTTCTTCAGGGGCTCAATTTCAGTCACCAGATATCAAGCTTTTAAGACACTCTTGTAAAGAAATGGTTTTTGTCTGACTTATTGCCAAAATTGATTGAAATTATATCCAAGAATTTCAAACAGTTTAAAAAGCCAATGTGAACAAAATCAAAATACACAAAGTAAAAATCCATTTGTGTTCAGAAACTAATAGAGAAAAATGAATAAAGCACAATGAGAAGGGAGGCTAAGGGATGATGCAATTGTAAATTATGCCACTGAGGTTAATAGAAAATTGACTGAAATATCATGGGTATACAATGGGACTGTTTTCAGTTTTAATAACCGTGTAGATAAGGACTACTAGAGAGCCTATGAGCAATTTATGCTAGTGAAAGCATCGAGTTTAAGAGGTTGTTGGAAATGAAAAGCAGCTTGCTCAGTTTGACCCAGGTAAAAATATAATTCATCAGGTACAAAAGGGAAGAGGAGAATAATTAGGAGATGGATCAGATGGAGGTCAGGAAAGAACAGCTACAAACGATAGTTGAGCTCATATGGAGATAAGAAGAAATGAAAAGAATTGGGAGGCAAATGTGAAAAATAATCAGAGAATATTATTTCCCTCTAAAAGTGACACAGTAAATTGAGATACTTCGCAAGGTATTTCTGAACAACAGTTTTTCTATAGTCTTTGTTAAAAGCATTAAGAAATGAACTACCATTCATTTGAAATGACATCAGTATTCAGAAAAGCCTTTTGCTTAGGCTAAAAGGGGAAGTGAGTGTCAGAGTTCAAATTAGCCATATAAAGTATACATTCTACTTCATTGATGCTTAATGGAAATAGACTAGAAAGGGAGTTTTTTAAAAAAAACAGTTTTGAAAAGATACTTACACTGGGTATTTCAATCACAGGAAATAGGTTGGGAGGTAGGAAAATAAAGGAAAGTTGAAGTAAAACAGAAATTAAGAACTCCAGGCTTTCACCTGCTCCTCTTTTCCCCTCCTGTCCCCTTCTCTTCTTTTCCCTTTCTCTTCCCCTCTTTTCTGTGTGAATGATAAACTACCACGGCAAGATTGATGTGGGATGTCTTTCTGTATACTGCAAATTACCATTGGATACTAAAGGACCTGTTTTGGCCTATGGCGAAGTAACTTAGGTGGGAATTCCAAGCATAGATAAAGGAGAAGGAGGGCAGAGTCAGGGGAGACTGCGATCTGCCACTTAGAGAGCAAGATTTAATGGAACACAAGTAAAGCCATGGAGCCACGTGTAAAGACATAGATTAATAAAAATGAGTTAAGTTGTAAGAGCTAGATGGTGTAATGAGCCTGAGCCATAGACCAAAGCAGTTTGTAATTATATAAGCCATTGTGTGATTATTTGGGGCTAAGCATCTGTGGGACTGTGGGTCTGGACTTTGGACCAGACAGGCCAGAAAATCTTGGAGACACAAGAGTGTGATGACTTTTTGTGGGATAGAATTCTTCATTAAATTATAATAATTATTCATCATTTGGTTAAAAAAATATTGTCCACAGCTATCTCAAGTAACTCCTAGCTTCCATGGAGTTGGAGAGCTAAGAATAGGCAAAGAACATGGAGTGCTGTGATACCCTCAACCTTCTAACCAAGTGTAAACATAGTAATTTCTATCTGGAGTGTTCTACTGACCAGAGTAGACTGAGTGCTGCTCTCCTGCTCTAGTGTACAGGTAGAGCATATGGTTATGATGTGTTGGCTGAGGCTCTTGGTTACTATTATATGGCTACTTATAGGGAAGTTCCATGGTATATTATATGTATGGATGGTTAAGCATTTTGAACCACACTCCATATATTTGTGTATAGATAATCAAATTCTCTCTCTCTCATGTATTGGTCTAGTATTTAAATATGGGGAAGAGAGAATCAAATTTTGGATTCATTAAGCATTCACAATTTGGGGGGAGGGTGTACCTAATATAAAATTTTACAGCTATTTGGGTATATTTTTGAGCATCTTTAAATAGATTTAAGTTAAATGGGAGCTCTCTACTTCTGCTAGCACATGCAGTGTCTTATAAACATATCCTTACTTTTTCTATAAAGAAACTGAACACTTCTCCTTGCTATGTCTGTTTGTACATCCTTCACTTAAGTTGAGTAGAGAAGAAGATAGTGATAACTTTATTCTTCTACTTACTCTATGGCAATTGTTACTTTACATCTAGGGTAGAATTTCTAAGAAGAGATGTAGTAGTGGGGTTTCTGGGTCCTGGGCAGCCAGAGACCCAGACCCTGCCGTGCCAGACCTCTTAGCCGCCCAGCTGCCCGCTCAGGCCCCTAGAAATAACTCAGATACTTATATTAACTTTATGCTGTTTGGCCTATGGCTCAGGCATGTTGCTAGCTAGCTCTTACCTCTTAACTCAACCCATTTCTATTAATCTGTCTACCACGTGGCCTGTGGCTCACTTGTGCTCCTTACATGTTGGTCCTTTGGCAGCTTGCTTGATCTGCCTCTGACTCTGCCCTGCTCCTCCTACCTATTCTGATTCCTCCTCCTACTTTTTCTATGGTGCCTGTCATGGGCCAAAACAGCTCCTTTATTTAAAGATTGATATTCACAGCATACAGAAAGGCATTCCCACATCACATCACATGTATATACATGTCTAAAATGCTGTGGCCACTTTATACCCCTGGCTAATGTTTGATAGTCATACTAAAGGTCATTGTTCAGTGATTATACACCCCTTATATAGGTATTCTAATTTTTAGTACAGGGTTTATTCCTTAAGAAGATAAAACTGCAGTCAACATTACTTAAGGTATCATATCCCAGTCATCTCAGATACAGGTTAGAATATCATAGATAGACAGGAATCTTCAACCATTTCATAGACCCAGAAAATATTGCATTTAACATTTGAAATTTGGCTATGAGAGACACGACGACTCCTGGTGTCACTGCTCCTTTCCTGAGATGGTATGAGTATCGAGGATACTCCTTTATATGGCTGGTTGGGTAAGGAACTGCCCTTACCTTGATTGCTGACAGTACACTCATGGTGTCCAAGATGGATGAACAAGTTGATGGATAGAGACTGACGAAACCTGCCTGGACAGGATAAGACAGTCCCTCCAAAATTTTCCTGCTTGTGAAAAGATCTGTCAGATACCATAGGCCTGTAGCCAATATGATAGATGCTCCAACGGCACACAAAACCAAAGGTGATTGTCCAGGTAGCTGTATTGCTGTCCTCTCCCAAATTTTGGAATCTAGTACTCCATGTACTTCTGACTTTCAAGTGATATTTCTTCCTTCTCAGGTCTTGAAGGGGTTGAAGAATAGGTATTTACAGTTACTAACTCATAATAATTCCTATTGTACATAGTCTTAGTTTAGAACCTTCTTAGTTAGACAAAAGGGGGAGATGTAGTGGGATTCATGTGTCAGCAGGTAAGGTCCTAAGACACTTATCCAGGGTCCCGAGCTCCTGGAGGGGGTGTGGCCAACCTGGAGGAGGTGTGGTCAACCCCATTGATAAGGGGCCCATGGAACACGGGGACCTCTCTTCCTGGTTCCTGACTGTTGGAGAGACCGGATCGGAATCCATCATCCATCCATTGCTTGGATACTCCAGTCTGTGTTCAGGTGCCAGTATAAGCTGTTACTAGTATCGTGAGTGTTGATTTATATTCTAATAAATATTAATCTTGGACTGGTGCCTTGTAAGCAATACTCTGCCTACAAAGAGAAATATAGGATCCATGAATTTTTATTATCTGGACAGCCGTTCCAACAAAATGACTTGAGAACCCCAACTAGTTCTACAAAGGTCACTCAGTTGAAAGATCAAAATGGAATTGATTGAAAGTCATTATTAACTTGACCTAAATTTCTTTTAGTAATTGAAAGGACAAGAGGCTTTTGACCTTGTGGAGCTTTAAAAATTTTTAGAGTATCTGTGAACATTCAATTTTGTTTCTATCTGTACAACAAACAAAACTTTCTCAAAGTCTGATTGATTTTAATTTTTTCTCATAAATATAATTTTTGAAAAATTTTAAATTATCCAAGTATCAGAGAGCAGATCATTTTGGAGATAGAAGAAAGGAACAAAAGGCACCCACAACATTGGTACTTGAACATAATTCTGTTAGAGTACGTCGTTTATTTCCAGCTCTCTAGAGCTGTCATTTATGTGAACATATAATTTTATACCGTTCTTTTCAGCTAACTTTTGTATTGTCACTGTCTCCCATAGATGTTTGTTAGCACTGTTTTAACAGCTATATATTATTGCACTGAGAAAATTACATTATGATTCAGTTACTTCCTTCTCCTTTGTTGTTATCTGTTTGTTGAATCATTGAGTTTTCCTATCAGGGCCAAAGAAGATAACACTAAACAAGGAGCCAAATATTTTAGACTGTGTAGAATTATCTTCTTCTACACTCTCCAGTTTCTGTTTATCTGATGACAATATCAATGATGGTCCACTCTCGACACTCAGACACTTAACTTGTCTCAAAGGAAGAAAAAGAAAACAAAACAAAACAAAAAAACCCAAGATGTGTTCTTGTGAATTATGTCACATACATATGAAAATAATCCATTTCTTGTGGTTTCTACTAAATTAGTAGAGTTGATCTATTTATCCTGCTTAAGAAATGATAAATATTCTTAGTGTAGTAACTAAAACAATACAAAATTTGTATTTTAAAGGTAGACAAGAGCTGTGATGGTGACATGTTGTTACCTTTGCATTTTGTTCCACATGGTCATTTGCTCCTTTTCACGAATATGGCTGCTTTGCATACTGTATGTTTAGACTTCCTTCATTTCCAGGTGTCTCACTATGTAAATTATGTAGGCGTATAAGTCCCAATCAATCCTTTTATTGCATCGATGTGATTACAGGTGTATGCCACTACACACTCAGTTTGTCATCTTTTTCAGCAAGTTTGAGAATAGTTTTCTCTCTAAAGTTTGTGAATTAATTTAGATGCCAATCTTTGGCTTTGTATATGTAACTGGAAAGTACTGAGGTTAGTGAACTCATCTAACAGTAAACCCCCCCCCCCCAAAAAAAAAACTGACTCCACTGATATGACAAAGACAGATATTTTTAAGAATGCTCCTTTAGAGAATTTTTTAGACAGTATTGTGAAATCAAGAACATATCTGAATTTTCTATTAGTTATAATCATATTCTGAAGGTCTTAGACGTATCTTTTAGTCCTATGGCACAGAGATACCTTAGGATTGTTAGTTAAAATTACTTTATAAAACATGTTTTCTATCATTGTTTTAGCCTAATAGAAAGTTTCTCTCTTGCAGTAGAACCAATTCTAATATTTCTTTTTATTATGAAACATTTCTAACATTGGTGCAGTATATAAAATATGTTAAGGATTAAACTTTAGCAGATATTATCAAACTAACTTTATACATGTATATATGCATTTCATTTTATTATTGTTTTAAAGAGATGGGGTTGTCCTATTGTGTTGCCCTGGTTGACCTCAAAGTTCTAGAACTCAAGTATTTCTTCTACTTTAAAATCCTAGGTACCTGTATGACAGATGTGGTTCACTGTCTGGCATACACATGAATGTGCAATGAATAAAATAGGTACATTTTAAGTTCTGTGTATAATGTTTTCTGATTTAATCTCTGTTTCTCATGTCTATCTCCTTCAAAATTTAAATACAGTCTTGAATTTAGTCTTATTTATAGAAGCTTTTGCTATATAAGTGTGTGAATAAATGATATGTAATATTGTTTTGTATGTTATACACTTGATCTTAGACTAAGAAATGTTTTAGTATACACTTTTAATTTATTTTTCATAGAATGTATTTTCATCATGATATATTTGATACTCCCAACTACTCCCACAACCTTCCCACCTCCTGATATTTTTCCATAAAAATTTTTTCATAAAAACTTTAAATTCTCTCATACATGTGACTTGCATTATTCACCTTGTTTTTGAGAATATTTCACATTCATGCACACAGAACATTCATTTAGACTTCTGTATAGCTTCCTATTATGTAACCAGGCTGTGCTTTATTTATCAGCCCTATCTCCCCTGACTAAGTAGTTTTAAGAAGGGGCAATTTGAAGTCACTGCCTTAAAATTGTTTGGCTAAGCAGAATGATACTGTTGCCAGGAATCCATATTTTCTTTCCCATTGTTCTCAGTGTGTCTTTAGTTGTTTTATCCCTGGTTTAATAGTTTTGCCTCTTTCTCTGGGAATATTGCTAACATGACTCATTAAGATTTACTTTATCCTAAGACACAATACCCACTCTATGTTTGGGATCCGTGTGAGCTAGACATTTGCCAACAACCATGTTATCTATTAAGGCTCTAAACATCACATTGAATTATGTACATTTATATTTATAATACAATGCATTCACTGGCTGTATTTTTTCTTTACTTTAAAAAAGACTATAGTTTTGATTCAGCAGTTAAGAACACTTGCTGTTCATGCAGAGGACCTAGGATTAATTTCCAGCACCCACACTGAGTGAATCATAACTACCTGTAACTCTGATTCCAAGGGATCTGAGGTCCTCGACTGCCTTTGTGGGACCTGTATGCATGTAGTA
Source organism: Phyllotis vaccarum (assembly GCA_033318265.1). Classification (NCBI taxonomy): domain Eukaryota; kingdom Metazoa; phylum Chordata; class Mammalia; order Rodentia; family Cricetidae; genus Phyllotis; species Phyllotis vaccarum. The sequence goes on along the minus strand of JARWLC010000013.1, from coordinate 90,420,572 downwards.
GATATATATACCTACATACTCTCAGGCGCGCACACAATTAATAAAGAATATGTATGGTTTAAAGTTACCAAAAAGTAACAGCTAAGAAAATTTGGGAGGGGGGGGGGTTAGATTTACTTAAGTTTTTTTTTTTAATTGAGTAACTTATAATGTTTTCTTTTTAGTCTTTTTAAAGAAATGGAAATGTGCTGGTGTTTAGTAAGCATTATGTTCATGACAAATGAGACTCCCAGTGGATGATCACACACACATATACATGTGGGCAGCCTGTATTGAACTTAGTGAGTTATAAAAAAAGAATAAATGAAGTTGGGAGAAAAATGGAAAAATATGTCAAAGTGGTTGTGTGAGCTGAAGGGAGAGAGTCAGGGATGAAAATGACCGAGGTATATTATACACATGTATAAAATTTTTGAAAAATACACATTTGTACATCAATGTTTTATAGGTGTTCATTTGGCAATGTACAAGTAAAAAGATCCAGAAAACGTCATGTTAAGGATTTGTAAAGACAAATCCAACATACTTTCTCTTATTTTTGGGAAGGAAAACATAGACGGTCATTCTCGTGGAATATGAAAAGGGCCAGTGGGGAGGGGGAGAGAAGTAAGTGTACATAATAGGCTGAGAAGATATGACCAAAGTAACTTATATGCATATAAGATAATGCCAGTGAATCCTACTCTTTTTGTGCAATTATTATAGCCCAGTAAAAAATAGTGAGTACATTTTTATCTCTTTTTTTTTCTTCTTTTATTTAGATTCTATGAAAGTCATCATATACATCACTTAAAAAGAAAATTTACTCTTGGTTGCTTATTTACTCACATATGGTTTTCTTATTAATGGCAATTACAAGTTCTTATGATAGTAGATTTTAGAATCAAAGCTTTCAAGATTCCTACAAGCTATTGCTTTTAGTATAATACAAATGTCACTATATATATAAAATGTGGAGTAAGTAGTGCTAGCTTTGGATAAAATGCAGTAGAACTGAAATTGTTTATTACTCTCTTTCGAGAAAAAAAGAACTAAATAACCCATTATCTTAGCATACAACATGTTGTTAGTCCTCAATTTCCTATGGTTTTATGCAGTTTACGTAGTTTCATGTGATTTGTCTCTGTTGTTTTGTTTTTTAGCTTTTGTTTTAGAGTCTTTTTTTCAAGTTAAAAGATAAGTCTTGTTAATAATTATTTAGGTGGCGCTATCATACATAGGGTGGAAGATAGGTTTGTGAGTTACTTCCATTTTTTTCCCTTATGAACAAATGCCAATTACAGTAAATTGGATTTTAGCATTTGACTAAATCATCATCTATAAGCTAAATGAGGTTTCAGCTGACTACTCAGAATGTGATTAAAAGAATCTTATGTGACAAATAAATAAAGCACACATTTTAGAAAGGATCAAGAACTTGTGAGTCAAGAAACTTTAGATTTAAGACGATAAGTTTAGCAAAGGTTAAAGTAGGATTTTCAATTATAAACTAAATGGAACACAGTAAACAGCTGAAGCTTCTCTTGTTTTCTTCCCTGTGATCCAGAAATGACCATATTGATTTTTGAGCTTTTTATGTAAAGAGAAAATTACTGAGATTAAATTTCATGGCTTTACGAATCCTGAGTTATGGCCGAGTGATGTTGTAAGGACCATAGCTTCTCTTCTAGTTGCTCTTTAGTGGGCTGATTTATTAAAAAAATCTCTTATCTTCATTTTGAACAATAATGATATGGTTTGTTTTATGCAGGTCAAATTTTCAGAATCGGACTACTTTGGCAATGTACTGCAAACCCGCAAGTATTTAGCACAGTCTGATTTCTTCTGGCTAAGAAAAGCAGTTCCCAAAACAGAGTGAGTATTTCAAAAAAGTGAAATCGATAAATACATTGGTGAGAAGTAGAATCTCTTTAGATTAAATCTGTAATTCTCAACTCAGAGTAGCCAGCTTGCCAGCTATTTTGTTTTAGCAAAATTTGTGTCATAGATTTCCAGCTCTCTTTTCTAATATCATGTGGTACAGATCTTCCATGTATTACAAACCTCCCAATATTAGCATCAATACTCATCAGAAGAATTCTCATTAGGATACAAACATTGAAGCTAATTCTAACTGTAGTTATATATTCATTTCTCTGCATTTTTATATTCAGGTAGAAACATTTGACAAGTTTAAAGAATGAATGCTTTAGTATGATTAGATATGTACAAAAATTTGTATAATTAAGAAACAACTAGAGCAATGGTTCTCAATCTGTGGTCACAATCTCCAGGGGTCTCATGTCTGACATCCTGCATATTAGATATTTACATTATGATTCATAACAGTAACAAAAATACAGACATAAAGTACCAAGGAAATAATGTTATGGCTGGGAGTAACCATAAAATGAGGAACTGTGTGGGAGATTATGCTGTTACATTGTAAATAATTGTCCCACCCACTGGTTTAATAAAAAGCGCTGATTGGCCAAAGGCAGTCAGGAAGTGTGGGCGGGGTTACCAGACTAAGAAAACTCTGAAAACAGGAAGCACAGAGGAAAATGCCAGAGAGAAGCTGGAAGAAGCAGAGGACAGCTATGCTGCTGTGAGAAAAGGTACGGAGCCCAATGGCTGAACAGGATGAGTCATGGGTTAGATGAAGGGTAGAGAGCTAGCAAGTTATATGCCTGGGCCTTAGGCTGATCAGCTGAAAACTACTGTAAACATCTGTGTGTCTCTATGGGACTGTGAGACTGTGGGACTGAGGGACTGCGGGTCTAAACCTTGAGGCTAGGCCCAAAAGTCAGGGCCAGAAACCCCATACTACAGAACTGTATTAAAGGCTTGCAGCATTTGGAAGGTTGAGAAACTGAACTAAAAGAAACTCACTGAGGTACTCCATGCCAGAGAACTGAAAGCTGTATCATTTTGATTCAGTAAGTTGTGATTAATCTTTATCCTCTTTGCAGATAGGAAAGTAGCCTTAAAAACTTTTAAACCCATGCTGAGCTAGCCACTGCACCTTCCTTTAGGAAATAAAATATTATTGAGCTTAATAGTGTTGATGATGGTGATGGCAGCTAACAAATATTGTGTATTTACAATATGCTAAGAGGTGTTTTAAAATTTGTGTGTAATTTCATGATGTACACGTGGTGGGGGTATCTGTGATTATTTACATTGCCAATGAGGCCAGAGAAGGATATCAGATATCTTTGTCTACCAATACCCACCTTAGTTTTTGAGAGATGTCATCCATTGATTTTATTATTTTTTTCCAACTAAGTTGGCTAGCCAATAAGCTTCTGGGATCCACCAGTTTCCTCCTCCCAGTGGTGGGTTGCTGGTATGTGTGGCTGTGCCTGGCTTTCATGTAGGTGCTAGGGCTCTGAATCCAGGTCATGCATCTTCGAGGAATTACTCTTCCTACTGACCATCTCCCTAGTATGTGCTTTAAAACTCTTAATTGATTTTTATCATCATGTCAGTTCTGGGAAGTATAGATACTGTATACTTATTATATAAATTTTTTGCTAATGTTCTCTTTTTCAATGCTGTTAAAATGTTTTGTAGATTAGATCACTTCTGTTTTTATGCTTTCAACTATGGAGTTGATTTTTATAAATAGTTTCTATTTTTGTTATTTATTTGTAATCATTGTTACCATATTATTATTAATTCTTTGAATATAGATTGATTATTTGAACCACATTATAATGGCCACTTTCAAATCCTTGCTAAATTTATTATCTGAATTAACTCAGAGTAATTCTTTATTGTAGTATACTTTTTGTTGTTAAAAAAGGACATTTTAGGTAATATAATGTAGCAAGTCTGGATGCTAATTCACTTTTTTGAAACTTTTTTCCTGGATTTATACTGCAGAACATGTCTCTCTGGACATATGAGGCTGTCAATACTTGTGCTCGATTTTCAGTCCTCTATTTTATTTTTTAGGTGGATGTGTTGGTAATTATTTCAATTTATAGACACTTGTGCTCAGCCTAGAGGTAGGGAAGACCTAGTTTCCAGCATTTGTGTAGTTTGAGTGACTTCAAAGTTAGGCACATCTCTGGCTTCCTTGTCCTTTGCTTTCCAGTGGGATTTCTGTGATCTCCTTGCACCACACATAATATGGTTAACATCGCTGGGCTCTTTGAAATTCCTCACTGGATTTTCCTTCTTCATTTTCTATCAAGCTTGCCATATTTTTGCTGACTGAGCTACATTTTCAGATAGCTCTTTCGTGGAGAAAGTGAATTTCCTATTGTACTGGTGGGGGGGGGGAGCAGTCCTAGTACGATGCCCACCAAATTCTGCTCTATTTATTCTCCAAGTCTAGAAGTTTTTACAATTGAATGTTTTTCAGTTCATTGCTCATTTTTGACCAATTGTCAGAGACCTAAAATGGATGCATGTTGAATATTTTGTCCAATTTTATGCTTGATTCTCATGGAAGGGAATTTTCAATTTTGTCATGCTATCATACCCCAAAAGCTGATTTGGTGGACTAACTTTTAAAAATTTGTCTGATATTCTAGTTTCCATCACTTCAGTGGGCTCTTTTTTTATGCTGTCTTGGGCTCTCTGCCACTATCCTTTTCAACATGTTTCTTGCTTCTGGATGCTAGAAACAGTGGACCCTTGGGTCCTCTCTTCCATTAAGCTATGAATATCACTGTTCTTTTTTGATGCTCTTATATGCTCAGCCTTGACTCTGCCTGTCAAACTTCCCTGGAACACACTTGTACAATTGTTTTATAAGTTGTTAACTTTAAGGAAGCGGCTTAACACTTAATCAGTCCTTTATGTATCCTAAGTTTAGTTCAAAGCACAAAAGAAAAAGACAGATGGTTTTACAACTTCTTGCTAATGGCAGATGATAATCTATAGCTATCTGCTCTACTGTCCTTGGTTCTCAGCCCTTATCATGCCACTTTTCATCTTGTCTATCTCATTCCATTATCAACCTAAATTATTCATAAACATTCCAGGTTTAGTGCTGTAAAACCTGATGACTCAAAGCAGATGACTTCAGCATTGGATTTTCAGTATCGCTATGACCATATCATGTAGTAGGATAGTCATAGATCTAAGCAAGTCATCTGATCTTTCAAATCTAATTTATAACAACAGTTCAAACTTTTAAACTTCTATTTTTGAAATTTTAACATGTAATTATATTATTTCTACACACCAAGTCCTCCCACATACTTCTCATTGCTCTCTTTCCATTGTCTCTTTTTTCACTATTATTGTTATATACATACAAGTATATGAATATATATATATTCTTAAATATAACCTGCTCACTCTGTATGTTACTTGTATGTATGTTTTCAGGGCTGACCATTTGGTACTTAATAACCAGTTAGTATATTCTCCTCCGGGAAAGACTATTTCTGCCTAAGACTATTAGCACTCCTTAGTCGCCTATAGTTATTTGTGTAGGGTTGAGGCCTCGTTGTCTTTTTCCCATTCAGCTTGTTTGTTGTAGCACTCACCCAGTTCATGGTTAGGCAGTCATGTTGGTGAGACTTTAGCTTCTGATATTTCTATAAGGCACAGTCTTTCAGCGAACTCCCTGATACTGTGGTTCCTATAATCTTTCTTCCCCCTCTTCTGCAATGTTCCCTGAGTGTCAGTTGTAGGAATCATTTCATATATCCATTATGATTAGGGTCCACAACTCTGCATTTTGACTGCTTGTGATTTTCTATAATGTTATCCATCTTTTGCAAAGAGAAGTCTTCTAGACGAAGGAGTGATACAGACTATACTTATTTTTATGTATGATGCCACTTAGTTCTGACATTTCTCTGTTTATTTTTCTCCAGATGACCTACCTATTAGACAAAGTAAGGTACTGAAGTCACCTACTATTAAAGGATTGATGTTTATCTGTGTCTTTAATTCCAGTAGTAGATATTTTTTAGTGAAACTGTACATACCTGAATTTGGTGCATATATATTTAGGATAGTAATGTTTTCTTGGCTAATTGTTCCCCCTAGTTAGAATGAATTGTCTCTTTTTATCTCTTTGAATTAGTTTAACTTGAAGTCATTTTGGCAGATATTAAAATAGTGATGTGTTATTGCTTTCTGATTAATTAATTATTGCATATATATTTAGGATAGTAATGTTTTCTTGGCTAATTGTTCCCCCTAGTTAGAATGAATTGTCTCTTTTTATCTCTTTGAATTAGTTTAACTTGAAGTCATTTTGGCAGATATTAAAATAGTGATGTGTTATTGCTTTCTGATTAATTACAGTACTTTTGTTCATCCTTTCACTTCACGATGATGCCTATTTTTAAAATCAAAGTGAGTTTCTTGTAGATAGTAGGTAGATGGATTTTGTTTCTTTATTCATTCAGTGAGTCTCTGTCTTTTACTTGTAGAATAGAGGCCATTTATATTTAAAGTTATTGATGAAATACATGTGTTAATTACAGTCATTGTGGTGTTGATTTTTGATTTTGTTTGTGTTCTCAGTGGTACTTTGTATTTTAATTATGACTTTTTATTTTGTTCCACAGTCTTATTCCTCTTAGCCTGAAATGTTGCTTTCTGTATTTTCTTTAGGTATGGTTTATATGATATTTTTTTAGGCTGTTTTTATTCTGGAACAATTTTCTTTTTCATTGAATTATGGTGAATAGTTTTGCTGGGCATATTAGTCTAGGTTGGATGTCATCATGTTTTAGGACTTGGAATACATTTCTCCAGGCTCTTCTGGTTTTCAAAATTTCCATCGAGAAATTAGCTATTATTCTAATAGGATTTTGTTCATATGTGATTTGTATTTTTTTTCCTCTTTCAGCATTCAACACACTTTCTTTATTCTGTGTAGTTACTTTTTTAGCTATGCTATGCCCTGAATATTTTCTTTTCAGGCCTTGTCTATTTGGTGTTCTGTGTTTTTTTTTTTTTTTAATCTGTGTCTTTCCTTAGTCTGAGGAAACTTTCTCCTTGATCTTGTTGAATTCTGCCCTATGCCATTGACTTGGGAATCTTTTCTCTCACTCATGCCTACAATTTGAAGGTTTGTTTTTTTCCTTTTTGATTAGACAGAAAGGGGGAAGTGATGTGGGAATGCTTTTCTGTATGCTGTGAATCTCAATCTTTAAATAAAGGAGCTGTTTTTTAAAGATTGGTGACAGGCACCATAGAAGAAGTAGGAGAAGAAATCAGAGCATAGGTAGGCAAGGAAGGGCGGAGTCAGGGGCAGATCGAGCTGAAGCCCAAAGGAGCAACATGTAAGGAGCACAGGTGAGCCACAGGCCACGTGGCAGACAGATTGATAGAAATGGGTTGATTTAAGATGAATTAGCTAGCTAGCAATGTGCCTGAGCCATAGGCCAAACAGCATAAAGTTAATATAAGCGTCTGAGTCATTTCTGGGGGTCTGAACAGCAGCAGGCGGGTGGCTAAGAGGTCTTGGGTGGCAGGTCTGTGGGTCTGGGTCTCTGGCCACCTGGGACCGAAAAACCTCAATGAAACAGTGTCCCACATTTCATGTGTGTTTCTTGAGTTTTAATCTTTTCATTTTCCTTGCTTATTTGGTCTAGATTTTCTACTCCTTCTTCAAGTCCTGATAGGCTATCTTCTATTTGATTCATTTTATTTCTAAGGCTTCCCAGTGAATTTCCTAGTTGAGTTACTGAGTTTTTCAATTTCATTATCATTTTTATTACCATTTTTTACATACCAATCACAGTTCCCCCTCTCATCTCTCTTCCCACTCCCCCAGCCCCTCCCCACCATTCCCTTCTCCAAAAGGGTAAGGCCTCCCATGGGGAGTCAACAAAGCCTGATACATACAGTTGAAGCAGGTTCAAACCCCTCCTCCCTGTATCAAGGCTGAGTAAGGTGTCTCACCATGGGTAATGGGCCTCAAAATGCCTGCTCATGCACCAGGGGTAGATTTTGATCCCACTGCCAGGAGCCTCTCAAACAGACTAAGTTACACAACTGTCTCTAGTATGCAGAAGGCCTAATTCAGTCCCATGCATGCTCCACAGCTATCAGTCTAAAGTTCATGAGTTCCCATGAGCCTTGGGTCCTCTTCAGTGTTTCTATCTTCTGATGGAATTCCAGTCTCAAGTCCTGGATTGTCTTCATCATTGCCATTAGCCTTTTGTTTATGTTTTCTTAGGCATCACACATGCATTTATTCTCCTTCAGTTTTTCTCTTTAGTTTCGGTGAACTGTATTTTTGTACCTTCTTTCAATTCCTTCAATTCTTTGTTAAAATTTAAGATTGCTCTTTTAAATTCTGTGTTTTGGGATTCATCCAGGTGATTCTCAATGTCAAGAATTTCCATAGGAGTGGTGTATTTTAGGGAGAAGATACCGACTTGATCTTTCATATTCACATACTTGAGACTTATGGGGGATATCTCATTCAAACTATCACACTAACACACTGTAAACTGTTGGTACATTTTATAATTAGGGAATAGTAAGAATATGTGTGTGTGTGTGTGTCAAGTACAGATGCATTTTCCCCCAACCTGTAGTTACACAGTGCTTTCTGTGTGCTTCCTTCACAAAGATATTAAATTGATCAATGTTTTGGAAACAATAAAAATAAAAATCAGTGTAATACTTTTAATTGTTACTTCATCAGAATATATGTATATTTAAGAAAAAACAATATTAAGAAGTTTAAGGCCCCATTTCCATGGCAAAATGACATGACTATCATTTTTTTCTTTTAAAGGAAATGTCTGTCTGGCCCATTTCAGACATTGTAGGGAATTTTAGCTTGATGAAGCCCATGAGCTTTAGTTGACATCTTTTAGGTCTGAAAATTCATGAGTCTATCAAGTGAGGACAATGCTGGTATAGCTCCTCTGTACTAATTTACTTTGAACAGCACATATTGATTATTATCCCCCCAAACCCTGAAATAACATTTTGCTTCTTTGTGAGGCTGGGAGATAAATACCCTTCATTATCTTTTCTTTTACTCTCATGGAATCCATTTTAGCTGCACTAATATGCATTAAGAAATTTCTAAGGCAATGGGAAATATCAGCAAGAATGAAATTAATTGGGTGGCCATCCCTGAAGGTACATATTTAGGGATTGGTTCTCAGTATTGTCGCTTCATCTTTGCTTAAAAAATAGAGGATTTACTTTGCTGCTTGGCTTGAGTCAAAAGTAATTTCTTTCCCTCAGGATCCTCTTCTTTGACAGAAATGATTCTAAGCCAGCTTCCTCACTAACGTACTCTTATTGTACTGTGACAAAACATGTTTTGGTTCACTTCTCTAGCTCTTAAAGAAAAATTTTACAAAAAATATCATATTAAATATGTACACAAATTGCAATCTTTCCCTGAAATTTTGTTTGCAAAGCATTATGTATAACACTAAATGTAAGTAATATTATCTGCAGGATATTAATTTAAAAAGTACTATATATTCAGTCTTTTTTATTTAATATTCCCTAGACTACCTTATGAGTACATAAATAAAATGTAAAAATTTTAGCTGTATTTTTTAATCTATATTAGGCACTCAACAGAAATCAGAGTATCAGTGTGTTTCTCTCCCATAACTAAATTTTGGTGGTATATTCCTTTTAGCTATGTTCTGTCCCATATGTTTTGAAACTTGAAGTTTATATTAGACTTCTCTCCTTTACATTATCTTATAGTTTCTTCCACAAATACAGACTGCAGGAACACCCCAAGTATGATAAGATGAATCTAAGGCAGCTGGCTGGTATTTTTGTTTGTTCAAATAGATGTATATTTAACAATAGATTTAATGATCTTCTGCTCAGAACATGCCATTTGGATGATGGTCTTGCTCATAAATCATTCTAGGAGATAACTGCTACAAACTGAAATGCCTTCAGGGCCCCACCAATTAAACGATGGCCAACTTTGACAAGTGTGAGCAATTAAAAGAATTAATGTTTATATGCTTGGCTTTAAGGAATGCTAACTGAATAACTTTTAAAATCCATCATATTGGCAAATAAAATTGGAAAATCCAGCCTGTTAGGTAGGACTTAGCCTGTGGAGAGTCAACTTTCCTACATTCTACTGTTTTGTTTTTACATAACAAACCACCCCCAAAATTAGGTGCCCAAAGCAGCACCAGTCATTTAATTTTTACATATTCTGACTCTAGGTGTCATCATTAGTCTTAGCTCTGTGGTTATTGCTCATGGACTTTTATGTGGTTAATGGAAGATAGTGGCAGAGTCCTCTTTCTTACATTTCTCCTCATTGGTGCTTATTGGCTAGAACACCTATGTATGACCCCTTTGTGTTTGGAGCTTCTTAACAGAATGTTGGTTGGTGAACATAGTTGAATAGCTGGTTTATTGAGAGAGGTAGGGAATAAGGAAGTGCCATTTTATTTTATTTTATAAAGGGTCTCATGTCTCATGTCATAGGCTGACAGCAAACTTGATATGTAGCTGAGGATTATCCTTTGGCCTTCTGAGTTATTAGGTTATAAGTGTGTGCCATCAAGGCTAGTTTATACAGGTCTAGGAATAGTACCCAGTGCATCTTAAATGCTAGGCAAGCACTCTACCAGCTCCTTCCAAGCTCCATTACATCTTATTCTTTAGCAGAGAGTCAGCAAGATTAGTCTATAATAAAGAGGAAAGGAATTTAGATTCTATATTTTAATTGGAGAAAACTATTTTTGAAAACACATATTAAAAGTTTGCATCAGAGAATAGTAAAACTAAAAATATAACAGACTTGGATATAATAAAGAAGATGTACACAGTGTTTCAAAGCTCAATTTGCATGGTCCCTGAATAAACAGAAGAAATAAAGGCATCAACAACTGATAGGAGCTGCTTGGTGCAGATACTTAAAATCAACTCCAGGGACAATTAAGGCTCCAAATGGGCCAAAGAATCAATAGTAATTCAGAGGGTCGGATGGGGTCAGGAATTAGAAGGTCATATATGTGAAGTAGGATGTTTTATCAACCCTTATTGAAGCTTTAGAAGCCTCTCTGAAATGACCCTCAGCCAGTGGTTTTGTGTGTGCATATGTGGGTGTGTGCACACATTTGTTTATTAGCAGTTAGGAACATATCAACATCTGGTTCTCACTCTAATGATTTGAATGTTTACTTATATATGAACAGGCAGAGTGAGAAATGAGAAGAGAAGGGACAGTCTGTAGAAACATATATTATTGCAATTATCACATGTATATATTATGGTTGAATCTACTTCCTGTGGTTGCAGGCTGTGGGACTGACTTCTTTGAATATGACCTGTTCACCTAAGAGCCAGAAGCAGTGTGTGAAATACTTCTCACCCTTCCTATCTGTCTGACTTAGTCTGCAATTATCTTTTAAGACCTCCAGTCCTCTGTTGCATCTGTTTGAGTCTTGTTTGAAAAGGTTGCCTGCTCTTAGGGACTCATGTGAATAGATAATCCTACTTGGTAATCCAGGATAAACTCCCTATTTTCAGATCCTTAACCTTAATTACATCTGCAAAGTTCTTTTTGCTGTGTAATGGCAGGATCCCAGGGAGTAGAATCCTATTCACCACAGATAGAAAGTTAGGGTCAACAAAGAGATACTTTCACCTCTAATATTTCCTCAAAAAAGTGGGCCAGTTGTTAACTTTTTTTTGATAAACACTAGGGTCTAATTGAATCACTTATCTTAAGTTGATTTGACAAAAGATGAGTGTTCTCTTGATTTCGGCTGCTGTCTCTGGAAGAATGCAAGGCTTAATAGAACTACTTTGTAATTTGAAAGACCAGATTTTGCACAAGTATTCGATGCTTCTAAATTTCAATATCCTCATCTGTAGATGGGCTAATGATAAAGTCAGTACATAGCAAAGTGTTTAGTGACTGTTAGCTAATAGTCCTGATGGTAGGATGACATAGGCACAGGCTTTCTACAATTAAGAAAGTAGGAGAGGACCAATAAGAATCCAGAGCTGGGTTTCTACAGTTTTTTATTAGGCCAATTACATTAATTTATTTCCATGATATTTTCCTATTAGACATATAAGAATAAAATGTTTGCTTTGAAAAAAGATTTATACATTTCATTTTAGAAGCTGGAGTTTGAACTTAGAGCTTCATGAATGGCAAGCATGACTTGTGCTCTAAGCTAAACACTCCGTCCTGTACAAGTTTACTTTTAAACAATTTAGCTTAAAGGAATTGCCCAAGCTTAATTATAAAAGGCAGTTACTGGACTTGATACTACTTGGCTATTTCACATAGCCCATTAACCAAGAATGAATTTTAGAGATAAACATTTGAAATTTCTGTGATGATGATAAACCCTAAGTTGAACCACAGTTAATTAAAATAATATTGAATACCAAAAGAATTGTGTAATTTTCATGAATAAAGATACTAGTTATCATATTTTAACTTCATTAGTTATTATTTGTGAAAAGTTTAGTATTTCATATCTGTACACTTTCAGCAGTTTTGCTTCTTCATCCATAAAGCCTGAAGTATTTACACTCTAATTTTTTACAGAAAAATATGCTACATTCGAAGAAACCTATATATTTAATATGAAGATATACAGTTAATTGCTAGAAGAGATGCTAACATCTAATACTATACAATTTAATTTAATTTGCTATTATTATTATGTGCATGTGTGTGTTCATGTGTGCTCACGTGCATGTGTATGATGGGTTTGTAAGTACAAGGGTGCATACACCATGATGTCCATGCAGAGGTCAGAGGACAACTGTCAGGAGTGGGTTTTCTCCTTCTACCATGGTTCTATGGAGAAGGCTCAGGTTATCAGTATTGCAGGGCAAGCACTTTATCTGCTGAGCCATCCTTCCAGTCCAGTACATTCACTTTAAAGCTGAAACCAAACTCCAGAAAGTTTGGTGACTGATCCAACAAGACTCAGCTGGTTATAGAGATAGTTCAGGCATTTGTAACTTAAATAAGTAAACTTTTCACAGAAGCAGATGGCTCTTCAAGTAGCATAGTGATATATTATTCCTGTATCTTTAAATGTATCTCTGTGTTATTACCAATATAAAATGGTTTCATAGACAGGCCAGGAGTGATAGAGACCAGAAAGGTAGCTGTGCCATGGGTCATCTGAACAGAACTTGTTCAAACATCAGCTTGCTGCTTTGTGTTTCCATTTCCAGAGGGAGCACCTCTGGTTGTAACCTTCTTGTTAAAGGTCTTTTAGATGCATTCATGTTGAGGTTTTCATTTATTTATTGTTTTTGTTTTTAGTGAAAAGCCAGGTAAACTACTATTCCTTTTTTAAATGATTTATTTTTATTTTATGTGTGTATGTGTTTTGCCTCGGTAAATGTCTGTGTACCATAGATTCCCTAGAACTATAGTAGCAGACAGTTATTAACTTCCGTGTGAGCTGGGAATTGAACCTGAACCTTTTGGAAGAGCAGTCAGTGTGTTTAACCACTGAGCCATTTCTCCAGCCCTGCTAAAATATTCTTGCCAAACTGTGCTCACTTTCTGACAAAATTGTTCATTTAACAGTGTAGGAGCTATAAATGAAGCAATAATTTTCCCTTGCCTCAATATCTGTGTTGTTTTATTATTACTGTTTTCCTCTCTGGATACTGATGGCTACCTCTGGCATTTGTCTTTCTTTCTGCAGGTGGTTTACAAATCCAACAACAGTCAATGCCTTTTACAGTGCATCCACCAACCAGATCCGTGAGTACCAGATTCTTGATGGGGCTTGCATTGATCCTGTGCTTTGCTTTTAGTAGGGTGACCATTTTTACAATATTAATTCTTTCACTCCTTGAACATCTTTTTATCTCCTAGTGTTTTCTTCAATTTCTTCATTGTTTTCATCTTAAAAGTCATTCACTTATTTTATCCTTATTAATTTATAAAATTTTTCTGTCACCATTGGCTTTTCAAGCTCTAATAAAAAGAACCACAGTGAAGTTTTTCATTAAAAGGAACATGTAGTATGAGATTTCTGGCCCAGACTTTCAGACCTAGCCTTTAGGTTTAGGCCCACAGACCAACAGACCTGCAGAGACACACAGATGATTACAATAGTTTTAGGCTGATCAGCCTAAGGCCCAGGCATATAACTTGCTAACTATTTACCCATAATCTAACCCATGACTCTTACCCTGTTCAGCCATGCGGCTTGGTACCTTTTCTCAGAGCAGCATAATTGTCCTTTGTTTCTTCTGGCTTCTCTCTGGCATTCTGCTCTGATCTTCCAGTTCCCAGAGGTTTCCTAGTCTGGTAGCCCCACCCACACTTCCTGTCTGCCTTTGGCCAATCAGCACTTTTTATTAAACTCTTGTCAGGGACAATTATTTACAATGGAACAACATAATCCCACTACCAGAACACACATTCTTTTTCCTTTAATAACTCTTTTAATGATCTTGTCCACATCATGCTTGTTTTGACAGGGAAAATGACAGTTAATTGGGAGGAATTTTATGGAGTAAAGAAGCTTGAATGTGTTCTGGGATTAACTGTAGGATCTAATGTCTTCAGGGTGTTTATTTCTGTGTCCATGTTTGTGTAATTAGATATGCTACCCTGGTTAGTTTAGCTTTAAGATGGTAGTCCTCTTTGAGGAATTGCCTAGATCAGACTGTCCTGCAGGGGATTGCCTTGATTAGTACACACACACACACACACACACACACACACACACACACACACACACACACAGTGGCAGTCCACTTGAGAAGCACCATCCCTAGGTGAATATAGCACCAAAAAAGTTAGCAGTCTTCATAGCTGCCAATAAGCCTACCTTCAAGTCAGCTAGCAAGCAGCATTTTTCATGATTTCTATTGTACTTCATTAGCTGTGAACTGAGTTCCTCTGTCAGAGGTAATCCTGTGTGGAAGGGCAAGCAGACAGACGTTCAAGTTCCTGTCTGCTTTCCCTCAATGATGGATCATGGTCCAGAATCATAAATTAAACACCCCCTCACTCTCCTTAAGCACTGCCAAGGTTGCTTTTGGTTAGGGTGTTTTATCACAACATCAGAGCTAAAACTAGAACAAAATCTATGATTCATTTTTTTTAATTATTAAAGTTCAGTGTGGCAAATATCAAAAATCTGACAGCATCTAGAATTGGTATTAAAGATCCTGCCACTGATGGAAACATAAATAAGGCACCTACATTGCAAAGCAAGTTGACAATGTGTAGAAAAGGTAGAGAGGTGCCTGCATATCTGTGACCATCATTTGTGTGCTTGATCTACCTCAGTATTTTAATTCTAAGTGTCATTTTGGACCATGAACAAAAACACACCCTGGGGAAATTTGTCAGAAATGCAACTTCTCAGACTCTAGTTTATACAAAACTTCGGAGGTGAGGCTCAGAAACTGACTTTAAGAAAATTTCTAATTGTTTCTACTGAATGCTAAAGTTTGAAAAACCTTCCCCACAGAACACAAAACAAGGCAAAAAGAAGCCCATGTGAGAATGTTTGTGGCAGGGTTGTTGATGATAGCGAGAAAATAGTTTATGTGTTCTTGTGTATAGAAATAAACCAATGTGGCATATCATACAAAAGAATTGCATGCAAAAGTGAATGTTACTTGGCCAACTATGACACTTATTAACAGATGAATTTCACTAATTAGGTTGTACATCAAATCAGTAACTTGAAAAAAATATACAGAGTATAACTCATTAATAAAATTGAAAATCATGCACAATAATCCTATATGTTTACAGTCATATCCATTTATAGTAAAAGTCATTAATGAAAAGGAAAGACTGCAAATTCAGGTTGGTGGTGTGACCTCTTGGGAGAGCTGACTAGTACACGTCAAACTCCTTTTGGTTTCCTTATGTCTTCTGCCTCTCCAAGATGATGTTTTAGGACGCAGTCCTGGATCCTATTATGTTTGCCCGCATTCTCCATTTTTGCTTGTATTGTGGTGATAACATCCAATCTTGCGGCTTCAATAGCATTACTATGTTGGTGAACACAGGATGGGATTTCTAAGATTTACCATCCTTACATTTGCAATCATAGTTTTCTAGCGGGATGGTCAGAAGAGCCTTCTCACTGGCCTTCCTGCTTCTGTCCTTACCTCCTCTGGAGTGTTCTGTTTATGGTTATATCATGTCACTCTATGTTCAAATCCTTTTATTCATATCTCATTTTACCGAGCTTAAGAATTATTACTTGCAATGACCTAGGAACCTGCCTTTTTTTCTTGATAAGCTCATAAGCTCTCACGTATTTCAGACTAGCCTCAAACTACCTATGTAGCTGAGGATTGACTTTGAACTTCTAATACTCCTGTCTCCACATCCCAAGTGCTGGGTTTTTATGTATATCATCACAGAAGGTGTATGAAGTGCTAGGGCTGGAGTCCAGGGCCTAGTGGATGCTAGGCAAGCATTCTTCCAGCTAAGCTACATTTCCAGTCCAGCTGTGTCATTTCTCTACCTTCACTATCTCCACTCCCATCTCTTTCTTGGCCCAGCCACACTGGCCTCCTTTATGTTTCTAGAACACAGGGAACACATACACTTCACTCAGGACATTGATACATTTTTTTCCCATAGAAATTTCCTCATGTGATCTGCATGGTTCATGCCCCCATGTACTTTTGGTAATGACTCTAAGGTCTCTTCACAGTGAGGTATTAGGCCTGTCCCATGGTCAATTAGCTACATATGCCATAGGCCATCCAAGTTGGACCTGGGCCTTATAGGACTCTGTGGCCTAAGATACAGTTGGAAAGTTGCACTTAAAGTACAGTCATCCTCCTGTGGAAACTGTTAGAAATGGTAATCTGTAAGTCTGTCTTGAAAGTTACGAACAGAAGGAAACCAAGCAGATGGTGTTAATTTTTGATTTCTACATTACTTAATATAACCAAAGAAGTTGTTAAATATTTTGAGTATCACTTCTTAGTATGTAAACATTCATTATGCTTAAAATACTGTTGCTTTCTTAAAGTGCAAAGTTCCAAGTTGGGTACCAAGCTGCATATGTTTCACAGAGACTTAAGATATTGAGATCAATTACAATTAAAATTTATAACACTTATCTTAATGTGTTATATATAAAATGCTTGTTGAGCAATAGAACACTAAATTATTCATTTTATTAGTTTTAGTAACATTTTTATTTATGTGGTGGGGTCATGTTATTGAATATGTATGGAAGTCAGATGACAACTCACAAAAGTCAGTTCCCTCCTTCTCCCTTGTGGGTTACAGAGACTGAACTCAGGGTTATGAGGTTTGAGGTCAAGTGCCTTTGTTTAGCGAGCCTTTTCACTAATCCGGATTGTTTATTTTAATAGAACATTTTTAATAGAAGAAAGTTGTATTACACAAGCAGATGAGTTTGTGGTAGTGTTCGTATGCCCACTGAAGGAGGGGTAGAGATGTAAGGCCTTCTGATGCAGCTTACCTAATCATTTTTCTGATTGTTCTGGTGTAACCTTAAGTTAAAAAGCCAAAGGTATTTTTGTGGTATCCTGCTTTTCATTCTTAGCAGACAAGGGAGGTTCAGGCACAAGTCTTACTTCTGTAGCTCATACTTTTATTTTGAAGTAATCTCTATACCAATTTGGAGGGTTCTGGTCTCTTGATATGATTGGGAAAGCAGAGGCATGGGTGTCACAGGTGTGATATCTTAGAGGGGAACAAACTGAGCCCATCCTGATCAGAAAGAAGTGGGTTGAGCTCAAAGGATGAATGGTTGTTCATCTGGCAGAGCAACTCTGGAGGAATCCTGAAGTCTATTCTTTATGACCTGTTAGTAAGGTCCAAGCATCTCAAAAAGGTTAAATTCCTTTGTCAGGGCTATAATTCAACAGTTGTAGTCTCTCTCTCTCTCTCTCTCTCTCTCTCTCTCTCTCTCTCTCTCTCTCTCCTCCCTCCCACCCTCCCTCCCTCTCTCTCTCTCTTTCTCTTTTCACCTTCCTCATAGCTTCAAGGGTCAAAATATCTTGAGAATCCAAAGCAATGTCCAAATATTCATTTTTCTGCTTGACCAAGTAGAAGTAACAAGCAGCTGATGCCAACTGAGGTGGAAAGATGGGAAAATGTCCTCAGAGTAAAATGACTCCAGCCATGGCTGGGATCTTTCTTCTTTCCTGTCCTTTTGGGGTCAGCAGGCTGTGGGTGGCAGACAACCCCCAAATGCGTCTTTTGTCCCATTGTTATAATATGGTAATATTATCAATGAACTTGTGGTTTCACAGCCTGTGCCCTAAGCCAAATTTAGTCACTAGTCCACAATAAGTCTACTAAAAGAGACAAATTACTAGTGGTAAACAGAAAAAAAAAAGATTTTTTTAAATGTGACCACACAGAAAGAGGGACAGTGAGGTCAAGCGGTTCCCTCCATGTCTGTCTTCAGAGTTCTGAAGTGATATTAAAATTAAATAGGACATCTTTTATTATGCAATATTTGTTGCATTCAAAAGACTCTGTGCAGCATACTGACCCATGTTAACTTAGGAAGTATCTAGGAGGATGGAAAATCAACATGTGCCGATTATGGTGTGACTCATTGAAGAGCTGAAGCCTTACCAGTGTCATGTGAGCTGCCATTCTGGCTCCCTGACCTATTTTCCTCAACACCACAGAGGTAACCAATATGTTGCTTTTTATATTTACCTTTCTTTAAGGTCTTACCATATAACTTTGGCTGCCTTGGTGCTTGCTGTGTAGACCATGCTAACAAATATTCCCCCTTCCTCAAGTCCTGAGATAAAAGCATCCAGCACTGTGATGGGTCATGTTTATCTTTTAAAACTGAAATGTTAACAGTTTATGTAGGTACTCTAAATGATATTGTTTTCAACATAACACAATTTTATCATACTCTAGACAATTTTCAGAAAACTGTGGTTTTTCAGTCAGTATATTAAATAGGTGTTTGACTACCTGTGGATCTATGCTCCATATGTTTGGCTGGCACTTACAAAAGAGAGGAAAGAGCATCAGAACCCCTAATATTAGAGTTACAGATAGTCGTGAGCTGCTATTTGGATGCTGAGAACCCAACCGGAAGAGACTTCTCTCTAGCCCCATTCTATTTAAGGGATATGTATGGAGTGTGTGACAGTACTTTTGCTCATTTCACTATACATTGCTGTATTGTATTCAATTTTATGACCATAAGTACAGTCAGATTCTCTGGTCTGAATCCGAGCACTATTTCTATCATTTACCTTTGCAGATATTCACTCACAGAAATGTTGCTTCTCTATTATTCTTGTACACTGTCTTCTGGAGTCAGTTAGGGTGATAGTCCTCAAGGTAGAACTCCTTGCAGGAAGAGACCAATTTCTTAGATACTGCCAGATGCTTTTTAAAGTGGGTGTTCTAAATTCCAACGGTATTCCTTTTGTTCCCCACTTTCTTCAGCTTTTGGTATTTACAGACTTAATTGTTACCAGTCTAGTGATTGTAATAGGTCAGCTCTTATGCAAGAAAGGGGTGCTGAGATTGTCTCTTCACTGGTGTTTCCATCTCTCTTAAATGTCACTAAAGGCTTACTGCTCCTTTGGGGAATTAAGTGCATCTAATAATAGTTCTGTCTCCAGGTTTCCCACTGATATGCCTTTGTCTTGTCTGGGAAGGACTGACCCCCATCAGAAGTCTCCTAAGGAAGTAGTCATTTCAGGGTAATCCAGTGGGTTCTAGAAAGCTCATGGACAGAGGGGTTTTAAAATGAACAATTTGAAGCAGTATTTTAATTAAGAGATTCAAGCTGTTTCTATTTTCCTAATGACCAGTGCCTGCTCTTATTGTAAATTATATTACCAGGCAAGATGACAAGGAATCCTTTGGGTGACTTCCCCCCACCCTCATTCATTTCTGATTTTCTGGACTACAAATTAAGACAGGTGGAATTTCTCCTTACACATTTCCCTACTGGCTTTCCTGGGACTCCCCCAGCCCCTCCCAACTGCCTCCTCTGTGCTTCACTGAAGAAGTGAAAAATTGAGGTGATTTTCTAAAATGAACATCTTTATTGATTAGGGGCTAATTCTGACAGCATGTGGCCATCTGTTTAATTGGGTTCCACATCTACAATGTAACTATACTTAGTAACGTGATTTATGAGAATTTCCTTCATGCCTCATTATCATTTTCTGATTTATGCACTAAGTCTGCTGCTAAATACAATAAAGAGTTGAGTAGAAAATAGGAAGACTTGTTATTCTTTCCCAATCCATGCTTTTGTGCAGAACTCTGAGTTTGGGGCCCTCTTTAATGTTCAGTTATTTTTGTAGAGTGGTTAAAGCTTATATTCTGCCCTTGGCAAGCTAAGTATCCATGTCTTCAGATATGTAGTGTAGTGTGTGAAGTCTTAGTGATTTAAATCTGTTGTATTGGGCATTATAGTGAAGAGCTGTCACCAATCTTAATTACATTTAAGTTGGTAGTTCAGCTAAAGAGGAGAACAAGGGACTGAATCATTAGCACCTCATCTGTGCTTTCCTAAATTTGTGACAACTGAAAAACTTACCATTCCACTTTTTAAAGGGACAAAGTAAAAGCCTCATTAGAAGAATTTGAATGCCTTGGGTACAGTTATGTGGAATAAAGGAGCTTGCCTTTCTGGCCCTTAATGTCCCTATTGCTGCATGATGGATACAGTGTACAGGAAGTGTTTCAGAAGATAGGTTTGTAAACTGACAACACATGGCCAATGTCACGACCCGTAGTTTTCAAACTAGTATGCTAAGCAGCACTTGGATGGACTGTCATGTTCAGTAACAGAAGAACAGGTACTTTAGAACTTTATGGCAGTGGAAATGTTGTGATATGAGTGCTATGTGTTTGCCACTGACATAATGCTAAATGAAAGAAGCCAGGTACAAGAAGAAATACTATTTTTCTCCATGTGTATACAAATTAGGAGCAGGAAAATTCACCTGTGTGATAGACGTTAAAATAGTAGCAATCTTTATTGGGGATATGGACTAAGAGAAAGTGTGAAAAATAGTCTTTGTCTTAATCTGAGCATTGTATGGGGATATATGTTACTGCTTGAGCCTTGGCTGGGCTGTAGTTATAGCCCAGTGTCAAGGTGCTTACTACCTAGCATATGTGAGACTCTGAGTGTCATTTCCAGCATCACACACAAAATATTTTGCCTTTACTCCACAATGCCTCAATGTAAGTAGCAGTCTTTCCCTTTCCTCAGTAAAGATATTTGGGATAGTATATAATAGACATGAATATTTTAGCTTTCTAATAGTTTGCCTAGGGCCAAATCTTCAGAGGTATCCATCCGGAAAACATTTTCTATGAATTACCAGATCACAAATGTTTTCAGATTTGCCATACAGTTACAGCTTCTGAACTCTACCACTGTAGCTACAGGTAATCCATAAGCCAATTGAGCATAGTTGGACTTCAACCAAACTTTATTTATGGAACAGAGTACAGGCTTGACCCACCCATGGGCTCTAGTTCTAGTAAAGCATACGAGAGAATTGGCTCCTGGGAGCTATCAAACCAATATGGCCCAGCTTCTGTGGTTCTAGTCAGGTGACAGTAGTGAGAACCTCATAACCAATTTTTATTTCTAGTAATACAGATTACTCTTTAGAATAAAGTTTGTTATATGTGTTCAGATCACTGTGAATTTGCCTCATTACAGTATTTAATTTTTATATTCATATATCTGAAACCATATTAAACAATTTATTTTAAGCAAATACAATCTTGGCTGAAAACAAGCACAGACTGAGGCCTAAATCCAACAATTTTATTATCATACTGTTATATCTAAGATATTTGGTTGCTCCAGTTTAATTATAGATATTGTACTTAAAAAGATAATAAGCCTTTGTCTGGAGGCAGGGTTTATACTGGCATCAAACCATAGAGTTAATCCTGAAATCAAACATAGGTTTATTTTCTTGTTAAGGACATAACTATTTCAAACTATGAGGATTTCTCATTCTTTGTTGGATCAGCCTAAAACCATGGAATGGAAGCCAAGTTAGTAGATATTCACCCATGGCTTCTACTGGGATTTAATGGAATTAAAGTCTGGAATCCATTTGATGCTACATTTGGAGACAAGTAAGTAATTTGAAGCAAGGCAAACATCTACAATTTGAGAACAATGTTCTATAATTATGGAGCTGTGGAGGCACATCAGTGATTAACAGTCTCTCGTTATCTAAAACACAATTTACCTGTTTCTTGTGTATTTGAAAGTGTTACAAGACTGTAGAATAGTAAATTTCAGAACACTGACAAAAAATTATTTTGAAATCAAATGTATAACAAGCCCAAGGTTTTTGACAGTGCTTGCCTATATTGCATTCCTATTACAGAAACAGAACAGTTTAGTTATGAAAAGAAAACATTTTTACTATTTCCCTATTGGAATTCTATATCAAATTAGTATATCTTTAGATTGTTCTGTGTTCTCTAAGATCTGATTGAAAACACTTCTCTTTGAAGCACTGAGCCAGTTGTGCAATGGATAATGTGTGAGATAGCATGCAAAGATTCTAAAAATTGCCCTTGGAGTGGTTGGAAAGATGTCTCTTGTGCAAACATTAGGACCTCATTTAAGATCTCCAGTGCCTATATAAAACTTGAGCATGGTGACACATGTGTACAAGCCCACTTTTAGGGATGACTGATAGAGATGTATAGACCCTCCTAAATCTTAACTTCCCAGTCAGCCTACACTACTTGATGAGCCCAGGTTCAGTGAGAAACTCAGTCTCAAAATAGCAATACCCATGAAGACCCCAATGTCAAACCCCGGCCTCCACATGCCCTTCAACGCACATGCACATACACATGAATACATGACTATAATATACACAATTTTATGTGAATGTTGAATATAAAAATCACCAAATTAATTTTGGATTAGGATTAAGATGGAATTCTGAACATTTCCTGAAATGGCCATGTGTGTATTTATTTGTATATTATATGTATATATGCTCACACACACACATACACAATATATATATATATGTATATACACACATACATACATATATCTGTATATATTTTGGGACCGGAGACATAACTCAGTAGTTAAGAGCACTTGCTGTATTTGCAGAGGATGCAGGCTCATTTCTCAACATTCAAATATGATTTGTACATTATGTTATGTTAACTCCAATTGCAGAGGATTCAAGCCTCTTCAGGCCTCCACAGGCACCAGAATATATATGGTGTGCACAGACATACACACACAACAGATAAATCTTTGAAAACTCTGAAAGTGCTAATGATATTTTATATCCCACAGCATTAACTAGTCACCCAAGATTTAATTCTTGTGTAAAAATAAATACTGCACTAGCGTGCAGATTTTTCATCTTTAATACATGGTAGAATATGTGTATACCAAAGAGTTGTTTTGTAATAAATTTCTTTATTATTTATTATCATGAAATACCTGATTGATATACAAAAATACAGACACATATACATTTGCCAAAAGTCAAATAAAAATTTCTTGAGTGAAAAGGGGTTGTGAGTTAAAAAGCTTAAGAAGCTCTGATCTAGAACATATTCCACTTAACATTTAGGGAAATTGGAATAATCCTCATTTTTGGTGTCCAGAGCTCTCTGAAGGTGTTTCTTCAGTGAGTTAAAGCTTAGCTTTATACCCAATGGGATCTTATATACATAACAGAGAATGAGTTCTGAGGCTGGGCCATAAAAGACATAGTGACATGTATCTTGCTCTCTTGGATTATCAACTTGGGAGAAGCCAATCACTGCATCATGAGGGTACTTAAGCAGCTTGTGGAGAGGCTCATGGGTGAGGCTCCATAAGCCTCTGTCCATTTCTAACAGCATGCAGATCCCTCAATCCAAGCATTAGTGTGAGGTCAACCAAGTCAAACATTTTGATTGTAGTCTCCCAATCAATCTTGACACAGAAAATCTTCTCCTAAAGTTGTTTCTGAATTCCTGGCCCAGTGAAACTGTGAGATAGTCTATGATTTAAAATAATATGTTTAGAGATACATTTGCTAAATATAGCATTATAACATTGCCAGGTAAAGAATTTGAACTGGGATGTATAACATGGTATAATGGTAGTTGATACTGTGTGCTCTTAAGTGAGACAGGTTGATCTTGAATTTTGACTTGTTGTCTTGGCCAAGTTTCTCAATGTCTTTAACCCATTGTTTAATATTTACATAAAATAATATATATTAAATGCTTAGAAGAAAATCTTGGCTCATAGTAGGTAAATCATAGCAAGATAGTAATGCTTGCTTCTAACGAGTTGTGTGAGAGACTTATTATGTAGTCACTAGAGGACATCTTAGTGACTTATTCAATATATTCTGGGAGCCATTATTGGATTATTGGTGGAAATGATGATTGAAAAGACTTCTGAAGTAAAGTTCTCTAGGTAGAGAAGAAGCGATATGACATGTAGGAAGGAGTGACTGCTGGAAAGGTAATATGCTCAGCTGAACATGGTGCAGGAATGGACTGTGACAATGCTCACATGTGCTGGAATAGAGGCTGCATCGGTATTTCAGAAAGCAAAGGGCATAATATGACTTGTGGAAGAAGTTTATAATGGACTTAAAGATCATGTTGAAGAAAAGAGAATCAGTGTACTTTTCTTTAGGACGTTAAAAAAAAACAATTTTCTTAGTTTTATTCTTAAAGATAATGGCTCAAAGAGGGGGAAAAGCAGAATACCTAAATAAGCTAGGAGTTTCAAACATGGCCCAAGAGAAACATAGAGAGGACCTAACCCTGGGCACTGACGCTAAGAGGGAGTTAGGAAATGAGCAAGTTAAATCTCAAAAGAGCCTCCTCTAGCAGCTGAAAATGATAATACATGATACTATTTTCAACAATTTCCATAGCTTCTTGAAAAACTCACATCAAGTGTCCATAGTGATTGCACTGTTTATTCCTCTGTGCTGGCAAATTATTAATGTATCTAATACTTGAGTGTCTAATCTTCACAATAGCTCTATAAACTTTGTACTATGCATCTATTCTCAGAAGAGGAAACTTAAGGTCAAGGGGTGAAATAACTTGCTAAATACTGCAGCACTAGTGAACTGCAGGTGTATTAGTAAGGGTTACTGACCCAGTAACTGCTTAGTTCATGAGGCTAGATGCTTCAGTGGTCTCAATATGGCACTGAAATCCTAGAAGATTCCTAAAGAGTTCAGTTCATGTTGAAAGAATGAAGAGGCTTGGCTTTGATGTTAGTAAAAACGGTAGTAATAGCAATGAAGTAGGTGCTTTCATCAGCAAGGAATGGCTAGACAGGTAAAAAGCAACAGCTTTTACTTTGGACCTTCTTAAACTGGACTGCTGCTAGAGAGTACCACCCTGTTGGAGGGTCTTCTCCCTTCTCCCTGAATCCAAACCAAGAAACAGATTATCTATCTATATAAAAGTATGTCTCTTAGTTGATTCCAGAGCCGATCAAGTTGACAACAAAAATCAAGCATCACAGCAGGTATGGAAGTATAGCCCAGTTTATTGACTGTACTGTGTTCATCTTTACACTGTATTGTTCAACACTGGGTAAGAAATGTGAGAAGTATATGAGCTACACATGTAAATGTATACCCACATATTTTTACATAATTGTTAAATATACTTTCACAAATTCTACTAATGAGGACTTTTTTCTCTTTTGATATGGCAAGACTTAGAATGTGAGGTCAGCCAGAAGGTAATTGAGTATCAGAAGGTTAGATGGAACCTGTGTCCTATTGACTCCATGTCCATTGAAGGGTTGTGACAATGAATACATTTTTCTTTTGCCACCTCTAAGCATGTTCCAAACTGTAATCCCTGTATTTAAGTCCACTATTTTCTTGCTCCCTTAGAATCAAGGGTGTTGAAAGTATATTACTTGACAGATGCCATAAAATGTCTAATAAAGAATTTTGAAGTGTATTCCCCAGAAAAGGCTCATTTCACAAAAATTTTCAATAAGATTTAGAAAGTTAATTGAGACAGGTGAAGTTAAGTCATGAACAAAGTTGCAACAGTTTGCAAAATTGACAGATGGTACGCTTAACAAGCACCTGTTGTGTTTTAAGATTATCTCTGTCTTAGAGGTCTGACCCAGGAGGCAACTAAGAACAATACTCTGTGAAGTCTTCACAAGTAAGCAAAAGTATCCTCAACTGCTAATTCCACAGTCTCCTAGAAGCTCTTACTGGGCCCAAGGACCAGTGGCTGTAGGGCCTCAGTTTGCTGTCTGTGAGGTATTTGTGAGTGCTGTTTCTGTTGTAGGGGACTGAACAGACTTCCTGAAGGGTTGGTGATAGAAAGTATGGAATGATTGTTAGGGTCAATCTGATTCAAGTAAAACTGTGAGTAGGGCACTGGCTGGGAGCTACTTAGCTATGAGCTAGAAGGTGAGCACCAAGATCCTGGAACATAACAGTGGTAGTCAGGAAGTCAGGGTTGGTCTCCCTAATACATCTTGATGTTCCCAATCTCATGTGTCCTTCCTTTAAAACGTCAGTTAGTTGTCTTTCACTCTTGTAGGATGCAACTTATGCATTATTTAACACAGCAACTCTTCCACTTCTAGAGTTATACCATAAGGAAGGTTATAAAATTGAAAAAAAAATAGGCACCAAGAGATGCATTTATTTTGCAATGCTGCAACTTGAACTAGGACCTCATACAGCTAAGAAAGAACATTAACACTAAGCTATATCCCCAGCCTTCTTTTCTTTTTTTTTTTTTTACTTTATGCCTTTACCATCAACAGACCTATGTATTGATGAGTTTATATCTTAAAAGATGGTATTGGAAGAGACTAACAATGAAACTCTGAGGGTATTTTTGGTATAACTTATATGGGAAGAATTATAGTCATGTTTTCTTTGATGAAATTATCAAACAAATATCGCTTTAGTGGGACTCATAGGCATTCAGTAATACATATTTACCTCATATTCCCAGGATTAGGTTGAGTGTCACTGATGCTAGTTTCATTGTTCCCTACCTAGGACAGCACTTGTTTATGTAAAAGGACCAGGTATAGCCTCATACTTGGATGGAGACAGGGATTAGTATTTTCTCTGATTCAGAAAGTTGAACTACTCAAAGTATGTTTATTGAAGACCAGCAACATCACCACTACCTGTGACAAATTGGCATTGTTTGAACCCTTTAACTAAATAATAAACTTTAGTGATTTGTACCAGCATCTTAGATTTTAGTAAGATTTTAATCACCAAATGACTTTGAAAGATGACAAGCATTGAGAACAATTGAGCCATAAAAATGCTGCCAGTAGAAAATAGGTTAGACTGAGTGGGTAAAAGCAGTGATTTTAATTTCTTCTCATTTGCCTGGGCCTATTCCAGTTTTAATACTGAAAACTATCGTATTCCAAGCATCTATTTAGTCCTGGACAAATGGGGATGGTTGATAACTCTGGTAAAGGGGAGAGATGGTGTTTGTTGTGGAATAAAGGTGATATGGCAGACATAGAATAGAATGGTCATCAAAGAAAGCCACAATATGGAGGACTGATTTGAGAATCTGTTTTCTACTTGTCCGCTCTAGGCTGATAAATCTGGTGGCAGGAGGTTACCTGCAGGATGCCAGCAGATGGCTAAGACATCTTGCTGAATCCTTTGACAGAAGTGACAGCTGTTAAAACATGATACTTTCTGAAAATAGGAAGGTTGGCATTCACCAAACTATTGGAAGATGCCAACTTGAATAAAAAGCCACTATTAATCTTAGCATTAAAGACAATGAAATCCTTTTATTACAACAACAACAAAAGACATAGCCAATATTGCTTTGTAATTTCAGCATTTTTTTCATGTTCCAACTGATGCAAACCTCTCAGTTTTTAGAAGAATCTAGGTTGCCCAATAACCAGAAGTAATCTTGAATAGGATATAATACTCATTCTTCTTCAGCATTCATCCTGGACTTTACAAGGCAATTACAATTAAATGTATATTTGTCCTTTAGTACAATCATAATTTTAGGTCATATAAAGGTTAATCTTGGAAACTATAGTCTTAAGAAAGTAAAAATATCATATCACAAATGCATGATATCAGAGGTGGAGTGAGTGGAATAAGCCAGGAGTGCTGAGTTATGGTTCCATTATCTTAAACATTATCAATTCTCTACTGTTTGCATGGCTAAGTATAAGTGGACAATATCAAAGATATTGCACTTCAGTAGATTTGGTCAGAATTCTAATTTGAAATTAGAGTTAAGATATAAACTGGGTGGGGCTCAATAACACAAGTGGCTGGCTGAAACTCAAAAGCCCATTCAAAGTGTTCTTAATTCAGCAGGTCTGGAGTAGGGGTTCAATATTTCCATCTCTAGTAAGTTCCCAGAGGATATTGATGTTGCTAGTCTGAAGACCACATTTTGAGAATAAGTTTCCTAACACTTCCTGCCTCAAAGGCCAATTGATTTCTATAAGCCAAATTTTCTACCCATTAGTATAGATGTTTATATAAATAATCCCCCCTCCAAACTCTTCTGCATGTCTTCTTTCAATCCTGTATTTCTTTTCTCTGGACTTTAGAAATAGTAGAATAGGTACCTTTTTCTTTAGATCTTTCAAGATACAATTATTCAGTAACATTCTCTTTTTTTATACTTTGATGGTATGTGATGTTTGTACTTTCATAACTTATTGACATATCTTGGAATTTCACAGAGACTTAGTAAATATTAGAGGCCAGTAGTTTCATCATCATGACCAAACCTAATGCTCGTGATAGTTTTTATGATGTAATTAAGTATACTGACAATTCTGAATTTAGGATCATAAGCTACATTCACTTAGTCAATTATAGAGCTAGAAGCTATTTCATGGGATAAATGAAACAATCTGTTAGCAGAATGCAACTACAAGTGTAATTCAAAAAGAAGAATGACTTACAAGAATGATAAATAACTTTCAAGTGTGGATTTATATATGCATTCATCTGGTAATATGAGACTAAAACTACTAATTAGAAAGGTAATAATATAATACAACATCATATGGACATCATCAGTCATTTAATAAGAAATATTACCAACAACCACATTTAGAACTCCAAGACACATGTACATAATTATTGAAAAACTTCAATTATATCTCAATAGAAAGCAGTTGCAGCAAGTATGCATACATTTCATTCAGTGCTTGACTTTGTACCCAAGTCTGCATCTTCTTAAACCCATTTGGATTCTCCTTTTATTAAAAATTTAATATTCCTATTACCCTTTTTGAGGGACTGAACTTTGCATCTGCCAGTGCCATTTTTGCCTTAGAGGTACCTGGAAGAATCCTAATAAGTAATTGGACAATGCTAATATCTTAACCAGAGTCAGAAGGGATATGAAATGAAATGATTCTGGATTTAGATAAGTTTGTGTTGGTAAAATTTGACAGGAAGAAGGGAAAATGTTAAGTTGCTGGGCATTGAACCCTGGCAATATATGTTTGAGGCCTTCTATTTTTTGACTAGTGTAATTTAGCACAGAAAAAAGAGGAAGAGATGTATATGTTCTACTCAAGGATGTCTTAAAAGGCAATAGCATTTGTGTAAATATGAAAAAGTGAAACTTCTGAATAAGAGAAACTTTTGCAAACTAGTGTTTCCAAAATATTCGGTGTATGTTGATTACCTTAAATTGTACTCTTAAGGTTATGTGGCATAAAAACATTTACAGGGAAGCAACCAGGAGTATAGAGAATAGACATTGATATAAAGTCAGTACTTGTAGGTCAAAAATTTTTGTCTAATTTTCCCTCAAATATCAGAAAAGACAGTATACTTCATTTTAATCCTTTGGTGGGGGTGTATGGAGGACCCAGAGGAAATAGTGTGGTAGAAATTATTTAAAAGTAGGCAGAACCTAACAGTTTGTTCCCATTTTCATAGTGTGTTTATGTTCCTATGTGTGTTAATTTGTGAGTATTTTGGCTAGATTTCTGTCTAGTGTCTTCACTGATTGTACTCCCACTTATTTTCTAAAAGTGTCTCCTAACAATTGGCTAGACTGGCTGGCCAGGGAATCCTAGAGATCCTCTTGTTTGTGCCTTACTGCACTAGATTAAAAAGAAATGCCATCACACCTTTCATTTTACATGGATGCTGGCGATACCCAATCTAATGCTTAATTCCTGTAGAGAAAGAATTTTATGTGCACAAAGCCATCTTCCCAGCCTTCACACTGCAATTTGATGGACTATGTGTTGGCTTTAGAACTATACTAGTTCTGCCATCATAGCAAAATCCAACACAACTCTCATCTAGGATGAAAATGAAAGTCAAACTTGAATAATGGAACATATTCCAGATCTGACAATGAGGATGGAAGTTTCAAGAAGGAATGGATTGGTAGTACTAAATACATCATGTACTATTATATTTTTGTTAATATAATAACTGTAGGTAATGCTTTAACCTCATCACCTTTTTGAGATTCATAAGGGAGGGATTCCATTTACTCGACAGGTATTTGTCAGATGTTCTAGTTGTGAAGGTATTGCAATGAAAAAATAGTAAAACTAAAAATGAAAAATCCATTTATTAGGCTATGAATTTTAAAGAGAACAAGGAAGGATATATGAGAATGTTTGAAGGGAGGCAAAGGAAGGAAGAAATGGTGTGATTATATTACAATCTTAAAAAAAACAAAAGAAAATTAAAAAAAACATTTCTATCATAGAACTTGGAATTCCTGTGGCAATATTGGTTAACTTTTAAAGTGGCAATCAGCTGAGTATTACAGTTAGTCGTGTATGCACTTAAAAATATGATTAGTTTGATTTTTACAGTAATAAAATGGATACTGAAGCCCTGAAACATTGAGACATTTAACTTCTCATGAAAAGCTGTAGCTACATTAATGCTATGATTTGATGACTATAGAAGTCAGATAGTTGATGAACTTGAAGGTTATCATGCACTAAATGTGATCACCTCTTTGGCAATGATGCTAGCAACAGGAACAGTTTACATACTATGGTCAGCATTTGGCTTATCTCCAATTAATAATTAGTCAGCATTCACTGATAGGGTCATATTGAGGAAACTCAGTCAAAATGAAATGCTGTCCTGGATAGAAAACTAGAAGCAGATCCCTGTGGCTTTCCCAGGTTCAAATTAGAGACAGACAAATGATTACAATAAACAATGATGTAGTTACAGCACAGAGGTCCCAGTATTTTTTATGTTACAATTGGAGTCATTTAAATTCTTTAACCACAAGTCTTATTTTTGCAATAGGAATGTGAATTGTTGGTGTTAACAATAAAAGAACAAAACACACTGTAAGATTAGTTAACTGTTTTTGAATAGCTTTTAGAAGAAATTTTGATATAACATACAATTCTAAAACAGATAACTTTGATGACAAATGTTGTTTACTTTGATTAATCAAAATGTAAATCTTTTATGTTAACCCAGAATCCCAAATTTTCTTCAAATAATTACTATAATCAATTTATTTGTTTATATATATATGTGTATATATATGCTAACAAAATAGCCATTAAAATACTATTTATATATTTATGTCTATACCTGACTTTTTTCCAACAATAACTACTCATGGAAATTTTTTTTCATGTTAGAATTTTAAGACTAGCCTTTTTTTCATTTGCTATAGAACAGTCTTTGTTGTCGTCTTGAATATACACAATGCATCAGTGAACTCCAGAGTGTGTTTGGACAAACACTTGAGCAGTGGTTCTTAAAGTGTGGTGCCTAGACTACCACACACAGTGTTGGAGATGGACATTTAAAGCCCTATTCCAAACTAACTAGTAACTAGAGAGAGAGAACCAGTAAGTGATGGTTGGCAAACTGTAGTTAAATAAGACCTGACTCTTCTACATGATAACAGTTGAGACCAATTGCTATGTGAGAGTACATTCCTACTAAACCATGACATGAATCTATCACTAGAACTGCACTATACAAAATTATGTAATAAAAGCCACAGAGCTTACAGGTAAATGAGGATGGGACATACAATAATCAAAAATCTATGAATTGGACTGGAGAGATGGCTAAGTGATTAAAAGGACATATTTCTCTTATATAGAAGACAGGTTCACTCTCCAGTATCCACATCTGCTCATAACTACCTGAAATTCCAGCTCCAGGCAGATCTCTGGCCTCTGAGGGTACCCGTGCACACATACACATATGTACTCCCATGCATGCACAATTAAAAATAAAAAATAAAAAACTTATCACTGACACATTTCAAACAAAAATTGGGGGCCTAACCAAAAGATAGCATAGTTTTTAATGTGTTAAAATGGCAAATATACAAATACTGTGATAAAAATGCCACTTTCTCCTGGAAGGAACTGCTGTTTGCTATGACATTTGGTGTTTGGAGAGCTGCCTCTTATGAGTTATTGTGTAGTGGCAGAAGGAAAGTTATCCAAAGTTGAAAATTTTGACAGCAGATGTGGTGAGTGTGGCTTGTAAAGTGCAAACTGAGATGTGGGGGTATGAGCACTTTGTGTACTCCCATGTGACTCAGTACAGGTGGTTTCTGCTTTGTTCATGGATGGAGGTGTGCATAAGCAAATATGCAAAACTGGGGCTTTGTCCCAGAATTTCCCCACTGTGTCTTTTGTGTTGGAAGAAAATTGTCTTTTCTTTTATATAATATAACACAGTCTGTTAGAGTAGTGTTAAATCTTACATGTGTGCATATTACATATACTACACAGAAATTTTGTGCACTGTACCAAATGTCATGTTTCTACTTCTCTTATTATCTCTTAGAGTTCCCGAAACATCACAAAGAGTTTTAGTTCTTTAAAGATGCTTGAACAAGTTACCTTCCTATCATACCTTTTATAAAATCATGAATTTTGGCCAACCTAATAGTTAAATCCTTATACCACATCTCTCTGCCTCCCAATCTCTCTGTGTCTCTCTGCCTTTCTCTCTCTTACACACACACACACACACACCACACAAAGTGAGGAATGATCCCCATAAATATACTGATTTTAAAAAGGGAGCTTGAAAAGTCTGGAATAGGTAATAAGTGGTTCTGTAATGGGGAAAACACTGAAATAAAATGAGTTTTTGAGAAAACAGAACAGACACCTATAGTGAAAAGTTTCTGGCCCGGATTTTGGGGCCTAGCCTCAAGGTTGAGGCCTGCAGACTCACAAACCCACAGAGACACATAGATGCTTTCAATAGTTTCAGGCCGACCAGCCTAAGGCCCAGGCATATATGCTGACTCTTTACCCTTAATATAACCCATGACTTGGTACCTTTTCTCAGAGCAGCATAGTTGTCCTCTGCGTCTTCCAGCTTCTCTCTGGCATTCTGCTCTGTTCTTTCTGTTCCTAGAGTTCTCCTAGTCTGGTAGTCCCGCCCACACTTCCTGCCTGCCTTTGGCCAATCAGTGCTTTTTATTAAACCATTGGGTGAGACAATTATTTACAATGGAACAACATAATCTCCCACAGACACCTCTTACAAAGAGAGAGAGAACGAATTCCCTTTTCATTTATTTATTTCTCACTTCCACCTTTGCTAGTACAACTTATCCACTTTATGAGATAAGATATTGAATTGACCCTGTTGGGATTTCTATTACTCTCACTAGTTGACATCTCCAAAAATTCAGCTTACACTGCTAATCCATTCCCTTCAGCAAAACATGTCTAAGGGCATCAGATTCTTCAGTTTATCACTATTGGGTTTCAAGGCCCTGACAAACTGAGAAGATATAGCTGATCAGGATGAGGCCCCTAAAAAAAATCAAAGCTGCAGCCGTGGAGGCTTGTGCAGGTGTCAGATGTTCTTCTGTGACGAGGTTGGCAGTGGACATAACTGCTTCCAGCTGGGCACATTATCAGGCAGGGAAGCCATAATGAATGAATAATTAAATCACATTGGCTTATGATCATTGTTCTTATTAAAAAAATCATTGCTTTGGGATGATTTATTGTGTGAAATGGAATTTTCATATAAATACTGTGATTTGCATTTATATGTAATATATTTCTGTATATATATTTGTATATCTGTATCCAAATACAGATATTCCTACTAAAATCAAATTACCAAAAAAGAGGATGGACTATCAATGTAAAGATGACAAAGATGTTTAAAGAAATGTAGAAATTATGAAGATTAAAGTAACATTACTCCTTGAAATCCAGACTTATTTGATGTGTTTTTCTTTATTTGAAAGCAGCAGGAAGATAGAAGCATTAACTGGCTTCATCTCTGTTTTGCAATTAGGTTTATGTACCTTGAAATCTCAAAGTCTGGTATTATTAATAAAAGACACAGAATATAAGAGTTTTATGAAATGAGTACTTCACCTCTAAATTCAAGACTTGCTTTCCTGCCTTCATTTCCCCTCAAAGTGTCCTGTCATGGAGTGGAGGTAGAAAGCTGGGCAGAGAGCAGAGGAGCATTCTAATTCACAAAAGAACTTTCAGAACTGTATTCCTTGTGAATCCGTCGTATATTCAAAAGATCTATTTAAAGGGGCCTAGAGCAGCTGTTCTCAAGCAGACTAGGACATTGCAGAATGTCTCTTTCCCTTTCTCATCCTCTCTCTCTCTCTCCTTTGAATTCTCATCTGTGATGAGTGTTAAGCACAACTCCAAGGATCAGCTTAGGGTAGACAATTTAGTGGTGACTTGGAAGGGCAAAGCCAAGTGTGTCTTACATTCATCTATATCCAAGGCCAGCTAACTAATTTGTAGGTTTCAGTGTAAAATGAGGACACAAGGAAGGCCTCTTGTGGAGGAAGCAGAACAAATGCCACCACAAAGACTAAAATATATAGTTTCATTCTCTGTTTTGACTCACCAACAGTGTTTTTTATGTGCCATTTACTGCTGTTATCATGAACACTAAAATGTTATGTAATTAGTATGAATTTTACCTTTCATCTTTGTATGCTACAATGTATGTCTTAAATGTGGATAGGATAACTTTTAACTTGTGTAAGTAATTTCTAAAATGTCACACTTTATATTTTTGTAGCACATACATAGCATATTTTTTCACCTGCAGGGTAGAAATGCTATACAGAACTAATGGGACTATTTTTATGCAATTGTTATTACTCCTCTACTCCTACTACTAATAATAAGTTTACTACTTCATTTTTGGTGGTGTGTTAGTGCTGCCCCCCTCCAGTACTGTGCAGTGCTCTACCACTGAGCTGTATCCTTTTATTCTTAATCATTTATCCACCAAAACTCTTTACCTTTGCCTTAGTGATGAAGGAGAGACAGAAGGTAAACGATA
Organism: Phyllotis vaccarum; assembly: GCA_033318265.1. NCBI lineage: Eukaryota > Metazoa > Chordata > Mammalia > Rodentia > Cricetidae > Phyllotis > Phyllotis vaccarum. Next base: position 90,385,358 of record JARWLC010000013.1, on the reverse strand, counting down.
CTTTTCCTTCTATCTTATCAATTTCAGTTTAAATGATTGAGAGATCCAGGGAAGTATGAAGAGATAATGAGATGGAGAATTCTAACCATTCCATTTCTTAGAATATTATTATTTCTTTTACCAATCTAGGCAAATTCTAGTTGACAGGGAAAGCATGGTCTCTTGAAACTATCCAAGTCTGGAACTGTTGAGTTTAGAGTAACATGAGACTATGCTAGATAGGCTGTATCTTGCTAGGCTCCCCCATGTATGAAACAACTGAAATCCTATACTCCTACTCCTTGGGCAGGATTAGTGCTAGGTGTGCAAATGGCACCTAGGTACAGCGTTTGTGAATATCATGTACATCTGCTCTTTGTACACACATGTTTTGTGACCTTCTTAAACCCATATTTAAAATACAACTTCAAAGATTCATTTACACAGATGTAAAAGGCAATGACAGTAAACTATCACATTAAATGTTTGAGCATTATTTATGTCTGGCATGTATAGCTGCAATAGTGGGTAACTAGGAGGCTGAAACCTGTGGGTGTGATGTATATGAGGGGGTCCATTTCACAGTAGGCTGGATTCTACCAATAACATATCTGCACAAATTGTCCTTGAAATGATTCCATGTATATTGCTTGAGTTCTACTTGGTAATATTAATAAAAACGGGGAACCAGATATTGGGGAAAAGATGAACTATTGGAGAGACAGAGAATTATGCCAACAGCCAGTTCTCACTTAGCCAACTCCTCAGGACAAAAAGGGTAGTTTTTGTCTCCACTAATCCTCAGACTCAATCCTCTGAGTCTTAGCAGAAAGGGAACACTTGAGAAGGCAAAAGTTCTTTATCTTATTTTTCTTTTTCTGCCCAGATATCTCATTTACTCGTTCAACTTTACTAGTGCTAGAATTAAAGATGTGTACCACTACCACCAGGCTGTTTGGCCTTGAACTGTAAATGTTGGGATTAAAGGTGTGTTTCACCACTTCCTGACCTTCTTGGTTGGCTCTGTGGGTGGCTCTGTCCACTGATATTCCAGCCTACTTTTATTAAATATACAATATATCACCACACATGTATGAAATAAGTATTTCAAATTCAGATGAATTAAGATCATCTTTTGGATATACAATGGATTCATAAGTAATTCAGTTTGGATGAGATTTGGGCTGAAACTAGAGTCAGGATATTGAACCATCTTCTCCATATCCTTATAAATTTTTTGTTTGTTTGCTTGTCATCTTCTCAGGGTTTCCAGCTGGTGAGCTGCAGAAGCCTTTCTTTTGGGGAACAGAATACCCTCGGTGAGTAAATTAGAAAAGAAAACATTTCTCAATAAGTTAGCAAAGAAAAATTTGTCACTTTGGCCAATGACAGAAAATATAGTCTGTCTTAAAGTTCTAAGTGCTATGAGTAGACATCATGACATGGCTACTGTTATAAAGGAAATCATTTAATTGAGCCTGGCTTGCAGTTCAGAAATTTAGTCCATTATTGTCATGGCAGGAAGCATAGTGACATTGGGACAGACATCGTCTGGAGAGGTAGCTGAGAGTTCTACATCGTGATCAGCAGGCTGCAGAGAGACACTGTGCCTGGTCTGAGCTTATGAAACCTCAAAGCTCACCCTTCCGCCAATGACACATGTCCTGTAGCAAAGCCACACCTCCTAATAGTACTATGCCCTTTAGGGGCCATTTTCATTCCATCCACCCTATTCTATTCTGTGACCTCCATAGGCTTGTAGCTATATTGTAATGTTAAATGCATTTAGTCCAACTCCAAAAGTCCCCATAGCCTATTACAATCTCAGCATTGTTTAAAAGTTCAAAGTTGAAAGTTTTTTTTGTTTTTTGTTTTTGTTTTTTCTGAGACTCATGGCAATCTCTTAGTCAATTCGAATCCAATGGTTGTTCATCAGAAAGAAAGCATTGGAGGTCTTATTAGTTTTCATTAGGTATTTGTTTTCTGATTGTTGTTACTAGAGTATTTGGTTAGTGTTACTAGAGTATTTGGTTAGATGAGAAAGTCAATTTTCTACCTAGGATTTTATTCTTCATGCATTTAATCACTTGAAAGATCACTGGGATAGAAGGGAATGGTCTAAAATCTGGGTGAAGAAACTGAGAAAGGGAAGAAAGGTGCTTTACAGAATGATAGAAGGTAACTTGACTGGTGAAGAAGTATATAAAGAAAAGTCACATAAAAACAATTTTAGTTTAATATTGGAGGGCTCTGAATGTCTAATGAGGAATTTAGAACAGAAAATACTAAAGTTTCTGAAGAACATAGGTAATCAAATGTGTTATTAGAAATATAACAGCATTAATGAAAACAAGCCAACAAGCCCCAACAATGTTTTCTCTAAGGGTTCAAGAGATATGTGACTTACTGGTGTAGAAATCTATAGGATATAATCAGTCTCACAGCAATTTCTTTTTTTAGTTCATCTTTATTGGCATAACAATTACAACAGTGAAGGTATTGGCTTATATTCTCAGGCAGGCAGTTATTCTTTGGCAAGGTAATGTGGTGCTTGAATTGTTCAGAGTCACAGAAAGGGGTGATATGATTACACACAGGCAGTACCTGTCAACTTTGGATTATGACACAAAAATGAGAGTAGCTAGTCAAGGTTCTGGTGGGGGCCAAATAGAGATTAGAGCAACAAGGCAATCTAAAAGGGGAAATCATGTGCTCTGTCTACAGTCCTAAATGTAGTTAGGCATAAGGTTAAAGGTCTGTTAATGAACAAAAACCCATGAACAAAGAGTAAAGTCCTGTGCTGTTTCTATAAAATCTTCTCACAGCAGCAGCAACAGCAGCTTTTCTGATGGGAGGGGCAAGTGTTCTCATTTGCTAGGTGACCTGAGTAAACAATGGAGGTAAGCCTGTAGCTTTTTTTCTGCTGTAGCACTTTGCCTAGGATGTAGTCTTTTACTGTTAAGGCTTTATTAGAACTAGGAGTTGGTCAATTATCTTTTTCCTTATATCCACAAATAATAAACTGTTACATCCTTGTGTTAATGAATCCAGGTGCAAGTACAGGGAGTTAAAGGCCTAAGATTAGTGATGTTAGCTCTGGATAGTTCTCTTATCTATAGGAGCTCAGGACATACCAGTGTGGCATCTATTTGTAGCTGTCCTTGGATGTCTGAGTAATGTTTCAAATGAATTACTTTGTCTGAGGACTAGCTTTGCCCAGATGTTAACTAGTAAAGATAATTGCAGGGAGAGCAGACATGGAGTGTGCTCTGGGCAGAGGACCAAAAAAACCTGATTTGTGAGAAAAGAGAGCTGTCTGTGTGACTGTTTTCACACACAGTTAGGAGAGGTTATTCATCTGCCCCCAAATGTATGGGGAAGTTGTACCCAATAAATGATCAATCACACTCCTAAAAGTTCCTGAGAAATAAATTCCAAGGAAATAACAAATGGGAAAGCTATAATCCCACACCACAAACCTTCTGTAGGAAACAGCTAACACATTCAAAGGCAATTAACACCAAAATTCCCTGAGTTTTGTCTTCACCTCCACCAGGACCCTTGGCTCTGATGGGTCAGCCTTGTTGGTGCCAACTGCATTCCTACTTCATATGTCTGTGGCTCCCAGCACAGCATAGCTGTACCAGAATAGACAGCTTTTTACAAACAGATTGTAGATGCATGTAATTCATTTTTTATATAGTGCCATATTTCATAATATTATTGTCAGCAATATTATTACTTTCTTATATGCCTCTATGTGGTTGTGGTCTTTTAATGCATAGAAAATTTAGTCTAGATTTTAGGAATTGAGCCACTTGTTTTTGCATTTTTCTGCATGGGAACTTTATGATTATGTAGGCTAAATGGCACAAAATCTCATACTTATCAAAATGAGAGAAATATAATTGTTGTGTTTTGATTGGGCTTCCCAGAAGCTGCCCCTGTCATAAGGGGGTAAGAAGTTCTTTTTGAATGTGGTGCCATTCAAACTTCAGCAGAAGATGAGGAGGTGAAGCAGAGAGGCAAGGAAAATGTGTTCTGTGAGTCTTCTATGGCGAAAAAAGTGAATTATCAGTAAAAATATACAGGCATAGAAGCATATCTTTCTGTAATACAACCCATCTTTCATAAGGCTAAACCCAAGGTGCATCCCCTCTCCCAGAAGTTCTAGGGAATAGATATTTCCTTATCTTTTCTGACTTTTAGAGAGGGCCCACATTCCATATTCCTTTGTCCATTGTCTTCCTTCTTCATCTTAAAAATGGCAAAGTAGCTTTTCCTTTGACATCATTTTTAAAGACACTTGTGGTTATTTTGGGCCCAGCCAGGTAATTCAGGGTTTTAAGGTCATCTAGTTAACTGCCTTAATTCCAACTTCAAATTTAATTTAATTTCTCTTTGTCATGTAGCATACATAACACATTCACAAGGTCCAAGAATTTGCATCAGAGCACCTTGGGGGAAGCTATTATTCCGCTTACTACATGTGTGTTACAAAGCTAACATACACACTATAATGGGCAACTGGAAATCAGTTTTGCTGGAGAATTACAGAACATGCTTCTAGATCGGGGGCTGGGTTATTTGTTCTCTAGGATACATTCCATCAGTGGTTTAGAGGTGCAACCATGGGGATTCCCTGGAAGTGCTCACCCTATGTGAGAGAATCTTTGGTGGTTGGAGAAATTGCTTAGGCAAGGAGTTTTAAGTTGGCAGGTAGAAGCAATGAGATCAATGCATTGAGACATGCTGTATGCTGAGGATCCATAGTCAGATATCAATAGAGTTTACTGCAGAGAACTACTATTGTTAGTGAAAATGCAAAATACTGGGTTTGTATCTAATCAGATCCATTAGTAACCTCTGATCCTTAGCTGAATAGCTTTCTTCAGTATTTGGGCATTTGGATTCTCTCTCTCTCTCTCTCTCTCTCTCTCTCTCTCTCTCTCTCTCTCTCTCTCTCTCTCTTTCCACGATTAAGATCAGAAATGTTCACACTAAATTCATAAAATGAAAAGTTTAAGTAATTCTCTATGATCTCTTCAAACTGAAAAAATCCTGGCATTCTTTGATTCTGCTTATCATAGATAATTTAACTGGGTTTTCTATTGTTATATAACTATAACTGAAGACTTTGAAGTAATCTGGTTATATTGTTTATTTGGTCCAAAGCAGAGGATTTTTATAGAAACATACAAATCAGAAACTTGAGACTTCTTGTTAGTGTCTTCTAGTACTATCTCAGGTTGAGCCATAGTTGATATGTGAGTGAGCCACCCATTTTTCATTAATATGTCACTTCAATGAATACCTGTTAAGCATCATTTACCTACTTTGCGCTAGGAATATAGAAATGGTAGAAATTACAGTTCAGTAAACTGGCTTCCCGTATATTTTCTCTTACTTGATGGAGAGCTATCAGAACCAAAGGACTAGGTATCTTTTTGCTTAGGCTGCTCATTGTAGCCTTCCTGTTAGTTTTGTGTCTAGTTGTGAGACCAGAAATAAGTCGAATCATTTCCAAAGGCAAGAACCAGGAATGTAAATGACCTTAAACAACAGTATCCAAAACTGTTCCGTGAAGTTGTCATCCTCGCTTCCCTTTCATTATCTTTATTTCTCAAGTTCTACAGGAAACTTCTTTGGGTATGTTTAACCCCAAAGCCTGATGACTCTGCTTTCTGTATTTTCAGAAAATGCTGTTCTTTAGTTCATAACTGAAAAATAATAATTTGGAAGAGAACTTGAAATATGGCTTAGTTGTTAAGAGCACTGGTTGCTCTTCCAGAGTATCTGTCCGAGTTCAATTCTCAGCATCCATATGGTGGCTCCCAACATCTGTGGGTACCAGGTACAAACACAGGACACAGACACACATGCAGGCAAAACACTCATACAGATAAAATAAAATCAATAGAAAGATAGAAAAAAACTTGAAAGAACTTGGCAATAATTGGATCTGGGGTTTGCAATTTTTTGAGGTCTCAAAGTTGCTAGTCTAAAAGTTTCTAGGTAAGTATGGTGGCCTTGAACTTGTGATCTTCTTGCCTTTCTCCCTAAATTATGGGATTTCAGGCATTCTGTGTTTTGTCTTTTGGAAGGGAAATTAAGTAGAAGAATGCTTTTCTGTGTTTAGGGTTGCCAGCAAGTGTAGGCTAGTGACTATAATGGACCAACAGGTTGAAAGCACAGCTAAGAAATGTTAGATAAACATGTACAAGAAATCTTTTATTTGAAACGATGCTAAGAGGTAATAGGTCGCATTAGGGAAGTATACTCCTAGTCATTGGAAAGATGGAAGCAGATGCCTTACTACTTTTTGAGTGTTTGCTTGGTTGGTTTGGGATTTTTGAAATAGTCTTAACATACAGTTCAGACTGTGTCACACTCCTTCCTCTCAGTCTCTCAAATGCAGTGCCAGGATTCTAAAAATATTTTTGAGAAACAATGTTACTAAGTTGTCCAGGCTAGCCTCTAACTTTTTATCTTTTTCTCTCTGACTCCCAAGTAGCTGGTAGGGAATTGAACAGGATTTTACAACTACTTTCATCTTAGAGCATTTTATGCTTTTCAGATATAGGAATAGGTGTAGTGCATGCTCACCAGGTCATGGTGAGTTGAGACCACAACATAATTGTTCAATAATTTATAGTAAATCTCACGCATATGTTAAAGCCCTCGGATAATAAGAAAAACTGAATAGGTAGTAAGGTAATACATTTTGTTTGCTTTTTAAGATAGGCTTTCTCTGTGTAGCCCTGGCTGTCCTGAAACTCACTCTGTAGACCAGGCTGGCCTTGAACTCATAGATCCATGTGTCACATTCATCACCACTGCCTGACCAGAGGGCTCTATTTTTAAGCCAGGCAGTCTTCCAATTTCTGCCTAACCAGTTGTAGTCTAAGAGGCACATGAGTTGATTTTTTATGGCATGCTAATTTAAACAATTTCCATTAAAAAAATAGAAGGCATTAATGTAATATTATAGAACATTATCCATTATAAGTTTTAGTCATACAAATTACTTTTTCTTTGTCTCTTGTCTAAGGGATTGCGTTTTTATAACTGAGAATTGAGACTTACAATGATTTAATCATTTTCTGAATTCCTTGTTATTCTTGCAAATAAGAAATGTTTTGGAGCGGTCCTTAAGGGATATTTATTGCAAAGTACATTCTATTTATTTCCATTCTCCATCCCTTAAATTTGTCCAGTCAATAGCATTGAGGGGTGTGGAGGACTAAGAAATCTGGGAAACTTTAATGGTGCAGGTCACACAGTGCTAGTTACTACTGCAAAAATTAGCACTGTATGAAATTACAAGTTTGTCCCACATAGGCAATGATAGCTCTATGATTGAAATGTGTAATTTTATTCTTACTTCTTTAATGAAGGTTTGCAGTGATGGAAAAACAGTAGGAAACATTTTTTTCAAATGCAAATTACCTTGCAGGAAAGAAATAACAAAGGAAAGAATTGCCACCAAGGGGAAAAATTAAATCTTACAGCACTTCCTTGGGTACAGTTGAGACAAACAATTAGGATGTTAAGGATCATTATGTCCTGTAATAACATGTTGCTTTGGACATATCTGTTTGCTGGGTAACTTTGATGTTGTATGTCAGGAACTGACTGTGAAATATTTTTAGTATAATTACAAATCTTTAATAAATAGTCTAAATTGTCTATAATTCTTACCTATAGATTAACTGACTTAAATAATTTCCATATAACACTTGTCCCTTACATGACATCGAAAGGCTAATTAATCATGAATTAAATCACTGGTAGTTTTCTTATTGTTGTACTAGGAACAGGGAATTTAGTGGTAAATGAATAAGGGGAGAGCTTGGTCTTCACGGAGATTATGCTAGGGAGAAAATTCTAGACATATGTACCTGGAAGGCTCATTGATTTGTGCTTTGCTCCAGTTATCCAGGCTGTATAATAAAGCACCATCGAACAGCCATTTCCTACCTCACAGTTTAGTTCTGGGGCTGCTCAACTGGGCTGGACTACTTAGGATGACTACCCATCCCCTGCTCTTCTAATGGGTGGGGCCCGGAAGAGCCTTTCTCTTTTCCTTCAGAATCCCTTAGATTTTGGAGTTTCTCCATTGCGTTACCAGGCCTATTTCCCTTCAACTAGGCAGTCAAATTCTTACATTATTTATTGCTAATTTATGGAATGACTGCAGGTTTCACTTCGAGGTGTCTTAAAGTTTAGTTCCAGAAGCCTCTCTCAGCCTCTTACACTGTATTCTGTTGATCACAACTCTTGAGGCCAGTCCAGATTCAAGGACAAGAAAATAGATGACATCTTGGGAGGACGAGAGGGGGCATTTGTATTTAAGTGTTGGTGAAATTGTTGGTGAGCAACCTTATAGATAATCTACCACATGCTTCTTGGGAGGTGAAGAAAATAATATAACACTTTCCCCAAATCTGATTAAGACTTCACAGTCTTTGCTATTCAGCTGTCAGCTTGTCTGCCAGAGAAACAGAGAAACGTGACTAACTTTCAAATAGAATGGTCCCTTTTAATCTCTACTCTATTCATTTTTTATGGCTACATTTAGAAAACAATTTGACTTCTATGATTATAGTGACTTTGCAGCAAATTTTCAGATAAAATATAGTATATTTACCATATTCAAGCCCTAGTTTAGTTGTTCATAAATACAAAATATTACTACAACAGATATAGGACTACAGATATCTTAGGGCTCGAAAGGGCTTTTAGAAATTTTATCTTTCAAATCCCTCATTTCATAATAAGGCCCATACAAGGTCATAGAGACAATGTTAGAATTTATAATGCTTTGTTTTGATTAGAAGGTTATGTTTAAAGAAATTGTTTTATACTTTGATGGCTTTGGTTGCTAGATACTTTTATTATAACTGTTGCTAGAAAACAGTTTCTTATCCTGGTTTTTCACTAAAAAATTAAAGGGTTATATTCTCAGATTCATGTCTAATTTTTCTTCAAATTTTCTATTTATGGCATAGATCCCTGAGTTATGGTGCTATAGGAGTAATTGTGGGACATGAATTTACACATGGCTTTGATAATAATGGTAAGTACTAGCTCATTTTAGAAGCTGCTTCTTTTATAATAATGTTGATTGGATGGATTTTAATTGTTGTTATTATCTTTTCATAGTAGCATCATCAGAGATTGAAGATTAACCCAAGCAATATGATTGCTAATTGAAAACTTTTCTCATGTTCTGCTGTGATAGTTTGCAATAAATAGCTATTCCAGCTGGTGATCAGGGTAAAATGAAAAAAAAAAAAAAAACAAAACACAAAGACTTTGTCATTTCCATGAAATCACCTGTGCATTTGGAGCAGGATTTCTGGGGCTGCTACAGTGGCTGCAGGAATTGCTCTGTAGCTTATTCTATTTGTCATTTTTTTTCCTTCTCTCCATCCTATGTTGTTTTCCCTGGAGGTTTGAGCTCTGCCCCTGAGATAATTGTATGTGCTGCTTAATTAAGAAGTTAGCCTTGGAAACTCATCTGCCTGATTGCTTTGTATAATTACAAGCACTTCTTTTCTATTTTTTCTTTATATTGACATATATTCAAAATTAATAACGTACAAATGGGGTCTGTATTCTGATGGTGTTTAAGCAAAAGGGAAAGGCAAGACAATGACAAACAACTAAAAATATCTCCCTTGAGAGTCATCATTTTTAAAGTTTTTATTTGTGTGTGTATGTGAGCATATGTGAGTGTGTGTGTGTGTGTGTGTGTGTGTGTGTGTGTGTGTGTGTGCAGATCAAGGAACAACTTTCAGGATTGCTTCTCACTTTCCCATGTGTATATAGAGTATTGAAATTAAGTTACCAGGCTTGGTGGTAAGTGATTTTACCCACTGAGCCATCTTACTGGGCCAAGAGTTGTTATTTTAATTCTTATTTTGTTCTTTTACTTAGAGTATTGTTGGACAGTCTCTCTCACTCACTTCCTCTTTCCATTCCTACCTCTTATTCTCTGGAAATAGTATCTAGACCAACACACTGAATTGTAGACAGCCTTAAGATTAAGAACCTAGCGCACACAATGCAGTGTTACTTAGACAGGAGGCTATTTCTATGGTACCTGTATTGTCTCCAACATCCTTTCCTGGATGACTATTCTGGGATAAGAGAGAAATTGCCTTCTTTTTCTTTTGATTAAATCTTATATTTTACTGCCCCTTTCTTAATGCCTTCCTTGTCTTTCCATCTCCTGATCCTCTGATCTCCCCATCCTTGTTAAAATGTAGCTGCCTTGTAATCATTCCAGTATCTAGAGCTATCCCTTTTGCCACTGGATATTTAGTTTATCAAAGAGATGGTTCTTAACTAAGAAACAAAGGTATGTTGTTCTCCTTGGTTCTGCATCTTTCATCTGAGTCTCTCCCACAGGATATAATCAAATAATGATGACTTCATCCTGTAAACAATATGTAGCACAGTGTATTGCACATATGCCCATATGCTCAGTAACTGATGACTGATGTGTCAGTGGGTAGAGGACAGTGAGCTTTGAGTTGACCTAGTGAATGCTTTTGCTTAGATGCCTTTCATGTAAGCCCTTTCTTACAAGTTCTATCTTTGGAAACTCTTATGTAGGGAGGCGTTCTGTGTATTTAAATTAAAATCATGCCTTTAATTCTAGTAATAACCTTGAAAATAGAAGTCACACTCAAATTGTTGTTTTGAAGGGTATAGAGAAGATGAAGAATGAGAGATCATGCAGCAAGAAAAACTAATCCTTCCCCTCCCCCAGTTACATTCTGGAGATTTCCATTCCAGTTCCAAGTTCTCTTTTTGCAGCAACATTCCTCATCCAGCAGGACAGATGGGTCTTCTATCCACACTGATGACTGTGAAATGATTCATAGGAGAGGGTTTATGTATCTCTTTGCTTCTGGCAACTTAGAGGAAGCAGGTTGCTATAGGGTTGAGTCAGGTTCTGTGGTCCTATGGTTTGGATGACTCACTGGGGCTGTTCCTATGGATTATTTGGAATTTCACTGGGAGTGCTACTCCAGTTCCCTGTGCTTTTTGAATGAATAAAATTAATTTTACTTGCCAGAAAATGTTTCAGGTCAGAGGAGATGAAAACAAGGAATCCAAGATTGGATGAGACTGGTGCACGTGTTAAATTGATGAATCTCATTTTGAAAATGCCCTTTGTTCACTTCAAGGAAAGAGCTCCATCAATTCTTTGCCTTCCTTTTCTGCTTTCTACAATTAATCCACAGCATTGGCGATGCCGTGGGAGCTGATCACAGGGGCAGTGTCCTGTACTGTCAATATGTTAAGGTGAAGCAAAGGAAAGATGACAATTTCAGCTTCTATAAATTAACACAAATCTCTTGGAATTTTCCTTTTTGCTAGGTAGAAAATATGATAAAAATGGAAACCTTGATCCTTGGTGGTCTGTGGACTCAGAAGAAAAGTTTAAAGAAAAAACAAAGTGCATGATTAACCAGTATAGCAACTATTATTGGAAGAAAGCTGGCTTAAATGTGAGTACAGCTGTGATTGGTGGTGGGGGGCACCTTGTGGACCATTTTTTCCCATTTAGAGATTAGTTTGCTATAGACCATTGGTTCTCCAAGTATGCTTCTGGGATCTACAACATCTGTGTTCCCTGGGAACTTGTTAGAAGTGCAAATTTTTTACTCCAGCCCAGACCTATTGACTCTCTAAGGGTAGAGTCTGGTACTCTGGGAATCTGTTGCAAGCACTTGGGTAGTTCTAACAGATGTTGAATTTGGAGAATCATAGGCCTACACATTAGTGACATCACAAATCCCCCAATGGAGATTAATAAGATTCTGAAAAATCTCATATATTTCATATTATGAAAAAAATCCATCCAAACACGATTAGGCTGAATTAACTGAGATAATGTCTCATTATTTCGAAGCAATGAGTCTGAAAGTTGAATATTTTTAGTTATACATGTTTGAACAAAAGAAATGGAGTTTCCAAATTTTATTTTGTGTCATATATATGTATATAGGTTTCCATGAGAACAAAATGCAATTGTATACATGCTTTGGAAATGTGAGATTTTGTTCCTTCCCAGTTTGCCTTTATCTTTATCACTTTCCCCCTCTTTCTTATCTTCCCTGCCTAAGGTTAGCACTAGTACACTTTTCTCCTGCATTCAGGTAAAGATAGACACACAAAGTATACTTAATTGCTTCTAGTGATGGCTTAAGAATTCCTGCTGTGAATATACCATAACTGACTTCTGACCCAGGGATACAATTTTCAGTTATAAATCTCAATGCAATAAATACCATATTGTGTATTTATTTTTTCTCTATAAGATACATTCCTATTGTCACCAAAATTAAATTTTGTATTTCAATAAGTGACAGATTAAAGAATATATACACATGGAACTTTACTTTTCTTAACAATTTATGACAGCCTTTTAAAATAGCAGGGATGCTAAACTTCTGTTATCTACTCTATATTTATCTTCTTCAAGTATATTACTTATCCTTTACATTTTTTCCCTGTGGTATCTTTTGTGGTAACCATTTTTTAAATTCCAAGATACCAAATCCCTCCATCCCTCCCTTCCTCTTTCTTTGACTTAGTCACATCTTAAAGGTCACTTTTTCATTGGAGGGTAACTTAGTCCCAATGGCCCTGGGATTTTGACATAGATATTTTTAGGAACTCATTATTCTGATACTATACAGGGGTTGGTAAACTAGATAGTAAATACTAAACTGTCCTTATAGCAAGAAAGGAAACAGACTGTGTCTGTTAGTGGGCTTGGCTGGGATCCAATAAAAATTGATTTATAGACATTTATTATTTGAATTTTATATAATTTCTATGTATGCAAGATATGGTTCTTTGATTTTCCTTCAATCACTGACAAATGGAAAATCCAGACTAGACAAAAGCAAATAGCAGGTTGGCTCTGGTTTGTGGGATGTATAAACTTGGACTTTCTATCCTAGCTCATTTATGGTTTTAAGAAACAGTTAAGAATGTCTCTCCATGCTTGGCTGGGTGTCATACATATTTCAAACCTTGACCTTGTAGTCTTTACCATTTCTATTTGATTTTTTGTTCCCCAAGAGAACAAATTTCATTTTAATGTTTCATAGAAATAGCTGAAGGTAAAATGATAATGGCTGGTGCTGAAATCTTGTTTCTGTGTGGATGGCAATTTTTTTTAGAGACATAGGGACAATAACGAAAAGACTCAAATTATATGAGTTAATCAGAGAAAATCTTCTGAATATTGACATTTCTATTTTTCCTATTAAACCAGGGCCACTGAGAAAATTGTCAACACTTTATTGGAGCTGGCTCAGTTGGGGAGAATAAAGGGATGGGCAAGAAAGTAATGCAGAGAGTAATAAGATAAAAATGTCTGTCTTCAGAAGCCCCTTGCTCGGGCTAGTTTGCCATCTCACAAAACATCATGTCTGCTTCTGAAAATGTACTTTTCTCTTTCAAATATGACATTTGCATCCTATAATATTTACTTAACTTTTGCTGAATGCTGGTTAACTGTCAAACACTTTCTTTTTTACTTTCTCTTAGGTAAAGGGGAAGAGGACCCTGGGAGAAAATATTGCTGATAATGGAGGTCTTCGAGAAGCTTTTAGGGTACTCACCATTATATTTACTGGATTTAAAAAACCAAATTGTAGAAACATACATGGGTGTACTTCAGTGTGTAACACCAACACAGTATTGAGGAATACAACATTTTGGATTCTCAAAAACACATTTGTGTTTTTATATGAACTCTAATAGATAAATAGAGCTATGTTTTATTTTTCTTTTGCTGTATTGAATTATCCTAAACAATAATCACTTTAAGAATTATATATTTAAGATATAGATTACTTGTAATATACTCAGAATCATATTAAAGAATGCCACAGAACTCTCCTTGGGGCTAAGGTTACGTGAATTTTCTTGAAGTAAATCTTTTTCTCTATCCTTTATTATCATTTTATCTTAATGCCTCAAACTTCTACCTTATGTCTGGAGTCTATTCATCCTCACACATTGGGCCAGTGAGATTCCATAAAAATGTTTACATCATCTCTTAGTGTATGGTTATATGGTTAAGAAATAAACATAATGATAACATGAACAGATTTGTATAAAACTGAATACATTTACTTTAAAGACCAGGTTCTTACTTTAAAGTATTATTTTTCTATAATCCTTTTTAAAGCATATTTTATTATATTAAATGGTGGTGAAAAGATCATATGTTTTCTTGTTGATAAAATTTTAAAAGAGTAATAGGTTGACACCACTCCAATTTATTGCTAAGCAGTTGTGCATGCAGTTAAATTTGTCTGCCCCTCCTTGGAATGGAAAGAACGCCTTTTAAAGAGTTACTAATATCTGATCACTGTGGCCCAGTTGCTTTGTTCTGTATATAGTAAAAGGTTCCCCTTTGTTCATTTTCTTTTGTTTTTTGAGAATAGTCTCAATCTGTAGTCCAGGCTGACCTCAAGCTTATGGCAGTATTCAAGCCACAGCTTCTCAAATGCTGGGATGACTGATGTGCACCACCATGCTTGGCTAGCACTGTAAGGTGTAAAGTGCTTTATCAGATACACCTGCTTCACTATTAGGTAACATAGCACTAGGAAAACCCAACACAGTGCATTTTACACATGGCAGGGATGTGTATTTAATACTGTTATGCTGAATGTGAACAGAGAGAACCATCATTGATTAGGGTCACCTGTTCTGCTTCCATCACTAGGCTTACAGGAAATGGATAAATGACAGAAGACAGGGAGTGGAAGAGCCTCTCCTACCAGGCATCACATTCACCAACAACCAGCTCTTCTTCTTGAGTTATGCCCATGTGAGTAAACTGAGTAAAGGGCAAAAAAGATGAAAATGTATGCTGTTAACTTATGCCCCCAAACGAAAACTTGGGAGAAAAGTTCCTTGGAATGACTTCCCAAAGCCTTTCTTTAAGCTTGTGTCTGTATTGGGTCAGCTATAAAACTAATACCAAAAAAAGAACATCCTCAAAACAGCATTTCCTAGTTAGAATGAGCAAACAGGACCAAATAAAGGCCCTTGGTTTATTTTTATTTATAAATAATAAATCATGTTTTGAGTAAAAAGGCTACACTCTGTCACACATGGTTTGTGGCTACTATGTGTTACAATGGCAGAGTTGCATAGTTAAAAAAGGGACCTTATGGTTTTCAATGGTTCAAGTCCTTATCATTTGTCTATTTTCAGAAGAATTTTGTTTAGCTCTGATCTAGAGGACAAAATAAAAGGGTCCATCTATTTCCCTACTTACATTATAGTCTATAGAAATTCTTTGTAAATGAAATCAGCTAATGGACAGAGATGCTGTGACTAAAATGTTTACGATGTCATTAAATGCAATATTTTTGTCAGTCTGAAGAAATTTAGGGGTAAAGAGTAATTCTACTATTTAAAAAAATCACCACTGAGAAATTTCTTTTCAAGCCCTTACAGAATGAAGAGATTTTAACTCTTTGTACATTGGAGGAAGTCTATTTACATGGAACATGTTATTTTTTATCCTGGAAAGGTACTAGAGAACAGTAACAATCACAATGTGTTTTCAGGAATCTCTTAAATCACTTATGAAACATAGTCAATACTATATAATAATATAAGTATATAAAGTATATAAGAAAAAATAACCTAAGAGATGAGGTAAAATCAAATATGAAAAATAAACTCACATAGGCTAGCTTCTCAGTAAAATTAGGAATTACAATAACGTCTTTAAAAATGTATTCATAAATATGGCAAGAGACGATTTGTCACTATCAAAATAACAGCCATTAGCTTTCCTGCCTTCTCTATGCCTGTAGTTGCTATGACCTGCTAATTTGTTTCTCATACTTTAGTTTTCATGCATTTTTATACTTCTTGTTCTTTCCATGTCCATTTCTACCTATTTAATAAATGTTAATAGTTTTTCTAGCTAATCTCTAATTTCTTCTTTTTCTTATATACTTCTGTCAGATAAATGATTCGTAAATATTGTTTTTTTTCCTGTCCAAGAACAATGTTTAAACATAGTTGTAACAGTGAGGCCTGCTGATCAGTATTTTAGAAATCTGGCATGAGTCTTTCTTCCTTTGCTCACTCATTGATGCTCAGCCAAGCTGAATGTCTTCCCCATCCCTCAATTATTTTTAAATTTCCCTTTCCATTAATATGTTTTTCTATATATTCATGTATCCCAGAGGTATTCATACTTAAAGATTATGTCATGTTACAAGATATATTTCAAACCAGTATTAAGTATGTTATACCTTAAAAATAAGCAACATAGGGAAACGTATTTCTTATTCTTGCTCTGTATCAAGCATGTCATCAGTGGGGATCTGCCCATAGTTTTTACTCAAGGCATAGAGTTTTGAAGTATTTCCTCTTGCCATGTGCTATCATGAACATCAGACAGTATAAAAGAAATATGAAAAAAATCTGCATTGGCCTTTTTATTTGCTATGAGTATATGTATGTGTTGGGGTATGTGTGTGTGTATGTTTATGGTGTGTGTGTTTGTGGTGTGTGTACTTATTAATGTGTATGGATGCATGTGTGTATGGAGGCCAGAAGTTGATGCTGTCTTTTCTTGATTACTTTTTAACCTATATTTTTTTTGATACATGGTCTTTTACTGAACCCCAAACTCACCAATTTGCCTATGCTGTTTGGCCAATGAACTCCACCTTTCTCTACCACCTCCTCTATCCCATTCTCTCAGTTCTGGGATTACAGGCAAATGCCATCATACCCTTACATAGGTTTTATGGCTTTGAATGCATGCATATCCTCATGCTTATACCAGGTACATTACAGACTGAGCCGACTACTTAGCCCAAGTTGACTCTTAATGTAGCAACTTAAATTGGTCCCAAGACTATTAAAATTGATGATAAGTTTTCTTAAACTTTTATCAGGAAAGGGAATATATAACTTCAAATATTTACTGGCCAGGCTAAGTTATATAGTAATGTTTAATTTCAAAGGCTATAGAGACAAATATTTTTGTCCCAAGTCCAGATCAGGATGAAGCGAGCATGACACTCTGGGATATTTATAATCAATATATCTCCTGATTATGCTAAACCATGGTATGATTAACTTAGCTTATTCATTAAAATGTGTATGATTAAATTTGATAAACATTATTTACAACATTAAATTAATAATCTGAATACTTGGTCACTTTCTGGGTACATGTCATAATCTTGATTTAAATCTTTTGCCTGGAAACAGTCCTAATTTACTCAAATTATGGAATTCACATTGGTGAAACTTTATGCTCTGGAGGTTTGAATAATAGATGTTACTGTTGCTCAAAGTTTTATCTGATCCACTAAAACTGCTGGCTATTCATTAATTCCAAAATTTTTCTTCAGTTCAAGTTGGATAAGTTAAAAAAGTAGGAAATGCATAATTGAAGTAGAAGCATATTTATGGGGTTATCTTTATCTTTTAGGTGAGGTGCAATTCCTACAGACCAGAAGCTGCCAGAGAACAAGTCCAAATTGGTGCTCACAGTCCTCCACAATTTCGGTAAATGAACAAATGGGTGACAGAAGGTTTTACCTGTGCATCTTCCCATTCTTTGTCCCCAACCACACCAGTATGCTAACAGATGGGAGATAAGAACAAATATCAACACAATGAAGTATATATCTCCATTTTGTAGACCATAGAATCTAGCCAAACAGAAACTAAGCATCTCATTTTTCATTAATAGTAATAGTGGTCTTCTCGGTGTCTTTTCAACTACATTTCTTCTTAGTATTACATCAAATGAGGTCTCATAATGAGGTTTCATCATGGTGAGGCTTCAAAAATAATTGCAATCCAAATCTCCTTTAATATTAAGTTTCAGATATATAATTAAAATTGCATGGGGCTAGACAGATGATTTGGTGGCTTAAGAGCATTGTTATTCTTGTAGAAAATTCAGGTTCAGTTTCCAGCACCTACATGATGGCTCATAAAAACATGGAATGCAAATACCAGGGGATTTGTGCTCTTTTTCCAGGCTCCAAGGCTTCCAAGCATGCCCATGGTACACATACATGCAGCCAAATATTCATACATATAAAATTATATATACATAATATATATTCTTTTATAAGGCAATCATTCAGATGCCATCAGTATATCAGATCACTGCTTAATAATGGGAATATTGAATTGGTCCAACCATCTATTTTAGCAGGGAGATCTGTACAAAAACCCATGCAAAATGGATTCTATTATCTCAGAAGAGTATATGATCTTATGAACTATTCTTCTTACAAACTTCTAGAATTCTGGTTTCCTTTGGTCAATTTACTGTCTAAGGGTATTCTGTATGATAGCTCTTTTTTTTTTTACTCTACATTGTAAATGAACAAACATAAACAAATATGCTTCCTTTCTGAACACAAGGGAAGATGTATATGGCAATCTTTAGTAATTATAACTCATATCTAGAGTCAGAGACATTGCATTTTGGTTTTCATCTCATATCACCCTTTGAAATAATTGCTTATACATGACGAAAAAAGATTAACAGCTGTAATTTCAGAATGTATAAAGTATTAAGTAAAAACAAAATTAAGGTTGATATTACTTATCCTGGATGAGGTTCTATAGATTGAGAGAGATTTCCTACAGTAGAGGACAGTTAATTTTACAGAGAAATTCAAGAAGCCACGGAAATTTATAGTTATTCTTTGCTTAGAACATATTTTACCTGGATCACTTTATGTTTAATATTTAAATTAACCATTATCATATCATAAGAAAGTCATTTAGTATTTGCTCTATACTTTAAAATCTTCTTCCTAAACCCTTGCTTTAGAAATGATTTAAAATTGACAGTAAATTACCCACTAGCATAAAAATCTAATCACTGTGTTGGAAATTCTCCCCCACTGGGCTGAACTGTCATGAAGGCTGACAGTTTCTAATGGACTAAAATGTGCTCCTACTGAAAAATGCAGCAGATGAAACCACACAGTAGATTAATTACTCAATAGATAAGTTTTAGAAATTAATTTTATTTTATTAACTAGTTGCCTAAGATGTTGGAGTTTTGATAATAATTTACAGAGTATTTTTACTGATTATCAACTATATTCTATCTTTAACACTTGCCTAAGGTAAATCACACTAGGATATATGCATCCTTACCCATACACCCCAACTAAACTCAAGAGGTTATGGGGATTTGTTGGCTGTAGGCTATTGCCTTCATTCAAATGCCCAGAGGCAACAAAGTCATTAGCGAAGAAATAGAATGCTGAGTTAAATTTTAGTAAACCCTTTAAATGTTCAGTTGAGTAAGAAATTGATGAGGGGGAAGTTTTTGCATGACTTGTTACTGATATCTGCAATAAGTATAGATTTTGAGTGTAGAGAAAATCACGTAATAGAAATACTATTTCCAAGAGACAGTTATAATCAAAGTGCTGAGTAGGAATCTTCAGTTTTCATTGCAGTCAGGAACTTGTGAATGTACCAGATTCTGGAGCTAGAACTTAGTGCAGAATGACCCATCTGTAGCAGCCTGATTCTACCTATTAGTTGCTTCTTAACCAAATTCTAGGTAGGAGTGAATCTCCAAATTAGTAAGAATTTAGAGAAAGTATTTTGGTGTATTGAATGCATAGTTAAAAACTAATTGGAAATGTAACAAGAAGGATGGCTTTTATAATATTGTACTAAAAGAGAAAGAGCCAAAGACAAAGTTATATGCAGTGGGCATTACATTCATATCAAGTTGGAACACAGATAATGCTGTGGTATTAAACAATATAGAAATTTGGGGGGAAGTCTTGGCAAGAGAGACAAGGAAAGTTTGGAGTGCTTGGGATATCTTTCCTTGATCTCAGAATGGTTAATAAGAGACACATTTGAAAAAAAAAATAGTGGTTTCTATATTTACGATTTGTGCCAGCTATATAAGTTTTAGGGACTAATTTCATTTTTCTAACCAATTGCCTGAAGTGTTTTTGATTTTCTTTTGTTAATAATTTATAGAGTATACTAACTATAGTTATATTCGATTTTTAACACTTGCAAAAGTAATTTTTTCAAAAGTTAAAAAAAAAGTCTTGGAGATAATATAGTTGTGTAGGAATTTGAAGACTTGGAAGAGTACTAGAAGTCCTGGCCTGCTTTGAGGAAATGTTGGTTTTCATTCTCGATGGCATTAATTTCTTTTCTTAATTATCTGAGTTTTAGCTGGCTTCCTTGTAAATGGATTAGGTGCGTGCCGAGATCCTTTTGTAGCAATAGACTGCTTTATCTCAAAGCCAGGGATGGGGAAGAACTGAATGACAATGTACTTTTGTCATCTCTTATTTTTCACCTCTTATTTTGTCATCTCTCTTTTCAGGGTCAATGGTGCCATTAGCAACTTTGAAGAATTTCAGAAAGCTTTTAACTGTCCAAAGAATTCCACCATGAACAGAGGCGTGAATTCCTGTCGACTCTGGTAGCTAGTGCTGCTTTCTACTGTCCTGACAGAGCGGAGGAACTCTAGCAGAGGTGGCACTGATGTACTCAGCACCTACTGCTTTCCGCCTTTATTTCATTGGGGACCTTTATTTTTTAATGCATTTTCATTATTTGGATAGATGACTTGCTTGGATCTAAACAGTATCTGCTCAAAGTCCTTGGGCTTATAAAAGAATTCAAGAACTGAGCCAATATTTCATTAGAACGCCAAACCAATGAAAACTAATGTCAAAGCTACATTATTAAACTGGCATCCATATTATCTGTTTTGGTTAGTCACATCTAGGTGGTACATAGAATTTCAATCTATAGCTTTGCAGGGGGACCTGAGTAGTGTGTATCTATAGAAAGGATCAGTCTATGAATTTTTCACCCTCACGGATTGAGATGTGTACTATGTGGTGTGCTGTCAATATGCACTATTTCTTATTTCTAATGGTAGTTAAATTAGAAATTCATTGGATCTTCACTTTATAATTTCAAGGTTTTTTTTTCCTGTCAGTTTTGGAGTGTATTGGAAAATTGTACCTCAGAGTTTATATTCAATATAACTAATCATTTAAGTCAGCATGAACAAAGATGGTGTATAGTCCATTATGTGAAGGACTTGAGGTTTTTAAAATAGGGAGAAAAGGATAGATCTTTAACTGTCAGCAGTATTTAAAATAATAACAATAAAAACTAACCACATAACCACAAAGACACTGGGAAAGGAAATCTCTAGATTGATCTAGTCTCTATGAATCTCCATCTATTTATCTATTTGGTGGGTACCAATCATGGAGCAGTTCCTCTATTATTTTGGTATGCTCAGCTGTATTTCCTAACTCTGAACTGAGCAGACTTTGAGAAAAGAATTCTCTGGTTCCATGTCAGAAACATATGGCTTTCATTTCCCTTTAGTACAACTATATCAACACCACATTGAAGAAGGAGTAAATGCTCTGCCACCTCAGCCCACCTAATGTTACATCTTTGTAAAAGAAATCCCTTTCAAAAATTTCTAGAAAAAAGGCATTTTAGTATATGTGAATCCAATTTCAAAAATTTTGCCTAGATCTAAGGGACACAAATTTACTTTTTAAGTATTATGAAGGGCTTATTTTTCAAAAGCAGTACTGTATGTTGATCCTTCAAGCATTATTGTTTTAATAAGCACCTTTAGTGTTAATTAATTAACTTAGTTTTAGTGTGTATGTATGTAGGACAAAATTGCTATCACATTTAAGAGTGTGTGTAGGATAAAATTGTAATGATATCCAAGTGGCTACTTAGTATTTCTTGTTTATTTTTATTTAGTATTGTCATTTCCCTACCCCCATCACTTTATTCGTTATTCATGGAGTGCTGAGATACGTGGGCCAATAGAAAAATTTCAAAAGCAAAATGACAAATTTAGACAAACCACGGGAGGTCATTTTGGATCCTTGTGACTTGTCATCCTTTCAAAAAAAAAATGTGTGAGCCACGTCCTTTTGTAACCATGGGAACTTCTGAAGGGAGAAAAATGGAAGGGCACCATCATGAGGAAAACAATTACACTGCATTAGTCTGAGTGATTTTCCCCTTGACTTCCTCCTTTCTGAATGGATACACTTCTAAAGGGCAGCAGTCTTTTCTCCTCTTAACCATGGTTTACTATGACCTTGATTTGTATTTCTAGAAACAAACAGTATTATTTCAGGTGTTAGGAATATATGTGCTTTTCCCCCAGTGTAAGCATTTTCATTTGATAGTCTTCATTTAATTCCTGTACTTGGATACTTAAGAATAGCTGAAGTTTGTCATGCTTATATAAATAGAACATTTCCTCTAGATTAACTGTTTTAAAAACTCCAAAGAAACACATCCCTGCAGGTCAGAGAGAGTGTCTGATAAAACGGTAGAATTATGACTTTTGAAATGATACTGGCGTTTGTTGATTGAGGAAAACGGGCTAGTGATTAGCTGGGGCTTTCCCAGGACTAATGACTAAGTCATTCAGTGCAACTTTATTGAGAGATACAAAGTAACTCCTAGTGGCCACACACATTTTCTACAAGAACCAGCTTTTCCAGTGTTTCTGTTTAACCCTCAAAATTACAATTAGAGAGAGTATCATTCTTCTCTGTGACACTGATCTCTTAAGAAATAGACACAGATTAATTGGTAGACAGAAGGTCAGACATATCTGGAGGGATGAAAGAAAAGCAGGGGAGCTGGCCTAAGGATAACAAGACAGAATTTGGGGCTCCTTGCTAAATATGTCCACTGGAGGACAGCCACAATGTCTTAAAAAATAATTATGGTAAACCAAAAAGAAATAGAATATTGGGTCTCTGGCTAGGGTGGCAACAACACACTACTCTGGCTCACATAGCAGCTGTTCTGTAAGTGGACTAACTAACTACGCATTTGAAGGAGGTTTTATTTTTTTTAACGTTTGGAACATTCTTTTGTGTGAGTCAAGGATTCTGTGTATTTAAAGCTGTGTTGTATGGCCTTACTACCATTGTCTAAAGTTTGCTGAGCTTCCCAGTGTTCAGCATAGGCCTCCTATCTCTGTCCCCCTCCCCCCTTTATGAGATGGATTGCAACATGATGTATGCAAGCTCAAAATTCATAAATTATCCTCAAGCTTATTTAGTACCTAACTTCAATGGAGCTTAAAGCATAGCCCATAAATTTTCTCTTATTTAGACCTGCATCATCACTAAGAAGAAACTAAGAACTATAGCTTGCCAGACAGACAGTGCTCATGCCAGAGAAATGGGAAGGCTTAAAACTGCTTGTCAAATAGAGCATGGAAAGATAGTCTTTGTGCTTTGGGTTGGCAGGCATCTCTTAGATTATTGCCTTTCTTACTATGTTTATTCAGCCAGCATTTCTAAAACTACTTAGTATTTGGTAACTACAACCTTTGGTATTTTGAGCATAATGTCTCAGTTGCATCTTAAATTATGAAAGATATATGATTCTTTTATAGAATAACATTCTTATCAGCAGTGGTTCTACTCTACTATTTTGAAGAAATATTCAAAGGTTCTCAGACTGTGTATTTAAAGAACAAATATATATGGTCACTAGCAGACTAGTTGTAATTTTATCCTGTGTTAAACAACAAGGATCATGTTTGTAAAGACAATAAAACATTGGTTAAAGTTAAAGATTTTCTTTTGCTCTCTTTTTTTTGCAAGTGATTACAACCTACCATATATGTGGATATTCAGGTTCATTTTAAAAGATACTTGCCAGAAAACTATACAAATCATTACAACAATCTAAATTTCTTGCTTTGGGAATGTAGGACTTGAATGTAGTGAGTTTCTTTGTAGACAATGAAAGATGGTCATTGCATTCCTTCTAGTATATAAGCAAGCAGATATAGTTCATTTCCTTTGTAATACAAATCCTGCTGAGGGAAAGACCTCTGAGTTACGGCTTGTCTCATCTCCATGTGCAGTTGCTGTGTTTTAACAATGCAGGCAAGTTGTAACCATTCATTCAGCACATGCTAGCGGAGGACCTGTTATACTGAGATTACCACATCAGTTATATTCAGGTGGGTAATATACAGGATCTAGCTTTAATGGTCTGTCTGATTTAACAGGGAATATAGATATTGTAAATGTTTATAACTGTACCACCAAATAGCATCTGATGATATGTAAGTACCTTGGGATACAGGAAAAAGTTATCCAATTTTGCTATGGTGGACATTATCAGTCTACCCTCTGTCAAGATCCTAGCTAATTTCTTAGTCAAGAAGCCCTACCTTACCTTCTGTGTACTTTTGCTTCTAATTGGGTAAGACTCTCTAGATACATACCTTCCTGTACTTGAGGCTTCTTGGTCCAATCCACTTTCAGTGAACTGTAATATCCCAGTGACTCTGAGACAATAAAGTGGTTCAGGAATCTGAAAGGCTGACCACTTTTCCTGAATCCAAACAAATCGATAGGTATACCATACAATGCACACTAACTTTTTGGTGGGGCCTGGTGGGATTTGGCTGATAACACAAATAGAGTTTACCATTAATTATCTTAAATAAATTTCTAGCACTTATATAATTAAATGCTGGTCTGAAAGGTCCTAAGTCAATCTACTGTGTCATGACATCATCCATGGGATATACAAGTGAGACTCTCTAGAGTTCAGTGAGTAATGAATGGCTGGTTGTAGCCTGGTAGAGTTCACATAAGTTTTTGAGTTTCTAGTTTGTTTGAAGTGATCCACAAAATGAGAGAGAGGGTGGGGGACAGAGGGAAGGAGAGAGGGGAATGGAAGGAGAGAGAGAGAGGAGAGAGAGAGAGAGAGAGAGAGAGAGAGAGAGAGAGAGAGAGAGAGAGGAGAGGGAGGGAGGGAGGGAGGGAGGGAGGGAGGGAGGGAGGAGGGAGGGAGGGAGGGAGGGAGGGGAGGGAGGGAGGGAGGGAGAGAGAGAGAGAGAGAGAGAGAGAGAGGAGGAGAGAGAGAGAGAGGAGAGAGAGAGAGAATGTAAGATCATATTTTGAAGGACAGGTGAGTATAAATGACAGAGTTTAGCCCATAAAGGACAGAGTTTAGCCCAGAATGAGCTTTAGGTTATGGGCAAGAAGGAGAGACTTTGTGGGTTCAGACAGAGATAAGAGACACAGAATCTCCCTTACCATGGTTTATGTGACTTACATTTCAAGAGATTCAAGAAGTACTGTGGTGATATGATTCATATTTAATAAAAACAAGTCTGAAATATCAGAGATCTACCCACAGTCAATCCCAGAGGATCAGAGAGTGGTAATTTACACCTTTAATCCCAGCACAGGGTGTATCTGGGAGTGGTGACCTATTCTCTTAATCCCAGTAGATCTGAGTTTGAGGCCAGCTTGGTTTACAGAGGGAGTTCTAGGCTCCCAGGCAGGCAGTGGTGGTGCCAGGCCTTTAATCCCATAACTCCAGAGACAGGGGAGATCTTTCTGTGTTTCTGTGAGTTCAAGGCTAATTACCAAATAGTAGTAGCCCACACCTTTAATCTTAACCTGGATATGAAACTACTGGGAGAAGAGGGTATTTAAGGCAGGCATAGAAAGACAGATGATACAGTAGAAGCCACGAGGAGTGAGGCTGAGGAAGCTGGAAGACAGCTGGGTGAGATTTGACTGTGGTGTTTCCTCTCTTTGATATTTCAGCCTTTCCCTGATATCTGGCTCTGAGTTTCCTTTATTCATGCAACAAAGTATTGAATTTGCTTAGATTTTCAGCTACATATCTAAGTAGCCCTCATCAAAATCTGATGTGTTTATTTAGGTTTAAGATATTTTTGCATGCCTTTCCAATTACCTTATTTCTTTAGTGATTAGGGCCACACTAATTATAGAAATAGACGATCTTAGTTCAACTTCAGTTTGTTTTGCTTTCATTACATGTATAATGGGGATTAATGACCATTGAACCTCTCTCTTCAGTTGGTGATTTGGCAGCCCAGGCTCCTTCAATACTGTCATTGTACAATTTTCAAGACATGATTGGATACATGCAGATATGCAAGAGGGTGATAGGAAGGAAATGGCCATGGAAAATACTAAATAGAAGATTCTGGTTCTGGGGAGTGGTTTACATTACTTCTGTTTCTATTCCATTGGATAAAACTCAGTCATGTGGCTGAAGCCAATCTTTGGGGTGGATGTAGT
The DNA here is from genome assembly GCA_033318265.1 of Phyllotis vaccarum. NCBI lineage: Eukaryota > Metazoa > Chordata > Mammalia > Rodentia > Cricetidae > Phyllotis > Phyllotis vaccarum. Next base: position 90,359,193 of record JARWLC010000013.1, on the reverse strand, counting down.
CCAGGCATGTGTCCAGAAAGAAGAGGAAGTGGGTTGGGCTCTGAGCTGTTATCAAGTACCTTTTGAAGTTAAATCTAGGGCAGTAACTTTGTGCTCTTCTGAATTTAGAAAACTGCTTTTGAACACAGCACAATGAAAATTGAAAGTGCTATTGGTAGCCTGCAGTTTCTTCTGTAGGAGTCTTTTTAATTAACAACTTAATTGGATAATTTAATCCCCTTTAGAATTGAAGATATGAAAAGGAAAATGAGATACTCCCTGTGATCTGACAATTCTGTGCTTTAAGAACATACCAAAGTGAGCTGAGAACTGAGCACAATAAAAGCATTACAATAACTTCTGATCAGAGAAAGAAAGCCTGATCTATAATTTTAATCATTCCTAAATGGTTTAGATACATGTTTAATTTGAATGTGTATTTTGTTTTGTTAACTGGATCAATTAAGAAGGTAACTGAATATAAGAATCTGGCTAAGCCATAGATTTACATCTATGTTCTAAGCTTTTAGAGTATTTCCCACTGAGAAAGGAAAATATATTATAAAGTAAAATATTGCTAAAAAGGGTACAGTATTTTCTAGTATTTTAAGCAAATTTATGTAAAAATAATAATTTTTATTTATCTATTATGAGATGAAAAATGCTACTCAGCCTATTTTGGTTTTATGATTTTCCCCCTGAATTTATCCTAGAAAGAAAGGTGATGTTTATGTATAGACCACAAATTTGTTTTCTAATCAATGCTGACTTGAGATTCTGTTTTCACAGAGAAAGAACCATCAGTCAGGTAAAATGCCCAGTTTGGTGGCCTAAGATGTAGGCCCAAGTTGGTAGAATGCTTCCTAGCATGCATCAAGTCCTGAGTTCAATCTCCAGTGATGTATAAATTTGGTGTGGTAGTGAATACTTACTGTTCCAATACTCCAGAGGTAGAGGCAGAGACCAGTAGTTTAATGTTATCCTTGGCTACACAGTGAGTTGAAGGACAATTTAGGTCAGTAGTTCTCAAACTGTGGATCATGACCCTTTTGTGGGGGCTGTCAAATGAGCCACCCTTTCATATGGGTTGTCTAAGACCATCAGAAAGCACAGATCTACATTATGGTCTATAACAGAAGCAAAATTATAGTTATAAACTAGCATTGAAAATAATTTTATGGTTGAAGGTCACCACAATATGAGGAACTGTATTAAAGGGTTGTAGCATTAAGAAGGTCAAGAATCACTGGCATAGGCTATATGAAACACTGAAAAAAAAAGAATTTGTAATTAAAGTTATCTATAATAAATAGATATTATTTACACTACAATTTGACAAAAGTATCAGCAATGTCCCAAGAAAAGTGCATAGCTTATCACTTAGAAAGTACAGAAAGTATATTGTATTAATGTCCAAACTGTTTTGGAGGCAAATAGAATCAGGACATAGATAAGAGACAACTATTAAATCCCCATAGCATCTGATGTATAACAAAACTATCCCAGAGCATACTTGTCCTCAAATGGAGCACATTTTCAATAGGCTTTTGTTAATGATTTTTTTGCCTAGTAATCATAATGAAAATAGCATCTGTTCGTTGACTTACAATATGTCCAAGATATTCTGCTAGGGCCTGTATTATAGCTAATCTTCACAGCAATCATGTAGATAGTTAATATTCTCACCGCACAGGTGAAGGATATTTCTGGGACTTGCCAAGATCATGTTAGCAATTGGAGGAGCCAAAAATAGTCAGTTTTGTCTTATTTCAGAGTCTATTCTCCCTAATACTGTATTGGACATTGGGGGATGTTGACAAACATGATTGTGTGACTTATTGAAGATTATAGGTTATGCTTTGTAGTATTCTGTTAGAAAACAATGGAGTCAGTTTACAGGAATTTATATTTGATGGTCCTTTTCACCTTAATTCCTTCAGAAGATTCTCCACACTGATATTACCTGCTACTGTTCAGTGAGAATATATCACATGTTGGATTTTAACTAAATGCCTTAATTATACTATCTCATGTAATAATTATACCAACTTAGTTACCCATTACCACCCCAATTTTACAGGTAAGGAAATACTTGGTGAGGTTAATGACATGTTCACATGCCTTTGGCTGGCAGGGAGCAGTCTGTGTTTGAATTCATTTTAGTCCAACTGATTCCCTGAACAAACTACCTGGATTTCCTAGTTGGGGGAAGCCCTTCAACGGAAGGGAAAGTACCAACTCACAAGACCAGATTTTCAGCACAAAGGAGATATATTTGTCTCAGAAAGACAGATTGCAAGGAAAAAAAAGACGAAGACAGGAAACGGAAGATGAGAGGAAGGGGAAAGGGACAAGGGAGAGAAGAAAAGAGATATTTGTCCAGAAAGGAGACAAAAGACTGTTTCTGGATAAAGAGGAGACAGATGTGGCACTTAAAAAAAGGCAGTTTAAAAAGGTCAAAGAGGAAACCTTGTGTTAGGATGAGGTGTTTAATTTTAATTGGACATGTTCATTAGGTGAGCCAAAGAGGGCTTTTGATTGCTTGACTTTGGTGTCAGCCTCAGGAGGAAGAAGTGGCCAAATAAGGGAATAGACTTTGGTGGCTAGCATTAAGAATGTAATCTAAAGTTATTAATAGGGAAGAGGGAATGGGGAGAAGGGAAAGGCTTGACAGAGCCACATGCTTAAGTGGGCTGGTATCTCTTCACCATCAGTGTGCAATTCCTAGACTTCCTCAAATCTGTCTGCATCCAGCCCTATAATTACCTCCAACTTGGTCCTTACACTCACACCTCCTCCATGTCATCCAGAGAACAAAAACTCTGCAATGCTGCCTGAGGGTGCTAGACGGGTTTTGAGGCCATAACCTTGTTTTTAACCCTATCAAGAACTCTGATTGTGATTATTAACCAAAGTTTTCAAATTTTGAGGCCTTCTGGTGTTTTACTGAATATATCAGATTTCTCTTAATAGGGGCTCTATTATTTATCCATGTGGGGCCTACTATACTTTCTTCTAAATATTCTCTCTCTCTCTCTCTCTCTCTCTCTCTCTCTCTCTCTCTCTCTCTCTCTCCCTCTCTCTCTCTCTCTCTCTATATATATATATATATATATACACACACACACACACCCATATATATGCATATATATGTTCTCTATAAACACACACACAGAGTTTTGTGGGAAGGAGAGTAGATTTGCATTTGTCCTCCACATTTTACTGTAAGTTTATAATTTTTAAAGAATTGATTCTAAAGGAAAAACTCTATCCTGAATGAATAATTGCTTTTATCCAACACCATCTTGTAGAGTTTAAAGATTCTTTTAAATTGTTGAATATTGTATTATATATAGATGCTAACATTTTTTAGTTATTTTAATAAACACATGAATAGACTTTTTTGTTGTTTTTTGTCACTTACCTTGAAGACATATAATAATAGCCTGTGGAGAATTCACATTAGATCAAAGCAATGAAACTGTGCACCTTTCACAGCTGCACGGGGTACATGTAGGGGAATGCTGGAGTAGATTTTCCATGGAAGCTCCAGAGGAAAATTTTACTTATCAACAAAGGCCAAGCTCAATTCTCAGAATTCACATTTCAACTATCTTTTCTGTGCATACACAAATTCCGGTGCAGATTGACTCTGAGTTAATGCACAGAACTTGTTGGAAAGGAATCAATCAAAAGTCTTTTTAAAGCACAAATAGTTTGCATTCAGTATGTATATTTTATAGTAATAATTAAATGAAAATTATTTTAAGGCATTTAGCATATTAAAATTATTCCACAAACCATAGTAATAATAAAATCAGTCTCCTCAACCTGGACCATTGGTGATGTGTATGAAGGTACATTTATTAAGAATAAGGGTAAATATCCATCATTTAATGTCTGCTCACAATGTATGAGTCACAGTACTAGTTGCTTTATTTCATTTTGATTGATCCAGGACTTTGGTGACTGTTAGCCCCAACTTCATAAACAAAATTATTATAATGGTATTATCATGCCTTTATTTAAAAACTCTTCCGTGTTCTTTTTATTCATTTTATAATAAAATCCAATTTCTTACAACCTAGAGGCCCCTTAGCCTGTCTCTCCTCTTTATCCCTCACTTCTCCATTGCCTTTCTTCAAACTCCACTGAGCTTCTTTCTGCCTCTTTAACATTAGGAAGCCTTGTTTGCCTGAAAATTTTTAAGTAAATTTTTTATTTAAATTTTTTTCCCATACCCACCACTGCTCCCCCTCCCACCCTCCTCCTCGTCCTCCCTTGGCCGCCACCACCTTATACCTCCATTCTTTACCCAGGGAGGGCAAGAAATCCCAAGATGAGTCTTTCTGTCTGACATATTCAGTTGAGGTAGGACCAAGTCCCTCATCCCAGTATCAAGGCTGAGTAAGGTGTTCCTCTGTAGGGAATGGGCTCCAAGAAGCCAGTTCATGTACCGGGAATATACTCTGGTTCTACTGCAAGAGGCTCCACACACTGCCCATGCCATTAGACTGTTGCCTACATTTAGAGGGTTTAGTTCCTTTCCATGAAGGTTCCTCAGCTGTTGTTTCAGAGTCAGTGAGCTCCCATTAGCTCCAGTCAGCCATCTCTGTAGGTCTCCTCCTCATGATCCCAATCCCTTTGCTCATATGCTCTCTCTTCCCTCTCTTCAGCTGGTCCTGGAGCTCGACCTCGTGTTTAGCTATGGATCTCTGCTTCTGCCTCCATCAATTGCTAGATGAAGGTATAATAAAATTACAGTGGACATTCATTTGATTATAGGTGAAGTCCCTTTTAGGCACCCTCTCCACTATTGGTTGGAGTACTAGCCAGAGACATCTTGAGGGCTCTTGGGTGTTACCCTAGTACCAGGTTTCTCTCTAACCCCACAGTGGCTCCCTCTATCAAGATACATATTTCACCACCTCATTCTCTCATGATCTCTTCCCATCTTCCCTTGCTCACCTTTTCAGTCCCATGATTAAAGGCTTATACCATCATGCTCAGTTTACAATTAATTTTTTTATTGTTTGAAATCCTTAATTTCATTTTTACTATCACAATACAGAGATAAATACCTTAATGTATAATGTTCCCCCTTTATTCTTTTCTTAGAATAAATATTTAAGAATAAAGTTACCTGACCAAAGGAGGCATGTCTATTCTTTAAGCTATGAAAAATAGCATCTTGGTAAAAATGTATTGGGTTGGGGTTAAACAAATGGTCTATCATGAGGAAGGTCCAGGATCCATTCCCAGCAAGACACACACATACACACACACACACACACACACACACACACACACACACACACACACACACAGAGAGAGAGAGAGAGAGAGAGAGAGAGAGAGAGAGAGAGAGAGAGAGAGAGAGAGAGAATGAGAATATTGTAAACAATAATTCTATGTATTAATAAAACTGTCATAATATAAATTATGGGGATTCAGATGTATAAATCAACAACTCTGTAAAGTGCAATTAAGAACAATAAAAGGTGCCACAGTTCCACAGTTATACTACCTTAAAGGTCGTCAGTTTCATTATTACTAATATTTGCCTCTATTATATGTATAAGAATATGACGGGTTAATTTTCAATATTTTTTATTAGTTCTTACCCCTCTGGTATAAATTATATATAAATGTTCTTTTCCCATTACAGTATCAAGATACAAAAAGAATCTTAAGAGCTTTTTGTAAATTATATTTATTGCTTATGCTTCATATTCATTTATTTTCATAGAAAAGGTGCCTCTGTCTGGCCTTTGCCTTTGTACATTTATGACTATTGTTATTCCTTTGTAAAATAGTGAAGCAGGAGCAGAGTGTTCTGCTTCAGACCAGTTACAATGCTGGAATATGCTTCATACAAATGAATACAAAAGGATTCACACAAATTTAGGAAGAATATAATATAAAATGTATTTCAGTAAACCGGACAAATATTTATTGATCACTTGTGGATATTAAACTGGAGTTATGAGTGCAATGATGGATAATGTTTCTAGTTCTCAATTATTTAACAACCCCTAAATTACTTCATAATCCAGACAAGATATATAAATAAAACTTCAGTACTGTAATATATAATTGAATAGAATCAAACACAGAGTTCTTTGGGGATAGGACTGAATCAAAATATTTATAAAGCTAAGCAATGAAAGAATTATAATGCTTTCAAGTGTGAAATCAAAATAGTAATACAAATGAACGAGGGAGTGAACCAATAGGAAGTTGGGCAAATGACTGAAGTTTTTCCCTTTGAAATGCCACCTTTGATCACTGCCTTCTTTAACTCTTGAAAATGCCTCATGGTGTAATGTAATAAAGTCTGTTTTCAACATTACACTCTTTATCTTGTTTGAATTCCCTTGACAGAGCTTATGAGGAGATCAGAAAGAGAACCCAGCAACATATTTGACACTATTTCCCTAAACTGAATATGCATGTATTCTATGCTCCAGTTGTTCCATTCTGAGGTATTAAGCTGTCATTTTAGTAGACAAAAAGGTCAGATATAGAAAATTTATATTATTCAGCCTAATATATAGCTGAATGAATGCACGTCTATGCTTGTCAAAACCTAGAAGTACCATTTGTAAGAGTCTAAAATTGGGAAGGACCCAAATGCCCATCAGGATCAGAGTAAGCAAATAAGAAATATGTAATAATGAACAAATTATGGCTATGTTTCTCACAAACATAAACAAAACAACAGAACATGCTTTATGAACCCAATTATATATAAGAGTATGTACTATGTGACATTTTCTGGGGTGCTCTAAAGAAGTGTATCTATTTGCAACCCAGGCTAAAATGGCACTGATAGGCCAAAGAAAGGATTCCACTTAGGTTCACATCAATGAGCATGGAAAAGTTAAAGGCAGTTATCCAAGTCCCATCCCCAGTGGATCTGACTTGAGAAAATCAGCATCATTGAAAAAATTTCACCTTCCTTCTCTTATGGGCAGCTGGGGCATGAGAGAATGGTGACTAGTGTCTCGGGTCCCTCCCCCTTCACTAGGGAATGTTAATAGTCTCATTAACTTTACCATAGAGTTATTATCCACTGTATTTTTCTGCTTGTTTTGGTGCCATGACTGAATGGTAAAGTTCCATAGATTAACACAGCAACTCTGTTATGTGATGGTGGTTGTAATGTCAAACCAGGAGGAAATAGATATTGTATAGTATATTTTACCAATAAATCTTTAAAAATGAACAGAAATATAAATTCCAAGTAATTTCTGACTTTTGTTCTAAATAATAACTACTTAGATCTTTTAAAAAGGAAATTCTGAGTATTGAGTTCTTTAAAAGACATATTTCCTCTGTTTTGAAGCCATTATTGATATTCTTAGGCAGTCTCATACTTGTTAAATAAAAGCAGGTGAAAGACTAGACTTGTTGTGATGTCCTGGACTCCCTGTAAAGTATGAGAAAGAACCTTTGTGCTTTGTTTTTTTTTTTTTTTGCTGCTGGGATGGAACCTCATGACTTTGTCTATATTAAACAAATCCTTCAGTACTCAGCCAGCCACCTGTATCTCTGGAGCAGAGTTTTCCAGCGCAAATTGTAGACAGCAAGGAAAGCAAATAGGGATCAGACAGTTTGGGTAGAAAGTTTAGCATCACAGACAGCACAGAAGTGTAGTTGAGAAAACAACAAACTCCAAAATAGCTCCCCTGGGAATCTGAAGAGAGAGTTTGAAGAGTGGCCGGTGAGTGGTTAGTGTTAGAGTCTTTGGCAGAGGTCTACAGGAATGGTCCTGAAGTGGCATTGTTGCTGCAATCACACTCTGGCCTCTCAGTTCCCTGGTCTTTGTAACTCCTGTTAAATGATTTCAGATAAGTGCAGTGTGGAAGTCAGTGTAGTATCTTACAGAATGAGATGAGATACTCTCAGAAGGTGAGAGTGGGCAATGAGCAAAAGAGCCATTTATTGAAAAGAAGGAAAACACTCTCGTGGGATAGACTCCTTCCAGAGAGACCACTGTGCTGGCCTACATGCTTAGTCAAGGTTCATCCTGTTTTCCCAAGGTATTCTAGAACACATAGCTTTTCTGAGGGGCACTTTCTTCAGGCACCTGGCAGGCTCATTTAGATGAGTTCTCATATGGTTTTGTTCTTTACCAGAAAGTCTCCCATGGTTAGAGCATAATCTCAGCATCTTTTTAGTTTAGAATCTCATGTCTATACCCAGGGCCAAAGATACAACTCAGATCCTGTTCTTCTGATCAAAATGATGTAACAAAGCTGGCTTAAAAGAATTAAATAAAAAATAAAATAAATTTATAAAAACAGTCATATTTACCTGGAAGAAATTACTTTCTCTTAAAAAAGACATGAGGTTGAAGAGGTTGCTTGGCAATTAAAAGTATTTGCCAGTTTTGCATAGGACTGGGGTTCCGTTTTCAATACCTACATGGTGGCTCATAACCACCTGTAACTTCAGTTTTAGATCACATGATGCCTTCTGCACTGGTACCAGGCTCACATATGATATACATTTATCCAGGCAAACACTTGTGTGTGTGTGGGGGGGGATCATATGACAACTTGTGGGAGTTTACTGTTCTTTTCTACATTGTTGTAGCAGGATCTTTCATGTCTCTGTTACTATACTGCATACCTTAGGCTAGCTGGCACTGGCCTGAGAGCTTTTGGCTAATTATCTCATCTCTCATCTTGATGCAGAAGTGCTAGGATGGCAGATGAACATCATTTTATCTGGCCTTTATACTTGGGTTGTAGGGACTGAACTCCGGCTAAGTTGTTGGACTGGTACTGTTAGCTCTTTTACTAGCTTAGCCATTGCCCTGGCTTGCAGCTTTTCCATTGGTGGGCACCAACAAATCCCTATTAGCTCTACTTTTCTCTCTTTCATGTAGTATTTTAAATCTTAGGCAATAGCAATTTTGATGCTTCTTTCCTGCTTTCACATGGCATTTTAAATTGTAAGAAGAGGCAATTGAGATAGTTCCCCATTCCCTAAATTAATGTTTCATCCATGAAACAGGAGGTGGGGCCCAAAACTGATTAGGGAGGAAGGATCAAGCTCTAATGAGCTATTTTCTAACTAGCTATCTAGTATTACAATTCTGAACCTTGATGTGTTCTTGTAGGCATCTGTGAACAACTTCGTAATTGGAATTGAATTGTTGACATGATTTGGGTTCTGTTTAATAAGCACTTAGCTAATGGTAGTGTGAGAACATTTGGAGAAAGATGAGGCTAAAGTCAGGGGGTTCAGATATGAGGCTGTTGCAGTCATCCTTAGGAGGTAGAACATACTGACAGTTTTGAGAGACAAATGAAGATCAAGTGAGAATCATCAAGACAGAATTGTTCTGACAAGAGTTGGAAATTAATAACTCTGGAATTGATATATGAACATGGTCATTTTTTTTCTGGGAAAAGATGATAGGGCTCTTCATTTTTGACAATAAAAACGTTTAGTTTTCTTTCTCTCTTTCCCTCTTTAACACCTTACTATAAATGTATACATCAGGACATGGGGCTGTGATAAAAAGGGAAAAAAAACCCTTTCTAGCTGCTTCCTCTTGCTTCTTAGAAAATCCAAGGACATATTTTACAGTGGAAGATTATGAAGGTCATTTTATGCACTAATGTATAAACTTCTTGCTCTTGCCAAATGAAGCAGAGGGCAGAGGGAGGACATAGGTAATTTACTTGGCTAGTCTTCTGTTAATGACATTGTGGAAAATGAAAAAAGGGATGTACATATATGTACTGTTATATATAATCTATGCATCTGTGTGATTATATACATATAGAAACACACACATGCATGTGATATAAATGCCTCATACTCCAGAAAGCTATGGGAGATCTCTGAGATTCTAGATAAAGAGGTTATTCAGGTATACAATGAATAGTAAAATTTTATAAAAATTCCCTCTTTTTCAGAGTTATATTTAGAAAGGAGAGGATGAAGAGGTTATATTCCCTCCTCAAATTACCTCATTGCTTTTTCTTCCTTTTAATTTAGGTTTCTACATACAGGAACCCTGCAATAATCAATCCTAATTAAGAACCAGTCATGCAACCCTTCAGTTAAAGAAACAATTTTGACTCTGACTAGGGTATCATTTTGTCAGAAATTGCCTCTATGGCTTTTGGAATTATATTACTATAAGTGTGATGGTGACCACCACCTCCTGCTTGTCCACAGAAAATGTCCTGGTCTTCTGTCACCTGTTGAGAACCTACAATATAGTATGAAGTTTCCGGCCTATCTGGCCAGAACACAATCCCACTACATTTTCCCTTTATTTCTTTTTAAAGCAAAAGCCACAAATCTAACTTCCTTTGTATATTTTTTTTAATTATTATCTATAACAACTTGTAACCAACACTGTAAACAAAGACAAACATCCATAATCAATTTTTTTGGGAATGTGAGCATCATTCCCGAGGTTATTTCCTGATGAATGGGGGTTCTGGAAATCCCATGGGGACTCAAAGAAAAATTTAGGATTATGGACAAGTCCTTAGTAAGATAGTCTGTAAGGCTGGGTCATCTCAGCCAGGATCCTTGAAGTTGTTTTGGATGAAGAGCTCAGAGGAAACTGTAACAGAGCTACTCTGAAATGCTGGATAATCTGGACCATCCATTTCCATAGAGACTTTTTATGGGAGTCTTCCTTGATCAAACCTTAGTTTCTTTAACCAGAAATAAATCCACAGCCTCTTGTTTTCTGTGCAAATAAAAAAGAAAGCCTCTTCTCCAAAGTAGCATATCTTTTGATTTCAATTTTCAAGTCAACCCATTTACAAAATAAATAGGTTGGATTAATCTAGCAGCATTTACAATCAAATGGCTTTTAGCAGCTTTAACTATTTCATTTTCAGTCCAAAACCTTAAAGACAAGACAATAACATACAGTATCCAGACACCCTTTATATTTTCCGTCTTTACAAGGCTTTTTTTTTTTACTCTATTTCTCTTTTAAGAACTTTTTTTTTCTTTTCTCAAACCTACATATATTTATAAACACACTCTAAGCCATTTAGAGTTTTTAAAAATCTGTCTTTACTATATATCTCTTATTTATCTTTTTCTATTTCTGACCACACCTTTGCTTGGGTATGGTGGCTGAGTCCATCAAGCTCCCTCTATTTCTTTCTGTTGCTGACCACACATTTAATTTGACAAGGTGTGGCTAAAGATTAAGGGCTTGGCTAGGATGGTTGGCTGGCTCCACCCAGCTCCTAGTCTAGCTTCATAGGATTTATCTTTTTAGCCTAGGTACTCTAGGTACTGGTAAGATCCACATTACCACTAGAGAGAAATTTAGGGTCCATATAATCATCAGGTAAAGCACTGCCATCTGCTGCTCATGAACTCCATTTAAGTATTTGGCAGCAGGGCCTCTTAAAAGACTCACAAGTGTCTTGGTGATAGCAGTGAATCAGGAAGCTTCTCTTTAAAAAGTCACATATCTGCTTGCCTCCAGCAAACAAAGCAGACCCAAGAAAATGCTGCTACTAAGAAGCTGTCTTTGACTCTGTTCCCTTTTTGTCTGTATAAACAGAAACCTTAAATCCATCATATGCAGTTTGTTGCTTACATCTAGGCTCCTGTGAGACCTCAGGAACCAGCCATTTTGCAGTTTAAGTTGCATAGCAAATGCCACCATTTTACATTCAAACCTACAGGCCACTCCAGGGAATCTCTGAACCAAGGCTCAAGTTTTGAAACACAATTCAAAAGCTGTTTTGGGCTCTGATTCTGTGCTCTAGAACCCTTTTTAATCGTTATCCAGCTTTATGTGGGTGTATATCATCCACATTGGGCCGCCATTTGTAGTATGAAGTTTCTGGCCTATCTGGCCTGTGGTCCAGACCTGAAGTCCCACAGTCCCGCAGAGACACACAGATGCTTGTATTAATTTTATGCTGATCAGCCTATGGCTGTGGCATATTGCTAGCTAGCTCTTCCTCTCAAACTAACCCGATTCTTATCCTGTTCAGCCACATGGCTTGGTACCTTTTCTCTGAGCAGCATAATTGTTCTCTCGTGTCTCTGCTCTGCTCTACCTCTTCCCAGAGTTTTCTTAGTCTGCTAGTTCACCCACACTTCCTTTCTTCCTTCAGCCAATCAGCATTTTTATTAAACCAGTAGACAAGACTGTTGTAGAGAGTTCGCGGGTCCGGGGCAGCCAGAGATCTGGGACCCACAGCCGCCGGGACTGCTTATCTGTGCCCGCCGCCGCCCGGGTCTCCAGAAATGACTCAGACGCTTCTATTTACTTTAGGCTGTTTGGCCTATGGCTCAGGCACATTGCTAGCTAGCTCTTATATCTTAAATCAACCCATTTCTATTAATCTGCGGGCCACGTGGCCCGCGTGGCTCACCCGTGTCTCTTTACATGTTGCTCTTTCGGCGGCTTCCGCGCGGTCTGCCTCTAACTCCGCCCTGCTTCTCTTACCTGAACTGACTCTCCTCCCACCTTTTTTATGGTGCCTGCCATGACCCATCAAACAGCTCCTTTATTTAAAGATACAGCACACACAAATGCATTCCCACATTTCCCCCTTTCTCTCTAATCAAAAAGGAAGGTTTCAATTTTATCATAGCAAAATTACATATAACAAAATAGTTATCAGGCAAGAATTATATTTATAATATCTAGTCTATTTGTATTTAGTAAAATTAAAGAAAATATTCTATCATCTATCTTATCTTTATGAATCTAAAGTTTTATATCTAATATATCTTTTAAATGACTAAGAAAAACTGTACATATAACTATCTAATCTTTAACTACATCAAAGACCACAGAAGGATATAATATTTACCCAAGTAAACCAGAAGTGCAAACGACTTCTAAAATCTAGAAAGGACAGAGATGACACCTATCTGCCTGGACAGTCACCCAAAGTTCTTTTATAAAGTTGGGGCATTCATCTTCAGCCTATAGGCCCAAAGTCTCTTTTCATTTTAGTGAAGCAGGAAATCCGCTCTGCCCATTTTGGCACAGTTCATCCGTTGTTTCTCCTTGAGTCTTGAAGAATGTCTGACAGTTTTCTCTGTAAAGCAGGAACCCGAATGATGATCTTGGCTTGCTCTGCCAAAGTCTAGAGGTCATCTTTTTATGGAACCTGCATGTCTAGTTTAAACACCATATTGTCAAGCAGTCAATATAAAAACAGTTTCTTCTCTAGTGGCTCACCATCACCACAAATAGATGAGATTTTATATGGAGTTTCTTCAATGCCCACCTTCTTGTTGAAGTAAATTAGTGCTGCCAGGAACAGACCTGTCTCACTGTCCAGAAAAGTCTAAGCTCTTAAAACATTTTAAATGCCATATTTTGTAGGTCTTAGAAGTATTTGAAGATTATCTATTTAATTGAAATATATCTTTGTATACCTAAAAATCTTAACTAACCTAACTATAAGTTTGATTATCAAAAGTGACTATTAACCTTTATTTCTTAATTATACACTATAATTTTAAAACAGTTACATGAACATCATATCTTAAACAAGAATAGAAAAACACATACAGCATAATAAAATTGACTTTAAATTTGTATCAATAAACTAAAATCTATACCAATGTAAAGCAGTTTGAGATTAACAGCTGATTACCTGTAAATTTAATAATCTAATTTTTTAAAAAAGCATTCACATACCATATCCCCCGTTTTTTTTTTTTTTTTTTTTTTTTTTTTTTTTTTTTTTTTTTTTTTTTTTTTTTAAGAAAGAGATTGACTATGACCATTAACCATTTATAATGAAAACAAACATTTAGAAACAATATTTGGGGAATTTGGGCGAAGTTATCTATTATTACTTTTTGCTGATTAAGGGGCGTTGAAAATCTCATGGATTGTTGAGACTGGATCATAATCTGTAGCCATGAAGCTGATCTGGCCATCTCTTCTCATCAGAGGTTTTTTCAGGGGGTCTTGGTTGATGAAACCATATTTGCCTGGAAGCAATCCACAGGTTCTCATCTGTGGAAACAGAAACAGAACTTTTCCAAAGCAATAAATCTTTAGACATAAATTTCAAAATCAAAATACCTTTAAAATATACATTCTTGTTTAACTTAGTAGCCTTTGCAATCCATTGTCTTTTTGCAGTTAGCTCATTAACAGTTAAAAAATTAAAAGAAAACACAATAACAACTAAAATCTAGATTTTGTGTCTATTTTTCATCTTTATGTGGCTTATTATCTTTTTATTACTTTATTTCTCGCTTTAAAAACTTTTCTTAACCTCTTTCTTTTTTCTCTGAAGCCTATGTACCTTTTACAATCATTGTAACCCGTTTACAGGTTTTCTTTTTATCTGAATCTGTTTTATTGTGAATCCTTAATCATCTTCTAACCTTAAGAGCTTTTAAAATACATTCTCCAAAAAGAAACACAGTTTTTGCAAATTAGGCTGAATCACTAAGTTTTCTTAAACGGACCATGTATTTATTTGTGGCCAGTAAACAGAGCACACCCTGGAAAATATTGCTACTAAGAAACCGTCTTTGTTTCCTTTTTGTTCAAAATAGGCAGAAATCTAAAATCGATCACATGCTACTTAGTCTTCTGTGAGACTTGTTGCAGCTGCAGCTCACACTGCCTGCCACCAGCCCGCCGCCGGCGCCATTTTGAATGTGACCCGGACCATGCTTTATTTGTACAAAGACCCGCTCCACACACACAATTTGGAAGCTGCCCTGGCTCAATTTCTGTGATCTAGAACCCTTTCTAATCTTTTTCAGGCTCTAAGTGGATAATCGCCCCACGTTGGGCGCCATCTGTTGTAGAGAGTTCGCGGGTCCGGGGCAGCCAGAGATCTGGGACCCACAGCTGCCGGGACTGCTTATCTGTGCCCGCCGCCGCCCGGGTCTCCAGAAATGACTCAGACGCTTCTATTTACTTTAGGCTGTTTGGCCTATGGCTCAGGCACATTGCTAGCTAGCTCTTATATCTTAAATCAACCCATTTCTATTAATCTGCGGGCCACGTGGCCCGCGTGGCTCACCCGTGTCTCTTTACATGTTGCTCTTTCGGCGGCTTCCGCGCGGTCTGCCTCTAACTCCGCCCTGCTTCTCTTACCTGAACTGACTCTCCTCCCTCCTTTTTATGGTGCCTGCCATGACCCATCAAACAGCTCCTTTATTTAAAGATACAGCACACACAAATGCATTCCCACACAAGACAATTATTTACAACAGAACAAAACACAATCCCACTACATTACACTATTTTTAGCCATCTCTGGAAAAGGTAATTACACAAAAGCCCTCTGAAACCCATTTCCACATTTGTTCAAGAAGTTCTTTGATCTTATGTAAATCTCTCAAGCTGTAGTTAAGCCCTTGGTATGCCTTTGGCCAGATGGGCAAACAGGCAACCAGACTTCCTCTCTCCAGAAGAGTCCTTTCTGTACCTGAAAACAATTATCTCATCATCATCATCATCATCATCATCATCATCATCATCATGACTCTCTCCCTCCTGTTCTCCAGGCTGATTTTTTCATCTTTAGTGCTATCAACATCTCCCTTTGTGTCTCCCTCTTCCTCCCCCTCCCCATCCTGTGGGAACAAATATGAGTGCATGCCAGAGAATAACCTTTGCTATTGTTCTTCTGGAGTTTTCCATCTTGTTTATTTGAACCAGGATCTTTCATTGGTACCCAGCACTGGAAGTTTAGCTAGGCATAGTGGCCAGTGAACCCCAGGTATCCACTTGTCTCTGCTTCCCTAGAATTGGGATTATAAGCCCAGGGTTTATGTGGGAAACACTATTTAGCCACATACTTCCTTAGCAAACATTTTGCTATTGATTATTTTCCCTATGTCCTCCCTTTTATTGACCTTTCTTTTTCTTTTAACTATGGCCAACCACTTTTCAGAATTGGATTAAGTTCAATATAAAGGGCATATCTGTTCCTTATATTCAAGTGGGACAAGTATCTGGAAAAGCAACGAACAGATTGGAAGCAGGTACTGATTGTCCACAGCTGTGGAGTAAAGTTGAAAACAATTAAGTCACATGTCCGAAAGTTGAGTTCTACCATGAAAGGTAGAAACCTTAAAAATAAAGGCCAAGTACAAACACCTTGCCACTGGGAAATCCTGAGAAGCATGGATATGGGCTTGGTAGTGAGCAACTACCATCTTTAAAGGAATATCAGTCTTATTGCTCTGTAATAAGAAGGAGCAGACATGTTGCTAACAGTTGAAGAACAGGCCAGTATGCTTTTTTATCTTGTCCAGTAGAGACAAAATTCCTTCATGGCAGGAAACCCAGGCCTCCTTTCTTCCAGCACCAAATTGGAAGAATTTAGAGTAAGTAGATGTACCAAACCTAGGCATCCTGTGCATCTGTACCATGTAAGCCTTTTGGGCTTGGAATCATCTTTATTGCCTCTCCATTGCCTTGATTTCCAAACTGTGACTCTTCAATGTCTCCCTTATGCTCATTCTTATTGGCTTCTATTTTCTCTAGTCAGACTTGAATAATCTCAGTCTTTGATTGTGAATTGGTTCCTAATAGACCTTTCCAATTCTTGTCCCAGTTTACCAATCTCTGTTGCTCTTTTATTTTTTTACTCAGTTGTTTTAAATTGCCTTTAGGAAAGACTTATAATTCTTATTAAACCATCCAGCCCTCCAATATGTGGCCAGTAAAAATGATTTTGCTGACTGTATCTCACAGTTTCCTTGAGCCTTCTACTGTGGCTAGTAAATTGCCCTTTCCATGTGTGTTTTTGTTTAGCATCATTTCATTGATTTAGAAGGCTATGTGATCTCTTCTCTGCTTATTTACATTTGTTTTTAAAATGTAGATCCAAGGGGTGGCTGTGGCTCAGTGGCAAAGTGTTTGGCTAGTGCAATCTGTATTTGATCTCTAGCACAAGAAAACAACAACAACAAAATGCAAGTCAATTGGCCTAGCACTTAGTGTAGTAGTAGAACCCTTGCATAGCAGGGGCTAAGCCTTTCCTAGAGCTTTCATAGTATTTTCTTTTGTGTTCTTTTGTTGAATATGTACTGTACCAGGCTATTCCATTTTTTAAAAAGATATTATTACTTTATGTGTGTGGGTATGTATATAGGTATAAGCAATAAGAGTATTGGTGCCCGTGGAGACATCAGATTCCCCGGAACTGGTATTATAAGCAGTTGTCACCAAACATGAATTCTGGGGACTGAGCTTAAACCCTTTGTAAGAATAGTCTGTTTTCTTTAACTGCCCTCTCTCCTGCCCCGTGGGTTCTTAAAAGACATTTTTTTGATTAGAGTTTTACTTTAAATATTTTGATGGCAATGGTTTTACAGAGCTAAAGCATTGTTCCACACAACCTACTATCTTGAAGGCACTGAGTTTGCAATGTCTATAGTTTATAATAAGCTGCATAGTGTTTCTCAGTATACTTCAAGGTGAAGATTGCTTTCTTATTTTTTCATTGTACAAAATTATATGTATACCATTCATCGACTACATTTTAAGAAATACTGTAATGGCCAAAATCTTATGAATTTGCTAAAACTTTACAATAATATGCATTTTGAGTATCACCTACATGTAGTTTGAAATAAGATGTTTTATTTGTAATCATTTAAAAATATTTTTATAAAAAATGCCTTTTCTGTCCATATATCCCCCTGCTCCCCCTCCCTTCCTTCCTCCCAATCCCTCCCAGTCAGCCTTCAGCCTCTCCCCTCCCCATCTACCCATCTCCTCCCCCAAAAGGGCAAAAGTTCTAAGGTGGGTTATTTCAGTGTGGCACACCCACTTCAGGCAAGTCCCATTTCCTCATCCTAAAGTCAATACTGGGTTAGGCGCTTCTCTGCAGGTAATGGGCTCCAAGGTGCCAGCCTACATGCAGGAACACAATCTGATCCCACCCCTCGAGGATCCACATACTGCCCATGCCAGTTGACAGTGCCTACCTTTGGTAGGCCTAGCTCATTTTCCTGATGGATTTCCAGTGGCTGTTCTTGATTCAGTGAGCTCCCAAGAGCTCCAGCCAGCCACCACTGTGGAAATTTTCCTCATAATCTCTATCCCCTTGCTCATACAGACTTTCCTCCTCTGCTCTCAGCTGGACCAGGAGCTTGGTCTATTGCTCAGCCATGGATCTCTGCCTCTATCTCTAATTCAACATTGGATGTAGGTGCTGTGATGACACTTAGGGTGGTTACTTATTTGATTATAGGAGAAATCCTGTTTAGGTACTCCCTCCACTATTGGCTAGAGACATAGCCAGATTTGATTTACAAATACTTATTTCCAGAGAGCTTTTGTTAACCTTGTCCATAAGCGTGGCTCCTCATATGTTCGTTTATACTATTTGGATATATCAGTATTATTACTAGAACTATCATGGTAATTAAATGACTTATCACATATATGGTTCATGGCACACAGTTTGCCATTTAAGTGATTTTGATATTGCCTTTCCTCACTCCATCTTCAGCTAATGTAGAAGTTGTGAAAGTTATAGTGCTCTAGGTCATTTAAATCAGTTTGGCCAGAGCTTGGAGTAATAACATCAGACAAAAATAAAAATAAAAAATAAAAAACCAGGGCTCTGAGGGTATAGGAAACCTAGGGCAACAGTTAGTTCTAAGGCATTTGTTTATTATTTGTAATTTTTAAATTAAAGAATATTCACATTTAGGTTTATTTATTTATTTCAATTTGTGTACAAGCCCTTTTTTGTTTATTTTTTCATTTTATATACCAACTACCATTCCCCCTCCCTCTCGTCATCCTGTCCCCTCACCCCCTTCATCTACTCCTCAGAGAGGTTAAGGCCTTCCATGGGGAATTAACAAAGTCTCCAATATCAAGTTGAGGCAGAACCAAGCCCCTCCTTGCTTCATCAAAGCTGAGGAAGGTATCCCATCAAAACTAATGGGCTTTTAAAAAAGCCAGTTCACACATCAGAGATGAATCCTGCCTCACTGTCAGGGGCTCCACAACCAGATCAAGCCATACAATGCTCACCAACATTCAGCCTAACTCAGTCCCATGCAGATTCCCCAGCTGTCAATCCAGTGTCTGTGAGCTTTCAGTAGCTCCAGTCAGCTGTCTCTGAGGGTTTCCTCATCATGGCCTTGACCCCTTTGCTCATATGATCTCTCTTTGATGTACTAAGCACTCAGCCTAGTGCTTAACTGTGGATTTCTGCATGTGCTTCCATCATTGGACAGAGGTTCTATGATGACAGTTAGGGTGGTCATCAATCTGATTACAGTGGAAGGCCAGTTAAGGCACCCTCTCCGCTATTTCTAGTAGTCTTAGATGGGGTCACTTTTATGGATTTTGAAAAATTCCTCTGCACCAGGTTTCTGCCTGACCCCATAATGGCTCCTCTATCAAGGTATCTCTCTCATTGTGTGCTACCTCCCACCCCCCATCCTTTCTCCAACTTGACCATTCAAAACCCTCATGTTCCCACCCCCATTTCCTCCCCTCTACCCTCCTTCCAGTTTACCCAGGAGATCTTATCTATTTTTTATTTCTAGGGCAATTCATACATGTTCTTAGGGTCTTCCTTATTACCTAGCTTCTCTGGCATTGTGTATTGTAGCCTGATTATTCTTTGCTTTACATCTAATATCCACTTATGACTGAGTACATGCCATGTTTGTCTTTCTGGGTCTGGATTATCTCTCTCAGGATGATTTTTTTTTTACTTCTATCCATCCATTTGCCTGAGATTTTCATGATGTTACTTTTTTTCACAGCTATCTATTACTCCATGTAAGTGTAAATGTACCACATTTAAAAAAAAATAAGTTCTTTGGTTGAGGAGCATCTAGGTTGTTTCTAGGTTCTAGCTACTATGACTAATGCTGCTATGAACATAGTTGAGGAAGTATCCTTGTGGTATGATTGAACATCCTTTGTGTATATGCCTAAGAGAAGTACTGCTTGGTCTTGAGATAGATGGATTCATGTTTATCTGAGAGGTTGCCATACTGATTTCCAAAGTGGCTGTACAAGTTTACATTTCCACCAGCAATAGGGGAGTGTTCATTCCCCTTGCTCCGCATCCCCTCCAACATAAGCTGTCATCAGTGTTTTTGCTTTTAGCCATTCCGATAGGTATAAGACAGTATTTCAGAGTCATTTTGATTTGCATTTCTCCAATAGCTAAGGATACTGAACACTTCCTTAAATGTCTTTTGGCCATTGAAGATTCTTCTGTTGAGAATTCTGTTTAGGCCTGTACCCTATTTTTTAAATTGGATTGCTTGGTATTTTGATGTCTAGTTTCTTGAGTTCTTTATGTATTTTGGAGATCAACCCTCTGTCAGATGAGGAGTTATTGAAGACCTTTTCCCATTTGCAGGCTTCTGTTTTGTTTTATTGACTATGTCCTTTGCTTTACAGAAGCCTTTCAGTTCCAGGAGGTCCCAGTTATTAATCGTTGCACTCAGTGTCTGTGCTACTGGTGTTATATTTGGAAGTGGTTTCCTGTTCCAATGTGTTTAAGGCTATTTCCCACTTTCTTTTCTATCAGGTTCCATGTAATTGAGGTCTTGAGTTATGTGCAGGGTGATAGAATGGATCTATTTGCATTCCTCTACATGTTGACATCCAGTTATTCCAGCACCATTTGTTGAAGATGATATCTTTTTTCCATTGTACAGTTTTTGTTTCTTTGTCAAAAATCAGGTGTTTATAGGTGTGTGAATTAACGCCAGGGTCTTCAGTTTGATTCCATTGGTCCACATGTCTGTTTTTATGCCAATACCAAACTGTTTCTATTTCTATAGCTCTATAGCAGACCTTGAGGTCAGGGATGGTGATGCCTCCAGAAGTTCCTTTATTGAAAAGGATTGTTTTGGCTATCCTGAGTGTTTTGTTTTTCTATATGAAGTTGAGTATTGTACTTTGGAACTCCGGGAAAAATTATGTTGGGATTTTGATGGGGATTGTACTGAATATGTACATTGTTTTTGGTAAGATTGAGATTTTTACTATGTTCATTATACCTATCCAAGGTCATTGGAGATCTTTCCATTTTCTTATATCTTCCTCAATATCTTTTTTCAGAGACTTGTTCTTTTCATACAGGACAGGTCTTTAACTTCTTTGGTTAGAGTTACTTCAAGGTATTTTGTATTATTTGTGACTATTTTAAAGGGTGATGTTTCTCTGATTTCTTTTTTCAGCACATTATCATTTGTATATAGGAGAGCTACTGATTTTTTTGAGTTAATCTTATATTTTGCGACTGCACTAAAAGTATTTATTAGCTGGATGAATCCCCCAGTAGAATTTTGGTCACTTCGCAGATGTGACTTTGGTCACTGTCATCTCATCTGCAAATAGTGAAAGCTTGACTTCTTTTCCTGTTTGTATCCCTTTGATTTCTTTCTCTTTGTCTTTCTCTAGCTAGAACTTCAAATACTATATTGATTAGATATGGAAAGAGTAGACAGTCTTGTCTTGTTCCTGCTTTTAGTGAAATTGCTTTGATTTACTCTCTCTTTAGTTTGATGTTGGCTGTTGCCTTGCTATATATTGCCTTTATTATGTTTATGTATAATCTTCATATCCCTGATCTCCCCAAGACTTTTTATCATGAAGTTGTGTTAGATTTTGTCATAGGCCTTTTCTGGATCTAATGAGAGGATCGTATGTTTTTTTTCTTTCAGTTTGCTTATATAATGAATTACATTGACAGATTTTCATATGTTGAACCACCCTTGAATCTCTGGGATGAAGGCTACTTGACTGTGGTAGATGATATTTTTTATGTGTCCTTGGATTTTGTTTGCCTGTATTTCACTGAGTATTTTACAACAATGTTAACAAGGGAGATTGGTCTATAATTCTCTTTCTTTGTTGCATCTTTGTGTAGTTGGAATATTAGGGTAACTGTAGCCTTAGGAAAAGAATTTAGCAATGTTTCTTCTGTTTCTATTGTGTGGAGCAATTTGAGGAGGAATGGTATTAGTTCTTCTTTGAAATTCTCATAGAATTCTGTACTAAAACCATCTGGTCCTGGGATTTCTTTGCTTGAGGGACTTTTAATAACTGCTTCTATTTCATCAGGAGTTATAGGTCTATTTAAGTCATTTATCTGGTCTTGATTTGATTTTAGTATGTGATATCTATGCAGGAAATTGTCAATTTCTATTCATTTTTTTCTCAGTTTTGTGGAGTATAGGTTTTTGAAGTATGATGTATTGATTCTCTGAATTTCTTTAGTGTCTGTCATTATGTCCCACTTTTCATTTCTGATTTTGTTAATTTGAGTGGTCTCTCTCTGCCTTTTGGTTAGTTTGAATAAGAGTTTGTCTATCTTGTTGATTTTCTTGACAAACCAAGTCTCTTTTATTGATTCTTTTTATTGCTCTTTTCATTTGTATTTCATTGATTTCAGTCCACAATTTGATTATTTCCTGCTGTCTATTCCTTCTGAGTGAGTTTTCTTCCTTTTAGTAGAGCTTTCAGGTGTGCTGTTATGTAGTTTGTGTGAGATTTCTCAAAATTCATTATGTAGGCACCAGTACTATGGCCTTTCCTCTTAGCACTGCTTTCATAGTGTCCCATAAATTTTAGTATGTTGTGCCTTCATTTTCATTGAATTGTAGATTCTTTAATTTCTTTATTTCTTTTGACCCAGTGGTAATTATGTTGAGTGTTGTTCATTTGTTCAGTTTCTGCAATTTGTGTTGTTGTTGAATTCTAACCTTGAGACATGGTGATCCATTAAGGTATAGAGAATTATTCCAATTTTTTTTTTTGTACCTGTTGTTTCTGAGTATGTGGTCAATTTTAGAGAAGTGTTGCTGGGTTCTAACAGTTACCTTGGAAGAGGGTGTGAGAACGCACAGAGTCAAGGCCACAGATCTCAAGAGACAGTTGAAAAGCAAGGGACTAATTTATTCAACAAGGCAGGGAGATTTGGATACCCTCCTCCCAGCACCCAGGCTGTGTCACAATCTGGTGATATTGCATGGCCACCCCTCATTGGCTAGACAGGATCAGGAGATCTGACAGCATCTGTTGCTGGGCACATTCTGAGCAGTCAGGAATGTTGGACAATGGCTGTTGCTTAGGCCCTCAGGCAGACTCCAGGTTGGCTCATAAGGAAGTACATTATGTGTATGCTTTGGAAACTGGTTTGACACAATTTACTTGGCCTTCTGGGCCTATTCTTCTAAAGAGAAGGTTCATAGGGTGCTCATAAGAAGGTATATTCTTTTGTGTTTGGGTGAAGTGCTTTGTATATATATATATATATATATATATATATATATTAAGTTCATTTGAGTCATAACATCTGTTAGTTCCCTTATTTCTCTGTTAAGTTTCTGTCCAGCAGACCTATTGGTGAGAGTGGTTGTTGAAGTCTCCCACTAAATGTGTAGGGTTTATTGTAAAGTTTAAGCTTTAGGAATGTTTCTTTTACAGATGTAGGTGCTCTAGTATTTGGGGGATATATGTTCAAAATTGAGACTATTTTGATATATTTTTCCTTAATAAATATGTAATGCCATTCACCATCTCTTTTGACTGATTTTAGTTTGAAGTTTATTTTGTTAGATAGTAGAATAGGTACACCACTTAAGTACATTTAGTTGGAAAATCTCTTCCTAATCCTTTACTCTGAGGCAATGTCTGTCTTTGAGTTTGAGATGTGTTTCTTGTACACAGCAGAAGGATGGATCCTATTTTTGTATCCATTCTCTTAGCCTGTGACTTTTTATTGGCTAATTGAGTTCATTGCCATTAAGACATGTGATTGTTAATTCCTGTTATTTTTGAATTTGTTGTTGTTGGTAGTGTGTGTGTGTTTCCCTTCTTTGGGAATTGCTGGTGTGAGGTTATCTATTGCCTATATTTTTATTCATGCAGTTAATGGATGTTAGCTTGGAGTTTTCCTTTTAGTACTTTCTGTAGGGCTGGATTCATGGATAGGTATTATTTAAATCCGGTTCTGTCATGGGGTATTGTGTTTTTTCTGTCTAGACTGATTGAAAGATTTTCTGAGTATATTAATCTGAGCTGGCATCTGTGGTCTCTTAGATTTTATAAAATGTCTGTCCAGGACCTTCTGGCTTTGAGAGTCTCCATTGAGAAATCAGGCATTGTTCTGATGGATCTTCCTTTATATGTTACTTAGCCCTTTTCCTTTGAAGCTCTTAATTTTTTTTTATTCTGTATGTTTAGTGTTTTGATTATTATGTGGGAAGGGGACTTTTTTTGGTTCAGTCTCTTTGGTGTCCTGTACACCTCTTATACATTCATAGGCATGTCCTTTGGTTGGGAAAGTTTACTTCTATGATTTTTGCTGAATATATTTCTTCTACCTTAGAGCTGGAATTCTTCTTCTTCTATTTCTATTACTTTTTTTATTTGGTCTTTTCATGATATTTCAGATGTGTTGTATTAAGAATTTTTGGGTTTAATATTTTCTTTTACTGATGAATCTGTTTTCTCTATTGTGTCTTCAACACCTGAGATTCTCTCTTCCATCTCTTGTATTTTTCTGGTTATGCTTGCATCTGTAGTTCCTGTTAATTTACTCATATTTTCCAATTCCAGAATTCTCTGTTGTGTTTTTTTAATTGTCTCTATTTCAGTTGTCAATTGTTGAACTGTTTCCTTCACTTGTTTGATTGCTTTTTCTTGGCTTCCTTTAAAGAATTTATTGTTTGTCTTTTCCTCCATTTCTTTAAAGGATTTTTTCATTTTCTCCTGAAGGGCCTCCATCATCATAAAGTTATTTTTAAGTCGTTTTAGTCAGCTTCATATGCATTGGAATGCTCAGGTCTTAGTGTTATAGAACCACTAGGCTCTGATGGTGCCATATTGTTCTGCATGTTGCTGAATGTGTTCTTGCACTACTTGTATACCAATCTCTTCCTCCAATCAGTGCAAGTGGAGCCTGTATCTCAAGGGGTTGCTGATGGAACAGGGAATGGTTGGCAGGCAGAGGATGCTGCTGACCAGTTGAAGGGGCTGCTACATGTGGAGCAGGGTGCCTAGAGCTATGCTTCCCTGGGCCCAGTACCTAGAAAGTGGGTCTGTCTAGATTTATTTTTAAATCATGTGTGTATGTGTTTATGTGTGTGGTGGGGGCGGGGGAAGGTGGTATGTGTAGTTACCTGGAGGTCAAAACAATGAAGTGAATCCTCTGGAACTTGAATTATAGGCAGTTGTAAGGTGCTCCATGTGAGTGTTAGGAATCAAAATGAGATCCTCTACAAGGTTTGCAAGAGCTCTTAACGTTCTGCTATCCCTCTAGCCCAAAGCTTTTAAATTTCCCTTCCTTGCTTTTTCTTTTTGTTCTTTATATGTTCTGAATGTTAGCTCCTTGTAAGATGGTAAAGCTTTTCTTACACTGCAGGCTATTTCTTTTGCTTTGTGCAAACCACGCTCAGTTTTCATGTCTGTTTCAGTGTCATTACTGTACTATTATGATTACTATGGTGGATTAGTAGATCTTAAATATTTTCCTCACTGGAATCCTTCTTCCTTACCTTCTTAAATATGGAGAAACCTAATAAGATTATGTTTTGTGTACTATGCCCATCTAGAAACAAAAATTAACTTTAAAATAAAAACATTAATTGTTAGTACAATATATAAAGCATTTTGCACAAAGTTATTAAGAGTGGCAGTGTGTATGTGTGTGTGTGTGTGTGTGTGTGTGTGTGTGTGTGTGTGTGCATGCCTTGAACTTGTGGCCTTCTGGTTTCAGCCTTCCTGATAGCTGAAATGCCTGTATTTCCAGGGACATCTTGGTTTATTAATTTTTTCTAATCTCTTATGTTTAATGTAAGATGGCTGGATTCTCATACCTGCTTCTGAATATAATATTTTATAATATTTAATTTTGATAAAATATAGGAAGAAACCCCAAATTTGTATTGATATATCTATTGGAAAAGGAGAAAGATATTTGAATAAACTTTTGAGTAATTATTAATATTCTTCTTTGAAACTCTAACCAAGATTTCATAGGGTAAGTTTCAATAAGGACTTCAAAATATAAAAACAGAATGTTCATTCTGTGTTATTATTTTTAGCCTAAAATTGGAAATTTGATCATTCCTGATTTTCTAACATCAAGCAATTGGACATTTGGAAAATACTGGTGGTTTGCATTATACAGATCTGGCACATTTCATTATACAACTTCAAAA
This sequence comes from Phyllotis vaccarum, assembly GCA_033318265.1. Taxonomy (NCBI): domain Eukaryota; kingdom Metazoa; phylum Chordata; class Mammalia; order Rodentia; family Cricetidae; genus Phyllotis; species Phyllotis vaccarum. Next base: position 90,333,048 of record JARWLC010000013.1, on the reverse strand, counting down.
GAATTGAGCTCATTATTAATCATCACTCGTCTCATCAAATAAATTTTTAGTGCTTGGAAGCTGTCACGCTTATGATTGCAGATGCAAGATTATCAAAATTCCTATTTTCATTGAAAATATTCAATTTTACCATCAGCACCAAGTACTGTTTTTCTTTAAAGTAACTAGATTACTTAGTTCAATTTTGTCAATTCCATTATATAAAAGTAACATCTATAAAATAGACAACCTACCTTTCAACTAAAACGGTAGCATAAATGTCTTTTAAAATGAATGTTATGATTCAACATATAGTGAAACATATAATTCAACGTTTTCTACTGTTACACAAAATATGAACAGAAGGTGTAACTAAGGGCTCAGAAATAATGAAATTAACAGTTTTTAGAGCCTCATCCGGAATATTCGTAAATAAAACAGGCATTCCCCCCCCTTTTTTTTTCTGTGTAGCTTCTATCAGTATATCTTGATAGCGTTGCTTTGACTCAGACTCAGTGCTTCTATCCCCCTTCATTTTTGAATCACCCTGCAAATGTCAAACAGTGAAACAGGAAAATAAAGGTATTGTTATGAAAGTAATTGTGAACTTGAAGCCCCTTAAGAAGTGCCTTGAGAACCCTGAGAGGCCTGGGAGCCACATTTGAAGAACAATTGCTCTAAACTGTGAAGGACAAGCCCTCCTAAAATCTAGCTACTAGCTCATTTGATAAGAGAAGGGAGATCTGCCTTACACAGGCCAATTTGCCTTACTTTTGGAGCGGGAGATGGACGTTTTATTTCTCTGCAGAACTGAAGGCATCTGGCATGGGAGTATGATTATTCTCTACTTACCTTTAAACTGCCTCAGCTATTACTAAGTCTCTGGCAGTGATATGTTGATCATGTGAATTTAAAGCCCACAGGAGCCAGAGGAATGACAGATCATATTCTCTTAAATGAGAAATAAAATCCAGGAACCTGGCAGCAAGACAGACTCTCTCCTGCCGACCTTTGGTGCCAGTCTGGTAGAATGACTGCTTCTGGACCAGATGGCACGTGGCTTAAAGGGAGATGCTTCAGCCTGTTTTCTGCTATTAATTGTGCATGTTGATACTCCTTCATTGTGAAATATATAGATCTTCATTGTCAGTTTCATTTAAATTTTGTTCTCTGTTTTAAGATGCAGCCACATATTAGCAGACATCCATAAATCCAAGCAATTTCAAAAGGCTCATCTCTTTAAGTCTCCAATTCTAAACCTTTTGCTATCCAATCACTGTTGCAGCCCGACAGACACTGAATCACCCTTTAAACATCTGAACGCTTGCTTGATCTTACAACTTTTAAGAGTAATGAGATTGAAGCATAGAGTTACTGTACCTTAATGGAGGTGACTGAATGGAAGGAAACCCATTTATTTTTTTTACATTTAAAGTCACCAAATAAAGATCAGTTGTAAAGGCAGCTTTTCAAGTGTAGCAAAGCAGCTTCTTAAATCTGAGAATAAATGCAAGGTCAATGCCTTTAACCTTATCAACAATTTCACCAAATAATAATTCTTAAGGGCTTTTAGGTTAGATTTCTCCACTATCAGCAAGCAAATGCCAGAGATCTTCATTGTGCCTAGTGAGGGTATTTCCTGGAGGATGGGATTTCGGAACTAGGATCTGCTGTCACTTATCTGTAGTAAAGCTATTTCTGTTAAAATATTGGGACGAAGTTGTACCTCAATTGGTAGAGTGCTTGCTAGCTTGTACTAGACTTTGGATTCTAACTCCAACAATACATAATCCAGGGATGCTAGGTGTAGTTTAGAACTCTAACATGTGAGAGGTAGAGACAGGGAGATCAGAAGTTTAAGATCTTACAGATTTTGAAATCAGCATTGATGCTACAAGACCATGTCTGAAAAACTAAACTAAAACCTTACAAGGTTCACAGAATATCACGGAGTAGTGGTGAGAGGAAAAATATAGAAAACAAGGAAGGGGTGGAGTGACATTCAGCATTGTCTCCTGGAAATGACATTGCAATTGCACTCTTGAACTTTAAGCAACTGTCATTCTCTGCAATATTCCTGTACAGACTCGGCCCTTCAACATTTCATCATGAATGGGGAAGGGTTTCATGAGTCTCTCTCTGGTCCTCCTTGATAATTTATAGGCAGTTAGTGTTGCTAGGGTAGTGGAGGGAAAGAAGCACTAGTCCTTTCTTAAGAGTTTATAGGCAGTTAATGTTAAGAAATAGAGATAGATAGATAGATAGATAGATAGATAGATAGATAGATAGATAGATAGTTCCTTTAATGGTAGAGCCACTGGTAAATTGTTCATGTTCCTATTGCCTCACTTGTCTTTCTTTAAGCAAATCTGATGAAATTAGTTGGAAATCGAGAGGAGGGAAAGGAGAATGCAATAGGGAGGCATGTTGAGAAGTGGAAGGGATAAATCGTAGTAGTAGTATGAAAGGCAAAACACCAGCCTACAGAATGGGAAAAGATCTTCACCAACCCTACATCTGACAGAGGAGAATTGGAAAAGATCTTCACCAACACTACATATGACAGAGGACTGATCTCTAAACTATACAGAGAACTCAAGAAACTAGAGCCCAAAACCCCAAACAATCCAATTTAAAAATGAGGTTCAGAGCTAAAAAGAGAATTCTCAACAGTATTACAAATAGCTGAAAGGCACTTAAAAAGTTGCTCAACATCTTCAGCCATCAGAGAAATGCAAATCAAAACAATTTTGAGATATACAACCTTACAACTGTCAGAATGGCTAAGATCAAAAACACAGATAACAGCTTATGCTGGAGAGGATGCAGAGCAAAGGAAACACTCCTCCATTGCTGGTGGGAGTGTAAACTTATACAGACTATTTAGAAAGCAGGATAGCAGTTCCTCAGAAAACTGGGAATCAATCTCCCCAATGATCCAGCAATACCACTATTGGGCATATACCAAAAAAATGCACATTCTTAACCCAAAGGCATTAACTCAGCTATGTTCATAGCAGTATTATTCATAATGGCAAGAACCTGCAAACAACCTAGATGCCACTCAATTGAAGAATAGATTAACAGATTGTGGTACATCCACAGAATGGAGTACTACTCAGCAGGAAAAAACCCAACAGAAAACATGACATTCTAGAATTTGAAGAGTATCCTCCTGAGTGAGGTAACACAGGCCCAGAAAGATAGGCATGGGGTGTTCTTACTCATAAGTAGATTTTATACAAAAAGCAAATAATATCCAGCCTGCAAACCACAACCCTTGAACAGCTTTGGATCAGAAGGAACTTGAGAGACACCCAGGGTTCTCCCTGGGAAGAGAAAATGGGGAAGATCTTCTGAGTAAATTGAGATCATAATATGGGTAGCAACCAAGGAGAGGTGGGAACAAATCATGAGAGAAGGAGATGGTTGAGTGAGAGGAGCAACAAAGAGGGAGAAAAAAGAGATTGATATCTTGATAGAGGGAGCCACTGTGGGGTTGGAAATAATCTGGGTGCTAGGGAAACCTCCAAGAACTCACAAGATGTCCCTGGGTAGAACTTCATCCAATAGTGGATGTAGTGCCTAAACAGTATTTCCCATATAATCAAATGAATGACCATCCTAAGTGTCATTATAGAACCTTTGTCCATTGTTGAATAGAGGCAGAAATGAGATCGATAGTTAAGCACCAGGTCGCACTCCCAGTCCAGCTAAAAAAGAGAGAGGAGAGTGTAAATGAGCAAAAGAATTGGGAGTATGAGGAGGAGACCCACAGAAATCCTTGGCTGGAGCTATTGGGAGTTCACTGAATCAAAAACAGCCACTGTGGAATCTTCAGGAAAAGGAACTAAACCGTCCAAATGTATATGACTGTCAGTGGCATGGGCAGTTTGGGAGAGGGGAAATAACATATTCAAAATAAAATACGTGAAAATGAAAAATAAAATATTCCAAGCTCACAGAGGTTGAGAACAGAATAAAGATTACCAGAGGGCAGAGAGAGAAGGAGAAAGGGAAGCCCATTCTTAATGGTTATAGAGACTCAGCCAGAAAGCAAGAATATGTTCTGAAATTCTATTACATAGTAATTAGGCTTAATAATAAACATCATGCATTATAATTCAAGATGAAAAAGAATTAGATCATAGAAAAGTCTCATCATGAAGAAATTACAAATATTTGTTTGAGTGATGAGCAACCCAAGTAACTTTGGTTATTAACACACATATGTATTGAAGCAATAGTGTCCCTTAACAATATATAGCTAATCTGTTAATTAAAATATAGCTTTTATAATCCAGGAATATTGTAAGTGACCAAAACATTCAACACTTATTGAAAGGTGTGGTTTGAGAGTAAAATGTATGTTTTGTCAGTGTGTAGATATGTTAGGTGGGTTGCTGGTATTTTGAAATATAGCCATAGGAGTTTCTTTGCATGTGAGATGGAGATGCCACCAGTGGAATAATGAAGCCCAAAGAGAGAGTAGCAGTTCAAGAAGTGGGAGAGGGTATCAAAAAGTGGCATTGTTTAATTAAACTTAAATCAGTTACCATGTGTCAGTATAACCCAAGTCCTTGAAAAGAGAATAGTAATTAAGAGTAAGTAAAAATCAAAAAGAGCAATTTTCAGAAAAATATTTTTAAGATCCTGATGAATATAACTGTGGAGTACTTTATAAGTCATATAATAAAGTGAAATAAAAGAAGTTACAAAAAATCCATTTATCTTCTTGAATGCAGTAATATTTTCAGGGGGCATCATGACCTTGTTGCACATCAGTACTTGGGCAGAAATAAGCGTTGATATCTTGCTCTGTAAATGTATTTTTATCATTAGTGTAGCCCAGAATCAATTTAGTATTACAGAGCCAGAAAAAGGAAAACAATCGCTTCAATGTGGTAATTGAGTACTGAAACCCATATAATTCTTTGTCACCATGTAAAACAATAACGGGACTGGAAATAATTTTCTGTTTTATGTTAACCAATTGTGAGGATAAATTTAACCACTTGTTTTAGGAAAGACCTTTCCTGAACATAAAGCTCAAGGCAATTAAGAGTTTATTTAACAAGAATAGAACTCTTAATTGAAATTCATGACAATATTTATACCTCCTTTTGCTCATCAATTTATAGATATCATTTCATAAAGTGTCTATGATCCATATTAGATGGAAACTTTATCAAGACATGGCGTAAGATCACCTGTTGCAGTTTCTAATATTTTACCTTGTACTTCTCCCTCAGTGACAATAGTTAAACACTATTAAGGTCCACCTTTTAACATATTTCTCTGGAAATATGCTTGCTCTGATTGGTCAGTGTATTAGCAGTTGCCTCTCTCCTTTCTTTCTTTCTTTCCTTTCTTGGGAAGCATGATAGATGGAAGGCAAAAGGGAAAATTAGTATATTCAGGAGATATTCTTTTGTATAGAGACACCAGGAGCCATAACAACATGAAGTGTTGCTATTTTTGAGAGTCAGGTTTTACTTGCAGGAAAAACAGGCATAGAAACATAATATACATGCTTCTGATTAGTTTTTATTTATTTTATGTGCATGGGGATATATGGACACCAGATGACAACCTGCAGGAGCCAGTTTCTCCCCTCCCACCATGTGGGTTCTGGGGATCAAACTTTGGTTGTTAGGCTTGGTGATAAGTATCTTTACTCAGTGAGCTATCTTGCTGCCCCTAACTATTCTGTTTTCCTTTTTAATAGATTTTTTTTTCTGATTAAGGTTTCCCTTCCCAAACACCCTAACTATTCTTTAAGCCAGAACTATTCTTTAGGTTAGTTTGTTACCATACTAATTTTTAGATGATTATTTTAATTCTCTCTTTCTGCAGACAGAGGTTGTTTAAATTTTATTGTACCATGATATGTATGTATTTTTGTGTTATATACTATATGTATATATACAGATATACACACTATGCTATCTTATTCAGAATTCCATACCCATCTTTTTCTGTAGCTAATGACTGATTAACCTTTCTAGCACTGAAGAGAAGCCTTAGTGAATTTTATAGCTTCACAGCTTCACATTATCTGTCCTGACTTCTTCCTATAGTTGTGGTTTAGGAAAGGTGAGAAGAGTTGAAACTCTATTAGAAGGTAAAGCCACAACACTGGTGGGACCTGATTTTATTCCCCTGTCCCAAGAGCATAAATATTTAGCACATGCACACCGCTAGCTATAGAACTGATGCTTTAATGGTTGCCACAGTCCTGTACTGTTGAGTGGTTTAGAATTTCACAAATGAAATTGTTCAAAACTCATTTCTAATAAAGGCTGGAAAAAACAACACTAAATCTCCTGTAAGTATTAACAAGATGCCTGCTTATAAAGAACAAAATGAAAGATGATATGACTACAAAGGACATAAACCATTGGGGGTTATGAACTCCTTTGGGAGGGATGTAAGACAAAGATCAAAGTTTGGGAAAGGAATGGCTCACTAGTTAACTTCTGTGACAAATGATAATTGCTCATTAAACTCTTTGGGTGAATAATTCTCTGTAAACATGGTTTTTGATGGAATAGTGCTACTTGTATGAAAAAAGAGGTAAGTTATAACTAGGCTGTATAAATCCTGTGCTGAGAACTGGGTATACATGGCTGCATTTTTATTGGCTGCACAGATTAGTGATACAAGAAAGCATATTCATTTAAAAGAGAATCCAGGTTCAGGTCATCAACAGTATTTTGTACTGAAGAGAAGATGGGAAAGGAAAACCCGTTATGAAGTCAACTTTTTAATTAATTCCAATTTGATTGAGGAAGAAAAGGCATTTCTTGAAGACACAGTTATAAAGCACATCTGTTTTAAAGTAATTTTAAATCTTGACTTGTTGATTTCTTTCAAGGTCTTTGCTATAGTATGGATAAATTATTCAGCTGAACAGAGCTCTATTTGAATACCTTTGTTCCACTGTTGTGGCATATTGACTCACAGGTGTTTTTCTGGAGAAGATTTTTTTTTTAAAAAAATAAATTTACATTGTTCCATTTTCCAAACTTCTATATTTCTTAGACAATTCTCTCTTTTATTAATACAGAGTAATAACAAATATTTCATAAGACTGGTCAAACATTTCTACAAAGCTATTGCTTTACAAAAAATTCACATCTATTGCTGTATTTTCTAAGGGGAATACATTTTTAAAATTTCCATTAAAGGATGTTATTTAAATATAATAGTAAATATGACAATTTAATCATAATCACATGCTGGTTTTCTTCAAACTGTATTTTTCCTATAATTTCCCAAAGTACAATAAGATCCTAGAAGTTAAAATCTGCTAGAATGCACTGGAAGGCACGGAGATAAATAGTAGAGAATTGTCTCACATGTTAGGAACCAAATTTTTGAGTTACAATAAGTATATAATGCATTTCCTTTGGATGCTTTTTCATTTTTAGTTAGCTCCAGAAATACTAAAATACCTTTGAGTTCTTGTACTATGATAGATTTATGTTTGTAATGTTAAAAGGAATTACTAAATCACTTGGAAAGATATGCCAAGAGTAATTGATTTTGTAGGCTTTAGGGTTGTGGAAATTTTCTTACACGTTGGTTGATGCCTTTTATCAGAATGGCTGGTATCATATAACACAACTCATTTATTACTATTAAAAAAACATTTTTCTATAGTAATGTTAAATGGTGACATTTTGGTGAAATGTGTCCTACTATGCTTATTGTTCTAAGCTAAATATTTAGAGTTAAAAAGACTTTGTTATAATTTTTCATCTCACAGTACAGTTTTATCCTATTTTTATTGGGATCTAGAGTGCAGTTTGACTATCATGGAGGAGTTTGCATAATATATAAATGAGGAAGCAGCCATAAAGTCACAACTTCATACTTGGTTATGATCTATTGTTGTATGATTAAAGGGGTTTCTTCTAGTGTGCAATTAAGACATCTTTCCTGTTTATTTTATTGATGAAATAATCTAAATTTGGAATACTTAATGTAAAGTTAACTTAAGAGTTACCTGATGGCTTTTTATTAAATAAGAGAAAAATAATGCCTAAGCTAGGAGTTTCGCTGATTTAGAGGATACCTTTAGAATAATATTTTGGGTCACAGGGGCTTATTTTTATAGAACTAAGACAAGCACTTCATGCAGATTCACATATAATAATTAATTCTCTTTGGATAATAAGTACTTAATAAATCCTTAAGGACTTGTGCCTTCTGCTGAATGGTCTGTGATATAAATATGAAATATTAAGATATCATTTGTTAGTTCCTAGTATATAAATTTAGAACATATTTATGTTTGTCAGAATGAACTGATTGCTAATTTGTCACTCTATTGTCGGGCTCAGCCAAATTATATTCTAGTCTTGGCTCATAGATACAAACATGTCTATGAATTTGGAACTTGAGTTAGAAGAAAATACAAATGACCATTTTAACCTTGACCTGCCTGTTATTTTTAAACAGCTCAAAATAACTAATAGATTTTAAGTAATTGATTTTCCACATCTAGCAATTTAAATTTTCACTGTTAACACAACATTTCTAGTGAGGAAGCCTTGTTATCAGAAAAATGGAGTGTGGTAGTATAAAGTGCTGCTCCTATCATAGTATAGTTAGAGTGAACACACAATATCTTCCTTTGGCGCTGTTTAGGAGATATTACTATTATACTACTGACATTCTTTGTTTCATGCAGTAAAAAGTAGATAAATTCACTTTCTTACCCATCACCTATTCACCAATTTTAGACTTCATTTATTCATTTATATATGTGCAAGTGTGTGTGGTGGGATTCAGGTGTCAGCTGATAAGGTCCGAAGACGCTTATCCAGGGTCCCGGGCTCCTGGAGGGGGTATGGCCAACCTGGAGGGGGTGTGGCCAACCCCATTGATAAGGGGCTGCTGGGACACGGGGAGCTCTCTTACTGGTTCCTGGCGGCTGGAGAGACCAGTTTGGAATCCATCGTCTGTCCATCGCTCATCCATTGCTCGGATACTCCAGTCCCTATTCAGGTGCCACTGTTACCTGTATTGTGAGTGTTGATTTATATTCTAATAAATATTAATCTTGGACTGGTGCCTTGTAAGTAAAACTCTGCCTACAAGTTTGCACATGTCAATGCCATAGTGTGCATGAAGAAGTCAGAGAACAACTTGGAGATGTTGTTTTTATTCCTCCACCATGTGGGTCACAGGGATTGAACTCAGCTCGTCAGACTTGGTAGCAAGTGTCTTTATCTCCTGAGATATCTCACTAGCCCCTGTTTACCCTTGAAAAAAATTACTAGCATTGAATGTTGTGTGAATCCACTTAGGTGATAGATTGAACAAAAATGTCACTACTATAGCAATATTTCACATGTTCAAATGGAGGTGACTCAAAATGCCTTATATTCTATCAACTTTAAGAGATGCCTGACATCTGAGAGAGCAGATCAGAGGAGTGTACTATAGGAGACAAATATTACTTACTTATTTATTTAAATTAAATTTTTATTATTTTACATCCTAACTACAGTTTCTCCTCCTTCATCTCCTCCCGTTCCCTCTCTCCCATCTCCCAAGGTTACCCCCATTGACTCCTCTGTTTCTGTTCAGAAAGGGGTAGACCTCTCATGGATACCAACAAAACATGGCATATCAAGCTGTGGTAGGACTAAGCACCTCCCCTTGCATTAAGGAGAGGTAAGGCAACCCAGTATGAGGCATAGATTCCCAGATGCCAGCCAAAGCATTAAGGGCAGCCCCGGCTCCCACTGTTAGGAGTCTCACAAGTAGACCAAGCTGCACAACTGTAACATGAATGCAGAGGGCCTAGGTCAGTACCATGAAGGTTCCCTGGTTGTCTATTCAGTCTCAGATTAGTTGGTTCTGTGGGTTTTCTTGTGATGCCTTTGACCCTTCTCCTACCATCATCCCTCTATTCTTCCACAGAATTCCCTGAGGTCTGCCTAATGTTTAGCTGTTGGTCTCTACATCTGTTTCTACCACTTGCTGAACAAAGCCTCTCTGATGACAATTGGGATAGGCACCAATCTATGAGTATAGCAGAATATTGTTAGGAATCATTAAGTTGACATTAAATCTATTTGTGTTTAGTTCTATTCTAGGTCTCTGTGCCGTCCAGCCTCTGGGTCCTACTACTCCAGGAAGTACCAAGGGTGGGCTCACTCTCAAGGCATGAGTCTCAGTCATTGTTTGGCCACTCGCACAATCTTGGTACCACCTTTATCCCAGCATATCCTATAGACAGGACAGGATGTAGGTTGAGGGCTATGTGGCTGGGTTGGTGTCTCATTCCCCTCCACTAGAAATCTTGCCTGGTCATAGGAGATGGCTAGTTTAGGCTACTTATCTGCTACTTCTAGGAATCTTAGTTGGGGATGTTCTTGGAGATTCCTGGAAGTTATCCTTTATTTAGCTTTCTGTTTGAAGTCAAAATGCTCCCCTTTCCAATCATGTCTTTTAGTAAGTACTATCCCACTCCATCCACCCACCAGGTTGATCCTTCATGTTTCTATCCTTACCTGTCCCCAGTCTCTTCAAAAGATCTTTTCTATTTCCCCTTACCAGGAAAATCTAGATGTTGCCCACCCCATTCCTCCTTTTTATCTATCCTCTCTTGGTGTATGGATTGTAGCAATTTACTTTAAACCTAATATCCACTTATGAGTGAGTACATACCATGTTTGTATTTCTGGACCTGGGTGAGAGTTTTTTACTTCCACCCATTTACATATAAATTTCTTGATGTCATCAATATCATAAATCAAAGTAATACTCTATTGAGTAAATGTGCCACATTTTCTTCATTGGTTGAGGAACATCTAAATTGTTTCTTAATTCTGGCTGTGGTATTATTGAGTATTCTTAAGGTATATGTCCAAGAGTGGTATATCTGGGTCTTGAGATAGATTGATCCCCAAATTGATTTCCTAAGTTTCTGTACAAGTTTGCACTGTCACCATAGGTGGAGTATTCCCCTTGTTTCACATCCTCTCCTGAATAAGTTGTTATGTGTGCTTTAAATTTAAAAGCTTTTTTACATACCAATTGAAGTTCCCCCTCCCTTCTCTCCTCCCACTTAACCCAAATTCCCCCCAGCTCATTCCCTTTCACTCTTCAGAGGGGATAAGGCCTCCAAAGGGGAGTCAACAAAGTCTGGCATATCAATCACTTGTGTTTTTGATCTTAGTCATTCTGATAGGTGTAAGATGGTATCTCAGAGTCATTTTGATTTGCATTTTCCAGATGACTAAGGATGTTGAACATTTCTTTTAGTGTTTCTCACCCATTTTAGATTCTTCTGTTGAGAATTCTCTGTTTAGATCTATATCACATTTTTAAATTGGATTATTTGGCTTGTTTTAATATCTAGTTTCTTGAGTTCTTTATATATTTTAAAAATCAGCCTTCTGCCAGATATGGGGATGATTAACATCTTTTCCCACAGGCTGCCATTTTGTCTTCTTGGTAGTGTGCCTTGCCTTACAGAAACATTTTTTAGTTTTAGGAGATGCCATTTATTAATTGTCAAAATTATTGTCTGTGCTACTGGTACTCTATTCAGGAAGTGAACTCCTGTGCCAATATATTCAAAGCTTTCCCCACTTTCTCTTCTTTCAGGTTTAGTATATCTGGATTTATGTGGAGGTATTTGATCCACTTGGACTTAAATTTGTGCAGTGTGATAAATATGGATATATTTGCCAACATCCAATTCTGCCAGCAACATTTGTTGAAGATGCCTTCTTTTTTCTATTGTAAAATTGTGTTTCTTTGTCAAAAATCGGGTGGGTGTACATGTGTGGATTTACTTCTGGGTCTTTAGTTTGATTCTATTGATCCACCTGTTTTATGCCAATACCATACTGTTTTTATTGCTATATCTCTGTAATAGAGTTTGAATTAGGGGATAGTGATACCTCTGGGAGTTCTTTTATTGTACAGGATTGTTTTAAGATTTCCTGGATGTTTTGCTTTCCATGTGAAGTTGGACACTGTTCTTTCAAGGTCTGTAAAGAATTGTGTTGTGATTTTAGTGGAAATTGCATTGAATCTGTAGATTGCTTTGGTTAGATGCTTATTTTTACTGTGCTGCTCTTATCAGTCCATGAGCATGGGAGATCTTTCCATCTTCTTATATCTTCTGCAATTGCTTTCTTCGAAGACTTGAAGTTCTTGTCAAACAGGTATTTCACTTGCTTAGTTACAGTCTCCCCAAGATATTTTGTATTATTTGTGACTATTGTGAAAGGTGTTCTTCCCTTTCTCCACCTTTTTATTATTTGTATATAAGAGGGTTACTGCTTTTTTTTTTTTTTTAGTGTCAGTCTTGTATCTAGCCACTGCACTAAAAGTGCTTATCAGCTGTTCAAGTTCCCTAGTAGATTTTTTTTATGTGTCATTTAATGTATAACTATAATACCATTTTCAAATAGTGATACTTTGACTTCTTCCTTTCCAGATTCTATCCCCTTGATCTCCTTAAGTTGTCTTATTGCTCTAGCTAGAATTTCAAATGCAATGTTGAATAATATCGAGAGAGTGGAGGGCCTTGTCTTATTCCTGATTTTAGTTGAATTGCTTTCATTTTCCATTCATTTAATTTGATTTTGGTTGTCAATTTGCTATATATTACCTTTATTATAGTTAGGTATGTATCCTGATCTCTCCAAGAATTTTATAGTGAAGTGGTGTTGGATTTTGTCAAAGGCTTTTTTTCTAAATTCAGTGAGATGATCTTGTGCTTTCTTCCTTCCAATTTGTTTATATGGTGAATTACATTATTATGTTTTCATATGTTGAACCGTCTATCTCTGAGATGAAGCCTACTTGATTGTGGTGGGTGATCTTTTTGATATGTTCTTGGATTCGGTTCGCAACTACTTTATTGTGTATCCTTGTATCTCTGGGATGAAGCCTACTTGAAAATGATGGATGACCTTTTTGATATGTTCTTGGATTGTTTGTGAGTATTCCATTGTCTAATTTTACATTATTGCTCATGAGGACAATTGGTCAGTAATTCTCTTTTTTGTTGAGTCTTTGTGTATTTTGGGTAACAGGGTGACTATGGCCTCAGAAAAAGAATTTGGCAATGTGCCTTATGTTTCTATTTTGTTAAATACTTTGAGGATTATTGGTATTAACTCTTCTTTGAAGGTCTAATAGAATTCTGTGCCAAAACCATCTGATACTGGACTCTTTTGGGTTTGGAAGTTTTTAATAATTGCTTCTATATCCTTAAGGGTTATAGGTCTATTTAAATTGTTTACCTGGTCTTGATTTAATTTTAATATGTTATATCTATGTAGGAAATTGTTTATTTCTTTTGGATTCTCCAATTTTGTGGAATACAGATTTTTGAAGTATGACCTAATGATTCTCTAGTTTTCCTCAGTACCTGTTGTTACGTCGCCCTTTTCATTGCTGATTTTGTTAATTTGGGTATTCTCAATCTGCATTTTAATTAGTTTTGTTAGGGGTTTCTCTATCTTATTGCTTTTCTCAAAGAACCGACTCTGTTTCATTGATTCTTTGTATTGTTCTCTTTGTTTCTATTTTGTTGATTTCAGTCCTCAGTTTGAATATTTTCTGTCATTCACTCCTCTTAAGTGTATTTGCTTCTTTTTTTTTCATATAGCTTTCAGGTGTGCTGTTAATTCTCCAAATTCTTTATGTAGGCACTTTGTATAAATTTTCCTCTTAGCATCTATCTGTTTGACTATGTCCCATAAGTTTGAATATATTGTGCATTCACTTTCATTGAATTCAAGGAAGTCTTTAATTTTATTCTTTATTTCTTCCTTGATACTGTGGTAATTCAGTTGAGAGTTAAGTTTCTTTCAGTTTGTAGGATTTCTGTAGTTTCTGTTGTTGAACTCCATCTTTAATTCATTGTTATCTGATAAGATACAGAGGGTTACTTCAATATTTTGTATCTGTTGAGACTTGATTTGTGACTGAATATATAGCCAGTTTAGGAGAAGATTCCATGAGGTACTAAGAAGAAGCAGCTTTTGTATCTGGTTCTATCATGTTTATCTGGTTAAGATGTTCTGTAGATATCTGGTAGTACTATTTGAGTATTAATGTCTGTTAAATTCCATTATTTCTCTGTTTAGTTTCTGTCTAAACATCCTGTTCATTGGAGATTGTGGGGTATTGAAGTCTCCCACTATTTACATGTGGGGTTTGATATGTGATTTCAGCCTTAGAAAATTTTCTTTTTTACAAATGTGGGCACCCTTGCATTTGGAGCATAGATGTTCAGAACTGAGATGTTATCTTGATGCATTTTTCCTTTGATGAGTATGAAATGTCCTTCTTTACCTTTATAAATTAATTTTGGTTTTTAGTCCATTTTCTCAGATGTTAGAATAGCTCCACACCTTGCTTTTTACACCAATTTTATTGGAAAATATTTTTCAACCCTTTAATCTAATCTTTGATGTTGGTATGTTTTGCTCATATGCAGCAGAAGGATGGATCCTGTTTCCATATCCATTCTGTTAGCATGTGTCTTTTTGTTGCCAAACTGAATCCACTGATATTGAGAGATATTAGTAACCAGCGATTATTGTGGAATATTATTTTAACTGGACAAAGATGTGTTACATTTGTTCATGGTGCATTTGTTTAACAATGTAAGGATGTGTGTTTAAATATGTGTTGCATTTGTTTCACCTGACTGCCTAAGGCACCTGATTGGTCAAATAAAGAGCTGAATGGTCAATAGCTAGGCAGAGAAAGGATAGGTGTGGCTGGTATGCAGATAGAATAAGTAGGAGGAGAAATCTAGGACTATGACCACTGCAACTCTTATAAAGAAAACATTTAATTGGGATGGCCCATTTATAGTTTCACAGGTTCAGCCCATTATCACTATGGCCAGGAGCATGGCAACATACAGGCAGATGTGGTTCTGTAAGAGTAGTTGAGAGTCCTACATCTTGCAGGCAACCAACTGAGTTTTCCTTCTAGTACTTTCTGTGTGGATGAATTTTTAGCTGGGTATTATTTAAATCTGGATTTATCATGGAATATCTTGTTTACTCTATCTATGGCAATTAAAAGTTTTGCTGTGTATAGTAGTCTGAGCTGATATCTGGTCTCTTGGTGTCTGTAAAATGTTTGTCTAGAACCATTTGGCTTTTAGAGTCTCCATTGAGAAGTTGGATATAATTCTGATAAGTCTCTAAATGTTACTCTTTTTCCCTTGCAGCTCTTAATATTCTTTTTTTTATTCTATGTTTAATGTTTTAATTATTATGTGGGGAAGGGACATTTTTTCTGATCCAAACTGTTTGATGTTCTCTAAGCTCCTTGTACCTTTATAGGTACGTCCTTGCATTAGACAAAACTTTCCTTTATGATTTTGTTGAATATATTTTATGTGCCTCTGAGTTGGAAATCTTCTCCTTCTTCTATCCCTATTATTTTTAGCTTTGGTATTTTTATGGTGTCCCAAATTTAGTGTTCAAAATATTTTTACATTTAATATTTTCTTTGACCAATGAATCTATTTTTTTCTATTGTGTCTCCAATGCCTGGGATTCTCTCTTCCATCTCTTGCATTCTGTTGGTGATGCTTGCATTTATAGTGTTGGTTCACTTACCCAGATTTTCCATTTCCAGAATTTCTTCAGTTTGTGTTTTCTTTATCGTTTCTATTTCCATTTTTAAGTCTTGAACTGTTTCCTTCTCCTGTTTATTTTTTATTTTTTTGGCTTTCTGACATTCTTTAAGGGATTTATTGATTTCCTTCTATTTTTGTTTGTCTTTTCCTCAAGTTTTTAAGGGATTTTTTTCATTTCCTCTTTAAGATACTCTGTTATCTTTATAAAGTTATTTTTAAGGTCATTTTCTAGTGCTTTAGCTGCATTGGATTGTTTAGATCTTGCTGTGGTAAGATAGCTGGGTTTTGATGGTGCCGTGTTCTGTTGTTATTGTTTAGGCACCTGTATTTGGGATGATTATAGGTATAGGTATTGATTCTTGCATTTGTTTTTGTTGGATAGGTGTTTTTTCCTTTTGTTTCTGTTTCTTCTCTGGTCTTCTGGCCTCAGTAGACAAGGGTTCTCGTGACTATGGAGTCTTCAGATTCAGTAGAGTGTGTCCACTGGAGTTTTGAGAGCCTATGGCCCCAAGATTTATCCTGGCGCTGGTAAAGCAGAAGTCTTCAAAAGTTATAGGCCAGAATATGGAACCCAGAATAGGGGCTGCAATCTTGGATTGTTGGAAAGGCTAGTATTAGCTAACAGTGGGCAGCGTCTTACCTGGGGTCCCTAGGACGAGCCTGGCCTCTGATAAAGCTGCCAGAGCTGTGGGTCAGAGTATGGCATTCAGGTAAGGGGTGCTGTAGTTCCTTGGAACAGACTGGTCCTCAGTAAAACATCAAGACGGTGAGTCAGAGTATTGAGCCCAGGAAAGAGAATAATAGGGTCCTAAGGAGCAGCATGTCCTTTTGTAAACTTGTCAGGGCTGGAGTCCTCAGATCTGACCTGGCCTCTGGTAAAGCCAAAGTCTTCCTAAATTGCTGGCCAGAACATGGAGCCCAGGGGAGGGGGAACAGGCTCCAGATAAGTAGTTAAATGATATCATGTATGCTCTCATCCACTTACTGTCTGAAAGATGCAAATGTGAAGACTTGAAAGCTATAATGGATATAAGTCCAAATTATATGTATGTATAGTGTATTGTGTTAAAGACTGTTACAATGAGTTTTTCTGGCCCCCACGGCCAGAGGTTCAGACCCACAGACCTGCCATCTCAGAGTGCCTAGCTGCCTGTTGCTGCCTAGGCTCCCCCAAAATGACTTAGACACTTATATTAATTTCATGCTGTCTGGCCTATGGCTTAGGCACATTGGTAGCTAGCTCTTCCATCTTAACGCATTTCCATTCATCTGTCTTCATGTGGCCCGTGGCTCACCTATGTTCCTTACATGTTTCTTCTTTGGGCATCTGGTTTGATCTGTTTGTGTCTCTGCACTCCTACTACCTCCTCTTATTTCCCTACCTACTTTTTCTATAGTTCCTGTCATGCACCTAAACAATCCTTTATTTAAAGATTGATATTCACAGCATACAGAAAGACATTCCCACATCAAAAGACTACTAGGTTACAGTTTAATTATTGAAAACTTGTTTTGTTTTTATTTTTAATTAGCTGCATTTGTATGTGGAGTACATGCACATGGGTGTTAGTTCCCATGGAGACCAGAAAAGGGTATCTGATCTAGAGCTGGAGTTATAGTAGTAGGCTGTGAGCTACCCTCAACCAAACCCAGGCCATTTGCAAGAACATAAAGTACTCTTAACCACTCACCCATCTCTCCAGTCCCTGCAGCATAATTATTTTTAAAAAGGAGTTGAATGTGAAAATAATAAAAAAGTTGAGAATCAGGAAAAGGGAAATAACTTGATATAACTAATAAAATCGAGTCCAAGTTAAAGTTAGAATCAAAGAAATGTTTGAGCTGCTAAGTCATGAAGTGACTGCTGGTAATGGTGGATGAAATGAACCAGAGGGTAGATGGAAGCATATACATTTCACACAGAGTGTAAGTCTCATATTAAGCATAAGTTCTCTGTGTGATTATAAGATGCTCAGTATATAAGGTGGTTCCTGATCCTGTCCTGAAGGAATCCCTTGGAGAACCTGCCTTCTTCCCATAAGATTTATAATCAGTTATGCTTGGAATAGTTATCCCTTCAGTAAGCACCTTTGGGTCACCCGGGAGCAAGTGCCTCACCAGTTGAGTCAGCTTGCATTCTTGGTTGGCCACTATCCATTGTTTATGCAGTAATAGCCAAGGAGATTGATTTAAAAAAATTAGCCTTTAAATTCTGGGTTGTATTTCAAGATCAATTCTTTTTTCATGACTGTTTATGTATGATTAGATTTCTGATGATTTTTCAAAGCTCATGACCTACATTCACTTTCCAGTCCATTGATTTTAGCTATATCATTTAAAGTATCTGTATAAATGCATGTACGTGTATATAATACACACACACACACACACACACACACACACACACACACACACACACACACACACACACACACACACTGGGACTACCAAGCTCCTTCCTAATTTGACACTTTTGCACTTCCTGGGTTTTCTGCCTTGAATGTCTTCCACAGATCCTTCTACATCTGGTTCTGCTGCTTCATATGCCTGTTCAAATGCTGCCCCTGGCTGCTCTGTATAAAACACACCTTATCTCATCCCTGGCTCTGTTTCTCTTTATGTGTTGTTACTGCCTATTACTATGCTTTCTTATTTTTGTTGCTCCATGAGAGGTTTCTTTGTGTTGGTCCATTAGATAAGAATGGAGAGTGGTATCTAATTTTAAGCCAGAATTGTTTCCTGATGTTTCCTTCTCCTTTTGAAAACTTTATTTGTAAAATCTGGGGCATCTCATAGCTATTTTCCATACTCTGGTATAACTAGAAAGTCCTCTAGACAGTTAATGAAAATATCCTATCCTATGTGATGCTCAGAATATGGAATTTGTTTAACGATGGCAGTTTCTTCTGCTTCCCTAACTATGTGTGGCAAGTGGAAGTAGTTAAAGGGAATGCTGGTGCCAGCCTCTTGTTTTAGTTGCTTTTGATTTCTACATTATTTAGTGAAATGTAGGTACTGGTTCTCTAGTGTTCAAGTGCAATGAATTAGAGGAAGAAAGATGAATATAAAATTTTACTTGATTAGTACTCTATAAAACTGGCTTGGAACTTCTGGACCTGACTGAAGATTTTAAGAATTGACACTTTCATCAATGTAGTTTGTAAAAATTGATCCCATTGATCTGAGTCTCTGTATAGTATCCTTGATGAAGATAAGTATATCACTCTTCCAATTAATCCTTTATTCCTTTTTGAGCATGGTTAAGGTGGTGACAATTACAGCTGCTCTCTGCTGAGTAGTTCATTCCTCCAGGTGGCCCCCTGATACAGATCTATGTGAGATTACCAATGTTGCTTCTTCTAGTTAGGGGCAGTGTCTGTCCTACAGGAAGCACACCTTCTCCTTTAGAAACTCCCATTTCCTCAGTGAGCAGAGAAATTACTTAGCTTCTTCTCAGTACTTTAGATTTCTTCCAGACAATACCAGTGTCCCCAATTCTTTAGAGGAAACATATAGCCCATTAAGTGGTTTAATTAAAGTACCTCCCTTCTGTTAAGACTTGCTGTACAGTAAAAACCAAGGTCAGGATGTGTTCTTATTGGTCAGTGTTCCTGCTTTCATTAAAATTCTTGGATCCAACTACTATCTTTTTTGGGGGGGTGAGGGGGATAATTTATGCATTTCTCATTTATTTTTAAATATTTTGACTTTTAAGATTATAATATGATCATATTATTTCATCTTCCTTTTCCCCCATCTAAACCCTCTTATAGCATTCATTGCTCTTTTTCAAATTCATGGCTTCTTTTTATCATTAATTGCTGTTACATTGCATATATACGCACACACATATGTGCACATTCATGAAAGCAGAAACATACACCCCCAAATACAAACACACACACACACACACACACACACACACACACACACACATATATGTATACCTTAAATACATAAATACAGCCTGCTCAGTTTGTATGATGTTATATCTGCAATATAACTCTCACACCTAAGGCTTGGGAACCATTTCAGAAGAGGGGCAGAAAGATGGTAAGAGTGAAAAGAAGAATAGGGGCTTTACTGAGACTCTGCCTCTGTCTCTTACTGATGGTAGAAGATTTGACTGATGCTCGTGGATTTACTCATACCCATGTTCATGTATGTCAGTGCCATGGTGCAAGCTTGTTCCACAGCTTGCATGTGGATGTCGGAGAAGATAGCCTCAGGTGTCGGGCCTCACTTTTCAATTTTTTATGGAACAGGGTGTCTTGTTGTTATGCAGCAGATGCCAAGCCAAATGGCTTACAATCTTCCAAGGATTCTCCTGCATCTTCCTCCCACTTGTTGGATGTGCACTGGAGTTACAGGTAGCACTACTGGTGTCAGACTCCACACAGATTCTGGGGATCCAGGGAAAGCTTCTGAGATCTATGCAGCAAGTACTTAGCCACTAAGCCGTCTTCCCAATGCCCAGTTCAACTACTCCTGACTTTCAAATGGCTCTGGAGTCCCAGATGGGAAAAGACAATTTGCCTGGATTGCTGGCTTGTATTGACAAAGACAAGATAGGAGAAATAATTTGGTCAATAAATGGATAACTTGAAAAAACGAAGTCAGAAGTATTAGGATTTTCTTGGCAAAGTTTTGGTTTCTGAATTACCCTGAAAAGTGTCAGAATTTGCCACATCTCATAACACTCCCAACAGTGTTCTGCTGAATGAATCTATGCATATTTTTCTTTGACAAAATAGGCAATGAATGTGTTTCATCTCTTATAGGAATAGCCCAATCATATTTTAGGCATCTTTCAAGGTCATACAGGGAAAAATGTGATATTGATAGAGTTCGTGGTTGGCTGCAATAAAGTGTGGGTAGAAAACTTTTTTCCTCTGTTGTTAAAACTAGGTATTGCTTGGTATAAATCACATATAACATAAAGGAGATGGTCCATTTATTTAGTTGACTATTACTCAGTTGCATTGGCATTTCCCCCTGTATTTGATGTGGACATAATGTTTGCATTATGGATGTGACAGACTGGTTGCAATGTTGATCTTGCTTTTTCACCCCTTCACATGTTCTGGTCTCAAGGTGCCAAGGTCTATCTCCTCACTTTCTTGAATGTGATCTGGCTAAGTGCATTGTTTTTAGGCAACAGGATGTGGCAGAACTGTCCAAGCCTAGAAATATATGTCACACCAATATTTGAGAATCCTGCTATCCTGACAAAAAATTTGGCCTACCTTGCTAAAAGACAGACAATACACCTCAGGGAACTCCCTTTGCCCCACTCAGCATGGTCCTATAGTCTGACAAGAGCCAAACACGTAGTAGTACTCAGTATCCACTCAACCCTCACTGCATGCATTCTGACAGCAATAATATAAACACTGAGGGGTTTAATGCTGCATTTTAGCATGATTTTGTATGAAGCAATAACTAACTTCTTGATAAAAGCTAACTTTTATGCTTTCAATTTCCTCAGAGAATTAAAAATTAAAATTAAAATTTGCTCTAATGTGAATTGTTGAACTACAAAAGAACCAAAAATATCTAATTTCTTTAGATATTTGAGGACAGTTCATTCTCAAAAGAGTTTAGGATACTCAACCTTTTCATCAGGTTTTGCTATCTTTACATATTAATTTCTCAGATTTTTCATTAACAATAAAATCAAAAGGTCCTTTCACCTTCAATAAAACCTTGAATAAATTACAAAGGATTCAGCTTAAACAGATATTACCTATATAGCTGGTGTTATCTACAGCCATGATATCACTAGCAGCTTATAAAGTATCTATTCATATTCTCTTCTAAATTGCTATGTTTGTACCACCTAAATTTCTGGGGATCATTTGTGCATAGCTGAGTCACTCAGATCCATCCTTTGTGACATATGGGTCTATTTTCAGGAGTCAATGAAGTCATAGTCACTGTAGTGAATATTCTTTATGTTTTGACCTAAGGAGGGTCAAATGAGTATTGACCATCTTGGAAGAGAAAAAAAATATCCTTTTTACCTCCTCCTTTCATGGGCCCCAATAATTGGAAACAGCTTTTAAAAATTATTCATTAACAATTCCACATATGTATATGACGTATTTGGGGCATTTCCACCTACCATTACCCTTTGTCATTCCCCCTCTCCCTCTCACTGGACCCTTTCTTTTTCTTAACAAGTCCCTGTCCTATTTCCATGGCTTGTTTTGGTGACACAGTGATTTTAATTTTGCTTGCTTACTTAGGCATAGATGGGGATCATTTACTGGATCATGGGGACCTTATGAGGGGCTAAACAATTAAAATATATGATGCTCCTACCCCATCTACCAGCAACCATTAACTGTCAGTATCTTCACAGGGAAGGGTAGGGCTTCATGAAATCCTTCTTCATTTATGATATGATAGAATATTGACAGGCTCTAAATTTGTGCTGTAGTAAATTCATGGACACAATACCCATGCCATATGTAGAAAGTATTGCTAAATGACTTTGTAAATTGAAAGCATTTCCAGTATTTATTTTTTGATATTCTCCCTGATTGTATTTCAATCACATCTGATCTAGCTGTTAGTCCCTTAACTCTACGGAAGCCAGGATGTCTGTTCCCAAGATATCACACTGGATGACATTTGGTTCCATTTAGACATTTAAGCAAACATTTATTTAGATGGTTGCATGATGTTAGATTTTCAGTTCATAATATGGTTTAAGTATTTTTAGTTATTAAAAGAAAAACACTATAAATATTTTTCACAATTAGTTTTTTGAGAGTAGCATTCCTCACATAAAATATTTAATATAGGAAAGAATAAAAGTTAATAATATCTATAATTCTGTATGTGGTGTTTTTCTGTGCATATTTTATATGTGTTTAGATCATGTTCTGCTAAAAAATCTAGAATGCATCTTTTAAAATAACCTTTATTAAAAATTAATCATTTGAATTAAATTAGAAGACCAGCTTTAAGCATTAATTTTTGAATCAATATTACTCATTGCATTTAAGATGTAAATATCACTTGGTATGGTTTAACAAGAGCTCAATATATGTAAATTATTTAATTTCTTAGTAAAATATCTATATAACCTCTTCAAATTGGAAACATTACCTCTAATTTACTACATATTTTGCCAACGTTTCATGCTTGGCTCTGTCTTTATGGTAAAGGTAGGATATTTCCACAAAGCCATGCCTATATATACAGGAGAGGAATAAAGTAGTAGCTAACCTCAAAGCATATACTTAGCACAAACACATCTTGCTAAGGCAATACATTACCAGTAAGTGTATCCCATTATGAAGATGTTTTTTCTTAATCATTTCTCATTCTCCTTTTTTCTCAATTCTGTTAACTCTGAAAAGGATTGTTCATATGTTTGGTCTGAGAAGAGTAAGAATACACTAATGATTGAGTTACAAAAATAATCTAATGAAGACATAACTACGTTGGTGATATTTTTCTGAATTTTTATTAATTCAATATATTTGTTTATTTTAAATCTTAATGGCTGTTTCCCACCAAGGGCCGTGGGAGTATACAGTAGATGACAGCTAGTATTTTACAGGCCAATCTACCACAGGAATGACTCTGTGTTGGGGAACCCTATTAGGGACAGTTCATAGAGGAGTCCCACTAAACAACATGGAGATATTCATCATCTGGTCCCATTAGGCAATGTCTGTGGGGTGACTGGATGTGTATACAGGTGGTTTTCTGTCTGTAACTTTTTTGGGTGCCACTGCTATGCCTCCCTAATAAGAACAGCTGTAAAATTCTTTCCACAGCCCGTTGGTAGTGTGATTTACATTTTTGGCACACTTACAGTTGTGGATAGTCAAGTCTGATGTCTAGATATAATACTAGAATATTCTTCTTTACTGACACAGGAAAGTAACAGTCTATTCAGTCTTAAAGACAATTTTAGACTTCAGAACAAATTCAGACAGACTAAACTGCTCCTGAAGAATACATACAAACACTAATTCCCAGATGTTGTTAGCAAGGCCAAGCTCTTTTGAGACATACCCCCTTGCAATAGGTGACTTTTTACACATACTCGGACCACTCAAGTTTTAACCTGCTACTGTTATTGTTATGTCCTGAATTTAAGTGTCATTCTCTGTCTGAGAAAAAGTTATGTGCAATGCCAAGCATTTACACTGACTGGCCTTTGTGACCTTACTAGCCCGAGAAAAACTGTATGACTTCATATGTTATAAGAATGGGTTGGGCTCTGAAAATGTAGCATATTATTGTCCACAGTTTGGTTAAGGAGGAGAAAGAGGGAGCAGCAGCAATGTAGGGGGAATAATGAAGAAAGAATGGGTATGTATGAGTGAGAGTGTGTAATAGCAGTAGCAGTGTAGGGATGAAGCTGTGTAGAATATGTGTGTGTGTGTGTGTGTGTGTGTTTGTGTGTGTGTGTGTGTGTGAATGAGAGATGATGAGGAAGCCTAAAGAGAGTGTGAGAGCTATGTGAGAGAGTGAGTGAGCAAAGAGAGAGATAGAAGAAGCATATGTGTGCGAATGAGTGTGTGAGACATAAAGCTATGTGAAAGAGTTGTTGCTACATATAGGGACTGTGAAAAGAGCTGCAGGAGAATGTGTAAGAACAATGTAAATGTTATATGATAAGAGAGTTATATATATGAGATGAATAGCTATGGTTGTATGGAGATTTGTAACTGTGGAGGCAAGAAAGACGAAACTGTATAAAAGGAGATGTAGAAGAAATGTATGTAAAAGAAAGATTTGCTGACATGTGAAAATAGATGTAACTCTGTATAGAGATGTATGGTCGTGTGTATTTAAAGATATGTAGTTGTATGTATATCATGCAGCAATGTGGAGATATGTAGGTGACTGGAGACAGAAAGAGTCAAAAACCATTTTTAAGAAGGAAAAGAGAAAGTTATCATCAAAAGATGTTTATGTTTTCTTATTTTACCAGTGAGTTATATATGTCATAATTATCCAAGATTTAAAAAAAAGTTTCGTATCCATTTCCTTCATTACTCTGAGGCATTAATTCCTTTTATTACTCTGAAGCAAATCATGGGAGCTGGCCTCTCTTGGTCCAAGTTAGATTTTCCTCCCACTTCCTCCGCACATCTCCCTTCTGCCCCCTCAAATTCACTCCTCCTCCATTTCTGTTAATAAAGGGGCAGGCCACCCATGGGTATCAACAAAACATGGCATATCAAGTTGCAGTAAGACTAAAAAGCTCCCTTTGTATTAATGCTGGGCAAGACAATCTAGTATGAGGAATACGGTCCCAAAAGTCAGCAAAAGAGTTATACAGCCCCTGCTCCCACTGTTAGGAATCCCACAAGAAGACCAAACTACACAGCTGATATATATATGTAGAAGACCTAGGTTGGTACTATGCAGGCACCCTGGTTGTCAGTTCAGACACTGTGAGCTTCTGAGTCCAGGTTAGTTGATCCTTTGGGTTTTCTTGTGATGCTCTTGACCCCTCTGGTTCCTATAATCTTTCCTCCCCTTCTTCCATGGGATATTCTGAGTTCAGCCTAGTGTTTGTCTGTGGATCTCTGAATTTGTTTCCATCAGTTGCTGGATGAAGCCTCTCTGATGACAATTTGGCTAGGCATCAATCTATGAATATAACAGAATATTGTTAAGTATCATTACACTGAAAATTTTGTTTTCTCCAATTGTGTTTGGTTTCCAGATCATCTAGCCTCTGGTTCTTAGTCCTCCAGGCAGTATCATGGTGGGATTTCTCTTGTGACATGGGTCTCAGGCTTTAGGAAAACATTGTAATTTTGTTTGAATACTGAATTTCATTTCATAGTTTGATGTCCTGGAAAACAGTAGATCTTTGCAGTTACCATCACACCATCTTTTTTTACATATATACCTTAAGAAAATATTGTAAATCTACAATGAAAAACTACCACTTCTCCAAGAGAAGAATTCTTCTGCGGGGCCTTAACTCCCAGTGAATGGTTCTATTAGCTAATCAAATGTGTAAGTTTCAAATCTGGCAGTCACCCTTTCGACCTCCCTCAATACCTATAGTTAATTTGTAACCACGCTTATAAAGATTAACTGATAACTTTAATCCTCTCATAGCTAAGCTATCTAGGCCATTTCTTTTACTATATAGAACAGGTATTGATGATGTCTTTGGTGGAGTCTTTTTCCTACCCTCTCTGCTTCTGGTCTCATCACCAGTTTCACTGTGTGTGTCCTCTGATATGCATGTCTGTATACAGATATCAGTAGGTAGCTCTCTTCCTCTCTCTCTTCATCCAATTACCCTTTCTTTTAGTTGTATATTTTCCATGTTCTATAAACAAGGTGTTTATTTTAAGGTGTTTTTATAACAGGTAGTAGGCCCTGTCGGATATATCTCTTAACTTAGCTATCTCCCTTTCTGCTTAAACTTCTTTTTAAACCTTTCATAACCAATTGAATTATTTTTATACCTCTATACAGATGGCTGAATTCTATATACTACAGTATATCATACTGGATATGTTTTGTACTTAAAGAATTATAGTATATTCATACAAGATATCTTATGTTTATATGCATTTCTCTTCTGCTACCCCAGCAGTACTGGAAATGTGTTGCCCCCTAACCACAAGCAGCTGAATCTTCTGGGTTTTTTTTTTCTTTTAGAAATTCTAATTCTTGATCTTTCCCAGATACAATGTTCTGTTGATGGTTCCCAGATATTTGTGCTGGGATATCTTGGGATATGAGAGACGGGCAGGTCATGGTGGCATGCCTAGGCATAATATGGAAGAAGATGCACGACTACTGAGTAAACATTGTCTTCCATGCCAGCTTTGCCCCTTGGTGATCTTTATAACACAGTGTAACACACTGAAATTTCTGTATTCTAATAATTCTTTTAGTTTGCTAATGAAGCAAATTGCTACAAGTAAGGAGCTTTAAATAACACACATTAATTTTCTTATAGTTTTAAAGGTTAGAAGTCTACAGTGAAGTATCACTGAGCAAAATTAAAATATTGCTATTAAATTTAAAGAAAACAGAAATGCAATAAAACAATAAGAATGCAAGTCTGAGTATCTTATAGAGGTTCTAAGAAAAAAAAACTGTTTCTGTACTTTTTACACTGCTTAGAAGTAACTGTCATTATTTGGTACTGGAATTTTTCCTCAAATTTATAGCAAACAACAGCTGGTTTAATTATTCTCATGGTGCTTTTTCTTTGGTTCTCATTCTCATGTTCCCCTCCTCCCTACTTTAAGATTATACACATTAGACCTACTTGGGTAATGTAAACTGATCTCTTTAGCTTTTAAAGTCCACTGATTAGCCGCCTTGCTTTCATTTGACTGAGTGAGCTGTAGTGTTTGGTTATTTCCTGCCATCTACTCCTTCTGGGTGAGTTCACTTCTTTTTGTTCTAGGATTTTTAGGTGTGCTGTTAAGTTGCTTGTGTGAGATTTCTCCAAATTCTTTATGTAGGCACTTAGTTCGATGAACTTTCCTCTAAGTATGCCTTTCATTGTTTCCCATAGGTTTGGGTATGTTGTGGATTCATTTTCATTGAATTCTAGTAAGTTTTAAATTTCTTTATTTATTTCATCCTTGATCCAGAGATAATTTGAGAGCTGTTCAGTTTCCACGAGTTTGTAGTCTTTTTGTAGTTTGTATTATTGATCAACTCTAACATTATGGAATGGTGGTCTTATAGGATATAAAGGGTTATTTCAGTTATTCTCATTTTTTGTATCTATTCATGTTTGTTTTGTGACCATGTATGCGATTAATTTTAGAGAAGGTCTCATGGGGTTCTGAGAAGATAGTATATTCCTCTGTGTTTGGGTGAAAAGTTTTATATATGTCTATTAAGCCCATTTGAGTCATAACATCTGTTAGATCCCTTATTTCTCTGTTAAGTTTCTATCAGGCAGACCAGTCCATTGGCGAGAGTAGTGTCTTGGGGTCTTCCACTATTAATGTGTGTGATTTGGTGTATGATTTAAGCTTTAGTAATGCTTCTTTTACATATGGGAGTACCCTTTCATTTGGAGCATAAATGTTCATGATTGAGAGTTTATATTAATGGATTGTTCCTGAGATGAATATGTAATGACCTTGAAAGACTTCTTGATCGATTTTAGTTTTAACTCATTTTTTAGATAGTAGGAGGCTATGCCAGCTTGCTTCTTAAGTCAATTTGATTAGAAAGACATTTCCCAGCCCTTTACTCTGAGGCAGTATCTATCTTTGAAGTTGAGGTGGGTTTCTTGTATGCAGCAGAAGAATGGATCCTGTTTTTGTATCCTGTTTTTGTTAGCATGCATCTTTTTATAGGGTAATTGAGACCATTGTTAGTAAAAGATATTAATGACCAGTGATTGTTAATTCCTGTTAATTTTTGGTGGTAGTGTGTGTATGTTTCCCTTCTTTGGGATTTCCTGCTGTTGGTTTATCTATTGCTTGTGTTTTCATGGTTGCATCTAATTTTCTTAGCTTGGAGTTTTCCTTCTCATGCTTTCTGTAGGGCTGGATTTGTGAATAGGTACTGTTTAAATCTATTTTTGTCGACCAATATCTTGTTTACTTCATCTACAGTGATTGAGACTTTTGCAGGGTATAGTTGTCTGAGCTGGCATCCATGGTCTCTTAGTGTTTGCATACCTTCTGTCCAGGGCCTTCTGGCCTTCATAGTCTCTATTGAGATTTGGGGTATTATTCTGTTGGGTCTGCCTTTATAAGTAACTTGGCCTTTTGGCAGCTCTTAATATTTCTTCTTTATTCATTATTATGTGGTAAGTGGACTTTTTTGAGGAGGTCTAATCTGTTTGGTATTCTGTGTGGTTCTTTTATCCTCATAGGCATTTCCTTCTTTAGGTTGGGGATGCTTTGTACTATGATTTTGTTGGATATATTTTCCATGTTTTTGAGGTGTATTCTTCTCTTTCTTCTGTTCCTATTATTCTTAGGTTTGATCTTTTCATGGTGTCCAGATTACCTGGAAATTTTGTTATGACTTTTTTACTTAGTGTTTTTTTGACTGATGAATCTATTTCCTCTATTGTGTTTTCTATCATATACATTCTCTCTTCCATTTCTTGCATTCTGTTGACTATGCTTGCATCTTTAGTTCTTCATTGTTTATTCAGATTTTCCATTTCCCGTATTAGCTCAGTTTGTGTCTTCTTTATGACTTTTCTTTCAATTTTCAAGTTCTGTTTTCTGTGGTGGAATTATGTCCTGGTACATTTTAAATAGTTGTCCCTACTACTGGATTGATAAAAAGGTGATTGGCCAGAAGGCAGAGAGGAAGTGTGAGTGGAGCTACCAAACTAGAAACACTCTGGGAACAGGAAGAGCAGAGCAGAGGCATCACAGAGATGCCAGAGAGACAGCAGGAGAGATGTAAGAAGACGCAGAGGAAAGAAGGCAACCATGCTACTCTGAGAAAAGGTACCAAGGCCTCATAATTAAACAGATTAGTGAAAATAGACTAAGTTAAGATGAAAAATCTAGCTAACAATATGTCTCAGCCATAGGTCAATCAGAGTGACATTAATATAAAACTTTGTGTGATAATTTGAGGCAAAGTGGCTGTGGGGCTGCAAGAGGGCCTGAACCTTGGGGCTAAGCCGGAAAGGCCAGGCTGGAAACTTATTATAAATCAATCAGCATAAAATTAATACAAGATTCTGTGTGTTTCTTTGGAACCTTGGGACTGCTAATCCAGATTTCGCAGCTAGTGTGGGTTAGAAACTTCATATTACAGGTTTTTTTTTTCCTGCAGTTTGATTTCTTTAAGGAATTTATTGATTTCTTTCAGTTTTTTGTCTTTTCCTCTATTTCTTTAAGGGAGTTTTTAATTTCTTCTTTAAAGGCTTCTATCATCTTTATAAAGTTATTTTTAAGGTTGTTTTCTTCCACTTCAATATTATAATGCTCAGGTCTTGTTGCTGTAGAACTGCTAAGTTCTGGTGGTGCCATAAACATTCTTTGTTTATACATTTTTAAAAAATTATTATTTTCTGTGCATTGGTGCTTTACCTGCATGTCTGTGAGGATGACAGATCTTAAAGTTTCAGACAGTTGTTTGCTGACATGTGGGTGCTGGGAATTGAACCTGGGTCCTCTAGATGAGCAATCAGTGCTCTTAACCTCTGAGCCATCTCTCCAGCCCTGCCATATTGCTCTTTATGTTGCTGAAAGTATTCTTGCACTGGCATCTACCTACCTCTTTCTCCAATCAGTCCAAGCATCATCTGTGTTTCACGGAGCTGTTCTTGGTTGAATAGGTGCTAGGTGCTCTCGATGTAGTTGGAGCTCTCAGTATAATCAGAGCCATTTGTGTGTGTTTGGGGGTGGGGGACAGTTGAAGTCTCCAGGAGATAAATGGGTTTGAGGAATGGGGTGAAGCATATAGGCTAGGGTACTGGATCTGGTGATGGATGAGGGTGAACAGGCTTGCCCACAGGGTCTCTGCTTGCTGTTTGCACCTAAAGCTATGATAGTGTTGAGGGACACAAGCTGTACCCTTTTGGCCAGTCCTTGAAACTGGGCTGACTGCCCTGATAGGAGGAGGGTAACTTACCTCTTGTGATGGAAAGTGCTGGTTATATAATTTTCTTAAGTATTATTCAAGTTGAATTTCTTCTGTACTATAAATTCAATACTGAATTTTAAGAAATTTTTTAAAGCTGTACTGAAAGGTTTCTTCTGATATTTCAAAGGAGGGCAACCTTTATTAGGTACAAGCATCTGACATTTCTACTCATTTTTTTCCCATCAAAATTGAAAGACTGTGTAAATAGCACATTTTCCATTGAAATTAGTCAGAACAAAATTTCCTTTTAGTTTAAGCATGTTGAAAATAAGTATTGCAAGTTTAACCAAAGGAAGATAATTTTGAGAGAATACTTGGCAAAGTTAGTATAAGATCTCTGATTCCTAACCGTATAAATGATATTAAGACAATACACTATTTGTTTTAATCCTCGGAAGAACTTTTAAAATGTTTTTATACATATATTCATTATAAAATACTGAAGACACACATATATATATATACATATATATACATATATATGTCTAATTCATTTTGATCATACTCAACCCTTTTCTGTCTGACTTCCACTCCCACTAATCCATCTCCTTTTCTTAATTATTATAACAAGATCTTCCATTATCACTTCTGTCTTAATATTTCTTTTTTTCCTTTTTGTTCTCTTCCTTCTCCTCCTTCTCCTTTTACTTCACTTCCTCTTCCTCCTACTCTGTTGTTGTGACTCAGTTTTGGCTTTATTTTCCATATGTGATTAGTGACAAACATAATAACTCAGATTACTCTTACTGGCACGAATTTAGAAGCTCTTGACATTGTGGATTTGGTCTGATAGTGTAGTAATCAATTTCTGACCTATTTGTTCTCACCTAGCCCTAAGGTTGGGACCCACAGCCCCGCTGCCATTTAATCAAAAATAATAATTCAAAAGCTATATTAATTATAAGCTGTTTGGCTTCTGGCTTGGGCTTATTCTTAGCTAGTTCTTACATCTTAACTCAGCCCATTTTCATTAATTTGTGTCTTGCCATGTGGCTCGTGGCTCACCTGTACTCTATTATATATTGTTTTTTGGGCAGATGGATAGTGTCTCCCCCGACTCTGCCCTCCTTTCCCTTTATCTATGCTTAGATTTCCTGCCTTACTATAAGTTTGCTTGGCATAAGCCAAAATATTTTTTTTAATTATCCAATGATAATTCGCAGGATGCAGAAAGACATCTCACATCATGGTAGTGTAATGTATCTGTAATATCCAAATAACAAATAAACAACCAAAAGTCCAAGAAATGTTGCCTTGAGTTCAGTTCTTGTTATAACGATTAAATAAAACAAAATGATGGTATACAAATCAGAAATAAAAAATATTATCTGCATCACTTCTTTCTCATCTTCAAGCAGCCCAAGGCAGAGAGAAATACCTTTCTATTGAGGAAGGGAAAAAGGAGTAAATTCAGGTCTTAGGAACACAGGACTGTGCCTGTCAAGATAAAACTCAGAGCTGAGCAAAACCAGAAGTCTCTCCTGCTAGGTAGGCCAAGAAAACTAAATAGTCACCTTAGACCTCTATTACCCCTTCTCTAACCGCAGTGATAGAGTGGGGTGCATGATTCCCTCACACACAAGAACAATACAGGAAATCTAATATAAAGCTTTGCCTCAAATTCCAGTGCTAGGTCCATTGTGGTGAGACCAAGCATCCAGTCTGACTTGAAAACTCCAGTTGCAGTCCAAGGTTAAAAGAACTCCAGACTGACCCTAGCTGAGCCTTGTACACTGTAGGGCGGAGTCAAGTTTTATTCTGCATTATATCTTCTATCCGTGAAGTGCTCCATCCCTACTGACATACAATATGGGCTCCTGTGGCTGAAAGAATGAGGTGCAACACTTTTTGACCAGTTTTGGCGGCCTGGCTCTCTCAGAAAACTGTTTCTCAGCCCTGGGGACTAGAGATATAGCTTTCAGCACAGGAGACAAGGCTTGAAACCAGAGTTCTAGGTAAACTCCTGAACCAGACAAACCCTGTACTCCAATACAACAAACTCACTGACATCTGTGACATAGACCTTAATGTGCCCCTGAAGTTATATAGGTCCATAGAGTTGTGAGACTAAGACATAAATCTAGTACAACATCAAACTATGTGCACAAGGGCCTGTTTTTTTTTTTTTTTGAAATCAACATTGCTATAACAGGCAGCATTGCATGGCACAGAGTTCCTACTGAATGGGAGTAGGACTGAATCATAAGTCTAGGACTTCATCTTACAATTTACTTCTAGGTAGACAAAACCTAAAACTGGACATATATGAACATCCCTATACCTAGGCATGTCTTGGAGTTCTGAAATAGCTCTAGTAAACAGAGTTTGATTCCAATTAGCATACTTAGATTACTGGTGATTGGCTGATTGTAATCCACTGTAGTCTGGTATAGGTGTTATCTCAGTATGTCATACATCTTAGTGGTGCTTGGTGACAGCAGATATGCCATGGGAACTTGGGACAAGTTCATTGATGGTGATTTCCTAAAACTGAGTAGAATCCTTTAGTGTCTGACCATAGACCACTAACTATAGATGAATAAGACATCCGTGCTTTACCTGGCCACAGGGAGATGCTGTGAGCTTAGGTCCACTCTTTCTAGGCGCTTTCCTCCTTTAGTTTCTATACAATACTGTATATTTAATGCAATTTTCATTAGTCCAGTGTCATGCATCTGAGCCACATCCCTAGCTCCTCCTGATCTTTTATAAACAACATGCCAGTAGTACATTTGGGGCAAATAACAATGGTATGTAGGACAGGTTTTCTTCAGCCTCTTTGTTCATGAATGTGTCTAAGAGAAGTTCATAATTCTGGGAAATAACTGTTCCTTCTCAAGCTCTAAATGGTAGAAGGGATATTTTATGTTGGATATTAAGTAACTTATGCTTTAATTCAATCATCCTCTCAATATTGAGACTAGGTTATTTTATTTGAGCATGTTCCCAGCAGTTTCCTGTTTTAAAGAAATTGAAAAGAAATATATTGCTTTCACAGCCCCTGAATCAATAAAGCTTCAAATATAGTTGGGACTATGCTTTTTATGTGTGTTGAAGAATGGTGCTGACCTGAAGTACTGGTTGATCACAATATTTACACTAAAGCCATTGTGCTCTGGAATATGAATTATTGTGGCTTTTCTCATGACATTCAAGATTAAAGTGACTATATCTTGTCCTCACCACAAACATTAGAATCTTCTTTGGAAGAAAATAGTGCTGTCTTGAGTCTCATCTATAGTAATGATGGTCTCTTTCCCATCCATCCATCTTTAGCAACTCTCAGAACTGATTTAGGAACATATAATTTTAGCATCACAACTTAACATCTTTTTTCATCATTTAGAAGGCAACATAGAAAAAATCTTGAGGCATTTTCAGTTAGAGCTTTTTTTGACTAGAATAATTTGTGTGATGAATGTAACTTCAACTATATACTCTTTGATAGCAGAGTGCCAGGGTCTAATTTATCTTTCCATCTCCCTTCTCGTTTAGTTGTAACTTACACAGAAAAAAAAATATTTCAGTATATTCCTACTAAATAAATGAATTTATAATTTTACATACCAATGCTATGAGATTATCCACTTCATTTTGACTTGAAACATAACCTTTTGAGAAAAACTTACTTCTTTTATATAACTTATACTTGTCTTCAACAATTCTCCAAATGTACCATACATTTTCATACTTCAAACTATTTGTTTGATAACTTTAATATCTTTCCTTGTTATTCTCTTTCTCTTGTTTATCCATGCTCATCTTAATTCATGTTCTTTTGTTTCTGGTCTGCCTGCGTCTGCATGTATATTATTAGAATACACACTTGGGGAAATGTTAGTAGAAGTAATCTGAGAACTAAGATAATGTTATTTGTCTCTGGAGAGGGATTCTCCTTTACATCTTCCAGATGCTTAGAGTCACTAACAGTCTGAATTATATCTGTTTAATTTCAGTTTCAATGAATTAGAAGAGGTACTATAGTCCATACACAAGCCCATGTGCTCTCATTCCTGCTAATCACAGCATCCATATCACAGTGCGGAAGGTTAACTGGTATTCCCTTTATTCCACTCTATATTTCATAGATGTTCTCTATGTCACTGCCGGTTCATTTACCTTCACTAGGTTTAATAAATTACTATTTAGTTTCTCAGCTGCTCCCCTTGGGGCCATATCACTCCTTATAATATAGACTCTAAACATAAAATTTATTTCTGAGGAAATCCATTCTCACTTGAATTTTGCTTGAGTAATATATTTTTATCTTGTTACATTGATAGACGTTTTTGCTGTAAAGCCATTCCTAAGTAACCACACAGAGGCTTAATATTAATTACAAGTGCTTGGCCAATAACTCAGGCTTGTTACTATCTAACTCTTCCATTTTTAAATTAACACATATTTCTTGTCTGTGCTTTTCAATGTGGTTTGGTACCTTTTCTCATTATGGCATGCCCATCTTGCTTTTCGTTGCATTTGCTCACAAGTCTCTGACTCCACCCTTCCTCCGAGCATTCTCAGTTTGGCTTTCCCACCTAACCTTACTCTGTTCAGCTACTGGCCAGTCAGCTTACTTATCTAGCCATTCACAGCAACATATATTCACAAGTGCATAGGAATATTCTACATTGTCAATATTATAAACTCTTTAAATAGACTAAAAAAATATTTGTCAAGCCAAGCATGGTGACATCCACCTATGATTTTTAGCACTTGGGAAACTTAAAGCAGAAGAGTTGATGTTGTGGAATAATATTTTTATACAGTGTGAAGCTATGCCACTCTGATTAGTTTAATAAAAATCTGAACAGGCAATAGTTAGGCATAATTTCCAGGCACAGAAAGTACATATCACCAAATTCAGAAAAGAAATTTACGTAGCAGTTGTGAAGTTTATAAGGTTGGGAAATACAAAAGCTTAAGTTGTTTAATCTGAAAAGATGTATTAAGTTCTAAAAACATTTGTTTTTAGAATGGTAATACAAGTTATGACAAAATTGGTTAGGTATAAAGTTTTGGAGTAAGATAGCATAGATAATGAAGTATTTTCTCTAATTTGCCAAATGCAAATGTACTCAATATTGTGAATGTAATTCTTACTTTATCATTATTTTTATTGTATATAGTTTTACTTGTGTTAGGGTTAAAACCTTTCCTTTTTATTTAGACAAAGGGGGAAACATTGTGAAATAATATTTATGTATACTGTGAAGATATCTCACTATGATTGGTTTAATAAAAAGTTTAATGGCCAGTAGCTAGGCAAGATTTCTAAGCACAGACAATGCTGAGTAGAAGGATGGAGACACAAAGAAATGTAGCAGAAGCAGGATGGACAACACAAAGTAAAGATAACTGAGCCACATAAAAGAATGTAGATTTTAAAAATATGAGTTAATTTAAGTTATAAGAGTTAGTGGAACAATTCGAAGATATAGGCTGAGCTGTGTCTTTTTTTTTTTTTTTGTAAGCTGGAAGCCCAGAGAAAAATTAGTCTACAGATTGCTGTGATTTTGAGGCAACCATTGGTAATATAGTGAAATCCTCTTTCAAAATCTAGGAAAAATGTTTTTGTCATCTTTTCCTTAGTGGTTCTTATGAGAAGAGTATTAAAATTACCTAATAATTTGTTGTTGGCAGAGGCCTACTAATATTATTTTGAGTTATAATTGGCTTGTTTGGTTGGCATATCTTTAAAATTTCTAAATTGTTTTTTTCTGTGGTCTGATAATTAAACATGTTTATATACTTTTTGTGGTTTGCTTTACGATTACAATTTTCATGTGATATTTCTAAAAGTACCGTTTCATCAGAGAGAAACTATTAATCTCTCGTTTTCAAAACTGATTTAATTAGTTTATTTTGTTACTTCATTCCACCATTTGATTTAAGATGATTATATTTTATTTCTTACTGTTTATCATAGCACTACTAATTTCAGTTCAATTTAATTTATTGGTTGAAAACACTTGACATACAGCCTTTAAAAGGTAGAGTATGTGCAGTAAATATATGCAGTAAATGAAAATCAATGGGCTGGGAAACTTCATGTAAATTATTACTTATAAAAGTTTAATTTTATACTGTACGTTAGGCCAAATTAGTGTAACTCTTTTAATATTATACCTTTGTCTATTTCTCTTTTTTACTCTAAATTATTGCTTGGCATATTTTGAAGCTGTTCTATTGGCTTCCTTTAATACCATCCCAGTAGGTTAACCCTATTATTGTTATAAAACATCTCTCAATCTCAAACATTATTTTATCTTAATATGTATTTAATTTGATCTCAGTATGCTAACACTTCCTTTTGGTTAGTTTGCATGGTATTTGTTTTCTGCATAATTTTAATCACAATCCTTATATACATTTATTTTTGTCAGCATATATTAGGAATTTGTTCTGTCAATCTACTATGACAAATTACATTTGATACCATTATTGATATATGAGCTTATATTATTTCCATATTGCTATATAGTATATTTATAATTAACTATCTCCATGTTTTTGTATGCTTTTCTGCATTCTTCTCTGTGTAACATTTTAAATTTTCAATTATGATATATCTTCTCTCAATTAGCTAGCAAGTTGTACATTTTTTTGCTATTTGTTTAATGGTTATTGTACTGGGTTCTACAGTACATATCCTTGATTTAATTATTTTAATGTATATTTTATTTTGTGTACCTTTTTGGACAATGCGAAGATCATAGAACAGTTAAACTTATTTTCTTCCTTTTGTTTTTTTGGTATATTATTATACAATCTATATATGTATATATTTTACATTAAAAATATTTGTATTGCTTTATATATATCTTCATAAGAATTCATTTAGAGATAATCTTCTTAAAAAATTCTGTCCCATATTTCTACATTTCTCTCTGAAACTATTTTACTCTTTTAAGATAATTTATTTTTAGTGTTTCTTGAATGGCAGGCCTCCTGGTGATGAATTTTTTTTCAGTTTTTGCCAGCAGACATATTTATTCCACCTACATTTTTGATGAATATTTTACTTTGTATTGCCTTTGAAGTTGGCAGTTCTTTTGTCTCGGTACCTTAGAAGTGTCATTCTATTACCTTCTGGATTCTATTACTTTCTTAGAGAAGTTAGCTATAGGTCTTAATATATGACCTTCATGTAGTTTTCAATGTATGATTTTAAAGATTTTCTTTTTAGTCTGTTATTTCACAAGTTTTACTAGTGTGTGCATAGCTTTAATTTTCTTTGTCTTTTTGGAATATACTAAGTATCTAGACTGTATGAATTGTTACTTTTTACTTATCACACTTATTATTCTCTCTATCTTTAAAAGGAAAGCATGCAAACAAACAAAAACTAACAAAACAACAACAAAAACCAAGAAACACACAAATGAGACCTTTTAGGTCTCGTAGTATTGATTTCACATATTGTACATAAAAAGATTAAGAGGGTCCAAATAATTCCATTTTCTCCAGAGATTTCAAGAAGGATGAAGGATGTATGCTACCAATTTAGCTGGGGAAATGCATTTAAGGTTAGGGTATGGATTTCTTAAGTATAGACCTACATATTATTTTCTTAATGCTTCTAAAAATTTTTCTCCAAAGGTTCCAGCTGAGAATCTGGGATATTGTGTGGAGCTCCTGTACTCTGGTCCGTTCTAAACTTATAAACTGCTCACCATAGAAATGTAGTCAAATTTATCACTCTGCTATGCATAGCTTTAACTTCTTTTTAGCTTCTTGTCCTGTGCAGCATCAGAATTCAGCAAATAATGTGGGAAGAAAACCTGTTAAGTAGAAGATTCATATCTCTGCACCTTTTCAATGGGTTCCTAAAACCTTAAAGCTATGATTGCTTCTCTGCTTCTTAGCAACAAGCTCATATTCTTAGCTTATTGTTACATGAGTAGAATTTAAGGTGGTTATTATAAGTTAAGCATGTACTGCTCTTACAGATGACCCTACATGTCTTAGGGTTTATGTTGCTGTGAAGAAACACCATGACACAGCAGCACTTATAATGTAAAAATATTTAACTGGGGTGGCTTACATTTTCAGAGGTTCAGTGCATTGTCATCATAGTGTGACATGGTGGCATATAGGCAGAACTAGTTCTAGAGAAGTAGCTGAAAGTCCTTACATCTTGATCTATAGGCAACAGGAAGTGGTCTGACTCGTTGGGTGTGGCTTGAGCTTATATGAGACCTCAAAGCCTACCTCCGAAGAGACACACTTCCTCCAACAAGACGATACCCATTTCAACAAGGCCACACCTCCTAATAGTGCCACTCCCTTTATGGTCCATTTTCTTTCAAAACACCACACTAGATCTCTCTCCAGCATTCATATCTGGTGGCTCACAACCACTTGTAACTGCAGCTGCAGATGATCTGATTTTCACTTTTGGCCTCTATGAGCACATGTAGTCATGTGTACATACCCAAGCAAGATGCATACATATATAGCTCATTAAAAATAAATTTAATTTAATAAATGATAAGATATAAACTATATAAGTTTAGTGGGATTATGTTGTTACATTGTAAATAATTGTCCAGCCTTCTGGTTTAATAAAAATGGTGACTGGCCAAAGGCAGATAGGAAGTGTGTGGGGGGCTACCAGACTAAGAGAACTCTGGGAACAGAAAGAACAGAACAGAGATGCCATAGAAACTAGCAGATGCAGAGGACAACTATGCTACTCTGAGAAAAAGTACTGAGCTGTATTGCTGAACAAGAAAAGAATCATGGGCTAATTAAAGAGCAAGAGCTAGCTAGCAATATGCTAGAGTCATAGGCCATTCAGCATAAAATTAATATAAGTGTCCGTATGTTTCTATGGGACTGTAGGTCATTGGCTCCGGGTCATGGGGCATACCAACGTTGGTAAAATATACCCACATAAAGCCATAGAAAGCTTAAAAACAGTCTAGAGTACAGAAATGGAGCCAAAAGCAGCTTCTGAGTTGTGTCTCTCAAGTGGGCTGAGGAAAATTGAATCGTGTATGGGATTGAATTACAAAATGGTGGGCTTGCTGCAACAAGGCCGGGTCCTGAGCCTCAATGTAAACAAGGAGCTGTATATGGAGAAGTTAATGTTTCTGTTTATAAGGACAAAAAGGGAACAGAGTCAAAGATGGTTTCTTAGTAGTGGCATTTTCTTGGATCAGCTCTGTTTGCTAGAGATAAGCAGAAGCTTGGCTTTTTAAAAGAGAAGTTTCCTAATTCAGCCTATAGGCAAAACACTTATTAGTCTTTTAAGAGGCCCTGTTGCCAAATACTTAAATGGAGTTCATGAGAAGCAGATGGCAGCTTTACTTGGTGATTATATAGACCCTAAATTCCCCAGAGTGGTAATTGTGGGTCATACCAGTACCTAGGCTAAAAAGCTAAATTCTATGAAGCTAGACTAGGAGCTGTGCAGAGCCATCCAGTCATGGTACCAAGCCTTTAATCCTTAGCCACACCTTGGCAGATTAAAGATGTG
Source organism: Phyllotis vaccarum (assembly GCA_033318265.1). Lineage (NCBI taxonomy): Eukaryota > Metazoa > Chordata > Mammalia > Rodentia > Cricetidae > Phyllotis > Phyllotis vaccarum. Next base: position 90,293,353 of record JARWLC010000013.1, on the reverse strand, counting down.
GTCAGAAACAGAAAGAAATAGAGGGAGTTGGGTGGAGTCATCCACCCTAGCCAAGTAAAGGTGTCATCAGAAATAGAAAAGAAAATAGAAAATAGAAAAGGATAAGAAATAAGAGATATACAGTAAAGACAGATTTAAAAAAATTAAAAAAAAACTCTAAATGGCTTAGACTGTGTTGTAAAATATATGTAGGCATGAGAGAGAAAAGAAAAAAAAAGGATAAAGTCCTTAAAAAAGAGAGATTAGAAAAATAATAAGCCACATAAAGATAGAAATTACAAAGAATGACTAGATACTGTATGTTATTATCTTTAAGTTTTTTTCTGAAAATTAAGTAGTTAAAGCTTCTAAAAGGCATCTGATTATAAATGCTGCTTCATTAATCCTACCTATATATCTTATAAATAATTTGACTTTAAAATTGAAATCAAAATATATGCTATTTTGGAGAAGAGGTTTTCTTTTTATTTTCACAGAAAATGAGAGACTATGGATTTATTCCTGGTTAAAGAAAATAAAGTCTGATTAAGGAAGACCCTCTGAAAAGTTTTTGGATAGAAACAGATGGTGCAGATGATTCAGCATTTAAGAACACCTCTGTTGCAATTTCCTCTGAGTTCTGCATCCAGAACATCTTCAAGGAGACTGGCTGAGATGACTACTTCACTAAGGACTTGTCCATAATCCTATTTTTTTCCTTTGGCTTCCCATGGGATTTCTAGCACTCCTGTTCAGCAGGAAGTAGACAGAGAACAACTCACATATTCCCCAAAAATGGATTATGGATGTTTGTCTTTGTTTATAGTGTTGGTTACAAGTTGTTATAGATAATGGTGAAAAAAATATACAAAGGAAATTAGCTTTGCAGTTCTTGTTTTAAAAAGAAAAAAGGGAAATGTAGTGGGATCATGTTGTTATATTGTGAATAATTGTCCAACCTACTGTTTTAATAAAAACACTGATTGGCCAAAGGCACTCAGGAAGTGTGGGCGAGGCTACCAGACTAAGAAAACTCTGGGAACAGGAAGAACAGAGCAGAATGCCAGAGAGATGCCAGAGAAGCCAGCAGATGTAGAGGACAACTATGCTGCTCTGAGAAAAGGTACCGAGCTGCATGGCTGAACAGAATAAGAATCAAGGATTAGGATGTTTTCTTCATTTTATTACTTTTCTAGTAAAAAATGTCTTTTTTATCCATGTACCCCCCTGTTCCACCTCCCTTCCTTCCCTCCTCTGAAACCCCCAGTCAGCCCTCAACCTCTCTGCTCCCCATCCCTTCACCCCCTCCCCGAAAATAGGAAGAAGTCCCAAGGTGAGTCAGCTCAGCGTAGCACATCCATTCCAGGCAAGTCCAATTTCCTCATCCTAAAGCCAAGACTAGATTAGGTCTTCCCCCACAGGGAATGGGCTCCAAGATACCAGCCCATGCACAGGAACACAGTCTGGTCCCACCTCTCAAGGCTTCACACATTGCCCATTCCAGTCGAGAGCCACCCACCCCTGAAGGTCCCAGCTCCTTTTACCGATGGATGTCCAGTGGCTTTTCTTGATTCAGTGAGTTCCCCAGAGTTCCAGCTAGATATCACTGTGGGAATTTTCCTAACAATCCCTATCCCCTTGCTCATACAGACTCTCTTCCCCTGCTCTCAGCTGGACCAGGAGCTCGGCCTAGTACTCAGCTATGGATCTCTGCCTCCACCTCTATTCATTGTTGGATATAGGTTTTGTGATGACACGACACTTAGGGTGGTCATTGATTTGATTATAGGGGAAGTCCTGTTTAGGCACCTCCTCCACTATTGGTTGGAGACCTAACCAGGGACATCCTGTGAGTTCTTGGAGGTTTCCCTAGCACCTGATCCGTTTCCAACCCCACACTGGCTTCCTCTATCGAGATATCCATCTCTTTTTTTCTCCCTCTTTGTTGCTCCTCTCACTCAACCATCTCCTTCTTTCATGATTTGTTCCCAACTGTTCTTGGTTGTAACCCATTATGACCCCAATTTGCTAAGGTGATCTTCTCTGTTTTCTCTTCTTAGGGAAATATCTGGATGTCACTCTTAAATTCCTTCTAATCTCAAGTTGTTCAGGAATTGCAGTTTGCAGCTTGGGTATTCTTTTATTTTTTTTTTCTAAAATCCACTTATGAATGAGTACATCCTATGTCTATCTTTCTGGGCTTGTGATACCTTGCTCAGGAGGATATTCTCCAAGTCCATTCATTTGCCTGAAAATTTTAGAATATCATTTCTTTTTGTTAATCCATTCTTCAGTTGGGGGCATATAGGCTTTTTTTAGGTTATTGCTGCTATGAACATAGTTGCCATGCCTTTGGGTTACGAATGTGCATCCTTTGGGTATATACCCAATAGCAGTATTGCTGGATCCTTAGGGATATTGATTCTCAGTTTTCTGAGGAACCATCATACTGTATTCCAGAGTGGCTGCACAAGTTTACACTCCCACCAACAATGGAGGAGTACTCCCCTTGTTCTGCATCCTCTCCAGCATAGGCTCTCATTTATGTTTTTGAACCTAGCCATTCTGACAGGTGTAAGGCAGTATCTCAAAGTTATTTTGATTTGAATTTCTCTGATGGTTAAAAATGTTGAAGAACTTTTAAAATGCCTTTCAGCCATTTGTAATTATTTTGTTGAGAATTCCCTTTTTAGCCCTGAACCCCTTTTTAAAATTGGGATATTGTGGGGCTCTAGTTTCTTGAGTTCTCTATATATTTTAGGGATCAGTCCTCTGTCAGATGAAGGGTTGGTAAAGATCTTTTTCCATTCTGCAGGCTGTTGTTTTGTCATATTGACTGGGTCCTTTGCCTTACAGAAGCTTCTCAGTTTCAGGAGCAAGAGCAATATGCCAGAGCCCCAGGCTGATTAGCATAGAATTAATATAAGTATCTGTGTGTTTCTGTGGTACTATGGGACTGCAGGTCTGTGGGTCTGGATCACAGGCCAGACATGCCATAAACTTATTATTACATATACATATTCTTGATATTTGCTTATTTTATATATTTATTCAAGAAACATTTAATGAATTGCTAGATAATACACAGCCGGTACAAAGACTTATTTTCTAATAGCTTATCTATAATTATAATATCTTAGAAAGTTTGAAAGTAAAAGCTTATAATTCTAGCACTCAGGAAGGTGAGAAATGAGGATTAAGAGTTCTGTGATTCTAGGCAGTGGTAGTGTTCACCTTTAATCCTAGCACTTGGGAGGTCGATCTCTGTGAATTCAAGGCTTGACTAGTCTACAGAGTAAGTTCCAGGACAGCCAGGACTATATATACATAGAAACCCTGTCTCAAAAATCCCCCTATAAAAGTTCTATGCTAGTGGTTTAGGGAGATGGAGAAGTGCATTAGGCACTTGCTGAGCTACTGTGAGGACCTATGTTCAGACCCACAGAATCTATGTTAAGCCAGACACAGCACTGTCCATCTATATCCCAAGTTCTCCTAAGGCAAGATGAGAGGCAGATACAGGACAATCTCTAAGATCTCACAAAGCAGGTGTACCTATCAGTGAATAGCAGAAGAGACTCTGTCACCATATCTTATTATAGATGGTTGTGAGCCACCATGTGGTTGCTGGGATTTGAACTCTGGAAGAGCAGCCAGTGCTCTTAACCTCTGAGCCATCTCTCTAGCTCCACTTCTACTTTTTCACTAGAATTTTTTTTGTCTCTTTCATATGAGGAAACCTATGTGATATATATATGTGACATGTATGATGTTTTTATTTTATTTTGGGCTTTTATCTCATGCTCATTTTTATTTAAATCTCATATCCATAGTTTTAATCAACTGGTACAAACTATTCAATATGCGCTGGTATAAGTTCTGTACACACATTAACTTATTTAATTACTTTAACATAGTTCATCTGCTAAGTGCAGTTGCTTATCTTCTTTTAAATATGTGGGAACTGAGGCCCACAAATACTAAATAACTTGTCCAGGCTGGGCTGGGATCCTAACTCTGGATTTGCCTTAGAGTTGAGAGAATTGCTATTTTTATATCACTTCACCCTTTCCATGACTCCAACTCGCAAAATCTTTTCTCTGACTGCAATATATATATATATTACTTTACAGCTTTCTGCACAAAGACTTAGTTTTTAGCTTGTTCTTTAGGGGTAAGTTTAATACTTACCTCAAGATCCTCTTATTTTCTAATAAAGCCCGAATCTTTGGTTATCTTATATTAGGGATCAATTTTTTGGGTTCCTAGTTCTTGGCACTTTCAAAGCTAGCCCCATGTCTGCCATTCCTAGAAGCTGAATTTCCTAAGAGATAATTACAAGTTCATTCAAGTGAACCTTATTACAAATCATGTTTGTTGACCATTTTCTCTCCACTGTTTACTTCCATTCCCCATTTACCACTTTGACCTTTTCTAAAGGTTCTTCCTTCTCATTGAAATTTCTGCCCAATTCTATCTCCTGCAGTTTTCAGTGTATAACCTTCACTCCTATGCCCTGAGGGTGGAAAAATCCCTCATAATTGAGCTTTCTAAACTTCCTTTCCTCTTCTATAAAGCATCTGTCCTTTTTGTCATCACTTTTTTTCTTATTTTATTCCCATGCAGTATTTATTAGTATCTTTTTTTTTCTCCTGTGCTTACTTCTTCTTTCTTCCTGCCACAGGTATTTTCTGGGCATGAATTATATGCTGTTCCAGGCAACACAGCTATGGTAAGAGAATTCCTGTTCTTCTCTTACCTTCCTAGTGGGCAAGACAACAAAAGGACACATCAGTGTTTATCATGCTGGATAGACACTCCACCTTTAAATATAACATAGAATGGAGACAATAGAGAATCTAGAATAACAGTACTTCATTTCTGCATCTGATAATCCTCCTCTGGATAAGCATTAGAGGAAGGCCTGCAGATACAGAAAACAAAGTCACAGTTAAGTTAAAATATACAAAAATAAATAAAGTATGCATGAATTAGAATCAAATAATTTTTAATTTATTTATGTCTGGTAATGCTGAGAATGCTGAGGTTTCAGTCTGGAGTTTGAATTTCAGTGGACAGTCTGCATTTTATGGCAAAACTCTCTGAAGGAACCACAGCACCATTCACAGATCTGCAGGATTCAGGCAGAGAAATTGTCTTTGGGATATTAATTTTATGGCTGCAAATGTGCTCAGTGCTGAGGCTACAGAAAATCAATGACAGTGTTTGCCTCCTAACTTGTTCTGCTGTGTCACTCCTCTCTCCCATTTAGCATATAGCAGCCAGAGAACTTTAGAAGCTACAAATTATGCCCCTTCTCTGTTCAAAACCTCTTGTGACTTCTCATCTCATAGTAAAAGTGACTATTCTTAAAAGGCCTTTAAAAATCAAGTTCAATGGTTCTCGTTTTGTGCTTTCTTTCTGTCATCTGAGGAATATTTAAGGCATTCCTTCTGTCTGAGTCTCATCCTCAGATATAGATTAAACTTCTTAGTGTTGTAGCTTAGAATTTGTCCTTTGGGAAGCTTGCCAGGTGAATGTGAATGTGTTGTGCCCTAGGGTTTGCCTAATATGCCTTGCCTCTTTGCTTACCTCTTGGTCCTCCAGTCCCACTGGCCCCTACATTCTTCCTAACACTCTTCAGAGATCCCACTATTAAAGATGCTCCTTTTTTGAGAGCTATGCAGTCTTCCACTTTCATGTGCTCTTTGTTCAAACATCGCTATTAGCAAAATTTTCTCAGATCATCTTCATACTTTTTAACTTTTCTTCTGCTTACTAATTTCCCTCGGCTTCCCTTGACCACTTTTTTTTTTTTTTTGCACTACCTTTGTCTATCATTCTACCTGATTCCCTTCACCATTATGTAAGCTATATGAGGGTAGCTTAGTGTATTACATGTTCTACTTTAGTGCCTAGAACAGTACCTGACATATGTGTTGAGCTCAATGTAAGTGGGCTCATAAAGGAGTTCAGAGTCTAGCATAGATCTCAGACTTCTGCATATAACCACAATATAACAATTTCCATCATTATTAAAAAGTCTTGAACAGAATTTCTAGAAATTACAATGTATCTGGTGACTTATTCTACCTCCTTGCTCTCCCTTTATGATACTTGTTTTCAACATCTCACTCTCCACATGCACTATCAGACCTGAGCAAGGCCTAATCCCTCAACTTTTCCAAAGCTACCGCTTTGTATACTGGGCTTGGTCTTAAAAACATTATAAACACCATTTTATTTAAGTTATAAAGATTCAGAGGGAGGTGTTAGTATCCCATTTATAGATGTAGAAACTGAAACTCAGAGAAGTTAGAAAATGTGCTGAAAGCAAGACTCAGAATTTTGTGCTTTATCTGGTTGTCATTTATAGTTCTCTCAGTATATCTGCTCCTCTATTAGCCACAGGGTCCTCTGACTATGTTTCTGCCCTGTACAACTTGGAGTTGACCATAGGGCTGTCTTATTTTCTCATTGTCCCATTCTCAAGGGTTTCTCCACTATGTGGGCCAACCATGTAAGGGTAGATTAGGTGAGTGAGGAGCTTGTCAACAGTCCTATTAGGTCAGATGTCACTGCTCAAGTCATATGCTTACAAGCCCTATACTCATCTACATTTAACCCTTGGTACAATGCCTCTCTTCTTGACTGTTGTTTTGGGGCAACCATTTAGCATCCAGATGTCAGAGATCATTACAAGTGGGCAGAGTGGAGGCTTTTGCCTTTCTTGAGTAGAAGTCTGGTAAGATGAGCCTTCTTTTGACTTTTTAGTTTTTTTATCAGGTAGCTTCTCTTTGCACACAATATAACACCTCCTTTTGTGCTCTGTACACACACACACACACACACACACACACACACACACACACACACACACACGCCATTGTCCAAATGTCACCTTCAGAGAATAGATTATATTTTTCATGAGCTACGAAAAAATTCAATGTACTCACTATAGGCTCTGAATAAAACCAGTACTTTTTCCCTCATCCATCCTATTTCAAATCATTTTCCTTTGGCTGCATGTTGAAAACTCTTGCAAATTTTATTGATCAGCATTGAAATTGCTTGAGAATTTCATTATGTTTCTTGTTACCTTAAAATACTGCAGTGCAGGTTGTGGAGGTCACTACAGATGGTTCCAGTAGATGAGAACAGGATTCTTGTGTTTCTCTGCTTGGGGTGGGGGGACTTTTTCTGTCTCTGTTGCTGTTTCCATCTCTATCTTTTGTTTGTCTAATCTCTCTCTCTCTCTCTCTCTCTCTCTCTCTCTCTCTCTCTCTCTCTCTATTGCAAATCAGGCCACAAACGTTTGATATTTAAGGTATAAGAATGACTCCCAAACTTTAAGATAGGAATAGAAAGATAAATGATTTTCCCCCATTTTCAGTGGTTTCCAGAGGGATTACACCTAAGTTCTTCACAGAAATAAGTAGCTCATTAACACAGTATTAATTCCCTCCCTTAACCCAATCTTCTCTTAGAGTTCTGTGCAGGACCACTTACGAAGTGAACTGTGTCTAAATTCTTAACTTAGAATCTGTTTCTGTTAGATCCTAAACCAGCATTTCTTCTAAAGAAGAGAAAAATTCTCTGGAACCATCGACACCTTTCAGTTACTGCTTAAATTGTGAAGACAGAAAAAAAAAAGTGGCTTATAGAAACCTTCTCATTATTATGGTTTGACAGCTGTTGAAACACCTCCCCACACATATAAAGCTTACCTTTTGAGCACTGAGGTTCTAGCTCTTATTGCAAATTTCCATTTATAGCTGTTTTGAGAGTCAATTTTAATACATCTGATTATACTATCCACCCATTTGACTCACAAAGATGGATAAATTTCTGGTTTGACCAAAATGTTATCCTGAGATGTTGTTGCCTAGGTAGCAGCCTGTGTGGGTGTGGAATTAAGGATACTGAGCCTAATGCTACATATGAAAAGAGAACAGATTGCGTGGTAGAAGGAGGTGCATTAGATTTCTCGAGCAACTTGAGATGCCATTTAGTTCACTGGAAGAGGCCATTTTCTAGACAGTTAGAGGAGCAAATGATTCAGTAAGAGATGCTGTTTGACAGTAGGGATTTCTCTAAGGGGGAATTTCCATTGCCTTATTCCAACTTGTAATTCAGTATAGTTGTGAGGGAAACTGTGGTGTACACCCATCTCTGTACAGAAACTATAGATGTTTGAGAAATAAAGTAAAAGCAAAAAAGTAGGGAAGGGAGGAAAGAAGCACATAAAGATCCTATAGGTAATGTTTTTATCTCCTATTAGTTGGAAATTATTTTTATACAAAGGTAAGCAAAAGAAATCTCAATTCTGTCTCTGCTTAGACAGTGTTTGAATCGGTGGTATTCTGCATCTCTAGAGGAAGTAAGGAGCATCTTTGCTGTGAGCACAGCTAAAGTGTGTGCATCTGTGTTGAACTTTCTAGTTCTGGTGGCAGAAAAATTGCACCACATTGCGTGTGACTTCATGGCAAGCTTGAAGTGTGAAGGAAGATTTGTTCAGGCAGGTCCTGTACCTACAAAATCTTCTGGCTGTCATCACTTACCTTTAAAGGTGCTTGTAAAACAGCAAGCTCCCCACATGGGATTCAACTGCATTGAAACACAGTGGACTTGGATTTTATAGATGATTACATTTTTCTGGAGACTTTTAAGCATCTTTTGAAAACCTAGTTGTGGATGCTACAATCTCCAGAAATCAACAGCAAAGAAGTCCAGAGATTTGAATTTCAGAGACTTGGAGATAGCATCTTTCCACATGTGATAAGGTGTCTGATTTGGATTTAAAAGCTTAGATAATGTTATCACTACTTGAGGGATTTTGCATCTAAAATGATAATTTGTTCCAACTGTAAATGTCTTTCCCACTCTTTTCTCATTTGTGACCTAGAAAGAAAGTCCTAAACCCTTTCTTATATTTTCTCAAAAATGTCTTAATTTGCATGGCATTGCTTTAATCATTTAGATGGTGCATGGCAAGCACTCTTAAGGATAAAATTTGTAAATATGTGGGCATGTGTTATAATAAAATTATTTGATCTAGTTAAAGAAACTTTTCATTTTAGAGACAGATTAACACTTTGCTTATTTTAATTATTTGATGGAAACTTTTTAATAATGTATTCCTTTTAAAATTTTTTCTCTTATGAACTTTCTATGACTAAAGAAGGTATGCATTATGTATGCATATGATGCCATCTAATTTGGTTGCCTAGAGACTTTCCCTGTAATTTCAGAACTAATTTCTATAAAGTTGAATTATCTTGGTGGGTAAGTGTATACCAGAAAATTTTAGCCATATTCATTGTGTGTTATTTCAACATACTTTCTCATATATTATTTGCTCTTAATGTGGAGGCCATAGTACCACTTTCTGATATTTCTGAGGTTGGGTTTCCATTATACTTGTTTCTCTGTTTGGGAGCAAGAAGTTGTTCTTTCTGTTTTTGTTTTGATTTAAAAATATTTTAGTCAATATATTTTGATCAGTTCTTTTCCTTTCTCCAGCTCCTCCCAAGTCCTCCTCACCTTCCTTCTTATCCCCCTTCATGTGCTTGGTTTCTGTCTCTTTCTTCCTCATCTCTTTCTCAAACTCAAAAACAGAACAAAAAATAAATTCAAAACAAATAAACTCTTTTTAAGCTTTGATGTTCCTGACATTACCGAAAGGACTCCTGCCTGATAGCATATTGTATACCAGGGCAAGGAAATTTTGACAAATGTTATTTGATACATTGGCAGGCCCACCAAAATATAGATGGTTACAGTAAACTTTCTGATTGAGTTTCAAGACTCCGTCTACCTTCAGGATAAGAAGATATTGGGAAAAGTTTGCTGTTCTTGGGTCATATTATAGAATGAAACAAAAAAGAAAAAACATACTTTCTATTATGTACCTTTCCCTCCCCTTTGTTTTATTCAAGATTATGTTTTCAGAACTGAAGAATTTGATATAAAAGGCTTTTTTATATCTTTTTTCTACAGAGCATAGTTTAGAGATAGTGATGCAGGAATTCTGACAGTAAATGAGCCATCACTTCCAAGCTTTAGCTAGTGACAAGATGATACAGAAGCAAGACACAGATTAGTTTTGCTATTTAATATTTTTAGCATATTTAGCACATTAGTCACAGTGGCTTTTCCTAATGATTTTTAGGTGCTGTAGAGAAAGAAAAAAATACTTGTCAAGTCTAGGAAAGCTTAATGGTAATGAGTTCCTTATCAGCTATGGAACAGTGATAGACTTACATTCACCTCACTAAAAATTCTTGCTTTATTTACTTGGGGATCAGAAACTCCACAAAAGAGAGGGCGCAGTAGTAGAAAAAAAGAGCTGGAATATGGGCCTTGAGTAGAGCATCCTTTGGCATGTTTGATTCTCAGAGTAGCCTGGGGAGCTTCATTTTGTGTTACAACTGAATACTCTGTCTTTGGTTAGTGAGACCATCCATTCAGTTCTTTTATAAGTAATATTTATCCTTAATTTTAAAAAAAAAAAAAACCTAATAAGCATTTGGGACAATTCTGGATACAGGCTTAAGCTAATGGTAGCAATCTTCGGACATCTTCCCCATAAGAAAAAAAATTTGGGGTCCAGGCTATGTAGTATAAATTTAGGGCCTGCTTGATTTTTCTCATCTGCTGTACAGAGACAAACAAGCTTTAGAAATTTGTTTTTAACCTTTTGGTGCCACAGATTTTCATCTGCAAAATGGAAATAATAGTCCTTATTCAGAGGGATGCTAGGAAGACTTGGTATATTAACATTAGTGTAGTACTTAGAATAGTGTAGAATGACACTTGTTATAATGCAAGGAGAATATCAATTTTAGCTGTTATTATCTGCTTTTATTTTTCCCAGCATATTTATCTACAGGCCCTAGTTATGGAAGTTGCCCATATTAGAATAAATAAATAGCTTTGGGAATGGATGCATAAATAAAAGTTCAAGTTGTGAATTTGATTAATGTTTTCTTCTTTTGTGGATATATTTCCAAAATTGTTTTCATACAAATAAATGAATTAAATACTGCAAACCTCCATTTCCTGATTCTGTTTATATAAATAATCTAAAAATAGTTCATTTCACAGAAACAAAGAGGAGGGTTGAAGTTACTAGGGACCTGGGGAAAGATAAATGGGAAGTTGTTTCTTAACCAGGCATTACACTTCAGTTATGTTAGGCCGGTATGTTCTAGAGTTCTGCTGTATATTGCAGTTGCTATAGTTAGCAATACTGTATTGTATACTTAAAAAATTTAACAGAGTAGGCCTCACACTAAGTGTTCTTAGCCCTAGAAAACATAATTAGAAAAGATAGAAATTACCTCCTTGATGAGCTCCAGATAAATGATGCATGCATAAAACAGTGTATTGTGATTGCAAATGTATATTTTTAAAACCTACTCATGGGAAGATATGCTGTTTGTAATTAGAGTATATTAAAATGAACCAGCCATTGAATATCTGCAGTGTCATTGTTTGTCAATAGACCTTATATACTAAAATTTACCATATAGTGATTGGAATCTGGTGATAATAAGTTAGGCTATTTGAAATGAGGACTGGATTTTCTTAGAAAATAAAAAATATGTGATTATTAAACATATTTCTCTGGGTCCTTGTTAACTTTATTGATGCCCTGTGAAAGATGGTTTTAAAAATAGAAAATGCACTTACCTAATCTGGAATTTCTCAATAATTCTAGTGGTTTGTCCATGTGTTAATGATATTGGAACATTTTCAAAAAGCAAATAGATGTTTTTATTTACTTTTAAGTGTAAGAGTATTCAAAGTCTTTATTCTAATAAAAGTTTTCTAATTTTATTTGACCTCTTGAAAAGGGGTTACACATATACATATTATATTCCACCTAACTTTGAGGGATTAAAGTATCAAAAATTTGTAGCATATAATTTTCTAAGTACCTTAGTACATAGTATTTCACTTTGAATAGGTAGTATTTTGGTCTGGTATTTATTATTATCAATACCATTTTACAGATAAAGGCTCAAAATACTTACAGGAACTCTCCTGAAGTAGATGGCAGAGGATTTGCAGTAAGCAGCAGTTTTTTTTCCTGGTTCGAATTCACAAACAATTTTCATCCTGATCACAGATCACAAAACTCTCAAAATTCAAAGGAAACTTCTGGAAAGTGTAAACAATTCTTATTATGAGATATTACTGGAAAAAACAATTGTGCTCACTGTTTTGGTTCTGTGTGTGCTGGATGAATGGAGATGTGATCAGAGTCAATAACAGTCTGATTACAGACTAAAAAGCAAAAATAGCTTGCTTTATGGTTTGGTCACCTTGGTAAGGTATGGGAGAGGGTAATTGTGCAGTGGGCATCTCTGCACATGATATGTTGTCCATAAACTAGTTGTGAGAGCTGGTATGGGAGATAGGAAACAGAATGGGCCAGAGGAGGAAAGCATGTGTGTGTTTAATGAAAAACTTCAAAGCCACTAAATCTTGTTTTGGTTTCAGAAATTGTCACCCGCAGCTTCAGTTCTTTATAGACACATAGGAACAGTGTTCCTGCTGTGAGTTTGTTGATGCTTTCAGATTTCCACCTCAAAAGATTAGCAGATAAATATAATATATTTTTTTGTTTCTATTATAAGATAATTTGAGTCTAAGTATTCCCCTTTCATCCTTTCTGGCCCTGTTTACAATTTCAAAGCTTGGTTTATCTTATTTGGGGCTCTTAAAAATGCTTTCTATACCTTCATCCTTTCAAACATTATTCCAGGGAGAGATAATTTTAATTTTTATTAGCTGAGAGCTATGCGTCATTCTGCTAACTGGTACCATGAGCCACTTCCCCACCAGACTGGCCCTTGCTGAGGGCTCTAAATTTAGGAACTGAATGATATTGCCTCTGGGTTACATAAAGAGGCAAGGAGGTTATTTTTAGCACACCATTATACCTAGAGAGCCCTGTGTGTCTATCTGATTTGTTAACCACAGGCTGAAAGAAACGTGATTACTGATTCTCTCCATGTACTGTTTTGGTGCATCATCCTTCAGGACTAAATGACATATGCAGTTTTGTTTACCTGCAGCTCTTCCTGTTTATTTTGTCTGTGCTACAAACACACTGGAAATCAATTGTGTTCAAACATAATGACAATGTTATTTTTTTATCTTTTACTGCATTTTTCATTTGGAGAAAACTCCCCAATTCTTTCTGATTGCTAGCCTCTCCCTCCCCCTCTGTCCTCTCTCCCTCTTTATCTTTCTCCCCCCCCCCCATGTCTGGAGTCTTAGGAGAGGAGAGGAAGCATTTGGGCTGTGCCTTGTCAGAGCTGATGATGGCACATGTCTGTCTAGACCAATGAATCTTGGCTTGTGTTTTTCTTTCTGAGCATTTGTTTTTACTTTCTTTTCTGAGGAGATTGCTGTAACTGATTTGGAAAAATAGAAATGGCAAGACAAACATTAGGAGGCATGCTGTCATCTAGGCAGAAAATTAATGGACACAGTAGTGACCAGAGAGCAAATGTGGACAGAGGCAATGTTTTCCTTGTCATTGTAGCCTTTTAGATTCCCTGTACAATATGAAAAGTCAGCATTCGCCTTTTCCAATCCCTCTAGCTTGTATTTTAGCAACAAAAACAAATACTTTCCTGCAATGATAGCAAATTTCTCTTTTAATTATTTAGACTTTAAATTATTTCTAAGGGGCTGGATGGTCATATGACTAGTTTCCTAAAAGCATATATTCCCTTATCCTAGAAATGATAACATTCCATTCAGGAATCAGTATAGATAGCTGGAGGTTTTATCTAATGTGTGTGTGTGTGTGTGTGTGTGTGTGTACAGAACAAGGAAAATAATTTAAGCAGGGGATATGAATGGTACATATTAGAAGTTCCTAGCAGTAAAATTAGAACTGTTTGCTGAAATTGTGTATTGAGACATTGCTAACACACTAGTGTTTGACAATGGTTCTGGGGTACAGCACACTAGATTGCACAATAATGACCCAGGTTGCTCAATCAGTATAGTGGTCTAGTAAATCATCTAGCTGGGCAGTTATGCTTTTTTGCTCTCACTGGTTATCTAGTTTATGTTTGCTCATCTGTTCTTTATTCTTCCTTATAAAATCGTTTCTTGGAGACATAAATCCAATCATGTTACCTAATATGTTAAAAAGCAAATTGGCTATAACAGTCTCTAAATAATTAAGATAACAAAAGAATCATCAAATAAAACAACAAACAAAAACAACTTACATGTTTCTCAACAAGTAGAAAAACAGAGTGTAGAATGTATGAAATAAATAATTATATTTCTCAGAAATCGGAGACACTTTGAACAAGCCTTATTCCATAAGATGATTGACTTAATCTAGTCAATGCTATTTCTTTTGGTGGGAGCAGTGTTCCTAAGCTTAGTTGTCCTTGGCTGTTGCGCGCACCCTCACCCGCAAGGATGACAAGACACCAGGCTCTTCTTTCAGTGGTTTATTCAGGACCTTGAAACTTCTTCTGCCTCTCCTACTGCCTCTCCTACTGCCTCTGCTACTGGAGAAAACCCTCTCCCAGCTATATACCCTCTGGACTGCTAGTCACGGGGTGCCACGTGGGCCATGCCAATAGATCCAGGTGCACGGAAGCAAGCCACACCTGGAAGCAAGCCACGAGCTTAGCCTTAGCCAAATAATGAGTTGTATATCTCAGAGAGCTCTCACCTCAGGAAGGTGAAAGGCGGAAGCCAGCACCATCTTCAAGGTGCGGCCACGCGGCTCTCTACACTTGGCTTCCATAATAAAGAAAACTGCTGTTTCCTAGGCTCTGCTTATACCCAGATAGAAAGAAGACCACAATACCTTGGGGCCCAGGAATGTATAGTCACTTATAATCACGTTTGTTCTAAAACCAAAAGTGAAAGGGGAAGAGTATTCTTTCTTAGATGAACCCTCACTTGGCTTGGCCCTGAGATGCCTCTTCATGTAGCCAATGAGATGTCATAGCTATGGAATCCTGAATGTTGCTTAGAAGATCTTTGGAGGAAAACTTTTGTAATCACAATGGGACATTTTAGAAGAAGGAATCATGCTCCCTATAGAACAGTCTCTTACTGGTGGTAGATAAAATACTAGAAACTGATTACTTGATTCCATCTGTAAATCTGAATGCTAGTTTTGGGGAAACTTGTCTTTACTTATTAATTAAAGGGAGTGTACATTCAAACCCAAAGGGATTTAGCACCCATGGGGAAACTCCTGACCACTGGGGGATGACATTTAGTAGATACAAATTGGTCTCTAGAGCAGATAATTGTGAGGCATTTTCTGCATGGTTTCTCAGGGGATTTTCAGAAGGTTGAATTCCAATTGTTCGCAGAACACCCCAATTTCAATCTCTCTGGGTCACTTTCTAGCATGCAAGCTATGCCACAAGCTGTGTCTCAAATTCTCCTCTTTTTGAGGGAATTAAAATTAAAAGAGAATACATGCATCAGTCTTGCAAAGTTAGTTGTAGGGAATAGAGCACAGCCCTTGAAATTCTCAACTTCTTGGAGAGACACTGTCACAGTGAGAAAGTGTATCTAATGCAAGGTTTCTTAACTGTCGTTTCAGACAGGTTCATTCTTCCTTGTAGAAAAATATATAGCAGAATCTTCGGCCTCTACTTCCCAGAAGTGAATAATCTACATATATCTGCATATAACTCTAAGAGATATATAGACCCCTTGGAGACTACCCAGGATCTCCTAGAGTACATGAAAATAAAGCCATTAAAACAAATCTTCATGGGGCTTTTCTCAAATAATACATAACAATATACCTGGATTATACAAATGTTCTGATTATTCTAATTATTCAAATAAATATGTAAACCTGAAGTTTGAATCCTAGAAACTATTTCACCCAGACTTGTATCACTGGTGTTAAAAATCCTCCAATAAGGCCAGTTGGGAAAATCTCTTTCTCCAAAAGAAAATTCATGTATCTCTCCAAATTGCCTGCAATCAAAGGCCTGTCTCAGGCTTAAATTATTCTTCCTCACTTTATCCCTAATGCCACCTAAGAGTTATATTACTGGACTTCCCAGTGAGAATGCTGGCCAATTCTAAATGGCTAGGAAGAATTTACTTTAGTTATTTAATAACTAAGAAGCTACTGACAAAATCAGAATTTGAAATGTCATGGCATAGACAGGGAAGGTATGACAGAACAGATAGCCTGTAATAATCTGACACTTTGGCTTGTTTCTTTTTGAGAAAATGATTTAAACCTCTTTGGTTTGCTTTTTTTTTTTGTCTTTTTGTTCCTTCCTTCCTTTTTTCATGCATTCATTCATCTACATTTTTGGCTCAGTGGCAGAGGTGGGCATGGAGGACATTGTACTACATTGTAAAAGCTAGGTTTTACTGAGGACCATGGTAGAAATTTTAGTTGTTCGCCAGTTGTTTGTGTAATAATGTTACTAGATCGTGTCTTTCCAGCTAATGGCTACATTTCATAAATACCTTGGCATCGAGAAGGGGTCACCGATTAATGGAATGAATATACCAGCAAATGACTTACACTAAATCTGGGCCTCCTTAGGAGGTTCTAGTAAGATCCTCTTCTCTTATTTTTCTCATCTGACAGCTAAATTTCAGCAGCCATTATGGCCTTGGAAACTTGTTTCAGAAGCTACAAGACTATCTTAGCTTTGAAACTTGAATGACTAGTAGAACAAAGCATTAATCCTTCAAACCATTAATCTCTATTTGTACAATTGCTATTCAGGTTTTCTAAACTTCTTAAAGATTATTTGTTTCTTAAGGTTAGTTCACATGTTATGCTGTTTTAGCTTTCACAGTTATTTCTTTCCTGTTTAGAATGTTTAAATATTATTCTAAGATTTCGTTCTGAGACACTGAAGGAACACACAATGCTATGATTGAGGTATATCCACAAGACTATGTTCCTTCCTGCTCTTTATTATATAGATATGTACAAATTAATAAAACCTTCTTGAAGCCCCAAAATAAATGTGATCAAAATGTTTTATTTCTAAGCAAAATATTAAAGAGCAGCAAATACTTATGAGATAGAAATGGATTATATCTGCTTTATTACTTCTCTATCAAGAGGTAAGCTCTATGCCTAAAGTGAGGCGTGTGTTCCATATCTTGCTCCTAGGAATGTACCTGTAGGTCAGTGAGCTGCAGAGAAGAAACCTGTTTACCTATGTATTGCCACACTGAGAGGAGCATAGACTAAATGGGAAACCAAGCTTCCAATTGTGAGTGAAAGAATTTTAGAACCTCATTTTTATCCCTTGTCTCTTGATGTTTTTGATTGCTTTTGGTGTTAAGGATGTACCCAGAGCCTTCTGGATGCATGGGGCTTATTTTACTAATCTACATTCTCAGTTATCCCTCTTCCCTTGTTACTATCATGTGCATCACATAGGAACTTCTGTGCTAAGCCTTTTCTAAATTCTCTCCTCATAAAAGTGTGAGGAAAGAAAAGCTTTGTCTTGAACTGCTACATCTTGGTAGAATTTGTCAGGCAATTGATGCCTAAAATACCGTAATAGTGGCTACAATTTATTTGAGACCAAACTAAGCTTTTATTTAATCAGCAAAAGGAAGAAGAGCTTTAGCTGTATACGGTTTCCTAAAACCTTTTCAGATTTTGAAAAGCAGGGAATTTGATTTTACAAAAGTAAGAGTTTGAATAGTCAGGAATCCAATTCCAGATGATGCCCTGGGAGAGAGTAGAAACAAAAAAAAAAAAAAAAAAACATGACCTAAAAGATCCGGAGTAAACAGAAGCCACACAACTAGAATTTTAACAGAAAATAAAACGCAGAGATGTGCTCTATGTGATTTAACTTGTTGCCTAGGGAAAGTTTTAAAGTACAAGCAGGGAAGAGTGAGTTGTGACTATTGATGTGTTGAGGTGTTTCACTGATACAAGCTTATTTCACTTCTGATGGTAGTAATAATAACCATAGTTTGTTACTCTTGGTATTTTCAGTTAACAGAACCTTAATATTCTTGACATTTTTTGAATTAAACGGACTGACATGTTAGAAATGACTTTTTTAAACTCTAAAAGTCATCCTCTAATTATTGGTTTTAACTTTGAATTTCTAATAAGTATGGTGATGAACCATTTGTATGTCAGAAATATAAAACTTGAAATTATTCAAGCAACCATGAGGTTTCACTAGATGTTTAAAAGACCATAATAACAATTATAGAATGAAATATTATATTGCTATTTAAGACATTCTGTATGTTTAGAAATAACAAGATATCTAGGACATATTATACAGTTAAAAGAAGATAGCATAATGTGTCCTAGATATCTTTTTATTTCTGTTCTGTTAAAAATGAAAATTTATGAGTAAGTCCTTTTTTTTTTTAAACGACCACAAAATCCGTAATTTATATTAGGAACAACTTTAGTTATATATTCTATGGTTTCAAAGAAATATCTTATATGTCCATCTTTAGATTTTACAATCCCATCGTTTTACTACTTCCATAGTTTTGTGTTCTATGAATATTTCAGAGTTGGAATTGTATAGTATGTATTCCTTTTGTATTGACTTCTCTTAATAATGTTCATTTAAAATTACTCCATATCTTTTTTTTAAAGCTAGTAGCTAATTTTTGACTACTGAAGGATATCTTGGTTGCTTACAGGGTGTGGGAATTGTGAATAAAACTACTACCAATATCTGTTTGCAGTTGTTTTTGTCAATACCATGTTTCCAGTTTCTTTGGGTAAATATCTGGGACTACAATTTCCTACCTGTATACTACCTGTATAATAAGTTCATATATATGTGTATATAAGTATGTATATGTATGTATATATGCATAAAAAATACCAAGCTCTCTCCCCAAGTGTCTCTATAATTTTATAAGTCAATCAAAAAATGGGTGAAAACTTGTGTTGATTTCCATGCTTCTCAGCACTTTTGGTTGTCAGTGTTCTAGATTTTGGTCGCTCAACGAGTATGTAGTGGTATCTCATTGTTGCTTTAATTTCTATTTCCCTGATGATATATGGTGCAACTTTTTGTGTACCTAATTCCTGGCTTGTATTTTTTTTAAATTCTGTAGTCTCTTATTGTTTTAAAAGACCTTTATATATTTGGATAATAATCCTCTATTATGTACATCTTTTGAAAATATTTTCTACAAACCCGAGTTTAGCTTCTTATTGTTATTTTTAGCTTCTTACATTGTTTTCTATAGGACAGAAGTTTGTAATTTTAATAAAGTTCAGGCCCATGTTCTTTACATAGATTGTGATTTTTGCTTGTTTGTTTACTTTTTTGTTGTTGTTTTTCCTTCTCAATCAAAATTTCTCCTCTTCCCAGTTCCTCCCCCTCCCTTACCCACCATTCACTCCTCCTTTACTGTTTCTCTTCAGATACAGGCTGGCCTCCCATGGATATCAGCCAGCCATGGTATATCAAGTTGCAGTGAGACTAGGAGCCTTCTTCTATGAAGGAACCCTATAATAAAATGGTTCCCTGAAACCAGCAACACAGTCAGAGACAACCCTTGCTGTCATTTTTAAGAATCTCACAGGAAGAATAAGACCTAGAATAAAACCAAACATGAATGGCAAGAAAAAGTAAATGTAATTATGCCTAATGATGTTCTGCTATTCTCATAGATTGATGCCTATCCCAACTGTCATTAGAGAAGCTTCATCCAGCAACTGATGGATACAATTACAAAGGCCCACAGATAAAACATTAAGGGGAACTCGAGGAATCCTGCAGAAGACAGGGAGGAAGGATTGTAGGAGCCAGAGCAGTCAAGGTCATCATAAGAAAACACATAGAATCAGCTAACCTGGGTCCACAGGGGCTCACAGAGACCGAACAGACAACGAGGAGCCTGCATGAGAGTGACAAAGGCCCTCTGCATGTATGTTACAGTTGTGTAACTTGGCTTTTATGTTTAAAAAGTTATTGCTATTCCTGCGATCATCTAGGTTTTCTCCTATAATCTTATAACTTTAGAGCTTTGTTTTATTTAAGCCTAAATTCATTTCTCAATGACATTTTGCAGAAACTATACTCTATCTCTGTGAGGATTCTTTTGTTTTCATGTCAGATGTCTGCTTGCTCTAGGATGGTCTTGGAAACAGGAACTTGCTCTGTTGCATTGCTTTTACTTATTTGTTGAGGATCAGTTGGCTGTATTTACATTGATCTATTTCTGGACTCTCTCTTGTTCCTCTGATTTATTTGTCTACTCTTTTATCAAACTCATATTTTCTTTTGAACAATGGCTTTAGGATGAATTTTGAATTTGGATAGAAATTTTGTTCGAACGCTCCAATAATGTCAACGTTTTTAGAATTTTTGAATCTTAATATAAACTTCAAAATCAGCTTCTAGCTTCTTACCATAAAGTATAATGTTAGTAATACACTTTGCTCCAGATAATCTTACCAAATTTAAGGAGTTCTACTTTATTTCTAATTTCCTGTGATTTTTCTTTATCATGAATAAGCATTGGATTTTTATTGCACATGTTTTATGTATATATTGTTATAACAACGTATTTTGCCATTTATCTTGTTGATGTGATGAACTACATTAATTTTTGAATAGTGAGCCAGTTTTATATACCTGTGAAAAATCATACTTGGCCCTGTGAATTATCTTTAAAAATGTAAATAGATATGTATGAGGCTGTGTATGCGTACAATTGAAAGACTGTGGTATTTTGAGATGTTAAAGTTCCAAATCCAGTAGGCAGAGCTCCTGGTCCAGCTGAGAGCAGGGGAGGAGAGTCTGTATGAACAAAGGGATAGGGATTATGAGGAAAATTCTCAGCGTGATGGCTGGCTAGAGATCTGGGGAGCTCACTGAATCAAGAATAGCCACTGGAGATCCATCAGGGAAAGAAGCAAAAGCCTCCTAGGGTAGGCAACTTTCAACTGGCATGCCAGTGTGTGGAGCCAGGAGGGGTGGGATCAGACTGTGTTCCAGTGCATGAGCTGGCACCTTGGAACCCACTCCCTGCAGAGGAACACCAGTCTTGACTTTGGGATGATGAAATTGGATTTACATGGAGTGGATGTGCCATGCTGAGCTGACCCACTTTGAGAATTCTTGCCCTTTTAAGGGAGGGGATGGGTGGATAGGGTAGGGCAAGGCTGAGGGCTGACTGTGAGGGACTGGGAGGAAGGAAGGGAGGGGGAGAAGGGGATACATTGATAAAAATGTCATTTTTAAATAAAAAAATAACAAAATTAAATTTTATGGTATAAAGCAGTCCAAATCCTTTAGCTTTTCACCATTATATCCTCTTATCTTTAAAATTCCTTTTGGTGTTCTTGGGTTTGACCTAATTTTCTTGTTCCTAGAATATTGTCATATTTTTGCTTTGCTAGGGATTATATTAGTTATTTGGTTCTGTGGATGCTTGCTTTTTTTTTTTCGTTCGTGGCTCATATGAGTGAAAACAATGCAGGACAGCAATGGACTAACACAAGGATATTCTAGAGTTCAATCTAAGTTATCTGTGCTTGTATCCCATGTCCAGCATGGAGGAATGTTGACATTTCTCAATTAATATCACATGAATAGAATTTTAAAATTTCTGCAGCTCACTCTCATTCTCGTTTATGCCACCCTAATGTTTATTTTTTGTAGAGGCCCTATAGAATTCACAATATTATTTCTTTACTACCATACTCATTAACTACATTTTAAAAAGAGATCAACTATAAGCTATCCATAGTTGTCTATCAAGACTCTGATGACTTTTCAGGCATAGTCTGGTGTTTTATTAGATAGAAAACAAATGCCCCTGTAAGTTCTTACCCTTAGGAACTCATAATCGAGTTTCTAAATTGGATTACATATTGATATGGAGACGTCTTTGATATTGATTCACTGTGCTAGTGCACAGGTAAGAGAAATATTTCAAGATAGAGATGGTTAAGACAAGGGTGGACCTTAATAAATGGTATAGCTTAATACAGAAATAAAAGAGAAGGGAGAGTATGTTACAATATGGTTTCTTGGCCCAGGGCAGCCACACTTCCATACCCCAAACTTGCCGCCCCAGACCCTTTAGCTGTCCGTAGCTGCTTTGGCTCCCCCAAAATGACTCAGATGCTTATATTAACTTCATGCTGTTTGGCCTATGGCTCAGGCACATTGCTAGCTAGCTCTTACATCTTAACACAACCCATTTCCATTAATCTGTCTGCCATGTGGCCCGTGGTTCACCTTGATTCCTTACATGTTTCTTCTTTGGGCACCTGGCTCAATCTGTCCCTGATTCTGCCCTTCCTTTCCTACCTATTCTGATTCCACACCTACTTTTTCTATGGTGCCTGTCATGGGTCAAACAGTCCTTTATTTAAAGAATGATATGCACAGCATAGAGAAAGACATTCCCACATCAAGAGTATTAAGAGAATGGTGCACTATAATCAAAGATTCAGAGACAGAAATGAGCCTTCATGGGATTAAGGTTGCAGAATAACACATTTATATTGTTTTAAGTTTTCAGATCTCATCCATAGGAATCCAAAGTCAACAATCTACAAGGGAGAAGAAATAGACAAAAGATGCTGAGTAGGCTCTGCTAAATTTAATTTTACTGTCTGTATCCTGTGTGCTGCTTATAACTTGTACCATAATAGCCCTTAGTCACAAAGTCCTCTAGTGACAAATTGAAACTACTTGACAGTGCTCATTCCTGTAGGACTCTAGAAACTCATCTATTACACTGTCTAGAAATCCTTTCAGTCCCCAGGACTCAGAGATTGTCTTTAGGTTCTACATCCCTGATCTTTTATTGTCCCCAGATTGCAGATTGGGCTGCCTATTAGGGGCAATCTGCCACCCAAGGTTTGGACATTTTTCTCCAAAGTCCTTTTATGGAATAAAATATATACAATGGAAGACAAGTATGTAGAACTTTACTGAGGAGACACTTTTAAAATTATGAGAAAAAGCAAAACAAAACAACAAAACTGAAAACTTACACTCAAAAACCTCAAGAGTATTTATAGAATTTGGAGTTGAGTTGAGGACATGGCAAATATTAATAATGCAATTGAATATATATAATAATCATAACAATTCACATTTCTGGGATTTAGTCTCCTTATCTGTAAAATTATCAGAATGGGGTTTTTCAACATTGACTGCTAAATTTTAATAACTGGGGAAGTTTGGAAACATCTTAAAGCCTAGGGCCCATCATATTAATTCAGTCACTAGCTCTGGGGAAGGCATCTGTAGGATTTATACAAATGAACAAAACAAAATCATAACAAGAAATTTTTTTTTAGGTAGGTCTCACATAGTCCAGGCAGAACTCAAACCCTCTTTGCATCTGAGGATGATACTGAAAGTTTTGATCTTCCTGCTTTATCTACTAAGTAGATCTACTAAGTGCTGGGACTATAGCATGGCTTATGCAGCACTGGGGCATAAACTCAGGACATCATGCATTATTAATATTAACTCTATTAATTGAGAAATATTTTCAGTGGTATTTTTAATAAGGAAACTTTACTTTTAATATAAATTATAACCTTGCTATGTTTAAGGTTTGACAATTCTATATAACAGCTGTAATTGTAATATGTGACCATTATTACTGAATGAATACTACATACTAATCTGCTAAACTTTTGGCATACTTTTCCCCACTTTTTAACAAATATCTCAGAGTGGAGATACTAGAATTATTCTCCATTCAGGTAAAGAAACTGACTCCCAGAGAGGGTACTCTTTTTCAAAATTTAAGGATGTTCGGTTCAAATTAACAAGTGCCCAATCACAAGCTCCGTGAGTAGAACATGCAGAATTTGTACCAAAATAAGAACAAAATAGCAGCAGGAGATTTTAATGATTATATTTAAAAATCATCATAAAAATCTATGTAAAGATTACAAAATAATCTCAGAGGAGATAAAGGTGAGGTGGGGTATTTCATAGTGGCAGAGTCATGCGTGGTTGAAGAAGTGCTAAGTCAGATTGGAAGGGGATGATAGGACCAGATTTACTTAGCCTTCAGGTTTATAGCCAATAGTTTTATTGATTTTAGATGGAACCATTAATTTATGTTTCAGGATCTGTCCTTTGGTGGTAAGCTCCTGCTGTGCCAGATTTTGTAACTTAAAAGAGCAGGTAAAAGATTCAATATGTAATGAGAAACAGACTACCTGTGCTAAGGGCACTTCTACCTTAGGGTTGTCAGTTAGTTCCCAAGGCTCTGATGTACTGAGAATTTATACTCTCTCCTTTTGGCTTCACCCCCTAACCCATCTCCCAGTGCTTGCATTTTTTTAAAGTAGTGCCAGTCAGAAGAAAAATTTCAAGGTAAAGAGCTCCACTGCTTGGTGATCTGATGGTCATTAAAACATAGTTATTGACCAAATCCCTTAATGCACAGAACTCTTTGGTTAGCTTAGGAGCACACTTTTGAGAGGATTAAGTTCAAAGCATGTTTAACTAAGGGCAAATCACTCTGTCTCAAGCAACACAAATGGGATGCCATTTTACATCCTGGAAAAGCTTTCTTGGGAGGAAATGCTTGTCACACTATGTCACAGAGGTTGCTCATTGTCATTCAACATCTGAAATGCTAAGGTGCATGCATTTGGGCATTTTGTATCTGTTTAGCAGATTTCTGAAGAAACAAAGTAGGGGTAGGGAGACTGTAAAATAAGCTGTCAAGTGCATATGTTACATTTAATATAAATATGCATATGCTGAGTGATGCTTTTGAATGCTGGAGGGAGGGTATTTTTCCGTTATTTACTATGTATCCTTGGTCCAGAGTTTGCAACTTTAAGTCTTAACACAATTTTATTGTCATCTTAAAGATTCTGTAACTAGTTTGCCTGTATTAATTCATTCATCTATTAATTTGTTCATTGATTTTTTTATCAAATAGTCATTAAAAACAAATTTAATGCTAATGCCTTGGTAATATTTCAGAGTAGTTGGGCCACACATTTTCCTCAATATTGCATTGTGATTTTTGCCTAAATTCTCTTTCAAGGATGAGTAATTATGAATTTTTATACTATCATTTCAAATATGCATCTGTTTATTAAGCGTCTATTATAAAACAGATAGCATTTAAAACTTGAGCTGTAATTCATATAACAAACCAGCCTAAGTTTAAAATGGCTCTTTTGTTTACCATTTGGTAATTGTAGTGAGGCCTAGTATATTTTTAATGCTCTTAATGATGGTCATTGTGGCTCCTTTCTGCTCTGCTTGCTGTGGAACTATACTCTCTGAGCTCATCTCGACTTTACTGCTCTTTGATTTGCCTTTGATTTAAAATTCTCAATTGCTTCTTCATTCAGGACAGGACTGCAGCTTCTCTCATGACTTCTGTCTCCATCAGCTTCCAGGGAAGGTGTTGTGCTGGAGTAGGAGGGAGAGGAATTATACTGCATGTCCTCTCTTTTCTGGCTATTAGGTCTTTTTTCCCACCTGTTGTCTCCTACCCTTTCTTTACACCCTCTAAGTCAGTGATTCTCAACCTTCCCAATGCTGTGACCCTTTAATATAGTTCCTCATGAGGTGTTGACCCCCTCAAATACAAAGTTATTTCATTGGTTCTTCATAACTGTAATTTTTCTATTGTTATGAATTGTAATTTAAATATGTGATATGCAGGATATCTGGTATGTTACTCTTGTGAAAGGGTCCTTTGGTCCCCTGAGGGTTAAAACCCACAGCTTGAGAGCTATTGCTTATTCTCTCTCTTCTTGCTCATTTCCCCTACATATGCAATAAAATAAAACACTAGGTGTTTTAAATGGAAGCAAAACTTTCTTCATTTCCTTTCTTTATTTTTCCCCTCACTAAAACAAATTAATAATTTATTCCTTTTAATTTTCCTACCTCAATCTTCTCTCATCTTTATATTCTTGTGAGTTTATATGTATGTCAGTCCTGCTATATTTTAAAAGGTCTTATTTCCTTGATGTCATGCATCCCCTCTGGCAGTTAGACTTATTCTGCCTCCTCTTCTGCAGAGTTCCCTGACCCCCAAGAGGAGGGATTTGATGGAGGTATTCTATATAGGTCTGAGTATTCTAAGATCTCTCACTCTCTACAAGTTGTCCAGTTGTGGCTTTCTATATTTGTTCCCATGTGCTGCAGGAGAAAGCTTCTTTGATGAGAGCCGAGCACTGGTACTGATCTGTAAGTATAATAGAATGTTGTTAGGAGTCATTTTATTATTACATTACTCTAGCAGGTAAGTAGTATTTGATTTTCCCCTTGGTCCCTGACTCATCTAATCTTGGGTTCTCAGTGACTCATGCAGCTTTGGATATCGGTTCTATCTCATTTAATGGTCTTTAAATACAATAAGATATTGGCTGGTTACTCCCACAAGCTTTGTGCTACTATTTTAGGCAGGTCACCATTGAAAACCAATGAGTTTGTAGCTTGGTTGGCGTTTGCCTTTCTTGCTTGGCAGCATGCAGAGTACCTTCTAGTGCCATGCATACTAAAGACAAATATGGTATTTATTCATGTATATATGGATGGTACCTGTGAAGTCTTCTGTAAGCAGGCTACAATCCACATAACTACAGAGGTTAAGTAAGAATAAGGGACTAATTGGGATGGAAGGATTTCTCTAAAAAGAAAATAGAATAGTTAGTATTTGATGGGTGAGAGGGTAGAGTATAATATTTGGAAATCATATCACAACATCTATTAAGTTTTGTAATTTCTAAAATAAGACATTTTAATATGGAATTTTATGGCCCTGAGGTTTTGTCAGCATTTATTTTCATACTATACAAGATTATATCTCTTCAACTTACCCAAGACTATTCTAAAGAAGAAAAATGTAAATAGAACTCATCTTCCATTTCTCCCTTGAGAAGCAAACACCTTATTCATACTAGGAAATAGGCAATCTTCTTAATGCCCAGACCTCCATCCAATAAAGCTTTATCTTTCTCCTCCTTTGAATTAACTTCCTGCAATATCTTTACTTCTCATGTCTTCCTACTATATTGGCTTCTCAAATGCCCCTTCCCAAAAATATTCCCTTTACCTTCTTGATCTGACATAGTTTGCCAACCTTGTTACAGTTGACATTTGGGCTGTATCACTATGTAGTGAGACATTCCAGGCATTCTGGAATGATTAGTAGGGCCCTTACCCTCTATCCTCTAAAACTTATCAGCATCCTCTCTCCCCTCTATCAATCAAAAATGTTTCCAACAGATCTCCTGTAGAAGAAAGTAACGGCCCAGTTGAGATGCACTGAGCCTCAAATCACTAAGCTTTATACATCTGAGAAAAATAATGTACCACCCAACTACTAACATCACTGAAAATTCATGGTGTCAAATTTCAAACACCTTGAGCATCCTAGTTTGCTTCCTCAGTCAGTTTGCTTGAAACCATGCTATTCTTTTTCTTTTTTCAAAACTTAAGTACCATTTTCTTTGCCTCACACTTCCTAATGGCCTTACTTCTTAATTCATTCAGAAAAAAATAAAAATACTCAGGACTGCTTTCTTCACTAATTCTATGAACTTACCTGCAAACATCTTGAACCATCCATTTTCTCTTTACTTCCTTTCATAGCTATTCAGTCAACAGTCCTCTCTATATTCAGCCACTACGCAAATGAATCTCCCACATACCCTTTCAGTAACCCAAGGACTTTCTTCCTTTACTTACTAAGTTTTCTTGAACACTTGGTCTGTTTTTTCTTTTTTCCAGCATATATAGATATGCTATTGTGTGTCCCATCTGAACAACCACAACATGACGACATTGTGCTATCTCTCAGTTCTCTCCTGTTCTCTTCTCTCCTTCTTTGCCTTCTTTACTGGATCTACTCTGTAATTAGTCTGAGATAGCCTGATGATTTTTAAGCATCATCATTCAAATTATTCCAATGTATTATTTTTTTAGGAAACAAGAATACAGCCCCCCCAACACCACAAATTATGCAAAGTTTCACACATTTGGGAAAATTATTAGGAATGCTAAGGTCCTTGTGCCCACAGACCTCCAAAGAAAATTAGAAATGCTAAGCACACAGAAATGTCCTCTCAAAGGAATGGACATAAAATACTTCCTTCCATCCAGAAAGCAGGGAATTGGAGGTAATTAATAGCCTGCTCACTGCATTATCAAGTAGAGCTCCTAGAACTAGGACTAGAGGTGGCTGGTAATCTAAATGACCCTTATATCGTCTGTACAGGGGGCTCCCACAACCAGGAATGGAGATATGGCTCTTATGTTATCTCTATAATCAGGGGCTTTCTCAAGCTCCCACAACTGGAACCAGGGGGGCCTAATAGCCCAAATGACCTTTCTGCTATTTGTATGACTGAGACCAGACCATATCCTTCCTGAGGCCCTTAAGTTAGTATAGGTAGCCTATATTCGGAACTCATCTTCTTGAAAAAAAATTACACTTACCTGCATGAATCCTAATTGGTCTTATAGTAAAAACCTGAAGCCAGATATTGGGGTACATCTTAAAGATTACAGAGACAGAGGAACAAGCCACTAGAGAAACTTCTCACCAGTACTGAATCCTTGGGCCAAAGGGGATGGATTCTGTCTCTACAAATCCTCAGACTGAATGCTCTGAGTCCTCAGTTGATAGGGAAGGGGAAGGACTGAGCTCCTGTCTCCTCCTGCCTTATTATATTCCTTTCTCTGCCCAGCCATATCACTTCCTGTCTCAACTTTCTTAGTGTTGGGATTAAAGGTGTGTGCCACTACTGCCTGGCTCTGTTTCTCCTCCAGACAGGATTAATCTCACATAGTCCAGGCTGGCCTTGAAATAACAAGTTCCAGATGGATCTTTGTTTTCTGAGTGCTAAGATTAAAGGTGTGTGTCACCACTGCCTGACCTCTATGGCTGACACTGTGGCTGACTCTGTCCTCTGATCATCAGAAAAGTTTTATTTCTTAGATTACAAACAATATATTACCACATGTACCCTGGGTTGAGTTTCAATGTAATTATGCTTCATTTTGCACCAATGATTGTATTACACCATGTTTTTCTCCAAATTATACTGGGTTTAAATTTGTTGGGAATAAACTTCTTGGCATCAGACTCCCCAAAGTCTTTATCCAGGTTAATGAAGTCAATCTAAACCAAGGTTCATTCTCACCTTTTCACAGTTTGTTTTTCTGTCTGATTTCTTCTGAGTCCCCTTCTAGAAATCACAGGGTTCAGCATACCCAGAGTGTAGTGAGTAAGCATCACCCTGGGGAAACTGCTGTCATGATCATGGTATCTTCCCTCCATGCCAGGTAATTATTATAATTCCAATTTATAACTGTATCTTTTACTCGAGCTATCCATATATTATTCTCATATTCATCTGTCAGTGCTTTGATGTTTGACCAGTACTTTTGGCTTGACAGGCTCTCATTGAAACTTTCCCCCAAAGCCTATGCTTTTCAAGTGCTCACCCTTCTTGTAACTTTAAAAATGTACTCAAGAAGCCTGGTGGTAGTGGCTTATGCCATTAATCTTAGCACATGGAAGGCAGAGGCAGGTGATCTTAGTGAGTTTGAGGCCATCCTGCTCTATAGTGTGAGTACCGGGACACCCAAGACTTTCACAGAAAATCCAGTTCTGAAAAACTGAAAAAAAGGACTTGAGGTAAGAACTCACTGGCTATGTATGGTTTCTTTTTTTCCCTTCATACCCAACATTTGTCTTCAAGTCTTAAAACCTCCAGCATCAAAGCAAATCATCTCCCAGACTATTGTCTATCATTATACTTTACTCTAAGGAACCATTATCCCCCTTGACTGCCATAGTAAACCTCTTGACATCTTTCTCTCCTTTCAAATTTAATATCCTATAGAGTAATCTTCACACATACAAATAATTATTTGAAATTGTAAATAAGACTTCATGACTTCTTGTTAAAGTTTTTTGAATGAAATTCCATCAAACGTGAATAAAAACCCATATCCTACCATGTTCTATACTGTTCTGAACCATATAACTGATGGTTAATTTGGTGTGTCTATTTAACTGATGTAAACAAAAAGATGTTTACATCTGTCTCCTATTAGGTCTGTTTCTGTAGAAAGTTCTGATGACCATGCTATATACTTTCTTTGTTCCTTGTAAATCAATAAAAAAATGAGTAAATATTAAGAAATAAATAGAAAAATCTTGTGCTCTAACCACACTGGCCTTGCTGGTTATCAGACAGAATGGCTCATTTTAGCCCTTTGACCCATTCCTGTACTTGTCAAGGCTTCACTGCCTGGAGTTTCTATATATTTAGCTCTCTGACAAGGCAGTATATACATGTAACAAGTAAAACCCACTATGGTACTGGTTGCCTCACTACCAGTCATATAAATGTTTATGCTCCTCAGACTGGCATTACTCACAGCCCATGTTGGATCATCATAGCAACTCAAAAAATAAATGTGGGCACATGCTAATTTATTGCTAAGAGTCCATGAACCTGGTAGAAATTCTATGTAACACATCTTGGGCCCCTCTTAGAAATTAACCAGTGTTTGTAATGACATAAATCAAATGGTGACCCAATCCCTAGAGACTTTACCATGCCCACCCTATCAAATCAAATAGTGCATTTCAACATTTCAGATTCTTTCCTTATTTGACATCAGTGCTCCCCCCACCCCCGATCCTATCTAGCCTTTCTATATGAGGAAACTTGAGGATACTCCATGAACTTACTTTAGCATCACACAGTGTTCCATTGTTTTGCTGAACAACAAAGGCAGCTTTGATTTGTTAGCACTACTGGTCTGTGTATTTCAATATGACAGTGCTTAATGATTTCATTTTCTTCCCTTTTATTGTTTTACGTTTAAAAAATCTTTTCAAGAAATTTTGAAACTTTGTTTCTTGGTTTTTCCCAAGCCCTTTTGAGAGAATATACTGCATTTTCTTCATTCAAAGGAAGGATTTTGGTGACCTGGTTTATGGGCTACCAATTCCATGGTCTTCTGTAGTTTGTTTTTCTAAAAATTATTCTACAAAACAAAAATCATCCCTGAAATCCCCATCAACACTGAATTCTGAACTGCCCCCACCATAACTAAAACAAACCAAAACAAAAATCCTCTAAACTTTAATTACTATAGCATTTATTTTGGTTCCTCTCTGTGGGTGAGATTTACATTAATTAGGGTATAATGAAGCCTGCCCTTTCAAACAAATTTATTCCTTTGTTTGCATTCATTTGAGCAAACCAACTGCAGTGTTTATGAGCTTGCAAAAGGGAGGCATTGAGAACAGCTCATACCAAACCAGACACCAGGACCTAACCTCAATCTTTTCCCAAGAAATTTGCAGCTCTACCCACTTGAGATTTGTGAACGGAGACCTGTGTGTTTTTGTCTTGTTGTCTTTCTCCTTGCAGAAGAGACACATTTTCTGGGAAAACATTTTCTTCACTGCTGTGTTCTGGTTAGTATGCAGGCCACCACCTCTGTTATCAGACAGTGGCAACAAAGCATTTCTTCCCGACTATTCTGTGAGGTGGCGGGGGAATGGATTGCACAGTAATGAGCTGTTTTTGCAGGCTTCCTTCGGGAGCCTTTTCTTATATCCCTTGGCAAGAGGAACTAATTCAAAACAGCAACTCAAACCCTAGGCATCTAAAATTCAAAAAAATTCAGCTGACTGGACAGTAAGAGGGTCTCCCTGCAAATCAGTGCTGTAAATCACAGCTTTGCTCTTCAAGGGGACGGGAGGCTAGAGTTTTTCTAGAACTCATATTCAATCTTATATAAGACTTTTTAATCCCTGCTGCTGTTATAAAAGCCAAGTGATGATGGCAGAGAGTGTGCTAGAAGCTACTTTTCTTTCCTGATCATGCTGCTTCATAGTCTGAGCAATAAGGGATGAGACTTTGAGTGTGTTTCCTCCCGTCCAGAATGAATTCAGTAAGTTGATCTGATAGATTGAATTTTCTTGATGCTAGAGTGAGATATATATATATATATATATATATATATATATACATATATACATATATATGTATATATATATATATTTATGTACATAAAATGACAACACAATGACTGGTTCTTACTGGGCCTTCAGTGTATACTCAGTGGGTCCCAAAAGATTGAATGGTGGGTTTAATGACAATGACAGTCCCACTCTATTTGTATAGTAAGCCACGACATTGTCCTACTTCCTGATATGGTTCATGCGTTTGTTCAGATATTATCTCTTTGATTGCATCCATTTCTACCTGCTTGAGCTGGCATGCTGATTCTCATGTATTTAGATGTCAACTCTATCTTTATTCCCTTGATCTTTGTAATAAGACTTTTGCCTCTCTACCCTGTGAAATTTGTTTAACATACATATATATATATATGCACTATATATATGCACACATTTTTCATCCTATTCACGCAAACACACATTTATATATGACTATACACATGTGAGATTATAGATGTTCTCCTTCTTTTATAGACAAAGTTTCTTCCCCCTCCCTTCCTTTCCAAGACTCTTCTTACTCTTTGAATCTGTACCAGTTTGTTTCTATTTTCAGCCCATTTTGGTCTTCCTTAAATGGATTTACCCTCTCTGGTTTCTATATTTTTTAATTTGTTGGAGGTGGGTATGGGGAAGGGATTTGTGATGGCTTGAATAATATAGCCCCCATAGACTCATGTGTTTGAATGCTTGGCCCATAGGGAGTGATACAATTAGGAGGTGTATCCTTATGTGAGTAAGTGTGGCCTTGTTTGAGAAAAGTGGTAGGCTCTGAGGTCTCATATGCTCAAGCTATGACCAGAGTGGGACACAGTGCACTTCTTTTGCCTGCATATCAAAATGTAAAACTCCTACCACTTTTTCCAGCACCATGTTTGATTCCCACCATAATGATAATAGACTAAAACCTCTGAAACTATAAGCCAGCCCCAATTAAATGTTGTTTTTATAATAGTCACCACGGTCATGGTGTCTTTTCACAGCAATAGAAACCCTAGCTAAGACAGAAGTTGGTACCAGGGACTGGGGTATCACTGTGATAGTCCTGACCATGCTTTTTTTTGGAGGAATTTGCACTTTTGGAGTTTTGGTTGGAAAAGCAGTGGAATGCTTTAAATTCTGCTTGATGGACCATGCTAGTAGGAGCATAGAAGACAGTGGTGCTGAGCATGATTTGAAAGGGCCTGGCTCAGGAGGTTTCAAAGAAGAATTTTAAGATGTTGTCCAAATATTGTTCAGATGATATTTTGGTGTAGGATGTGGCTGCTTTTTGCCTTTTCTGAAAAGTCTCCCTGTGGCTAAAGAGTGTTGGATTAATTCCCTTGGCAAAGGAAATCTCAGAATAGCCTAGTATAGACTGTTGTGTGGTTACTAGTTTAACTCTTATAAAGATTTATGATGAAATGGAGCAAGCTGAGCAAATAAAAATACAAAATGTACAGTGTGAGAAAAAAGGTACCAGGAAGTGGAATGGAGCTAAGTACTGTATTTAAGGAGATAAACAGATTAAGAAATGGGATAAAGAGAGTGGTAGGTGACCTCTGTGCAAGATTCTACCCAGTTATGCTTCTAATTTTTAAAAAGGAATTAGGGAACAACTTAGGTCCATGTGTGGTAGTGCATACTTTTAATCCCAGTATTCAGAAGACAGAGGCTGGAAGATCTCTGAGTTTGAGGCCAGGCTGATCCACAGAGTGAGTTTCATGACAGCCAAGCTTAGGCATTGAAGAAAACCACTGAAAACAGAAAACAAATGAAATGTGTCCCCTATTCATGAGACCTTTCATGACATTTTGGCTCTTGATTTTGTGATACTTTCTCTTTCTTCTCCCCTGCTTCAGTTCTTCCCACACTACCTAATGAATTATATGCATAGTAGCATACTGGATATTGTGTGTGTATTCCTCCAATTAAAAGGGGAATTGCCTGTTTGTTCAATACTCTCAGGCAGATGGTAGACTCTCAAAGTCTACCTTCAAGCCTATAGGCATTGTTTTCTTTATTAGCTATTGCTGTTTGTTAGTGAAAGTCATGGGACAAGATGGAGAGAACATACCAATATTAAAAATGCTTTCACTATTATTAGAAATTCATTAGTATAAGTATGGAAGACAGTTTGTTTCTGTTGATTGAATTAATATTGACGCCAATATGCAGTATGAATATGTGAAACCAGATTTGTTTTCTGTGTCTTCATTGTTTATATTATTTACCCAAGACTATGCCACCAACCCACATATAAGAAAATCACTTGATTTCAATAGTGCTTTCCTCAAAAATACAATGAAGGATGAGACTATATGCTGTATTCATATATATGGGAGATTGTATTGTTTCATTGTAAATAATTATCCCACCCACTGGTTTAATAAAAATTGCTGATTGGCCAAAGGCAGGCAGGAAGTGTGGGCAGGGCTACCAGACTAAGAAAACTCTTGAGAACAGGAATCACAGAGCAGAACACCAGAGAGAAGCCGGAAGAAGCACAGGACAACTATGCTGCTCTAAGAAAAGGTACCCAGCTGCATAGCCTAACAAGAGTCATGGGTTAGATGAAGGGTAGAGAGCTAGCAAGTGATATGCCTAGGCCTTAGGCTGACCAGCTAAAAACTATTGAAAGCATTTGTGTGTGTCTGAGGGTCTGTGGGTCTGTGGGTCTAAACCTGAGGATAGGCCCAAAAGTTCGAGCCAGAAACCTCTTACTACACATATATATTTATAATATATAAAAATGATTATATATATGCAAATGTTGTGCAGGAAAAAGAAAATATAATTATATTCTCAAGTTAGTTCCACAAATTCCTTGGGGATACACACACACACACACACACACACACACACACACACACACACACACACAGAGAAAATATGGGGATAGGAGACTCTCTTGTATGTTATGGAATAGTTAGCTACATCTTTGGTGTCTGGGCAGTAGAGACTTTTAACCCCCTACTACTAATTATGTCAACCAAAACTATAGCTATAGACATTGCCAAAATGTTTTCCATGAGGGAAAACCACCCGACAATTGAGAACTATAGT
Source organism: Phyllotis vaccarum (assembly GCA_033318265.1). Lineage (NCBI taxonomy): Eukaryota > Metazoa > Chordata > Mammalia > Rodentia > Cricetidae > Phyllotis > Phyllotis vaccarum. Next base: position 90,258,331 of record JARWLC010000013.1, on the reverse strand, counting down.
ATTAAACCAAAATGAGGTAGTCTTAGAGCTTCTAGGTCAGTAGGCCTGAAAACAACTGCTTTAAAGTGCTGCCCTCCTCCACAAGTGTGGTCATCAGCTAGAGGTGACAATTGCCACCCAATTTATTCTATCTGGGGTGACAATGCATTTCTCATTCTGAGACCTTGGCAAGGATTCAGTTTTCATCTACCTGAAAGGAGAGTGTCAGAAAGCATATATATTTAGAGAGAAAGTTGAGAGAAGGAAGTTGTTACTGCCTCTCTTCCTCTTCCTTCTCCCCACAGTGACAGACACTGAGACTGACACAAACTAAATTGTCAAGTAGCAAAATTGGAAGCAGTCTAGCTTCACTCATGAAATGAAGAAATAAATAAAAATGGCAGTGTGAGCTTTTTTCAGTCTGTGGATGTCTGGGCACTTGCTGTGATACCAGGGCGGTGGGGTGGGGGTGGGGGTGGGGAACCTGGGGCTTTCCCTCAGTGTCATGGGATTGAGGAATTCTCTGAAAAAGTAAACACTGGATAGTTGAACCTTTGACATAGAGTCTGAAAGGAGAATGAGAGAGACATTATCTAGTGTTTGACACTTTAAGCACACAATTTTAGACAAGCATTTTTAACATTGTTTGTGCAGGTGTATGCAGACGTGGATGAACCAACTTTAGTGAGTTGGGTCCCTCCTCCTACTTTGTTAAGAGGAAATTTTTCATTGTTCTTGTATGTAGTTGCCTATTCCATGAGATTCTGGCCCATTTTCTTGGATCAAATCTTCCAAATCTTCTTATGTCCAAAATGGGTGAAGTTTTTAGCAATAGGAATGTATTTCAACCTCTGGGAGGCAGCCAAGGACAACAGCAATAACCTATATATTTTGGGGGGAGTTTCTTGGACTACCTGAACATCCATACAAATGGAGTTTATCATATCAGATACAGGAATTTTTTAGATAGTATATGGCTTATGTGAGGTGCATTGTCAGTCTAAGTGATATAACTTTGTTTAATAAATATGCATATATATGTATATATATAAAGTTTTCACTTAATATAAGATAATATGATTCCTTGGAGGGTTTATCAAATTTCCTTGGTTTTATTTATCTCTCATCCTATCCTCTTGCCTTATCTGGGTTTCAGGATCAAATGCAATTTTTCAGGTTTGTGGAAAAAGTATTGTTACCCACTGAGCAATGTTGCTGGCCCTGATGTAGCTATTTTTAAGCCAATTTTATTCATTCTTATAGGCCTGTAAATTGTGACATAGCACATGATTTCCCCCTAAATGTAGTCTCTAAAGTAGATGCTCAAAGCATTTTGAAGCTGTTAAACCAAAATATATGCACAAGTCTATATATTCCTTATGTATAATGCATCCTCTAATTTTATTAACAGTGGGTGATAAGATTTAAGTAGAAACACATGAAATTGCAGCTTTCATACATGAAAAGTAATAGAATCTTAAATTCATATAGAAAATTCTGATTTTAACCTGTACTTCCTTCTCACACTTTGTACTTTCTTTGTCCCTCTCAGCATCACTTCCTGGTTCCATTCCTTATTTTTGTATATATGCCTTTGCCAGCGCATACACCACTCAGAATACAAGCTATGAAGGTCAGTGCATTTAATTGGAACAAATTAAGAAAAAGAGGATGATTCCCAATTTTAATAACTGTTCATTTGAAAACCCAGTGATGCACTTCATATATTTAGAGAAAAGGTCCTGTGGCTGAGCATAACCAATGACATGTGAAATTCTTGATCTTATCTAATGGACCAGTTCTGATGAGAATGTGATTTGTTTGGGCAGTATTCGTATATTTTCACAATATTGCTCTTTCTTTATTGGACCTCTCAGATTCAGAAATGAACTTAAGATACTGGGGGATAAAAATCTCTAGAAGTGCAACACATATTCATAAGCAAGCTTTATTGTCTTACTCCTCTGATAGTCTAAGTTACTGGTACTATTTTATGTCAAAGTTTGCCTTCTGGGTTAGAGTCCAGGCCCTTGCAGCATGTCAGTGATTCTGTAAGTGGCCCTTGTTGACTGTCTTTACTCTTCTTGCCAGGTCTATTTGTGTTTTCTTTATTGCAAACGGAATCTGTCAGCTTCTCATTGCTCTTAGGCTGCAAATCACAGTGCCCATGGTTGTTTGTACACAGCATGTTTACTTTCCCTCTTATCAGTTTAACCCTTATATGCACATATGTATACATTAGTACATGGTTCATTCATATGCTAATTGAGTAGTTTAATTTACATTTCAAATACTATTTTTCCCTTTATCATGGTTTAGACAGTATAGAAAAAACATTAAGGAGATTATAATTCATACTACTGCAACATAAACATGATTAACACTAGAATTCATATCCTCATAATATGTTTATTGCATACTGGTGTCATACCACACTTTAACCATCCATTCACTTAAAATTATCAATATTTACTTTTATAATTATCTAATATTCTTTGAAAATGTACTTTTAATATGTGTGTGTGTAATTATATATCCTTGTATTAATTTCTTATAATATTAGTAAAACTTGAAGTTTTATAATGTTGATTTGTAGACCTGAATTCTTTTATATATTTACTTGCTATTTGTATTTCTTTAATGATTAATCTATATTTGGAATTTATCCTAATTTCTTTGAGAAGACACAAAGTATTTTCAAGTTGTGTAGCAATGAGATGAGACTTAGATCTTTAAAATCTAATGATAATAGGAGAATGAATAATTCTATAAACAGGGTAAAGAGTTAAGAGACTGTTAAGAATATGGATAAAGGGTATGGTGTCTTGTCATAAAGCAGTGACTATAGGACTAAAGATTCAAGGGATATTGAAGAGTTAGAATAGAAGATTTTTAGAGTAAGGGTGACTCAGTTGAAGAACAAGTCTAGGGACTCTTAACCTTAGCATTGTACTATTGACATTTTAGTCTAGATAATTATTGGTTGTGGAAGATTGTAGTGGGATTATGTTGTTACACTGTAAATCATTGTCCTGCCTACTGGTTAATAAAATGCTGATTGCCCAAAGGCAGACAGGAAGTCTGGGCAGAGACTAAGAAAACTCTGGGAACAGGAAGAAAAGGGCAGAGATGCCAGCCACAGAGACTCCAGAGAAGCCAGCAGATGCAGAGGACAACTATACTGCTCTGAGAAAAGGTATCAAGCTGTATGGCTGAATAAGAATCATGGGTTAATTTAAGAGCCAGAGCTAGTTATCAATATGCCACAGCCATAGGCTAATTATCGTAAAATTAATAGAAGGGTCTGTGTGTTTCTGTAGGACAGTAGGTCTGTTAGTCTGGACCATAGGCCAGACAGACCAGAAGCTTCATACTACAGAGGATCATTCTGTGGCCTTGTAGAATTTTTAGCATTATTGCTGGCTTCCAATAAACACAAATGGCATTCTTTGCCCATGTGTAACAACCCAAAGTATTCTTGAGTTATTGAACAACATTCTTGTGTCTCAAAATAGTTCTCTAGGATAACTATGGAATTGCTCAGTAATTATGTCTAAGATATGGGTTCAGTGTCCCAGAAAAAGAACATAAAAAAGAAAAAGATTTGAATGGTGAGGAAAATATTGATTAAAATTCAAATTTTTACATATTGATTTTGAATTAATTGGGAGAAGCCACTGGTAGGCAATTTTAATAATTTTGTATCTGAAGGTCTAACCTAGATATTTAGGTGACGGAGTCACTAGGATGTAGATAACGATCAGTCAGAAGAGTAAAGCAAAAAGGGAAGATGATTTGGGGGCCAAAGAGAACATGAAATGGTTAACGACACTTAAGAAGTTTCAAAAGGAATTTAGAGAGAACTATCTAAAGGGTAGAAAGAAAGTCAGAAATGGTCTCCTGCAAAGTAAGGTTAAAAAACTGGGTATTGACAGAAGCTATTAACTGTATCAAATGTAGTTCAAGATAAGCAAGATAAAGACAAAGGAGTATTCACTAGTATCAGTGGCCAGAAAGTTTTCACTCATCTAGAAAATAGCTGTTTCAGTTGCACATTGGCCTTGAGAGCTTCCTGTAGTTGGTCAAGGGGTGAAAGGAAAGTTAAGAAATAAAAGCAAGGAATATGAAGTCATATTTTTATTCATTAATTTGTTTGTTTGTTTTTGTTATGTGTGTATGTGTGTGAAAGTGTTATGAATATATTTAGTATGTGTGCAGGTGTGTGAAAGTGTGGGACATATGTCACATGGAGTATATGGAAGTCAGAGGACAGAAGACAACCTTTAGGAGTCAGTCCTTACGTTTTCATTTTGTTTTTGAAGTGCTAAAGACAGATCCAAAGTTCTTATACAAAATACTGTAAGCAAGGATGTGGGAGGTTGTGTTGTTTCATGGTAAATAATTATTCCACCCACTGGTTTAATAAAAAGTGCTGATTGGCCAAAGGCAGGCAGGAAGTGTGGTCGAGGCTACCAGACTAAAAACTCTGAGAACAGGAAGCACAGAGCAGAACGCCAGAGAAAAGCCAGAAGAAGCAGAGGACAACCATGCTGCTGTGAGAAAAGATACCGAGCCCCATGGATGGACAGGTTAAGAGTCATGGGTTAGATAAGGGTAGAGAGCCAGCAAGTGATATGCCTGGGCCTTAGGTTGATCAGCCTAAAACTATTGAAAGTGTCTGTTGTCTCTGCAGGACTGCGGGTCTGCAGGCCTAAATCTTGAGGCTAGGCCCAAAAGTCAAGGAGGCCAGAAACCTCTTACTACACAAGGAGATCAGGAGAGACATAATTTATTTTAGAAAGTTAACATGGCTTTTAGACTATTTAAGATCGACTGATTCCTATAGATTAGGATGATTGCACTCAATTACTAACCTATGCATAAAAACTTTATAAAACTATATATTATGACAAATAAATATGAAATACAATATCAAATTATCTTGTTTGGCACTTGAGGGTTACATTTGACTACTTACTATTATTTTTAGTAAAACTGACTGTAATGTATACACACACACACACACACATACCATATACATATATATACCATATACCATAGTGTAGGAAGATTCATAGAAGGTAAATTCTTTTGGTGAAAAATTTTCATATTTATCATCTCACATAAAACTTTATTTACACTTAAGAGAAAAGACAAAAGTTTTACTTCTTTGCATATTTGGCTTTCAGTATTTTAGAAAAGAATAAAAGACCTGTTTAATATTTATGGCATTGGCAAAACTACCCAAATATTTCTTATTAGTTTCTTGAGACTTAAAATGGTGGAAAAGTTATTTAAATACATTTAAATTGGCATTATTGAAAAGCTTGCAAGATATGTAAATCTAAAGTTTCAGCCAATATCTATTTGAATAAAATATATTTGTGTTGATGCCTAGTAATGTGTTTTAATAAAAACAAACTCTATGGAAATTCTAATGCATGCTAATTTGTTTTACCTACTTAATATATTTTAATTAACATATAATCACCTGCTAATTTTTTGAGGCCATGTCTTACTGTGTCGATTGGGCTTGACTGGGACTCACCATGTAGTCCAAGCTGTCCTTGAATTCATAGACATCCTCCTGCCTTTAGCTATCCAAAACTCTGGTATTATAGGAATGAGCCACCATACCTGTGTCTAAAATGTCTTATTGTGGCCTTAAGTTATTTTACAAGTGTCTAGATAAATATAATGAAATAGTTAATATTATCCAGCAAATTAACATACCTATTCTTCCACATTTATTCTTCTATTTTGAGATACACTGATATAGCAAGTAGGTGATGAGAGCTTAAAGACACCAAAACAAGAAAAGATATAATCATTAACTATCTTGATTTACTCAGAACATATAACATGCATGTATTGAATAGGATATGATACTTTATAAATATGAACGATTTTTATGCTAATTATACATTTTGAAGAGATAAAATTATTAGCTCAATTTGAATAGTGTACATTATATACATATACAGATTTATCATACTATATGCCAAAAACTTGCACAATTAAAATAATGATTATTTTAAAAATAATATTCAAGCTCAAATGTTTTAGACTGAAAACTCAATTGGTATTTGATACCCATTGAGAAGAAATTGATGTGATTTCAGATAGTAAAGGTTATTTCATAAAAGGTACATAGAAATATATTTCAATATAATTTGGTGACTGAGAAAATAATAATTTTATATTCATAGAAATGTTGTTTGTCTCTTAATTGTAGCAGGAAGAGAAAAGACATGGATTCCTCCATTTTATTCATTCAGTGTTAGCACCTCAAAGATAGTATAATTTATTCTTCTATTTCTTAAGCAAATTTACCATGATCAAGGTGGTAATTTAGCTTAATTGTGAAAATTAAGAGTTAGGAACTATGTAAGAAAGAGATTCTTAAATAATGCTAAGACAGTTTTCCATCTTCTTTACATAAGCATAATTCCTGATAGATTGCTCTCTCTTTTTTTTTTTACTTCTATTATTATACCCAGGGTACAAGGTTACACATTTAAGAAAGAATTCCAATTGAGTAGTATAAAAAATATTTTCTGATGAAAATGGTGGCCATTTGTGTGGTTTCAGTTCTACAAAGACTCTTTATCAACCAGAGTTTAAAGGTGCAAATACACTAAGTCCAAGGAGGAGAGTGGGAGACGGAGGCTACTGATCACTTTGCAGGATGACTTAGTTTTGATAGCAAGCAGCTAGAATTAATGTGCATGTGTTTGTTTAGGATGAAAACTAGCAAAATGCAACCATAATACTCCTTTTGGACATGCCCCAATAACTCAATGTCATATTGACTTCTTCAAAAGGATATAGCTTTGGAGAATGAGTCATGGTAGAGACACAGTGCAAAACAAAAACCACCTACTGGACTTATCACCTTTGAATTCTGTTTTATCATTATGAGTCCAAGTTTGTTCTAAAAGCTGAAATATGTACACACACTATTTTAATGACAGTGAGTTGCACTACTTTAGGGAACCTGTCATAGTTATCTTTCCCTGAATAACAAATCACAACAATACTTAATGTATTTTAAATGATAATTATACTTATGAATCTACAATTTGGGCCAGGCCAGTGAGTGCAGCATATACCTACCTTGTTCAGTGACTGATGAATGCTTGAGGGCAGTGGTTTAGAATTGCCTTTGGCAATTTTGTTTTTGGCTCAGAATTGAGTCCAGACTTTCAGCTGAATTACTCATCCCAAATATTAGTGTGGCTTTACAACACTGCAATTGAAATTCAAGGATGAGGAATGAGGAAGGGGAGAAGCCAAGAGGGAAAGAGTCATAGAGAGAAGGAGAAACGAGAAGGGAGGAATGGAGGGAAAGAGGAAGGAAGAGAAGTAGGAAAGGAGGAAGAGAGGGAGGAAGAAGACCATGAACGAATACATAAATACGAATGAGTGTAAGTGAGAATGCACTAAGCAACCCCAGTAGCATGTAATGTTGCCAAGCTGCTAGATGCATTAGCAGTATCTTTTAAGGCCTAGATTCAGAAGTCATGCAGTTCTATACATCAAAGTTTTCCAAGTAAGTCTTACCTAGGCTTCAAGAAAAGGAAAGCAGAATGCCATTTTTTAATAGGGCAGAAATAGTTTAGGAAGAACAAGTTGTATCTATTGTTAGAACACAGGAAGCCACTGGAGATGAAGAATTATACTTGATTTTTAAAATTGAGTAATTTTAAATGTACAGATAAGCTACTAAATAGGAAAAAGGCCCATATTCCCCTTGCTTAGTTCCTGCTCGTGTTATATTATTTATAACCATCAAACTATGAACAGTAAAAAATTAAACTTTGTATGATACTATTGATAAACTTCTGAATTATTTGGATTTCATTAATTTTCGCTCAAATATACCTACTCTATTTTAGAGTCTAAGTCAGGATTCTATATTACCTTTAGATGTATGCCCTTAAACTCCCCAATCTATGATGTTTTCTCATGCTTCTTTACATTTTATAGCTTTGGTATAGATTGGTGAAGAGTGATTATTAGTCAGTCATTTTGCAGCATATTTCTGCATTTGGGCTTGTCTGCTTCCTCTCCTGGTCAGTCTGAGGTCAGGCATTTATGGAAGGTCACTCTGGTCTTATGTTCTATCATTACACTGTATCCAGGTATCATGGTGTTAATATGTATTACTGCTGATAAAAGTCTTGAACACTTAACTAATCTGCCAAATTGTGTCTCCTTACAATTGGTAATGTTCTATTTTGACTTATTGTCAGAGAGTCTTGATATGTAACCTGGACAGGCCTTGAATTCATGATCCTCTTGCTTTTATCCCCTGAGTGCCAGGATTATAATGTACCACACCAAACCAGGCTCTATCAGCATTTTTTGTTCACTGCCAAACAGTCAGCCCTGAAAACACATACAAGCCAAATTATGCAAAATGAACAAGTTATATTTAGGAATATGTATGTATTTGCATATATGCTTACAGTAACAATTGGTTTAAAAAAGAGGCTGTGAATTTGAAGGAGAATGGGGAGGGGAATATGTGAGGGTTTGGAGGGAGGAAAGGGAAGGGAGAAAAGTTGTAATTATCTCAGAAATTAAAAAAAATATTTTTTAGTTATGTGTAGGTGTGCATGTTGGCACATTGGTACATACACATGGGTGCAGTTGCCCACAGAAATCAGAGACACTAGATCCTCTGGAGCTGGAGTTGTAGACTGTTGTGAGCTCCCTTGGAGTCTTAGAAACCAAAACCAGACCCTTTGAACAGCAGCATGTGTACTTCATCACTCAACCCTCTCTCCAGTTCCTCTATTAGAACTTTTGGCCGCAGTCATTCTTTGGTATTCATGGGGACTGATTTCAGGATGAGATGATTACAGATATCAAAATCTGTATGCTCAAGTCTTTCTTTCTCCCTCCCTCCCTCCCTCCCTCCCTCCCTCCCTCCCTCCCTCCCTCCCTCCCTCCCTCCCTTCCTCCCTCTCCTCCCCCCCTCAGTGGAGCTATGTGGATGCAAAATGGCTATTCTAAATGTAAAGAAGCTTTGAGTGTTGGCAGATGTTTGACTGGCTATGTTAATATAGCTATAAAACAAAAGCCCTGACAGAGCATTATGAGAAAAAGAGCCTCCAAAGATGCCATTGAGTTTATTTTGTGCTGGCCATCTACTGCTGGGCCTGCCGTTAAGAATCCTTTTGTATCCATTCTTAGTGCAACTCCATTGGAAAAAAAACTAATACTTAATTTGTGAGTGGTTATAAATTTGAGATGGCTTCTGAATTAGGATGGGGGTTTGTGCCCACTACCTCAAAGAGGCACTGGGACACCACTTGAGTGCATTCTTTCAAAGTCTCTGTGAATTCATATGTGCTTCAGTCTGGTCGTGTTTAGAGGCTTTGTTTCCTGGTACCGTCTTTACTTTTGTGGCCCTGCATCTTGCTTTGGGCATCTTGATTTCTCCTAACTTGGCCTGGGAACCAGTCAGTTCATCAAGAAACCCTTCCATTTGCAAAGAGTCTTTAGAAACCAAGATTTTGGTGCTTAGATGTAAACATTGCTATAAGGTGATACGCATACTTATTTATGTGTCAATCTGTGCCAGTGTGTTTTGAATATCATGAGTCCATATACCTATAGGGATTTCTCTCTTTGACTATGGACTTTATCTTTGACTTCAATGTAGCACAACAGGATTTATCTTAGCTTTTTCCTTTCATTCAAAAATTTCTTTTTCTAATGCTGGGGATTCAAAGTGCTATACCATTGAGCTACACTCCAAACTCTTTCTTAACTTTTTATTTTGAGACTAAGTGGCCCAGGATAGCCTTAAACTTGATTCTTCTAATTCAGCCTCTGAATAGATTATAAATTTATACCACTAGGATCAAGTTCCTTTTCTATTTAATACCACAGAGATCAATTTTTTTTCCTGATTTGATAGACATTGTACTAGGGCCTTGTGTATGTGGGGCAAGCTCTGCACTATTAGGTAATATTCTTAACTCCGTATTTCTTTGTAGTTTCTTTGACAATGATAATCCCAATGGCTTCTTTTTATTTCATTCAGGGAATACAAATAATTTTAGGGCTTAACACATATCCCTGTGGCAATTGAATTAATTAGTTATAATACAATGTGTGTGCATTTCTGGTTGCTTTTATCTTTAAAATAATTTTTAAAATATAAATATAGCATTTCCTCCCTTCAGTTTATTCCTTATGCCCCCTGCTAGTTCTCATGTCCCTCTGAAAATCATGGTTGCTTTTCTTTTAATTGTTATTGTGTTACACACACATGCATCTAAATACATAAATACAACTGTCAGTCCCTTTAGTGTTACTGTGTGTGAGTTCAGGGGTGACCACTTGATACTGTATAACTAATTGGCAGCTCATCCATGGAGAAGATACATTTTTCTACACAGCATTCCTTAGTTGCCTGCAGCTCACTGTCTATGAGTGTAGTTCTATGAGATTTTCTCTTTCTACCTTAGCATGTCTACTAGTCATGTACTTCTTCAGGTCTTGTTTAGGTAGCAATGTTGTTATAGTACCATGAGTGAGGTTTCTTGTCATCTCTAAAAGAGAGTCTTACAGCAAATTTTCTTGGTCCTCTGGCTCTCATAATTTCTTTTCTTTTCTTTTCTTTTCTTTCTTTCTTTCTTTCTTTCTTTCTTTCTTTCTTTCTTTCTTTCTTTCTTTCTTTCTTTCTTTCTTTCTTTCTTTCTTTCTTTCTTTCTTTCTTTCTTTCCTTCCTTCCTTCCTTCCTTCCTTCCTTCCTTCCTTCCTTCCTTCCTTCCTTCCTTCTTTCCTCCCTCCCTCCCTCCCTCCTTTTTTCCTTCCTTTCTTTCTTTCCCTCTCTCTTGCTCTCTCTCTCTTGCTCTCTATTTCCTCCTCCCTCCCTCCCTTCCTCCCTTCCTCCTTTCCTCCCTCCTTCCCTCCCTCCCTCCCTCCCTCCCTCCCTCCCTCCCTCCCTCCCTCCCTTCCTTCCTCCCTTCCTCCCTTCCTTTTTTCCTCTTCTGTGATGGTTTCTAGGCCCCACTGGTATACTAGTTGTATTGTAGATGTATCAACTAGGGCTGGGTACCCAACAATCAATTGTGCTCTGCATTTTGATGAGTCATAGTCTTGACTTATAATTGTGTACTTCTGTTGCAAAGAGAAGCTTCCTTGATGAGGAGGGAGAGCTGCAGTTATATGTGGATATAAGGATAAATATTTAGAATTTACTTAGGGATTATGCTAGTTTAGGAAAGTTTTTAAAAAGTTAATTAAAATTGTGTGTGTGTGTGTGTGTGTGTGTGTGTGTGTGTGTGTGTGTGTGTGCATACGTGCGTGCATGTGCTTGTGTGAGTTAGTGCACAACCTATGTGCAAGAGGTCCTGAAGGCCAGAAGAGCTTGCTAGATCCCATGGAACTGGTTACTGGCAGCTGTGAGTCATAGAGTAGATTTTGCCAACAGAGTCTGGGTCCCCTGAAAGAGCACTTTTAACTACTAAGCCATCTAGCCAGCTGCTTTGCCTTCAGTTTTATGCTATCCTTCAAAACAGGTTCCAAAGGTAACTTAGGTCAGTCCTTTTTTACTTTTACTGAATGATTGTATGAAATTAACTTATTATACAGCTGGTCTGCCACAGGTTGTGCACGTTCCATCTTCACTTCCACATTCTGACTTATATATAAAGTATACATGTGTGTTTACTTTACATATAATAATACTTCCAACAGAGTATATATGTTTTTGACAATGTGTAGAATTATGTATCATGTTCAAAGTTCCATGCCAAATAATACCATCACTTTGGTTGCTGTTCTATGGTCATTTGTCCTATACCCCTGAATGTTTTAAATTCCTACAGTTTTCCAAAAATATTATCTAGAATAAATACAATGCAACAATTTATGGCTTTTGTTTTTTGGCATTTTTTTATTCTCTAAACTTCACTTAAGATTTATGCGCATTGTTTCATAAAACAAGTAGTTCCTTTATTTTTATTTCTGAGAGGTGAATCCATGGTATGACGGGGGCACACATTTGGTCACTGGTTGAAACATGGGTTATTTCTACTTTTTTTGTAATTATGAAAAACTGTGTTATAAACATTCACATGCAATTTTTCATAAGTAATCATATTTCAAGGAATGAGGTTAAATATTTAACTTCATCAGAAACTGTGAAATATTTTTCCAAAGAAGCTCTACCATGAAGGTCCTAGATCCTCTGCATCCTTGTCGTTGTTACTCAGTTTCTCTGTGATGTCAACTTTCTGAAAAGTTTAGGGAGAACTATATATTTGAAGTTATTTTATTTCATTGTAAGACAAGAAGAATACTTTACAAAACTCTCTATATCACAAGTATAGTATAGAACAGAAGACATTTAATTTTATCATTTAAAGAAGCATAGGTTTAGCTAGGAAATTAATATATAATATAAAATAATTATATTATATTATTTTTGAGATAAATAATTACATGTCAGAGAAACACTGTGTACAAGGACTATCAGTGTCTGCTTGGTTTCCCTTTATTTTTTCATGTCAAAAATATGGGTCCCTTTTGAACTGAATATAGCTACCCATAACAACTACTGGATGTATATTATTACCAGTTTAGTTGTACCACTCACAGGTTGTATATTTGAAGGATATAAGAAAAAGAAATTGAAATAAGTAAATTAAAATACTGATGTGTGTTACAATGTAGTTTCTTGGTCCCGAGCTGCCAGAGGTCCAGATCCACAGACCTGCTGCGCCAGACCCTTTAGCCACCCGTCACTACTGCTCTGGCCCCCCAGAAATGACTCAGATGCTTATATTAACTTCATGCTGTTTGGCCTATGGCTCAGGCACATTGCTAGATAGCTCTTACATCTTAAATCAACCCATTTCTATTAATCTGTCTGCCATGTGGCCCGTGGCTCACCTGTGTTCCTTACATGTTTCTTCATGGTGGCTGGCTCAGTCTGTCTCTGACTCTGCCCTTCCTTTCCTCCTATTCTGATTCCTCTGCCTACTTTTTCTATGGTGCCTGTCAAGGACCAAAACAGCTCCTTTATTTAAAGATTTATATTCACAGCATACAGAAAGGCATCCCCACATCAGATGTGAAGGAAGATATCAGTAAGAAGGGGACATGGAGATTCTCTGTGTATGACAAATAAAAACCAAATATAATGACATATATCTATGAAGATCCTATAATGAAACTGATAACTTGTACTTTAACATAAAACTAAGTTTAAAAAAGAAAGGCCATTAAAAAATGATCAGAAGTTTGAAATTTATATGTGTACACACATACATATATATGCATACATACATGCATATCATACATATATCAAAGAACTTTAAAATGTACTACAATTGGGGATATGTTTAAACAAATTGTAGAATAGTCATGCTTTGAAGCATAAAGTAGTCATTATAAATATTTTTCACTAAAAATAAATGAATAGAAGTTTTTGTTTTCTTTTAGCAAGACACTGGATATTTCTATGTCAGTTACTGATTTAAGTGACAGAATAGGAACACATGCTTTGCTATTATAATGTACATACTTTTAGTTAGTGAATATCAGTAAGAAATTTTTTGAAGATTAAACATTCTTTGAATACTCTGAATTTCTACTTGTGTCATCTCACAGATTCTTCCAGACCCATGGAACTATTTAACGGGGTATGAGTGAGAGGATAACTGTAGTAAGCTGCCATTTCTAAGGGGTCATTTATAATTTTAGAGTAAGATCAATACTTTGAGGTTCAAGCACGAGTGACAAGGCACAGTCTAAGATTTACCCTGGAGTCTAAAGTGGTGAGAGTTTTAAATAAAACTGAGTGGACAGCAAGGATTTGAAAATACTTTTCACTTGTCATTTTATCTCTAAGGGATTGAAAAGCTTTTCTTGAGGTAGACTAGGAGCAAAAGGAAAATTATAGGTTAAGAGATAAGGCAGAGGCAGCATCACAATAATGAAAATAACAGATCTCAAGGTGGGAATGGAACATTTATATAGAGAAAGAACTCAGTGCTAACAAAAAATTCCCTGGGGTAGGTAAGACATGCGAACAAATTAGAGACAAAGCTCAAGAATTCCAGAAATAATTGTAATGTGTATGTAACCAGCTCTTTTCTCTGAACCTCATGTACCATTTCCACTTAGCTAGTGATTGTCCACAACCAAAACATTAGTCAAGTTTACGGAATCAGTACCATATATTGTCTATCACTGCTGCAGCTATTTAGAAAAAAAAGACAGCTTTCTCATGTTTTGGATTATTTTCTACAGTTAGTGATCTGTTGCACAAAATGGAAGCTATGTCAAATACTGTATATTTCAAATTGCTTTACAAATTAGATTTTAGGGAATGCAGAGATATTTCTGCAGTTAAGTGTGCTTACTACTCTTGCAGAGGACCTATAGCTCACAACTGGTTGATATCTATCTATCTATCTCTATCTATCTATCTATCTATCTATCTATCTATCTATCTATCTATCTATCTATCTATCCATCTATCCATCCACCTATACACCTATCCATCCATCCATCCATCCATCCATCCGTCTGTCCGTTCATAACACATTCATATTAATAAAAATATAACTTAAGTAGTTAGATTTTAAATGTTTACAACATAAAAATAAGTGTATGAGGAGATGGATTGTTAATAAGTTGGACATATTCATCTACATGATAATCAGGTATCAAGAAATTGCATTGTGGTCTATAAATATACATGATATCATTCACTGATTTGAAATAGAAAGAAAAATAATGTACCTGACCTGTGGAGAGAAAAGCACTTGAGCCAGTTTGAATGCAGTCTTTCCAATATCACTCATCCAATCACCAAATCATTCTTTCCTCTTTGATGCAATAAGTGTGACTTTATTCTAAATTGATTTGAAATCTTGCTTTAATTTCTCATAATTCAATTAAACACTTAAAAATTAGGTCTCTCAGGCTAATTTACATAAATACTGAGAAACCTGATTCATGTTGGCCCTCCCCTCTATTGTATGACTAGTTATAATATCCATGTTGCACACATCACAAGCCTTACTTTTTCTAACCCTAGATTATTAATGCTCAAATACTAAAGACTTATGGCTTTCATGGGTATACTGATGCCACATCATATAAGTCCATGGGAGAACACTTATGAATTTGATGTGAAAGGCAAGGTTTTCTAGAATGCTATTTAAAAATGACAATGGGCAAAGGCCATATTTTGATAAGATGTCTATAGCTTTAAAAAGCAATGGAGGTTCTCTCTCTCTCTCTCTCTCTCTCTCTCTCTCTCTGTGTGTGTGTGTGTGTGTGTCTGTGTTACTGTCACTGTCACTGTGTAGTTCAGAACATAAATCCACAGCATTTAAGATGACAGGACTTTGTATTTACATAGAGACTTTCATTTAGGAGTTCACATCACTCTGTAGGAATGGCTCCATTAATTCTTATAGCTTAGGGAACTCCGGTAGAAAGATACATCTTTATGTCTAGATGTCATAAATGGAAGAACTGTACCTGAGATAGGTTTGTAACTTTCTTAAGGTCACTTAAACCAAGCTGCGTTACCAGAAGTGTGAAAATCCAGAGTAATATCAATTTCCAACGTGGAAGAAGGGACTATTTGGGTCACTCAGGGTAAGATAAGACCATGACTTTTCAGAAACTATCTTCCATCATTTTTACTTCCCTATGTAACCTATCATTGAAATGCATTATTTTGTTAGTGTTTCCCAAACAATAATTTTCAGGACACTGGAACATATAAGATATTGATGTATGTTCATTAAAAAAGGGAAGCTTCCATGACCACAATGAGTTTGAAACCTGCCGAGTTCTCTATTTACTTTTTGGTGATTCATGATTCCTATTAGTACAGTAAGACTCTAAGAAGTCCCATAGTGAAGAAAATTACATAGCTTTGTTTAAACAAGTTTCCTTGAGTTATTTGACCTTGGAAATAGGTTCTTTTATATTGCATATCTTAATGACTTTTAAAACTACTTTCCAATGGGTCACATTCTAGGGAAATATTTTTCTTTGCAAAAGGCTCTGGTAAGGAAACTCTTCTCTAAATAATCATTTTGCTGTCTAATAGTTTCAGGCAAAAACTCTGCTGAGGTTTCATTTGCAGATGAGTTGAGTGGTGCTTGAGCCTTAAAGATTCTGCAGGACTCTTACTGTTGGTTGGTAAGGTTCTGTGGAAGGAATGAGCCAATGCTGCAAACTCCTGGTAACAATGTCTTTTATTCCAAGTTCTTTCTAATTTCTGCCTAGTTCTAGCCTATTTCATATCATAATATATGGTCTTTAACTTAAAATGTTGTCATGGTGCTTTATGTACTGAGCATCGAGTAGACAAACAATTTTATATAGGATACAAATAAAAGATAATTTAAGAATCAACTGACAGCTAGTCCTCAAGGAGGCATTCAAGGTCAGTTCTAGATTAGGGGCTTCTGGACCCTGTTTCTGAAGTTCATACTGTCTTCAGCAATAGAGACTCACCTTCTATATTTTAGGGGCAATCAAGGACAATAGCAGTAGGACATGTTTAGGAGTCTCTTTGACAGCCCTGACCAAAACTCTAAAAAGGGCTTCTCCATTGTTTGCTGTTTTTGCTCTTTGAGGGGCCTGCTACTCATCTCCCAAATAAATCACATATAGAGGCTTATTCTTAATTATAAATGCCCAGCCTTAGCTTGACTTGTTTCTTGCCAGTTTTTCTTAAACTTAAATTATCCCATCTGTCTTTTGCCTCTGGGCTTTTACCTTTTCTTACTTCTGTAACCCTACTTTTACTCTTACTCTGTGGCTGGCTGTGTGGCAGAGTGGCTGGCCCCTGGAGTCCTCCTCACTATCTGGCTACTTCTTTTTTCCCAGATTTCTCATTCTATTTATCATCTCTGCCCGCTAGCCCCACTTAATCTCTCTGTTATGCCTTGCTATTTACCATTAAGTTCAGTTTTAAACCAGTCAACTGTTTTAAATAGGCACAGTAACACAGCTTCACAGAATTAAACAAATGCAGCATAAACAAAAGTAACACACCTGTTGCAAAAATCCTAATTGATCTTATAATAAAACCCTGGAAAAGCTGAAAGATCAGAGAGACAGTGGAACAAGCTACAGTCATTTATCACCTTGACAACTCCTCAGGCTGATCTTTCTCCAAGAATCTTCAGAGGGAATGCCTCTGAGTCCTCAGCCAAAAGGGAATGGGGAGACTCTGTCTCCTTGCACCTTATATACCTTTATCTGCCCAGTCATAACACTTTGTTTTAACTTTCCTAGTGCTAGGAGAACTAGTGCAGAACCACTTGGTTCTGCTTGGCCTTGATCTCACAGAGATCCAGGCAGATCTTTCCATCAGCATTCCAAGTGCTAGGGTTAAAGGTGTGTGTCACCACTCTCTGACCTCTATGGCTAACTCTGTGGCTGGTTCTGTCTTCAGAAACTTTATTTCTTTAGAGCCTACACAATATATCACCACACACACCTTAAAATAATATTCTATAACATTTCTCATGTCTGGTATTGACAATTAAGGAATGCTGGTAGTGGGAGAAATACTATTCCTTGGGAACACATGAATTAGTTAACCAATACCAAATGGTCAGCTCTGAAAACATATATAAAAGTAATATTATACAGAATAAATATTTAGGAAGTATATGTGTTTATATATGCATGTAATATTAATTAACAAAAAACAAAATTTCAGCGCAGCACTGTTATATGATAATGCCCAATATATTCCAATTTTTGTGTGTCTAGAAGCAAAACTAGAAGTCACCTGAATGAAAACTCTTAATAGGACATCATCTTAAATCATGACCTAAATATCTGAGATAAGAGTTGCCTGTATATTGAAGTTTGGTATATATAAGACTCATTTACTGCTTGCTCTGAATGGCATATTCCATGTCTCTCCATAATTTACATTTTCTACTATTTCTATTCTATGTTTACAAAGTCCTCTTCTAGTTTGCATACCTGTATTGAATCCTCAGAGATGTGGATATGAACAGAAGTTGAAATGTGCATGGCTGTTTCATGTGGGAATGTCTTTCTGTATGTAGGCAGTCAATAAAGGACTGTTTTGGTCCTTGACAGGCTCAGTTACAGTAGGCAGGAATCATAGCATAGGTAGGAGAAGGAGGGCAGAGTCAGACAGAGAGACATTATCCAGCCGCTGAAGAAGCAACATGTAACAAAATAGGTAAGCCATGGGCCATGTGGCAGGACAGAATATTGGAAATGGGTTGAATTAAAATGAAATAGCTAGATAGCAATGTACCTGAGATATAGGCCAAACAGTATGAAATTAATATAAGCATCTGAGTCATTGGGGGCGGGGGTGACTGGCTGCAGGCATGTCTGGACTGTAGGGCTAGTTGGGTTAGAAATCTCTGTTACAGCTGTTATTAATCAAAATGCCTTTGAGATTAAGATGGGGAAGAATCTGGTGGCAGTAAACCCATTCAAAGGAGCCATCACACTACAATACAAATATGTCCTATGTAAAGAGGTGAACAAGAGCTGGGTGAACACATCATTGACTGATATGTGGCAAAGGGAAAGTTGTTAAGCCTGTGAGCAAGTGTCCCATATAACTTTGGTCATTCACTAGCGGTATTCTGTATGACCTGTAAATGGAACTGCTTGATAAAATACCAACTCATACTTATTGATTAGAAACCATGTGCATATGAAAGCAAGTGTAATTTTGCAAAAATGTTGCAATTAATTTCAATGAGTAGTAGTTGGAGGTCTAATGGGCGTTCGTTCATTTTATTGCAAGTGATTTAAAGAGCAAGTTTCTCATCAAATTGATGACCACCCTAATTATCATTATAGAACTGCTGAAACTGATGAAAACAGATTCAGCTATCCACAGCTAAGCCCTGGGCCAAGCTCTCAGTTCAGTCAGAGAGTGGTGGGGGGGAGGGAAAGGGAGAGGAAGAAGAATTATATGAGCAAAGTGGTCAAGATCATGATGGGGAAACCCACAGAGACAGCTGACCTGAGCTACTGAGAGCTCACTGACTCTGAGCTGATAGCTGGGAAACCTACTTGGGACTGAACTAGGGCCTCTTAATGTGGATGACAGTTGTGTGGCTTGGGAAATTTGTGAGGCCTTTGGCAGTGGTACTAGAACTTATCCCTAGTGCATAAACTGGCTTTTTAGAGTCCATTCCTTATATGAGGATAGCTTTCTCAGTCTCTATACATGGGTAAGGCTTGGTCCTGCCTCAACTTATTATGCCACACCTTGTTGATTGATTCCCTGGGAAGCCTTATCCTTTCTTAGGAGTGGATAGGGGTGAAGTGAGGTGAACCTAGGGAGTGAGTGGGGAGGAGGGGAGGGAGGGGGAACTGTGATTGGTATGTAAAATGTAAAAAAATATTTTAAATGAAAAAAATTTAAAAGATTGGAAAAAAAGACTATAAATGGAAAGTGTGTATAGAGTGTAGGAAATGTGCTTGGCGAGAGAGTCATTACACTCAAAGACCAAATGGCTGACATATGACATACAAAGTTCCCGTTATAATGAGCAAGTTTCCTAAAGAAAGGACTTTGTTAAGAATGAACAGATGAGGGCAATTTGAGCTGATCATGTAAGAAATATCTGAATATGCCATTTGACTGCTTAAACATAATGAGTTGATTTGCAGTTGGCTTTACTTTTCTGAGAATTTCATGGCATCAAATGTCTGCCTATTGAAAAAAAAGCACTAGTACAGAAAGGGAAAAGGTAAATGTTATTTTCAGTTTCTGGGTAAAGCTGACAGATTGAAGAAGTTTTTGACATTTCATTATAGGTAGAAGCACTTTGTGTAGTCTTCATTTATACTCAGGATAACTTTGGGACAGATATATTTGTTCTAAATTCATACTCCTATCAAATGAAAAGCAAAAACAATTAGAAAATGCTTTTGTCTGAAATCAGTATAACTGCATAAAATGTAATAATAAAAACAACAAATAATCTTGATCTCTTGATAAAATGCCTGCTCTAGAGAGCATGAGCAGCTTTGGAGCATCTATTGAGAAGCAAAGAAATCCTGTCAAGATGACACATGCTTCTTCAGTGAAACATATCAGGAATCATGAGGTTTTAAATATGACACAGTAAGCAGCATCATGTACTTAATCAGCTGCCAAGGAGGAGGTTATCTTTCTTCTTTGGAATCCATTGATTCTAGAACGTAAGACTTTTCATGGAAACTATCAGGCTATGTCACAACTTGTAATGTCTGACTATTGAAATAATTACTTGTGGTCACATGAGGCTGAGTTACTGTAGTAATGCTGTATGACAAATAACAGTAATTTCAAATGACATGATAGCAAAAAGCACACCAGAAAACAACCAAAACTAAGTATATGCCACATAAATGTGGCTGATCCAGGCTGTATTGGGATGGGAAATGTGGTCCTCCTGTATGTTTTTCACCTTCCTTCTGGGATTAATGTAGGCATGTTCTTTTTCTTGTGATAGGAAACACACAAGAGAGAAAGCAAAAACACAGGCTCTCCATAAGCCTGTGCCCTGGACTTGTATATTGTCACCTTTGTTTCATTATACTGATCAAAGCAAATCCTATGGTTAAAATGATAGTCAGGGGACAAAGAAAGATGTTCTATCCATGATGAAAATTCGGCAAATATGTTGATGCAGAGAGTTGTGATGAATCTAGACCAAATAGTAATTTACCACATGGAGAAGCTACATATGTCTGCTTTTATCACGTATTTAATCTCAGTTATGCAGGAAATGCTGAGTGACTCAGCCCCAAGCAAGGCACATGTTATCTGTCCTCCAGGAGCAGAAGCTGTTAACTGTTCATTAAATTCTATTAGCACTTATTGGAAATATGACTTTGATGCCTCTTCTAATTGTCCTTGAAATTTGGCAGTTATGTGATAGAATTATGGTCAAAGATAGTTGAGTGAAAATTTCAAGTATAGTTCAATAAATTTTATACATATATCTCTATGATTTTTCTTTCCATAGACAGACATGATAATAGATACCTAAGGTTACTCCAGAGCCAAAATAATTGTCTAATATAAAATACCCTCTATTTCATTTTGTCAGATACATGTATTTTTCTATACACTATAACACAAAGAAGAGAAATGAACTTCCATTGTGTTGAACTGTTCGATTTTCAAACATTCATTTTAGCAGTTAGCCTAGAGTACCTTATGTCTATACTCTTAGCATATTGTACCTTATCTCCTGTACCTTTGTCACTTAATTTACCTTTAATTTAATCCTGTACCTTTGTCACCTCCAGTTTACCAATTCTTAGCCATATACTTGGTCTTTGAGTGTGATAACAAATTATTATTCACCTTTTTTGTTGTTTATGTTTTATTTGTTTTTACATCCCAATCAACATTTCCCCTCCCTCTACTTCCTTCCCTTAACCTCTCTTCTCCCTGCATCCATTCCTCCTCCTCTGTTTCAGAAAAGTATAGGCCTCCCATGGATATCAGCCAGCCATGGTATATCAAGATGCAGTGAGACTATGCACCTCTTCTCCTATTAAAAATGGATGAGGAAATACAGTAGGAGGAAAGCGTCCCAAAAGCAGGCAACAGAATCAGAGACAGTCCTTGCTTCTACTGTTAGGAGTCTTATAAGAAGATCAAGTTTCATAACTGTGACATACATGGCAGAGGACCCAGGTCAGTCCCATGCAGGCTCTCTGGTTATCAGTTCAGTCTCTGTGAGTTGTTATGAGCACAAGTTAGTTGATTATGTGGATTTTCTTTTGATGCCCTTGAACCCACTGACTCTTATAATTCTTCTTCCCCTCTTTTGCAGATTCCCAAAGCTCTGCCTAATGTTTATCTGTGAATCTATGAATCTGCTTCCATAAGTTGCTGGGTGATGCCCTTCTTATGACAATTGGGCTAGGCATCAATATTTAAGTATAGCAGAGTACCATTAGGAATCATTTCATTAACATTTTTCCAGTCATGTTTGACTATATCCTAGGTCTCTGGCTAATCTTGCATCTGGATTGTGGCCCTCAAGAGTAAGCTTCTTCTTAGGGTATGGGTGTTGAGCTGTGCCAGTCTTTAGTTGATTACTCCTATAATTTCTATACCATCTTTACCCCAGCACATCTTGTAGGTAGGATAATTTGTAGGTTAAAGGGTTTGTGACTAGGTTGGTGTCCCAGTCTCCCTACTGTAAGTCTTGCCTGGTTATAGGCACCCATTACTAGGAATCTTATCTAGAGTCCCACTCAGAAATTTCTAGCAGTTTCATTGTACTAGATTTCTAGATCATCCCAGTGATGCCCCCAGATTCTAGTTGTCTCTCCCAGTACACCCTCTTTTCATCCTCCCCCCCATCCCTCCTATTCCCTTCCCCACCACTCTCATCATCCACTGGAAATGCCCAGGCTATTTCTTCTTTATACTGTGATTTATACATTCCCCCTTCCCTTAAGCCCTCCTATAATAATTAGTTTCTGGCCTGGAGTATCCCCAAGATCTGGACCAGCAGTTCCAAAGTCCCAAAGAAACACACAGAAGTTTATATTAATTTTTTATCATGATTGTCCTATGGCTCAGGCATATGACTTGCTAACTCTTAACTCTTAAGCCATCCCATGATTAGCGAAATGTCTTAGTACCTTTTCTCAGATCAGCATCCTGGCCTTCTTTCCTCTGCATCTTCTGCGGGTGTGTCTCTATGACTCTTCCTCTTCCCAGAGTTTTCTTATTCTAGTAGCCATACCCACACTTCCTGTCTTCCTTCTGGCCAATCAGCATTTTATTAAACCAGTAGGAGGAACAAATATTTACAATGTACCAGAACATAATCCTACAGCATTTCCTCCTTTTTCTTTTTAAAACAAAAAACCCAATCTAATTTCCTTTGCATAGTCTCTCACCATTATCTATAACAAATTGTAAATAACACTGTAAACAAAGACAAACATAATCCATTTTGGGGGAACATGGGAGTAGTTCTCTAAGCTACTTCCTGTTGATTTGGGGTACTGGTAATCTTATAGGGACCCTAAGACAAATATAGGATTATCAACAAGTCCTTAGTGAAGTATTCTGTAAGGCTGGTTGAACTTAGCCAGTCTTCTTGATGTTGTATTAGATGCAGAGCTTAGAGGAAACAACAACAGAGGTGCTCTGAAATTCTGACTCATTTGGGCCATTTGTTTCCATTGTAGAATTTTCAGACTACCTTTCTGATCAAACCCGGTTTTTCTTAACCCAGAATAAATCCACAGCCACTCATTTTGTGTGGAAATAAGAAGAAAACCTTTCCTCCAAAGTAGCATATCTTTTGATTTCAATTTTAATGTCAACTCATTTATTAAATATATAGGTTGGGTTAATATAGAAGGATTTGTAATCAAATGTCTTTCAGGAGCTTTTACTACTTCATTGCAGTCAAAAAAACCTAGACAAGACAATATACAGTATCGAAACACTCTTTGTAATTTCAATCTTTACATGACTTACTATTTTTTTTTTACTATTTTTCTTTTTAAAGGAATTTCTCTATCTTTTTCCCTTTTTCTTTTCTCTCTCAAGCCTACAAATATTATTAAACACACTGTACACCATTTAGGCGATTTTTGTAATGTCTTTACTATATATCTCTTATCTTTTATGTTTCTGACAACACCTTTGTTTGGCTAAGGTGGCTGACCCCACCCAGCTTCCTCTATTTCTTTGTGTTTCTGATAACACTTTTAATCTTCCCAGGTTGGCTAGGATTAAAGGCTTGGGTATGGCAGTTGACACCATGCAGCTCCCTCTGTTTCTTTATGTTTCTGACCATACCCTTAATCTGCCAATATGTGGCTAGGATTAAAGGTTTAGCTAGGGAGGCTAGCTGGCTCCACCCAGCTCCTAGTTTAGCTTCATAGAGTTTATCTTTTTAGCAGAGGCTGGCAGGAGCCACAATTACCACTCTTAGGTTCCACATTACCATCGAGTGGAGCACCATTGCCCAGTGCTCATGAACTCCATTTAAGTATTTGGCAGCAGGGCCACTTAAAAGACTCACAAGTGTTTTTCTGCTAACAGAGTCAGGAAGAATCTGTTAAATGAGCCACACCTATGATTGCTGTCAGCAAACAGAGCTCTTCCAAGAAAATGCTATCGCTGCTGCTACTATTAAAAAGCTGTCTTTTACTCTGTTCCCTTTTGGTCCTTAAGAACAGAAGCCTTAAATCCATCATATGCAGCTTGTTGCTTACATTGAGGCTCTTGTGAGACTTCAGAAACTTGCCTTGTTGCAGCATCAGGTACACTTTGAAAGCCCAACATTTTGTAGCTCAAGCTTGAACACTATGCCAGGGTGTGTCTGTATCACTGTGCACTTGAGAGACACAACTCAGAAGCTGTTTTTGGCTCCATTTCTGTGCTCTAGAACCCTTTTAAAGCTCTCTAAGGCTTTTTCCACATAAAATGTATATAGGACTCACATTGAT
Organism: Phyllotis vaccarum; assembly: GCA_033318265.1. Lineage (NCBI taxonomy): Eukaryota > Metazoa > Chordata > Mammalia > Rodentia > Cricetidae > Phyllotis > Phyllotis vaccarum. The sequence continues at coordinate 90,233,863 of JARWLC010000013.1, read as the reverse complement.
GTCCCATTTGTAGTAGGTAGTTTCTGGCCCGGACTAGCCCCAAGATCTGAACCAACAGTACCAAGGTCCCAAAGAAACACACAGAAGCTTATATTAATTTTATGCTGATTGTTCTATGGCTCAGGCATATAACTTATTAACTCTTAACTCTTAAGCCAACCCATGATTAGCGAAGTGGCTTAGTACCTTTTCTCAGATCAGCATCCTGGACTTCTTTCCTCTGCTTCTGCTAGTCTCTCTCTCTGATTCTTCTTCTTCCCAGAGTTTCCTTAACATAGTATCTTTGCCTACACTTCCTATCTGTCTTCTGGTCAATCAGTGTTTTATTAAACTAATAGGAGGGACAAATATTTCCAATGTATAAGAACATAATCCCAAAGCACCCTCCATGTTATTTGGCTTCTCTGGGTCTGTGGATTATAGCCTAGTTATCTTTTACTTTATGGCTAATATTCACTTATGAATGAATATATACCATGTTGTTATTTATTTTTTGGTGTCTGGTTACCTCACTCAGGGTGATTTTTTCTAGTTCTGTAGTATAAGGTTTCTGGCCTATACTTTCAGGCCTAACCTCAAGGTTTAGGCCCACAGACCCACAGACCTGCACAGACACACAGATGCTTTCAATAGTTTTTAGGCTGATCAGCCTAAGGCCCAGGAATATAACTTGTTAGCTCTCTACCCTTCATATAACCCATGACTCATCCTGTTCAGCCAAGGGGCTCAGTACCTTTTCTCATAGCAGCATGGTTGTCCTCTGCTTCTTCCTGCTTCTCTCTGGCATTCTGCTCTGTGCTTCCTGTTCTCAGAGTTTTTCTTAATCTGGTAGCCCCTCCCACACTTCCTGCTTGTCTTTGGCCAATCAGCGCTTTTTATATAACCAGTGGGTGGGACAATTATTTACAATGAAACAACACAATCTCCCACATATCCCCTTTTCTCTTCTTAAAACAAAAAGAACTCCAAATCTAATATTCCTTTCCCCCCTTATCTATAACAACTTGTAAACAACACTGTAAATAAATACAAACTTCCATAATCCATGTTTTGGGAATGTGGGCGTCATTCTCTAGGCTACTTCCTGCTGAATGGGGACTTTGGCAATCTCATGGAGATTCTTAGAAAAATGTAGGATTATGCACAAGTCTTTAGTGGAATAGTCTGTAAGACCAGTCTCCTTGAAATTGTTCTGGATACAGAGCTCCTGGAAACTTCACAGAGGTACTGTGAAATGCAGAATCATCTGGTCCATCCATTTCCATTGGAGATTTTTCAGGGGGTCTTCCTCTATCAAACTTTATGTTCTTTGTCCAGGAATAAATCCACAGCCTCTCATTTTCTGTGAAAATAAAAAGAAAACCTCTTGTCCAAAGTAGCATATTTCTGGTAATATGGTAATATGGTAAGTTCTATTCTTTTACCAGAAAATTTAATGATATCATTGTCTTTAACAGCTGAGCAATATTTTACTGTATAAATATACCACATTTTCTTTACCCATTCTTTAGTTGTGGAATATCTAAGTTGTTTACAGGTTCTGACTATTATGAAAAAGCTGCTATGAAATTAATTGAGCAAGTGTCTTTGCGATATATTCGAGCACCCATTGGGTATATACCTAGGAGTTATATATCTGTGTCTTGAGGTAGATCAAATACCTATTTCCTGAGAATCCACTCTATTATTTTCCAAAGTGGCTGTACAAGTTTGCACTATCTATCACCAACAGTCAAGGAGTGTTCTTATACCTTTTCAACACTGATTACTTTGTTCTGGATACTCCAGACTCAGATTTTCTGGCTCTGGGATGCCCTTGAAATCTTACATTTCAGAATAATATAAACTGCCAAGATTATCTTCCTGACTTCTCTAGTGCAACTTTTCTTTACTAGCATTTCTTCATGACACATTTTTGACTCTAAAGTAAATACTTGCCTTCAAGACTACCTATGTGCAAATATATTACACTGTTTAAGATAGACTACAACTGAGTTTGAACCATGGACTTGGTTTTTACTAGTTATGTGATTGTGAGCTTAATACCCATAACCTTGTTTTAAAACTGGAGGTAAACATTATATTTACTTTACAAGGTTGTTCTTAACCAGATGAGATAAGCTCATTATTCTCAGTATATACTGTATAACAAATAACTTCTTTTCTCTCTTTTAAATTCATGGCCTTTAAAAAATGTTACTGCATAAATGTATGTATATATGTATATATTTCTAATTATAACTTTCAGTCTTTAAACTGTTACATGGATGTATGTTTTCAGGACTGACTATTTGGTATTGGATAAATACTCGGTGTGCTCTTTTATAGAGAAGACTTTTTCTAATTCTGTGCTCCTCTGTTGCCTGTAGTTTTATGTAGGTCAAAGGTCTCATAGGCTTTCATTTATCCACTTTGGCATATTTTTTTTTGGTTTCCTCCATTTTTAGCTCATGAATAATCATGTTGGTGAAACTTTATATGTGTAGTTTCTGATGTTATTATGAGTCACAATATCACATCAAATTCCCTGTTTCTATGGTTCTTAAGATCTTTCTATCCCCTCCTTTGCAATGTTCCCTGAGCCTTAGGTACAGAAAAGGTTTTTTAGATTTATCCACTGGGACTAAGCTCCACAACTCTGAATTTTAATTGCTTGTGTATTTCTGTAATGGTCTTAATCTGTTGCAAAAAGAAGTTTTCTTGATGATGTGTATAACAAAATAGGATAGTTTAGTAAAGCTGTGGATGTAGTTTCTTCAAGGTCTGTGACTTCAGTAGCACAATTTTGGGTTGTTTTACAATACCAAGTATGGTACCTTCTTCTTGAGGGAGTCTTAAGTCACATTAAAGAGAATCACCAAGGTATGTGTGCCACTACTGCACCCTTAGGATTTTCATGCCATTCTGGTTGTTGTTGTAGTTCATAGATATCGTAGCTGGATAGGACTGGGAGCTTGCGTGGTGCATTCAGAAACCATGACAGCTAGTTCTACAGGAGGCTGCATTCAGATCAGTTCCAGCTCCAGACCTATGGATCTTGATTTTGAAATACATGTCTTTCTTTTTCTTTCTTTCTTTCTTTCTTTCTTTCTTTCTTTCTTTCTTTCTTTCTTTCTTTCTTTCTTTCTTTCTTTCTTTCTTTCTTTCTTTCTTTCTTTCTTTCTTTCTTTCTTTCTTTCTTTCTTTCTTTCTTTCTTTCTTTCTTTCTTCCTTCCTTCCTTCCTTCCTTCCTTCCTTCCTTCCTTCCTTCCTTCCTTCCTTCCTCTCTCTCTCTCTCTCTCTCTCTCTCTCTCTCTCTCTCTTCCTTCCTTCCTTCCTTCCTTCCTTCCTTCTTTCTTTTGTTCCTTCTCTCTCTTTCTTCTTTCCTTCTTTTTTCTTTCTTTTTTCGCAATAGGGACTTCCTTCCACATTGGAGTGGGGCAACCAAGGGCAATAACAATAGACTGTAGATTTTAGAAGTGTTTTGGAGAGCCCTCACTAATAACTAAAAAGAGAGATTCTACTGTCTCTGATTGATGTTTTTCTCAATGGACTTTGGGTCTTTGAAGAAGCATTGTCAGCCTGGATGGGAAAATATCATTGAACTATAATAACATTTATATACAGAATCATGTATGTGATATCTTTTTTAGATAAATATTTAACAGTATAATACCTTAAGACTTTTTTAGACATCCTTACTGTTATTTTACCCTTATCCCTGTTCTTGTGTATTTACATAATTTTTCCTCTCTAATCAGACAATATGTCTTTTTACTTTCCTAGTTTCTGCAGTTATTTCACTTTTCTCTGAAGATTGGATGGTAGGAATCTCAAATGAGAAAGAACATGTTATGTTTGTCTTTCTGGGCCTGGGTTACCTTTAACTCTATGTGATCTTTTCTACTTACATTTATTTTCCTACAAAGCCTTATTTTTTTGCTATTTGGAGTCTTATGTGATTCTTTATAAATTTTAGGATGTATTTTTCTATTGCTGCAAAGAATGAGATGGAAATTTGATTGGGATTGCAATGAATCTGTAAATAGCTATTGGTATGATTGACATTTTACAATATTAATTCTACTAATCCATGAATATGGGATTTCTTTCCATTTTCTAGTGTTTCTTTTCTTCTTCAAAGGTTTAATGTTTTCAGTGTAGAGGTTCTTTTCTTCCTTGGTTAAGTTATATTCTTAGATATTTCATATTCTTTGAGGTTATTGTGCATGGAAGTATGTCCATGATATCCTTCTCTGTATGTTTGTTTTTATGTTATAAAAGGTATTGGTTTTTCAAATTGATTCTGTTCCCTGCTACATTGCTGAATTTGTTTATCATTTCTAGTAGGTTTCTGGTAGAATATTTGTGATATCTAATGTATAGTCTTATGCCATCTGCACATAGGTTCAGTTTAACTTCTTATTCTCTGTATTTTCTTTAATTTCCTTCTCTTGTCTTACTGCTTCAGCTTGTATTTCAAGCACAATATTTAAAAGTGTGGGAATAAATAGACATCCCTGGCTAGTTACTGATATCAGTAGGATTATTTCAAGCTTTTCTTCATTTAGGACAATGTTGGTTGTGAGTTTCTCATATATAGCTTTTATTTTGTTCGGGTATGTTGCCTCTAGTCCAATAATCTCTAGGAGTTTTAGCATGAAGGCATATTGCATTTTTTCTATATATTTTTTGAAATGATCATGTAATTTTTGTTTTTATGTCCACTTATATAGTTTCTTTTATGTATTGATTTATGTGTATTGAAATACTCCTGCATTTCAAGCATAAAGCCCATTTGGTAGTGATGTATGTTCTTTGTGTTTGTATGTGTTATATTTGGAAGTATTTTAAACATCTATAATGATCAAGGATGCAATCTGTAGTTTTCTTTTCTTTCTTTTTTGGGGGGCAGGCTTTGTCTAGTTTTGGTATTAGAGTGATATTAACTTCATAAAAGTAGTTTAGGAGTGTTCCTTCTGTTTCTATTTTTGTGTGTGATAGTTTAAGAAGGATTGTGGGGAAGGGCATATATGAGTATTTGAGGGAGAAAAGCAATGGGAAAAATGGAGACATGTAATTTTAATCTTAAAAATTTAAAAATAATTAAAACTGGCAGAGATGGAGAGAGGGAGAGAATTTGTAGATGGTTTCTAAAAGTCTAGTAGAATTCTATTGTGAATCTATCTGTTTATGGGCTTTTTTTTAAGCTGAGAAGATTTTTAATCACTATTTCACTCTCTTTAATTTGTAATATGTCTGCTTAGGTTGCTGACTTCTTGATTTAATTTTCTTGATTTTTTAAATCTAGAAATCTAATTTATTTATTTAGTTTAGGTTTTCCAGCTTGATAAACAATATCTTCTCTTTGTTTTAAAAATATTTCTTTAATACTATTCTGGATTTGTTTGGTATCTGTAGTGATATTTCCCTGTTCATTTCTGATTCTGTTAATTTGGAACCTTTCTTTTGATTATGTGGGCCAAGAATCTGTTAATATTTTTTTTATCTACTCAAAGTACTAATTCTTAGATTGTTTTAACACCTGTTGATTTCTGCTGTGATTTTTATTATTTCTTGCCTTCAACTGGGTTTGTATTTGGTTTGTTCTTGCTTTTCCAAAATTTTTGAGTTGCATCTTTAAGCCATTTGTTTGTTCTTTTTGATTTTTTTAAATGTAGGTACTTATAGTGATAAATTTGTCTTTAATATTTCTTTCAATTTATTCCAGATGTTTGTTGTATTTTCATTTTCATTTTGCTCCACAAAATTTTGATTTTTCTTGATTTCATCTTTTACTCATTTGTCATACAGTAATGAGTTGTTTACTCTTCATGAGTTGGTGAATCTAGTAGAGATTTATGTGCTATCATTTTTTTTTGTCTTATTTTACTGTGGTCAGATAGGCTACATGGAACTATTTCAATTTTTTTTGAACTTATGATGTTTGTTTTATTTCCCAGGATATGGAGTATTTTATAAAAGGTTCCATATGCTGCTGATTAGAGTATGATTCTGTAGTGTTTGTTTGGAATATTCTGTAGATATTTCTTAAATACATTTTATGTATGTTGTTAATTCTGATGTTTCTCCATCTTTTACTGTCCTAATAACCCATCTACTGGAGAAAGTGGGGTACTGGAATTACCTACTATTAATTTATTGATATTAATCTGTGCCTTTAAACTTTATTAGTACATTATTTTTTTATAAAATTGGATGCTCAGGAGCTTAGTGCATATATGTTTGGGATAATAATGTTTTGTTATTTTTCCAGTAGACTAGGTTACTCCCTTCATTAGAATGAAGCATCATTCTTTATGTCTTCTAATTAGTTTCAATTTGAATTTTACATAGTCAGATTTTAGGCTAGCAGTGCCTACTTATTGATGTTATTTGATTGGAATACTTATGCCCATATTTTCACTCTAAGATGATGACTATATTTCAAGCTGAGGTGTGTTTCTTAGAAATAGAAGAAAGTTTTATTTTGTTTCTTAATCCATTCAGCTTTTGTCTTTTTATTGTTGAATTAAGGCCATTGATATTTAAAACTATTATTCACTTATATGTGTTAATTTTGATTAACTATGTCTATTTTTAGTGCTGTTTGTATTCTCAAGGTTATTTTGTGTTTTAGTACTTAAGTCTTAGTATCTCTTTCCACAGTCTTTCTGATATACTTATTTTTTTCCAAAGTAATGCTTCAAGTATTTTCTTTAGGGATTGTTGTTTATAATTTCTTAAGTCAGTTCATGCTTTATTTCTTCTTCAATTATAACAGTTAGTTTTGCTGGGTATATTATTCTGGGCTTACTGTCATGATCTTTTAGGACTTGAGATGCATTGTTCCAGGCTTTCTTCTGGCTTTCAGAGTTTCCACTGGGAAATGATCTCTTATTCTGATGGGTTTTTCCTTGTATGTGACTTTTGTTCATTCTCTTGTTGCTCCCAATACACCTTTTTTATGTTCTATATACTTAATGTATTTAATTATATCATGGGTATTTTCTTTATGGGCCCGGTCTATTTGGTATCCTGTGTGTTTATTCTCCACCCCCCCCCCCCGTGTCTTTCCATAGTCTGAGCAATGATCTTGTTGAAGTCTGTTCTATACTATTCAATTGGTAATCTTCTCTGTCACTTATGCTTATACTTTAAAGATTTGATTTTGTTATGGTATCATCCCACATTTTATATACGTTTCTTTCCTTTTTAATAGTTTTAGTATTTCTCACTTATTTGCTCTCATTTCTCTATTCTATTATTGAGTTCTGATATTCTATTTTTCTGCTTGATTCATTCAATTTGTAAGAATTTCCTTTAAGTTTTCTAATTGATTCATCAAGCTTCTCAATTCAATTATCATTTCATCTTGCATCCTCTTCAATGTTTCTATCTCTTTATTTGATTTTATTCTAAAGTCCTGAATTGTCTTCATCCTTTCTATTAGCCTTGTGTTTGTTCTTTCTTGGGCCTCATGTAGATTTACATTTTTTTTATTCTCTCTTCTTAAGTTTTTTGAACTTTTTTGTGGATTGTTTGAACTCCTTTTATTCTTTGATAAAGTGTATGATTGTTCTTTGAAATTCTGTGTCATGGGGTTAATTTAAGTAGTTCTTGTTGGCAAACACTTTAACATGATTGGTAAGTTTCATAGAGAAGACACTGGCTTGCTATTTCATATTATTGATATTTTTTGCAGTGAGATAATCTGGGCATATGGACTTATTTTGTTAGCTATGAGTATGTTATAATCAGAGTTGGTTTGGACAGAAGAGAGGATGAATGAATCATTGATCCTAGAGGTTGGAAATGGCTTTTATGGAATGAACTCAGGTAGACAGAAGGGACAGGGTAGATGTACGGTATGTGATTCCTGATATAAGATGAAGTGAATGGTTAGATCTGGCTGGGTTGAAATGTAACATAAAATGTGGATGGGGCCTGTGGGTTGGGGGATTAAGTAGAAAAGGTTTTTGTGGAAATCTGGAGGTTGGCATAACTCAGGCAGGGGTGGCCATAATAGGTCATGGTACTGGATTTGGGGCTTGGGCTAGATCTACAGAACTGAGGAGGTGTGTATTAGGAGGTATGGGGAACTTACTAGACTTAACCATGAAGGAGGTGAAAAGTCTGGGTGGGCATAGTAGTTTAATGGACCTGTATGTAGTTTTCCTTTAAGTGCTGCCTTCATAGTAATTATTACCATGTCTGACATATTTGTTATCTTTAATTTTACTACTTTTTGTAAACTTGCACTGTGAACTTTTAATACCTTCTCTTGCTGTCTCATCGTAAATAAAGTGTCTCCCTTGTTTGTTGTCTATAGTCGTGGCCTTATAACTTACTTTCATTTTCTGCTATGCAGGCATGAGTTACAGAATGCTTCTTCATGGAGTCTCTTATTTAATGATGACTATCACTGCCATTTAAGTTTCAGAAGAAAGATCAGAGACATGGAGCAGAGCTGCTTCACCAAGTTCAGTTTAAAGCAGGATATTCTCCACTACTTGCAGATTTAGGACAACATTTTTGGATATTAAAGATTGGGATTCATTTTTTTTCTGCAGTATTCCTATGATCATATATGATATATTTGGAAAACTTAGAACCTCATTTTGGCAGATGTAGCTGCTTTGTAATGGGCCCACAGAGATGTTTGGTGTCATATAAGAGATATGGTCATGACTAGACGGAGGATATACCAGGGTACAATATTTAATGGAATCAGAACACTCAGGCTTAGTAGAGTAAATGCTTCTTTAACTTTTGTGCAGGGCATATCACTGTTAAACAATGAAATCACTTCCATGGTCTGACACTCTGTTTGTCTTGGCCTTCTTTTCTAGAATAAGTATGGTTCTATCAGTAAGATACACTAGACTACCATAAATTAGTGTGATGGCAAGAAAACTGTCAATCAGGTTCACGGATTATTGACAAGTAGTGTTGGTGGGTCAAGTGACACTACATCTCAAGAATAGACCACAGACAAGTTGTTACCTGTAAGCCTAGGTCTTTCATATAGGCCTATATATTTCAAGTTACACCATGTATCAGAAACTAGGGAAAGCCTTAGTGATTCCTTTGGTGCACTATAGAGGGCATATGAAATGAGAGTAAGGGAGTCAAGCTGTTATCTCCTCTCAATATAGACACTTCTTGGCCTATTGCTCCTTTGAATTGTTGGGAAAAAATAGTTAAAATTCAAGAAATAATGGGCCATTTTAGGAAAAATGTGCTTTTCAGAACATGCTTTAGAACAGTTTTCATAATGAATGCCAAGAGATTCTTTGGTACACTTACAGCTGCTATAATTTACACATTTCTCTGAATAGTGACAAGCCATTTTAGGAATGACAGTAACCAGTTCTAGCTATCTTCACAAAACCTAAATCAGGTAACAGTGATAATTTTTAGGCACTCACATTATCACTATCTTTGTAGTAATACGTATCAGTGATAATGGGTTCTTACATTTTGGGAGGGATTTGTCCAAACAGTGAAGTAGAAAAAGTAATAATCATATACACTTCATTGGCTAATGTGTGGACAGTTTTAAAGGTATGTATTACATTGTATTCTTGGATAACATATAAGACAAATTTTTAATTCATAGCTTATCAGTGTGAGTGAACTATCCTCACTTCTCTACAAACTGGGAATCATAAGCTGTAGTAGAAAGTTGCTGGCCTGTCCAGCCTGTGGTCTAGACCCACAGACCTGCAGTCCCACAGAAGCACAAGATGCTTGCTTATATTAATTTTATGCTGATTGGCCTAGGGCCCAGGCATATAACTTGCTAATACTTTACTCTTAATCTAACCCATGATTCTTTCCTTCTTCAGTGATGTGGCCCAGTCCTTTTTTTAAGGGAAGCATTTCAGCTTCTTTCCCCTGCATCTGCTGGTGTCTCATCGTGCTGTCTCCGTGGTGTCTCTCTGGCTTCTCTGCTCTGCTCTTTTTGTTCCCAGAGTGTTCTTAGTCTGCTAGCCTCACCCACACTTCCTGTCTGCCTTATGGCCAATCAGAGTTTTTTTATTAAACTACTAGGTGGTACAATTATTTACAATGTAATAACATAATTTCACTACAATAGTCCTTTGAAGGATTGAATAGTTAACAGTAGCAAAGAGGTGTCAATAGTTGCATGATTTTCTCTCTGGATACCTTTCTCATTAAAGGTACATGACACCTTCTATATCCTTTTAGAGATAATTTTGACCCAATCTTGAACTTTCCTAAGCTGACTTTACCATTTCCTGTCTGTTTTACCTTTTGAAGCTCTCCAGTGTTTTCTTTTGCACATGCTTCCATTACAAATGAATGGTTTTAATTTACACAGTCACTCCTAGTTTCTCTCTTCCTTCAAACATCTAATTTTTTTATTATAATTATTCCTCAGAAACTAGGAACTTGAGGGGATGAAAACATTCTTCCAGAGCAACCAGATCATCTGAACTTTCATTTTTAGGATACCAATCAATTCCAAGAGACCCCTTTCCTTACACCCATTATATTCGACTCTTGGAGGGTCACTGGCAGTTTTAATCTGGTTCCCTACTTATGTTATTTTTCTCTATACAAATGTTAGTGTTATACTAGAGGGTATGAGTGATGCATACTGATCCTGACTTATCATAAAGATGCCAGTTTTAGATTGTGTATCACTAATAATTTTTTGTTCTTGTTGAGTTAATACTTTATATTTCCTGCTTTTTAACTGGATCTGCTTCACTCATTAGACTTCAGGAAATTTGGGCAGCAGTGTCAACAGGAGGTCATATCAATAAATCTCTAGTTACAAAAAATACTTTAAGATCCCTGGAGAGAGGAATTTCTTGGTTATGTTCAAAGTGTTGTTCTTGTGCTTAGTTGGTTGATTTGATGTTTGTCTACTGCTGTTAGAGATGGCGGTCTTATTCTTCAGCCTGCACTGTGTCTCATCTGGAAGCTGCTAGAAAGTAAATTCTTGCTTGTATATTCTGCGTTATTTTTTAAACTTTAATGTAATGGGAGGTGAATGGGTAGTCACATTATCTCTTTTCACTAAAAATATTTTAAACACCCAAGATGCTGGCTTGGCCTTTATTCTCCATGCAGACATTTGAGAAAACATAGTTGTTTTTATCTTACCCAGTTTTGAACTCAAAAGAATATGATGACTTCTAAGAAAAAAAATCAACAGAAAACTGATATATAATTTTTTTGGTACCTAGTACCCACAGGAAACATCTGTTGTAATTTTATAAGCTTGTAAAAATTCCAAGCAAGGAAACTAGAAAAAAATGTGTCTGTTTAAAAGACAGCATAGCCATCTTTTTTAAGCACATTAAAGAGGAATGTCTGCAGTGTTGTCAATTGTATATAATCTCATAAGCAACATAGTTACTTTATTTATTTATTTAAAAATGTATCATATATGTTAATGTGGAAAATGATTAACCACACTTCCAGAGTTTACAACTTAATTCTTTCATTTTTGTGTAGCTTAATTTCCTTGGCAATTAAGATATTTAAAACAATTAAAGGACAATTTGGGATACTGAGACCACTGCTTATTTCCCTCACAGATTCATAAAACAAAAACAAAACAAAGCAAAACAAAAAAAATCCTTTTTCCAATTTCTTCGTAAACAGGAATTTAAACATTGATGTTTATTGCCTTTACTAATGCTGACAATAGTAGTTTCAACTAATGACTGAGCTTGCTCTGTGCTCCATTTGCTATGCTGTTATGAATAGTTAATGGGTTTGAAGGTTTCTTTACCACAGATGGAAATACTTTGTAGAATACTTTAATCAATAAAATCACCCATGTTCAAATCTGTTTCCTATATCCATACTGAAGTACTTCCTGAAACATGTCTACCTATTTATTAATCACCAGACCTAGCATCACAATGATTCTGTGAATTATGTTTCCTATGGGATGTGAAAATTCCTTCTCGGTGCTGCTCACTGTGCAACATTTTATGTCTTTGGTTTCCTATGGCCCAGCCTCAAAAGCAAGAAAGGTAAAATAGATACCCTCTAGCTTGAAATCTGATTATAACATATATCCAGGTATGTCCAGGACCTGATTCAGCCTAAAATAGGAGGTAAACATAATGAAGCATTATATTAGTTTTGGGTCTCTGCCCTGTTCTGTTCCATAATTCCAAGCTGTAAGAAGGGCATGGTCAGTTATTAATTACTGTCTGGAATTAGTTGGAAGAATACTTACCAGCTTGAGTCACATTGAATGTGAATCATGTGACAGAGCAGCAGCATACATGTCAATGTAGTACTGTATAGCAGCACTGTGCTTTGAGCTTTTCTAAGCATTTCTCCATATAGCTCTCATTTCACCAAGAGAACAAGTGATAATGAAGATGGCCTACAAGCACATTTTATAAGAACATGAGTTAAAATTTTTAATCTTAGGAAAAAGGAGGATGCTTTTCCTCTGGAGTGAGACCCTGTTTACATTGTTCTTCCAGAATTTCATTACTTTTTCACTTTTAACTTGAAGGAACTGTAAAAGGCACTGAAGACATTGAGAATGAGGCAGCAAATGCTGAATATAAAGTAGAAAAAAATGGAAGATTTCCCTTTCAATTTCAACCAAATAATGGTCTTGGCACTCTAATCATTGGGTTTGGGTACTGAAACAGCCTGAGAATTGTCAAAACAAGAGAAATTGCATGAATCTGCAACTTGAGGCCAGAAGAGCTTGAAAGGATAGATTCAAGGATATGTCCAAGTTCCTGAGATTGATTGTACAAATTTAGCAGGAGGTTTTGTTCTTACTGTTGCTACATAATGAGATCTCCAAAATACTAAAAGATTACTAGGGCTCAAAACAGATGGGAAAAGCAGGTGTATCTTGGGTTTTCTTTCAATTCTCAAACTCTCTGAGAAATTGACTGAGAAGGATGTACGGAATATTCTTCTTGACATCTGCCTGACTCACACCATAGGGATATATTTTATCTGACAATGGATTTGGTTTATATGACAATGGTGAAAATAATAATTGCACTTCAGTCCTGGCACTGATTTTGGTTGTCAATATTATTAATAGTGAATGTATATATCAATGGAGATATGTATGTGTATTTATTTGTTTCTTCTTGTACCTTAAAGAGGTGATTGGCTACATTTTTATTTGGCTTATTTTAACTTGTTTCTCTTAGGATTATTGAAATTTTGAAATGCTTTCTGGATCTCCTTTGAAGGCAGTAATATGCTAAAGCCCCTAAAAATGGGCTCTAAGACTAAAGCAGTTTATGAGTGTTATGAAACATGAGATTTATTTAAAATGAGGCTTAAAATGGAGAGAGATATAATAATTTATTAGTTGATATGTATGTGTTTGCATTCCATATGATGGAAACATGTCCAAGGAGATTGTTTTTCAAAGATTTCTTGTATCTGGGAATCTAATGGGAAAATGATAAGAATAGAAGATTGAAACTGGTCTGTTAGGACAGGACACTCAAAGTTCATAATGAAATAATTATGGTCAGACAATGTGTCCAGTCAAGGTTCCAATTTCATTCACAGTCATATTGACCTGGCTTTAATGAGATTTGACCTCTTTGTATATTTACAGATGGATCAAAACAACTGGGGAAAAGTCATATCAATAATTACAATCTATACAACAATAATCATGAACCCCGTCATGCTTTGAAGTATGTGTATTCATATACATTTTCATGATCAGCGGAAGACTTTAAGTAGGGTTGTTCCTTAAGGAAGAAATAAGTTGACTGGGCACAATTTGTAAGAAGAAATATTTCTGTTTGGACTTGTTATGATCTAGAATATATGAAGTGGGATGGCTTAACAGGAGGAGGTAAATATGCCTATGGACATATCAAGCAGGAATCAATAATCTAGAAAGAAACAGAACTCACTAGCAGCTCTAAAAAGATGAAACAACAGACCTCTTTTTTCCCCAGATGTAGGAAAGCAGGGCCTTGAAGAGAGAAATACAGAGAATTCCTTCCATCTCCAAAAAAAAAAAAAAAAGAGTGGAAACTGGATATATGTGGTCATATGTGTATACATTTTCCAACATACTTCAGGCCTTCTAAACATTTATGTAATTTCATATTTAAGGGTACTTACTACGTGCAGTATAAATCATGCTTATTGAAAAAAATTAAGCTTACCCAATCCCATCATGGCTATTTTTAACCACCATTTTGTAACTATTTGTTCCTTTTGATGTTCAGAAAAGGGGATATTTGCTTCACTTAGTTTTTCTCTTATTTTTATTGTTAGGTATCTAGTACTTTTGAGTAAGGGAACTCAGTTATTCATCCATGGTAGTCAAATGTTCTGTCACTGAGCCCAGCCCAATCTCTTATAGTATTCAAATATATTTTAAGGTAATTTCTTTTACATTTAAATTCTTAAATTTTGTGGAGTTGATTTTTCTAGGGGAAGGTTAATGAAGAAGTATTGATAAGTATGTTTTCAACTTGATCAAAGTTAGAGTCATCTGAGGATGGGAACCTCAAATGAGGAAATTGCATGTAAGACTGACCTGCAAGCAAGCCTGTGGAACATTTTCTTAATGGATTCCACTGTGGTTGGTGGTGTCACCCCTCGGTTGGTCTTAGAGCATATAAGAAAGCAGAAGGATCAAACCACAAGAAGCAAGCCAGTAAATGGCAGTCCTCCATGGCCTTTGCATCAGCTCCTGCCTTGGCCTCCTCCACTGGATTATGACCCAGGATAAGCAAGACAAATAAACTCGTTTTCCTCAAGTTAGTCTTGGTTTTTTTTTTTTTTAAATCACAGTAACTTAAAACAGACTAAGACAAAAGGAATGCATTTCTTTATATGGTAAACAAATTATTTTAGTATGTTTTTAAGAATCCAACTTGTTCCCCAATTCTAGTGATTGTGGCTGTATACCATGTTTCTGTTTAGGTATGAATCTGGTTTAGGCTCTCTATGTTACTAGATTACTTGACCTGTGATTTTACATATCCCTATCTATGCTATTTTAATTGTGATATTGTATATAAAGTTTTAACATCTCATTTTAGTTTCCATACTTTGTCATTTATTGTAAGTATTTTGGTTGGATTTGGTCTGCCACTCCACTACTCTAACCTTACAACCTGTTAGATATATCAAAAACTTATTTGAACATTTTACATTAAGATTTCATTGAATCTATAGATTAATTTGATGACAAAAGACAACCTTTCTGTTATCTATTTATTTATCTCTTTGTTAGTATCTTCATATAGTTGTATTTTGTAATTATATTAGGATATAGCACAACTTTATTCCCATGTGTCTCATGTGGTCTGTTGCTATTTTAAATGGTATTGTTGGAAAACCTTCGTGTAGTCATTGTTATTAGTATATTCTAGTATGGCTCCACTTCTGCTGCACTCTTATTCAGACTATTTACCTGTTAGGTGACATTTTATTTTTCCTGCATAGGCAATCATAGCAACTCTCATACTTCCTTGTTTTTAAGTTCTTGCTGCTTTACTTTACTTATCTATTCCTACGGCCCTTTAGAAATCCAGTACTTGCTACCAGCTTCTAAAGGATGAAATTTCTTTGTGGCAAGATCTGCTTAAATTATCTACTTCTTGGTAGGATGTAATACATTTGTGAATTTTTCCCATCTGACATTGCCAGCAGTGCTTGCTTGTCAGCTCTGGGTAAGAGCCCAGCGGTTTTTGAGATGTTTGCATCTTCCACTGGTTAATTTCTCTCAAAAATAGTCTCATTCTCCTTTCCTTGGCAACAGTACCCATAGTCAAATCAAAATGTAGAGGTTTCAAAAGAGGAAATTTAGGTCTACCAAATTGACTTAAAAAGTGGATGAAACCAACATAAGAACAGTGATGTCTCTGGAGACATGCATTAAGAATTGTTAATATATCCAGGTGTTAAAATACAAATTGGCATTATAAGGACAGGCCATAATTATATGCAAAAGTGTATATATATATATATGCATTTTTTAGTTATGTGCATGTTAAAAAAAGTAGTGAATTTCTTTTTTCTCATTTTCTTAGAATTTGTTATTTGTTCACTTAATGGTTGACATTTTGATTATGGCTCACTCCTACCGAGAGGCTATTGCATTACAGAGCTTTCTTAAATATCACCTAGAACTTCCCTGAAGAGATATAACCTAGAAAGAGGTAATTCAACAACATTAAAAAACATGCACCACTAAAAAATAACAAGTAGAACAAATAAAGCTGGAGATGAAGCTCAGTGGTAAAGTACATGTACAACAATTACTCCCTTCACAGAATTACACACACACAGGGCTGTGTGATGCACAGACATATGTATTTAGCAATGGATTGTAGTATACAAATTTAAAACATATAATCTAGGGAGAAAATAATTTAAAAAATTACAATTGCTGATATATCATAATTATTACATCCCTATTGTCAGACCAATTGTATTCTTTTCTTTTATATATAACAAAGAAATAAACATTGTCCCCCATTTTTTTCTTTATTTCTGGTTATGTAGTTTTGGATAGATTTCTATACAGGAATGGAGTAGAGTCTACCCAGCTACAGTGAGTTGAAATTTCTAAAAAGCTTTTGACATCTTTTCAAATTCACCATACATCGCAGTGATGTACCTTCACCAAGTTTGGTGTTATAAATGTTTTCAACACATATTAATTGTATTTAGAACTAGGTTTCCTAAGGATGCTTTCACACAAGTATATAATTTACTTTGAACATATATTTTTCCAACATTATTTGCTTTCTCTCCTTTATCCCTCTCATTAGTTCTCTTTATTTCCCTAAACATTCTGTTTTTGTTTTAGAGTTCAGTGTACACATGTTGTGGTTTGAATAAGAATGGCCTACAAAGACTCATATATTTGAATATTTAGTCATCAGGAATGGAACTTTTTGATAGGATTAGAAGGATTCAAAGGTATGTCTTTGTTGGAGGAAGTATATCACAGGGGTGGGTGGGGGTAGGGGCTTTTGAGTTTTTAAAAGCTCATGCCAGGTCTCTCTCTGTCTATAAATTAGGATATAGCTCTTAGCTATTGATCCAATGATTTCCTGCATGTTGCTATGCTTTCTGTCATGATGATAGCATGTAATGAACTAAACCTCCGAAACTGTAAGCAAGTCCCCAATTAAATGCAATTAAACACTTTCTTCTATAAGAGTTGCCTTGGTCATGGTATTTCTTTAAAGCAATAGAACAGTGACTAAGATAACACACATAATTTTGTGTACCTATATAAAATATAGGATCTACATGTGAAAGAAAAATGTGACATTTTTCTGTCTGAGACTGTCTTAATTTACTTACTACGTTGCATTTATTTTTCTACAAATAATGCAACTTCATGCTTCTTTATGACATATATATACACACACACACACACACACATATGTATGTATATATATATATATATATATATATATATATATATATATATATATATATGTTCTTGACAGCAGGGATGCTTTGGTCTTTGACAGGAGATTTAAGTAAGCTTAGAAGAGATGGGGGATCATTGTAGGTAAAATGAATTGTATTAAAATAACTATTTTAAAAGTACTATTTTCATTAAGAAGATAGCTTGATATTCTTCAAGATGCTTTGAGAGATGGATAATTATTACATATTGTCCCATTTATATTCCAAATGTACTATAAGCAAGATGTTTATTGCGGCTAAATTACCATTCTCTTTCATCTGTCTTCTTAAAATATTCATGCTCCCTTGTGTGCTGAATAAGGTATCTTATACTTATGACATCTGTTGGGTTCTACATAGCCTAATTATGAAAAAGAATGAAATTTAAATTTTCAGAATTGGTCCTAATTAGGCTATGCAAATGAATGTTTTCTGAACTTTTTGCTATTGACTCCTAGTTTGGAATGTTTTCACTAAAACTAGCTCTATTTCTATTTATGGTGAATGTATTAAATAAGGTGTGTTGACAAAATAAATATTTAGTTCTCTTCATTACTGCCTTTTTTGGAGACTCATGGGAGATCCTCAAACTCCTGCCCCAGAAATTAAATGAACATGTCCACCAAACGACTTGCCATATTATCCTTTTAACCCCCAGACTGGCAAACATTAATTTTGAAGGTCTCTTGGGAAATAGTTTATTTACTCTCTTAGCCACTATTCTCAGCCAGCTGTTTCTTGTCCTAACGTGTATTTCTTCTTTATTTCAGTTTAATAGCATGGTTTGAACTGGAAGAAAAAATTCTTTGGTTTGATATCTTTTTGTCAAGATATACTCTAGAATTTACATGCAGCAGCTGCTTCACTATGTCCTTGGGAATTGACCATTTTGTTCCTCCTATTGGATACTGAGCCAATTTATTAACAAAAATACTGTGACATTGCAAGGCTTAGGGATTATGAATCAAAGAAGTGATTTTTAGGAAGAATGTCTTTCCATCTGCTGAACAGAATATAAATATACCTAAAATGATAGTCTTTCCCAGAGGAGAGTACACCATTTAGTTATCCATAACCAAATGGCAATTTTTGAAAACATGTATTCATGTATATATCAAAGTCATGGGGCCAAATAGACTCAGTGGAGAATTCTAACATACCTCCAAAGAAGAACACATGACTTTTATCCTCAAATTATTCTGCAAAATACAGAAGGGATTAAACAGCTCCATGTTCCTTTTATAAGGGCAATAGAGCAATATTATCTGTATACCAAGTATACTGGTACTTTACACCACTATATGTTTGTATCTATCTACATATGTGTGTGTTTCTGTGTGTGTATATACATGCATGTGTGTGTTTGTATAATAACAACTATTAAAGAAAAGAAGCCATTAATATGAAAGAGATCAAGGGGAGGAGCTAAGTACATTGGAGTGTTTGGAGGAACAAAAAGGAATGAACATGATTATAATCTCAAAAAAGAAAAAAGAAAAATTAGTATTCAGTAGCTCAAATCCTCATTTATTGTTATCACACACATGCCTACTAATATATGTATTTTTAATTCTTGATTAAATGTTTATCCTTACCCATCAACACAAACTAACTTATTCCATTTCAAAAGCCAACAACCTTTATATTGTGTTTGAAAAAGAACTCCTCCATTGCTAGTGGGAGTGTAAACTTGTACAGCTACTTTGGAAAGCAGTATGGTGATTCCTCAGAAAACTGGGTATCAACCCAGCAATACCACCCAGCAATAGCACTATTGAGTATATACCCAAAAGACAGGGCATTAGCTCAACTATGTTCATAGCAGCAGTATTCTTAATAGTCATAATCTAGAAACAACCTAGATGCCCCTCAGCTGAATAATGGTTTAAAAATTGTGTTACATTAACACAATGGAGTACTACTCAACAGTAAAAATAACGACATCTTAAAATTTGTTGGCAAATGGATGGATTTGGAGAGTATCATTATGAGTAAGGTAACACAGTCTAAGAAAGATAGACATGGTATATACTCATTCGTAAGTGGATTTTAGATATAAAGCAAAGAATATACAGGCTGCAAGCTACAACCCTTGAATAGCTAGGTAACAGAAGGAACTGAAGAGGGACATCCAGGGATTCCTCTAGGAAGGGAAAATAGAGATCTCCTGAGTAAATTGGTATCATAATAAGGAGTGGACAAGGAAAGGTGCGAACAAATCATGAAAGAAGGAGATGGTTGAGTGAGAGGAGCAACAGAGAGGCAGGAAAAAAGAAATGGATATCTTGACAGAGGAAGCCACTGTGGGGTTAGAAAGAAACCTGGTGCTAAGTAAACCTCCCAGAATCCACAAGAAGTCCATGGCTAGGACTCCAAGTAATAGTAGAGAGGGTGCCTGAACAAATGAATGACCACCATAATTGTCATTATAGAACCTTTGTACAGCAATGGATAGAGGCAGAAACAGAGATCCATAGCTTAACACCAGGTTGAGCTCTTGGTCCAGCTAGAGAGAGAGAGAGAGAGAGAGAGAGAGAGAGAGAGAGAGAGAGAGAGAGAGAGAGAGAGAGAGAGAGAGAGAGAGAGAGAGAGAGATGAGGGGGGAGTATATGAGCAAAGGAATCAGGATCATGAGGAGGAGACCACAGAGATGGCTGACTTGAACTATTGAGAGCTCACTGACTTGGAAACAATCACTGAGGAACCTTCATGGAGAGAAACTAAACCCTCCAAAGGTAGACTACTGTCAAATAGCATGGGAAGTTTGTGGAGCCTCTTGTATTAGGATCAAAGGATAGTCCTGGTACATGAACTGACATCTTGAAGCCCATTACCTACAGAGGAACACTACCTAACTCAGCCTTGATACTGGGATGAGGGACTTGGACCTACTTCAACTGGATATGCCAGACTGAACTGACTCACTTTGGGACTCCTCACCCTCCTTGGGGAACAGATGGGGGATAGGGTAGAGGGAGGCTGAGGGAGGACTGGGAGGAGGGATGGGAGGGGGAGCAGTGGTAGATATGGAAAAAAACTTTTTAAATAAAAAAAATGCCTTGAAAAATAAAAAAAGAGAATCAGTGACACTTAACTGTTTTTATTGCGATATGGCAAATTAACTTAGTGGTTTTGGACCTTACTTTGCTCATAATTAAACATAATGTAGAATATATTATTCTTTTATTTATATATGTCTTTACATTAGAAGATTTTTTAACATACCCACTACCATTCCCCCTCACTCCCCTCTTCCAAGTCATTCCCTGATTCTCCACACCCAGTCTACTCATCCATTCCTCAGAGAGGCTTAAGACTCCCAGGATGAGTCAGTGCAGTTGAGGTAGGAACAAAACCCTCTTAACCAGTATCAAGGCTCAGTAAGGTGTTCTTCTGTAGGGAATGGGCTCCAAGAAGTCAGTTTCTGAAACTGGAATAACCTTTGGTCCCACTGTCAAAGGCCCCACAAACTTCCCACACCATTCAACTGTCATCCTCATTGAGAGGGCCTGATTCAATCACTTATGGGTTTCACAGCTGTCATTTTAGAGTCAGTGAGCCTCCAGTATCTCAGGTCAGCTACCTCTGTGGGTTTCCTTGTGATGGTCTTGACCCCTTTGCTCATATAATTTCTCCTCTGTCTCTCGGACTGGACTGGGAGCTCGGCCCAGTGCATAACTGTGGATCTCTGCATCCGCTTCCATCAGTTGCTGCATGGTTATCAATTTGTTTATATGAGAAAGTCAATTTAGGCATCCTCTCTACTATTGTTTTACAGTCTTAGCTGGGGTCATCTTTGTGGGTTCTTGGGTATTTCCCTAGCACCAAGTTTCTCTCTAACCCCCAAATGGCTCCCTTTACAAGGTATCTATTTCACTGTTCCTACTCTCTGTCCCTCCACAAACTCAAGCATCTCATTCCCCTATGTTCTCTTTCAACTTCCCCTTACCCCTTACCCCATAGGATCCCAGTGTACTGAGGAGATCTTCTCTATTTCCCCTTCCCAGTGGGATCCATAGATGTCTGTCTTACAGCCCTCCTTATTACCTAGATTCTTAGGGTTCTGGATTGTAGACCGATTATCCTTTGCTTTACATCTAAAATCTACTTATGAGTGAGTCATACCATATTTCTTTCTGGGTCTGTGTTACCCCACTCAGGATGATTTTTCTCTAGTTTCATACATTTAACTACAAATTTCAGGATTTTTTTTCTGCTAAGTACATTTAAATTACCCCATTATATAAATGTACCACATTATTTTAGTCCAGTCTTTAGTTGAGGGGCATCTGGGGTTTTTCCAGGTTCTGACTATTACCAATAATGCTGCAATGAATATAGCTGAGCAAATGTCCTGGTGTTATGAATGTACATCCTTTGGGCGTATGCTTAACATTGATTATTGTTAACAATAATCATGGATTATTGATTGTATAGATACCCAGTTACCCAGTTTTCTGAGAAAGTGTCATAGTGATTTCCAAAGTGGCTGTACAAGTTTACATTCCCACCAGCTATAGAGGAGTGTTCCTCTTACTCTACATCCCCTCCAGCATAAACTGTCTTCAGTATTTTTGATCTTAGCCATCTGACAGGTTAAGATGGTATCTCAGAGTTGTTTTGTTTTGCATTTCCTTGATGGTTAAGGGGGCTGAGCAGTTCTTTAAGTATTTTTTGGCCATAATTTTTCTGTTCTACCCCAATTTTAAAATTGGATTCTTTGTTGCTGTTTTTTTATCTCTAGTTTCCTGAGTTCCCTGTGTAGTTTTAGAGATAAATCCTCTGTCAGATGTAGGGTTGGTGAAGATCTTTCCACATTCTAGGCTGCTATTTTTGTCTTATTGACCATGTCCCTTGCCTTACAGAAGCTTCTTAGTTTCAGGAGGTCCCATTTATTAATTGTTGCTCTCTGTGCTACTTGTGTTATATTTAAGAAGTAGTCTCCAGTGCCAATGCATTCAAGGCTGTTTTCTAGCAGCTTCAGTGCAACTGGGTTTATTTTAAGCTTTTTGTCCACTAGGACTTGAGTTTTGTACAAGGTGATAGATATGGATCTATTTGCAGTCTTCTACATATGATGATCCAGTTACTCCAGCACCATTTGTTGAAGGTATTATCTTTTTTCCATTGTATATTTTTGGCTTTTTGTCAAAAATCAGGTGTTCATATGTATGTGGATTGATGTCAGGGTCTTTAGTTCTATTCTTTTGATTCACAAGTTTGTTTTTATGCCAATATCAAGCTGTTTTCATTATTATAGGTCTGTAGTAGAGCTTGAAGTCAGGAATGGTGATGCCTCCAGATGTTATTTATTTATTTGTTTGTTTGTTTATTGAACAGGATTGTTTTGGCACTCCCAGGGTTTTTTATTTAATATAAAGTTGAGTATTGTTCTTTCAAGGATTGTGAAGAATTATGTTGGGATTTTGATGGAGATTGCATTGAGTCTGTAGATTGCTTTAGGTAAGCTTGCCATTTTTACTATCTTGATCCTACTTATCTAAGAGCATGGGAGATTTTTCCATTTTCTGATACCTTCTTAAATTTCTTTCTTCAATGACTCAATATCCTTGTCATACATGTCTTTCACTTCTTTAGTTACCCCAAGATATTTAATGCTATTTCCAGCTATGATAAATGGTGATGTTTCCTTGATTTCTATTTTAGCTCTTTTATTATTTGCATATAGGCCAGCTATTGATTTTTTTGTACTTAACCTTGTATCCTGCCACAATGCAGAAATCATTAATCAGTTGTAGGAGTTCTCTAAGAGAAAAATTTTGGTTCACTTGTATATGCTATCAAATATCAAATTTGTAAATAGTTATAGTTTGACTTCTTCCTTTCCAATTTATCTCCTTTTATTTTCTTATTGCTCTTGCTAGAACTTCGAGTACTATATTGAACAGATATGGGGAAAGTGGACAGCCTTGTCTTGTTCCTGATTTTAGAGGTATTGCTTTGAGTTTCTCTCCATTTAGTTTGATGCTGGTTCTTGGCTTGCTCTATGTTGTCTTTATTATGTTTATGTATGTTCCTTGTATCCCTGATCTCTCCAAGAACTTTATCATGAAGGTGTGTTGAATTTTGTTGAAGATTTTTTCAGCATCCAAAGAGGTGAGCATGTGTTTTTTTTCCTTTCAATTGTTTATATAATGGATAACTTTTTATATATTTTTATATGCTGAACCCATCCCCACATCTTTGAGATGAAGCCTGCTGGGTCATGATGAATTTATATATATATTTCTTGGGTGTGGGTTGCTGGTATTTTATTGTATATTTTCAATATTCATAAGGGAATCTTTATTTGCTGTGTCTTTGTGTGGTTTGGTATCAGGGTAAATGTAGTCTCATAAAAAGAGTTTGACAGTGCTCCTTCACTTTCTATTGTATGGAACAATTTGAGAAGTATTGGTGTTAGTTCTTATTTGATTGTCTGGTAGAATTCTGCACTGAAACCATCTGGACCTGAACATTTTTTTTTTTTGGTTGGGAGACTTTTAGTAACTACTTCTATTTTCTTATGGGTTATAGGTCTATTTAAATTGTTTATCTTAACAATTTAATTTTGATTTAATTTTGGTGAGTGGTACCTGTCCAGAAAGCTGTCCATTTCTTTTAGGTTTTCTAGTTTTATGGAGTACAGAGTTTTGAAATATGAATTAATGATTCTATGGATTTCTTCAATTCTGTTGTCATATCCCCTTTCATTTCCAATTATGTTAATTTAGATATTCTCTTTCTACACCTATCTTGTCTATCTTGTTAATTTTCTCAAAGAACCAACTCTTTGTTTCATTGATTCTTTGTATTGTTTTCTTTGTTTCAGTTTTATTCATTTTGGCACTATTTCCTGCCTTCTACTCCTTCTGGGTGAGTTTACTTCTTTTATTTTTTTTCTAGAGTTTTCAGGTGAGCTCTTAAGTCATGTGTTTGAGATTTCTCCAAATTCTTTATGTAGGCAATTAGTGCTATCAACTATTCTCATAGTACTGCTTTCATTGTGTCCATAAATTTAGATATGTTGTAGATTTACTTTCATTAACATTCTAGGAAGTCTTTAATTTTCTTTACTTCTTCATTGTTCCAGAGAGTTCAGTTGAGAGTTGTTCAGTTTCTATGAGTTTGTAGTCTTTCTGTAGTTTGTGGTGTTGTTGAATTCTAACTTAGGCGATGGTGGTCCCATAGGATAGAAAAGGTTATTTCAATTTTTATATCAATTCATATTTGATTTATGACTGAGTATGTGGTCAATTTTATAGAAGGATTCAAGTGGTACTAGTAAGGTATATTCTTTTATGTTTGAGTAGAAAGTTCTGTAAATATATTTTTAGCCCATTTGTGTTGTAGTGGGTTTTCTCGGGTCCCAGACAGCCAGAGATCTGGGACCCACAGGCCGGCTGCCGGGCGGCTAAGCCCGGCGCCGCTCCGGGACCCACAGCTGCCGCCGGGACCGCTTATCCGCCCGCCGCCACCCGGGTCCCCAGAAACGACTCAGACGCTCATATTAACTTCATGCTGTTTGGCCTATGGCTCAGGCACATTGCTAGCTAGCTCTTATATCTTAAATCAACCCATTTCTATTAATCTGCGGGCCACGTGGCCCGCGTGGCTCACCCGTGCCTCCTTACATGCTGTTCCTTGGGCGGCTGGCTCGATCTGCCCCGACTCCGCCCTGTTTCTCCTACCTAAACTCTGACTCTCCTCCCACTTTCTCTATGGTGTCTGCCATGGCTCAAAACAGCTCCTTTATTTAAAGATACAGCACACACAAATGCATTCCCACATCACTCAACCTTATAAACGACTACGCCCCCTTTCCCAATAAGTTTTATGCTCCAAAGGTTGTGGGTAAAACTGGGTAAAAGACAAAACTATAATATACCATCAGAGATCTTTTTTTGAAGAAGAGAGTGGGAATAGATAGGATAGATAAAGGTAGACTGTTCTACCTACCTATACTTCATTTTAGCTGAATGTATGGGCTAAGCTAAAGACAATTTGCACTGTCATAGATATCTGTATATTGATACTAATGCAAAATCATTTTATATGTTTAATTGTGATAATTTGTACATTGGTACAAAGTTTAATCTGAGATTGTTTTATGTAATCAAAGCAACTTGTACTTCGATATAAATCTGAATCTGTAACTATTATGTAAAGCTGAATCTGAAATTGCTATATTTTATGTATGCTTCTACCTTTGTTTAAAATATTTGCACATCATTGTCATGTATACTATGCAATTACTACCTTCATTTAACTATACTAGATATAATGTATGATTGCACTAGTTATGATATACGCACAAGATGTTTTATATACCTCTGTTTGGATGATATATATGTATTTACATGTCTAAAATGCTGTGGACACTTTACCTGGTAAAATACCCCTGGCTAATGTTCGATAGTTCTACTAAGGGTCATTGTTCAGAGATTGTACACCCCTTATATAGGTATTCTAATTTTTAGTACAGGGTTTATTCCTTAAGACGATAAGATCTGCAGTCAACACTATTTAAGGTATCATATCCCAGTCATGTCAGATACAGGTTAGAATATCATAGATGGACAAGAATCTTCAACCGTTTCATAGACCCAGAGAATATGGCATTTAACATTTAAAATTCGGCCACGAGAGACACGACGACTCCTGGTGTCACTGCT
Organism: Phyllotis vaccarum; assembly: GCA_033318265.1. Lineage (NCBI taxonomy): Eukaryota > Metazoa > Chordata > Mammalia > Rodentia > Cricetidae > Phyllotis > Phyllotis vaccarum. The sequence goes on along the minus strand of JARWLC010000013.1, from coordinate 90,207,770 downwards.
CCCTTCTCGAGATGGTGTTGAGCATCGAAGATACTCCTTTGGAGTTGGTCCTTTTGGCAAAAAATGGCCGGCTGAGTAAGGAACTGTCCTTACCTTGATTGCTGACAGTACACACATGATGTCAAGCTGGATGAACAAGTTGATAGATGGAGACTGACGAAACCTGCCTAGACAGGATAAGACAGTCCCTTCAAAATTGTTCTGCTTGTGAAAAGATCTGTCAGATGCCATAGGCCTATAGCCAATCCGATAGATGCTCTAACGGTACACAAATCCAGAGGTGATTGTCCAGGTAGCTGTGTTGCTGTCCTCTCCCAAATTTTGGAAGTAGCTGCTTCCATGTACTTCTGTCTTTCAGACAAATTCACCTTCCTTCTCAGGTCTTGAAGAGGTTGAAGAATAGATGTTTAAGGTTTTCACCCTAGTATCCCTTAGATAAGAACACTCGGGTGTTAGATTCTCACTTTCCCAGATTAACCCTTTAAAATAATCTATACACCCTACTATCTACCAATATTCTAGAACTATTAGATGTACCTTATATAAGTTAGGCTTTGATTAGCAATTGTACTTTAACCTCTCCTAGATACTACCTCATAATAATTCCTACTGTACATAGTCTTAGTTTAGAACCTTCTTAGTTAGAAAAAGGGGGAGATGTTGTGGGATTCAGGTGTCAGCTGATGGGGTCCAAGGAAGCTTATCCAGGGTCCCGGGCTCCTGGAGGGGGTGTGGCCGAGCCCATTGATAAGGGGCTGCTGGGACGCTGGGAGGCTCTCTTCCTGGTTCCTGGCTGCTGGAGGGAGGATCCCATCATCCGTCCGTCTGCAGACTCCGGTTCCTATTCAGGTGCTACTGTAATCTGTTACCTGTACCGTGAGTGTTGGTTTATATTTTCTTAGTCATTTAAAAAGTATATTAGATATGAAACTTTATATTCATAAAGATAAAGTAGATGATAAAATATTTTCTTTAATTTTGCTAAATACAAATAGACTAGATATTGTAACTGTAATTCTTGCTTGATAGCTATTTTGTTTGTTATATGTAATTTTGCTATGTTAAAATTGAAACCTTCCTTTTTGATTATAGAGAAAGGGGGAAGTGATGTGGGAATGCATTTGTGTGTGCTGTATCTTTAAATAAAGGAGCTGTTTGATGGGTCATGGCGGGCACCATAGAAAAAGTGGGAGGAGAGTCAGAGTTCAGGTAGGAGAAGCAGGGCGGAGTCAAAGGCAGATCGAGCCAGCCGCCCAAGGAACAGCATGTAAGGAGGCACGGGTGAGCCACGCGGGCCACGTGGCCCGCAGATTAATAGAAATGGGTTGATTTAAGATATAAGAGCTAGCTAGCAATGTGCCTGAGCCATAGGCCAAACAGCATGAAGTTAATAGAAGCGTCTGAGTCGTTTCTGGGGACCCGGGCGGCGGGGGGCGGCTAAGCAGTCCCGGCAGGTCTGTGGGTCTCAGGACCTCTGGCGCATGGGACCCGAGAACCTGCTACAACACATTTGTGTTATACCATCTGTTAGATCCCTTATTTCTCTGCTAAATTTCTGTCTAGTAGACCTGCCCATTGGTGAGAGCAGGGTGTTGAGGTCTCTCACTATTAGTGTGTACAGTTTGTTGTGTAATTTAATCTTTAGTAACGTTTCTTTTACCTGTGTGGGTACCCTTGTATTTGGGATTAAATGTTCAGGATTGAGGTTTCATCTTGATGGATTTTTCCTGAGATGAGTATATAATGACCTTCCAGATCTCATTTGATTGACTTTAATTTGAAGTCTATTTTGTTAGATACTTACACTACTTGCTTCTTAAGTCCATTTGATTAAAAATCTTTTCCCAACCTTTTACTCTGATGTAATTTCTGTCTTTGAATTTGAGGTGTGTTTCTTGTATGCCAGAAGGATGGATTCTGTTTTCTTTTATATTTTTAAAAATTATTTTCATTTAAAAAAATGTCATCTCCATCAATGTATCCCCCAGCTCCCCTTCCCTCCCCCAATCCCTCTCAGCCAGCTCTCAGCCTCGCTCCTCCCCATTCATACATCCCCTCCTCCAAAAGGGCTAAAGTTCCAAGGTGGGCCAGCCTAGCATAGCACATCCACTCCAGGTAAGTCCCATTCACTCATCCCAAAGTCAATGCTGGGCTGATTGTTCCTCTATAGAAAATCGGCTCCAAGGTGCCATCCCATGTACAGGAACACACTGATCCCACCGCTCATGGTTCTACACACTCATGGCAGTCTAAAGCCGCCCAACCCCGGAGGGTCCAGATCCCATTCCTGATGGATCTCCATTGGCAATTCACAATTCAGTGAGCTCCCCAGAGCTCCAGCCAGCCATCAACCATGGGAACCTTCCTCATCATCCCTATCCCCCTGCTCAGGCTCTCCTCTCCTTCTCTCAGATGGACCACTAGCTGTGTCCAGTGCTCAGCCAAGGATCCATGTCTCTACCTCCATTTCATGTTGGATGTTGGTTCTGTGATAACACCTAGGGTGTTTACTCATTTGATTATTGGGGAAGTCTGATTTAGACATCTCCTCCACCACTGTTTGGAGACTTGGCCAGGGAAAGCCAACGAGTTCCTGGACATTTCCTTAGCAGCAAGTCTATTTCCACCCCCACATTGGCTTCCTCTATCAAGATATCTATTTCTTTCTTTCTCCTTCTTTGTTGCTCCTCTCATTCAACCATCTCCTTCTTTCAAGATTTGTTCCCAACTCTTCTTGGATGCAACCCGTTATGACCCCAATTTGCTAACATGATCTTCTCTATTTTATCTTCTTAGGGGAATCTCTAGATGTCTCTCTTAAATTTCTTCTAATCCCAAGCTGTTCAGAGGTTGGAGTTTGCAGCTTAGGTATATTTTGCTTTTTGTTTAAAATCCACGTATGAGTGAGTACATCCTGTGTCTATCTTTCTGGGCTTGTGATACCTCACTCAGGAGGATATTCTCCAAGTCCATCCACTTGTCAGCATATTTTAGGATGTTATTTTTTTTTTTTTACTGCTGAGTAGTACTCCATTGTGTAAATATACCACAGTTTCTTAATCCATTCCTCGGTTGAGGTGCATTTAGGTTGTTTCCAGGTTCTTGCCATTAAGAACATTGCTGCTATGAACATAGTTGTAATGCCTTTGGGGTACAAATATGCATCCTTTGGGTATACGCCCAATAGTGATATTGCTGGATCCCTGGGGAGATTGATTCCCAGTTTTCTGAGGAACTGCCATACTGCATTCCAGAGTGGCTGTACAAGTTTACACTCCCACCAATGATGGAGGAGTGTTCCCCTTGTTCCTCATCCTCTCCAGCATAGACTGTCATCTGTTTTTGAATTTAGTCATTCTGACAGGTGTAAGGTGGTATCTCAAAGTTGTTTTGATTTGCATTTCTCTGATGGCTAAAGATGCTGAGCAATTTTTTAAGTGCCTTTCAGCCATTTGTAATTCCTCTGTTGAGAATTCCCTTTTTAGCTCTGAATTTTTATTGAGTTATTTAGGTTTTGGGGCTCTAGGTTTTGGGGCTCTAGTTTCTCGAGTTCTCTAAATATTTTCGAGATCAGTCCTCTGTCAGATGTAGGGTTGGTGAAGATCTTTTCCCATTTTGTAGGCTGTCATTTTTGTCTTATTGACTGTGATTTTGCCTTACAGAAGCTTCTCAGCTTCAGGAGGTCCCATTTATTGATTCATTCTGTTATGTTGTGTCTTTTTGTAGGGGGATTGAGTCCATTGATATTAAGAAATATTAACCACCAGAAATTATTAATTCCTGTAAATTTTTGGTGAGTGTGTGTGTGTGTTTCTTTTTTTTATTTCCTGCTGTGGGTTTAACTTTTGCTTGTGTTTTTGTGAGTGCATCTAACTTTTCTAGATTGGAGTTTTCTTGTAGTGCTTTCTTGTAGGGCTGGATTTGTGAGTAGGCCTAGTTTAAATCTGCATTTCTCATGAAATCTGTTGTTTACTCCATCTATGGTGATTGAGAGGTTTACTGAGTATGTAATAGTCTGGGATGGCATCAATAGTCTTAGTGTTTATAAAACATCTGTCCAGGACCTTCTGTCTTTAATAGTCTCTATTGGGAATTCAAGAGTTATTCTGATGGTTCTACATTTATCAGGTACTTGGCCTTTTTTCTTTGTAGCTCTTAATATTCTTTCTTTATTCTGTATGTTTAATGTTTTTTTTATAATGTGAGGAACAGACTTTTTGGGGGAGTCTAGTCTACTTGGCATTCTGTAACCTTTTGTATCTTCATATGCATTTTCTTCTTTATCTTAAGAATGTTTTCTTATATATTTCTTGAATATATTTTCAGTGACTTTGGGGTGGTATTCTTCTCCTTCTTCTATTCCTATTATTCCTTGCTTTGGTCTTTTCATGATATCTGAGATTTCCTGAAAATGTTGTGTGAGAACTTTTTTGACTTTAATATTTGCTTTGAGTGAGAAATATATTGTCTCTATCATATCTTCCATGCCAGAGATTGTCTCTTTAACCCTTGGATTCTGTTGGTTTTGCTTGCATCTGTATTTCCTGTTCACTTGTTCAGATTTTCCATTTATAGCAATAGTTCAGTTTGTGTCTTCCTTATGGCTTTTACTTCAATTTTCTAGTCTTGAACTTTTTTATAGCTGGTTGATTGGCTTTCCTTGGCTTTCCTTAAAGATTTGTTGATTTTCTCTAATTATTTTTTGTCTTTTCTTCTATTTCTTTGAGAGTTTTTAATTTCTTCTTTAAAGGCTTATATAATATTTATAAAGTTATTTTAAAATTGTTTTCTTTTGCTTCTTCTGTATTAGAATGTTCAGGTCTTGCTGTCGTAGAACTTTTAGGTTCTGGTGATGCCATATTTTTCTTTATGTTGTTAAATATATTTTTTCACTGGCATCTACCCATCTCTTCATCTAATCAGTGCAAACACTGTGTTCCAGAGCGCTGTTCTTGGTTGAATAGGTGTTCCTGGTGCAGTTGGAGCTCTTGGTGAAATTGAAGCCAGTGGAATCTGTGTCTCTGGAAAAAGTTGATATCTCTAGGGAATAGGTGGGTTTAGGGTATGGAGTGGGGCTTATAGGTTACAGGGTCCAATTGGGGTGGTGATAGTTAGGCTGGCATACAGGGGTCCTGCTTGCTTACCTGCATTTGGAGCTATGCTGAGTTTGGGGGAGCATGGCTTGTGCCCTGTTTTCTATACCTCGATGCTGCCTGACTGGCCAGTTGAGAGGAGGAAATTCCTATATTATCTTTAAAGTTCCTACATGATAATGGAATAAGTTCACCCTTTACTTTATCAATGGGAAAAATACCTAACAACTTCCCACAGACTTATACCATTACTTTAAGGCTCTTGATGTCATTTGGAATTGCAAATATAATTTTTTAAATAATTTTCTATGATCAAAATTGAGTGGCTCCAAGTCCTGTCATTAAAGTAATATAGCAGAATGAGATGTAGAGGAATTGAGGGGAATATTGGCTAAAATAATTGCTAGGCAGACAAGTTATTGTGAATAAAAGAGGGATACACATTAGCTTATGAAAGAATCAGAGGAGAGACAACATGAGTAGAGTGCATAAATTGAGTATAGCAGATGAGAGGTAACTAAGAGCCATCCTCTCTTTGACTTTGTTAATGTCAAGGAGTTTATATCCTTTCAGTGTGGGACAAGAAGTCATTGAAAAGTTCCAACTAAGGAAGTATCATGTAGGCTGGTGAATTGCTTAGTTGGTAATATCATTTGTTGAGTAAACATAAGAATATGAGTTTATTTCCTATCACTGTGGTAAAAGTTTGGCATGGCTATGTGTACCTGTAAGCTCAGCATTGGTTTGGAGTTGAGGGCAGAGAAAAAGCCTGAGAATGACATGTCTAACTAGTGTAACCAAAATAGTACAATGAGAGTATCCTCTGTCAAAGGAATAAGATAGAGAGTGTCAGGGTAGGGCACATGTAGTCACAAATAACTACACAGAAATTTATTATTAATTATGAAAGTTTAGTTCTAGCTTAGGCTTGTCCCGCTAGCTCTTATAACTTTATGCTAATCTATGGTTGGTCTATCATGTAGCATTACCTCTCTTCAATGTTACACTACCTGCTCCTCAGTATCTCCTTGCTTCTCCCATTAATTTCTTCTCTCCCCCCCAATGCATGGAAATCCAGCTTTTAATTACACAAATCATAGCAATACATCTTTACACAGTGTTTAAATATCCCATTGCAGATACATACTCTTGTCTCTGAGTGCATAGATAGGTATTCTAGGACACACAGACTTATCACATTTACCACATAAGTGCATACAAAGATTTCTTGAGTCAATATTGATTTATCTGAGGTTTATCAATGGTTTATAATCAATATTTAGTCTCTTCTATATATTGTATTATCCAAAATATAGTAAGTCATGAAATTTTTATTTTTAGAATAAAGCAATTAGTATAAGGAATAATAAATCTGAAGTATGGGAGGATATGTCTTTGAAATTTCCTAGAGTATTCCTGTCTCAAGAGTTTTAGTCTGTGACTGAAGCAGTAGTAATCCAAAGTAAGCAGATTTCAGAAGTATCCAGGCTCTAGAGCAGTGGTTTTCAGCCATGACTCCAAGTTACCTTTTCACAGAGGTAGCCTAAGACCATTAGAAAACACAAAAATTTACATTATAATTCACGAGGTAGCAAAGTCACAGTTATGGGGCAGCAATAAACATGATTGGAAGTCACCACAACATGAGAAACTATATAAGAGGTCACAGCATTAGGAAATTTTCAAAGCACTGCTCTAGAGTCACCAGTGTAAAGGGTATGGAGGATGACTTATGGTTGTTTTACATAATGAATTTTGTGGCTAGAAGTGGCACTTTTTAAAATGGTAGATAAAGGGAAAATCTAGAAAATGACCAAGGCCTTGAGCCATAATGTGATATGTTTGGTATGACTGGGATAAGCTGGCTGAGCAGAAATGGCAAATTATCAATTATATGCAAAAAAATATTAGAAAGAAGATTTTAAATAGAGATACAAATTTGAGTATTGTCTACAACAAGATGTTTCTTAGTAAGTTTTATGTAAATACTCAGAAAAGAGAAACAGACACAGACCTTAGGGAACTAACGTTCAGGCATCTAGTAGAGATGGAATGGCCAGCAAAGGAACTAGAACACAGTCCAATTAATGGGGTGGGATGGTAATGGGACTAAAAAGCAATGTCATAGAATGATGAAGAGACAATTTCAAACACAATGTTAATAGTGTAGAGTTCTACAAAGAAAACTAAATGATAAATGTTTATATGTGTTTTTAATTTGTATTTTAAGAATGTATAAACATTGACAAATTTGTATAGTTTGGTGTAATATAGACGATTTGAAAAGCATATAATTTTATAGAATGAATTTTTTCTAGCAACTAAGTAAATACTTATAGCCACAATCATAATGCCCTTCATTCTCAACTTCTCTTTGTATGTGTAGTTAGCATGATTTCTTTCAGTAAGTGTTCATTCTCTTTAGTTTTGCTTTAAATCCATGGAAAGTTAAAGCTGTTTGATGAGTGTGGAGTTCATTACCGGAATTCAATGGTTTTATGTCACAGTTTTATTCCTCAGCCTAAGTCACAAACTCAGAGTATTTTCTGTAGTATTTTAAATATTGTGAATGTTAGTTTAATATGTATTACATTCATTTATCCTGTGGAATATTTGTTTAATGATACAAATATGTATTGCATTCTCGTATGTTACATTTATTTAACTCTGTAAAGCTGTGTTACTTTGCCTGTCTAAAACACCTGATTTGTCTGATAAAGTCCTGACTGGCCCATAGAAAGGCATCAGAGAGAAATAGGTGGTGCTGATGGGCAGAGAGAATAAATAGGAGGAGAAATCTGGGCTTAAAAGAGGAAGGAAGAACGAGAAAAGGACACCATGGGCCAGCCACCCAGTCATGCAGACAGCTGTGGAGTAAGAAGGGAAGAAAGATACATAAAACAAAGATAAAGAGCCCAAAAGCAAACTATAGTTAAAGAGAAATGGGATAATTTGTTAGAAAAGCTGACTAGAATCAAGCTAAAGGAAGGCATTAATAAGTAAGAATAAGTCTCTGTGTATCTATTTGGGAGCTGAGTGGTTGCTCCCCAAAGAGAGCAAAAAAAAAACCCAAAAAATATTATGGTCATTTAATGTTCACCATATAAGTTAAGTGACATCGTCATTTTACCTGCCATTGCTACTTTTATCCAAGGTACAGATTTTGATATTTAAATATATAAATCTTCTGAACTTCAGATACAATGCTGGGTTTGCTTTTGTGTTGCTGTAGTACTTGGATATGGAATTTAGAATCCTAACCATTTTCTGCATCATTAGAATGCACTTATGGTCTCCAGAGGCTTCTGTTTCTTTCATCTCCCCACCCTCTAATTTAAAAATACCTGATAAACTATATGTGGTTTGTTTTTAGCTTTCCTTTAGTTTTTTTAAACTATTTTATTTCTATTAGTGATGTAATAGTTAGACAGAGTGTGTTTGATTTCTTCCATTTATATTTTATTGCATGGACTTTGTATACTACATATTGGCCAGAGTCTGAGGCTAGTGAAGATGTACTTTATTTATTTTCAGAAATCTACATGACAGAAATTATCATGGGAAATTTTATAAGATCTTTCTTTTCTTTCTTTCTTTCTTTCTTTCTTTCTTTCTTTCTTTCTTTCTTTCTTTCTTTCTTTCTTTCTTTCTTTCTTTCTTTCTTTCTTTCTTTCTTTCTTTCTTTCTTTCTTTCCTTCCTTCCTTCCTTCCTCCTTCCCTCCCTCCCCCTCCCTCCACCCCTCCCTCCCTCCCTCCTTCCTCCCTCCCTCCCTCATCTCCCTCCCTCCCTTCCCTCCCTTCCTCCCTTCTTCCTTCCTTCCTTCCTTCCTTCCTTCCTTCCTTCCTTTCTTTCTTTCTTTCTTTCTTTTTATTTTTGCCAAATGGGCTTAGCATTTTTCACACTTTCACAGCAGTGGTTATATAAGTCTCAGCAGCAATTTCTCCCTTTTACCTTGTCCTGGTACCTAGTGAATCCTTTCATAGCTCTGTACAATTTCAAGTTTTGCACACTTCCAGTGTTCACTCTTTCTCACAATGATCTGTTACATTGTGTTTTCCTGTCCTAGGCGGCCAGAGACCCAGACCCACAGACCTGCAGCCCCAGACCCCTTAGCCACCCGCAACTGCTCAGGCCCCCAGAAATGACTCAAATGCTTATATTAACTTCATGCTGTTTGGCCTATGACTCAGGCACATTGCTAGCTAACTCTTACATCTTAAATCAACCCATTTACATTAATCTTTCCTGCTACATGGCTCGTGGCTCACCTGTGTTCCTTACATGTTACTCCTTTGGGCTTCTAGCCTGGTCTGTCTATGACTCCACCCTTCTCCCTATGTTGCAATTTCTCTTCCAACTTTTTCTATGGTGCCTGTCATGGGCCAAAACAGCTCCTTTATTTAAAAATTGCTATTCACAGCATACAAAAAGACATTCCCACTTTCTGTCTAATAAAAAAGGAAGGCTTCAATTTTAAAAAAGCAAAACTATATATAACAAAACAGCTATCAAGCAAGAATTATAGTTACAACATATAGTCCATTTGTATTTAGCAAACCTAAAGAAAATACTCTTATCATCTACCTTATCTTTATGAATATAAAGTTTCATATCCAATATACCTTTCAAATTACTAAGAAAAACTATACCTATAACTATAAAATCTTTAACTACATCAAAGACCACAGACAGATATATTTACCAAAGTAAACTGGAAGTGAAAGTGACTTCCAAAATCTAGAAAGGACAGAGATGATACCTATCTGCCTGGACAGTCACCCAAAGTTCCTTTATAAAGTTTGGGCATCCATCTTTAGCCTATAGGCCCAGAGTCTCTTTTCATTTTAGTGAAGCAGGAAACCTGTTCTGCCCATTCTGGCACAGTTCATCAGTTGCTTCTCCTTGAATCTTGAAGAATGTCTGACAGTTTTTTTATGTAAAACAGGAACCTGAATGACCATCTTGGCTTGTTCTGGCAAAGTTCAGAGGTCACCTTTCTGCGGAACCTGCATGTCCAGTTTAAACAGCATACTGTCAAGCAGTCAATATAAGAAGAACAGGTTCATGTCCAGTGGCTAATCGATGCCACAAAGAAGCTAATCTCCATATGGAGTTTCTTCAATGCCCATTTTTTTCTTGAAGTAAATTGGTGCTGCCAAGAGCAGACCTGTCTCACTGTCCAGTAAAGTATACATTCTTAAAACATTTTAAATGCCATATTCTGTAGGTCTTAGAAGTATTTGAAGATTACCTACCTAATTGAAATATATCTTTGTATACCTAAAAATCTAACTAACATGCATGTCTTAATTATACTTTGCAATTTTAAATCAGTTACATAAACATCATATCTTAAACAAGAGTAGAAAAATACATTCAGCATAACAAAATTGACCTTAAATTTGTATCAATAAACCAAAGTCCATACCAATGCAAAACATTTTGAGATTAACAGCTGATTTCCTGTTCTAAGTAAATTCAATAATCTAAGTTTTTAAAAATTATTCATATACCATATCCCCCTTTTTCTTCTTACAAAGAGATTAATTATGACCATTAACCGTTTATAATGAAAACAGACATTTATAAACAATATTTTGGGAATTTGGGTGTAGTTTTCTATTACTACTTCTTGCTGATTAAGGGGCATTTAAAATCTCATGGGTTCTTGAGACTGGATTATAGTCAGCAGCCCTAAAGCTGATAAGGCCATCTCTTCCCATCAGAGGTTTTTTTCAGGGGGTCTTGGTTGATGAAACTGTATTTGCCTGGAAGCAATCCACAGGTTCTCATCTTCTGTGGAAACAAAAGCAGAACTCTTCCAAAGCAATAAATCCTTAGACACAAATTTCAAAATCAAAATACCTTTAAAATATATATTCTTGTTTAACTTAGTAGCCTTTGCATTTGTAATCCATTGTCTTTCTGCAGTTAGCTCATTAAAAGTTAAAAAATTAAAAGAAAACACAATAACAACCAAAATCCAGATTTTGTGTCTATTTTCCATCTTTACGTGGCTTATTATATTTTTATTACTCTATTTCTCTTTTTAAATACTTTCTCATCCTCTTTCTTTTCTCTCTGAAGCCCATGTACCTTTACACACATTTTAACCCATTTACAGTTTTTTTTTCATCTGAATCTGTTTTATTGTGAATCCTTGATCATCTTTCAACCATAAGAGATTTTAAAATACACTCTCTTAAAGAACTGCATAATGAATCAGTAAGTTCTCTTAAAGGGACCATGTCTGTTTGTGGCCAGCAAACAGAGCAGACCCAAGAAAATGCTGCTACTAAGTATCCGTCTTTGTTTTCTTTTTGTTCAAAATAAACAGAAACCTTAAACCAATAACATACTACTGAGTCTTCTGTGAGACTTATGGAACTGGCTTGATTGCAGCTTACACTGCCTGCTACCAGTCTGCTGGCACCATTTTGAATGTGACCAGATGCCAAGCTTTCTCTGTACAATGACCAGCTTCAAACACACAATTTGGAAGCTGTTCTGGCTCAGTCTCTGTGCTAAAACCCCTTTTAAACTTTCTCAGGCTTTAAGTGGATATTTGGCCCCATTTTGGGTGCCATCTGTTACAATGTGTTTTCTTGGTCCGGGGTGGCCAGAGGCCCAGACCCACAGACCCTGCAGCCCCAGACCTCTTAGCCGCCTGCTGCTGTTCAGGCCCCCAGAAATGACTCAGACTCTTATATTAAGTTCATGCTATGGCTCAGGCACATTGCTAGCTAGCTCTTACATCTTAACTCAACCCATTTCCATTACTCTGTCTGCCACGTGGCCCCGGGGCTCACCTGTGTTCCTTACATGTTGTTCCTTTGGGCTTCAGGCCTAGTCTGTCTCCGACTCCGCCCTTCTCCTCCCTATGTTGCAATATCTCTTCCTACTTTTTCTATGGTGCCTGTCATGGGCCAAAAGAGCTCCTTTATTTAAAGATTGCTATTCACAGCATACAGAAAGACATTCCCACATCAATGATCTAAGTTGTGAAAGTTTCATTCAGAAATGTAGTGCTGAGAAACTCTATCCAGATACATAGCAAAATGGGCCAGTCTGAGTCCCCCCATTCTTCCCCTACCTCTGCATTCTCTCAATCTATTGCTCCTCTTTATTCCTTCATTTCCTCCTGTCTCCTTTTCTTTCTCTTTTTTGCCAAGCCTGCTTTCATAATTGTTTTTAGAAGAGCATTATCTAAAAATACTAAAAAAAATTAAGGGGTCAGGATTTATTTGTCTTTAGTTAAGATTTCAAAAAATGTTTCCTAGCAGTTTTTCAATCCTAGGTATACATGAGAGACTTCTATGGCAGCCTTAAAAATAAATACTCATGCCTAGATTCACTCTAGAGCAATTACAAGAAAATTTGTGGGAAAGGGAGGTTTATTTTTGTTTGTGCATATGAGTGCATCCGCTTGTGCAGTTTGTGCTCTTGGTGTGTGTGTGTGTGTGTGTGTGTGTGTTGTTATTGCTGTTGGTGGTGGTGGTGGTCATAGACACGAAATGCTGACATATAAACTGCAGACATGGAAAGAAGGACTGACATCATCAGGCTAGGCAAACCTTAATGGTTTGGGCAGTTATTTAAGGCTAGCTTTATATTCTAGTATGTTACCAGTAAAGCCATGTTTATGTGCTCTGAGAATAGCCTCCTTCCTCAGAAGCTAGGTTGTCAATCTGACTTAGGGTTCCACCACAAGGGATAGCACTGATGTAGTTCTAGCATAGACAGTTTAGCCATGGCGATCATCCTGTTCCCATAAAGGTATGGAGTGGGACAAAGTGAGGCCTAAATAAAGTGTTGAGAAAGAAATAAAGCTAACATGAGAGCTAGGCAAAGATGGGGTACCAGTATGTTACTAAAAGATGGTAATTCATTCATCCTGGAAAAGGGCCATTTTATTATCTTAGCTTTTTAAGAATGAGAATAAAAGCTGATATGATGTGATAGTACATTGCTACAATTTCAGTCCTAAGAAGACTGAAAGAGGAAGGAAACACAGGGTTAAAGGCTAGCCTGGGCTACAAAGTATAACTGTCTCAGAACAAACTGAAAAGAAGAAACAAAGAATCAAGCAAGCCCAGAAAAGATGATGGAAGAAGGAACTTAAGAAAAACTGGTAGTCTCACAAAACAAACCTATAAAGTAGAGCTGCATGGATATGAAGTGTTTGTTTCCATTCAAGTGTTTTCATTTGGCTTACTTTGATCTGGAACATTTAAAAACTGACTTCTCTATGAGAGTGTAGTTAAAAAAAATTAAAAGACCAAGGGAAAACCCAAAGCAATGCCAAATTGACCATTGTTTTTAAAGTTTCCATAGATGAGTTATTTTTTGTCCAAATGACCCATAATAAAGGGTAAGAGGAAGTACTTCAAACAATAGCTACCCGATGACATTCTCCTTGTTTGCTTTCCCAGTAACATTACAATAGGCTTTGAATGCACGCCTAATATGGAATTGAAAAATTGCAGACTTACTGTTTATGGTGAACTTAACCCAGCTGGAGCATTCAGTGAACAGTGGCAAGAAGGTTTGGTGACGCCAATCTGGCCTAATGTGGTACTGCCACAAGGGAACATTTAGTTTTAAAGTACACAGCCTAATTTCTCTCTGCAGCTGGGTGTCATTGACTAATGAAAATATATTGGCACACTACTCATGGTTATTGTTCCATGTAACTGCAACTCTTAGTTGGGAATTTGCAAGCAGATTATGATTGAAAGCAATATGACTATGCTTAGTTATTAAAATATTCCAAATACAGCCTGTCCTATTTATTGGAGACAAAGTTTGACAAGATTATGTTGATTTGAGGAGCAGATAATGAAATAACCCTGTGCATAGGCACTGCCAATGTCAACTGGCCAAAATTACAGTTGTTAAATATTTATATAGGAAAATGAAATGAAACTATTAATGCTTCCAGGAAGTGATACGGCATGAGAGGACAAATAGACATGAAGAATAGTATTCTGGGCTACTTTTAACAGCCTAATTTATCTTCTTTATAAAATGACTGCATGTCTCATTTATGGGAAATCCTTAAATAATGAAAAAAAGGGCAAAAACACCTCTAAACGAGCAAAAAATACAGCCTGTTTAAACAAAAGTCTCTAAAACTCTGGTAACTCAATTAATGTTTAAGAAAAGCATCATTTTTATAAGGGCTATTTCTTTTGTGTTGATTTTTAAGGTCTAGCCAATTTATTGATTTAATCATCTAAAAAACATGCTTCATTAACTTGGATAATGCCATTTTGTTTTAGTTTCCTTTTATATTGTTTGGAGGAGAAATCTCTCAATGCAACCAAAAGTAAATGTCCAAACTGGTGATACCCTATGAAGCTACATAAAGCAATAAGTCAGACACAAACCAAATGATCAGAAGGTCTGCATTTAAAGCTAAGGTTTGACATTAGGTGGAATTGTGAAAAAAGTCACTTTCTAATCTTAGGCCTATTTTCTTCATTTACTGTTATGTTTATCTTCTAAATTTCATGTTTGGAAACTTGCTATAGTATTTTTTTCTCTAAATAGTCTAGAAATGCACAGATTACATTTAGCAAATTTCCTAAGCTTGGTTTTGCATAAAGTTGATATCTACTCATATAAGGAAGACTCAGAATAGAAAGAATGTGCCTGGAAGCCCAAGTCTATGCAATGCAGCTCTCCTTGAGCTTTCCTGTCCCTTCATTCTGTCACTTAGTTTTCATGCTTTCTACTCTTTATCTTTTTTGGTCTCTCCTTTCTGTGGCTTAGTCTCATCATTTTTTGCCATGTAGGCACCTCTGTTTGACGCAGATAGCACAGGAATCCCTTTTGCAATCTTAAAGGCTGTTCTCCCTGCTCTCGAGTTTTAGGTTGATTGAGCAAAGTCAATTGTAGTTTTCTTAAAACACTGTGTTGAAGGTAAAATGAAAACCACTCAACTTACATTTAGAAGTCCTCAGAAAGGTCTTAAAACTATAGTATCCTAAGTACATTTTTTATAAATCAATAAATTTGCTTATTTGCTGAGCTCATTTGGAATGAATTGCAATAGACCTAAAAGTGATGTTTTTTATTTATTTCTTTCTTTCCATTTGCTAACAGCCACTTTCTCTCTTCCTTCTCCATCTCCTCCTTCCCCCTTCTTCACACTCCTTGGTCTAGTTTCTTTGTTTATTATTTGTGTTATTAAATTAAATTAAATAGTAGCCAGAAGATGTATAGAAAGTAGAAAAATAACATAGTTTAAGTACTGTAGCTTCTAACTTTTGTAAAGTCTAACAAAATATTTTTAAATAGTTTGATTTAGTGATGTTCTGGGGATACAAGGAAAATTATTGAAAACTGTGGTGGCACGTGTCTTTAATACCAGAACTCAGGAAGCAGAAGCTGGCAGTTCTCTGAGTTCAAGGCCAGCCTGCTCTAGAAAATGAGTTCTGGGACAGCCAAGGCTATACAGAGAAACCCCATCTCAAGAAAACAAAAACAAAAACAAAAAAACAAAACAAAAACCCATAAAACAAAACTCTTGTTAACTACTTGCAACTACTTTCTTCAGATAATCAAGTGTTCCTAAGTACTTTGTAAATAATAATAATAATAATAATAATAATAATAATAATAATAATAATAATAATGCTGAGAGTGATTTGTCATTCATAGCACCCAATTAAAATAATTCCAGAAAGATACTTCTCTTTTTAATCAATGAATCTAAACAAATGCTTCCAATGATTCTCAGAGATAAATTTATATTAATAAAAGATACTTTGTCAACCATGTACTGATGTTACAAAACATCTGACTCTGGAGAAAAAAAAAAAAAAAACTTGTTCCAGTGTTAAAATGAGTAAAACCACTGATAATAATAAAAGAACTTTCGACTGAGAAAGTGGATGGGCTGTTTCATGTGTGTAACTCTGTAGTAATCACCTCAGTGACCTGGAGAAAATTGTTTTAAAAAATGGGGGTTCAGACACTGGAGAGACGGTTCACTAGTTAAGAGCACTTGTTAATGTTGTAGAGGTTTGGTTTCCTGCGTTGATATAGTGGCTTGAAACTGTCTATAACTCTAGATCTTTGAGATCTGATGCCTCTTCTGACCTCTGCAGGCACCAGGCACATTTGTGGCACACAGACACACATGCAAGAAAAACACCCACAATAAAATCATTAAAGGGGTAGTAACGAGGAAGGCTTTAGTGGTGGATACACGGATCTCCCTGAGGCTGGAAAATAGAATGGACCTGTGAGTGGATTGAAAGCATTTGGAAACAGGAATAGGAGAGATCAGGTGTGTGTGGGGGGGGGGTGTGATGCAATGAAGGGAGAGAATATAGGAGACATAACTGGAATCGGGGAGCATTTGGGGCTTGATATGTAGTGGAAACTTCCTAGAATCTATGACGGTGATCCCAGTGAGGACTCCAATAGGGGAACTGGAGTTTGAAGCCGTCAACTTCTGTAACCAGGCAAGGCTTTCAGTGGTTAAACTGTGACATCAACCCAACCACAAAACCTTCAATGTACAATATATTTTGGTCTACAATCTATCCTGCCTGCAAGATGTGATGGAATAAAGGTGATATAGAACTTGTAAGAGTGGTCAACCAATGACTGGCTTATCTTGAGGCCCTTGCCTTGATATGGAGCCTATGCCAGACACTGCCTGGATGTCTGGAACCCAGAGGCTAGATAGCCTAAGAAAACTATAGCAGAACAAAATGCCACTGGCCAAACAAAAATCAATTAAAAGCTTCCTCTTAGTATTATGCTATACTCATAATTCATTGCCTTGTCCAGTCATAATCAAGAGGCTTTCTCCAGTAGCAAATGGATGTGGAGAGAGAAACCCACAGCCAGACATTATGTTGAGAGAGAGTTGAAATTGGAGTTCTCTATCAGGTAGCTCCCCTAGGACCTCCATGATTTCCACTGAAAAGGTGGCAGAAAGATTGCAACAATCAGAGGGGATGAGAGACACCAAGAGAACATGACCCACTGAGTCAACAAAGCAGGGCTCACAGAGAGTGAAGTAGCAAGCACAGGGCCTGCCTGGAAGTGCACCAGATCCTCCGCATCTATATTATGGTAATTACCTTGGTGTTTTTGTGGGACTTCTAACTGAGAGAGTATGTGTGTCCTTGACTTTTTGCCTGATTTTGGGACTCTTTTCTTCCTTGTGTTGCCTATTCCAGCCTTGGTGTGAGGGCTTTTGCCTTGTCCTACTGTATTTTGTTACATCAAGTTTTTTTTTTTTTTTTTTTGCTGTTTCTTGGAGGCCTGTTCTCTACTGAAAGGAGACAGGTGGGGAGTGGATCTGGAAGAGAAGAGAGCTGTAGGGAGTTGGGAAGAGTGGAGGGAAGAGAGACAGTGGTCAGGATGTATTATATGAGGGAAGAATCTGTTCTCTATTAAAAACCTAAAAGATAGTCGAAATCTGTGATCTAAGAGAATTATTAGTATTATCTGTTCTCTATTAAAAACCTAAAAGATAGCTTAAATCTGTGATCTAAGAGAATTATTAGTATTATAAATTTTTAGAAAAAACAAAGAAAAAAATAACTTATGTGAACCAATACTCCCATGACACATTTAAATATTTAAAAAGAAGCTATTAATATAGAACGTGCATACCATGAAGAAACTATCTTTGTCGCGAATTCTTCTCATGTAGCACATAGAAGAAAGCTGTTACTTCTTTATCTCAGTTAAAAAAATTATAAAGGCCAATGTGAGCCGGATTTGGGACTTTAGGAACATTTAAGCTTTCTTCTGTAAAGTTCACTCTATTCCTACCCGTGAAGACCTTCACACAGACTTTTCATAGATGCTTAATATACATGATGAGGTTTTCACATCTACCTTTTAAAATCATTTTTAATCCTTCCATGAAATTCAGTCTTTGTGAAACTTATTGCTGAATAAGCCTGAGCAAAAAATAGCCTCATCTACCACTTATGATTACCTTCTTTTTTCACCAAGGAAATTAATGATTCAATTTCTGCTTTATTTAAATTACTAACCCTATATACTAGATATGGCATTCTGGATATGTCAGAACCTTACATACAAAATCTTAGACTACTCAGGAAATTCTAGGCAGGAAGAAAAGCTTGCTGTTAAAAGTTGTAACTCTAAAGTCAAATATGTTAATCTCAAGGCTTAGTTTTATAGTTATTACCTACATATCCCTAGGAAAATTATTGGACTTCAAGTTCACACAATACAGTATAGGATTAAGGAGTTCTACGTCTGCAATAAGATTTTCCTTAATTAATAAATTAACTAGATGAATAGTAACTTTCTTAAGTATCAATATTCTCAAATAATCTATTGGCCTAATTTAGCAAATATGTCTACCTGCCACATTTGTATCCTCACAGTTAAATCAAAAGCTCACTGAATATAATGAATGAGACGATTCTAACATCTTCAGAAGACTTCTGCCAAGCTTTTCATGACAATTTTCATTCTGTCTCCATGACAGTGTCATGAGGAATATTCAATTTGTTGCAAAGTGAGAATGGTAGAGTGGTTGTATATTTTACAAATGCATTTACTAAGAAGAAAATTTTCCTTTATAAAACATTTTGGAAGTGCAAATGAGATTCTTTTCCATTTTCATTGAATTCTTTTGGATATTCTGGCATTCCATTTTGTTTTTACTTACCATTTTTAGGACTTCTTCATTAAAATTTCAAGCAGTGAATCAGCTCCTATTTGGAGAGCCAGATATTTGGCAAATTGATTTGCAACACACTGCACTGCTTCTATTAAATTGGACAAATATTTTTTGAGTGCCTGTGATATGGCAGGCTTGGCTCTAATCATACCATGAGAACAAGACAGACAGGGTTCTGGTTTCTCATTTTCCATTCCAGTAGAGGAGATCAATAATAAACAAAAGGTGACACTTCTATGGAGAAAATAGAACAGGATGTCAGAACAGGCAGGGTTGTGGGCCTGGGGCAGGGGGTTGCTATGTTACAGAAAGCTTCTAGGGAATAAGGATGCTGAGCTCAGGGGATTACTTTGTTGGGATTCAAAAATTCTGAGCCACTGGGCTGTGAAATACTCATGGAGTGATAGGAGAACCACAAAGCAGTGGCCAAAGACAATAATTACTTATTGTGCTATCGTGATTAAAGTTTGCCCAACACAAGTATGTCTGCTTTCATTAGGGTGTACTTCGTTTACCATAATATCATTGATATAAACACAAACTATTTGTGGGCATAGTTTTTACTCCTGCCATATGAATGATAAATATTGTCTATGTTAAAAGTAATAGCAGGACTCTGAAGAAAAATATTAGGTCAGTGATCCCTATTGATTTTCAAGTTCATTTTCTGCCGTTTCAAATTCCAGTGGTCAACCAGAGAAACCCTAACCAAATGACCTTTTTCAATAGATTGTTATATAGTAATAATCATTCTATTCTAATGCTAGCTATCAATATCTTTTTAGTATGCTTTTATTATAAATGAGACAGTATCATAGATACGTATATAAAGGTAAAAATTATATATAAAGAGGGATTTGAAGTGTTCATGGTTTCAGTGGAGGTCTTGGAACACACTTTTAGTATATAACATTTGACTGCTATTTAAATAAAATAATTCAGCTGGAAATCTTTGACAAAATGTTTCCAGAATAATGTTCATCCATAAAGTTTTAAACTGCTGTAGTAGCATTTGTGCTTGATTAATGAGGTCATTTACTTCAGAGCCTGCTTCAAGCCATGACATCTTTGAAGATAATATATCTTAAAGAACTTTTAGAAAGAAGCTCTTCTGCATTGTTTCATTTATAAACTTGTGCTAATTTTTATTATAACGGAAAAAATAAAAGAATAAAAATTCTAAGTGATTATTATAGGTAAAAGTTTTATTTGAGTGAAATATATATATACATATATATTCCAATTCATATAGAATGAAATGAAAAAATGTGAAAAACGCATCACACACTTATTTTGACAATATAGTGGAGGCTAAACAAAGAATAACATTATTATTTAAATATCTTATATAACTGCATGTATGTATACAATAAAATATGATCATATCTATCTACTACTTTGCCACTCCAACTCCCCTCATATCCACCAACATGTCCCCTACTAAAGACACTTATCTGATAACCCACTAAGCCCAGGCAGTACTTCCCTTATGTTCGTGGATATCGTACTATCCATTGGAACATGAGAAACCTCCTTGTGGCCACAATCTCAATAGAGAATGACCCCTCACTTAACAACTATCAACTTACAATAGCTCCTAAGTTAGTGGGGCCTGGAAATCATTTACCTATCTATGCCCCATTTGGCTGGCTTGACCTTGTGTAAGTCTTGTGCAGATAACCACAGCTTCTGTTAGTACAATAGCCATGACATGACCAGAAGACCAGAGGACTGCATTTCACATCACTGCTCTCCACCCTCCAGGTTTTACATTCTTTCCTGTTCCACTTACTTGATGTTCTTCCATAAGCCTTGACTGTGTTGGTGATGCTGGGGAATGTCCCTTTTAAGGCTGAACACTTAATCTCTTGTTTTCAGGACTTTTACCAGTTGTGCCTCTCTCTCTCCTGACTGATGTCTACTTCTAAGAGAAGTTTCTCTGATCAATGATGAGAACAGCACAAGTCTATGGATATCACATAAACATTTAGATAGCAGTTTGACAGTACAACTATTTAGCGAAGTAACAGTAATAGGACCTATGACCACCCAGTTGGATTTTGATCAGGATTACAGCACCGAACATGAAATTTCCTCCTGTGGACCAAGCTTCAAATGCAATCAGGAAATAGTTAGTTACTTCATAATAGTTGTGACACTATTAAGCCAGTAG
Source organism: Phyllotis vaccarum (assembly GCA_033318265.1). NCBI lineage: Eukaryota > Metazoa > Chordata > Mammalia > Rodentia > Cricetidae > Phyllotis > Phyllotis vaccarum. The sequence continues at coordinate 90,186,816 of JARWLC010000013.1, read as the reverse complement.
GCACATTTTGTTTAGCAGTTTGGCGTTATATCATACAGGGTCCAGGACTGGGTAAGACAACTGTTGTCTTTTTTCCCAGCAGCCTACATAGCATCTTCTTCACCATGAAACTTAGCTATCAGGGAGGAAATTTTTAAATCTAATTGAATTACTCTTATGTTCTGTAGCCAAAATGTGTGATTTCTTCAGAAATAGAAACTTAGCATGTAGTTAGAGTTGGTAACCAAAAACAGTAAACCCTGTAGTTTAGAGACCTCTTGGATTCTCTTGACCAATATCTCATAGAAAGTTAACCTGTAGCTTGTACTCCATTTTTTGTTTAATAACTTTGAGGATAACTTTGCCTGCCTATGAAGAATAATTCTATTTGAACTTTTTTTAAAGTTGTATTTTGAAATTACATTTCTTGGGTTTGCATAGGCTTTTTTTAAATATATATAAAGTCTCAGTTTTGATTAACTCACTCACTAAACTCTCCTGTCCTGTATCCCTCTGAATCCATTCTGACCTAATCCGTTAACCTTAAATATCCTTACTCTTGTATCATTTCTCATATGTTCTATTATTCCTATACTTACTTTTATAGAAGGAGTTCATAGTTCATGTGGCTTTTCATACCTTTCCCTTTCAGCTAATCCTCTCCTTTGCCTCATGACCCCCACTTTATGCACACTCTCATGCCTTTCACTGCTCCATGTTCTTCTTCACTACTTCCTTTAACCTATTATTTACTATTACTCCTTCATAATATGTCGCCTACAAGATGGCCAACTATTATTGGTTTCCTGACTTCCACTTCTGTTCCAGGTTAAACATATCTGCATTTGAAAAAATACAATTGGGTTGGGTTTCTGGGCCTGAGTTATCTCACTTAGTACAATTTTTCAAGTCCCATCTATTTTAGCTTCAAATTTTACTTCAATTACTTGACAACTGAGTAATAGTTCATTGTGTGTATGTACCACATTTTAATTTTTTAAGAAAATTTTAGGCTACTAAATAATTTTAACTTTCCTTTTCTTTCCTCCAACCCCTCCAATATACTCCCTTGCTTTCCCTGAAATTCACGGCCTTTCATTCTTTAATCATTGTTACACACAATATATAAACACATGCTGCTCAGTCTGTACAATGTTACTTGTATGTGAGCCTTCAGGACCAATCATTTGTTACTAGATAACCAATTGATATCCTTTACCCTAGGGAAGACTATTTCTCCAGTTCTCAGTTTTATTTGGTTACCTGTAGTTCTTGTCTGTGGTTGAGACCTCATGAGGTTCCCCCTTCCACATTAGCATGTCTATTGGTGTCATTCTTACTCAGCTCACATTTGAACAGTCATGTTAGTGAGGATTTATGGCAGTATCTTCTTTTATTATAGGAGATACATGCTCACAGCAAACTTGACATTGCTCTGGCTCTTGCAATTTTCTTTATTTTCTGTAATGATCCCTGAGACTTTAAGCACAGGAGTTGTAGATGTATCAATGTGGGCAGTTTCCACAACTCTACATTCTGATGTTTATGGTTTTCTGTAATGATGTCCATCTGTTGCAAAGTGAAGCTCTTTTGATGAGTGTTGTGAATATACTTATCTGTGAATACAAAGACAAATATTTAGAATGTAGTTAGGGATTATTCTGGTTTAATAGAGTGGTAGTCATAGGTTCTCCTCCAAGATTCACATTTACACTAGCCCTGAGTTCTTGGCTAGGCTTCCAAGTATCAGGCATAATTTTTTCTTGTTGAGAAGGCCTTAAATCCAATTAGAACACTGTTGGTTAACATTAAGCTATGGGAGTTAGTATTTTACCATTATAATTATTGTGGCACGCTGGTCACTATTGTGGTCTATAAGCATCATAGCAAAGTAGAAATATTTGCTACCTTTGAAAAATTCCAAGGTATTTTCTTATACCATGGAAGCTAGTCTTTAGGGAGGAGGCTTTTAGATCAGATCCAGTTCAGGTCTTCTGGGTCCTGTGTCTAAAATATATGGCATCTTCAACAATAAGAACTTACTTCCCAATTCTGGGAATCACCAGAGGGCAACAACAAGAGTCTATAATGTTTTAAGAATCTCTTAAACAACCATGACCAACAATTTATAATAGGTCTTCCATGTCTTGTATTATGGTTTTTGTTAAATAGTATATGGCTCTTATGAGGAGTGTTGTCAGCCCAGATGGGAAACTTTCATTTAAACTATGTATGTATCTGTATACCCAGACTTGCATTTATTATAGGCATTTGGGGGTAATATTCCTTATGACTTCTTCCGACACCCTTATAGTGATTTTACTCCACTCCCTTTCCTTCTGTTTTTATTTCTCCCACCTAATTAAAGTACCCCCATATATCCCATTGTCCCCTTCAGAACACTACACTGCTATTCCCCTAGATTTCCTCCCTGTCCATCTTCAGAATGGTCCCTTTTTAGTTTACTGGTCTCTCCAGTTATTCCAAAGTATGTACTCATATTTGAAGATTTAGAGCTAGGAGCCTCAGATGACAATAAATGGGTGACATTTGTCTCTCCTGGATTAGGTTACCTCATTCAACATAAACTTTCCTGGTCCCATACATTTATTTGCACATTTTATGATTTTATTCTTCTTTACATCTATATAGTGTTCTATAGTTTATATGTACTACATTTTTATCATCCATTAAATCAATTATGGAAATTTAGGTTGTTTCTATTTCCTAGTTGTTGTGAAGCAACAAGCATGGCTGAACAAGGTTCTATAGACTAGTATGTAGAATTTTTATGTCATGCAGTGAGGCATTGTGTAGCTGGCTCATATTGAACATTTATTTTCTGAATGAGGGTTCCGTGCTTCCCAATTCTTTCGAGCATTTGTTGTTGGTTGTTTGGTTGGTCTTTGCCATTCCGACCAGGTCAGATGAAATCTTAAAGTGGTTTTAATTGCATTTCCAAGTTTCTTTTGGTTTTTATTTATTCTTGTATCAGAGTCTTACTCAGAAATTTCTTACCTATACCTATATAGAAAGCCATTACTCATGCCTATAAGTAGAAGTGCTTCCTTATTTTTTCTGTAGCACTTTCAGGCTATCAGGTCTTACACTGAAGTGAGTTTTGTGTACAGTGAAAAATAAGGATCTAGTTCCATTTTTTTCCACATGTTGATATCTAGTTTCCTGAGTACCATTTGTTGAAAATGTTGTTTCCAGTGCATATTTTTGGCATCCTTGTCAAAAATGAGGCAATTATTGTTGAATAGATTTATATCCAGGTCCTCATTTCTGGTCTATTGATTGGTGTGAGTGTTTTTGTGCAATACTATGCTATTCTCATTACTCTTGCTCCATAATAGAATTTTAAATAAAGTATTGTGGGGATATGTTTCAAATTTTATAAAAACAGTCTGAGATATCAGAGGGATCTATCCACAGTCAGTCTAGGAGGATCAGAGAGTGATGATTCACACCTTTAATCCCAGCACAGGGAATATCTGGGAGTGGTGACATACTTTGCCCTTAATCCAATAAATCTGAATTTGAGGCCAGCTTAGTTTACAGAGGGAGTTCCAGGCTTCCAGGCAGACAGTGATGGTGTCACACCTTTAATCTTAACATGGATGTGAAACAACTGGGTGAAGAGGGTATTTAAGGCAGGCATAGAAAGACAGAGCAGGCAGTAGAAGCCAGGAGGAGTAAGGCTGAGGAAGCTGGAAGACAGTTGGGTGAGATTTGACTGTGGTGCTTCCTGTCTTTGATATCTCAGCCTTTCCAATCTGGCTCTGAGTTTCCTTTATTTATGCAACAAAGTATGGTGATACTTCCCACATTATTATTTTTGTTCAGATAACTTTGCCCATCTGTGGCTTCTTGTGTCTCTATATAAATTTTTGGATTGTTTTCCTTTGTCTATGAGGAGTGGCACCAGAATTTTGATTGGGGCTGCATTCAGTCTACAGATTCCTTTTGGTAAAAAGCCATTTTTACAACATTAATTCTTCCAATCCACAAGCATAAGAGGTCTTTTCATCTTCTAGTGTCTTCCTCAATTTTTTCAGTGTTTAAATTTTTCATTGTTGATATATTTCATTTTATTTTGTTAGGCTTATTCACTGGTATTTTAATATTTTTTATGACTGTTGTAAATGGGATTGTTTCTCTGATTTTTTTTCAGTTTGCTTGTCTTTATTATAGGAAGGCTTATCTCCTCTCTCTCTCTCTCTCTCTCTCTCTCTCTCTCTCTCTCTCTCTGTGTGTGTGTGTGTGATCTGTCTGTGTGTGTGTGTGTGTGTGTTGTGTGTGAGTTAATTTTATGTCATGCCAACTTTGCTGAAATTATGTATCAGCATTACGAGATTTGAGAGTATTTAGAGTCATATGCAAAGAACCATATTTTCTGCAAGCAACGGTATTATGATTATTTCTTTCCTTATTTATATCCCTTTTATTTCCTGCTCTTATAGCCTTAATAATGTTGCTAAGACTTGACTAGGAATGAAGAGAGAAGACTCTCTTTCTCTGTTTCTGATGTTAATAGAAACTCTTTGATTTCTGCTCCATTTGTCATGATGCTGAGCATAAATTTGTTTGTTGTATTTTGCCTTTATTATTTTGACCTATAGTTGATCCATTACTTGACTTTCATGACTCATGTGGGGATAATGGCATATTCTGTATCTAATAAATTGATTATGTGATTTATTCTTTTAAGTCTATTTGTGTAATGGATGTTTATTGATTTGTTTATTTTTACATTTCTGAAATGAAACCAACTTGATTATGATGAATTTGTTTTTTGGTATGAGCTTTGAACTCAGTTTGTTAGTATTTTATTGAGAATTGTACATCTATGTTTACTATAGAGACTGGTATGTGATCTTATTTTATTTTAATATCAGCATCTGGTTTGAGTGTTATGATGATACTGACTTCATAAAAAGAGATGAGGAAAATTGCTTCCTTTTTTTGTCATGAAATATTTTGAATAGTATTGGTATTATTATTCTTGGAAATTCTTCTAGAATTCTGTGGTGACTCCATTTGGTCTGAGGCTTTTATTATTTAGGAGACTAATAAAATTACTTAAGAGGCTTTCAATTATTGCATCAATCTTGTTCCTGGTTATAGATAGATCTGCTTAAATTGTTTCATCTTTGTTTAATTTTGGTATGCTGCATGTATATAAGGATTTGTTCATTTCTTTTTTGTTTTTCTAATCTCATAAAATATAGGTTTTTACAGTGTCTCCTTATGATTTTCTTAATTTTGTTAATATATACTATAATGTCTACATTTTAAGTCATATATTAGTATTTTGTGTTTTCTCTCATTTAATTTAGCAACAGGATTATAAATATTTTCAAAGAACTAAGTCTTGTTTAATTGATTCTTCATATTGCTTTTGTTGTGGTTGTTTCCATTTGATTAATTACAGACCTAATTTTGAATATTTCTTTCCATCTGCTCTTTGTATTTGGTTTACTCTTGTCTCCCCCAAACACACACACCTCTGCAATGGATTTCAAGTAAATTACTACATTACTAATGGGGCTAAGAGAACTGCCTGGAGGCCTCTTACTGGGAGCTGAATGGGCTGAGAGTTTGGGGCAAGTGCTTGGGTCCTGAAGCTCCCTATCCTATCTGTCAGCATAAGTATTTGGGCACAGGACAGATGTTGGGGAAGAATGGTTGGGTATTGAAGCTAGACAGAAAGTTTGCGTCTGTTCTTAAAGGTATTACCATTTAATATCCAAGTTAATCCCTAGAATACCAAATTGTTGCATGGAAATGTTCATATGCAGCATTAATCAACTGTATTAGTGAGAGAAGTCAGCCCTATGAAAGAGTCCTTGAGGAATTTTAATACCACAGGCTATAAACATTAAGTTCAGTGGGTGGGAAACCTTTTTATGCAACTGTGTTACATTGGAAGCTTGTTAAAACAAATATTTCTAGGTCCTTTTGGATCTATGGATCATATTCTCCTGAATAGGACCAAAGAAATATGATCAGCTGTTTCCCAAGTGATTCTGACGCATGTACAGCAAATCAGGTTTATAGTTAGAAACCATCTTCATATGTTAAAAGACACACACACAAGAGAGAGTTCTAAAATTACTGTAAACTGTGTTTATATTTGATTGCTGTGGCTCAGCTGAATCAATATTTTTGGTAATAGTGGTAAGAGAGGTCAAATAGAGAAGGCTGTGAAATTCATAGTCCTACTTTTATACAGTAACATTTTTTAAATTTGTTTGATTTTTTTATTGTAGTGTATGGGTGTTTTGTCTGTATGCCTGTCTGTACACAAAGTATGAGAGAAACACTTTTTTTTCCTATTAATTGGTAATTTTTAAATGTTTAAACATTCTGATCTTGTCCTTAGTATTAGTAAGGTCACATATCCCTACATGTGTAAAGGATACATTTTATATGTAGGATAGTGTGAAGAGAGCTTTGGCAAGAGGATTATCAGGGTCCTTTTGTCCTGTTCTCATTCCTACACCACCATTTTACGAAGCCCTCATTTTTGGTGTGAGGTCTGAGAATTTAACTAAGCTCTTTAATGATGAGTATTCACATGGATAGACTCGCAGTCTTCATGTAATTAGGGCAGTTTCATTTATTCTTGCTAGATGTCAGTGAATGATAAGCATTAATAGGAAGCTTTTGGTGGTTGGGGACAAGCAGGGCAGTTGTTAGAGCTGTTTGATGCAGTGTTGAAGTTTGGGACTATGACCTATCTGAGACAGAATGGGCAAATAGTTTCTCTGGCCTTAGACACAGTGATACTTTTCCTGAGTATATCATAGGTTCTGTGAAAACTGAAACTATATCCATTTTCTTTATCAATATTTTGAAAGCTGAGAGCCTAAAGTGTTGCTCTACCTCTGGCATAAATGCCATTGAGTTTCAACCTTACTTTGGGCTCTCTCTTACTTCCTTGCCCTTCAGTTTAAATTGTCCTTATTTTTGCTTTTGAATTTTTACTGTTTTCATGTTTCTGCATCACAGATTTTTTGGGGGGTGGTGTGAGGGAGTAAATGTCTTTTAAGTTCCTATGAAAGATAAAATGTATACACACATTCACATACATTTACTGACTTAAAGTGTGAAATTATTGGGAAGAGTTAACATATTTGCAATTTTCAAATTTTCTATTAACTGTCAGCAGTTAGAAATAAAACACTGTATAGTAAAATAACTTTTTTAGCAAATTTAATGATTTTAACATGATGTTGTTTATTTTTCTAAATGTAGTTTCTTGGTACAAAATTCTCATACTATTAAAATAGAATATAAATTGATATATAGCAGGGACATTATCAATTATTTTGCTTTCTCCAATTACATACATTTTAAGAGACATGAACTTGAGGGAATATATGATAGTTTATATCATGACATGTAGGGGGATTATATTGTTCCATCGTAAATAATTGTCCCACCCGCTGGTTTAATAAAAAGCACTGATTGGCCAAAGGCAGGCAGGAACTGTTGGCGGGACTACCAGACTAAGAAAACTCAGAGAACAGGAAGCACAGAGCAGAATACCAGACAGAAGCCAGAAGAAGCAGAGGACAACTACGCTACTCTGAGAAAAGGGACCCAGCCATATGGCTGAACAGGATAAGAGTCATGGGTTAAGGGTAAAGAGTTAGGAAGTTATATGCCTGGCCCTTGCGCCAATCAGCCTAAAGCTATTGTAAGCATCTGTGTGTCTCTGCAGGTCTGTGGGTCTGCGGGCCTAAACCTTGAGGCTAGGTCCAAAAGTCCAGGACAGAAACCTCCTACTACAATAACATGTGTTTGCTAATATGTATGTGTATATACACACACGCATATATGTATACACACATATGTATATATGTGTGTGTATATATATGCGTGTGTGTGTGTGTATATATATATATATATATATATATATCAAGTGATTCTTTCTAAGTAAAATGAGATGTTAGATTTATTACTTTCAGCTACCCCCAAGTTCTCAGCAATCATTTTTTTCCTTGTACATGATTATCAACAATAATTCCATTTGAAAGGTGGGAACATTTGTCAGAAAAAGTAACTTGGTGGTAAGATACTCTGGACACAGTAAATAGCTGTTATGTGAATAAGAACTCCAATAAGATGTGTTTGCAGAAACTGATTATTAGTTGGTACTACTGTGGAGAGACCGAAATGTTACCAGGCTTATCTTATCTTTGACTAGCCTTGGTCCCCAAATGGCCATTCTTTGTTCACCTATGAGGTGGAACTAACATCTATTAACTTAACTTAGCCCTAGCTCCCCCCAATGCAGAAGCTAAAAATGTCATCAGACAGCGTCTTAGGCTTGTGGAAAAGTTTCCCCATGTTGTTGTAACAGCTTGTCTGATTTACCTGCCAGTATATTTTAAATTCAGTTTGATTTATGATTTTCTTCCTAAAACTGTAAAATGTCACATCGTTACTTTCATATTGGAACCTGGAATTTGTTGCAACTTAAATCTGCATTTCTGGGTCCTTATCCCTTAAAATGTGTCCAGAATAAACTATCATTCTCTTTAACATGACAGTTGTGGTCTGTCTTATTTTTGCATTAACATTAACTTAATCACTATTGGCCTAGAGCATAGAACAGACAATGCAGATATAAAGACAAAGTATTAATGCATGGTACTCATGTGTGTGTGTATTCACCCATGCATGCATATGTGCTTGCATGAGGTTTCTCTCATTGTCTCTCCTTCTGACATTGAAAGGTGTCTCTTATTCTGAGAGAAAAAAAACATGTTTGAAAAATACAGCTTTAAAATCCTAAATTACAAGTTGTAGGCTGTCATTAGGATGTTAGAGTAGATAGTGGCAGAGGGACAAGGCAAATACATCACAAGGAAATGCAGAGTTGAAAAGATATGCTGCCAAGAGATAACAGGAGCTTGCTATCCCTGTTTTCACTTTTTTTTTTTTAAAAAAAAAAATACATGTTTTTTTGAGAGACTGTTGAGCCAGAAAGCTAAACCACTCTCATAATTTAAAAGTGCCAGTAGTCTGTAAATCCAGAATTCAGGACAGAAAGCAATGTAAGATGAACATTAGGATTGTCACATAAAAGTAAGAAAGTTGGCCAGATGTGGTGACTTATGCCTACAATCTCAGGATTTAGGAGACTGAGGCAGGAGCATGGCTGGGAGCTTGAGGCCAGCCTGGGCTGTAGAGTGAGGCCTTGTCTCCAAAGCAACAGTGAGGCTCTGTCTCCAAAGCAAGCAAAAAACTAAGCAAACAAACACCAACATAAAAAAAAAAAAAGTCAAAGGAAGGGAGAAGGCCACAATGGAGTGATAACAGTAGTTCAGTTGTTTATGAGCTTGATCTCAGTTTATGGAGTTTCTGTCTCCAGAAGATCTCCTCCTGATCTCCCTCCTTTGATCCATTGTTTTAAAGGCAGGTTTTCTCTGGGTAGCTGTGGCTGTCTGGGAACTTGCTCTGTAGGCCAGGTTGGCCCAGAGACCCAACTATCTCTGCCTCTTGAGTGCTGGGATTAAAAGCATGCATCACCACTGGTTTCCTTTGGCCTACCTTTAACCAGTATAGTTTTCATTAGGACTAGCCAGCAACACTAAAATCAAGTCTGTCTTGCAGCAGTGCTTAGCCCAAAGCCAATCTAGTGAATATTATTGTGTGTGCTGATGTAATCAGGGGAGATGTCTGGGGTGTCTGCAATTAGAATGTCCTATTTCTTCAGAAATAGAGACAGTTGGTGAAGCTGTCAATGTGGGCCGGGCTGCATAAATTGCTCTGTTGAACAGATATATTTGTATAAATGGGTATTATGATGAAAGGCCAGGAAAAATACTTTTTGTCTACATTGTTTGCTGAAAGGCTTTTTCAAATGCTATGTTAACTTAAAATAGTTGTGTTCATTTCAAACAGTAAGGTTGTTTTCAGAGAAGATTCATGGAATCACTGTAGAGACACACAAAGAAATCTCACCATCATGTTTGTCTCATTAGTAGATCACTATTGATAAATAATTAAGGCAAACTTCATACTTGTCTCTGTTTTTCCTAATGTCAATTTTGTATCTTGTGGTTTCTCCTGACACATTCCATTAAGTCATCAGGCCTCATTAGTTTTCTTTAGCTTTTGAGGAGTCCTTAGACTACCTCCCTTACCTTTTTAAAATTATTAATATATGTTCATTATAAAGAATGATGTGCTTTATTGAACATTTTAATGCATATTTTTATTATACTCAACCTCCATTATTCTGTCATTTTTTCTCTCTTCCTGCTTATCTTGCTTCTTCTCTTTATCTTCTATTTGTGTTCTCTCACCTCTCTCTCCCTTCCTCTTTTCCTCCTTCTCTCCCTTACTCAATTCTCTCCCACCCTTTCTCCCAAACTCTTTCCTTCCCCCTCTCCCTTCAAATTAAAAAAAAAAAGAGTCTGTATGTAAAACAAAACATGCCGTTTCTTTTATTTGTTTTGAATTCTGGCTTATTTCTCTTTAACATGAGGATCTAGGGTTCTAATTGGGGTGTTATGTGTAGAATGTCACTCAATTTGATTTTTTTATAGCATGGGATAATATAGAAAGTAAAAGAGTCAAATGCTATTATCATCTCCTTAAATTTGCGAGTCCATATTATCAATATGAATTTTATGGATGTTGAAAAGTTTCTTCCTTTTTCTTCTCCCTTACTATATTGGACTCTACACTTCAGAATTAAGGATATGTGCTTCAACTCATAAAAGGCAGAGTATTGACAAAAATTGTTATTTATTAGGTCAATTTATTTATGTCAGTGTTAGTTCATCTATATTTGTATACTTTTTGATGATGATTCAACATTATGATTATTATTTCTTCAAATTACCCTTTCTCTATTTGGTTGGTAGTTTTATCCATTTGAAACACCCCAACCATTGTTTGTAGTTATTTAAATTTGTTTGTTTGGGGTTTGTTTGTATAATTTTTGATCTGTTTGTTCTGAGACAGATTCTCACTGTGGAGTTCTGTCTGTGCCTCACCAGTGCTAAATTAAAGGTTTGAGCCACCATAAGCTTTATTTACATTGGTTTTGAAGACTCTTTTAAGCTTCTTGCTTTGTAAATTACTCTAGGATATTTGCATTTGAGTGCAGGTACCCTCAGGGGAAGCCATAATGCCTCCCTAATGTCCTGGTACTGTAGTTGCAGAGGGTTGCAAACTACTCAAGGCAGGTGCTAAGGACCAAATTTGGGTCTTCTTTGAGAGCAGTAAGTGCAACTGTCATACCTCCAGCCCTGGGATCTTTTTTTTTTTTTTCCATCTATATTGAATGTACTGAAGAGGTTCATTGTTCCTGTAACAATGCTTTTTGGATTTTAGTATTTTGTTTTGATTTTTAGTACAATTTTCCTTTGTTTACTTTACCTATTCTTACATGTTTATTTGTTCCATAATCATGTTAGAGCCCTTATTATATTACTTAATATTACTTTAAATACACTATCTGTTAAATCCAATATTTGTGTCATATCTGATTCATGTCTATCCATCATTCTGACTGTCTATCATCTATCTATCTATCTATCTATCTATCTATCTATCTATCTATCTATCTATCTATCTATCTATCTATAGCAGACTCCTTAGACTTTTCCATTTTTATTCTTTTTGGCACAATTTGAACTTTTTCATTGAAATTTGAATATGCATTAGGTGGATAAACCCTAGATAAATAGGCATCCTTTGTGAGAATTTATGCTAATCTGGCTAGCAGCTGGGTTTCGTTTTGTATTTATTGTACCCAAGGTACAATATTAGTTGTACCTGAGCCTTCAAATTCCTTTATTGCCTCCAGTTTTGTCTCATCTGTTGATTTTGCTGTCTGTAAGAGCTTCTCAGAGAAAAATCCATGTTATCAAACTCTTACAGCTGTCATCTACTGTTCTTATATTATCAACCTGGTGGGATTGCAATAATGATGGAGAGAAGTGAAGCATTCTGCATTTTTCAGTTACAGCTCTGACTTTTGCTAGACCTGCATGTCTTATTGGTGATAATTGCCTATGTTTCCTTTCATATGTAGTTCTGTCCCTGTTGCCAATAAAGTGAGGCAGAAAGGCTAAAAGGGGATGTGAAAAGAACTCTGAGACAAGGTTCCTGTGAATTACTAGACCAATGATGTGTTATGGAGACAGCTCCAAATACGTTGCAGCAAGATGGCTCTTAATCTATCCCTGCTCTAGTGGATATTTCTTGGCTCTTTATTATCAGAGAGATCTTACCTAGGATCATGGAGCCCTTCTTAAGGGAGTAATACCCAGGAGTTTCTCAGGTTACTTCATGCTCAGCATTCACCTGTTTGTCAAAATTACTGTGACTCTTTCAGCTCCTGGCTTCTGTTCCAGGTAAGCAGAACTTGCCTATAGTTTTCTGAATCTGATTGTGTCTCCAGATTCCAATATGGGTATTATCCTGACAACTTAGTTTTTGAATAGGGCTAAGAATAGCCATGGTATTTAGTTTGTCCAGTTTCTTAATCTCTCAAGGATAGGAATAATGCCATTAAAGCTTTCTACATGTTGCACACCAAACAAAGAATTGTTATGACTTTTTTTCCTGCAGTGTTGGGAATGGAACTAGGCCTTCCTACATGCTATACAAGCACTCTACCACTGGACTATGCTTACAGACCTATTCTGATTATTTTAAAGGAAAACATTACTTAAATATTGTACAACACTTCAGAAAAAAATATTTTACACATACTCTAGTAGGACTTTTTGTATCCAAATTTCTATGTACAAGATCATATGTTTACAGATCTAAGTAGTTCAAAATCCAGTGCACCTTTGTTTTTCTGAAGATAAACTAATGAAATGATCTGATCAATATTTCTTAATACATATGTTTACATATTAGCATCATTCCCATTTTAAAATTTGTGCCTTCACTTTGGGAACATTATATATAGAAAATTGGGTAATTGTGCATTATAAGTTTTAAGCTTTATATTAGTTTATTATTTTTCCCCGGCTTTGTTTTTACATTCTCTATCTTACAGCACTGATAAAAATTGATTAAAATCTAGAGATGTAGCTCAGTGGGAGTGTGATTGACTAAGCATAAAGGTTCACAATGATTCTCAGTACCACACAAATGTATATTTTATAACAAGACTTTATTTCTTAAAAGCACTTTTAGGTATGTATGAAAACTGAAGGAGAGGACAGAGTTCCTATTCATCAATTCAGTGGCCCCCCACATGCATAGCATCTCAGATTACTTACATTTCTTCTACAGTGATGACGTTACCACAGATGAAACTACACTGACATGTATCTTTTTATTTAACTCTTCTTGAAAAACATGTAAATTTCCCAATTGTCATTTTCTTAAATAGTTTACTTTATCATATTTTATTCTCAGTACTGTGCTTTAAATATAAAACCAAACGATTAGCTTTGTTATTGATTGGCTCAAAGTACTACATTTATACTCCAGATATATCAAGTTTTAAACAAAATATATTATGGGGTCAATATGATGACTTTTCAGGTTTTTTTATTGTTCTATTCATTCATCATTATTTTGTGGACAGCATCTCATGCAACAAATGAGATTCACATAATATAGTTTCCTTACTTATTCTGCTTTAGTTTTTATTTTATTTATTATAAACAGTGCCTTTGTTGACAAAAAGTCTCCTGAAGGTCTTTGATTCCACTTTTGAAATTATCTTTTCATTGTAAATGCATTTTTCTCCATATGGATTGAGTCATAATTCAGTTTATCTTCAAAATTCATGCTTTTCCCAATTACTTCATTCTCCCTAAAGACTCAAGAAATGTGAGCTTTAAAGTTAAAAACATCAATGAATACTGTAACTTTTAAAAATACTACATGGAAGCCTACTTATAAAAGGAACTTAAGTGAAGCCACCATATAATGGGGATACAGAACACCTTCTATATGTCTATGACACCAAGCCAAACTTCTAGTGCCAGGAATAGGTTTTACCTTGTTGAATTATTGACAATAGGATCATATAGCCTTCACCCCCAAACATCAAAGACTATTGCCAAGGCTACTGGTTACTCTCCATACTCTGCTAGTAAGGTCCTGTTCCAGAGGACAACAATTTCATATGTCATCAAACACAGAGAAATTGACCTGGTGCCTAAATAGAAGTGTTACCCCTACACATTATGATTTACAGTAGTAGAAAGTACTCTGGACACTACATGATGAGAAAGTAATTATCAACATGAACCAGTTATAACTCATGAGACCTACAATAGTGACCTGCCTGCAAAGGTTAATAGTTTCACTAATATTATGGGAGGAACCAACTAAGTTTTGAGTGGGTAACTCATACCTGACATTGCTAAAATGGGTAAGAACCAGATAGGTCATGGTCCTAGGGGAAAACAATAATATTGCTCTGTCAATGGAACATAGCAATAAAATACATATTGATCAGTGCCTTGCTCATTACTCATCAAATAAAATTCTTCTTGCAGTAGATAGGAACTAACACAGAGACCCACAACTGAAAAATGTTCAGGGAGTGAGAGACTTACAAGTACTCAGCCTTAGATGGGATGTTTTCATAAATTTTTTTCTTCTTGGGGCTCATGGAGCTATGCAGATGAGACAAGACTGTGTGAAGATTGTAAGAGTCAGGAGGATGGAAGATAGCAAGGAAATAATACCTTCCAGATACAAATAGACATATGAACTAAGAACCTGTTACAGCATAGACAATATCTGAAGAGTATCAAACTAGGCAAAATCCATGGACCGAGAAGGAAAAATAGACACAAAATACCACCCTAGCCAAGAAACCATTTGCAATTGATACTTTCCAAAAAGGGGGAAATCAGTTTTCTATAATGGGGTGTCACCGGCTATAGCAACCATATTCCAAGGTAAGCACCATTCCCAAGAATGGTTGAAGAGCACCACAAAACAGATTCCATGTTTCTTTTTTGGACATTTGCTTCATTTCTATTTGTCTTACTGTGGTTTTTTGTGTTGATTTTCATTGTATGTGTGTGTGTGGCAGGGGTTGAGAAAGAGGAAGAAGGAGTGGGGAGGGAGAGAACATGTGGGGCTGATGGGAAGAGAGGCAAGGAGGAAATGGGAGAACTTGAGGGAATGGAATATATGACCAAAATAGATTGTGTTGTTTTAAATTAAAAAATAAGTTTGTGAGCATTGGTATTGGAATAAGGATTCACAAAAGAGAGGTTCTTTTATTCTTTTATCAGTTCTACACTAGTAAGCAAGATTTTTAAAATATTTATATAAGAATATTGATATTATACAAAAAGCTTCTCTCATCTGTCTCTCCCTTCCCTTACTCTGTATTGTATACATCATGGTGTACCTCACTGTGCTTCACTAGCCATTGTTTTCCATTACAGACAGTCTTTTTAGTCTCTAATATATACCTGGTCCTCAGAACAACTTGGTGATTACCTGGTTAGACAGACATACCATTACTTTTCAACTCTTTTCTTTACATGGGGTAGAATTAATGCAAATAAATAAACTGCCAGAGATACAGTTGCAAAAGTGGAGAAAAACTGGAGGCCACACTGGCTTTGGTGGAATTAATTTTTGTTCCCAGTGTTATTGATCTTGACACTGAATGTGTCAAAATTGTTTTATAAAAATGTATTCTCCTATACTACAACTCAGAAATATGTGTAGTGGGATTATGTTGTTACATTGTAAATAATTGTCCTGCCTACTGGTTTAATAAAAACATTGATTGGCTGAAGGCAGTCAGGAAGTGTGGGCAGGTCTACAAGACTAAGAAAACTCTGTGAACAGGAAGAACAGAACAGAGACTCCAAAGAAGCCAACAGATGCAGAGGACAACTGTGCTGCTCTAAAAAAAAGTACTGAGCATCATGGCTGAACAGGATAAGAATCATGGGTTAGTTTAAAAGCAAGAACTAGCTAGCAATATGCCAGAGCCATAGGCATAAAATTAAATATAAGCATCTGTGTGTTTCTGTGGGACTAAGGATCTGGGGGCTTGGGGGTCTGGACCACAGGCCAGACAGACCAGAAACTTAATACTACAAATGGCAGACAAATTTGGGTGATGTACACCCACATAAAGCTAGAGAAATATCAAAAACAGTTCTAGTGTACAGATTTGGAGCCAAAAACAGCTTCTAAGATGTGTCTCACACATGAGCTGTGATAAAAAGACTGAGTGGTGTATGGGATTAAATTTCAAAATGGCCTTTTTGCTGCATGCAAGTTAAGCTGAACAAGGCAAGTTTCTGAGCCTCAATGTAAACAAGGAGCTGTATATGGTGGATTTAAGGTTTCTATTAAAAAGGACAAAGAGGGAACAGAGTCAAAGATGGCTTTTTAGTGATGGTATCTTCTTGGATCATCTCTGTTTGTTGGAGATGAGCAGAGGCTTTTTTTTTTTTTTTTTCTAACAGAGCCTTCCTGATTCAGTCTTAGAGGCAAAACACTTATGAGATTTTAAAGAGGCCCTGCTGCCTAATACTTAAATGGAGTTAATGAACAGCAGATAGCAGTGCTTTACTTGATGATGATGTGGACCCTAAAATTCCCCAGAGTGGTAATTGTGGGTCCTACTAGTACCTCAGCTAAAAAGCTAAATTCTGTGAATCAAATCTAGTAGTTAGGTTGAGCCAGCTAGCCACCCTAGCCAGGCCTTTAATCCTTAGCCACACTGTGGCACATTAAAGGTGTGGTCAGAAACAGAAAAAGAAAAGAAATAAGAGATATACAATAAAGATAGATTTAAAAAAATTTAAATGGTTTAGAGTGTGTTTAAAAAATATATGTAGGCATGAGAGAGAAAAAAAGAAAAAGGATAGAAAATGTCCTTAAAAAAGAAATAGAGTTTAAAAAAAGCCATGTAAAGATAGAAATTACAAAGAGTGTCTGGTTAGTGTATGTTATTGTATTTAAGTTATTTGATTGAAAATGAAGTAGTAAAAGCTGTTAAAAGCCATTTGATTATAAATGCTACTGGATTAATCTACCTTATTTATTTTGTAAATGAGTTGACTTTAAAATTAAAATAAAAAGATATGCTGTTTTAGAAAAGAGATTTTCTTTTTATTTTCACAGAAAATGAGAGGCTATGATTTATTCCTGGTTAAAGAAAATAAATTTGATTAATGAAGACCCCCTGGAAAGTTTCCAATGGAAGTGAATGGCCCAGATGATTTAGCATTTCAGAGCACCTCTGTTGAGGTTTCCTCTTTGCTTTGCATTCCAAAACAACTTTAAGGACACTGTGGGACTACCAGAAGAAGAAAACCCTGGGAACAGGAAGAACAGGGCAGAGATACCACAGAGATGCCAGAGAAGCCAGAAGATGCAGAGGACACCTATGCTGCTCTGAGAAAAGGTACAGAGCTGCATGGCTGAATAGGATAAAAACCATGGGTTAGTTAAGGGTAAAGAACTAGCTAGAAATATATCAGAGCCATGGGCTGATCAGCATAAAATTAAGATAAGTGTCTTGTGTTTCTGAGGGACTGAGGGTCTGCGGTTCTGCCAGTCTGTGGGTCTGGACCATAAGCCGAACAGGCCAGAAATGTAATAACACAAATATATGTGCCCAAAAACTTATGTGGCATATTGGCTTTCTGAGGATATTTTGACCAAGATTTGAAAACTAACAAAAATACAGACACATATGTTTTTGGTATGCATTCTTAAATAAACCAAATGTTTTA
This sequence comes from Phyllotis vaccarum, assembly GCA_033318265.1. Classification (NCBI taxonomy): domain Eukaryota; kingdom Metazoa; phylum Chordata; class Mammalia; order Rodentia; family Cricetidae; genus Phyllotis; species Phyllotis vaccarum. The sequence goes on along the minus strand of JARWLC010000013.1, from coordinate 90,169,114 downwards.
ATTATAATTTTTTCATAATTTATGGAAGTGATAAATAAATTTATAGTGTATATAAAAGAGAGATGTGTATGTATGGTATATGTATATGTGCGTGTGGATATATAGATATGTGTGCATGAGTGGAAGCCTGAGGTCAATTTAGGTATTTTTCTCAATCATTTATCACCTTACCTTTTTAAAGACAGTCTCTTCACTGAACTTGGATGTCATCAATTGGCTTATATTGGGTGGCTAATGATCTACAGGCATCTCTCTCTCTTCATTCCTTTCCTTGAGATAATAAAGATATGGTAGAGATGAAACATGGGTTCTCCCTCTTTTTTAACTTTTTTCTCTTTATTTAAAATATTTTTTCTCATACCCACCACTGCTCCCCCATTCTCCCCTTCTTCCAGTCCTCCCTCAACATCTCCCCACCACAACCCTCTATCCATTCCCCAGGAATGGCAAGGACTCCCAAAGTGAGTCAGTTCAGCCTGGCATATCCAGTTGAGGTAGTACTGAGTCCCTTCCCCCAGTATCAAGGCTGAGCATGGTGTTCCTCTGTAGGGTATAGGGCCTGAAAAGCCAGTTTGTGCACCAGTATACTCTGATCATACTGCAGGAGGCTCTACAATCTGCTCACATTGTTTGACTGCCACCTAGATTCAGAGGGTTTAGTTCCTCTCCATGAAGGTTTCTCAGCTGTCGTTTCAGAGTCAGTGAACTCCCCATACTTGGGACAGCTGTCTCAGTGGGTATCCTCCTCATGATCTTGATTTCTTTGCTCATATATCTCCATCTTTTCAGCTGGACTGTGAGCTGGACCTGATGCTTAGCAATGGATCTCTGCTTCTGCCTTTATCAGTTGCTAGATAAAGGTTCTATAATGGTAATTAGGGTGGTCATTAATTTGATTATAGAGGATGGTCTGTTTAAGCACCCTCTCTACTATTGTTTAATGGGGGCTCATCTTGTAGGCTCTTGGGCATTTCCCTAGTACCAGGATTATCTCTAACCCCCAAATGGATCCCTTTATCAAGGTATCTGTTTCTTTGTTCTCCCTCTCTCTTGCTCCTTACACTCAACCATCCCATTATCTCATGATCTCTTTCCATCTCCCATTGTTCCCTTCCTGTATAATCCCACTCAGGAGATCTTTTCTATTTCTCCTTTCCCAGGGGGATCCATGGATGTCTTTCTTAAGTCCCTCTTACTATGTAGCTTGACAATATTTGTGAATTGTAGCCTGGTTATCCTTTGCTTTATGCTTTATGTCTAAAAATCATTTATGAGTAAGTATAATTATGAGCCTATGTTATATGACTCAGAATGATACTTTCCAGATCCATCCATTTGCCTAAAAATTTCAAGATGTCATTTTTTACTGCTGAGTAATACTCCATTGTGTAAATGTACCATAATTTTTAAAATCCATTCTTCTGTTGAGGGACATCTAGGTTATTTATAGGTTCTGGCTATTATGAACACTGCTGCTATGAACATAGTTGAGCTAGTGCCCTTAGAGTAAGAATGTGCATCCTTTGGATATATTCCCAATAGTGATATTACAGGATCATTGAGTAGATTGATTCACAGTTTTCTAGAATCATTATACCGATTCCAAAGTGACTGTACAAGTTTATATTCCCACCAGTAATGAAAGTGTTTCCCTTGTTCCACATCCTCTCCAGCATAGGCTGTCATCTGTATTTTTGATCTTAGTCATTCTGACCAATATAAGATGGTATCTCAAAGTTTTGATTTGCGATTTTCTGATGGCTAAGGATATTAAGCAATTCTTTAAGTGTATTTCAACAATTTGAAATTCTTCTGTTGAGAATTCCATATTTAGCTCTGAACTTCATTGTTTTAAGTGGATTATTTGTTTTTTGGTCTCTAGTTTCTTGAGTTCTCTATATATTTTAGAGATCAGTCCTCTGTCAGATGTAGGGTTGGTGAAGAGCTTTTCCAGTTCTGTAGGCTATTGTTTTGTCTTATTGACTGTGTTCAAACATGTTCTTATGTTTTCACAGCCAGAATTTTACTAAGTAAAACTCTAAAGACATGCCTCTTAACCTTGTCAGCTAACACATAAATTTCACCACAAACCCCAAATTTGCATTATTTTATGTCCTAGGACTGGGATAATTTGGTACAGTGAGGTTAGAGAGCTAAAAACACTTACACAGGTATATTACTAGCAGATTCAAAAGAAGGAATTATTCCCTTTTTCTCGTGTGTATTAATTTGTTAGTACAGTTAATTTATTCATATTCATTAAAACAGCAAGGCAGTTTTTATTTTCAACTTCTGTTTCTCTATTCTAAATAGAGTAAGATCTTTGAATGGTGTGCTGTAAATATAAGCTTATTGAATTGTCACAGCATGGTACTTATATCAGATTATTTGTTGAACTAGTTATTGCAAACACACACACACACACACACACACACACACACACACACACACACACACAAACAAAACACAGCACATGGGGTTCTAGAGAAAAATATGTTTTAGGGAAAAGAATTATGTGTTGTGGGTCTTCATGGGTATAGATATAACTATTTTCTAGCCTATGAGATATTTTCAACTCATGAAAACACACTGATGAATACATTTTTGTAATTTCATCTTGAGAGTCAAAGGAAAAATATTTAAAAATAGATTTATAGAGTCTCATTTTATTATATATTCCATATAGTATACCAATTAAAATTATTCATTTATAATCAAATTTCTTGTCTAAAATATGAGCAATCAGCATATAAGATCTTAATATTTATGTATGAATTGACCTTGGACTCCCATTCTGCTTTCCTCAGTCTCTTGAGTGTAATACTTAAAAATGTGCCCTATCATACCTGGGTCAAAATGGGGCTACTTTACAATGATACTTACAATTACACAATAATTAAGGTTAGGGTGATGTATGATTCATAGAATTCAAGTTTTGACATATCTAAGATGTAAGAATTTTTATGACATTTATAACTTCTATCTTTGTGTGTACCTCACTGTAGATGAGGGACTGTGCCATACATTTAAAAAAAATATAAATTCTTTTTAAAAATACATGTTACAACACTCAGGGTGTTTCTACCCTCAAGAAACATAGACTATGTAACAAAACCCTGAGTAGCAGGCACGGGGAACCTGCCTTTGATTAGTTGGTTAGTAGGATTAAAGAGACTTGGCAAACAATTTACAACACTATTCTTGTCCTTGCTTACCTTCCAGAACTTATAGGTAAGATCCTACTGCTTAAGATACCACACGATCAAATGCAGGAATTAGAGGAATGAGTTGCAACTGAATTGGAGTCTACACTGGCGACTATTTCTAAAGTATTGAAAGGTGATATGAAACCTACTATGAGAAAAAAGCAGTCAATGATCCCACTAGAACAACAATTAGCTAACTATGCTGATGCTGCAATAATAGCACTTTTATCTTAGGAGTAACAATCAGCTATGTGTCTGCACTTAAGGCCTAACAAAAAGAAGGAAATTCATTCTTAGTACTGTAAACGTAGCCAACTACCTCTGGCTAGTAAGGCTATGAACCCTAAGGAGAACCTATTACTACCACTTTCCCAAACCAATATAATTCCCAACTATATTCTAAATACCTATCCTTGTATCCAGAGATAAACATAAGCTATCAACTTTCATCAAAAAGCTCCTTTTTTGATAACAAACAGTGATCACCACAGAAATCCACAACTGATCAAAACAAAGAGAACAAGTGTTTGGGAGGTGCCAATTGCCAGTTGAAACTTTTGCAGCACAACCTGTTCAACCAAGGTTTCGACGACATCAAAGAAGAGGAGACAGAAGGATTGTGAGATTCAGAGGGCCAGGATATCTGCAGTAAGATAGTGTCTTCTATATATGACAGGAATCTTCACCTATAAAATCTTAACAACATGGCTGCCTATTCAAGACCTGCACAATGGCAATGTCAGTTGAACTTCCAGGGTAGATGAGGAGAAGATCACAATGCTCCATTTCTAGATGAAGAGGTATAGAGAGTTAAAAGAGGAAGAACAAGTTTTCTTCAGGGATGAGCTCCCTATTCTAAGATCTCAGCCTTAAACAAATGTGCAATACTAAAATTAATTAAACAATACATATATGTGGTGGGATTCAGGTGTCAGCCGATAATATCCAAGGATGCTTACCCAGGGTCCTGGGCCCCTGAGGGGGCACGTGGCCAACCCCATTGATAAGGGGCTGCTGGAACCCCAGAAAGCCTGTTTTGCCTGGTTCCTGGCTGTTGGAGAGACCGGTTTGGGATCCATCGTCCACCGTTCCAGATTCCAGTCCCTGTTCAGGCTCCACTATAAGCTGTTACCTGTACCGTGAGTGTTGGTTTATATTTTAATAAATACCAATCTTGGACTGGTGCCTTCTAAGTAAAACTTTGCCTACACATATACACACATACACATATAATAAGAAGGGGTCATACATTTGGGATGTAGTGAGACAGGACACTGAAACTGAGCTGCAGAGGTTAGGTAGAAATGATATAAACGTATCACACATGGGACATTTTGAGAGCAATGCAGTAACTTAGTGCAGCAGAAGCTCTCTGGAATCTGAGAGTGTCCCTAGTGAAGTTTTCTAGTAAGTGAGGATATGAAGCCTGGACTGGCCATCATATATAACCAGGCAAGGCTTATAGCAGTGGAACTGTGATATCAACTCAGCCAAAAAATCTTTGACCTACAATCTCTCCTGCCTGCAAGATAAGCTGGTATAATGCTGGTGCAGCACTTGTGGGAATGTCCAGCAATGATTGGTCCAAATTGAAGCCTATGCTGCCAATAGAGATCCCATGCCCAATACTGTCTGGATGTGCAGGAACAAGAATCAGAACAGTCCACAGACCAAGGATAGAACCAAACATAGCTTGCAAAAAATCAATGCAATGATTCCTAATTATTTTCTGCGATACGCATAGATCTGTGCCTAGCCCAATTGTCATCAGAGTAGTGTCATTCAGCAACTGATATGAGCAAAGGCAGATACCCATAGCCAAATACTAGATGAAACCAAGGAAACCCAGAAGATGGGGAGGAAAGATTATAGGATCCAGAGGAGTTGAGAATACCACCATAACATGGCTCACAGAATCAACTAAAAGGCTCATAGGGGCTCATAGACACTGAAGTGAAAAACACAGACCCCGTATAGGTATGACCTAGGTCTTATGCATGCATGTTATGGTGGTGCAGTCTGGTGTTATTGTGGGACCAACATTGAAAGTCGGAGGTATCTATGACTCTTTTTCTGTGCTTTGGATCCCTTTCCTTCTACTGGGTTGCTTCATCCATACTTGATATGAGGGTTTATGTCTAGTTTTATTGTAATTTTTTGTACCAAGTTAGGTGGATATCCTTTGGAGGCTTGTTCTTTTCTGAAGGGAAACGGAGAAGGAATGGATTTGGGAAAGGGGGGGGAGTGGGAAGAATGGAGGGAGGGGAAACTGTGGTCAGAATGTAACATATGAGAGAAGAATAAAAATTAAAAAAGAATATTCTCAAAAATTAAATAAATGGAAAAGTGGCTTATTTTTAATATTTACAGCAACATGTTGAGAAGTAATTTTTTTTCTGCATTTTATAAAACAAGAAAATTGAGGCATGGTGATAGTAGGTAACTTGTCGTGGTTTTAGAGAACTTCAGTCTCCTGTAAAATATCATAAAGGGGAATGACAGTCCATTAGTCCATTCCAAGGTTATTATGATGAGGAAGGCAGACTACAGGCCCTGAGGTAGGAACAAAAGAAAGCACTTTCAGCCACCCATGTATTTGAAAGTTTCCACCATACTCATTATCATAGCTACTTAATTTCAGAGGATACTAGCATAAGATCCTTGACAGAAGAAAACTGTCATATGAAAGGTCACTGTGGTCAAAATTAAGAGTGATTGTTTGAGGCATGGATTGTGTACCTTTGGCTAATGAAACTTGCTGGAGAAAAGGGAAATCTATTTTCTTTTGGAACTAAATGTGTCAATTTCTGAAATAAGGGCAAGTCCAGTCTATTCTGGTATAGAATGATCAGCTAGAAAGTCTAGTCACAATACTAAAGAGCAAACAACAAAGTCAGGAAACAGATTCTGGTCCAATTTGATCCCTATAACAACAACATAAATGTAACTTTGGCTCATAGACAGTCACATGGGAAAAGCACATTAGAGTAAATAGCAAATTCAGATGCACTTGTTAATTATTTAATGCAGAACAGAAAAACAAGAAACTGTTTGATCAAATATTTTTAATAATCCTGGCTCTTCTAAATATATATATATATATATATATATATATATATATATATATATATATATATATATTACTTTTGAGATAATAATATATCATTTCCCTACCCCAAATACTACAACATACCTCCCCTTCCCCTCTTCCAAACTCATGGCCTCTTCTTCATTAATGGTTGTTAAATGCATACTTATGTGCATATATATGTATATGCATATTGTGGAGGTTTGAAAGAAAATGTCTCCAGAGGGAGTAGCACTATTAGAAGGTGTGGCCTTGTTAAAATTTCTTTCCTTAACTCTAAATCCAGAACCATGTGACTGAGGCTGCCAAGTTCTGCTACTTCCTGTTGCCTGCAACATGTAGGACTCTCAGCTACTCCAGCACCATGTCTGCCTGCATGCTGCCAAACTTCCTGCCATGATGATAATGGACTGAACCTCTAAAACTCTAAAGGAGATACCTCAATTAAATATTTTCTTTATAAGAGTTGCCATGGTCATGGTATTTCTTAACAGCAAAAATACTTAACTAAGATATATATGTATATGTATGTGTGTTGTATATGTACATGCATACATACATATATACATACATATATATGTTAAATGTTACTACTTGTGTACATATTTTCAGAGATGATAATTTAGAAAATTAGTGTAGTTTCTTCTGGTGGATATTCTGCTTCCAGCATATCTTTGTTGTATATAGTTCTTTGTGTAAATTGAGGCCTCATGGTATTCTCTCATTCACTTTAGGTTATTTACTGCTGTTGTCATTTTTCAGCTCATGTTTAAGCAGTCACGTTGGTGACACATTATGGATATAGCTTCTAACATTACCAGGAAACACAATCTCACAGGGAAACTCCTAATCCTTTGACTCATAATCTTTGTGTTCCCTCTTCCATAATATATCCATTATGAATGACTATCAAAACTCTGCATTTTGATTGGGTGTAGTTCTCTATAATCACAATTCAGTATGGTGTTTCAATCTGAATGTGCTTAACTTAATCACACAATGACAATTTCATTTAAAGTTAAATATATTTTGGGGGAACTTATGGCATGGCATATCTCTTGGAAAGGCATATTGTGATGACTGCAAAGTGCCTGGATATTTGAATCTCTCCTTTTTACTTTTGTATTGCTTTGTTGATAACAACTATGTAAATAACTACAAGTTATTTTGATCTTTTTGTCTTCTCTGTCCCTAACCTGTTCACAAGTTTGAATAAGTCATGGAGATTTCAGTGTTTCCTATTATAACAATGATATTTCGGAGTTTTGCAGAAGAAGAATTAATAGGAAGACACTTGAAGATTACAAATCTGTCCTTGACAACTACAACTTTCCAATGTCCAGTGATGGTTTTGGTCTTTAAAGCCATTTGAGAAAATGATAAGATGGGTGCTAGTTTTTTTTTCTTGAGGTGAAAGTTAGTTAATGTGGGAATTTCAATAACAAAATCAGTGTATACTCAGAGAAGGGAGAGGGAAGGAGAGAGAGTGGAGGGGGGTCTGGAGAGCAAGGCTTATTCAACCTTAAGCTTGGAAAGTCAGTGGTGATTATTAAATGGTTGAATAGATGACTTTTCAAAAGTAACAAAGAACAGTTTAGGGTCCCCAAAAGAACTAGTCTTTGACATATGCCCTGTAAGAAAAGAAGATCAACTGTAGTGGATTTATGAGGTTCCATTGTAAATAATTGTCCCACCCACTGGTTTAATAAAAAGTGCTGATTGGCCAAAGGCAGACAGGAAGTGTGGGCAGGGCTACAAGACTAAGAAAATCTCTGAGAGCAGAATGCCAGACAGAGCACCAGAGAGAAGCCAGAGGAAGCCGTGGACAACTATGCTGCTCTAAAGAAAGGTACGGAGCTGCATGGCTGAACAAGAGACATGGGTTAGATGAAGGGTAGAGAGCTAGCAAGTGATATATGCCTAGGGCCTATCAGCATAAAATTAATGTAAGCACCTGTGTGTCTCTGGGCAGGTCTGTGGGCTGAACCTCGAGGGTAGGCCGGGAAGTCCGGGCCAGAAACTTCATACAATGATCAACAACAACAGCAACAGCAAAAGCAACAGCAAAGAGTTTAATATTCCCAGGAAAAAGTGTATTACTCCATTCAGTTTCATTTTTAAGTGCTGATTCACACAGCCATTTCTCATTGAATTCTGCTCCCTGGATGCAAAAGAAAATCAACTCCTAGATCACTTTCCTCTGCCCTTCCCTGAGAGATGAAATAGTAGAACTGTTTTTTTTTGTTTGTTTATTTTCTTCAAACATTAGTATTGTTTAAAGAACAATTTTCAAATTTGTTTTCTAGGTAAGTGGATTGATTTTTATTATTACTCATGCTGAGCAGTTGACAGCAATGATTTATTACATCTCTGTAATTTTGGCAGACCCTTAAAATTCATGATTTAATTCACTTTTTTCCTAATGGCTTGAGTTTGTGGTGTTTGCTCTTGTGAAGTGGTGTATTACTGGTAGCAGTGCCCTCCTGGCCTCATGCTTTAGCTTTGGGGTTTTTTTTTTTCTTCATGCTGTGACAAAGGGAAAGAATATTCCTCAAGAGAGAAGGCTTTCTACTTTCTTTTCCTTAAAAACTGTAGGTCTGTAATACACTCTTCAAGTGGTGAACAGGAGAGGGGTCTCGGGGAAGAGCTTAGAGAGAATGGTAAATGCAGATATCACAAGGAGATGATCTTTTCCATGCTTCACAAGTGTAGCATCTTACTGCACTGGTCACATAGCATGTATCAGTGTAGATACTGAAAATTGTAGCCTATGCCACAAATGTGGGCTACTGTCTGTGTAAATAAAAATATTAGGATGTAGCTGCATCCAATTATTTACCTAATGTCTGTGGTTACATTATGTTGTAGTAGCAAGGTGAGTCATTGCAGATTGCTTGATCTATTAAGCTGAAAATACAGATTCTTTTTTTTTTCTTTTGCCAAACCCAAAACTTAAAATGGGGTACAGATTTAAATTGAGAATACTCTATAGAAAAATTTCATATGGTTGAGAAACACTGTAAAAAATGTTCAACATCCTGCATCATGAGGGAAATACAAATCAAAACTACTCTGAGATTCCATCTTATACCCGGTTGGAATGGCCTAACATATTCCCAACATATGCTGTACCACTGAGCTACAACCTCAGCTTGCAAACCCTTTTCAAAAGTTATTTGTTAACCCCTTTAAAAAAAAAAACAAAAAATAAACAAACACAAAAAACCAAACTTCATTCTTAACTTTGGTATGAGGGATGAGGACATTGAACTTGCCTGGAGTGGATGTGCCACACTGAGCTGACTCACCTTGGGACTTCCTGCCCTTTTGGGAGAGTGGATGGAGGGTTGGGGAGAGGGGAGTCTGAAGGTTGACTGGGAGGAATTGGGAAGAGGGAAAGGAGGGGGCAGGGGGATACATGGATTAAAAAAGACATTCTTTTATAATAAAATGAAGAAAAAGGTGTTATAGTGGGGTTTTTTGGTCCCAGGTGGCCAGAGGCCCAGACCCACAGACCTGCAGCCCCAGACCCCTTAGCCGCCCACAGCTGCTCAGACCTCCAGAAATGACTCAGACACTTACATTAACTTCATGCTGTTGGCTCAGGCATATTGCTAGCTTGCTCTTACATCTTAACTCAACCCATTTCCATTAATCTGTCTGCCATGTGACCCGTGGCTCAACTGTGTTCCTTACATGTTGCTCCTTTGGACTTCAGGCTTGCTCTGTCTGACTCCGCCCTGCTTCTTCTATATATGCCCTGATTTCTCCTCCTACTTTTATATGGTGCCTGTCATGGCCCAAAACAGCTCCTTTATTTAAAGATTGATATTCACAGCATACAAGAAGGCATTCCCACATCACCTGGTGGACCATATGAGGGCTTCTGGCTTGGTCTAGTGGTTAAGATTCTGTGCTCTCACCATCGCAGCCCAGGTTCAATCCCTGTCAGGGAACAGAAAAAGTTAAAAGAGAGAGAAAGAACAAGGCTTCCCAAGATCCCAGCAGCCCCTTATGAATAGTGTTGGCCACTCCCCCTTCTGGGGTCCAGGACCCTGGATAGGCATCTTCGGACCTTATCAGCTGACACCTGAATCCCACCACAAAATGCCATGTTGACACAGAGATTTTCATTTTTAATAACACATTTCTTTTGGAAGTAGTATTGTTCATTAATACTGGGGTACTTCTGTTTAAACTTTTTTTATTTAAGAAGATTTTTTTTCCCTTGTACATACCTTCTACTGTTCTCCCTACCTCCCCTTCTCCCACTACCCTCACTTCCTCCTACCCTATCCACTCCTTAAATGGAGCAAGGCCTCCGTTGAATAGTCAACACAGGCTATCATACCAAGTTAAAGAGATATCTTGACAGAGTGAACAATCAGGGGTTTTGGGAAAATCCTGGTGCTAGGGAAATCCACAGAAACCTATAAGGATGTCCCCAACTAAGACTCCTAGCAATGCTGGAGAGGGTGCCTGAACTAGCCTTCCCATGTAGTCAGATTAGTAAATACCCTAATTGTCATCATAGAACCCACATCTAATGACTGATAGATGCAGACGCAGACATCAACAGCAAAGCACTTGGCTGAACTCCAGTTCAGCTTAAGAGAGGGAGGAGGGACTAGAAGAGCAAGGGAGGATCAAGAGCAGGATGGAGAGAGACATCCACAGAGACAGCTGACCTGAGCTACTAGGAATTCACAGACTCTGAACCAACAGCTGGAGAGCCTACATGGGACTGAACTAGGTCCCTGAATGAGAACAGTAGAGTATGTCAAACTGTTAGTGTGCCCCTAGCTGTGGGACCAGGAATTATCCCGGTAATATGAATTGGCTTTTAAGAGACCACTCCCTATGGTGGGATGCCTTCTTCAAGCTTCTTTTTAAAAATAGTTTTAATTTATCTTATAAGCTAGTAGAATGACCTAAGGCTTTTTCATATACCCTTAGTTAGGGTTAACCCATCCATATACATCTTTTCTTACATGCTCCTTTTCCTGTCCTTTTATTTGTGTAACTAGTGATATATAAGGATAAATTTCATTCTTCTACATGTAGACGTCCTTTATCACCCGAACTGTTTATTGAAAATAATGTCACCCTTTTCTGCAGTCCATATGGTAAGTACTTTTGATGAAACTCAGTAGATTTAATACATGAATTTGTTTCTATACTCCCCGTTCCTCTTTGATTTATATATTCTTTTTATGCCACTATAATTATTTTTGGCAAAGTGGGATTGCTTGTCTACCATAAAATATATAATAGTAAATGGAAATGTGGTTAAAATCCACTTCATTTTTATGACTCTTGTTTTGATTAAACTGTGTTTTTAGTATGTCTCAAATTCATGGGGGGGATATAGCTAATTGGTATAGTGCTTGACAATATGAATGAAGCTCTAGGTTCATTTGCTAGCACCAATGTTTGATGTTAATCTGTTATAAATAGGGTTGGTTATACTGATTACTTAGTTTCTAATTTAGATGTTAGCTATTGGTATATAATTTTATTGTGTATATATATTGATTTTTGTTATCTCATAACTTTAGTAAATTAATTTAAGCTAATTGTCTTTTGATGAAAATTTGTAGAGTTTTATGTATAATGTCATGTCATATTTATTTATTTTTCATGCCGTGTTTTCTCTAGGTCTTTAAAAACTATATTTAATAGTGAGGCTGAGGAATGATTGGGAAGGATTGAGAGGAGAGAAGGGAGAGGGAACAGGGGGATACATACATAAAAATGACATTTTTTAATAAAAAATAAAAAGCAATAAAAGTGGCCATTGTTGTGTTGTTCGATACTTTAGAAAGTTTTCAGCTTTTTTTCAATATAATGCTATCTATTGGCTAGTAGAAATGGCTTTTTTATGTTGAAATACATTCCTGCTATATTAAATTTCTTCAGTGTTTTTTTCATGAATGTCTGTAAGATTGTACCAAGTGCTATTTCTTTATTTGTTCATATAATATTATGTGGCATTGCCAAATTTTATTCTGGTAGTGTGATATATATGTTTATTGTGTTTCCTAAATTGAACCATATTTGCAACCTTGTGAAATTTTTACTTGGTTGTGGTGAACAATCATTTTAATGAACTATTAGATCCAATTTGCTAGGACTTTGCTGATAAGTATTACATGTGAGTCTCTCAAAAATTGTGGAGTTGTTGCCTTTTCTGTTGTGTTCATATCTAGTGTTGGTATCTGTTTAGTATATAAAATTTATTTGGAAGAAATTTTTCCTAATTATTAATGGAATAACTAAGGGGCAATTGGTAGCAATTTAAATATTTAAGTATTTTGTAGAAAACATCAGTGAAGACATCTGCTTTTAGGTTTTTGTTGGAGATGCTTTTAAATAACCATTTGATCTCATTACTATTATTGGTCTGCTCAAGCTTTTTTGTTTGTTCATAACTCAATCTTGGCAAAGTATATATGTCTAGGAATTTGACCATTTCTTCGAGGCCATCATATGTTGTTGTGATATACTTGCTTATAATAATCTAATAACCTTTTTTCTCTCAGCCATAATATTTCTCATTTCATCTATAATTTTGTTAATTTTCATATTTTTGTCTTAATCTAAGTATTTGTATATTTTTCTCTTCATTAAGAACTGTCTGTTTCTTGATCATTGAATTTTTAATTTTATTAATTTATATTCTGATAATTACTCCCTTCCTGCGATTAAGTTTGGCTTTCATTTGTTACCAGTTTTCCAGCCTTTTGAGATAGAGTGATATATGCTGTTATCCGATGTAAGATGTGAGAATCTACTGTTTTGATGTGAGAATTGATGGATATAGACTTTTATATCAGTACTATTTTTACTATTTACTGTAGGTTTGGGTATATTAAGTGTATATTTGATTTTTTAATTATTTGTTAATGGTTACAATATAGTTACATCACCTTCAACTTCTTTTCCCTCTTTCTAAGCTTTCTCATATAGCCCTCCTTGCCCCTTTTTAAATTTATGGCTTCTTTTTTTTCAGAAATTGTTAAGTGCATATATGTATATATTCCTAAATAAATCCTGCTCAATCTGTATACTTTTACTTGTATGGATGTTTTCAGAACTGTAATTTGACATTAGATAACCAGTTGGTGTACTCTTCCCTGGGTAGGACTATTTCTTCCTCTCTCAGCATTTCTTAGTTGCCTGTAGTTCTTTGTGCAACATTGAGACCTCATGGCCTTTATCCCATGCTTTTTGACTTATTTTTTCATTAAATGTTTTCTTTTTATGGTGGTGGTGCGGTGTGTGCACTGCACTTGTCTGTACATACAGATGTTAGGTCATTAGTCATCAGTGGGTGTCTTCTGTCATTATTCACCATGTCTCTGAGACATCTCTCACTGAGCCAGCAGCTTGCTGTTTTGGCTTGATTAGCTTGCTAAATGAGTCCTTAGAATCTGTCTTTCTCTTGTCTCTTTCCCCATTGGTGTTGAGATTACAGACACATGGTCACTTCTGGCTTTTATGTGGGTGCTGGGGATCTGAACTCAGTTCCTTGTGCTTATATAGCAAGTGTTTTTAGCTACTGAGCCATCTCCCTAGTCCAGTATTGCCTTTTAATTTGTTTCAATAAACTTTAAACTTTAAAACTCCTTGTTCTTGTACCACTAGTGGTTGAAAAGTAGGTTGTTTCATTTTTCACATATACATTGGATATTTTTGGTTTGTTTTTACTATTGCTTTATAGTTGCATTTTATTCAGAAAAAAATACCTGACATAATTTGACTTAAAAAATGTTTGTTGAGATTGGGTTTTGGATGTAGTTCAGTGGTAGAGTACTTAGAGTACTGTCTCGCGAGTATAAAAGTACTGGGCTACTGGTTCAGTCTCTGGCACTGCAAAAAAGTTGAGACTAACTTTATGACCAATCATGTGTCATATCTTGAATAATTTCCAGGTGTGAGTGAAAAATGTGCAGATAATAAAATAATTTACATGTCAGATATTGGGTAGAATGCTCTCTGGCTATCCATTCTGTTTGGTCACAGGTACATTTTAATTTTTCTGTTTTCTGCATTGATTTTCTATTTGGCTAAAATGTTTTTTTGCTGAAAGTAGCCTATTATCATTGTGCTGGAATCAAACTCTTTTTAAAGGTTTACTAATATTTAATTATATTTAAGGCTTTTATATTGGGTGCATACTACAGGGCTTAGACATCTAGCTATTCAAAGTGTTTGTAGGTTGCTGAATGTACACAGAGAATTTCTTGGAGTTCTGAAAATATTGGTACTGGTCCCTGTTTCACCCAAATTGTTCTTTTGTTGGTCTGTGCTGTAGGCAGACTGGTGGGTGATTTTTCAAATCTACCCATGTGATTATTTAAAATTAACTTGTTTTATTTCTAAATCATGCATCTGTTTATGAGTATATGTGTATGAATACAGGTGACTCAGGAGGTTAGAGATATAGGATCCCCTTGGAATAGGAGTCACCGTTAGTTGTGAGCTGCCTATCATTACTGAGATCCAAACTCAGGTCTTCTACAAGTGCAGGGTGTATTCTTAACCACTGAGTCATCTCTCCAGCACCCCTCTCCATATGATTCTAACATTCAAGGCAAGGTTGGGATATAGTACTTCACATATTTTCAAATCTAGCCATGAAAGATGTGTCAGGTTCCCTGTTGAGTAAATTGTCAACACAACAGAGAATGGAGGACCAAGTTACTTATATTAGAAACACCACCCTCTACTGAGAATGTTGCAAGTAGGCAGGACCGACTCCAACACTATCTATTTTGAGATGGTGAAAAGTGTAACATTCAATTGAATTAATCACATTTGTATATAATTATGCTAGCATTTATTTTGCTTAGACTAAGAGGAGACATTAAAAAAAATACAAATGAAAATCCATCTTTGAAAGGGTGCATATGGCTTCTGTATTAATTTGAAACTGAAGTGTATTCCTATAAAGGCTGTCTTTGAGTTTCTCAATATTTTCACCTTTCCTGAAGGGCAAGTTAACAGGGCTGATTTAGATTCACAGAATCAGGGCTGCCTCATGAAATTATGTCATAATCATTACCAGCAAATATTGAGGAAGCTCTTCCAAGGGACTATGTGGCATGGGGCTGGTTTCTTATCTCCCAGAAAGTGCACCTTCAGTGCAGTATGAAACCATAATAATAGCTAAAATTCCAAATAAATATCTCAGTCCACACATTCTTTCCACTGTTTCTATTTGCACTGATGATGGAGCCAATGTTGTTTAAAACAGCATGAGACTTAACATTTACCCATGAGCTGAGTTCCACAAGCTGTCTCTACTGGCTTCTACGTCATTCCAGTAAGAATAATGGAATTATTAAACATTGGAGGAAGATTTACAACATTTTTCTGAACTATCAAAGGTTATATGTGTTTTCTTTAAGGCTATAAGGGAAAAATAGGCTGTTTACACAAAGTATTAGAGACAAAAGAGCCAAGTTTATTTTGGTGTTTTCCTTTCAGAGGAGCAAAAGCATTTCTCTGTGTCCTGGCTGGTAGAAGAAAATGTATTTTTTAAGATTTGGAACATGGAAGATTTATGTGATGTTAACTTGTTAAGTCTTAGTAACATCTCAAAAGGGCTTCTTGTGAAGTCAAATTGTCACCAGTCACAGAAAATGTATCCATCTTCTGAGAAATTCACCAGAAATATCTTCCTGGAAGATTATGAAAGATGAAGCATCTCAATAAAGTGGAGGTTATTCTCTAAATGTGAAATCTTGCTGCTTCTGGCAAGTCTGGCCTAGCCCCTTAACTGAAAAATGCAGAATGATACATGTACAGAACTATTAAAGTGTATACTAAAAGCAAGGAGACACAGGTATACCAGTATCAGTAATTGCATATTTATGATAGCCATCCAGATGAGGCTCTAGAAAGTACATTATGACACAAATATAACAGCAAGAAGCAGACTTGCATTAGGTTGGCTAAAATTAGATAATGTTCCATAAATTCAACCAAGCAAAGAGAAGCCTGACTCTAATTTTATAAAATAGCTTAATGACCTAAGGGGTGAGTATATACAGTGTTAAATGAGGTGGATGGCAAGTGATAGAATAAATTTTTAGTTTAATGGTAACTGGGGATCTGGGTCATTGGCATGTTCTGTACATCGGGCGTAATCCATTTCTATATTGATTAGACTTCTTTAAGCATGTTGCAATGTAAAAGCAGTTTAATCTTTTCCTTGTTTTAGTTTGTAATTTTGATTATATATATTCTCTCTTTTTCTCTCTCTCTCCAGACAGAGATAGAGACAGACAGACAGACAGACAGACAGACAGACAGACACACACACACACACACACACACACACACACACACACATACAGTGTAGACCTATAAACGACAGTGGGCTTAACTGAGAAACATCCTAAATATAATCAAGCCTGACAGTGTTGGCACATACCTTTAATTCCAACACTTTGTTGGGAGCTAAAGGCAGGAAAATCTCAGTGAGTTTGAGGCAGCTTTTTCTAAAGAGTAAGTTCTAGGACAGCTAGGACTATTACAGAGAGAAACACTGTCTCAAAAAACCAAAATTTAAAAAAAAAGTTTAATTAAACATCAGATGATGAATATGTTTAGCTCTTCTTGCCCTATATTGATGTAGTTAGTCATAGGTTCTCAGATTCACTAAAAATAATCCATATAAGCTAAGATCTCTATGCTATTTTCAGTATGTCTACAACAAAGCATGGCCCAACTTTAAATATGGATTATGCCTGATATGCAGAACATGCCAATGGCCCAGATTCCCTATTACCATTAAACTAAAAATTTATTCTATCATATATCTCTTGCCATCCACCTCATTTAACACTGTATATACTCAACCCTGAGGTCATCATTAAGCCACTTTATAATATTAGAGTCAGGCTTCTGTGATCTATATTATATATATAAAATCATATATATATATATATATATATATAATCAGTTTATTAAATTAGACTTCACTTGAGCTCCACTTATTATAAGGCCCAGTTACTTTTCTTTGACTCAGTTAACTAAACATGAGTTTACAAAGTAGAAGAAAATAATACATACATGTAGAAAAAGGACTATGATGACTATATTTTATTTTCATTGTTCATGCACCACTGTAAAACAATGTATTCATTTAGTGCTAGTAATATTACATGCAAGAATCAGGACTCACTGGTAGATAGCGAAGAGCAAGTCACTATTCTTTTAAAGCTTACAGTCTAACACAGTATCATTATTTTCTAAAAGAACTGCATGCTTCCAGGTCTAGTGTTATGTAGGAAAATTATGAAAGTGTTGGATCTGGTTGAACATGTTTTTAATCCCAGCAATTCAGTATCTGAGCCATAAAAATCATAAGCTTGAGATCCAGATAGGTTATTTGTAAGTTCAAGGCTACACTGAGCCAGTCAGTAAGACATTGTCAAAATAAAAAGTAAAATATGTCCTGGAGATATTATATTTACATAACCTGCATAGGACCTTAGATTTAGTCCCTAATATTTAAAATAATAGCAAAAACCCTAACAAGACTAATAAAGGGGTCCTAAAAGACTTCTTTGTATAACCTTAAAGTGAAAACCTAAAGGAAATTTGAAGAATTTGCTAGAGGAAGATCACTTAGTAAATTATGTGGAAACTTATTCAGTTGGATTACAGTAAACTCTTTGTGATGAGGCAAACACTGTCCACTGGTAAGCTATGTGGGGCTAACATGACAGTTTTCAGTTTCCTGGCTGATATTGTATAACTCTTTAAAAATTAGTGGCTCAGAGAAGTGGCTTCCAAAACCTTTTGGGGGAATAGATAACCAATACATAAGTTTGTATGCATATTTTATTTCTATAAAGATGACATATTAGGGAGAAGTTAATTTTAATTAATTAAATTTAATTAGTATTTGTTGAAAGTGTAAGCGCATTTAACTTATAAACACGTGTATTACTTGAGGATATGTCTTCAGTTTTTACTGATAGGCATGTACACTAAAAATTTGGAGCCACTTTACCTTTAGAAAGAGATGGAAGGCTAGGAATCATTACATTAAGTAGAACCTTATCTTTCCAATCCTCTTTCACCTTTTCATTAAGGAAGATTCTCCCTCCCTCCCTCCCTCTTTCCCTCCCTCTTTCTCTCTTTCTTTCTTTCTTTCTCTCTTTCTTTATTTCTTCCTTCCTTCCTTCCTTCCTTCCTTCCTTCCTTCCTTCCTTCCTTCCTTCCTTCCTTCCTTCCTTCCTTCCTTCCTTCCTTTCTTTCTTTCTTTCTTTCTTTCTTTCTTTCTTTCTTTCTTTCTTTCTTTCTTTCTTCCCTTCTTTCTTTCTTGTATCCAAATTACCTTATCTGACATCTTTGACCTATATTCAAGTTGTTTATATCCCTTGGTAGTTCATGGTAATTCCATTGTTATTTTCACAGATTTGCTATGCTAATAATAGTACTGCTGTAGTGTTTTGATATTTTCATTTGCTATGGTCTTGTCATTCCAAGTGGACAAATGTTTTTCAACTTAGGCTACTTCATATTTTACCTCATACAGTATGGTAAAACTTAAAACTATTCAATGAATACTTCTGAAGTAAATGTTTAGTTTTTTCATATAAATTGAGTTCAAAGACTATCAGAATTTGTATGTCATGCAGCTTATTCAAACATATTTGATTTTGCACATCTCTCTTCTCTTCCATTTTTTTCTAGGAATGCTGTCATACTAATCCAGAGCATTTCAAACTTTACTGTGCATGAATCACCTCAGGGAGTAGGAATCTTGTTAAAATGCAAATTTTGGTTTAGTATGTCTGGGTGAAATCCAAAATTTTGTATTTTAATAAGCCCCTGGGTTATTCTAGTGTCCTTGGTCTAGGAGCCACACATTCAGATTTCAGATGCTAAAGGGATGTTCTCCAAGTAGCCTTAGATAAATGTAATTAACACATAGGCTTTAGAAGATTCAGTTTGGAATAAAAATATTAAAATGTCATTGACAATGTTTAACATTATTAGACTTCAATATATTCAATATTTATTGAATAGAATAAATTAAATAAAATTTAATATTGCATTGAATTGTTTGTGTGTGTTTGTGTTTTAAAGAGGAGAAATTGCAATTCAGTATGTGGGTTAAGTTATATTTCTGTTGAATAACCCTGCTCTAAAATCCTAGTCTGATTCCCATTTCATGCTTTACATTGAAAATCCAGCTCAAATTATTTCTACTAATGTGCCTCATACTAACAATAGGTAAAAGAAAAATATTATTTGTAAATTACAGAAACATTCTCAGTGAAATTTTCTCCCTTATGGAAGTATATATGCTTTAAGTGTGTTTTATTAACATATTTCTATTACTCAGATTTTGAGATTTTGCCAGCACTTCAAGCTTCTCTGTGTGATGCATAATGTAGACTTCCTCCTACATGAATGAATATATGTGTAACACATTAATCTTCTGTAATTAGCTTTTTGGAAATTATAGATGACAGATGAGATGCTATTATTATGCCTAAAGTGTAATATAGTTATCCAAGAATTCTTGGATATCATGTTCTATTTTTCAGACTTCATAAGTTTTAAAAGTCTTTATATTTTATATTTAGCAAAAATTGATAATATCCCTGGAAGTTTCTTCAGTCATATCTTTAAGTTAACTGTCTTTTTGGCTGTATTGTATCTACCAATGACCCTACCAAAGGCATTCTTCCATTCTATTACAGTGGTTTTTACTTTCTGCCTTTATATTGTAGTGTTTTTTATTTCTACTATTTCCTTTGATCCTTTCTTAGAATTTCTATTCTTTGATTTATTTTACACAGTTATTTGAAACCCCTCGTTCTCTCTATGGGCATATATGGGAACAGTGGGGGTGGGGCGTTGCAGAGTGTCTCTATATAGGGCAATCAAATTAGGAAAGGAGTGGGTAGAAAATTATTTTAAAATTAGGCTGTCACTAAAAGCTTATCATTACTTGCTAAAGAAAATGTTAGGTAAAAGGAGACTTGAAAGTATGAGTAGGATGCAGATAGGGAAAAGGTGAAGGTATTTGCTTGGTGTCTTTGTATTGGTAATTTACTAAGTAACAAACATTTCGAACATATAGCAATGTAAAATAATACTTTCTTTCACTAATTATAGATTCTGGAAGTAAAGAATTGGGGCAAAAATGGTGGGCTGAGGTTAAAATTATTTTTGTTTTATAATAACTGGGTCTTCATATCAAAAGATCTAATTACTTTCAATGGTATAAAAGCTGGTGGCTTAGCATGAAGGAAGATTTTACCCACAACTCTGGTAGAAGTCACCTGTGGTGCTAAGCAGGACTATTGGTGATCTATTCTGCACATGTTTATAATGTGCATTGCTCTTCCATGAGAATGGTGTTTGGATTCTAAGGACATTCAGAGAAAGAACACAGAAAAATTAAGCTTTTTAAGTTCTATCTTTGTAAGCTACATAGCATTCCTTTGTCTATATTCTGTTATTACAAGCAAGTCACCAGTCTGAATTCAGAGTGATGGGATGAGAATCATATTTTGTCTTTCAATGTGTCAATGTCAAGGTAATTTTTTTTTTTTAGAAAACTGTGTCATATGGATGATACTTTTGTGGGCGTGTTTGGAAAATTCAGTCATAACACTATACGAACAATATAGTTTGTTAGTTCTTGGGAGGGCAAGAAGTTCACTCTGACTGAAGTATGGTATCATGTTGGGAATGGTAAATTTTCTTATTTTCCTAAGGATTGTTTTCTAGGTGTTGTATGACTTCCCTTTAGAAGACAAGTTTTTATCCACCCCAAACAGAGGGCACTTAAAATACTATAGAAAGGAGTTTCAGTCTTGTTTAATGAAGTAGTAAGTTCATTGTGGTTACTTACAGGGACATGGCTGACTCAAAGGAAACCTCATTATTGAAAGTTGAAAGTTGGTGGGAGTGGAAACTTGTATAGCTACTCTGGAATGCAGTAAGGCGTTTCCTCAGAAAACTGGGAATCAATCTCCCCAGGGATCCAGCAATATCACTGCTGGGCATATACCCAAAGGATGCACATTCATACCCCAAAAGTAGCTCAACTATGTTCATAGCAGTGTTACTTGTAATAGCCAGAATCTGGAAACAACCTAGATGCCTCTTAACTGAAGAATGGATTAACAAACTGTGGTACATCTACACAATGGAGTACTACTCAGCAGTAAAAAAAAAAAAATGACATCCAAAAATTTGCAGGCAAATGGATGGATTTGGAGAATATCCTCCTGAGTGAGGTATCACAAGCCCTGAAAGATAGACATGGGATGTACTCACTCATAAGTGGATTTTAGACAAAAATCAAAGAATACCCAAGCTGCAAACCACAATCTCTGAACAGCATGGGATCAGAAGGAACTTAAGGGAAACCTCCTGAGATTGCCCTCAGAAGAAAAAAAAATAGAGAAGATCACCTTAGCAAATTTGGAACATAATAAACTGCAACCATGAAGAGGTGGGAACAAATCATGAAAGAAGGAGATGGTTGAGTGAGAGGAGCAACAAAGAGGGAGAAAAGAAAAAGAGATGGATATCTTGATAGAGGAAGCCAGTGTGGAGTTGGAAAGAGACAGGGTGCTAGGGAAATCTCCAAGAACTCACAGGATGTCCCTGGCTAGGTTTCCAATCAATAGTGGAGGGGTTTCCTAAACAGGACTTCCCTTATAATCAAATGAATAAGCACCCCAAGTGTTATCACAAAACCTATATCTAACAATGAGTAGAGGTGGAGGCAGAGATCCATGGCTGAGAATTAGGCTGAGCACCTGGTCCAACTAAGAGCAGGGGAGGAGAGTCTGTATGAGCAAGGGGATGGGGATTATGAGGAAAATTCCCAGTGATGGCTAGCTGGAGCTCTGAACAGCTACCAGAGATCCATTGGGACCCTTCAATGGTAGGCAACTGTCAATAGGCATGAGTAGTATGTAGAACCTCAAGGGGTGGGAATTGACTGTGTTCCTGTGTGTGGACAGGCACTGTGGAGCCCATTTCATGCAGAGGAACTCCTAACTCAGTTTTGACTTTGGGATGAGGAAATCGGACTTGCCTGGAGTGAATGTGCCACACTGAGCTAACCCACCTTGAGACTTCTTGCCCTTTTTGGGAGAAGTGATCGGTGGATGGGGAGAGGCAGCCTGAAGGCTGACTGAGGGGTTGGGAGGAGGGAAGTAGGGGGCGAAGTGGGATACATGGGTAAAAATGACATTTTTAACAAAAAATTAATACAATGAAGGAAAAAATAAAACAAAAAGAAAGTCCTCTCCACAGCAAGTTCAGAAATCCACCTCATGGTAGCTGTACTACTGGAGGTCATCCCTTAGTTTACCTATACCTCCTAAGTACTTAATGGCCCTCTCCATACCTCATGCACACAGGATAAGAGAGTTATAACTGGAATTGCAGAAGGTCTTCTAAGAGGAGATACTAGGAGATACTAGCAGTCTCATCATTGTTATCCTAAATCTACCTGTTAGATAAATTGTTCTAATTATTTCATTGTTATGACTAATAGTTAAAGTTTTTGTTGGCTACTCCAGCAGTTGTACTTCAGGGTGAAGATATTCACATCACACCAAACTGGGAAGGATATTTAGATTGTACAATAGGCAGCCTCAATTATTGGAAAGCATGTTTGCTCAGAGTTGGGAAGTTCTAGACTTATTTCCTCCCTTTTCTGTATAGATTGAACGATTTTTTTTCCCAGAGGTGAGAGTTACCTTACATGCTGCATCTAGTCCTTATCTTGACTGGAGCCTATTAGTCCATTTTCAAAATTATCCAGTAAAGAGAATTATATTTTCAAAGAGATTGGGGAGGGGTTGGATTATGGGAGAGTTTGGATGCAAGAAATGGAAGGAACCAATCTAATTGTATTCATATCTAAAAAAGAAATAAAATAAGACAACCATATTTGTATCTTTAAATATAAAAATGTACTAGAATTTTGAAAATAGTTAATAACCATAGAAGTGTTGAGAGTGATTAACAATGCTATAGGAAAGCTGGACCTCCAGTTTTTTGTATTACTTTGTGGCTTTTACTTTTTTCTTTGGTTCAAGATTCTTACAATTTTTTTAATGTCAACCAAATATAAATGGCTTCATTTCTTAATGACTGCATAGGTTTTCATAATTCCACAAATAATTTTGTGATTGTGTTCTCAATCCCTATGGCAGATTGAATTATCTAAGATGGATGAAAATATTTCCCAGACACATGCTTTTAAAGAATATCAGGCTCTTATTTTTTTCCATAGGAAGATGGTGTGTTTGATCACTTTCTTTGCTTAGGCTATTAAAGGTAATAGGCCAACTGGGGCACTCTCTCTTGGAAACTATCCTCAAAGTTTGTGGGGAACCTGAAATCACATAGTGATGTCCTATGTAAGTGTTCTAGATGACAGTTTCAACTGATAGATTTAACTACAAGGCATGCGAGTGTAAAAGCCTTCAGTGGTTCCAGCTTCTACTGTGTCATCAAACACTGATATTGCATAGGGTTCTTGATGAACCCTTCCTACTTTATAAACTCAAGGGCAAAATAAATGGTTGTTGAGAGCTTTAGTCATATTCTGGCATGATTTGTCATACATATATAATGACAATACAAAATGTTGTAGTATGAGGTTTCTGGCCGGACGTTTGGGCCTAGCCTCAAGGTTTAGGCCCACAGACCCACAGACCTGCAGAGACACACAGATGCTTTTAATAGTTTTAGGCTGATTGGCCTAAGGCTTAGGCATATCACTTGCTAACTCTTTACCCTTAAACTAACCCATGACTCTTATCCTGTTCAGCCATGAGGCTCGGTACCTTTTCTTAGAGCAGCATGGTTGTCCTCTGCATCTTCTGGCTTCTCTCTGGCCTTCTGCTCTGTTCTGCCTGTTCCTAGAGTCTTCTTAATTGGTAGTCCTGCCCCACTTCCTATCTGCCTTTGGTCAAACAGCGCTTTTTATTAAACTCATAGGTGGGGACAATTATTTACAATGGAACAACATAATCTCCCTACATATTCCCTTTTCTCTTTTTAAAACAAAAAGAACTCCAAATCTAATATCCTTTCCCCCCATTATCTATAACAACTTATAAACAATACTATAAATCATCACAAACATCCATAATCCATGTTTTGGGAATGTGGGTGTCATTCTCTAGGATATTTCCTGCTGAATGGGGGCACTGGCAATCTCATGGGAATCCAAAGAAAAATGTAGGATTATGCATAAGTCTTTAGTAGAGTAGTCTTTAAGGCTGGGTCATCTCAGCCAGTCTCCTTGAAATTGTTCTTGATATAGAGACCTGGTAACTTCAACAGAAGTGCTCTGAAATGCTGAGTCATCTGGACCATCCATTTCCATTGGAGATTTTTCAGGGGGTCTTCCTCTATAAAACTTTATGTTCTTTAGCCAGGAATAAATCCACAGCCTCCCATTTTTCTGTGGAAATAAAAATAAAACCTC
This sequence comes from Phyllotis vaccarum, assembly GCA_033318265.1. Classification (NCBI taxonomy): domain Eukaryota; kingdom Metazoa; phylum Chordata; class Mammalia; order Rodentia; family Cricetidae; genus Phyllotis; species Phyllotis vaccarum. Next base: position 90,144,321 of record JARWLC010000013.1, on the reverse strand, counting down.
TTCTCAAAAGTAGCATATCTTTGGATTTCAGTTTTGAAGTCAACTCATTTACAAAATATATAGGTTGAATTAATCCAACAGCATTTATAATCAACTGTCTTTTAGCAGCTTCTACTAAGTCATTTTCAGTCAAGAAGCTTAAAGATAAGACAATAACATACAATATCCAGACACTCTTTGTATTTTCCATCTTTACATGGCTTATTTATTTATTTATTTATTTATTTATTTATTTATTTATTTATTTATTCATTCATTCATTCCTTCCTTCCTTCCTTCCTTCCTTCGTTCGTTTGTTTGTTTGTTGGTTGGTTTGTTTATTTTACTCTTTCTTTTATAAGGGTTTTCTCTAAGCCTATGTATATATATTTTCAACACACTCTAAACCATTTAGACTTTTTTAAAAAACTGTCTTTACTGTATATTTATTTCTTAACTTTTTCTGTCTCTTACCACATCTTTGCTTGGCTACAGTGACTGACTCCACCCAGATTCTTCTATTTCTTTCTGTTTCTGAACACACCTTTAATCTGCCAAGGTCCTTGGCTAAGGATTGAAGGTTGGTAGAATGGATGGATGGCTCCACCCAGCTCCCAGTCTAAGTTCATAGAATTTAGATTTTTAGCCCAGGTACTCAGGGGAATTTTAGGGTCCATATAATCACCAAGTAAAGTTTTGTCATCTGCTGCTCATTAACTCTATTTAAGTATTTGGCAGCAGGGCCTCTTAAAAGACTCACAAGTATTTTGCCTTTAAGGCTGAATCAGAAAGGTTCTCTTAAAAAAGCCAAGCCTCAGTTCGCCTCTGGCAAACAGAGCTGATCCAAGAAAACACCACCACTAGAAAACCATCTTTGATTCTGTTCCTTTTTTGTCCTTATGAACAGAAACCTTAAATACATCATTTACAACTTTTTACTTATATTGAGGGTCCTGTGAGACTTCAGGAACAAGACATTTTACACCTTAAGCTGCACTCCAAAAGCCTGCCACTGTAGCCCAAGCCCACATGCCTCACCAGGGCATCTCTGTACCACGGCTCACATGAGAGACACAACTCAAAAGCTGCTTTGTTCTCTAGACCATTTTTAAGCTTTCTATGGTTTTATGTGGGTATATTTTACCCATGTTGGGGTGCCATTTGTTACAATAGGTTTCTTGGCTCCTGGCAGCAAGCAGACCTGCAGCCCCAGACCCCTTAGCCACTCACCACTGCTCAGATCCCCAGAAATGACTCAAACAAAGGAGCTGTTTTGGCCCATGACAGGTACCATAGAAGAAGTAGGTGGGCAATCAGAATAAGTAGGAAAGGAAGGGCAGAGTCAGAGACAGACTGAGCCAGATACCCAAGAAGAAACATGTAAGGAGCACAGGTGAGCCATGGGCCATGTGGCTGAATAGATTAATGAAAATGGGTTGAGTTAAGATGAAATAGCAAGCTGGCAATGTGCCTGAGCTACCGTGTCCGGTTTCTTGGGTTTCGAGTCTTGTCCAGGCAAGGGGCGTTGAGGTTAAATAATCTGCACTCAGGAGTCGTTTAGGTTCCATCATTCAGGATCACAATGAGAGACCCGAGCTTTATTCAGTACATCTTATATCTTAGACCTGTTTCTCCCCCTGAAATGCTTCTCTCATGCCATGCATCTCACCTAGCTTTTTCCCCTCTAGCTTCCTGCCATGTTGGTTTCTTTCTGCTCCTTCCACTCACACTGACTCTACTCTCTACTCCATGCTTGTCTCCTGCTTCTCTCCCTCTGTCCCAGCTCTCTACTACCTTCTTAACTCTCTCACACCCTGCCCCCTCATCCGGGCACACCCAAGGTCTTGGAGGATCTCAAAAGACTAGCACTCAGCAGGTGGCAGTGTCTATAGTGTCTATAGTGCAGTAAAGCATGTTTTTCCTCAATCCCCCTATTAACATAAGGTTTTAGTCCTTTGGGGAGGAGGAGGGGCCATAGGGCCAGAATGGCACTTATTCTGGGAGACAACACTGAGCCATAAGCCAAACAGCATGAACTTAATATAAGTATCTGATCATTTCTGGGGGCCTGATCAGCTGTGGGCGGCTAAGGGTTCTTGGATGGCAGGTCTGTGGGTCTTGACCTCTGGCCACTCAGGGCCAAGAAACCTTATTGTAACAAAATGTCTTTTAGATTTATTTTTTTTTATATGTATAAGTATTTTCCCTATGCATGTACATGCAGCATGCATATGTCTGATGCCCATGGTAATGTATCAGATCCTTTGCTACTGTAGTTAAAGACAGGTTTGAGTGCCATGTGGGAACCAGTGTCACCTGCAAGTATAGGATGTGCTACTAACTGCTTAACTGTTTCTCCAGCCCCAGTGATGACCTTTTTTTTTCTTCTTTCTATATTTCTACATCTGTTTGTATTTTATTTTCTAACTCATCCTTCCATAATCTATTATTTTTTTCATCCTGTCCATGCTTAGCCTTAACTTGATAGCTTTGTTATATATTTTCCTCATTTATTAATTACTTTTATATTTAAGATAAATGTGATTCTTTATAAATTTTATATACTTAATGGTATTTTTGTTCACATCTGTTAATATTAAAGCATACCATTTAATCTCTGTGTATCTCTCTGTCTCTCTCTCTCTTTCACACACACACACACACACACATACACACACACACAAAGACACACATATACAGGCTAAAAGTTGAGTTACTAATTTGAGGGTGGGCTTTGATTAGCCTCAGTTTTCACAGGAATATTCTCTATCCTATCTATTGTGCTTCAAAAGGAATTCATCTGTGGCTACTGTTTTTCTTGTGAATCTATACAGTTTTATATCTTTTTTTTAATATTTCAGCTCATGACAAATGGTATTAATATACTCTTTTATTGTGTTGCCATATTTCCTAAAAATATTTTGCTGAACTCTTCACTTTCACTCCTCACAGACTTAAAAATATTCCCTTTGAACAATAAAGGAGGCAATATTTTCTTCCAACAATTCTTGTGGTAGGTTCTTTTAGTCCTTATGGAAGAAATCTTAGGGCTTGCACTAAGGCTACCTTTGACATGATACCTAGAATGTGACTTAGAAATATTTTGAGTCCTTTTCATATGCTTTATAATTTATTTTTCTATGTTTTTTATTATCACAAGTGTTGCATACTATCCAAATTCAAAACCAACCCAGTAATATCACTGTATTCATCTTAATAATTTCTTTGTAGAATTAATAACTTTCTACTCAAGTGTCTTAGTTAAGATTAATATTGCTGTGATGAAATACCATGACCAAAGAAACTTGGGGAGGAAAGAGTTTATTCATCTTATAATTCATCATTGAAGGAGGTCAGAACAGGAACTCAGACAGGTCAGGATCCTGAAGATAGGAGCTGATACAGAGGTCATGGAGGGGTGCTTCTTACTGACTTGGTCTTCTTGGCTTCTTCAGCCTGCTTTCTTATAGAACCCAGGGCTACCAGACCAGTAATGGCCCCACCCACGATGGACTAGGCCCTCCTCCATCAATCAGTAATTAAGAAAATGCCATACAGCTTCATCTTCTAGAGGCATTTTCTCAATTGAGGGTTCCCTCCTTTCAGATGACTTTAGCTTGTTTTAATTTTACATAAAACTAGCCAGAACACCCAGTATTTACTTGTAACTCTATAGTACAGTTATCTCTATCTTATAATAACCTATCACCTGAGATAGAAATCAACATCTTTGCCTGTAACATCTGTGTTGATTCTTTGGAGGTCTAGGATTATAGGCCTCTGTGTCATGACTCTAGTTTTTTTGTGGTGATAAAGAATGGAGCCAGTGCTTCTGACGCAGCACTATACCCACCTAGCTACATCTCAGCCACTTTTATTCTTTTTTGCTGCTAACCAAACCTAAAAGTATTGGCTTTAGATGGAAACTTTTTAATATTATTTCTCATAATTAAGTAGTCTGAATGGGTTTTTCTGTTAGTGTCTCTATGGATCTATCAAATCTGATAGCAGCTAAGATGGTATATTTAAAGTATTCATATTATTGCCCTGTTCTTGTCAACTTCTCTTTATGTGCAATATATAGCAAGTTTCTGGGAGTTATTATGTGATGTATCAGGATGGCTTAGATGAAAAGCAACTAATTTTCCTAAAACTGAGTCCATGAGTTGTACAGACAACTTATAGGGCATAATATTGGCTATAGACGAGTCATTAGAATAGATTAAATTGAACATGGACATGGAAACATAAAAGACATGTTATGTGGATGCAAAGTGCATTTGAGGCCACTGTAAGACTAACAAGTAAGAAATTACTTCAAAGTTTTAATATACTTCTTATTTTCTTCCCCATGTATTCTATATCCCAGTAAATTCCCAACAAGTATGTGTGCGTGTGTGTGCGCATGTGCATGTGCCTGTGTGTGTGTGTGTGTGTGTGTGTGTATGTGTGTATGTGTGTGTCTGTTTGGTATAAAAGTTAGTGGGTGTTGATGATAAGTGGTCTAGGCTTCGTGGATGCTATTTCCTCTGTATTGCCTCTGCACTTCTTGTATACATATTCATCAACATTCCTATTTCATTAATTGAAGACAGCTCCCTGAAGCATTATCCCCCAACACTGAGGCCCACATTCTACTCCAGCTTAGTCTAGGAATACCCTTTGAGGAAAGTCAGGTCACTGACTAGAAAAGACAAACAATGTTTTTTTTTACACTAAAGGCCATCATAAAAGCTATGAGATGGTGAATGAGAGCTTATAGAACACCTGATGTAGGCAATACCTAGGAAATACATGTAATCAATCAATGGTGGTTTAGTAACACCAGTGAGTGAGTTAAATTTGTAAGATTTTTTCCTTTGTTTTGGTTTTTTGATGTCGCTCAAAGCTAAAAATTGTGCCAGCAACTATGTGTGTTTAAAGCAGAATTTGTGAAACATTAATATAATGAGTTACTTTTACCTTTTCAAAAATAACTGCTTTTATGTTTGAAGTATTTTTATACAACCTTAACAGATGTCAGTGTAGAGTCTGATGGCAATGCTTTGCTTTTGAGCATATTATATATTAAATGGGATCCAAAATTTCTAGAGAAAGAGGATTGAAAAATTTGGGCCGGTTGCATTAGATAGGGAAGTTTGAAGGTTTTAACACCATATGTATTAATACATTTACTTATCTTTTTGTGTTACTTATAAATTATTCTCTCATTGTAAATTTAGTTATACCACTGAGACACTTCTGTAAAGTTTTCATTGCATGTTATTTGAACTTCAAAATATTTTTTCATATCATTTATCTAAAGGGTCTTCAAAGTTACTTGGTGGCATATGCCTTTAATCTCAGCACTCTATCTCTGTGAATTTGAGGCCAGCCAGAATTGCATAGTGAAAAATAAATTTAACACAACAAAAATTCAAAAACTAACTTCATACAGAATAGAATCTTACAAAATTGTGATGTTGTGAAATTAATAGTTTTTAATATATAGATAAGCATATACACATAGAATTTTAAATAAAGTTATGACATAACTTGAGTTAGAAAATCATTTGTGTAGTAATGAATACTCTAAAAAAATACAGCTCTCTGTGAGTTTATATATGCATCACCATTGTTGTTTTGTCTGAAAGACACTATTTCCTTGGTGTCATCCACCACCTCAGGCTTTTACAACCTTTCTGCCTCCTCTTCTACATAGATCCCTTTGTCTTGAAAGGAGGGGTTTGATGAAGACATCAAAATATTTTTTTATGTCTCTTACTCCAATGTCTCTTACTCTTTGCACGTTATTCAGTTGTGGGTCTCTGCATTAGTTCTCATATACTACAAAAATAGCTTCTTTGATGATATTTTAGCAATGTTTTGCTCTATGAATATGGCACACACACACATACAGGACCTGCATAGGTTCAAACTAGAAAAATGCTTCAGCACTGATAAGGAATATGGACACAAAGTCTCACACCTAACCAAGAAGATATATGAAATTGTTATCTTCTGAAAAAGGGAAAAATCTATTTTATTCAATGAAGTCTCACTGGATAGATATGTCAACCATATTCCATGGTAGACCACATCCCAGGAGCAGCTGAACAGCACAAAACAAACTCTATGTGTGTGTTTGTTTTTGATTTGCACACATTTTCTTTTGTTTGTGCATTTTCCTTATTGCTTTTCTTTTTATTTAGTTTATTTATTTTGATTTTTGCTTTTTTAAAACTTTTGTTTTCTGTGTTTCTTTTTTAAGAGAAATAAAACATAATTTGGGATATGTAGAAACATGGGGAGGAGCTGTGAGGAGGTAAAGGAGAGGAAAGAATATGATCAAACTATAGAGTATGAAAACAAAATTAATATAAAAATATACAACTTTCAAAACTGGCTAAATGTCAAAATTGTATATCAGAGTATCACAAATACAAAATTGTAAGATTCATCCTTCTGAAGTATGTATTTAATATGTAATCCAGTTCACATTGACATTTCTTAATTTAGGTTTGAGAATTCCTATCTAAAAGTCATGAAAGTGCTTAACTGCCCAAATGCAGTTTAGTCTATCTAGATTATAGACTCCTTGTAAGTGTTATAAGAGGTCTAGATTATAAGACCTTGCTGTGTTTGAGTTTGCTTTCCTTCATGGCTATGATGTTGAGTATATAATGAATCTTTAATAAATTCTTGTTGATAACTACTGTCTTAAGCTATATATTTATACCAGGCTTGATCAGTGGAGGAAAGACATTCTAGGAAAAGAGAGACATTATATACTTTTAGAAAGTTTTTACTATGGTCTGGTCAGGTTTCTGAGTCAGGATTCCAGTTTAATGTTGAATGAATTAAATTTGTTTTAAATAATTATTTGAGTCACTCAGTACTTAAAACTGAAGAAAACCATAAAGTATCGATACATATTTTTTATAGGTTTTTTCACTCATTTTTTTTTTACAAAAGTACTATTACAAAGCACCATCTTCATTCTGTACATGGGGATGAAATTTCAGAAAGAATGAATAATTATATCAATTATATAGCAGATAAGTAAAACATTGAAGTTCACGGAATCCCTTTGTTTATATTATTTCTAGAGACAAAGACTGTTCAAGACATCTATCCAGCAGAAATACAGTATTAAAAAAATGCTTCCTCTGAAGGATGGGAAAAGATACAGGCAAAACTCAGTTATTCTGCCATATTTCATTCTGAGCTATGATAAATAGTACATGTTAAATTTAAAGAAAGATCTTGAATTCTAAAACAGTAGTAATTAAGGGATTCTGCTGTGCACTATACACTTGTACATTGTAAATATTTGTCCCTCCTACTGATTTAATAAAACTTTGATTGGCCAGAAGGCAGACATGAAGTATGGGTGGGACTACCAGACTAAGAAAACTGCAGAGCAATAGATGCCAGGCAGATGCAGAAGGTTTGAAGACAAAAATGCTCTGAGAAAAGGTCTGGATCTCAGGGTTAGACTCATTGGAAACTTCTTTCTACAGGCTAGAATTATGGCTCTATTGTTTAAAAAAATTGCTCTTCCTGAAGACTCAAGGTTCCAGCCACAGCCTCCACATGACACCTCATGACAAGATATCTACAATTCTAGTTTCAAAATATTCAAAGCCCTCATGGCCTCCAGGAGAAGCACACACATGTGATGGATGTGTAGGAAAAACAACTGGTGAACAAAATAATAAAATATACTTAAAAAATAAGATGACTAAGATAACTGTAGTTAAGATGACTGAGGTTTTTGAGTCATTATGATATATATAATTCCGATGTTCAAAATGTGTTTAGAAAGAAAGGAGTGTTGGAAGAGTTGGCAGAGATCAAGTCACAACGTACAATGAGGATTTCCATTCTTATTCATAATACCAAAACCAATCAGTGCTACCCATGTGCACATAGGAATTCAGTTGCAGGTCTAAGGTGAGACTATTTTAAGGTAATACAAAAGGAAACAAGAAAAGTGGTCCTAGAGATGAGTGGAATGTGAGAACTGCCAAGTCTGAATCATTCCATGATGGTTGTATTGAGAGCCTATGGGGATAAAAGGAATTAGGATTCACTACAATTAAAATCTATTCTGTGAATTTTCCTGAAGCCAACAAGGTAGTGAAAGTCAAGTAGTTCTTCTAGTAAGAGTCCAAAGAATGCACCAAGGGATGTAGTAATACTTTCTCATTGGGACTGCTAGCCTTCAAGTAATGACATGGAGAGATATTAATTATCAAAGTTTGGTCTTTAGCTTAGGTTTCTCCTCAGCTAGTTATTATAAGTCAAATTAACCTTCTTTTATCAATCTTTGTTCTACTACATCACTTGATTACCTCTGTTCTGTATCATATGTCCAACTTTTTCTGACTCTCTCTGGTGCCCCCCACCTTTCTTCTTCCTAGAGTTCTCTCTTGCCTTGGAAACCCTGCCTGCTCTCTTCTGCCTAGCTATTGATCATTCAGCTCTTTATTAAACCAATCACAGTGATACATCTTTACACAATGTAAGCAAATATTCTACAACAAAGGGACATGTTTGAGCCATGTACTATGACAGTCAAAGTCATATCCTCAGGTTTTGTGCATGGTAAGAAATCTAAGTGTAATATTGTAAAGGATCAACTGGATTCTTGCTTACAAGGGTGAGGGAAATGTCTAGGAGCTTTGGAGAATGTCAAAGGCACATCTTACTCCATATTACTGTTACAATTTAGAAGGGCTCTTACTTAATTTTATAGCATTATTGGCTTTTTTCTTCTATCCTATTTCCTTCCCTAGAACTTTCTCCCATTTCTCTCTTATATAAGAGAGATGGGGAAAAAGAAGTATGCTAAGTTACAAATTTCCCTTCAAAGGTTCAAAAGAGGATGTGATCTTACAGAGACTGGATAAGGTAGAGTCTGATGTTTATTGATGATTGCTTATCAATATTTGTTAGCCTCATTCTTCAGTGCATGAAAAATTCCATGCTCATTCCACTCTGTCTGGCTCTAATTCTTTTCTTTGTCAGCCCTTTTTTTCTGTGTTTAAAGAATTTCAAAGTTAAAGGATAATGTAGGAGGCTTTCTTGGACTGCCAGCCCCCAAATCATGGCATGGAGACTTTTATTGATTATGAATGCTCAGCCTCAGCTTAGGTTTCTTTCTAGCTAACTTTTTTAAAACTTAAATTAATCCATTTCTGTTGTTCTGTGTACTGCCCTGAGGCTTGTTCTATGTACTATTCATAATGCTCTTTCCTCTGTGTCTAGCCACTGATAATTCAGCATTTTATTGGGCCAATCAGATGTATTAGGCAGGCAAGTTGAGGCAGCAACACATCTTTACATAGTTAACCAAATATTCTATTCCATAACATTTTCCCCTTTTGTCTAAATAAAAGGAAAGGTTTTAACATTGACATAGTAAAACTATATACAATACACATAATTGTCAAGTAAAAGTTATATCATAATATCCACTCCATTAGTATTTGGCAAATTCAGAGAAAATATTCCATTTATTAATATCAATGAGTCCAAAGTTTTCTACCTAATTTACCTTCTGTTATTACTAAGGAAAGTTATAACTATAACTTTCTAGTCTTCAACTCCATCAAAGACTTCAGAAGGATATAATTATTACCTGAGTAAATTGGAAGTGCAGTATAAGACACTTACAAAACTATAGAAACAATGGTGACATCTGACTACCTGGACAGTCATTCAAACTTCCTCTGCAACATCAGGGGCATACATATTTGTCCCATGGCTTACAACATCTGGCAGACTTTTTTTATGAAGCAGAAATTTTAAAGGCTGTATCACCTTGTTTTAACAAAGTTCAGCAGTCCTTTTCCATTGAGTCTGGCTTTTCCTGTTTGTACACTATACTGAGAGCAGTCAAGGCAAGGACAGTTTCTTGTCTAAATGGCTATCTTTGTCACAATTAAAACAAATTCCCATATGGAGGTTCTTCTATTTCCATCATCTTTTGAGGAGTAGATTGTTGCTGCTAGGAACAGACATGTCTCGCTGTCATAAAAAGCCTTATGTTATTAAAACATCTAAAATGCCATATCCTGTAGGTCTCTGAAGTATTTGAGGAGCATGTATCTGTTTAACTTTGAAAGCATACCTAATACAATTATAAGTTTTATTGTTTGTTATAGATAACTAATTACTAACCTGCATTTCTTAATTATACATTACACATTTGTTGGATGTTTTCTCTATTATTACTGTTTATATTTAAGAAATGTTTTATTTATTTTACATACCAACCATAGCTCCCACTTTTATTTATTCTCCTGCTCCCCTCAGCCTTCCTGTGACCCACCCACACCCCCCTCCTTGAAAGAGTAATATCTCCAAAGGGAGTCAGCAAAGCCTAGAAAATTAAGTTGAGGCAGGTCTAGGCCCCTACCCTTGTATCAAGGCCATGCAAGGTGTTCTTATATAAATTGAGCACCAAAAAGCCAGCTCATACACCAGGGATAGATCCTGATACCACTGCCCCTTAAACAGGCCAAGATACACAACTGTCTCCCATATGCAGAGGGCCTAGTCTGATTCCATACAGGCTCCACAGCTATCAGTATAAAACTTGTGAGTTCCCATTAGCTTGGTTCAGTTGTCTATGTATATTTGCCCTCATGATTTAATCCCCCTTTGCTCATATAATTCCTTTTATCTCTCCAAGTAGACTCTTGGAGCTCAGCATGGTGCTCTAGTGTGGTTCTCTGCATCTGCTTCCATTTATTGCTGGATGGAGGCTCTATGATGACAATTAGGGTATTCACCAATCTGCTTACCTAGGTAGGCACCTTCTCCAACATTGCTAGCAGTCCACATTGGGATCATCCTTGTGTATTCCTAGGAACTTTCCTAGCACCAGGTTTCTCCCTAACTCCACGATGTCTCACCTCTATCAAGATATCTCTTTCATTGCTCTCCCACTCCATTCATGTTCCAGCTTACCCATCCCATTCTCTTAAGTTCTCATCCCCATCGCCTCCCCTCTATTGCTCTCTCATCCCCAGTTTACTCATGAGATCTCATCTATTTCCCCTTCCCAGCAAAATACATACATTTCTCTGAAGGTCATACCTCAAAAACTTGTACTTCACAAAATTAGAAAATCTGAAAGAAATGGACAAATTTCTGGATAGGTACCATATATCAAAATTAAACCAAGACAAGATAAACAATTTAAACTGACCCCTAAAGAAATAGAATCATTCATTAAAAGTCTATAAACAAAAAATAGCCCAGGGCCAGATAGCTTCAGTGCTGAATTCTACCAGAATTTCAAAGATATAATACCAATACTGCTCAAATTGATCCACACAATGGAAACAGGAGGAACATTGCCAAACTTTTTTTTATGAGGTTCCAGTCATCCTCATAACCTAACCACACAAATATGCAACAAAGAAAGTGAACTACAAACCAATCTCCCTCATCAACACTGCTGGAAAAATAATAAAATACTGGAAAACCAAATTCAAGAACATATACAAAAATTCCTCCTCCATGATCATATAGGTTTCATCCCACAGATTCATGGATGGCTCCATATATGAAAATTTGTCAATGTAATTCACAATATAAACAAATTGAAAGAAAAACAAAATGATCATCTAATTTGATGCTGAAAAAGATGGCCGCTGGCTGGTTGGCTGTGGTTGGCTCTCCTTTTCTCTCTGCCCACCAGCCCTGCCTATCCCTCCTCTGCTCAGCTACTAGCCATTCAGATTTTTATTAGACCATTCAGTTAATGGCAGGCAAGGTGAAGCAGCAACACATTTTTACATAAACAAATATTTTATTACACAATAAGATAACTTTATTGTTATCTTTTACAGCACAGAAATAAAATCCTCATTGACCTTATTCAATCATGTACTGAGGGTATGAGGTAAAGATAATCAGGGCACATGTATAACGAATCAGAATTGGCTCCAAAAGGAGATTATAGGGACATGTCAAGGAATAAATAAACATTAATACTTCTATAAATCACCAAAGTAAACTGCAATCTCCATGAAGGCACAATTTCACAAATCTAGATTTCATTTTATTTGTTAAAAGGTATTTATTTATTTACAGGAAAATCTTGTCAAGTAATAAGTGAATATTAAGTACTTTATAAGTGTATAAACACTAAGGGCATTATGAACTGCAGTCAAAACTACTAAGCAGCACTACAATCCCTGAAGCTAGCAAATTTCATATTCACTTTTCTTTTAGAGACTAGTTTCATATACATCTTTTTATACATTCAGTTTATCATAGTATTGGACTCCTCACTTGTTGTATTTTAAGCATCTTAAAGGGCAGATTCCTAGATCCGATTCTCTAGCATAAAAAAATGAATTTGTAACAGGAAATTAGCACATTTGCTAGATGAATTAAATAAATTTCTTCATAATGATATAATTTTAAAGAAACTTTCAGGCACCCAAAAGTGATAGTTTGAGTTATTTTAGATCATAATTTAGAAGATAAAATTGGCCTTTAAAATGATCCCCTGTAGATGATATATTCCATCCTTCAGTAGATAATTCTCCTGTGATGCTCATGATGTCTATAGTTCATGGCATCTTATTTAAGCAAATATAGTTTAAATTTGGAAGATGTATAAACCCAGTAATACACCTAGCAGAATATTGGCTTTTGATGGTTTAAATGTTCCAAGGTTGGGGAAATATTTGAAAGAATACTGAGAAGATATCACACTTGGGATTTCTTGCCCTTTTGGGGGAGGGTATGGGGGGAATGGGGAGTGGGGAGGCTGAAGGCAAACGTGGAGGAATTGGGAGGAGGGAAGTGAGGGGGAGTAGAGTGATACATGGATAAAAAAGGCATTTTTTAATAAAAACACAGTAAAGCAAAAAAGATAGCATATTCATTTTATTAAGAAAAGTATTTAAGTCACATTTTCTTGTAGTGATATATTGTATGTTTAATAAAATCAGTCTGGAAGGTCAGCGCATAGAATCACTCACAGCCAAGCCATGAAGGTCAGTAAGTGGTGACCCACATCTTTAATCCCATCACTCAGGAGACAGAGATCAGTCTGGATCTCTGTGAGTTCAAGGCCTAAAAGCCAGGCAGTGGTGGTACATGCCATTAGCCCCAGAACTTGGGAGGCCGAGGCAGGTAGACCTCTGTGAGTTCAAGGCCAGCCTGGTCTACAAAGCAAATTCTAAGACAACCTGGACTGTTACACTGAAAACCCTATCTCAAAAAAGAAAAAAAAATGCTGGAGAGATGACTCTGTCCTCTAATATTACAAACTAATCTTACTCCTTTCCAGTATACACATGGATTGCCCTTTCTAGAGGGGTTAAGGCCTATTAGATATATGACACTGTGACATATTCCTAATTTGTATAAACACATTTTTGAAATTACTCCAAAAGAGGAATGGCATAAATTGGGCTGTGTCAAACTACAGAAGTTTAAAAATGACAGAAAATTTGACATTCTCCTATGTGATTTCATGAGGAGCCCATGATTTCTAATCATTAGTAATGAAAGATATCTTGAAATCACTGTACATAAATTAGCTTTGAGTTACTATAATATGATAACTAGGTCAATAATAAAGAGATATGGTTCATATTTCTAGAGCTTCCAACTCAAGATCTGGTGCCCTGGTTATTGAGCCTTAGATAAGAGTAGCACACAATGGCATAAATATCTGGTTTACCATATTGCTTATATTACAACTCAAAAACAAAAGAGATAGAGAGAGGCTGGAGTTCTACAACTGATTCCCTTGGAATATAGATGTCCAGTGCTCAAAGCACTGCACTGTGATGTAGCTCTTAAAGGTTTCACCACCTCTCAGGAGTGTCACTCTAGGAAAAAAAGTTTTAACACATGGATACTATCTATATTCAAGCCACAACTGTGTGCATAAGCATGGTGATGGTGAAAGTTCCACATTTAGAAACCAAACTACTAGGGTTTCTTCTCTGTTACCTATGGGACCTCTTTCAAGTTGATCAATCAGTTCATAAATCGTTTATTTCTGTAAAGTGGAAATAATAGTTTTCATGTTATCTGATATCTTGAGAGATATGTGAAATAATATCTGTGAAGGAACCCACATTGTGGCTGTCATATGTGTGTGTGTGTGTGTGTGTGTGTGTGTGTGTGTGTGTGTGTGTGTGTGCATGCCATAGAGCCATAGTTATATTGAACAAACTAGGGTTCAGAGCTATACATTATTGTAAGTAAGGCCACAAAGTCTTGGATAAAATTCAATGCTGTTCATTCCAATTTGGGGCTAATTTTACTCTGTTGTGATGCTAGGCTGTGCAAAAGAAATGGCTTCGGTAAATACCCTTAAGACCTGGAATTCTATTGACTGCAATACTCTTTCAAGGTAATAACTAAAACCAACCAGTGATAATTATGGTAACTATCAGATAGCATACATTTTTTCCCCCTTTAGTCATTGTTGAAAATATGTTGGAGGCCCTGTGTGGATTCTCTTTGTTTACTGGAGCACTGTATGCCATCTGCTTCATTCTGTAGGCACTAGTAAATCTGCTTGTGAACTTTTTCTTGGCCTTTACATTGACACTGGAGAAATATTCAGGAGTTAATGCCCCCTTGTGGACAGTCTCCTGAACAATGATGGAAGGGATTTGAAGAGTAAAATCCCTTGACCCCCCAGATGGAATAAACATGGACAATTATTCTATACACACTCGCAGAAAGTGCAGCACAATTAAATGGCACATGGTAGACACCTGTTTACTGACAACATATCAAAATTGGCTGCTATTTCTTCCCATCTCCCTTCTCTCCTGGTGTTTGCTGAGATCCTCTCTCCAATTGCTTGCACTCAAATTTCTGTGTCATCTTGACCTGAACTCAATGAATGATAATTAGAACCAAGCAAAAAGACATCTACACAGTTTCTGATTTGATATTTTAAAAAATAAAAACATATCAAATAAAAGCTCGTGAGGTTCTTCAGGAGGAAAAATGGGCAGGCTTTAAAAACATTCCTTTCCCATATACTAAAAGCTGAGTTTTTTTAGGAATATAAAATTCTCTGAAACTTTTTTCTTCATGTTATTAATTTTTTTATAAAAATTGTCTTTTTTATCCACGTATCCCCCTGTTCTCCCTCCCTTCCCTCCTCCTACTCCCTCCCAGTCAGCCTTCAGCCTTTCCCCTCCCTATCCTCCATCCCCTCCCCTAAAGGGCAAGAGTCCCAAGATGGGTCAGCTTAGCTTTCACTCCAGGAAAGTCCGATTTCCTCATCCCAAAGTCAAGGCTGGGTTAGGTGTTCCTCTGCAGAGAATGGGCTCCAAGGTGCCAGCCCACACACAGGAACACAGTCTGATCCCAACCCTCAAGACTCCTCATACTGCCCATGCCAATCAACAGTTGCCCACCCTGGGAGTGCCTAGCTCCTTTTCCCAAAGGATTCAGTGGCTGTTCTTGATTCAGTGAGTTCCCCAGAGCTCCAGCCAGCCATCACTATGGGAATTTCCCTCATAATCCCTATCCCCTTGTTCATACAGATTCTCCTCCCTTGCTCTCAGCTGGACCATGAGCTCAGCCCAATGCTCAGCCATGGATCTCTGCCTCCACCTCTGTTCATTGTTGAATATAGGTTCTGTGATGACACTTAGGGTGGTTATTCATTTGTTTATAAGGGAAATCCTGTTTAGGCACCCTCTCCGCTATTGGTTGGAGACCTAGCCAGGGATATTCTGTGAGTTCTTGGAGATTTCCCTAGCACTTGGTCTCTTTCCAACCCCACATTGGCTTCTTCTATCCATCTATTTTTTTCTCCCTCTTTGTTGCTCTTCTCACTCAACCATCTCCTCCTTTCATGATTTGTTCCCAACTCTTCTTGGTAGCAGCCTGTTATGACCCCAATTTGCTAAGGTGATCTTCTCTACTTTCTCTTCTTAGGGGAATATCTGGATGTTTCTCTTAGGTTCCTTTTGATCCCAAACTGTTCAGGGGTTGTGGTTTGCAGCTTGCATATCTTTGCATTTTGTCTGAAATCCACTTATGAGTGAGAACATTCCATGTGTCTCTTTCTGGGCTTGTGATAGGAGGATTCTCCAAATCCATCCATTTGCCTGCAAATTTTGGGATGTCATTTTTTTCTGCTGAGCATCACTCCATTGTGCAGATATACCACTGTTTGTTAATCCATTCTTCAGTTAAGTGGCATCTAGGTTATTTCCAGGTTCTTGCTAGTATCAATAATGCTTCTATGAACATAGTTGAGCGAATGCCTTTGGGTATATGCCCAATAGTGGTATTGCTGGATCCTTGGGGAGATTGATTCCCAGCTTTCTGAGGAACTGCTATACTGCACTCCAGAGTGGCTGTACAATTTTGCACTCCAATCCACAACGGAGGAGTGTTACCCTTGCTCCACATCCTCTCCAGCATAAGCTGTCATCTGTGTTTTTGGTCTTAGCCATTCTGATAGGTGTAAGGTGGTATCTCAGAGTTGTTTTGCTTTGTATTTCCCTGATGGCTAAGGATGTTGAGCACTTCTTTAAATGTCTTTTGACCATTTGTAATTCTGCTGCAAATTCCTTTTTTAGCTCTGAACCCCATTTTTTAATTGGGTTATTTAGGTTTTTGGGCTCTAGTTTCTTGAGTTCTCTATATATTTTAGAGATCAGTCCTCTGTCAGAAGTAAGGTTGGTAAAGATTTTTTCCCCATTCTGTAGGCTGTCATTACAAAACTAGGAATGTTTCAACAAATAAAAATACTTGCATATCTTCTTTATATAATTTTTAACACCCTTCCTAGATCTAAAGTCACTCTGTTAATTTAGAAACATAAAATGCATTATGTATAACTTTGTTGACTCCTAAAAGTGTCATGTTATATTGAGTGATATATGAAGACCTAGAAAATTCTACTGGCAAAAGAATATTGTGAAAGAGAGTCTTCTAGTGACAGGATTAAATAACATTCCACGATTATTCTATAAATTGAGGAAGTCTAGGCTTGTGGTTGGATAGGGTCATTCTCCTACTCCTATCATGCAATTGCTATAAATAGGTGTTCAGTTCTCAAGGAAACATGGAAGTAGATCTCTGTGGCTAAGATACTGGTGTTCTGGGTTGAGCTGAACTAAATTTGTTATATGAGATGCTTGGAAGTGATATCTTTCCGTTGTCCCATTGTGGTGCATTATCAAACCCCAAATGATGGGCCTTGGACTTCCCATGCATCTCAGCACACTTTCAGGTACTTCCTAGATTGATTGTATAAAGACAATGGTGAGTAATGTTCAAACAAGTATATTGAAATGCAGGCGCTGGATTGATGTGAAAATGTCTTTCTGTATGCTATGAATATCAATCTTTAAATAAAGGAGCTGTTTTGGCCCTTGGCAGGCACTGTAGAAAAAGTAGGCAGAGAAATCAGAATAGGTAGGAAAGAAAGGGTGGAGTCAGGGCAGATCAAGCAAGCCACCCAAGGAGCAACATGTAAGGAACACAGGTGAACCACGGGCCACGTGGCAGATAGATTAATAGAAATGGGTTGATGTAAGATGTAAGATCTAGCTAGCAATGTGTATGAGCCATGGGCCAAACAGTATAAAGTTAATATAAGTGTCTGAGTCATTTCTGGGGGCCTGAGCAGCAGCAGCGGGTGGCTGGTGCACAGGTCTGTGGGTCTGGCCCTCTGGCCAACCAGGACCAAGAAATCCCATTGCAACACTGGATAGTCTGTAGAAATTATTCATTGCTTAAAGAAACTAGTTCCTCATACTAAGTAACATACTGTTGTAGAAATAGAACCATATGTATTTGCAAAATCATAGGATGGAGTCCATTGACAAATGGCTAAAGAAACTAGTTTATATATGGTATTTTTATCTTAGTAGTCAGTATTTTTTGAACAGTTGAAGGAAGCAGCCTCTCATATTTGAACAGAGAAGTGTAGGACTCTGACTGAAATAATGTTTTGTAATCAACCTGAAAAAAGAGAGTGGTCAGTATTAAGAAAATTGATTTAGAAGAACACTAGAGTATGACATGATCTTGAACAAGTACCAATACTTTCTCTGGACTATTCAGTTCACCAAATTATTTTCAGAGGTTTTTTTTCCTTTCATGAAGACTTACATTTCTCTCATTACAAAGCATTCTTACAAATCATACATATTGTTTAAAAATTATTTAATGAATCTGTTGCTTTAAAATGCTCTCAAGAACCATTTTCTGGAATCACTGTCAGTCACAGCTGAGAAATTTGACAAAATTCAGTTATTTAGCAAGGGAAAATGTCCAGGGATGGCCTTTTTGTATGTATTAGAGCTATCTTTATGAGTTAAATATAGATAGTAAGATGGTTACTAGAGGGAGTAAGATGATCATATCTATTGTCTCACTTAATTACCTTTTTACTTTTTTGCTCAAGAACAGAGAGAATGTACTATTTCACTTGAAACCTTAAATAACAATGCACATCCCTGAGCTACAGTCTTCATGTTGCATGGTCTTCTTGAAGTTCCAGTGTGTGTCATAAGAAAGTGTTTTCTTACAGTCAATAATAGTTTACTGTTTTAAAAGCACAGTTTTCAAAGCTAACTGGCTATATTCCAGATTTTTAGAGCAAACTAGAATAAACAGTTCCACCTGGCCTCAATACCACTTTTATTTGGGCAATTGGCTGTTCTCCTGGCATGTAGTAGTAAGCTAGCAACAGCTGGTGCTCTCCCACCCATGAGACTTTTCTTCTCAGAAGATAATTACTTCAGAGACTGACAAAGTATTCAGAACTGAGCTGAGAATCATTCAGGACCAAGAATATACCAAGATCTTAGGAGATCACTATTTGAAATAACGATGGAAACACACTAAATAATTTTTTCTTTAATATGCACTTGAAACATTTTCCTCTAAGAGCAAAGAACATGGTTTTAATATACCTTTCTCTTTAAATACTTAATAAAGTGTGTAAACTTATAGAGTGTCATGCTGGGTTTAATGCAGAGATTTTTCTCTTCCTCTGGTTACAACAATTTACAGAAACAAGCAAAGGGAAACATAGTCTGAACATTTACATTTTTATTTTTCCTATGAGATGTTTTTCATTCTATTGTACTCCTTGTATGGAGCACAGACCTAACATTTACAACATCTTCTTTATCTGAGTTAATAGTTATTCCCCCCAGAGCCTTGAACCACCCATAATGTGCATAGACCTTATATGTCACCCTTTCCATATTTTCCATACTATTTTTATAAATGTCTTTTGTATTTATCCAAAATAGTGCCAGAAAGGCTTTAAAATAGCTTTCACAATGCCTTTTACATACTTAAAAATTTTATGCCCTCTATCATGATATCTCTAACTTCCTTATACTTATGGAATGTGAAAAACATGGGATACTACTCCTATATTAGTTTACATTATATAAAACTAATTATCTTGCTATCAGACTCCCTCTGGGAACTTTCAATAACTTTGTGGTAGACAGTGGCTGCAAGGAGAGGAATTCTGCCCATGACTTATTTCATCATGCTTGGAACTTCACTTATCATTTGGGCCTCCAGAAGAGAATCTATCCCCAGCTAATGACTATAGAATTTTGACATGATAAACAAAAACAGTAACAATCCCACTAATTTAGGCCTGGAATACTGCCTCCTGGAATCCATGGGATAGTACATGAATGCTGTTTAAATCAGCAAGTTTGTGGTAACTTGTGATATTGCATGGGAGAATAATGTTCAATGAGTGAACAAAATTACAGAAAAGAGAGAAAATATCTGAATTGTTTTGAGGTCTTGTGTCCTAAGACCTAATACAGCAACTGATATATTTTAGGCAAAATGCTGTTGAATATTTAAATATTATTAAAAACAAATTAAGTTGTATATGACAACATAAAGTATACATGCTATACCAGAAATTATGTCACTCAGTATAATGTTCCTTGTATACATATGTTTTAGGGCTGAACTTTTGGTGTGGAATAAACATTTGCTGTACTCTGATGAGAAAAACTATGTCTCCTACTCTCTGCATTCCCTAATTGCCTGTAATTCTTTATGTAGGGTTGAAACCTCATGGTCTTTCTCCTGTTCACTTAGGCAGTTCTACTGTTGTTTTCTTTATTCAACTCATGTTTGAACAGTCTTATTGGTGAGACTTTTCAGGCATAGCTAGTGACATTACTATAAGTCACAGTCTCACAGTAAATGCCTTATCCTCTGGCTGTTACAATCTTTCTGCTCCTTCTTCCAAAATGTTTCCTGACTTGAATAGGTTATATTTAGGAATATGTATGTATATGTGCATACATATATGCATGTAACAAAAATTATTTGTTGTGGCTTTATCTGTGCACATTTGTATTACACACGTTTTATTAATTTGAGTGTCTCTAAATCTCACCTTTTGTTTTTGATGGCAAACATGGTACCTAAGACATTTGGACATGTGTTTTGGTTGGTTTATTGAGCTGTATTTTTACCTTGAATAATTTTATTTTTCAGTTCTTTCATTTCTCTTACCCCCAAGTCCTTCCAAAATGAAAGGTTATAGTATGAGGTTTCTGGCCCAGACTTTCTGGCCTAACCTCAAAGTCTAGGCCCACAGACCCACAGACCCGCTGACCTGCAGAGACACACAGACACTTTCAGTAGTTTTTGGCTGATCAGCCTCAGACCCAGGCATATCACTTGCTAGCTATCTACCCTTTATCTAACCCATGTCTCTTGTTCAGCCATGCAGCTTGGTACCTTTCTTTAGAGCAGCATAGTTGTCCTCGGCTTCCTTTGGCTTCTCTCTGGTACTCTTCTGGCATTCAGCTCTCAGAGATTTTCTTAGCCTGGTAGCCCCACCCACACTTCCTGCCTGCCTTTGGCCAATCAGATCTTTTTATTAAACCGGTGGGTGGGACAATTATTTACCATGAAACAACACAATACCCCTACAAATGGTATCTCTGAATATGACACAGAAAATAGTTGTTTATAAGGCACTAAGTAATGGAGAAACAACTGAAATAAAAGCTGCTAATGAACTAAATAGGTATATTGAGGAAAAGCCTGTAATTGATATCATAAATATATTAGATGCTTTTCTGATGGGGATATAAACATTTGAGACTGAAGACAAAATAGATGCAATGTCTTTATGGCTATTTTCTTCAGGTTTCCTCCTATAGGTCTATCACTAAATTTTCATAACATTATAGATATTATTTATATTACTCTTTATTTATATTCCCCTTTCTTCCATTAAAGCTATCAACTCAAGTAGATAGGTCTTGGCATTTATTTTTCAATGATTAAATATTCTTTGAGCATTGCCTTCATTGATACTGTATTAGAGGCATATTCTTTATGTCATTTAATTTTATCTTTACAATCATATAAAGTGGGTAACATTATTGTTTACATTTTATAATAAAAAAATTTGTGCTTAAGAAAGCCTATCTTTCTTTCATTTACTTTTGAGATTATAATATAATTATATCATTTCTCTGTCCAAACTCTCCCACATACTCACCTTTCTTGTTCTCTTTTAAATTAATGGCCTTTCCTCCATTCATTGTTATATGCTTATATATATATACATATATATTCATAAACATAACCTGCTCAGTCTATAATTTTACTCATATACATATGTTCATGGGTGACCATGCAGCACTAGACTGCCAATTGCTGTGTTTTTCTCTTGGAAAAACTACTTTTCCAATCTCAGCTTTCCTTAGTTGCCTGTAGTTCTTTGTGTAGTGTTAAGCCCTCATGGTCTTTTCTCTGTCCATTTTGGCAGGTCATTTGTTGATGTTCTTGTTCAATTCATGTTTAGGCAGTTATGTTTATGTGACTCCATGAGTTACACCTCTGATGTCACTAGAAGACAAGTCTCCCAACAAACTCCCTCATCTGGCCTTTACAATCCTTCCTCCTCCTCTTCTGCAATTTCACCTTATTCTTGAGTGTGAGAGTAATTTGTCCACAGTTCTGCATTTTGATTAGTTGTGATTTTCTACAATTATCTCTACCCATCTATTTCAAAAGAAGTTTCCTTGATTCGTTATGAAGACCACACTCATCTGTGGATATGAGGGCAAATGTGTTTCATGAATCTCTAATTAGCATATAATGAAAACCCAGAGCCTGATATTGGGGAAAAGCTGGAATATCAGAGAGAGGAAACAGACCACAGTCAGTTCTCACCCAGCCAACTTCTTAGTCTGAACAGGCTAAGTGCTATCTTCAAGGGTCCTTAACCTGGCTGATCACTTCTACAAAATGAATGAATCTCTATCTTCTGCTTTAAATATCTTCCCAGCCCAGCTGTTTTACTTCCTAGTTCAACTTTGTATCACAATCCTAGAATTAGGATTAAAGATGTGAGCTACTTCTGCTTGGCCATTAGGCCTTGAACTCACAGAAATACAAAAAAGATCTCTGTCTCAAGAGGGTGTGGATCACTTCTCTCTCCCTCTCTCTCTCTCTCTCTCTCTCTCTCTCTCTCTCTCTCTCTCCCTCCCTCCCTCCCTCCTACATGGTTTGACTGTAGCTGATTCTGTTCTCTGATATTCCAAGCTGATTTTAATAAATATACAATATAGCACCACACAAATGTTTAGACTGTTAAGGATTTTAGTAAAATGGTGGTTGTAGCTTTCCCTCCAAGATCCCTATTTTTACTAGCCTTGAGAATTTGGCTAGGCTTCCATTGCTAGGCATGGCTTCTCCTTTATTAAATCTACCTTAAGTCCAATGACAGTGCTGTTGGTTATGTCCAAGAAGGGTTGTGTAAATTACTAGTTCTGCAACCTTATGTTTATGATCCCGTGCTGGTTGATGTTATAGTCCTAGACATCATAGCTGTGTAGGAGTACTTGTTGCTTTCTTCCTTTGGAAACTATTATTGTTACATTCTTGTACTACCAAAGCTAATCCTCAGGGAGGAGACATTTTGGTCAGTTCCAGCTTAGGGGGCCTCTAGGCAAATGCATACTCTTAGTAATTAACATAACTAGTATCTCTTAACTATATATAGCAATATTATAATGAGCAACATAGGTAGCTACGTGGAAGACAGGTCTTTAAACAATGTGTAAATACATGACCAGAATCTAGTGAAGCCTATGATACTAATTATATTTGTATTCGAAGAAGGAGAAAATTTCTGTTAGTGAAACTACAGACTTGGTCTATGTAAAAGTTTGTGATCTCATTTTATAATTCCGTCTAAGGTTAAGAGGTAAAGATTCAGAAGTCTTAGTCATATGGAGTCTCCTAAATGATGACTACTTTGTTATATTTTGTTAATGTTGAGTAATAACCTTAATCATGTCAATGTTCTTTTTCACTGTTAGAAAATGACATTAAAAAGGCATAGGAGTAGTCACAGAGGGAGTGGGTGAAGTGGGGAGGGGAATTCTGAATATTCTTTTCTCTAGGTACTTATGTTGAAGAACATAAATATTCATAAAGATGTCTAACATTAAAACAGATTTAAAAGTGAATTCATTAGGGTTTAAATGTTTGATTCTGCCTATATTCTCATTATTTGAGATTAAGAATGCTTTATTAGGGAGGGGGATAGACATTCCAATAAAGCTTCTCTATTTGTTCTTTTGTTCTGTTGCCTCTTTGAAAATCCTAGAACATCTATTATATTCCTTTCTATCTGCAATTACACAGTGATATATAATATATAAGCAACTTTGTGCTTCTGCAACACAATACCCAATATATGGGTTATGTTGTTAATTTTAGAATTTCAAAAGCAGATATCCAATTCCCAATATATAACAAACTGCCTTAATTGAAGCTGTATTCAAGTATTTTCCCCTGTATTTTACATTCTATTAATTCATTGATAAATATTCATATTTATTGTTACTGCTTTACATTTTACTACACAAGTGAGGGAAATATGGTGTGTAGACAGATTTTGTACAGAAAATGAGATGAAAATATTTTCTCATTTGCATAGCATCATAAAAATTATCATTGCCATCACAACAATAAGACCAAAGGACATGTACAGCTAGAGCTTATATGACGATTAAAAGTTCTATCTAGCTTTATATTAAAAAAAAATCGTGGTTGATCCATGTTGAATATACTCTTAAGGAAAGTTTTTGACTCCATACAGGGTGACATTTGAGGGTGCATGTATAGACATTCTTATTCTCCTTTTTTGCATAATAGATTTTGTCTTTTGACCACCCTGATAGATAGCTAATCAAATCTTGCCCTTGCCAGTCTTCATATGGTTGTCCCCTCACAACTGTGTTTGATCAAAGGCAATCACGTGAAACCATCAGGGAACATTAATGTCCTTCCAATAGGATACACTGATATTAGAATTTTCTTTTCTTTTTACTGAGATTGGTAGGCTGACATGAGGTAAGTCTAGACTTGATGTAAAACATAATAGAACATTTGTAGTTAGATAAAATGAACCAAAGCAAAGAAGATAAGGAGCCTGATAGGTGGAGTAAAAATGGCTGACTAAAATATATTAGCTCTTACAAAGACAGAACTAATCAACATTTTTCTTTTCTTATTTAAGTCTGAGTAGTGACTGTGTTATGTGTAAGCAAATGCATCTTCATGACTCAAATGCAATTGCCTCTTCTAAAACTCAAGTTTGTCTTTCTTGCTTAACTGGAAAGCTTCATGATAATAATGATAAGGGGTATTGCTAGCAAATATTGAATACTTTCAATGTAGTAGCACATAATGTTATTTTACAACATCATGAAGTATATATTACTATGATAAATTATAGAAACCTAAGATCTCACAGTTAAGTTCGTAGTAAGTTTCAGACATGAGTCACATACATTCTGATCTTAGAGTTCATGTACTTTTATTGTAATTATGATATTGAAGCTATATAAAAAATGGAAGCATAGTCTCTTCCCTTTTAAAATAACAGTTACTTCTTAGTTTTCATTGACCTTTTATGGTTTAAATGGAGTGAAATTGTTTTCTCATTACCTCCGAATATTAAAAACTACATATTAATTTGACTTTTATTGTCTTGGGAACTCAAAGCATCATAAATATACATAGAAAGCACTATTTCCCATTATTTATCTCAGAAAATAGTTGAGTATATTATGATGGCTTATAACTTCATATCTCAGGCCATATTTTCAATATCCTGGAGTAAGGATAGGCTATACTTCCTAGATGGGTATGAAATCAATCCAGAAAAAGTAGAAATAAAACATGGAAGAAGGAAGTTGCATAGGCATGTGTATGTGTAATGATGCTTCATAATGAACAAAAAAAAGAGAAAGCAGATTTCTTGGAATTTGTCTTTCTCACAAGGAAAGCCTATGCCCATTGAGTTATGTCTATATCTATACACAAGTTATATGAAGACACTGTATCTACAAAAAGTGCATGGTGGGAAGTATGAAAAAGTTCTATTCTAGGATCTTTCATATCCCATTATATTCCTTCATTACAGTTTCACTTCAAACTGATTAAACTGTCATATACTTTCTAGGTATAATGCTCTGATGTCCAAGAGGGTGTTTTATACTATGTTCTGTGGAGGTGGACTGCATTTTAATTCAGTGTGGGAAAAGTCAGAAACACCAGGCTAATGGGTGGTCATGACAAATCATTCAGAATTCCTGAACCTAAATGATGGGAACACTGGCTTAATGAGAGCTAGTAGGTCATGAAATTGTTAGGAACAAAGAAATCATCTGTGAAACCAGATGACAATGTAAGACTATCCTTAGTATATATACCTGATGATCTTGTTTGAATGGTAATATGCTTATTTAGAATGTACAAAGCCCTGGATTTAATACTCAGTACTATAGAAGAGGTGTGGTGGCATTCATATCCAGTCTAATCCTTATACTCAGGAGGTGAGGGCAGAAGATCAGAAGTTCCAAGACATTCTGAGTTACATATCCAATTATAGGCCAATCAAAAATATATGAGTATATTAATTAAGGTTCCTATTGCTGGGAAGAGATACCATGACCATGGCAACTCTTATAAATGAAACATTTAATTGTGGTGGCAGCTTACAATTCATAGGTTTAGTCCATTATCATCATGGCATGAAGCAAGACAGCGTGCAGGCAAACATGGTGCTAGGGAAGGAGCTGAAAGTTCTTATATCCAGACTCACAGGTAACAGGAAATGGTCTGTCTCACTGGTTGTGGGTAGCTTGAGCATATATGAGACCTCAAAACTTGTTCCCACAGTGACACACTTCCTCCAACAACACCACACCTACTCTGACAAGACCACACCTTCTAATAGTGCCACTTCCTTTGGGGGCAGTTCCTTTCAAAACACTACAATGAGACCATATCAAAAAAAAATGTTCCCAATATTCACAGAAATGTGATGTCATATTTAATAGCCACTTAATAACCACTGTAAAACTTATATATTCAAGTCCCAATATAGCAGACCAAAGACTGTGAAATCCTTAAAATGAGTGCTAGTTCACTTGGCACATGCAATAAGATAAGCAACTCAAATTCCGTCTTGATCATATATTAAAGAATTTTTATTCAGCTCCAACAGATGATTTATCTTTCTGAACATTTACTAAAGCTTAATTTAAGTTGATACAATTGACTGGTATTTTTCATTTTTAATCTGGGGAGCTGCTCCTGTGAATTAGGTCTTCCATCATGGAAACATTAGCTCCTGATTTTTGTAGACAACCACTGTGAATGGTTATTAAAATAGTAGCTTATCTGTCAGTGTGAACTAGATTCATAGCATATACATTTGTATATATATCATGAATATATGTGTGTCACACACACACACACACACACACGCACACACACATATATATAGTTAACATTTGGTTGAAAGTTATGGAACTTGGAATTCTGTACCTCTGGCTTCTCATAAGAAAATCCAGATGGAACTGATAGTTTCACACTGGCTTGGCTCTTTCTTTCTGGAAAGTCAAAAAATTGACTGTTTAAAATAATGAAAGTAGCATCTCCTACACAGTCTCAGAGGTAAAATATGAAATGTGAAACATTTATAAAGGTATAATGTGATCTTGCACATGAAGGAGTTTGAAGTTGATAATCCAGCTGGGAATGTTCTCCTATTGTTTTTATTTTCTTCTTCCTGAGCATTCTTCCAGATAAACTGTTATGGGCAACCTTGATGCTCCCAGAACAGGGATTTAAAATGACTACATAACAGATTGTTCTTAGACTGAATTGTGTATAAAAAATCTTGGGAATTTTAGCTCATAGAAAATAAATGGCACCATTTCAGGGACAAGAATTTTTTTCTATATTCATTTAGAATATTTGTATTTGTCCTATAAATCAAGTTATAGTGAAATTACTCAGAATTATTTTCCAAAAATCATGTTTTTGTGGAATTTTGGTCTATAGTCTTTTTAACAAACAATTCTGTTCTTTGTTTCATACAGTATATTTTTGTCATATTCTCTTCCCTCCCCAACTCCTCCTAGATCCTCCACTACATCCCTGCCCATCCAATTTCATGTCTTTTTTTCTTTCCCAAAACAAATAAGCAAACAGATGAAGTCATGGGGTCCAATTTGAGTTGGCTGACTTGAACCATGGTGCCTGAACATGGGGCTGACCTGGATTGTGACTGATTTAAGTTAATGTCACTCCATTAAAGAAAACTGACTTTCCCTCTCCCAATAGCTATCAATTATGAATAGCTTCTTGACTAGGGGGTGAAACTCGATGTCTAAATCTCCATGCTGGGATTTTGTCTGTTTTGAGTTTGTTCAGGTCTTATTCTTGCTGTCATAGTTACCGTGAGTTCACATGTATAACTGCTATAATGTGTTTCCAAAAATCTGGAGTTTTTTATTTTTGAATCATCCATCACATCTAGCTCATAAATTTTTCTCACTGCTCTTTCATTAGATTCCTGTGTCTTGAGGGGAAAGGTATGATATCAACAACCCATTTAGGGCTGAGCGTTTAAAAGATTTTTTTCTCTGCATGTCGTCCAGTTTGAAACTCTCGGCTCAGACTCTAAGCAGCCCTAAATCATCATGATGGGGGAGATGGCTGACCTGGTCTGTAGTCTTAATGATTTCATCAGAATTTAAGGTATATAGCAAAATGTGTCTTGATGACTATAAAATCATAGTCACTCATGCCAGTTGAAGAAAAGTATGGCTGAGCAGAAATCAAGGGTATTTGTAGAAATATCTGTCATAATATATCTCCATGTCTTCCTTCAAACATCTCTTTTGGGGGGAACATGACTCCATGGCTCAGAGTATTTGTACAGTCACTTCTCTAGTACCACAAAAAGAAAAAATGTAGCTCCCAAATGCCACACTTTATTTTTCTCTAAAAGGTTGTGTTTTAAGTCTTGTTCACAAAAGAGCATTATGTTTCCCTCCTAATATAAACCCTGGCTAAGTGACACAAAATGCTGGGAATTGCTTTGGCCATAACTTATAAGATACAGAGAGGCTAGTGGCCAGGAAACAAATTGGCAGTGAGGGATTTAGCTAATGAAACAACATCCGGAGACTAGTTCTGGGTCAGATCCATTAAAGCTAATTATTCCTATATTACACCTCCCCATCTTCATCTGAAGAATAGTCCCCTTTGCTATGAGGATTCCAGGGCATTTTTCCCAACCTTTTGTTGATGAAAAGTAACATATTCAATAAGGTTAAAAACTTTTTCAGGTTTTGAGCTGCAGCAAGTGGTAAAGTGAGGTTTCAGTAAGTTTTTAATTGCTTTCTGGAAGCACCCAGTTCCCAGAGCATTTTAGACAATTAGAGTTCTGTTATAAGTATTAATGATCATAGGCTTTCTCTGAAAAAGCTTACAGATAAAGTAACCTTTTACTGGTAGATTGTTATCAACTTTAAGAAGCAGTAGAGTGCTAATGTTCAGACACCTAGGAACACTATTTGAAGCTCAAAATCCCACTTTTCAGCCTGAAATTATGGCCAATGCTGCCATTAGTGAAGGAATGATGTTATTACTTTCTAAAAATATGAAAAATGACAGAAAACAAAAGACTGCTTATTTTTGGAACACAAAATAAGGGGAGAAAGACTTACAAATAGTTCTTGCCTCTTTTATGGCATTTTTTACCCTTCCATTTGATATTAACATTCATGAAGAGATCTCTATAATTCTCTAAAGCCCAGGAGCAATATTCTTTCCTATTCAAGCAATTCATCACTTTGAAAGGTGAGCAGATAATAGGAACGTATGTTTCATTTATCGTTCTCTGCCAGTAGACTAAATGACAATCATATTGAAACTCTCTAATATCTCACTTGAAATGTAGTAGTGGGGTTCCTAGGGCATGGTCAGAATATTCCCATTCTAAAATATAGACCACAAAATTGGTAAGGTCCTTCTATCTGTCTTGTTTAAAACCAAAATGAATTTGTAAGTATGATATGGATGTGAGGTAGAAGGTTGGATAAATAGCAGCTTGATTATATAGGAGTGTATATCTATTGAAATTACTACCACCATCAAAGTTGGGAAATCCCAGTCAAGTTTGATCTTGTATTGTTACTGGAAAAACGATCTTTATTACCAAAAATTCTATCTCTAACAAAACTTGAGATATTCACTGCAGATTGGAGAGTGTAATACAAAGTTTCTGGCCCAGACTTTTCAGCCTAACCCCAAGGTTTGGACCTGCTTGCAGCCTTGCTACTACTTAACCCCAAATAATCACACAAAGTCTTATATTAATTACATGCTGGTTGACCTTTGGCTCAGGCATATAACTTCCTAATTCTTAACTCTTAAACTAACCCATGATTCTTACCTTGTTTAGCCACATGACTTGGTAGCTTTTCTCAGAGCAGAATTTCAACTTCTTTCCTTTGTGTCTGCTGGAATCTCTGCCAGTGTATCTTACTGACTCTTCCTCTTCCCAGAGTTTTAGTCTAGTATCCCTGTTCTTACTTCCTGTCTGCCTTCTGACCAATCAGCATTTTATTAAACCAGTAGAAGGGACAAATATTTACACTGTACACAGCAGGAAAGAGTCTGTTTTCATTCAAACATAAAACCAGAGTCTATTGATAAATATATCATGAGAGTATGGAAGTTGTACTATGAGTCATTATGATTAGAATCAATAAATTAAAGTTTTCATTATATTTGGTCTTTTATTTTACTATTTATTTTATTTGTCTCTTTAAAATAAATTTTCATGTATTTTTCTGACTATAATGTCATCTTGTTCTAGAAACTATATTTAATCATGTGGGTTTTTAGAAGAAATCCTAAGCAAGTAAGGAAGTGGATACTCTCTAAGATGGGTCCCATGTGATTCATTTGCAAAGTATTAGAGCCAGCTTTCAAAGTAATTTCTATCTATTTTGTGGGCACTGTGATGCTTTTATTTACTAAACTGTTGCCAGAGGTTATTTATGCTATTTTTACTGGAAAAAGTCACCATACAGGGAAAAAAATTTCTAATACATTTATATTGAAGAACTCACTATAGTAAATTGAACATTGATGATCAGATGAAGAAGACATAGTTCTAATATTTGTAAATCTGGGACACCTTTTTCAATGACTAAAACACACTATAATATCATAAAGAGCCCTCGGAGTATTGACAGTGCAGCCTCTAACTCTGTCTGCAGAGTCTTGGAGGCTTCATAAAATGGGTAACATTTAAAGTTGGCCCTGAAAAGTCAGTAGGAATTTGTGGTGAAATAAGTCTTTGCAATATAATTATACAGTATAAACCTGGGAAAGCTAACTGTATTTATCTGATTCTCAATTTTTAAAGGTAAAATTTGATTAGAAATTACTTGAGCACTTTCAGATGGTAGGGCTAGGGTTATTTCCAAGAAGTATATAAATAACACTCCTAAGGATAGTGGATAAGGACTAGTATATTGTAAAGGTAAAACACTGTGAAGCTTACCATTGACTATCAGGTTAGTAGGATCTGGAATTACCTAGATAGTGTTGTACTAGTTTTTCAGTTGTGATAAACACAATGACTTGGCAAGCAGAGGGATTATTTCATTTTATATTTCCATGTCACAATCTATTATTGTTAGTCAGGGCAGAAACTAAAGCAGGCATCTGGAGGCAGGAACTGAAGCAGGAGACATGGGAAAATGCTGCTTATTAGCTTGCTCCTTAGGCTCATGTTCATCTACCTTCTCTCTAGTCCAGTCTGATGGAGATATTTTCTCAATTGAAGTTTCCTTTTCACTGATGACTATAGGCTACACCAAACTGACAAACAAAAAACCAAAAACAACCACCTCAAAAACTAACCAGCACATCATATATCATGGGTAGTATCCAGATGCATCCTTCTCATGCTTGACAAATCAAACAGTAGAGGACCAGAGACTGGGGTATATTTGGTATGTGTGTACATGCAAATGTGTATTTAGTCCATAGTTGTTATAAAAAAAAAACATTGTTTTGTGTTTCAAATCTTTCTAATGTCATCACTTACAATAAAGAACTGTGCTGTATCAAGTGGCTAAATCCAATGCATTTGGGTCATACCCATTCTGCACTATTCCCATCTACCTCTATGGGGAACCCCTACATCCTTCTCTCAAGTTCATGTACTTTTCCTTTTTTTTTTTAATAATTCACTATAAAATTGAGTGTCTTAAACCATCAGCCATTTTTACTACTCATGAATGTGCATTATTGTGTGTTTTACTAAAGATATCTGGGCTCTGTGGGATGTCTATTTTCATTATCAGATATGTATTTGCTAGGGCAAAATTGAGATTATTTTTATACCTAGTAGATAGGGAGATTAGAAAAGTTGTAATTTTGCCCCACAATTATCTATATTATGGCTATATTTTTCTAATAGGAAACAGGAAATTTCATTACATAAGTCTGATAAGGTAATGAGTGTGATTAAATTTCTCATTAAAAGGAGTTGTAGTTGAGTATGATTTTCTTATGCTTGTAAACAAGAATTTAGGAAGATGAGGGGAAAGATCCTGAGATTTGAGCGAGGATTGGCTACAGACTAAGAAACTCTCATATTTTGGGATGGGGACAAAGCAATAATGTCCTTGTTTATGCAGTCCATCAATAGACTAGATCATTATCTATATTGATTTGCCTTGAGATGGTTCAGGAAGTCCCTTTGGATTAAGCAATCTTTTTGTGAGTTCATTGTTTAACTAATTTTCAACCATCAGTCTTTTAGAGTGTGAACAATGGTATTATGAGAGGTGGTCACTGAATGGTTAAGGGTACATAAGCATGACAAAGATGAAATTCAATATGATTTCATATGTTTTGTGCTTAATGGGCTAAGTCCACCACTAGTATTAGCCTTAGATTAGATATGGTTCTGTAATTCAAATTATAAGGATGGCTAGAACATTTAATGAGACAAATTGCATGGATGAGATTGAGACTTGTAAAGCAAAAGTTTAGGGTGCTGGAGGAAGGTGAAACATTTACACTTGCATTTTTTGAAGAGGGATTGTGTGTGTGTGATGGGATGGGCTTAGTTATTATACAGGAGAAAAGAAACAGCTATTTCTTATACCCTTCTACCAAACTTGTCTGATTGTAATTTAGTTTCATAATTATTTTAAGTTAAGTTAGAATCCTTTTAAAATTTTGCATCTTTTACCTGCTAATAGTGAAATCCATTTATAGTTATTCTGAAGCTTAGAGCAATATTTAAAATAAATATAAGTCTCAATTCAGGATAAAAACTCATCACTCCATCCTATTTATAATAAACTCATTCAAGTAGATCCAGGCACAATAAACAAGTGATGAAAAATCCCTAGGAGGTTTTGGCTCATACATCTTAGCTGATATGCTCTAGAAAACACAAGCAATTCTCAGAAAACCACAGTCTGCTGAAAATAACATAGGGGACTGGATTTCTGAAAGACAACATAGAATATTTTATTGTTTTTGCCTACAAAGCAATGTCAACAGGTTTTGTATAATGAACTCTACATCCAACTCTGCTCTTCTGATTCTATTTCAAACTGATAAAATCTGAGGGAAAGTTGTGTGAATAGGACCAAGGTAGAAGACTGTTACAAAGTAATCCAAAACATGACTACTTAAAAGCTCACTACTGATGGGTTGAAATGACCAGGCACTTTGCATAAAAATCAGGCAGCAGTAAATTGATATGTGAGAAGCAAAAGTAGTACAAAGCATAAGGCTTTGAAATCAGCTAGACCTGTTTAAATTTGGGGTATACTATGATTATCTGTGTGACTTTAAACAAATGATGTAAGCATACCAAGTGTGAGTTACCTCATTAGTAGAATAGAGGAAGGCATGTAACTGTAGTAAGACAGGCCCATAGAGTCAAGAAAAATTGAATTAAACCAGTTTCCAAGTCAAGCACCTAATGCACTTCCTTATGAGCCAACATGGAGTCTCTGCCTGAGGGCCTAGCAACAGGCTCTGTCCAGGGTTCTTGATCATGCAGAGTCTGCCTAGAAAAAGAAGCTGTCAGAACTCCTCTGCCCATCCAAGGAGAGAGAGCCACACAATGTCACAAGAGCATGCCTAGCCAATGAGGAATGGCCTGGGTGCTGGGAGGAGGGCATATATAAGTCTCTCCCCATTGCTGAATGAATGAGTCTGTTTTTCATCTGACTCCCAGCATCTGTGTAGTTGATGCCCATGCCTTCTCACCCCCTCCCCTGAGGGAACTGTTAGGACTCAACAACATCTGGCATCCTGGACAGGGTTCTGATCATATCCCTTTCCTCACATGTGGTGCTGGACAGCACCACCAAGATGGTGTATTTCAGTGAGAAGGCCCCTTGATGTTGTGTGCTTTTGGTCCCTTTAGCAGATAAGCATTAAGATCCCCCTCTCTTTCTTCCTATCTTTCTTTCCTTCTCTGCCCCCCCCCTCCCCCCTCTCTCATTGTCTGTCTTATTTATATGCCCATCCAGTTAGGAAGGCACATTTTTTTAGTTCACCCAGCATGTCCACATAAGAGATGACCCCCTCCCTAAGGAGGTGGAATCAAGGCTCAGCTCTCAAATGCCATTCCTTGCCTGAAGACACCATGTAGGCATATCACCATAACCTAAAAGACAATGGAAGTTCCCTAGTAATCACAGACATAATGTTTTGACAATTTTCCACCCCTGTCTTCTCTCTGATTGTAGCTTTCCTGCTGTCTCCCTCTAAAAAAATGGTAATCTCTTTATCACCTCTACCTCTTCCATGTCTGATCTCTGTATGGCCTCTGATGATGAGAAGGAAGATACTTTTGCCTCTACCAACTCTGTCAAGGATAACACAGCTGTCATTAAGATTGCATGTGCTGCAGCCCCCTCTGCTCCACCTCCAGTGAATACTATGACACTGCCTTGGTATTCTTGGGGTGATCACCCTGGTAACTGCCTGTCTCGGGAAGTGGCTGCATATCACAACCCTCACAGTTGATGCCACTGTCACTTTGTACACCCACAGAAACCTTCCCAGTCAATTTGGGCCCAAATGGTGGTGTTCAGCTCTGGTTTCCCACTCCTATATTTGAACTCTCCCTCATCTGGAAGGCAGTGTATGAGTCAGATACATATTCACCTTACTATGAACAGGTACCCACTCAATGGGCAGTATGTGATTAAAGGTGTGGGTCACCACTCAATTACCACTAGTAATGGGATTAAAGGTTGTCTGTCACCACTCTCTGGTCTTCATAGCTTGACTGTTGGTGATTAACAAACTTACTTGATTAGAATAGTTTGCTCACAGCTGTGCTGGAGCTGGCCATCTTTTTAAATTGGAAATTGGCCTATGACAATTAGACAGAATCCAGACCTGAATAAATATCTTACTTAATATCCTGGTGACATATGATATGCTCACATGGTATGAGAAATATGCCCATCCTTTACACCAGGCATAGACTGACTCTCAAGCCTATTAACAACAGGATTCTGATCTGCATTCAAGGTTGTTAAAGCTTACTCCATGAGACCCCTCTGATCATTTCTGCAACCTTATTCAGAACCCAAGAGATCTCTTCACTGATTTTTTTCTTCCCAGTGTTAATGAGGTAGTGTAACACAGAATAGACACAGGCCCCACCAGAGAAGTGTTAGTAAAAGAATTGATTTGGGAAGGGCTTAATGCCTCAACCTACAATTCATTCAAAGTGGTCTGTAATGAGAACATTCACAAATGGGTACTGGCCACCAGAGATCTTTACCCCAGCACTAGTCCCATCTGTGATTTTACAACTTCCTTAGATGCTCTCCGTGCAGACAGGCACTTAGGTGGACAGAACTTTGCAAGGATGTGGCAAACCAGGCCATCTGTGGTATGACTGCCCCTGAGCAAAACCTAGGACCTGATGCCCCAGATGCAATTGGGTAAAGCCTGCAGAGACACTCGACCCTATAAACTCCAGGCAGAGCACTCTTTAGCCCAGTCACAAAGATGATACTCTAGTAATCCAAAAATCTATTGGACAGTGCTCATTTTCCACACTCCCTTGTGGTGATATATTGTATATTTAACAAAATCAGGCTGGAATGTCAGAAAACAGAATCACCCACAGTCAAGCTATGAAGATCAGAGAGTGGTGACGGACAACTTTTAATCCCATTACTAGGGGTAATTGAGTGGTGACCGACACCTTTAATCACATCACTCAGGAGATAGAGATCTTTCTGTATTTCTGTGAGTTTAAGGCTTAACAACCAACTAGTGGCTTGTACCTTTAATCCTAACTCTAGGATTGTGATCAGAGTTTACCTGGAAGTGAAAAAAGTAGGCAGGGAAGATTTTTAAGTCAGGAGGAGGCAGACATTTAGGCATTCTGTAGGAGTGACAAGCCAGGTGGAGGACTCTTGAAGATAGCATTTACCCTGTTCAGCCTGAGAAGTTGGCTGAGTGAGAATTGACTGTGGTCTATTTTCTTTCTCTGATATTCCAGCTTTTTTCCAATATCTGGCTCTGAGTTTTCATTATATAATAAGTAGAATTCATGCAGTATTTGACACTCAGATTTTGGGGCATAAATTTACAAAAATAAAAAAAGTCACTTGCTAGCCAAAGATACATGTGGTTGGAGTAACTACCACCTGGCTAAGCTTTCTGTTCAGAGTTAGCCTCTAGGCTTTGACATAGATGTCCACACTTGCTTCTTCGCTACTTTCATCTGGGTAAGGTTTTCAGCAGTGGCCTCTCTCTTTCCTAGTAGGTTGTATATCTTTTTTTCTCTTTTGGACGCCCATCTTTGATTGCTACCACCCAGTTCACAGTCACTTGAATTGTCATTGACAAATTTGCTAAGTAAATTGGGTTTTCATATAAAGGGGATTTTTTTAAGGTGGAGAAAGAACTTTTTCCCACAGTAAAAATGGGAAAGAGTAGCATAATGGAATTTGGCTGGTCTTTCTTTGGTATTACTCTGGATGATTTGAAACTGGAACCAGTAAAGAAAAAGATAAATAATGTTGATGTGATTATCATTATAATATATGTTATAAATATTATTTATTTGATTATTTCTGTTAATGTGAATGTCAGGAACTCTTAGAACAGCCTGTTAAGAGAGAACATAAAGCTATTCAGACCCAGACAGAAGAATTTAAAAGAACCAATCTCAACATTGTCTTATAAGATTACACGAAAACAGGCTAAGGCTTTCAAACAGCCAATATTATTATATCCAGTAACTTTAAGGAAATCACAAGGTTATAAAAATTGTTTAGATGTTAGTTGGAATTTAGTACAAATGTTAGAATTAAGGAGAGTTGAGGAAGCAATCCTCACTTATAATACACACTCACCATTTGTGAAACCAATGTTAAACTCCTGATCATCATATAACTGAATTATTCCTAAAGACTTGTTAGATATGGCTACTGCTGTTCTGGAGGCCAGTCTGCTTTTACAGTGGAAGACATGATTGAAGGATGAGGCTAAAATAAAGAACAAATAAGCAGAGATAGGAACATTTGCCAAATGGGAGCCTTGTATGCATGGGATAGAATCAAAGGACTAGGAAAGAAAACCAAATCCTTTACAAAAGTAATTCAAGGGCCAAAAGTAAAGTTTATAGACTTTTTTCAGAGATTAACTGTAGCATTAAACAAAATGGTACCAGATTCAGAAGCTAACACATAATAATTAAATCTCTGGCTTTTGAAAATACTAACTCACAATGTAAAAGAATAATTAGGCCATTAAAAGCAAGGTCAGAACCCATGGGAGATTGGATTAATAACATAATTAATTTAGAACCTTATAACTATGATGATAACTAGGTAGGAGAAGTTATTTCTATATGGTTAAGAAAAATCAAAATATTAAATGTTACAATTATGTAAGGCAAGGTCACACTAAAAAGACTGTAAATCAGGCATTCCCAGAAACAATGTCTTTGTTAGGAATAATCTTGAGAGAGAGAATGACCCTCCCTTCTAGAGTATACAGAAGGTATAGCAAAGTGATTGCACTAATGAGTAAGGTCAACAAGGGACAAACAAGATAACTTTTTTCCTTCAGGAAGTATCCTGAGGGGAATTTCAACTCCCCATCATATCCAGTTCAGTCTTACTCTGACATCCCAGAACAATTAAAGAAACTAAAGCCTATTTAAAAAACAAAAACCCTATACTGCTCTGGATATTAGAAGAGAGAACAAAAATTCATGGAAAATCATGAAGCAGATATTTTGGCAAATTTGTATAAATTAACAAAGGCCAAATTTAAAAATACAAATAAAAATGTTGTCATTGAAGGTTTGGAAGACACAGGGGCAGATGTAACAATAA
Organism: Phyllotis vaccarum; assembly: GCA_033318265.1. Taxonomy (NCBI): domain Eukaryota; kingdom Metazoa; phylum Chordata; class Mammalia; order Rodentia; family Cricetidae; genus Phyllotis; species Phyllotis vaccarum. Next base: position 90,106,591 of record JARWLC010000013.1, on the reverse strand, counting down.
TTTCACCAGAATCTTGGCATCCAAATCGGTCCCTTAAGGAGATAAATGTTTAGTTTTGGGGAATTAGGACATCATCCCAGGTAAAACAGAGTTCAAGATAGCATGAATGTATAGGGCCAGAAGGACAGTGAAGAAAATTAAAGCCATATATGGCTAACATTGCTATGAATTAATAGGGATGAGACTAACTGCAACACTGGAATACTCAGATTGACATTCCTCCAATCTCAGAAACAAACCACATGCTAGCATACTTTTCTGGGAAAAATATTAGAAAGTATTATGAAAAACAGTCACCAACCATTTGGGTTGTACAAAAACAAGCCACTACAGATAATGATCCTTCAAAGGCACCTACAGTCATACCTTTAAAATGATTAACAAATAAGTTTATATGGGTTCAACAATGGCTTTTAACAAAAGGGAAATTTCAGACCTTAGAACAGTTGGTGCATGAGCAGTTAAATGCTCAGCATATTTAAGATTCAACCAGCCCTTAGAATTCTTCTGTATTTTTTTATCAAAAAGAAATCTGGAAAATGGATAATGGTAACAGATCTAAAAGCAGTAAACAAGGTGATTCAGCCAATGGGCTACCTACAATCTGGAATTACTTTGCCTTTCCTGTTGTTACCTAAAGAATGGCCTATTGTAGTTATTGAATTAAAAGCCTGTTTTGTTTTGTTTTGTTTTGTTTTTTAAAAAAAAAAAATCTAAAAGAACAAGACAAAGAAAAATTTGCCTTTACAATGCCCAGTTATAATAATTCTTGTCCTGCAAAGAGATATCAATGAAGAGTTCTCCTAAAGGGAATGTTAAATAGTCCTACTTTGTGCCAATATTTTCTACAGCAGTGATTAGAAGTGATATGTAACCAATTCCCACAGTCTAACATTTACCATTACATGGATGATATCTTGTTGGATGACTCAAATATAGATACATTAGAAAGAATGTTTGAAGAAATAAAACAAATGTCTGCTTGTTGATTACAAATTGCTCCTAAAAATACAAAGAGAAGATTTCACTAATTATTTGGGATACAAATAGGTCAACAAAGAATTAAACCACAAAAGGTGTAAATCAGGAGAGATTGATTGCAGATACTTAATGATTTCCAAAGATTTCTAGGAGACATTTCCAATTTATAGACCACTATTGGGATAAAAATAATGAATGGGATAATTTGTTCAAAACCTTAAATAGTGACAAGGACTTAAATAGTCCAAAATAATTGTCAAATGATGCAGAGAGAGAATTGGCTTTGGTGGAAAAAATTACTTGGTGCACATGTAGATTATATGCATCTAGATCTTAATTACATTCTGGTTATTTTACCCCCTAAGCATTCTCCTACAGGAATTTAACATAAAGAGAAAATATTATATTGGAATGGATATTTCTACAACATAAACCAAGAAAGAAGGATTTCTGATTTAATTTTTAAAGGAAAATTAGGACTATCAATTGACAGGAATAAACCTGGCAGAAATTGTTGTAGCTTTAACTAATTAAGAAACTGACCAATTATGGGCAGAAAGTGAACATTGTCAAAGAGCGTACAGTAAATTTTTTGGGAGAGGTTAACAACAAATATCCTCAAAGCAAAAGAATTGAATTTATAAAGGGAACAAATTGGTTTTGTTTCTCATACTGTATGGGATACACCAATTTCTGGAGCCTTTACATTTTATACTGATGCAAAAAAATCAGGAAAAACAGGTTACAAATCAAAAGATGTAAGAAAAGTGACTCAAAGTCCTCATTATTCTGTTCAAAAGTCAGAATTATATGATATGATGCTATTAATAGATTTTACAGAACCGCAATACAGTCACTGACTCTCAGTATGCAGAAAGAGTTGTTTTTGATATTGAAATGGCTGATTTTATTAATGATGAATCAGAACTAACTTCATTATTTATTCTGTTAAAAGAAACAATTCAACTTAACACACCTCTGATTGCATATGGGTCTGCCAGCCCCTCTAGCACAAGGTAATGATGAAATTAACAAATTATTAATAGGAAATGTGCTAGAGGCCACAGACTTTCATAAAAACATCACATCAATATCAAAGGATTAAAAAAGATTTCTCTATTACTTGGCAACATGACAAATTGTAAGAAGTTGTCCCACTTATTCCTTCTACAACCAAACTCCATTGCCAGCAAGAAGTAATCCTAAAGGCATACATAGAAGTGAAATCTGGCAGATGGATGTATTTCATTTTACAGAATTTGGGAAATTAAGATATGTCCATCATACAATAGATACGTTTTCAGGATTTCAATGGGCAACTGCTTTGAGTTTAGAAAAAGGCTGATTCTGTAATCACACATTTGCTAGAAGTTGTGGCCATCATGGGAATACCTGTACAAACTAAGACTGACAATGCTCCAGCATATGTCTCTAGTAAAATGAAACATTTTTTTGCTTATTATAATATAAAGCATATTACAGGAATACTACATAATCCTACAGGGCAAGCAGTCACAGAGAGATCAAATTGAACTCTAAAGACTATGATAAATAAAGAAGAATAACAAAGACCCCTAGAGATAGACTACATAATGCTTTATTAATTTTGGATTTTCTCAGTGTTAATGAGAAAGGAGCAACAGCTGCTGAAAGGCATTGGACTATAGAAAAACAGTTGAACTAAATCAGCCTTTCTGCTTCAAAGATGTACTAACCTCTGAATAGGAGCCAGGATATATGTTACGTTGGGGAAGGGATTTTGCTTTTGTTTCTGTGGATTGTAGTGGGATTCAGGTGTTAGCTGTCAAAGCTTGGAGGTGTGCCTCTAAAGTACCAGGAGCCTGAATGGGGTGTGGCCAGACCCCATTGAGATACTAACAAGACACTGAGCCCCTCCCTGTTTTGTTCCTGTGTTCCCGGAGAGCGGATTTTCAGCCTGTTGTGAGACAGTTCCTATTGCCAAGAATTGTCTTAATGTTCAATTTGTATTGTGAGAGTGGTCATATATCCCTCAATAAGTGTTAATCCTTTATATGATATATTGCTAGTGAATTTTCCATGATAATGGATACCATCAAAATTAATAAAGAGTCCATTTGAATTGGAGAAACTTCATGATAATGAGAAATGATGCTCGTCCACCCATATTCCTTAAGTTGTAAGAAAAACTCAAGGGTCCAAGCAGGTTTTTGCTTTTGTCTTTACAGAAAAGTAGAAATACCCAACTTCAAGAGGTCAATAGACCATGGACATCTATAAGTCTAAGGCAGAAGGGAAGGCTATCCAGAAAAATTTTGCAATCAAAGGAATATTGGACCTATTGGTACCAACCAATATACTCTACAGGGTAAAAATCACACTGATTAACATCTATTTCTCTTTATTTGTAAGAAAAGTTTTAAGTCCCAGTTCAATTATAAATTAAAGCTGGCTTTGGAGTTGGAATGTGACTCTCTTCTTCTATAAACAAGTATACTTGTTAAAGGAAAATACAAAATCTCTGTATCATATCAGAAGAGCCACCTTATATGGGACAGAAGAATAAATGAAAATAAAGGGCTATTCTATTGCTATTTTGTATCTTATGCTATATTAATGGGTTTATCAAAATTTATAAGATTATATATATTAAACTTTCTGTCATGATATTGATGTTCATATTGAATACTAATTAATTCTAGAATAAAGGCTTTATCTAGCTTCTTGTACATTGTATTAGGTTTTGGACTCTTGCCAGTTTTCTGAAATGAACCCTGACAATGCCTAATTGTAATGTTTGAAGTCTCTAAAAGGAAGATGGGGCCCTACAACAATGATTTCACATGGACTATGACAAAGCCACTAGGCTGACAAACACAGGACAATTTTGAGATGGCTAGCTAAAATGATCCATCTTTGCAGACTACTCTAGGCAGGACTTGAGACAAGCTCTGAACTTGTACATTATGCAGAGACTGGACAACACATGATATAGCTACTTATTTTAGGACTTGACAACTAGTTTTTCTTTCAGAATCCCCTAAAGATATTGTTGCCTTGTTGCCCCCAGACAGCAAAAAGTAAATTTGAAAACACAATGCATTTCCATGTGGTGGGTGGTTTTTGGTCTTTAAATGAGTTATAGCGGTCTGGAGAGATGGCTCATAGATGTTAAGAGCACTCGCTGCTCTTCCAGAGGTCCTGAGTTTAATTCCCAGCAACCACATGGTGGCTCAGAACTGTCCATAATGAGATCTCGTGCCCTCTTCTGGCCTGCAGGCATATATGAAGACAGAACAGTATATGCATAATAAGTCTTTAAAAATGGGTTATGGGTCATTGCCATTGTTTAGAGTAATTGGTTATAAATTATTATGGTTATGGTTAGAAAAATAGTTGAACAGGGGAAATTAGATTCAGGGTTCTTCTTTGAAAAAAAGAAAGAAATAAGAAATAAGGGGATACAGATTCAGTAGGATATAATGGGATATTATTAAATCTACTTTTAAAAATCAATTAATAGTTTTAAATATTTAACATTGGATTATATTTTTGTATATTATATATACAAAGTATGTATAAGTTTAAGATTCATTTTGTTATAGTATTGTATTTCTATGCTTGTTCAAGATATTGTTCCTATATAGTTCATGTAATAATGTAATACAAATTGCTAGTTCTTAAAAGTTATTGTTACCAACTAAGATATAAAAATGCAAATTAATAGTCAGACATTACAGTCAAACTTAAAGTCATATTAGATATGCTACAAGGTCAAACAGATATAATTTATATGGACAGGTCTTCAAACACTTCAGGGATCTACAGAATATGGCACTGAATATATTTTAATAACATAGGTTCTTATTATTTTTATGACAATGAGGTGCTTGCTCCTAGCAGAACCAATATACTTTAGAGAAGATGATGGGCATCAAGTAAACTCCATATTGAATTGATCTTCTTTGTGACAAATGTTAGCCTCTGGGCAAGCAAGTATCCTTACCTTGACTGCTGACAGTATAATATCCTAAATGGACAAGCAGGTCACACACACACACACACACACACACACACACACACACACACACACACAACTGCTGAACTGTGCCAGAACAAAGTAGAATGGTCTTTGAGAATATCCTACATCACATAGAAGTCTGTCAGATATACTAGGGCTGTAGACTGAAGATGGATGCTTTAACACTAAAGAAAAACCTTGGTTGTCTGTCCAGGAAGCCAGCTTATTTATTTTTTACATTTTTGGAAGTTGCTTGTACATCCTGTTTACTTAGTTATTATTATTTCCATCTTGTAACTCTGAGGAAGTTAAAGATGTGATAGTTATAATTTTCTAGTAACAGTTTTAGGAAAAATACTTAGAGGTTAATGTATGTAAGTTTGAGAGACATATAAAGATAGATTTCAGTTAGTAATACAGGTTAGATAGAAAGTGAATTAGGTACAATTCTTTGGACTCACCAAAATAGGATAAAAAATGAAATAGTTTCTTTGAATTTGTCAATTGTTAATTGATTGGACATTACTATTGTAATTATTGCTTACATATTGTATACAACCTTTTTTTTTTATTTTGACACAAAAGGATATATATGGTGATATATTGCATATTTAGTAAAATCACCCTGACATATCAGAGAACAAAATCTCCACAGTCAAGCCATGAAGGTCAGAGAGTTGGTAACTCATGCCTTTAATCCTATCACTTAGGAGACAGAGATCTTTCTGTATTTCTGTGAGTTCAAGGCTTAACAACCAAACAGTAGTAGCTCACACCTATAATCCTAACTCTAGGATTATGATTCAGTCAGAGTTGAACCCAAAAGTGAAACAACTGTGTGGAGAAAATATTTAAGTGGGAGCAGGCAGAGATTCAGGCATTCTATAGGATTGACCAGCCAGGCAGAGGACTCTTGAAGATAGTATTTACCCTGTTCAGCTGGAGAAGTTGGCTGAGTGAGAACTGACTGTGTCCTGTTTCCTCGCTCTGATATTATAGTTTTTTTTCCCCACTATCTGGCTCTGGGTTTTCATTATATACTAACTAAAATTTGTGCAATACTCTCCAATGCTGACAATTTGTCTTCATGAACAAGTGTCCAAGTCTTGATGGACACTAGAACAGGCACCTGTTACAGTATGGTTTTTTGGTTCTGGGCAGCCAGAGGCCTAGACCTACAGACCTGCCATTCCAGACCCCTTAGCCACCTGCCACTGCTGCTCAGGCCCACAGAAATGACTCAGACACTTACATTAACTTCATGCTGTTGGCTCAGGCACATTGCTAGCTTGCTCTTACATCTTAACTCAACCCATTTTCATTAATCTTTCTTGCCTTGTGGCGCATGGCTCACCTGTGTTCCTTACATGTTGCTCCTTTGGGCTTTGGGCTCAGTCTGTCTAACTCCACTCTGCTCCTCCTACCTATTCTGATTCCTCCTCCTACTTTTTCTATGGTGCCTGTCATAGGCCAAATCAGCTCATTTATTTAAAGATTGCTATTTACAGCATACAGAAAGGCATTCCCACATCACCTTTCCCCTTCTGTCTTATCAAAAAGGAAGGTTTCAATTTTAACATAGCAAATTTACAAATAACAAAATAGCTATCAAGCAACAATTACAGTTATAATATCTAGTCTATTTGTATTCAGCAAAATTAAAGAAAATACTCTATCATCTACCTTATCCTTATGAATCTAAAGTTTCATATCCAATATACCTTTCAAATGACTAAGGAAAACTATACCTATAACTATCTAATCTTCAACTACATCAAAGACCACAGAAGGATATATTTACCCAAGTAAACAGAAAATGCAAGCAACTTCCAAAACATAGAAATGACCGAGATGATACCTATCTCCCTGGACAGTCACCCAAAGTTCCTTTATAAAGTTGAGACACCCATATTCAGCCTACAGGCCCAGAGTCTCTTCTCATTTTGGTGAAGCAGGAAATCTGCTGTATGAGGTTACTGTTCCAGACTTTTGGGCCTAACCTCAAGGTTTAGGCCCGCAGACCCACAGACCCACAGAGACATACAGATGCTTACTGTACTTTTAGGCTGATCAGCCTAAGGCCCAGGCATACAACTTGTTAAATCTTTACACTTAATCTAACCCATCACTCCTAACCTGTTCACCCATGGGGCTCGGTACATTTTCTCACAGCAGCATGGTTGTCCTCTGCTTCTTCCAGCTTCTCTCTGGCATTCTGCTCTGTGCTTCTTGTTCTCAGAGTTTTCTTAGTCTGGTAGACTCGCCCACACTTCCTGTCTGCCTTTGGCCAATCAGCACTTTTTATTAAACCAGTGGGTGGGACAATTATTTTCAATGTAACAACATAATCTCCCACATATCCCCTTTTCTCTTTTTAAAACAAAAATTACTCTACATCTAATATTCTTTTCCCCCCCTTATCCATAGCAACTTATAAACAAACAACACTGTAAATAAACACGAACATCCATAATCCATGTTTTGGGAATGGGGGCATTGTTCTCTAGGCAACTTCCTGCTGAATGGGGGCATTGGCAATCTCATGGGAATCCAAAGAAAAATGAAGGATTATATACAAGTCTTTAGTGGAGTCCTCTGTAAGGCTGGGTCATCTCAGCCAGTCTCCTTGAAACTGTTCTGGATACAGAGCTCCAGAAACTTCAACAGAGGTGCTTTGAAATGCTGAACCATCTGGGCCATCCATTTCCATTGGAGATTTTTCAGGGGGTCTTCCTCTATCAAACTTTATGTTCTTTATCCAGGAATAAATCCACAGCCTCTCATTTTTCTGTGGAAATAAAAAGAAAGCCCCTTGTCCAAAGTAGCATATCTTTGCATTTCAATTTTAATGTGAACTCATTTACAAAATATATAGATTGAATTAATCCAACAGCATTTATAATCAACTGTTTTTTAGCAGCTTTTATTAAGTCATTTTCAGTCAAGAAGCTTAAAGATAAGACAATAATATACAATATCCAGATATTCTTTGTATTTTTCATCTTCACATGGCTTATTTTTTATTTATTTATTTATTTATTTTACTCAATTTCTTTTTTAAGAGCTTTCTCTACCTTTTTTTTCCTTTCTCTAAGCCTATATATATATATATATACAATATATATATATATACAATATATATATATACTATATATATATATATATATATATATATATATATACAACATACTCTAAACCACTTAGACTTCTTTTTTAAAAAAAAACTGTCTTTACTGTATATTTATTTCTTATCTTTTTCTGTCTCTGACCACACCTTTTCTTGGCTAGGGTGATTAACTCCACCCAGAGTCTTGTATATCTTTCTGTTTCTGAACACACCTTTAATCTGCCAGAATTCAAGGTTGGTAGGATGGGTGGATGGCTCCACCCAGCTCCTAGTCTAATTTCATAGAATTTATCTTTTTAACCCAGGTTCTCTGGGGAATTTAGGGTCCATATAATTACCAAGTAAAGCTTTGCCATCTGCTGCTCATTAACTCCATTTAAGTATTAGGCAGCAGGGCTTCTTAAAAAACCACATGTGTTTTGCCTCTAACGCTGAATCAGGAAGCCTCTTTTAAAGCCAAGCCTCATTTTGCCTCCGACAAACAGAGGTGATGCAAGAAAACACAGCCTCTAGAAAGCCATCTTTGATTCTGTTCCCTTTTTGTCCTTATAAACAGAAACCTTAAATACATCATTTACAATGTTTTGCTTAAACCTAGGCTCCTGTGAGACTTAAGGAACAAGCTGTTTTACACCTTAAGCTGCACTCGCAAAGCCAGCCAATGTAGCTCAAGCCCATGTGCCTCAACAGGACATCTCTGTACCACGGCTCAGCTCATGTGGGAGACACAATTCTGAGGCTGTGTGGGCTCTAGACTATTTTTAAGCTTTCTATGACTTTATGTGGGTATATTTTACCAATGTTGGGCTGCCATTTGTAGTATGAGGTTTCTGTTCTGGACTTTTGGGCCTAACCTCAAGGTTTAGGCCTGCAGACACACAGACCCACAGAGACATACAGATGCTTACAATACTTTTAGGCTGATCGGCCTAAGGCCCAGGCATACAACTTGCTAACCCTTTACCCTTAATCTAACCCATCACTCTTATCCTGTTCAGCCATGAGGCTTGGTATCTTTTCTTAGAGCAACATAGTTGTCCTCTGCATTTTCTGGCTTCTCTCTGGCATTCTGCTCTGTGCTTCCTGTTCTCAAAGTTTTCTTAGTCTGGTAGCCCTGCCTACACTTCCTGCCTGCCTTTGGCCAATCAGTGCTTTTATTAAACCAGTGGTTGGGACAATTATTTACAATGTAACAACATAATCTCCCACAGAAATCTGCTCTGCCCATTCATCAGTCACTTCTCCTTGAGTCCTGAAGAATGTATGACAGTTTTCTCAGAAAAGCAGGAACCTGAATGACCATCTTGGCTTGTTTTGCCAAAGTTCAAAGGTCACCTTCCTATGGAACCCGCATGTCCAGTTTAAACAGCATATTGTCAAGCAGTCAATATAACAACAGGTTCATGTCCAGTGGGTAACTGATGCCACAAAGAAACTAATCTCTATATGGAGTTTCTTCGATGCCATTTTTCTCTTGAAGTAAATTGGTGCTGCCAGGAGCATATCTGTCTCACTATTCAGAAAAGTCTAAGTTCATAAAACATTTTAAGTGCCATATTCTGTAGGTCTTAGAAGTGTTTGAAGATTACCTACCTAATTGAAATATATCTTTGTATACCTAAAAATCTAAGTAACATGCATTTCTTAATTATACATTACAATTTTAAATCAGTTATATAAACATCATATCTTAAACAAGAGTAGAAAAATACATACAGCATAAGAGAATTGACCTTAAATTTGTATCAATAAACCAAAATCCATGGCAATATAAAAAATTTTGAGATTAACAGCTGATTTCCTGATTTAAGTAAACTCAATACTCTATTTTTTTAAAATCACTCATATACCATATCCCCCTTTTCTTCTAGGAAAGAGATTATCTATGACCATTAACTATAATGAAAACAAACATTTATAAGCATTATTTTGGGAATCTGGGTGTAGTTTTCCATTACTCCTTCCTGCTGATTAAGGGTCTTTGAAAATCTCATGGGTTCTTGAGACTGAATCATAGTCTGTAGCCCTGAAGCTGTTATGGCCATCTCTTTCCATCTGAGGTTTTTTTCAGGAGGTCTTGGTTGATGAAACCATATTTGCCTGGAAGCAATCTACAGGTTCTCATCTTCTGTGGAAACAAAAGCAGAACTCTTCCAAAGCAATAAATCCTTAGACACAAATTTTAAAATCAAAATACCTTTAAAATATATATCCATTGTCTTTCTGCAGTTAGCTCATTAACAGTTAAAAAATTAAAAGAAAACACAATAACAACCAAAATCTAGATTTTGTGTCTATTTTCCATCTTTATATGGCTTATTATATTTTTATTACTCTATTTTTCTTTTTAAAGACTTTATCCTTTTTCCTTTTTCTCTGAAGCCTATGTACCTTTTACACACATTGTAACCCTTTTACAGGTTTTTTTTTCATCTGAATCTGTTTTATTGTGAATCTTTACTCATTTTCCAACTAGAAGAGCTTTAAAAATACTCGTACTCTCTTAAAGAGCCACATAGTTTTTGCAGAAGAAGCTGAATCAATAAGTTCTCTTAAAGGGACCACGTCTCTGTTTGTGGCCAGCAAACAGAGCAGACCCAAGAAAATGCTGCTACTAAGTAACTGTCTTTGTTTCCTTTTTGTTCAAAATAAATAGAAACCTTAATAAATCACATGCTACAGAGTTTTCTGTTACACTTCAGGAACTGGCCTGGTTGCAGCTTACACTCCCTGCTGCCAGTTTGTTGGTGCCATTTTGAATGTGACCCGGATGCCACGCTTTCTTTGTACAATGACCCACTTCAGATACACAATTTGGAAGCTACTTTGGCTCAGTTTCTGTGAACTAGAACCCTTTTTAAACTTTCTCAGGTATTTAGTGGATATTCGGCCCACACAGGGATGCCATCTGTTACAACATGGTTTCTCGGTCCTGGGCTGCCAGAGGCCCAGACCCACAGACCTGCTGCCAGACCCCTTAGCCACCCACCACTGCTGCTCAGGCCCCCAGAAATGACTCAGACATTTATATTAACTTCATGCTGTTTGGCCTATGGCTCAGGCACATTGTTAGCTAGCTCTTACATCTTAACTCAACCCATATCCATTAATCTTTCCTGCCACGTGGCCTGTGACTTTTTTGTTTTGTTTTGTTTTTTGGAGGTGATGTGGGAATGCCTTTTTGTATGCTGTGAATAGCAATCTTTAAATAAAGGAGCTGTTTTGGCCTATGACAGGCACCACAGAAAAAGTAGGAGGAGGAATCAGAATAGGTAGGAGGAACAGGGTGGAGTCAGGCAGACTGAGCCCAAAGCCCAAAGGAGCAACATGTAAGGAACACAGGTAAGCCACAGGCCACGTGGCAGACAGATTAATAGAAATGGGTTGAGTTAAGATGTATGAGCTAGCTAGCAATGTGCCTGAGCCATAGACCAAACAGCATGAAGTTAACATAAGCATCTGAGTCATTTCTGTGGGCCTGAGCAACAGCGGTGGGTGACTGAGGGGCCTGTGGGTCAGGTCTGTTGGTCAGGACCTCTGGCCACTCAAGACCAAGGAATCTCATTACAACAGGCACCAGCATTTTAACTTAGCCTGAGGCACTTTGCTTCCATAGTTGGAAGTTTAAAACCAGCTTCCCCCATCAGCGGTATGGGAGGCCAACAAGATTCTAAGATGACCACTTGTCCTGTCCATTGGAAGGAGCTTGATGGCAATCAGGGAGCCATTCACCCTGTCGTTTTCACTGTACCTAGAAACTTGTTTGGTAGACATATTTTGGAGGATCTAGGCATTGTCCCAACTACAAGAGAAAGGGCCTTTTTTGATGACCTTAAGGTCCATGAAAAGGTGGGCAGTGTATGACCCTGCACAAGATATATACTCCTAATTGTAAGGACCACTGTCCCCATGAGATCCACCACCATTTAGCCCCCAGGCTTATTCCTCTGATGTGGCCTTCAGATCAAGAAATATAATTGGAACAGTGGTCTATAATTGAAACAAAGTTATCTATTCTTCAAGAATTAGTTGTTGAACAGCTAAAGATGGGGAACATAGAACCATCCACGAATAAAAATAATATCCCCATATTTATTATCCATATTAGATCAGGATGCTATCACCTTCTGTAGAATCTTTGTGTAGTTAATAATCAAATGGAAAAAAATGATGTCCACACAGCCAGATCTCACTCTGCCTAGTGCTATTCTTCCATCTTGTTATATATTAGTTTTATATACTAAAGATTGCTTTTTTTCAGATTCTTCTGATGTCACAGGGCTAAGATTATTTTGCCTTTACAGTATTGAAACCACGTATGTATAAACCTGCTCAGAGGCGTTAGTGGACTGTTTTGCCCAGGGGCATGATAAACAATCTCACAATATGCCAACTGTATGTCTGCCAGGCTTCAATTAATATCCCATGGGATGTCCTTCTGGTCCATTATATAAGAAATCTCTTTCTTGCATATCCAGATGCAACCTGCTTAAAGGATATTACAAAAGAAATGTTAAACAATCATGCATCATTGCATCAGATTGTTGCACAGGACAAAGTCTAAGTAATACCTACCCCCTTTGGACTTTTTTGGGTTTCTCCATTGCTAAAAAGATTCTCCCTCTCTCTAATTTGAAAGTTAAAGACTCATATTTGATCTCAGAATTACAATTATATGAGATAGTTAATTGGCTTAAACCTTTCTTAGCTGTCCCTGACCAAGAGATAAGATACCTATTTTTATCACTGGAGGGTTCTACCTGTCCTTCCACTAAGGTTAGGTTTACCCAAGAAAAAGTTTTTCTACAAATGTTTTGGCCACTCTAGGCACCATCAGTCTGTAATACTATGATCCCCAAAGGCCATTATTAGCAATGGTCCTCTGAATACCCAGGGGATTTGGGGGAGTATCATGGTGATCTGGAGCCTTCTGTGGATACACCAAGCACATTATGACCTGCACAAAGTCACCTCTAAGTTTGACCAATTTCTCTAACTCAGCCTTAAGGCATGAGTGCTGGCATGGAGATCATACAGAAGGATGAGAGCTAGATAAGCTTGGCTTCCCCTTTTCTTTAAAGAATACCAAGTCCCTCTGGTCAGATTCTCATTCCAGAAATTTCTGGGTTCACAGGAACTATTGAGAATCATTTTCCAAAAAAACAAGATCTTAGCAGAACTACTCACACTCCAATAATGATAGAGCCCCATTCAGCATCCTCTTTCACTCCTATCCCTTATACTACCCAATTGAATAGAACCAGAATTAGGAATAGCATAGGTAACATCTTTGGATCCAGGAAGCTGGATAAGAAGACCATATCTATTTTTATTGGTATCTTAAAAGGCCAGGGTAGTATGTGTGTGAAAGGAGTCATTAGCTTCTAGTATAGGGGACAGGTTTCTCATTGGAGGGGGTACCCAATACAGAATTTTATAAGGAGTCAGGTTTCACATAAAAGAGGAGGGGGTATTCCTGGCCCTGAAAAGGGCATAAGGCAGGAGCATGTTCCAATCTTTTAAGCTAGTCTCTATAGCTAATTTGGTTAGAAGTCTCCTTGATTTTTCTATTCATTCTTTCTACCTGCCCTGAACTTTGGGGTCTGTATGTACAATGAAACTTTCAATCAATCCCTAGTACCCTGGCCACACCCTGGCTTACCTGGGCCACAAAGGCTGGTCCGTTATCAGACCCTATTACCTTTGGCAGACCAAACCAAGGAAAAAATTCTTCCATGATCTTCTTGACTACTACTTGAGCCGTTTCTCTCTTGGTGGGGAAGGCTTCTACCCAATCTGAAAAGGTATCTACAAAAATTAACAAATACTTAAGTCCATACCTTTCAGAATTTACTTCAGTAAAGTCTACTTCCCAGTGTTGCCCATGTCCTGTTCCCTTTAGCCTTTTTCCTGTGGCTATTTTGGAAGGATAAGCATTCACAACTTGACATGCCCTGCATTCCTTTGTTACATGAGTCTGCCAGTTCTTTTCTCTTAGAGGCTGACAGTGGATATAGTTCACTCTGATCTTGTAGGAGCTGCTGTAGCTTCTTCAACCCCAAATGGGTGAACTGATGAACCTGATGTAAATGGGTTGGGGTTTCCGATTCTCCTAGTGATATAGTCTCTGGTGGCATCTCAGGGAGCTGTTGGTTCTCTTTGGTTACTAGGAACAGTTCTTTCATGTCCCTTAGTGCTGCTGCTCTCACTTCTTCGTCTGCTCACCTGTTACCCAATGTTGCTGGGTCCAAGCCTCTCTGGTGGCTAGCACAGTGGACAATGGCAGGCTCTTTGGAGAGCATGACTGCAGCTAAAAGTTTTAGGATTTCTTCTTTGTGTTTAATTTCTTTGTCGCCTGAGATTAGCAGTCCCCTCTGTTGATAAATGGCTCCATGAACATGGGCTGTGGCAAAGGCATAACAGCTGTCAGTATAGATGGTTGCCCTCTTCCTTTGTGCCAACTCCAGGGCCTTAGTGAGGGCAATTAGTTCAGTCTTCTGGGCAGGTGTCCCTTCTCAGAGTCCAGAGGACCAGATAGTTTTAGTCCCACTGACTACTACTCCTCCCGCTCATCTCTTACCGTCCTGGAGGAAGCTACTTCTGTCTGAGAACCAGGTTACCTCCGAATTGGGCAGCAACTGGTCCCTCAGGTCTTTGTGAAGCCTGGTTTCCTCTGCCAAGATCTCCTGGCAAGTGTGTAACACCAGTCCCATCTGGGAACAGAGTAGCAGGGTTTAAGGCTGAAGGGGGCCCAAAAGTTACTCTGTGCTTGTCTAGGAGAATGCTCTGATAATGGGTAATTCTGGCGTTGGACAGCCATCTATCCGGGAGCTGGCGAATCACACTCTCCAATGTATGAGGGGCCACAATAGTCAATTTTTGTCCCGGGGTGAGCTTATCTGCATCCTTGGCCAGGAGGGAAGCTGCTACTATCACCTTCAGAGAGCATGGCCATCCGCTAGCTACTGAGTCAGGGCACTTGGACAAGTAGACCATTGGCCTCTTCCAGGGACCCAAAGTCTGTGTTAGTACCCCTTTGGCCACACCCTTCCTTTCCTCTATGCAGAGTGTGAAGGGTTTGTTCACATCCAGGAGAACTAGGGCTGGAGCTGACAGGAGTGCTTTTTTTTAATGCTGTCAGGCTTCCTGCTGCTCCAATCCCCACTGGAAGGTAGCATCTCCCTTGAGCAAGGGATACAGTGGGGCAGCAAGGGATGCAAATCCAGGAATCCACAATCTACAGAATCCCGCTGTCCCTAAGAACTCGGGCAGCTGCTTTCGATTGGTGGGTGGAGGTATCTGGGTCACGGTTTTCTTTCTAGCCTCCGTGAGCCACTGCTTCCCATCCTTGAGAGTATATCCCAGGAAAGTCACCTCCCTTTTACAAATCTGGGCCTTCTTTGCCAAGGCTCGGTACCCCAACTTATCTCATTCTCTTAACTCTTGGGTCCCATACTCACAGTCCTTTTTGGTGTCTGCTGCCAGCAATAAATCATCCATATACCATAATAGGGTGACTTCAGGATGTTGAGTCCTAAAGGGGTTTAAGTCTTTATGGAGAGCTTCATCAAAGATAGTGGGAGAGTTTTTGAACCCCTGGGGCAAATGTGTCCAAGATAGCTGACCAGAGGACCCTATTTCAGGGTCCACCCACTCAAAAGCAAACAGGGGCTGGCTGTCCTTATGTAAGGGCAGGCAAAAGAAGGCATCTTTTAAATCAAGAATAGTGTACCAAGTCCTTCCAGGGAGGAAAGTACTGATCGAATTGTAAGGATTGGGTACAGTAGGGTGTATATCCTGTACCATACTGTTGACCTCTCACAGGTCTTGTACAGGTCTGTAGCCCCCAGTCCATGGTTTCATGACAGGCAGCAGAGGGGTGTTCCAGGCTGATTGACAGGGCCTTAGCACCCCTAAATTAAAGAGTTTCTGTATATGGGGTCTAATCCCTTCTAGAGCCTCTTTTCTCATATAGTACTGCTTAACTTGAATTGGTGAAGCAGAGGGCTTCAAGGTTACAACTACTGGGGACTGGTTGATTGCCAGTCCCAGCCCAGCAACCTCTGCCCAAGAGATAGGGAACTCTTCAAGCCATGCTGGGGGGGCAGGTTCTTGGGGTTGCTACAATTTGATATGTAGCTGATATTCTTCCTCTGCTGACAGAGTAAGAACAGTCACAACAGTCTGGCTTACTAATGGATTCAAAAATTTTACTTCAGGTCCCTTAGGGTTAAATGTGATCCTTGCTCTCAGCTTGGTTATTAGATCCCTCCCTATTAAAGGGGAAGGGCATTCAGGAATGACTAGGAAGGAAAGCTGGACTTTTCCTCTCCCTAGGTCCATAGTCCTTTTTGTGGACCATGCACGATAGCGGCTGCCAAGGACCTTTGGCTGGAAAGCAGTCCAAGTGGGGCTTGAAGGGCAGAGAATACTGCTCCCAAGTCTCCTTCAAAGTCAATTGGTGTCCCCTTTACATTGAATGTTACCCTGAGCTCTGGGAGGGGGTCCAAGCCCCACCACCCCTAATCATCATTGCTTAGTGCCAACACGGCAGGTAGGCACCCTAGGCTTTCTCTTTCTTTTAGGGACATTCTTTAGCCCAGTGTCCTCTTCCTTTGCAATAGGCACATTGGTTTGTGTCTAGGGGTAGATGGCGGCATGGGCCCAGATTACCTCCACTATTGTCCTTCCTAAATCTCTCTTTCCTTTCTTCAGTATCTCCTACTACTGTGGCCAGAATCTTTGTCAGCTCCTTGTTTCTCTGCTTCTCTCTGGCTGTCTCTCTCTGTTCTCTCTTTCTCTTTTCTCTGCTGTTTCTCTTCCTCCATCTCTTTCTTGTAAAAATCTTTCTCTGCCTCTCTTACTAAATCCCTCAAAGTCAGGTCCTGCAACCCATCTAAGAGTTGTAGCTTGCGTCTAATGTCTGGGACATGAAAGCCATGGCAACTGAGGCCCTCTGCTCCTCTGCTTGAGGATCAAAGGGGGTAAACCTTCGATAGGCTTCCATCAACCTCTCTAAGAATACTGATGGCGATTCATTAGGCCCCAAATAACCTCTCTTACCTTGGCCAAATTGGTCAGGTGGCGTGCTGCCACCCAGAGACCCACTACTAGAGTCTGGTGATAGATGGACAGATGCTCCCTATCTGCAGGAGTTTTTGGGTCCCAAACAGGACAGCATAGTGGGAAGAAATCATCAATGACATTCTGGAGCTGAGTGGGTCTCCCATCCTGTCCAGGGAACCAATTTCCTATCTTCTAGGAGTATCCTATCTTGCTCTTCTGTGGTGAAGAGAGTTCCCAAGAGTTGCTGGCAGTCATCCCAAGTAGGCTGATGAGAGAACGTAAGGGACTCCACCAGCTTCGTGAGCCTGGTGGGGTCCTCAGAGAAAGGAGGGCTGTTATTTTTCCAGTTACATAGGTCAGAAGAGAAAAAGGGAAAATACTGAAGGACAAGCATTCCCCCCCACCCTTGTCCATTGTCAACCAGCGATCCATAGGGCCGGAGGGGTAGAGTCACTGCCACATCTTGAGAGCTCTGGGCCCATCTTCTCCATGTCCCTTGGGCTGGCCCTTGCTCCTGTGGCTGAGAGTCAAGGGAAGGGGAAGGGATGGGTAAAGGAGGAGGAGGGATAGGCTACTCTGGGGGGTAGTGAGGAGGTGAAATATCTGAGTCCATAAGGATCAGGTTTAGGGTGGGAATTGGGCAGAATCATAGGTGCGGGTAGGTGGAGGCTGGGTGCCGAGGGTGCCAAAGATTACGCCTGCACCTTGGTGGGTAGGATTACTGTAGGTCCAGGGTGGTCTGGGAAGATAAAAGGCCTTACCCACTCAGGAGGGTCTTCACATGGATCCTGCCATGCCATGATTTAAGGTTGCTGGTTAGGATGGACATGACAACCTAGATGGAATACAACAGCCTTAACTGACCAGATCAATGGAAAATGGAAGGATCCCTCAACAGGCCATCCTACCCCAATAGAAGGCCATTCCACCGAATAAAATGTCTGCCACTTTCCCTTCTTTATAATCAGGGAGAGATTATGAGCTCTATTCCTGACCTTAGACCAATGACTCAGAATCAGGGAAAGGGTGTTGAAGTTGTCTGTTGTAATAGTGGGGTTTCTAGGTACCGGATGGCCAGGGCCTGGACCCACAGATCTGCAGCACCAGACCCCTTAGCCGCCCGCCCGCCACCCAAGGCCCCAGAAATGACTCAGACGCTTATATTAACTTTATGCTGTTTGGCCTATGGCTCAGGCACATTGCTAGCTAGCTCTTACATCTTAAATCAACCCATTTCTATTAGTCTGTCTGCCACATGGCCCGTGGCTCACCTGTACTCTTACATGTTGCTCCTTGGGCGGCTTCAGCTTGGTCTGCCTGACTCCACCCTGCTTCTCCTCCCTATGCTCTGATTTCTCCTCCTACTTCTTCTATGGTGTCTGCCATGGCCCAAAACAGCTCCTTTATTTAAAGATTGAGATTCACAGAATACATAAACGCTTTCCCACATCAGTCTGTCCCATGCCTGTCAAATTGAATGAAATGAAAACACCGGACAAACACACACACACACACACACACACACACACACACACACACACACACACAATAAGGCAAGAAACAAAGGCAAAGAATGTCCTCAGGACACACAAAACACAAATGGTTTCCACTGGCCTAAAACCACCAGATCTCTGAACCTAAAGTTACTGAGCCAGAGTCAACCAGATAGGACTGTCCAGGCATCCCTGAGGGTTCCCCTACTCTGAGGTCTCCCCCAGAGTTGTGGCCTGCTGCTCTTGGACACGCCATGGTCGGGGAAAGCTCACATTTCTCCCTGACAGCCACAGTCAGCCTGATACCCTAGGCACTTGCACTCCAAAAGAAAAAGGCCTTACTTACCCCTGGGGACACTGTTGGAGTCTCCTATATGGGCAGAGATCTCGGTGGGACCTCCAAATGGTAGGGTCGAGAAACATGCTGCATGAAAGAAGACTCCAAGTGATGCTCTCTCATGCAATCAAGCAAGGGGATTTTTATTCCATGCACTTGGGACTCACTGATCTTGGAAGAACAGAGCCCCGAGCTGAATTTGAACAAAGCTTTTATAGGGTATTTAGACAAGGAAGTTCAGGCATAGGTTAAGGGAGAATTGCTATGTGCAGGAATGTGGCTACGCGAAAGAATGCAGTGGACAGATAACGCATATCCTGTGGACTAACGTTTCGAGGAACTAGGTCATGGGTGCTGCTATGTGCAGGAATCCAGGTAGCAGATAACATGTACCTCTAAGGTCCCTACTCAGTGATTCATCAGTTATACAGAGTTTAACAAGATTCTCTCTAACAACTGGATCAGTGTTTCCCTTGATGGCACCCAGGACAAGGCCTGAACAGCCTCTGTTAGGCAAGTCAAGACCAGAGACCAGTGGTTGAGCTGGCCACGCTTAAAGCATGTGCCATGGTCTCTGCCACCTCAAGGTCTCTGCCATGGGGGAGGCAAAGGAGCTGGTCAGATAGTTTTTGTCAGCCGGAAGTATCTTTCTTGGTGGGTTTTCTCAGCTCTCCTGTGATAAACCTTAAAAAGTTGGTGCTAAGACTTCTGCCTATGGAGTCAGTGGTCCTCTCTCAAGAGATATAACTCTGATGTCAGGTGTAGGATAAAAAATGGGTCATGAGAAGTTGTTTTTCTTTAGCACTCTCAGAGTCTAAGTTAGTATACTGTGAGAGTGCATTTGTGGGGCTTCAGAGCAGACTTGCCAGTAAGCAGGTCACAAAATTGCCTCTGGCTAAAACCCACCTTGGTGTATTGTAATTCTAATGGGGTTTACATATGGGACAGCCTCAACTCCTAGGGTATGCTATGATTGTCTCATGAATTTTCTCTGCATGAGTTCTAGCCTGTTTCCAAACACACATTTACTCTTGAGAAGTTTTTGACAGAGGAAACAGGGTATAAACTTTCACTATTCTATCTAAGGATCTGGTTGTGGAGCTATAAACAGATGGAGGAAGAACAGAAAACCAGCAGAGAAAGTTTAGATCTGAGACATGGAAATAGGTAAGGGAAAATTTCCATTTGCCTGTACTCTTGCAAAAGTTAGCAACCATAAGATACCAGGGTCTAACGAGCTGTTAGGCAGCTATTTTGAGTTATGATCTAAGGGATACTAAAGCCATTTCTTTGTACAAAAATGTATAAGCTTGGTGGTGTCTAGGTAAGGCAAAAAGCTAAGTCTCATAATGCATCCTAGAGGTGAGGATGAAGAGACATTTTTTGCTGGCTCATTCCCCATTATTGAGGCCCAGAGGGGAGGGAGTCCACTGCTAAACCTGGGTTATCACCCAGTCAAAAAGTGGTCCCAGGGTGGACAATGCTAGCTACTGTTAAGTAACTTGTCAGCTCTCAGCAGTAGGCATTAGAACAAAGCCCCAAATCATGCTAGCCACCATGAGAGTGAGTGTACAAACCACACTGGCTATCATTAGACACTTGTCAACACCTATGATAGACATAGGGAAAAGCCTGAGCAAACACATTCCACCCCTAAAAACTCTGTAGTTCTCAGGATCAGGCTTTCAAAACTGATACTAGCCACCACAGGCACTCAGCAACACCTAGGGTGGATATACAGCTCAAGGTACTGATAAGAACGCATCAGCACCTATAGTAAGTGCTTGCACTAAGCCCTGAGGGCAGTGTCCCAGAACAGGATCCAAGAATCTGGGCTAGGCCTCTATAGCAGAAAAGGCCAGAAATAAGTGTCAGGTGAGAAGGAACAGCTGTAACCAGTGAAGATTATGGCTGTGGTGGTCCTCCATGAGACTAGAGTCCTACTGGAAAGCCAGCTGATCAACAGTCTTTTCTGGAGACAATAGTTCACATTTATACTAACTGGAAAGGGGTAAACTTATGGATTGTGGCTGGTGGTGTTCAAACGAGCTGAAGCAGGGCAGATGGAAAGTGGCCTAGCAGTGCACCCCAGGTTCCCGATCGCCTAGAGCCTGTGTACACCCAAGTCCAGGAGAGAACCTATTTGAGTCACAGCACCAAAATGTTAGTTTTGCACATGAGATGGAGACACACACACTACCAGAAGTCACATGAGAGTTTATTTAGGGGAGTGGCTGAGAAAGAGAGAGAGGGGAGGGACAGAGGGCAGAGGGGAAAGAGAACTTTCATGTGGAGGCTCCTTTTAAGAGAGCAGGTAGGCACAGATTTACATAACTATGCCTAGGGGCATGCCCTCCTTAGGCAATGTTCTGCCTGTATCATGTTAGGTTTACCATGTAGCTACTATGTGACAGGAATCATTACAGGGTATGCTTGTGTTTTTTCCTCGGAGTGCCTGCTATTATGGGTTCCAGCAAAAAATATTCACCTTCTCATGGATCAGCCTGCTTTCACCAAGGAGGAAATGACACAGGATGGGTAATGTATATGCTCCCCCTTTCTTGCTCTCATTGTCTCTTTAAGAGCTGAAAACTTGTGGACCCTCATTTTTTTCCCATTTTATGTGATGCCTTTGAGGTGAGGAATGTTAGTTTAATATGCTGGGATCTGTCTAAATATATTAAGGGCCAATGGTTAGCTAATTAGACAGTGGCAGAGATTATGGCTTTTGAGTATTTGAAAAAGTTTGGTATACTATAAAAAGGCTGTTTAATCCTTTCTGGATTCTCACTTATGTTTTGATTGGTAGGGCAGTGCTCTTAAACTTTTTCTTCTTTAGGTGTCTCCTACAGCACATCTGACAATAAGACAACTAGATGGCCACTAAGGTGTTGATGGCTCTTGATATCCAACTTATAGCCCTTTACAGGAGGTTATGCATGCCTAGCTTTCTGACATTCAAAGGCTGCTGCCTGATCCTCCCCAGCCATTGTGATTCCCCAGGGATGAGTGCTTTCCAAGGGCTGGTAGTCAGTGATGGGTAAGAGCGTGTTTATCAAGCCAACCTAAGACAGGTACAGTCCAGTTTCTGAGGGCTCCTGAGGTATGGTTAACAAGGCCAGAGGAAAGAACTCCAAGTCCTGCTGAGTATCTATGTAATAAAGTAAAAGGGTGGATAGGTAGTAACACAAACCCATATAGTTGAGGAAATTGGCTCAAACCCGTTGATAAGTGATGCACATAATGCTCTTCCTTATGAGCCAATCTGGAGTCAGTCTAGGGAACTCAACAGGTGCTGCCCACAGTTCCTGATCATGTGAAGTTTGCCTAGTAACAGATGCTGTCAAAACTTCTGACCATGTTCAGACAATGAGGAATGGCCTGGATGCTGAAAGAGGGGTACATAAGGGTCTCAGCATTGCTGCACAAATGAGTCTGAAGTCTGCTTTACACCTCACTTCCCTGGTCTGTGTTTTTGACTCCAAGTCTTCTCACCTTCTCCCCTGAGGTAGCTATTAGAAATCAACATTTAGCTACCATCATTTCTGTGATAATTACATCATTAGAAGCTGCGACATTGTATTTCTTTTTCTCCTTCCTTCTTCCCTCTATTCTGTTTTTAATCTCCCCACTTCTTTCTCTTTTCTGAGGGTATGTGCAGAGGTATTTCCACTTGTGAATATGGGCACATATGCTATGTATGTATGAAAGTCAGAGCTCAACCTAGTGTATTGGGACTTTGGAGATATTATTATATATTATTTGATTGGGGCTTTTATATAATTTATTCTTTGAAAATTTCATACATTTATACCATCACTTATACTCCATCTGCACCCAACCTTCCCTAACTTCCCTCAGATTAGCTTCAATCTGTATTCTTCCAAACTTGATATCCTCTTTTAGAATTTTATTCATTGGTAGTTTTATATGTTTATACAGTGCATTAGATCACAATTCACTCCCTACTGTCTCCCCTACTTCTAGTCCCCCTACATTCCTTTCAACTTCATACACCCTCCTCTTCTTTTGAAAAGTATTACTCATAGAATCTAGTTAGTGATGGATGCCCACATGCACAGGGGTGTGAAGACATGGACTGGAACATGGGAAAACTAACAGTGGCCATACACCTAAAGGAAAATGACTCTACATCCTCCAGAAACTATCAACTGGCAATAGATCTTTAGGTATAGATGGGACCTCATAAGCCACTCCCCATCTATGCTGGAAGTTTGATTGGCTTGATCTTGTACTGTGGACAGTTTCTGTGAGTTCATGATTGCAATGGCCATGTTCTGTTCACATGAAAGCATTTCACAGCACTCCCCCCATCTTATATTCTTTCTGCCCCACTTTGCTTTTGGATAGGATATATCATTTATGCAGAGCTTGTAAAGTGGACTCAGCTGACTGGCAAGTGAACCTTGAGAATCTGTCTATCCAAATCTCCTCAATATGGAAATTAAGAAGTGGTCACAGTGCTCAGAAAGTTTGCAACACAAGTACTTTAATGAATGAGCTATTTCCTCAGCTCTTAGAGCTATTTCTTGAAGACTGTACTAGATGCCATTTGTGATCAGTCCATTTTTTTGATGCCTTTACCATTTTTGTGTATATTGCTTTTGGTATGCCACTACTAGCAGAAGCCAGAATCCTTATTATGTTGTTAAAGGTTTATCCCTAGATTGCTAAAATCCACTTTGCTTAAAGAACCAAATTTCCTGATATTTACCAAGCTCTCCCTTCATACCTCAGGTCATCCCTTAAAAGTATTCACAGGGAAGAAATATATCTTCTAGCAACCATGTCTGCTTACAGAGACAACTCTGGGCTATGATATAAACTTTATAAAACAGCTTTGTGGGATTTAAATGCAGTTTCCAGGTTCAGTAATTAATATTTTATTTTTACCTTTTCTGCTTCTACCTAGTTCCAATTTCCTATTCCCCCTATGGACTTCCTAGGAACCTGTTTAATAAACATTTTTCATGTGAATATACCATTGAACTATGGGGAAGGGAATGGGGTCATGGGGAAGGGGGAGACTGAAGGCCAATTGTGAGGAATTGGGAGGAGGGAAGGGAGGGGGAACAGGGGGATACATGGATAAAAAGACATTTTTTTTAATAAAAAATAATAAAATGAAGAAAAAAAGAAATTAGATTTTTTTCATGAAATATATTCTGTTTAAAATTTCTCCCTCATGACTCATCCCAGTTCCTCCCCACCTTCCCTTATATCCAGATCCATTTCTGTATAATATGAAACATTTTGGATAGCTATACTGGACTATTTGAGCTTCCTCATTTTTATCAAATATAAGTGCCTGCCCTGCCAAACTCTCATAGTACTGCAGCAAGGATAACTGAAGAAAAATATGTAAAACCTTATGAAATTTATGGCATGCAATTTAGTATATACCTAGAGATAGTGCATCAACAACAAAGCAAGGACTTGGGAGAATAAAAATCCACAGTGTTCTTTTGTAGTACATGTTGCATATTTTATAAATCATTGCTTCACAATTTAACTTTAATGTTTCTACCCTTGTGAGATTTAACATGTAGAATTTGATGGGATCAGTATAATGTCATAAACTTAGTGTAGTTAAAGTTGAAGCAGGTACATAAAACAGGGAATGTTATCAGTGAAAACAAGGTATAAACATACCTGTTGGTGTTTTATGAAGTATAAAAAGGGTTGTCAAAGAACAGGGAGGAATCACGTCTTGTGAAGGAACCCTTCTCCTAATATATCTCTTTCCCAGTGCCAAGTAATTAACAGCTGCTTCATCTAACTCACCTTCTGCTACATGTTTTTTTTGTCACTTCACTCAAAGATTCCTTGATGGCCTCTGTCTTGATATTAGTTGCCCAAGTGAACCATTTTTGTGTAAACTCTTTCTCTTGTATGACACTATGTTTTAGAAACTAGAACCCCAAGTTTCTTGATTTTGGTCTTCTGGAGTTAGTGTTTTCATAGATCATCTATGTCTGAGGCTCTAAACCTATGGGGTACAATCTTTTGTAACTGAAGGACCCTCTCACAAGCATCATATATCTGATATCCTGCATATCAGATATTTACATTATGATTCATAACAGTAGCAAAATTACAGTTATGAATTAGCAATGAAAATAATTATATGGTTGAGGATCATTACAACTTGAGGAACTATATTAAGGGGCCACATGTTAGGAGGATTATCTAGACCACCGATCTAGATAAAATCTAACTTGTATTAAACTAAGGTGAGTATTTCTTTCGTGGATATAACATTATCTACATGGTCTTGGAGGTAAGGCATTTATTAAAACCTTACTGGTGATGGGTACAAGGAAGTCAATATAAGTGAAGGTAGACATTCGATATTGATACTAAAGTCTCCCTTTTGGATTATAAGCTGATCTTTTATAACTTTTAGTCTCTTCAACTATTTATCTTCATGCTTCTCTTTGTAATTAAATGTTGATTGCCTTGCTAAGTTTATGCATGACATGTCATATTTGTTCTTAAATGATGGCTTTATATCAAGCTCTAAATTTCTTCTGGAAATTCTCTACTGATTCTATAGTAAAACAGAGTTTTGTTGCAAGTTTAGATTTAGAATTGATTTCCCTGAAAGAAGTATTCATTTTTGGTCCATTCTGTTGGAATCAATGAGTTGTGAGAGCATGCTATGTGTAGGGAGGGATTCAGGTCTCACTTCCCAGAGACAGAGAGATTGTTGGAATAAAATACAGGGTGGGCATATTTTTAAAATGTATTTACAATACTGATTCAATTGTATTTCTGGCATTGGGAGCTATGTTTCTATCACAACATCTTTTTACTATTCAGAAAACCATACAATCGCAAACCAAGCAGCTAAAGAAAAGTCTGAAAGAACCATCTGGAATTCATGAAATCCGTTATTATTCTTTCTTGTCTTAAGCTCATCTTTCTTTTGAAAATGTGGTCTTTTGACAGTTTGTTCTCAGGCAAGAGGAATTATATTTATATAGGAAAGGATATCTTTGAGGCCTTCAACTAACATGGATCTCCGATTATTGTGCCATATTTTTTTTAAAAAAGACTTTTACAAATTACATTAACTTCTTTGAAAGGGTTATTTTCCCATGAAATCTGGCACAGCATCAGCATCAGTGATGATGAATAAACAAGACTACATTTCTATCAGCTATTTCATAAGCAGTGAAATTATACTTCAGTAAAGCTGATATGTAACTTTAATTTTTACAACCTGATCCACATTTCACAGTAAAATAAGATAAGAAGAAAGAATCTGCATTTGGGATTATAAAAGATATTTTGAGTTTATGGTCTTGGAAAGTCCCTCCTTGGTGATTCGGGGGTAGGAGAGTGTCAGTGTAGGTGTTTCTTCCACACAAGTAGCTCTTGTACAATGCTACAGGAAGTTGTTATCTATTGAGTGACTTCTTTAAAAAAAATACATTCATTATATATGGTATCAGTTTTTTTTAATCAGAAGGAACCTTTATAGGAAAAATACATTTCTGAGGCAACACATTTAATCCCTATTTAGAACTTGATAACTAGCAGATGCTCTGAGATGAGACTGGCCTATAGGCATGACCACTGAAAGCAAGAACACTAAATATTTTACTCATACCATTCACTTTTGGAGTGAGAGACTTTTCTTACTCTCAGTATAAATCAAGGCTTTGAAAGGTGTCTGTCACCTTAGACCAGTAGTTCTTAACTTTCCTAATGCTATGACCTTTAATACAGGTCTTAATATTCTGGTGACTCCCAATCATAACATTACTTTTATTCCTACTTTATAATTGTAATTTTATACTGTTATGGATCATAATGTAAATATGGAGTTAAAGGTTTGCCAATTGGTTTACAACCCACAGGGTGAGAATCATTGCCTGAGACAAAGGTGAACATGAGAAAGTTACTCTTTATAGCTTCAAAAGGTTTAACAATTTAACAAATGGTTATTTTCTTCAAGCACAGAGGCTCTTACTCATATCATTATGCATGCAGACCTTTGAAAGCTAGAGATGAACACATGATTTTGTGAACACCAGATCAGAAATGGGCTTTTCCTATTATTGCTTGCATAAAAGTTATTCCATTTGTCAGTAAACTGTTTGAATAGTGGGCCAGAACTTTTCTATTTGCCACTCTTGGTCTACATTCTATTCTCATCCTTCTCCATCTTAGCACACTGAGTTTTAAGGACTGCATCTATGGCATCTCTTGCCAGTTAATGTCTAGTTGATTTTGGCCAGTGAGAGCTCCAGAAAAGGCTTAGATGAAAAGAAGAAAAATGATTCAGGATTTGTATTCCTCTAGCTCTTTCCCTCCCCTTCCATTATGTGCTGATTACATCTACTGCAGACCAAAGTTCCCATCAGGTGGTCCATGTTCTTGTCTTTTCAACATTAAGAGCAGTAATGTAACTCTATTGTGTACTATTTCTAGAGCACTGGATTATCCATTGCAATAAAAAATCATTTAAATAGTTATTTGTAAAATTTGCTATTTTTTACTTCCTTGCTTGTATCCTAACATTCCCTCAAGGTTTTCTCATCCTTGATCTACAGCAAGCCAGCAGAACAGATTC
Organism: Phyllotis vaccarum; assembly: GCA_033318265.1. Classification (NCBI taxonomy): domain Eukaryota; kingdom Metazoa; phylum Chordata; class Mammalia; order Rodentia; family Cricetidae; genus Phyllotis; species Phyllotis vaccarum. The sequence continues at coordinate 90,078,985 of JARWLC010000013.1, read as the reverse complement.
ATATTAGACAGAGCTGAACCAAAGTGGCATTCATCAAGGATACTGGAAGAATGCGCTGCTAAAGAAAAGTCTTATGTTCCAGTTCCCTCACAGTTTCAGGAAGAGGAAATATAACCTTTCAATGTATCTAGAGGTATAGTTATAATGGCAAAGACACCTGGAAGAGGTATTATGCTCTATGGTTTAAGAATCAATGAGAGGTTCCAGACAATGAAAATACAAAGACCATCCATGATATGAAATAATTTACTGTGTAGGCCAATAATAGATAATACCTTCTTTATAGATTGGTGATTTTTTTTCCAAAGAAATTATTAGGATCTGAGATTTTGATTCCAGAGAAAACCTTAAGAAGGTGGAGTAAAAAGGGAGGCATATATTTCAGTTCCAATTACATATGAGCTGACTACATCTTTTCTTTCTTCTGTTTTCCAGCAACTGTGGATTAATTTTAGAATTTGAAATAATCCTGCTGATTAGGAAACTGGGGGTTTTCAGAGTTTGTGTATCATACAATTATAAAACTAGATTTTTGATCCCAAGCTTTTTCTAAAAGCCTCGATAAAACCTCGGAGCATAAACTGAGGACTTGAACTGTGCCTAGAGTTTGAGATGCTTATGCAAGAAAGATCAAGACTATCTTGTAGTAGGAGGTTTCTGGCCTGGACTTTCAGGCCTATCCTCAAGGTTTAGACCCGCAGACCCACAGACCCACAGAGACATGCAGAGGCTTACTATAGTTTTAGGCTGTTTGGCCTAGGGCTCAGGCATATCACTTGCTAGCTGCTATCTACCCTCAATCTAACCCATGTCTCTAATCCTGTTCAGCCCTGCGGCTGGCTACCTTTTCTTAGAGCAGCATAGTTCTCCTCTGCTTCTTCTGGCTTCTCTCTGGCATTCTGCTCTGTGCTTTCTGTTCTCAGAATTTTCTTAGACTGGTAACCCCACCCACACTTTCTGCCTGCCTTTGGCCAATCAACGCTTTTTATTAAACCAGTGAGTGGGATAATTATTTACAATGAAACAATACAATCTCCCACACTATCTCATGATAAAGAGAGTACTGGAGTACTCTAGGAGTACTTCTAGGAGTGAGTCTACATGAAACAAAGAATTTCTTGTGGCTCCACTGAGGAAGAAAGACAAATCACTCATTTTTAGTGTTTTGGATAGGGTAAATCACTTCTGCTTTGCAATTGGAAAAATTAACAAAGAAATGTAATAATTTAGTCCCCAGAGCAGTGTTATTGATGAATAAGTAAAATCTGACTGACATTTCAGATTTTTCCAAGTATTGCAGCTGTGTAGATATATACAAATTGAATTCTGATATTTGGTTCCATTTGGCTCCATTGACATGGGCTTCATCAATTAAGTCTCTTTATAGCAGACTCTCATCTTTTATTTTACCTCCAGTTGTCTATCTAATCTCAATATTCATATTATTTGAGAAAGCTTTGGAGAAAGGACAAGCTGGCAGCCTGGAGGCAGGATCCCCAGTGAAAGCAAATGGCATTCCTAGAATGATGTAACCACACAATAGGTGAACAGAAATTTTTGAAGGAAGCCATATGATATAATGTCTTGGATGAAGACCATGCTGATAGGGGAAAAATGAAGCATTGTTTCCAGGTGGTGTGTTTATTGCTTTTGATTTTATTTAGAGAGAAAGACTGTCCAAAATGATGGGTTTGGGGGAAAGGAAAAAAAAACTACATCATGTATTGTACCTGGCATAAAATAATGTTGACATGTTAATAATCTAATCAATGACTTACCATCATCACAAGTATACATAGATACTCTCATGTGTATGTCACTACTATAGAATTTTACCAGCTCATCGCAAGATGCAGTTTGTAAAGATTTATTTATGTTAGTGTGCTTTGTCATGATAATTGCAGTTTTGGCTTTTTCCTACTCTCTAAGACATTGTTGAAGACAAAACAATTCACTCTCCACATGCCTTCATCCTAGAGTGGATTGGGATAGGATGCCTATGGAAAAGGATGAGGCACATAGATATTCATTTAACTAGGACATTTTTAGAGGGGTTACAACCCTGCAGTTTATCAAGAGTTTGGGTTTATAAAACAAATCTCAAACCTACTTGCAGGCGGGACTTCTGGGAATGTTCACAGTATATAGAAGATTAATTATTGGTACTTCAGAGCTATGCATACTCAGGTACTTGGCCTGCTTCTTTAAAAGGTGTCAAGTTTTAAGAGACCCATATATTCTCTGATATTGGCCTTCTGATCTGGAAAGATTCTGTTTCTCAAACAAGCATCTGAAAATTTTTATATATTCCTTGGTAGCTACATGATCCCCTAAGTAATGAATAATTTTCAACTGTGATGCCTTTTACCTTTAGTGAGCTCTTATTCTGCACAGTACTTTCACTGTGACAAGCTGCTGAAGGAAAAGATCCCCAAAGTAATTTCTTGAGCACACTGACCTTTTATCATAGTACTCAGCTATAGTCATTAGTCCTCAAGTAAGGAAGTGGCAGAGAGCCATCACTTGCAGCTCTGTTGTTCATAGCAAATATACTTTTTCAAGGTGGAGACAGTATTCGTTGTAGGATCTAGGACTACCCTGTGGAAGAACTCAATAAACTTATGGAGTAGGTGATGAGTGAGTGGGACTGAGTTTAAAGAGATGTTCATGGGAGTTTTATTTATTTATACTTTATTCCTAACAGTCACGGCCAAGAATTCTTCTTTCGACTATTTTACAGTTGTTCAAAACCTTTAGTGACATGACCTAATGTTTTATGATAGAAACTAAAATCAGTGATGTTCCCCCTCAGTGACTGGAGAGATCTTTACCATTGCTTCTTTTTTAGGTTTTCTTTGCTACTATTTGTGACCTCACCTCTATTGACTCTGCATTCTAAATTAGTCTTTCTACCTCTGTAGCTTGCTTTTCTTAAGAACTCTCTTCAGTACACAGTCTCATATGTTTCGATTCCCTGGTGCCTGTCATTGCTTAGGAAACAGAGGAAATGAAAATGACTTCTTATATCTACTACATTTCCTGTTCTTGCAGGATTATTCTCTCAAGAAGTCCTTCGAGGATAAACATTTGGCCCACAGAAGAACCATACTTTGTTTATAGGCAAAAAGGTATACAACATAAAAACAAAAATATGAAATTATTCTTTGCATTCAATGCTAGCTAGTGATCTAGAGAGAGCCTCATACCAATGAAAATGATGGCAGCATGTCATTGAAATCAGCTATTTTCAGGTGCCAAGATGTTATTCTTGTTCAGTTGATGGAATCTTTCCTACCAAGATAATTCTAAAAGCCAATGTTGCCAATGTTGCTTCTCATGCCTTTTCATGAGTCCTCGAAACCTTTGGGAAATCAGAACTGTAACATCCCTAAAAGTTGGAGCTCTGGAACTTGAAAATTAGAGGAACTATCTATTTTCACCATAACTTTTGATGTTTGGATCTCTTTTTAAAAAATTAAGTAGATTAATTATTTTCCAGCTTGATCACAGCTTCCTCTCCCTCCTCTTCTCCAAGTCCCTTCCCCAAAATCCAATATCTCCACCCCATCCACTTTTACTTTCTCCTCAGAAAAGGGCAGAAATCCCTTGTATATCAGCCAGCATTATTATGGTGAAAACTCCTTATTCTCTGCAAAGGAGCTACAAGAAAGCTTTGGGTTATGTTTTTCTCAGCATCTCTGAGCATTTATATCAGCTTAAACAAGCAGTTTTCCTGTTTTAAGTTTCTTTATCATTTATGTGATTGGATGGGAGATAAAATTCCATTTTTATTTAGCTATTTTGACAATTTCATATAGGTATATGACCCATTCTGGTTTCTCTCTCCCGACCTGCTCTTAGTGCCTGTCACCCTTGCCAACCTCCCTCTTCCCTACCTGTTACTTTCGCAGATTCATGACTTTTTTTGTCTGACTCATTCAGTTTTACCAGGGCCACCTATGTGAACATTAGATTGGGAATATCCACTGGAGCCTGGTAAAAAGCATCTAGTCCTAGGTGTAATAACAAAAGTTTCTAAATGAGGCTTAAAAGGAGGAAGAAAATAGAAGCGACATTCTGCATTCAGCTTTTGGTAAATATGTATTAATTATGCAGAAGGTTCAGCAACTGCACTTGAGTGTAGGAACTCAAAAATACCTGCCACATGACATGAAGATTCACATCTTAATACAGATACAAAGAAACATGGGCTGGAAGTATAAATGAAGGACTCTCACTGCATAATAGCAATGTGTGTAGTGAACATATAAGGAGTGTTTCAGAGAAACCTGCCTAATGTCTGTGAACTCAAACTAAATTTTAAATAACAAATATAATATTCACAGTTAAAGGTGAGACAATTCTATTTTGTAGCTATTCTCTTTATTAAACTTAATCATTTTAAAACTTTTTTTTCTTTATAATTTATGACTCTTGTTCTATTGTTTTTCTTATGGCTACAAAGTCTTTCACTTTTATTTTAGAAAATGTGTTTGTTATCTATGGCCTGTTAATATATTAGTATTTAATATTATTTTATCTAATATACTTTTAGTTTGGGTAGATTTTTTTTTGATTTTCACTCCTTTATTTATACACATTTACTGCAATATAGTACTATGGTGTGACGCTCTTCCTGGGGATATGTGAAAGAATGCCTACTCACTCCAGATAGGGAACCAACAACAGACCAAAGTATGAATATTTGCTTAAGTCCAACTTTGTGAAATAATGAGTTTTGTTGAGGATAATGATAAGAATGTGGTTTGGGGGTTAATTAAAAAAAAAAAACAGAAATGACTCAAAGACAGCTGTACCACCAAAGCCTATCCCAGCAAAGGTGGCAGCTCACTAACCTGTAAACCTGGAGCTCACTGCACAGCCTGAAGGCACTTCAGCAGGTTGGAGAGTGTCCTTTCCGGATGCCCCAGATGCTGTGAGCCTCTCCCAGGCAGCACAGTTGGTCTCTGCTTCTTTCAGAAAGTTAGAATTATTTGACATTGATTCTGAAAAGTTCTTAAGGCTAATATATGTTTGAGGTGGGGCCCCAGTGACTCTGATCAGTTTTAGAGACTTGGAAGTATTTTGAGCTGTTGACTCTGTCTTGAGCTTTCATGCAGGATAGAGTACTTCACCTCTCTGCAAACATCCTGTCTTACAGTATTCTGTACTTTCACCATCCTTTTTATATCCTTTTTCTTTACAAATTTCCTTCTGAGATAGAAAGCTTTAACCTTGGAGGAGAGTGCCATACAACAAGTGTACATGCAGCAATGTACATAAATAAGCATTGACTCCATGGACTTTCATCAAACTAACTCCATTTACCCAGTATCCAGGCCAGGAAACAATAAGATTCCCAGAAGGCCCCTCTGTGTCCTATTCTATTCATTCACCACCTCTCCTATAAGCACGATCAGTATTCATATTGGCAATACTGCATCATGAATTTCTTTCCCCTGAATTTAAAATTGAAATAAGTACAATCATGTTATATGTAATTTTTTTAGATCAGTTTCCTTTACTCATTTTTAAGGGTTTTCTTGACTACATAGCCTTCTTTGGGCCCTAGTTCACTTTGCATAACAGGTTGACCTTGAATTTGAGGTAATTCTGCTTCAACAACCAGAGGGCTGGGTGTGAGACTCATCACTCAAAAGACTTACTGCGATTTGTATAGGTTATTGAGAATAATTATAATTTGTTCCTATTGCTTTATAGTAATCTTTGTGGATGTTTTTCTTAAACTAGCAGAAAAATGTCAGGAAAGAGTTGGACAGTTCCTTTAGTGTACTCAGCAGGGCACTTCAATGGAAGACACTAAGTCTACTTAACAAGCACACAAACTCTGAACATCTGAGCTCTTAACTCAGATAAATAGTATATCTCCATTAGAAATAAGTTTATAATATACAAATTAGAACATTAGAATGTGATGACATTTTTTAACTTTCCCAAATTGTATTTCTGATAACAGTGAAAATGCTGGACAGTTTGAAGCATGTTTTTAACTGTCTTAGAGAATGGCAGATTTTTCTCATAAATGACGAAAAGTAGACTTTAATGTTACATAAAAGCTTAACAGTATACCATGTTGTAGGAACACATAAGCATCAGACTATGAGCAATGCTTCAAAGAGATCACAGGAAAGAAACAACAATGTTGGCTCTGTTAGAAAAGGTACCAAGTTCAAATTTAGTGCATGCACTGGAGGCATTTTGAGTCTAATTTTTAACTGGTTTCTTTCTTGAAACACTCTATAAAGCCCAGTTGGTTGACACTTTAGAAATATTTTCAAAATAGACAAACATTTGTATTTGCCAAGATTGTGTATTTTCATGAGAGATAAGATTTCTATCTGAGATGATCACTTAAATTTACTTATGTGAGAACTACTCATGCAATATATATGAAATGACAAATTAGAAATATCATTTCCAACTACTTTTCCTACATACTTAATTTATCTTGTGCCGGTATGCTGAAGGACAATTAGTTACTTTCTTTATTTAGTACCTTCATACATCTTAAAGTGAACCAGAAAAGCGTTTGTATTCTTTATTCTATGTATGTCCAACCTCTTGACATGTTGGCATGATGCTATTGTAATTTATTACACCCATCGTCTCTATCTTTGTCAAGCTCTCTTTGAATGATTATATATTTTTCCACTAGCCTTGGAATCATGTAGTATTTTATCCATATAAAGTTTTCATTTCTACATAATACATTTTCTGCTTCTATTTTTCTTATAGTTTCTGTCAGAGTTATTTCTTTAATACAATGTCAAAATTTATGTGTGTGAGAGAAAAAGAGTTATTAAAGCAAATGAAAGAGGGAAAACTTTTAAGAAAGCAATAATAGCAGATGAATACTATTATTCCTCCCTGGACGTCAATGAATACATTTAACATAGATTGTAAGCAGGATGGTATTCACAAATAAGATAGAATATACACTAGGCTTATCTTGAGAAGCCAACAGACTGTCCTATGGGATTTAGAAAATTTATTCTACTTGAATCTTGGGGATTGAGATGATGCAATCACAGTAAAGACTATTTTAGAATTGATTTATTTAAGCTACTGATTAAGACTGAAGTTTTATTTATTTTTAACTATGTTACTGTGATTAGTGATGTGAATTCAAATCCTCTGAGATTTTGTTCTAAACATTACCACAGACTCAGTCCTGGAAAATCTCTTGAAAGGATGTTTCATTCATTTGGGAGACAGACTAAGACAGGACAGAAAGGAAAAAAATAATGTGATACCAAAATAAACATTATACTGTAACCTGGTTAGGATAAATCAGAGGAGCCTTTTATTTTAAATATATGAAGGGATAATAAAAATAGACCATGCAGTTGGTCTTCAAAAATCTAGTGTAGAAGCTTGAGCCTAAGAGAGTAAACTGAGAAAAACTATACAGTTAAATAAAATAAGCTATCATCTACAGACATGGCTGTGGGGATTTGAGAAAAAAATTAAAAAGAATCACAGAATTTCTGGCCTTAAATATTCTTTTCAAGTGAGGAAGACAAGCAGGGCTAACTTGTTTACTAGGTGAAACAAATGATTCTTTTTAATAATTTTAGTGTGTGTGTGTGTGTGTGTGTGTGTGTGTGTGTGTGTGTGTGTGTGTGTGTGTGTGAAGTACCTGGAAATACTAGGAGGTTTCTCTCTAGTTTCAGGGCATTATTTCATAATTTTTGTTCAGGCTAGATGTCAGTCATATCCTGATTGTCTTCATCTTGACATCTTTGGTCTTTTAATCTTTAATCCAAGGCTAACTAAAAAGTTATTTGACAAGTATTTATTGGGGGTCTTCCTCAGGCCAGGACTTGTGCTAGGTTCAAGTAACACAACATTAAGCAAGCAAACATTGTATGCTTAAGAGAGTATATTGGAAAGGATCAGTCTTTCCCTAAAAGTTATTTTCATGCATGTAAATTCAATAGAAACAGTATTTGGAAATCATAATGCATAGGGATTCAATCTTCTGCAATGTATACTTTCTCCAATTCAAATTTCCCAGAGAGAAAAAAATGTATTATACTATGTACGATGATGAAGGCCTGTTGTTTCCCTTTTACATTTTTACTGAGGTTGTCTAAAGAGCTAAATGCAAAAGAAGTTCAGCTTGCAATTTTATAAATTTATGTCCTTGAACATTAAAGGAGAAATGAATTCATTTTCTGTAGAACTTCCCTGGAGGTGCGTCCCAAATAGATTTGCTTAAGAATCTGAAATCATAATGAAACTTTCCAATTCATGATCTTCCTCCTGACTCCTATGTTATTGCCTGCCTCTGCTCAAAACAATGCAAAATAATATAAATCCATGTCCACCCAAGTAGCACATAGGTAATATCCACAGTTAAGTCTGAATATCTAAAATAAAACTGTAATTTGTGTGTTCACCCAAGAAGCATTCAGAGATTCTTTTGTAACATCATTGCAAATGTAAAGAAGCTTGAAATTTCAAAATTTTAAGTTAGAAAATTGTTTTATATAGAAAGAAAGAAAAGAAGCAATAACTATATTAAGTCTCAATTAAAAAAAAATCTTTCATTGGTGCTCAAGTTACAGTATTTTAAAGATGTTTCCCCTAGAGTTTGGGAATTAATTATTGTCATTTAGAACTTTCTGTCTACTGCTGCCAATAGCTGCAGTTGATGGTCAATTACAGGCAAAAATATTTATACAGCTTCACTCAAAAAAATAAAAAGCATCAAAAACTCATACAATTGTAAAATAAATTTCTATAAATTGTAATATGTCTACCAAAAGAATTTTTTCATTAACATTATTTATACAAATAATGAAGAAATTTATAATTTTTTCAGCAACATAAACAAAACTGGATTCATCAAATTATCAATTAAAGTAGTCTTTAAAAAAGTTAAATCAAAATTAATAAAACATTCATACTTGCCTTTGAATGAAAAACTTAAGGACTTTTTGTTTTCATAGTTTCAGTTGCTATATTGTATATGAAGTTATTTTATAACCAGAAAATATCTAAGAGACTACTTTTTAAGAAAAAGGGCAACCATGCTGTGTGTACACATAGAATTGTGCAACATCTCTTCTTAATATACCCCTCCTTTATGACTCTTTGAACCAGTTATAGAGAAGTTATATCATATGGATATACTAACTAACCTGAATTATTCACATAAAAAATAAATGTTCAGGGTCGATCATTATGCTACAGTCCCAGGACATTGTTTATTTAATTGATAATGCTAGCATCCCAGATTGCAATATTAAACTCTTTTATTTAAGCTATAATTTATTATGTAAAGCAAATATTAAAATTTCTATTACTTAAAATTGAAATATTAAATTAAATCCTTAAATGGATTATTTTATTTTTTAACTTTGACTGAAATTTAGAGAAATGCCAACAGTGGTGAATGAGTAATAATTTCTTCATCACGACTCTTTGTGACTAATGTTCTCTGTTCTTTTATTTTCATATTTAAGGTTATTTCTCTTATAAGGTAGCATTAAAGTAATTCTAATAATTTCTTGTCCATTTTTATATACAGACTAGAAACTTTCACAGTGCTTTGAAATTTACATTTTAGACTTGAATTATTTTGCTTTCACCACTTCTAAGCCTTATGAAATTTCTGTGAGTACAATCAAAAGCTGAGATGCTTAGCAGAGGGTTAATGCCAAATACGTAAGGATCTATGGAATGAATATCTGTAAAGCTCTTGCTTCTCTTTTGGACTGGCTAGTTTTTTATAAGATGACTGGAACTTGTTTGGGAGCCCCCCCCCTTTTTAAGAAGAGAGTATTCTTAGCTTCTTTGAGGTTATATATCTTTATCTGATGCAAACTGCAGGCAGCTGGGAATTGTGGTGCATGCCTTTAATCCCAGTACTTGGGAGGCAGAGGTGTGGTGATATATTATGTATCTTATAAAGTTTTCTTGAAGATCACAGGACAGAGTCAGCCACAAATTTTAACCATAGAGGTCAGGGAGTGGTGAAATATATGCCTTTAATCTGAGCACTAGGACATTTGAACCAAAAAATGACATTACTGAGCAAAGAATATAGTGGGAGGAGACAGAGAACAGTCCTTCCCTTTCCGCTGATGAGTTTTCTAGGTGAGAAGTGGCTGTAACTTGTCCCTCTGTCTCACTGATCTTTCAGTTTTTCCCCAATATCTGGCTCAAGATTTTTGTTTTATTATAGATACCAATTAGGATTCATGCAACATCTGGTATCCAACTTTTGAGGCACAAATTCTCAAGAAACCACTTGCCTGTGGCTTTACAGCTGCTGGAACAGGCCAGAGCTATACATGGTCAGAGTCATTACATGGATGGCTAGGTTTTCCTTTGGAGTTAGCCCCTCATGACTGGCCAGCTCTGCCTCTTAGACAGTTCCTGCCACACTTTTTTTTTTCTTCATAATTCCCTGGGTGAATTTTTCAGACAGTGAATTTCCTCTCCTGCTGGGTTGTGGGTTTCACTGGACCCCCTCCTCAGGCTGCTGCCATACATAGTAGCTATCTCACTTCATAGTCATCTGAATCATTATTGACAGCAAATTTATTGAATCACTTGGAATTTCTTAAAACAGGGAATTAGTTTAAGGCAGAGAAAGTGTTTTCCCTAATTAAAAAATGGTCAAAAGTGTCAAAATTGAAGGAATTTGGTCTTTGTTTCATATTACTCTAGATGGTTTGAAAATGGAAACATTAAAGGAGAGGATAGTTAATATAGAAAATATTAATATTATAACTATTATAAATGTTATTTATTTTATCATTTTTGTTTTAGTTATACAAAAGTTTACATGAGTGTCAATTTGGTTGCTATGAGTGTCAAGATACAAATATTAGAAAACTTTGTTAAAACAAATTATAAAGATATTTAATCCCAGAAATAGGATTTTAAAGGAGAACTGATCTCAACATTGCCTAAGGCTTTCAAACAGCCAACCTTAGTTTATCCAGTAACTTTATAGAAATTGTCAAATAACAGATGTCCTCTAGATTGTGTAAGAGCTAAATAAACTCCTGTGCAAATGTTATATTGAGGAGATTCAAAGAAGCAATAGTTTCATATAGTATACATTCACCCTTTTTAAAGCAGATGTTAAACTTGTGATCAACTTATAATAGAATTATTCTTAAACACTGGACAGATATGGTTATAGTGATTTTGGAGGCTTGTTCCCAATTACAATGGATGACCTGGTAGAACGACAAAGCTAAGACCATTGAAGAATGACATAGGACTAGAGGTATTAAAATCTCTCAAGACCAACTTCTGGGGAGGGAGGTTATGCTAATGTAGAAAGGCAATTTATGTATAATAACCACACTCTAACTTTATACCACATGGCAACCTTGAGTACTTAGAATAGAATTAAGAAATCTGGAAAGAAAATTGAGTCAGTTACAAAAGTGATACAGGGCTCAAAAGAAACTGCTGATTTCTTACAAAGATAGACTTTAGCAGTAAGTAAAATGATACCAAATTCAAAATCTAGACAAGTAATAATTGAAACTCTGGCTTTTAAAACTGTTAACTCACAATGCAAAAGGATAATTAGGCCATTAAAGGTAAGATAAGCAAGCACACTTGAAGGAGTGAATATAAAATACATCTAATATGAATTCTTATAACTATGGTGATGCTTGTGTAAGAGAAGTTATTTCTAGTAGTTTAAAGAAAAATAAAAATATAAAATTTTACAATTGCTAGAAACAAAGTCACCTAAAAAGAGACTGTAAACAAAGCATTCCAAGGAAAAAAATGTTTTGCTAAGAATAACTCTAGCATACTGCTCCTTCCTTGTGAATTATGCAGGTGTGCCAAAAGCAGACATTGGACTAATAAATACAAGTCAGACAAGGTAACTTGTTGCCTTTGGGAAATGTCCTGAGGGAGCTCTCACAGCTCCCCTATCAAATTCAGTTCAGTCATTTCCTGTCATTGTAGAGGAAACACCTTCCTAGAGCAATTAAAGAACAAAATGCCTATTGTAAAAAGCCATTCTAGATAATAATAATAAAAAAAAACTGTAGAAAAGAGAACAAAAAATCAAGAAAAACAATAAATTAAAATAAAGATTAGATTTAGAATCTCTCCAAAGTGAGGGTTAGGGAAGAGTTTTGTTTTTGTCTTTACAGAAAATTAAGAATACCCATCTTCAAGAAGTCAAAAGACATTGGACATATAGACATCAAAAGCAGAAGGAAAGGATTAAAAAAATATAAGAAAAGAAAAATCAGGCCTATTGGTACCGTTATGTTCTACAGAGTAAAATCTCACTGCCTAACATCTATATTTCTTTACTTCTAAGAAAAGATGAAGTCCTACTTCAATTAAAAATTAAAGCTGGCTTTGAAGTTGGAGTGTGGCTCTCTCCTTCTCTAAACCTAAGCATGCTTGTTAAAGGAAAACGTAAAATCACTATATCATGTAAGAAGAGCCCCTGATGTGAGACAGCAAAAAAGAAAATTAAAGGACTATTCTGTTGCTACTAATCTCATAATCCATTGGGCTTATGTTGATTCTTTAAAACTTTTCTTAATGTATAAATTTTATATTAATATTTATAAGACAAATATATATATTTAAAATTTTTGCCATGATACTAATGATCATATAAAGTACTAATTATAGAAAAAAATGCATTATCTAGCTTTCTGTACAATACTTCGGGTTTGTGTCTCATCATAGTTCTGCAGTGAAACATGAGAATGCCTAACTGTGACCTTTCAAGTCTTCAAAAGGATAATAAGGCCTCACAATGATGATTTCACATGGACTATGATAATGGAATTAAGCTTAAAAACACTACCCAAAGATAAGTTTTTAGCTACAAACTGCTCAGGACAATTTTGAGGTGGCTAACTGAGTTCATTCAGCCTTACAGTCTATTTTCGCAAGACTTGAGACAGGCCATGCATTTTCCCACTATGCAGAGAGTGGACAAGAAATTATACAGCACTTGACAACACATTTTTTTTTCAGAATTCCCTAAAGAATCTATTGTTTCTGACAGCAGGAAGTAAATTTAAGAACATGATGACCACATTCCCAAAAGGTGAGCTGTTACAATGTGGTTTCTCAGCCCCTGGTGGCCAGAGGTCCAGACCCACAGACCTGCCACACCAGACCCCTTAGCCACCCACCGCTGTTGCTCAGGCCTCCAAAAATGACTCAGACACTTGCATTAAGTTCATGCTATTTGGCCTATGGCTCAGGCACATTGCTAGCTCTTACATCTTAACTCAACCCATATCCTAACTATCCTGCCACATGGCCCATGGCTCACCTGTGCTCCTTACATGTTTCTTTGGGCAGCTGGCTCAATCTGTTCTTACTCCACACTTCTCTTACCTATGCTCTGATTTCCCCTCATACTTTTTCTATGGTGCCTGTCAGGGCACCAAAACAGCTCCTTTATTTAAAGATTGATAGTCACAGCATACAGAAAGGCATTCCCACATCACCAGGCTGGATGGTTTTTGGTTTTGCAATGGGTTATGAATAATTGTCATTGTTTAGAGTGGTGAGTTACAAATTGTTATTGGTAATGGTCAGAGAAAAGCTGAAACAAGGGATTAGATTCAGTGTTCTTGTTTAAAAAAAAGAAAAAGGGATGTAGATATAATAGGACAAAAGGGTAGATTATTGTATCTACTCTGAAAAAAAGATATAGAATGATAGGTTAAAAGGGTAGATGATTGAATCTGCTCAGGAAAGTAGAAAGGAGGCTATGGATATGATAGTCTCAATCTACTTTTAAAAATCAACTACTAGCTTTAAATAACTTACATTGGATTAGATTTTTTATATTATATTCAAATTGTGTTTATTGATACAAAGTTGTGATTAATTTTTTTACTGTACATATATTTCTACTCTTTTTCAAAGAGTTGTACCTATAAACCTCATCTAACTATGTAATGAAAATTGATAGTCCTTGAAAATTATTACCAACTAATTAGAATATAAAATGTAAATTAGTAATTAGTTATTACAATGGAACATATAATCATATTAGATATGGTTTCAAGGTCATAGAAATATATTTTAGATAGGTTGTCTTCAAACACTTCAGAAATCTACAGAATATCGCATTTAAGATATTTCAATAGCATAACTTCGGTTTATTTTTTATGACAATGAGACATGTCTACTGCTGGCAGCACCAATCCACTTCAGAGAAGATGATAATCATCAAAGAAACTTCATATGGAGTTTACTTTTTTGTCACAAAAGGTAGCCACTGGGCAAGAAGAAAATAACTCTTGCCTCACTCGATTGCTGACATTCTGATATCCAAAATGAAAATGCATGGCATACAAGAATAGCAGAATCTTACCAAGACAATGTAGGAAACTTTTTAAGAAAATCCTGTTTCACAGATTATTCTGTCAGAAATGATAGTTCTATATGCCATAGATGGATACCCAAAAATTGCAGAGGAAATGGGTGACTGTCCAGGCAGCCAGAAGTTTCTATCATTATTTATATTTTTAGGTCATTTGCTTCATGTTTACTCAGTTAATATTGATTTCTTCTTAGGTCTCTGATTGAGTTGAAGACTAAACAGTTATAGTTTTCCTAGTTACAGATTCAAAAAAGAAAATCACTAAAGAGGTATAAAGTGCGTAAGTTTGAAAGATATCAAAAGACAGTTTTCAGTTGGAAATAAGTTAAATAGAAAGTGAATTAGGTACAATTTTTTGGACTCACCAAAATGAAATAAATAATGGGATATTTTCTTTGAATTTATCAATTGTTAATGGACTAGACATCATTGATCTAATTATTGCCTGTATATATTACATATAGTTAGTTATATACTTTCTTATTTTTGACAAAGGGGGGATATATGGTGATATACTGTATATATAATAAAGTTTTCCTGAAGATCAGACAACTGTCAGCCACATATTTTAGTTGTAAAGGCTGGGCAGTCATGCCTTTAATCCCAGCATTAGAAAGTTTGATCCAAAAAGTGATATCAGTGGGCAGAGATAGGGTTATAAAGCAGGAGGAGACTGAGGTAGACACTTCCCTTTTGGCTTAGGAATTATTAAGGTGAGAAGTAACTATAGCTTATTCCTCTGTCTCTTTGATCTTTCAGCTTTTCCCCAATATCTGGCTCTAGCTTTTTCCATTATTAATACCAATTAGGATTCGTGCAACACAGAGGCAGGCAAATCTCTGAGTGTGAGGCCAGTCTGATCTACAGAGTGAGTTCCAAGACAGCCAGGCCTACATAGAGAAACCCTGTCTCCAAAAATAAAATAAAAACCAGAAACAAATGAGAAAACAATGAGAAAAAAAAAACTAAGAATAATAAACTGAGATAGGAACTTTAAGAAGCATTTTTTCTCTTTTCTTTTTCTTCCTTCCTTTCCTCCCTCCCTCCCTTTCTTCATCCTTCTCTTCCTCTCTTTTATTTTCTACCCCTCTTGCTTCCTATCTCATTCCCTTTATATTTTAGTCCAGGGCAATTCTATTAAGATGAAAAGCTAATAAAATATTATACAGGTTAAGTGAAAATCCGAGCAGTCATCAGTAAGAGAGATTAAGAGGGGGGAAAAACCCCATGCCTTTCAAGTTAGTTATGTAATAGAAATAGACATAGAAAAAGATGGAAAGCACTTCCAAGAATTGAAGTGGGCTAGTGAGCTGAGATCCGGATCCAGCTTTTATAGCAACCCTGTTGGGAAAATGACCAGCAAATGATTCAGAAATTAAAAATCATGGGCATTGTGGGTACTGAGAATTAGTAATGGGTGAGTACTTAACCATAAGTAGGACATTTATATCATCCCCTCTGAGGCTTAGAAACCATTATCTGTAAGCAGGGAAAAGAATGTATGATCCAAAAGATAAGGAGAAAAGTTTCAAAATGCTGTCTTCTGGATATAATATATCTATTATATTTATTATAATCAGAGTCACAGCCTCTGGAGAACCCCAGCAGAAGAGCTCAAGCTGCAGCTTCTTCCTGAGCCCATACTCCGGAAAGCTCCAGCACAAAAGTTGTTTTCTGAGACATAAACTCTGGAGGGCTCTTTCACAAGAGCTCCAGTTGCAGATCTCAACTGTTCCCTGAGACATAGACTCCACGGCCTTGGATTTCTCTAAGAGTTCCAATTACAACAAAAGCACCCAGTAGATCAGAAACAGCTCCCTGAAACACAGAAAATACTTGCACCAATCAGAGAATGAGATGAGCAGATGCGAGTGCAAAAATTTAACAACATGAATAACAATATAACACCACTAGAACATAGTGGTTCTACAACAGCAATACTTGAACATTTGAATATAGAAGAAACAGATGAAATTGAATTTAAAAATAACTTTATAAAGATGATAGAAGCCTTTAAAGAGGAAATTAAAAAAGAAATGAAAACTCCCTAAAGGAAATAGATGGAAAGACAAACAAAAATTGGAAGAAAACTATAAATTTCTTAAAGAAACACTAAAGAATCAAATAAAAGCAATTAAACAGGTGATGTAAACAGTGCAAGGCCTAAAACTAAAATAAAAGCAATAAAAAAGACACAAATTGAGGGAATGCTGGAAATAGAAAATGTGAGTAAAAGAACAGGAACTACAAATTCAATCATAACTATCAGACTGCAAAGGATGGAAGAGAGAATCTTTGGCGTGAAAGATACAATAGAGGAAATAGATTCATCAGTCAAAGAAAATTCTAAAGTTAAAAATATAAAACAAAAAATGTCCAAGAAATCTTAAATAGCATGAAAAGGCAAAACCTAATACTAATAGAAATAAAAGGAGAATACTAGCTAAAAGGCACAGAAAATATATTCAACAAAATCATAGAAGAAAACATTTTCATCCTAATAAAAGGAAATGCCTATGAAGATACTAGAAGCTTACAGAACACCAAATAGACTACCCCCCCGAAAGTCTGTTTGCCACACAAAAATCAAAACAGTAAACATACAGAATAATGAAAGAATATTAAGTGCTGCAAAGGATAAAGGCCAAGTACCAATAAAGGCACACCCGTCAGAATAACACCCATTTCCTCAGTGGAGACTATGAAAGCCAGAAGGTCCTAGACAGATGTTATAAGGACACTAAGAGACCACAGATACCAGCTCAGACTATTATACTCAGCAAAAGTCTCTATCACCACAGAGTAAATAAGATATTCTATGACAAAACTTGATTTAAACAGTATCTATTCACAAATCCAGCCCCAAAGAAAGCACAGCCTAAAGAGGTTAGATCCATGACACTACAATCAATAGATAATCCCACAGGAGAAACCCCAAAGAAGGGAAATACACACACACACACACACACACACACACACACACACACACACACACACACACACTCATACACACACACAACCACCCCCCACACACAACCACCCACCAAAATTAATAGAAATTAATAATCACTGATCATTATGACTCTTTAATACAAATGGACTCAATTCATCTATAAAAAAAAAAACACAGGCTAACACAATGGATATGAAATCAGGAATGAAATCCTTCTTCTACATTCAAAAAACACCCTTCAACTTCAAAGACAGACACAAAGGGTTGAACAAGACTTTCCAATCAAATGGAGCTGAGAAACAAGCTGTTTACCTATCTAATATCTAACAAAATAGACTTCAGATTAAATTAAATCAAAAGATATTAGGAAGGACATTACTAATTCATTTCAGAAAAATCCATCAAGAAGAAATCTCAATCCTGAACACTTATGCCCCCAATACAAGGGTACCCACATGAGTAAAGGAAACATTACTATAGTTTAACCCCTACATCAAGCCCCACACTCTAATAATGAGATATTCAATGCCCCACTGTGACTAGTAAATAGGTCTACTAGATAGAAACTTAACAGAGAAATAAGGGGATTAACAGATATTGTGATTCAAATGGACTTAATAAATATACACAAAACATACAAAACATTACATGCAAATACTAAAGAATATACTTTCTTCTCAGAACTCCATGGAACTTTTCTAAAACTGGCCACATTCTCAGTCATAAAACAAATATCAATAGATACAAAAAATGAGAATAATCCCTTGTATGCTATCAGATTACTATGGACCAAAATTAGAGCTCAACAACAAGACAAACCACAAAAAGCCTACAAACTCATGGAAACTGAACATCTCTCAATTGAACTACCTCAAGGTCAAGGAAGAAGTAAAGAAAGAAATTAAAGATTTCCAAGAATTTAATAAAAATGAATCTACAGCATACCCAAACTTATGGAACATAATGAAAGTAGTAATAAGAGGAAACTTCACAGCACTAGGTGCCTACATAAAAAACAATTGAAAAAGTCTTGCACAAGAGACTTAACAGAAAAGCTGGAAACTCTAGAACAATTAGAAGCAAATGTAATCAGAAGAAGTAGATTGCCAGAAATAATCAAACTCAGGGCTAAAATCAATAAAATTGAAATAAAGAGAACAATATAAAGAATCAATGAAACAAAGAGTTGATTCTTTGAGAAAGTCAACAATATAGAAAAACCCTTATCCAAACTAACCAAAAGGCTGAGATAGAATATCCAAATTAACAGAATCAGAAATGAGAAGGGGGACCTAACAACAGACACAGAGGAAATCCAGAGAATCATTAGGTCATACTTCAAAAATCTGTACCTCTAAAATCAGAAAACCTTAAAGAAATGGATAACTTTTTGGACAGGTACCAGTTACCAAAATTAAATCAAGATAAATGACCTAAATAGACCTATAACCACTAAGGTGATAGAAGCAGTTATTAAAAGCCTTCCAAGAAAAAAAAAAGCCCAGGACCAGATGGCTTCACTGATTAATTCCAATATAATTTCAAGGAATACCTAATAACAACACTCCTCAAGTTGTTCCACACAATAGAAACAGAAGAAGCATTGCAAAACTCCTTTTATAAGGCTACAGTCACCCTGATACCCAAACCACACAAAGATGCAACAAAGAAAGAGAATTACAAACCAATCTCCCTCATGAATATTGATGTAAAAAATACTCAATAAATAAAATACTTTCAAACTGAATCCAACGTACCCAAAAAAAAAAAAAAAACATCCACCATGATTAAGTAGGCTTCATCCCTGAGATACAGGAATGATTCAACATACAAAAAACTGTGAATATCATTCATCATATGAACAACTTGAAAGGAAAAAAAACACATGATCATCTCATTAAATGTTGAAAAAGCATTTGATAAAACCCAACACTCCTTAATGATAAAAATCCTGGAGAGATCAGGAATACAATGGAAATACCTAAATATAATAAAGGTGATATACAGGAAGCCGACAGCCAACATCAAACTAAATGGAGAGAATCTCAAAGCACTCCCACTAAAATCAGGAACAAGACAAGGGTTTCCATTCTCTCCATATCTATTCAAGATAGTTTTAAAAGTTTTATCTAGAGCAATAAGAAAACAAAAGGGGATCAAAGGCATACAAATTGCAAAGGAAGAAGTCAAACTATCATTATTTGCAGATGATATAATCCTATATATAAATGACCCATGAAATTCTACCAGTGAACTCCTTCAACTGATAAACACCTTCAGCAATGTAGCAGAATAGATTAACTCAAAAAAATCAATATCCCTCCTACACATAAATGATAAAAGAACTGAAATAGAAATCATGGAAACATAACCATCTACAATAGCTGAACATAGCATTAAATAACTTGGGGTTAACTAACTAAATCAGAAAAGACATGTATGACAAGAACTTTAAGTCATTTAAGAGAGAAATTTCAAAAGATACCAGAAAATGGAAAGATCTCCCATGCTCCTGGATAGGTAGGATCAATAGAGTACAAATGTTAATCTTACCAAAAGCAATCTACAGATTCAATGCAGTCCCCATCAAAATCCCAACACAATTCTTAACAAATCTCAAAATAACGTTCCTCAACTTCATATGGAAAAATAATAAAAATCAGGAATACCAAAAAATATCATGTTTAATAGAACATTGGTAGGTACCACCATCACAAACTTCAATCTCTACTATAGAACTACAGTAATAAAACCAGCTTGGTACTGACATAAAAACAGACTTGTGGATCAATGGAATTGAATTGAAGACCCCAACATTAATCCACACAACAATGAACACCTGTTTTTTGACAAAGTGATAAAAAATATATGATGAAAAATATATGAAAATAGATAAGTATCTTCAACAAATTGTACTAAAATAACTGCATGGTGGGATATAGAAGAATGTAAATAGATCCATAGCTAACACCCTGCACAAACTCAAGTCCAAGTGAATCAAATACCCCAACATAAATACAGCTACACTGAATTTGATAGAAATGAAAGTGGAAAATACTCTTTAACATATTGGCACAGGTGACCACTTTCTAAACACAACACCAGTAGCACAGATACTAATAACATCAATTAATAAATGGTTACTCCTGAAACGGAGAAGCTACTGTGAGGCAAAGGACATGGTCAATAAGAAAAATGATAGCCTATAGAATGGACAAAGATCTTCACCAAGCCTACATCTGTCTGAGGACTGATCTCTAAAATATATAGAGAACATAAGAAACTAGAGGCCAAAAAAAACCCCAAATCATTCAATTTAAAAAAAAATGAGATTCAGAACTAAATAAGAAATTCTTAATAGAATAATTTCAAATGACTAAAAGGCACTTAAAAAATTGCTCAACATCCTTAACCACCAGAGAAATTAAAATCAAAACAACTCTGAGATACAAACCCATACCTGTCAGAATGTGTAAGAACAAAGACACAGATGGCAGCCTATGCTGGAGGGGATGTGGAGCAAGGGGAACATTCCTCCATTGCTAGTGGGTATGTAAACTTGTACAGCCACTTTGGAAACCAGTATAGTTCTTCCTCATAAAACTGAGACTCAATCTATCTCATGATCCAGCAATACATTCTTGGGCATATACCCAAAGGATGCACATTCTTATCCCAAGAGCATTATCACAAATATGTTCATAGAACCCTTATTTGTAATAGCCAGAACTTGGAAACAACCTAGATTCCTCGCATCTGAAGAATGGATTAAAAAATTAAAAAAAAAAAATTGGCACATTTACACAATGGAGTAGTACTCAACAGTAAGAAAAAATGACATTCTGAAATTTTTAGGCAAATGGATGGATCTGGAAAGTATCATTCTGAGTCAGGTAACACAGACCCAGAAAGTAAGACATGTTGTGTACTCAGTCATAAGTGAATTTTAGAGGTAAAGCAAAAGATAACCAGGCTATAACCCACAACCTTCGAGCAGCTAGGTAACAGGAGGTACTTAAGAGAGAAATCCATGGATCCTTCTGGAAAGGGAAAATAGAGATGATCTGACTAAATTGGGATCATACAGGGGAGGGAGCAAGGGGAGGTAAGAAGAGATCATAAAATAATGGGATCGTTGAGTGTGGGTGCAATAGAAAGGGAGAACAAAAAAATAAAAATCTTGATAAAGGGAGTCATTGTGGCATTAGAGACAAACCTGATGCTAGTGAAACACCTGAGAACCTAAAAGATGTCCCCAGTTAGGACTCCAAGCAATAATAGAGAATGTGCCTAAACTGGACTTCCCCCTATAATCAAATGAATGACTACCCTAATTGTCATTATTGAAACTTCATACAGCAAATGATGGAGGCAGCAGCAGAGATCATAGATAAGCATAGGTTGAGCTCCTGGTCCACCTGAAGAGAGAGAGGAGAGAGTTCATGGGCAAAGGGATCAGGATCATGAGGAGAAGACCCACAGAGATGGCTGACTGGAGCTATTGGGAGCTCCCTAATACTTAAATGAGAGTTGAAGAACTTCATGGAAAGGAACTAAACCCTCCAAAGGCATGGACAGTTTGTGGGGCCTTTTCAGCCAGACCAGAGATTATTCCTGGTGCATGAACTGGCTTCTCAGAGCCCATTCCCTACAGAGGAACACTTACCTCAGCCTTGATATAGTGGGGAGGAACTGGACCTCCCTCAACTGGATATGCTAGACTGCACTGACTCACCCTGGGATTCCTTGCCCTCTCTGGTGAATGGATGGGAGGTGGGGGTGGGGAGGCTGAGGACAACTGGGAGGAGGGGAGTGGGGAAACAATGGTGAGTATGAGAAAAACTTTAAATAAAAAAATTCATATTGGTCAATTTACTAGTCTTCTAGTTGACTATCCAAGGTTTCCCTATTCTTGAAATTTAAAGATATATTTATATTATTTTTAATTATGTCCATTAGTATGGGTGCATGTGCATGTCAGGCCAGAGGCATTTGAATCCCTAGAGTTGGAGTGGCAGTTGTTTTTAAGTCACTAACATGAGTGCTCAGATTTGTACTCTAGTCCTTTACAAGAGTAGTACTTAACTTCTAACTTCTTGAAATTTAACAGAAAGTGTGCTCTTTTGTTTCTGGTTTATTTGACTCCACTTAATATTTTCATACAATTACTACCTTCATAAACATTCAGTATGTTTGAAAAGAAGAATGCTTGTGTTTACTTCTAACAATTCTGTAATATCTATTACCAGAAATAGCTTTTTTTATGCTTTTTATGTCTTTGTCATTCTGTATTGCAATACACCAGTCCTTTTTACATAAATCAATTAGTTTATAGTATATGTACCCTCAGATTTGTTTATTTATTCTCCTGTAGATTAATACTTACATTATTTTTAATTTGTGCTTTATTAAAAATATTGTGAGGACTGTTCCTGAATGAATCCAGATGTAACCATGTGTGTGTGTAGATATATAATTATGTGTATGGTACATACATTTATGTGTACATGTGTACTCATATGGAATCTAGAAGTATCTTCCTCGATTGCTGTCATCATTATTTTTTGAGACAGTGTCTCTCACTGAATCTGGAACTCACTGTTCAGTAAACTGGTTGGCTAGATAGTCCCTGGCATCTTCTTCTCTCCTCAGCACCGGGACTGTAGACATTCATCACTACCCTAACACTGGTGTTGGACAGTTCATGCAGCAAGTACTTTACTTATTTAACTGTCTCTCCAGATCTTTTACAATAACTTTTCATGTACTTAATGTGTTGGTATCTGAAATCAAATTTTACTTGACAATGTATTGCATTTAAAGATGTACTCACCCAAAATGGGCACTTCTATGAAGTCCATTCTTCAATTCTGTAAACATGATACTTTGCTCTGTTATTGAAATATCCCTTGTCTAAGCAACTGAGAGAAATGCAAATTCCTTAGGTATAAGATTGAATTTATTTATACTACATAAAGCATAAAAACTATACATAGTGATGGGATAAAGTGATCTTAAATATATTATACACCATAAAGTTCTTGAATTAAGTTTATTTAATCAATTATTGCTTCTTTTTAAAAAGTTATTTCTATATAGTTAAAAATTTTTATATCTTCTTCTTAGCTTTAAAAATTCTCAATATGCTACTTTCTGCATGCATCTTACTGTTCATTGCTACATGAGGACTTCATGCTCCAGTCTAGTTGTAACTTTGTACTCAATAATCAGCTTGTTCTAATTTCTATTTCCTACAACTCACTCC
This sequence comes from Phyllotis vaccarum, assembly GCA_033318265.1. Taxonomy (NCBI): domain Eukaryota; kingdom Metazoa; phylum Chordata; class Mammalia; order Rodentia; family Cricetidae; genus Phyllotis; species Phyllotis vaccarum. The sequence continues at coordinate 90,055,393 of JARWLC010000013.1, read as the reverse complement.
AGCCTCTGGTAAATGTTGTTGTGTACATGTACAACATTTTGCTTTAGTGGCTTGATGAATGTTTATGTTGTTTCTATACTTTGGTTATGGTACTACAGTGAACACAAAGGTTCAGATGTCTCTTTTACATACTGATTTCATTTCCTTTGGCTCTGTAACCAAAAATTCAGGTGGCTAGATTGTGTGGTAGTAATGATTTTACAAAGTTATAGGAGCCTTATACTATTTTCCATAGTGCCTATATTAATTCATATTCCCACAACAATGTGCAAGAGCACATCTTTCTCCACATACTCAGCAACAGTGAATTATTTTATGACATTTAGGTAATTGCCAATTAAGCAGATGTCTTGCAATATCTCACTGTGTCTCTCATTTGCTTTATTTTGATGACTAGTGATGATGAGTGCTTTTTCTTAGCTGTTTTCTGACTATTCAGGCCTTTTGCCCAGTTTTATAACTTAGGCTAATGTTGTCTTGCTGATACATTTTGAATATTAGTCCTTTCATAGATGTAGGATTTGCAGATATTTTCTTTTAGTTGCATATCATCTTCCTTTGTTAATTGTTTGCTATACAGCAACTTTCTACTTTGGTGTAATTTCATTTGTAGCTTCTTTCTTTTATTGTCTATGTGTCTGGGATCCTACTAAAAGTAATCATTAGTCAGACCATTTTTATGAAGTTTTTATTTTCCTAGATATTTCTCATAGTAGTTTCAACATTTTCAACTTTGGGTTTCAGTCTTCATCTTTATCTCACACTATCCATATAAAAAGTTTTTACTCTTTTGTCTGTGGTTAGCCACTTTTCCAATTTTCCTTTGTTAAACAAATTGGACTTCTGCCATTATGTGGTTGGAGTACTTATGTGGAAACTAAGCTGTTTCTTTTTTGGATGTTTGTGATGATATATATTTACCAAAAAAAAAAAGGCTGGAACATCAGAGGACTGAACCACTCACAGAGCCAAGCCATGAAATTCATAGAGTGATGACCAATGCCTTTAATCCTATCACCTAGGAGGCAAAGATCCTCTGAATCTCTGTGAGTTAAATTCTAAACAGAGCCAGGCATTGGTGGCACATGCCTATAATCTTAGCATTAGGGAGTGGAACCAGGAATTAAGATAGCTGTACAGAGAAAGAAAGATTAGGGGAGGGGAGGCAGGGATTCTCCTCTTCTCCTGACTTCCTTTTTCAGCTGAAGATGGAGAGGTGGGAATCAGAGGATTTGTGAAAATAGGACTAAAGAGTTGCCAGAATGAGATTTGGCAAATGGCCTGTGGTTTGTTACCTATCTCTCTAATATTTCAGCTCTTCCTCAATATCTGGCTCCATTTTTTATTATAATACCAAATATAACTCATACAATATCTGATACTCAACAATTGGGGCATGAATTAACAAAAAAGCTACTTGCCTGTGGCTTTGCAGCCACTTGCAAGGCTGGAGCTATACATGGTCAGAGTTACTAGCCTGAGTAGGTTTTCCTTTCATAGTTAGACTCCAGCCAGCTCTGCCTTTTAGGCAGTTCCTGCCACATGTGTTTTTTTATCCATCATCACCCGGGTAAGCTTTTTGACTTCTCTCTTCTGGTGGGTTGTGGCTTTCCCTAAACACCACCCTCCTTGAGCTGCTGCCACACTATGTAGCTGCTTCACTTCACCTTCATCTGAATCCTCATTGACAGCAAATTCTGTGAGTCAATTGGGATTCCTTAAAAGGGGGAATGTTTTAGACAAAAAGTTTTTATCCTACATGAAAAAATAAGAAATAATTACAATGGAAAAAGTTTATCTTTGTTTGATAAAACTCTAGATAGTTTAAAAATAAACCATTAAAGGAGATAATAATTAATGTAGATGAGATTAACATGCCTATTATAAATATCATTTGTTTGACTATTCCTGTTTTGTCCCTAAAATGTTGTTTTTATGAGTGTCAAGATGGTTCATATGAGTGTGTCAAGGTAGAAATATTAGAAAACCTTATTAAAACAGATTATATAGACATTCAGACCCAAGCAGAAAAATTTAAAGGAGAACCAATCTAACATTGCCTTATGAGGTTACAGATAAATAGATTAACACATTCAAATAGCTAACCTTAATATATTCGGTAATATAGTACAAAATTTCTGGCCTGTCCAGTCCATGGTACAGTCCCATAGTCCCACAGTCCCACAGAATCACACAGACACTTATATTAATTATACTCTGCTTGCTGATTGAACTGGGGCCCAGGCATATAATTTGCTAACTCTTTACCCTTAATCTAACCCATGATTCTTATCCTGTTCAGCCGTGTGGCTTAGTACCTTTTCTCAGAGCAGCATGGTTGTCCTCTGCATCTGCTGGCTTCTCCACTGTTCTCCCTGGTGTCTCTGCCCTGTACTTCATGTTTTCAGAGTTTTCTTAGTCTGGTAGCCCCACCAACACTTCCTTTATGCCTTTGGCCAATCAGGTTTTTATTAAACCAGTAAAAGGGACAACGTACCAGAACATATTCCTACAGTATATCCCCCGTTTTTTTTTTTTTAAACAAGAACCCCAAATCTAATATATTTTACCCTAATATCTATAAAAATTTATAACCAACACTATAAACAAAGACAAACATCCATAATCCATTTGGGTGGAATGTGGGTGTAGTTCCCTAGGCTACTTTCTGCGCTAGATGGGGGAGCTGGTAATCTTATGGGAATCCAATGAAAAAATTAGGATTATTGATGTGGGAATGCCTTTCTGTATGCTGTGAATATCAATATTTAAATAAAGGAACTGTTTTGGGCCATGACAGGCACCATAGAAGAAGTAGGAGGAGAAATCAGAGCATAGGTAGGAGAAGTAGGATGGAGTCAGGCAGACCGAGCTGAAGCCCAAGGAGCAACATGTAAAGAACACAGGTGAGCCACGGGCCACATGGCAGACAGATTAATAGAAATGGGTTGATTTAAGATATAAGAGCTAGCTAGCAATGTGCCTGAGCCATAGGCCAAACAACATGAAGTCAATATAAGTATCTGAGTCATTTCTGGGGATCTGAGCAGCGGGCGGCAGGCAGCTAAGAGGTCTGGCATGGCAGGGTCTGGGCCTCTGGCCGCCCAGGACCAAAGAAACCCCATTGCCACAGATTATGGACAAGTCTTCAGAGGAATAGTCTATAAGGCTGGGTCACCTCATCCTTGAAGTTGTTTTGGATGGAGAGCTCAGAGGAAACTGTAACAGAGATGCTCTGAAATACTGAATCTAGGCCATCTCTTTTCATTGGAGACTTCAGGGGATCTTCCTTGATCAAACTTTATTTTCTTTAACCAGGAATAAATCCACAGCCTCTCATTTTCTATGGAAATAAAAAGAAAACCTCTTCCTCAAAGTAGCATATCTTTTGATTTCAGTTTTAAAGTCAACTCATTTACAAAATGTATAGGTTGAATTAATCCATCACCATTTATAATCAAATGGCTTTTAGCAACTTTACTTCATTCCCAATCAAAAAACTTAAAGACAAGACAATAAAATATAGTATTCAAAGACTCTAATTTCCATTTTTATATGGCTTATTGCTATTTATTTTTTAAGGACTTTATTCTTTTACTTTTTCCTTTTCTCTCTCAAGCCTACATATATTTTTTTTAACACACTCTAAACCATTTAGAGCTTTTTAAATCTTTCTCTACTGTATATCTCTTATTTCTTTTCTTTTTCTGTTTCTGAACACATCTTTGCTTGGCTAGTGTGGCTGACTCCACCCAGCTCCCTTTATTTCTTTTTGTTTCTGACCACACCTTAAATCTGCCAAGATAGGTCTAAGGACTAAAGGCTTGGCTAGGATGGCTTACTGGCTCCACCCAGCTCCTAGTTCACTTGCATAGAATTTAGTTTTTTAGCCGAGGTACTTGCAGGACCCACAATTATCACTCTGGGGAATTTTAGGGTCCATATATTCACCAAGTAAAACAGTGTCATCTGCTGCTCATGAACTCCATTTAAGTATCTCTGCTTGACTCCAGCAAACAGAGGTGACCCAAGAAAATGCTATTGCTACTTAGAAGCAGTCTTTGACTCTGTTTTCTCTCTGTCCAATATAAACAGAAACATTAAATTCACCATATGAAACTTGTCACTTACACCGAGTCTTCAGTCAGGCTTCAGGAACTCGCTTTGGTGCAACTTAAACAGCCATTTTGTGATTCAAACCTAAATACTGTGGCATCTCTGTACCATGACCCCATCAAAGGCACAACAACTCAGAAGCTGATTTGGCTCTGATTCTGTGCTCTAGAACCCTTTTTAATCTTTCTCAAGCTGTGTGTATATCACCCATATAGGGCCATTTGTAGTATGAATTTTCTGGTTTGTCCAGCCCATGGTCCAGTCCCACAGTCCTGCAGTCTCATAGTCCCATGGAATCACACAGGTACTTATATTAATTACATTCTGCTTGTGATTGACCTGAGGCCCAGGCATATAACTTGCTAACTCTTTACCTTTAATCTAACCCATGACTCTTATCCTGTTCAGCCATGGGGCCCAGTACCTTTCTCAGAGCAGCATAATTGTACTCTGCCTCTTCTGGCATCTCTGTGGCATCTCTGCTCTGTTCTTCTGTTTCCAGAGTTTTCTTAGTCTGGTAGCCCTGCCCAAACTTTCTGTCTGCCTTTGGCCAATCAGCTTTTTGTTAAACCAGTGGGTGGGACAAATATTTATAAGGTACCAGAGCATACATACCCTCAGAACAGTAACCTTACATAAATTGCCAGATTATAGAAACTGTACAAGAGCTAAATGGACTCCTATGCAAATGGTAGATTTAAGGAGATTTAAGGAAGCAATTTTCACATATGGCATGTACTCACCATTTGTAAAACTGATATTAAGTTCACGATTAAATTGTAATAAAAAGACTTGACAGATATGGTTATAGCACTGTTAGAAGATGACCCTCAGTTACAATGGAGGACATTGTACAACCAATTGAACAACAAAGTAGAGCTTGAAGAGTTGAAATCTCTGAAGAGCAACTTCTTGGGGAGGAAGATTATGCTTATATACAAAAGCAGTCTTTATACGATGACAACACCCTGGCTTTATGCCAAATAGCAACCTTGAATGCTTGTGATAGAATTGAAGAAGCAGGAAAAAATTAGTTTTTTTTCAAGGGCCAAAAGGAACCTTTACAGGTTTCTTGCAAAAGTTAACTTAGTGGTAAATAGAATGGTACCAAATTCAGAAATTAGGCAAATAATAACTGAATCTATGGCATTTGAGAATGCTAAGTCACAATGCAAAAGGATAACTGGGGCACTAAAGGCAAGTCAATACCCTTGGATGATTAGATTCAGGATACAATTAATATGGAATCTTATAACTATGATGATGCCTGGGTAGGAGAAGTTATTTCTAGAGATTTGAAGAAAAATAAAAATATTAAATATTGCATCTGCGAAAAACAAGGTCACCTAAAAAGGAACAGTAAACAATGTTTTCCTAGAAACAATATTTTTCCTAAGAATAACCCCTATAGAATGCTTCTCCCTTCTGGAGTGTACAGAACTTGTGGCAAAAGGCAGGCATGGGCCTAATCAATGTAGGTCAACAAGGTGCAGCCACAATATCCTTTTGCCTTTGCCACCAGGAAATGCCCTGAGGGGCTTCTCATAGGCCCCCATATTAAATTCAGTTCAGTCCTAACTGGTCATCCTGGAGCAAACCCCTTTCTAGAGCAATTAAATAACCTAATGCCTATCATAAAAAGCAATATTGCTCTGGATAATAGAAACACTACAAAAGAGAATGCAAAATATCAAAAGAAACCATAAATAAAATTTAAAAAGGGAATTTACCCAAAGTTATGGTTGGGGAAGAGTTTCATTTTTGTTTCCACAGGTGAAGAAAAGCTAGGGATACTGCCAAAATTAATAAAGACTAAATTCAAATAGCAGAAACTTCTTGATAAGGGGAAATGATGGTTAATCCACTGATATGACAATTTTTTAAGTTGTAAGGAAAACCCACTAAATAAGGGTCAAGGCAGGGTTCTGTTTTTGCCTCTACAGAAAACTAGCAATACCCATCTTCAAGAAGTCAAAAGACCTTGGGCATACAGATGTCTAAAGCAGAAGAGGAGATTATCCAGAAAAATAATTTACCACAAAAGAAAAATTGGGCCCATTCATACCAATATATTATACAGCGTAAAATCTCACTGCCTAAAATCTATATCTCTTCACTTCTAATAAAAGTTGAAGTCCCAATTCACTTAAAAATTAAATCTGTCTTTGAAGTTGGAGTATGGTTCTTTCCTTCTCTAAAACCCAAGCATGCTTGTTTAAAAAATGCAAAGTTTCTGTTCATATCAGAAGAGCCACCTGATATGGCTCAGAAGAAAAACTAAAATTAAGAGACTACTGCTACTAATCTCATGATTTTTTTGGTTTTATTTTGATTCTTTAAAATTTATAATATATATATATAGTCATAATATAGGGGTCATATAAAGTATTAACTAATTGTGGATAAAAGGCTTTACCTAGCTTTCTGTACAATGTTTTAAGTTTGAGTCTCTTATCAGTTTTCTGCAGTGAACCATGATGATGCCTAACTGTGACCTTTGAAGTCTTCAAAAGAATGACAAGACCCTACAATAATCAATTCACATGAGCTATAATAATGTCATTAAGCTGACAAACCACCCAGAGATCAGTTATGAATTACAAACTGTTCAAGACAATGTCGAAGTGGCTAGCTGAGATGATTAAGCCTTATAGATTATTTTAGCCAAGACTTGAGACAAGCCATGAATTTTGCCATTATGCAGAGACTAGACAACATATGATTCAGTTATCTATTCAAGTAGTTGAAAATTAATCAACCCAAAACCTTTTCTTTTATGATCCCTTAAAGATGCCATTGTCCCCAAGACAGCAGGAAGTAAACTTAGCACATGATGCCCTGTTGCACGAATAAAGGAAACTCAGAGGAGCCAGATCTCAGAGAAAGGCTGAGATATCAAAGAGAGGAAACACCACAGTCAATTCTCACCCAGCTGTCTTCTAGCTTCCTCAGCCTCACTCCTCCTGCTTCTACTGCCTACTCTGTCTTTCTATGCCTGCCTTAAATATCCTCTTCACCCAGTTGTTTCATATCCAGGTTAAGATTAAAGGTGTGACACCATCACTGCCTGCCTAGGAGCTTGGAACTCCCTCTGTAAACTAATCTGATCTCAAACTCAGATTTGCTAAAATTAAGGGTGTATGTCATGGATATTCCCTTTGCTGGGATTAAAGGTGTGAGTTACCACTCCCTGGTCCTCCTAGACTAACTGTTGGTAGATCCCTCTAATATCTCAGACTGTTTTTATTAAATTTGAAACATGTCCCCATAATGCCCTCATTCCTAAGGTGTGGGGTGGGTTGATTTTGGTCTTTCAATGGGTGATGGATAATTGTCATTATTTAGGTTGATTGGTTACAAATTATTATTGGTAATGGTTAAGAAAATAGCTAAAATGAGATTAAATTCAGGGTTCTTTGAAAAAATTTTAAAAATATAATACAGATAAGATAGGATAAAAGGGTAGATTATTGAATCTACTCTGGGCAAAGGGAGAATATAGTTATGATAGAACATAAGGATATTTTATTGAATCTACTTTTAAAAAGCAACCACTAGGTTTAGATAAATGATAGTGGCTTATACTCTTGTATATTATATACAAATTATGTATTCTGGTACAAATTTGAGACTAATTTTGTTACTGTGTATATATTTATACTTTTGTTCAAAGTATTATAGCTATGCAGCTCATATAAAAATGTAATAAAATTGCTAGTTCTTGAACATTATTATTACCAACTAATTGGTATATAAAAAATGGCAAGTTAGTAGTTATTCATTACATCCAAACTTAAAGTCATATTAGATATGTTTCAAGGCCAAATAGATATATTTTAGAAAGGTCATCATCAAAAATTTAGATATACAGAATATGACATTAAAGATATTTAACAACAAGAGTTATTTTTATTTTTATGACACTGAGACATGTCTATCCCTGGCAATAACAATCTACTTCACTGAAGGTTATGGACATCTAAAAAACTCCATATGAAGTTTACTTTCTTTGTGGCAAGAGTTAGCCACTGGGCAAGAAAGTACTCTTGCCTTGACTCTGGACAGTATAATGTCCAAAAAGGACACAAAAGAAAGAACTGCCAAACCTTGTCAGGACAAGGTAGGAAGGTGTTGTAGTTGGTTCGCGGGTCCCATGCCGGAGCCACAGACCTGCCCGGGACTGCTTCTCTGCGCACCGCCACCTAGGCCCCCAGAAACGACTCAGACGCTTCTATTTACTTTATGCTGTTTGGCCTATGGCTCAGGCACATTGCTAGCTAGCTCTCACATCTTAAATCAACCCATCTCTATTAATCTGTGGCCCACGTGGGCCCGGCCCGTAGCTCACCCGTGTTCTTTACATGTTGTTCTTTCCGCGGCTCGCTCGATCTGCCTCTAACTCCACCCTGCTTCTCCTCCCCAAACTCCTCCCATTTCTTCTATGGTACCTGCCATGGCCCAAACCAGCTCCTTTATTTAAAGATATAGCACACACAAATGCATTCCCACAGGAAGGTCTTGAAGACTATCCTGCTTCACATTTAAGTCTGTCAGATATGCTATATATGTAAGATGAATATGGATGTCTCAACACTGTGGAGGAAGCTTGGGTGACTGTCCATGTAGCCAGTTGTTTTTGTCATTTTTCACATTTTTTGTAATTGCTTGCTTGCACTTCCTGTTTACTTAGTTAATCCTTCTTGGGTCTCTGAGGGAGTTGAAGATTAGTCATATTTATAGTTTTCCTGGTTACAGTTTGAGAAAAGAAACTCACCAAGAGATAAAATGTGTGTAAGTTTGAAAGACATCAAAAGATAATTCTCAGTTGATAATACAAGGTAGATAGAAAGTGCCAAAATAGGATAAATAATGGAATATTTTCTTTGAACTTATCTATTGTTAATGTACTAGACATTATTGGTGTAATTGTTGCCTTTATATTATATATAGTTATTTTACCTATTGTTTGTTGTTTCTTGTACTAGCTATAACCTTATATTTTTATTTTTGACACAAAGGGATAATATATTATATATTTAACAAAAATAGTCTGCAATATCAGAAGACAAAGCCATCCACAGAGCCAAGTCATGAAGGTTAGGGAGTGGTGACCCACACCTTTAATATGATCACTGAGAAGGCAGAGATCCTTCTGAATCTCTGTGAGTTCAAGGCCTAACAGAGTAAGGTCATTCTGTCACATACCTGTAATCCTAGCACTAGGAAAGTTGAACCAGGAATTAAGATAACTGGGTTGAGAAAGGAAAATAAGGGGATAGGAGTCAGGGTTCTTCCCTTTACCTGACTTCTCTTTTGTGTTGAGGAAGGAGAAGCTTGGTGTCAGAGGATTTGTGGAGAGAGGCTTGAGGAGTTGGGTGGGTGAGAAGTGGCTGTGCTTTGTTTCTTTATCTCTCTGATATTTCATCTTTTTCTCAATACTTAGATCCAGGCTTTTATTATAATACCAAATAGAATTTTTGCAATAGATGTTGTCTTCCAAGGGTCTTTGAGGTGGAAGCCTATATTTCAGTGTCATAGTGCTGGAAAATGGTAGGACCCTTAAGAGATGATGGGTCTAGTGAAAAATTATGAAGTCATCTAAAAAAGTTTTCCTTAGTAATTAAAGTAGTTTTTTTTGTTGTGCCTTATATACATTAATACTCCTACTACTGTGATACCACTGACTATGAAGCTGATAACAATACCTATCAAGTTGTTTTTTTCTTTAAAAAAAAACTGAACCTAGTAAAAGTCTCTTTAAAAATGTAGCATTAGACATTTTGTTTGAGCATTATGATAGCAGACAATAAATTAATACAACTTTAAGTGGGTGGGCTTATTCTTTGGTTGTCTTCCCTGCTGTATCAATTTGTAATGTTGTATTTATTATAGTACCAGGCTCTTCTGGTTACTACTGTTCCACAGAACATTTTTGAAGTCAGGTGTTGTGATAACTTCACTTCTTTTGCTCAAGATTATTTAATGTATTCAGGGTCTTTTTTGATTCTACAAAAATTTGAAGAATCTTTATTCTGTTTCTATAAAGTTGAGTACCGATATTTTGAATAGTATGAACATTTTAATGATATTAATCTTCTAGTCCACAAACATAGATATCTTTCTGATTTTTTTATATCTTTATTTTTTTTTACCAGTGACCTGTAGTTTTCAGTAGAGAGAAGTTTTATCTCCTTAACTTCATTCATAAGTATTTTACTTATTGTAGCTATTGAATATGGGATACTTTCTTTGTTTTTTGTATTATTTACTATTAGTATATGGGAATGCTGTTGATTTTTGTATGTTGTAACAGTACAAAATTTACTATTTAGCTCTCATAGTTGTTTGGTAGATTTTTTTAATTATATTTATATATTTCATGACTATATCATTTGCAAACAGTGATAAGTTAGCTTCTTTTTTGCAATTTTAATTGTTCTGACAATATAGGCCATTGTATTTTTTAAATAGACCCAGTGTGATGAGAGAACAAAATGTTATGTTCTAATTAATTTAAATTTAAATTCAGTTATCAAGGCACAAATAGCTACCATATTGAACAGCATAACTCTGAGCTTCATAGAAGCCACAAAAGAAAATCTTTCACTCTTTACCTTACCTGAATTGTGTGACTACACATGAAGACAATCATTTTACCATCTTAATAAATGGAATGAGACTAGTCAAGTGGGCAACTGGATACATTTTTCTAAAGGGACTGAGGAGAAACTTTCCCTATAAATGTATAAATTTTATAGTTATAGCGAGAGAATATCCCTTTCATTTAGAGGGTAAAGAAGTTTGAGACACTACCTATGGTACTTAATTTACTTAGTTATATATTCATTTAGTAGCCTGGTTTATATTTCCTCAGCTCCTGACCTTGAATTTGAATATATGACTTGTTTTAGCCAAGTAAGTATATAACTTTGAGAGAAACATGAGTTTTAAACTTGCTTATATGCCTTGATTTGCTAGTCATTGGCATCTAGTCCAGGGTCTTTCTGGACCAAGAATAGTGTAAATATATTTCAGCATACTTTAAAATAATCTGAAAACCAAAACATAGTGTTTGGAGTCCACCCTATCCTAACTAAAATATAGTCCTATTTAATACCACATTCTTTTGTTTGTTTTGTGACCCAGTTTGTTACTCAGCATTACCATAGCATAGCTAACTAGCTTAAGGAGCAACATCAAAAGTAGTCATATCTGTCTTAGAGGACTTTTATATTTCTGAGACAAGCTCTATGATTCATTGACCTTCTTCATTTTACATTTAATATCAGAGTGACAGGATAGAGATTATTTGCCTCTAAGATATGCTTTTTAAGTAATAGGCATAGTGAAGAGACTTTCAGAATTTTAGGATTTGTGTTAACAGAAACCCCCATAGCTCACTGAAAAAGGCAGTAGAATAGATAGATCCCTTTGTTCTTAGCAAAGTCTATTTTTAGCTTCAGTGATGCAATTCTCTTTTCTGAACTCCATATCACTCAAGATTTTATTTTAAGAAACAAAGAAAACATCACTGTCTAACCTTCCTTTCAAAATAAGTGTGACAAAAAAGCAAATATAACCAATCTTCTCCCAGGCTAATGGTTTTCAACCAGTATGTGAGTCCTTTGGGTATTGAACAACCCCTTTTGCAGAACTTGCCTAGGACTATCTGAAAACACTGATATTTACGTTATGATTCATAGCAGCAACACAATTACAGTTATGAAGTAGCAACAAAAATAATTTTATGTTTGTGGGTCACCACAATATGAGCATTAAAGGGTAGCAGTATTGGGAATGATGGGAAACACAGTCCTAAATAATAAGTATATGAATTGTGAGCCTTTAACTTTAGTGACTGCAGTTGTTAAAGGTAAATGTAGAGGTGCCTGTCAGAGGGGTATTCCCATCTAGGCAACTGAGAGAGTGTGTGACCTCCTCACCTGTGGTTTCTCTACATAGACAAAGTTGAGTGAGCTTTTATCTTTGTGATTTTTGTTGGGTTCTGAGCATGAATTGATGCTGGAATAATATTGTACATTCCCCAGATTCATTGATTTTTCCAGCTTGAATTGATGTAGTCCCACAAAGAATAGCTCACTGTTCTTAACCTTTGGTTTCTTTGTTTGCTGGCTCTACTGCTCTGCTCAGCCTAATAAAAAAAAGAGTTTTTCTTTGTAAGAGAAAAAGAAAATAACTTTTTTAATGTGAAATATTCCTCAGATTGAAGCTTGAGAATGGGCATATTCTGAATGATCATGGTGGTATCATTTCAAACATTTAAAATATAAATTTATGAAGTTATCATTTCACCATTAAATACAAAACTATATATAAAATTTCAAACTCTATTTGTACAGTATAAAAAAAGGGAAACTTATTGCTATGTTTGAAATTGTTAACACAGGTTAGTAATTATCAATATTATACTTACTTTCTCTATTTAAATAGAGAATATTTATGGTATGAAGATAGCATTAAATTCAGTCAGTTACCAATATCCACACATGAAAATTTAGTTCTTCATCTGTATCTCTGCTGCAGTTATTCAATTCTATTAAATGGCCTATATCTTAAGGGCATACTTTCTTCTGTGACAATTGTAAGTCAGATTATTTCTGGTGAAACAATTCTTTTCCCTTGAAGCCTGTCTTAGTAACTTTTCCATTGCTGTGTAAAAAAATACTATGACAAGGGCAATTTATAGAAGAGTTTATTGGGGCTTACAGTTCTGGAGGGTGAGCTTATGACTATAATGGTGAGAGCATGATAAAATTCAGGCAAGCATGGCTTTGGAGCAGAAGCTGGAAGCTTACAACTTATCCACAGGCATGTAGCAGAGAGTGCTAACTGAGAATGGCATGAAATTTTGAAATTTCATAGGCTCCCCATTGATTACCTCCTCCAACAAGGCCACACTTCATAATCCTTTTCAAATAGTTTCACCAACTGGAGACCAAGTAGTCTGCTCTTTAAATCTATATGGCCCATTCTCATTCAAACTACTACTAATTATAAGCATTGCTGACATCAAGGGAAGATACATAGTTGAGCATGGTAAGTGAAAGAGGTCAACTCAAAGCTGATGGCTAGCATTCAAAAGTCTACTTAGATAGTGTCAGGAATTGGTTGGCAGCTAAAAAGAAATCCACTTCAATAAAGCAATGTCATTATAGTCAATTTCTAAATTAGGCACTGCTTATAGCAGCTAGCATCTCTGTACCTCTGTACATTGTAGAGAGAAGCACAAAGGTCTCTCCTTAAAGGCCAAATCTCCCTCAAGGCTATGCGCTCCCAAAAGACACTACTTATATTTAATTAATTATTTTTTCCCAACTTGATTATGTTTCCCCCTCCCTTCTCTTTTCCCATCCACACAACTTTCTTTATCCCCTCCCCATCCACTCCTCCTCCTCTCCTGTTTCTCTTCAGTAAAGGTCAGAATTCACATGGATATTAACCAGCCATGGTATAAAAAGTTTCAGTTAGAATAGGCATGTCCTCTCCTATTAAGGCTAGATGAGACAACCTAGCAGGAAGAAAGGGTCCCAAAAGTAGACAGCAAAATCAGAGACAGCCCCTGCTCCCACTGTTATGAGTACCACAAGTAGACCAAGCTACACAACTGTCACATATATGAGGAGGGCCTAGATCAGTCCCATGCAGGTTCCCTGGTTATCTGACAAGAAACTAATTTTTCACTATTCTAGTGCTTTTTATGTGGAAATGAAATACATTTTAGCATCATAGAAAATTATCCATTAGTATACTTGGTAATAGAATTATTAAAGTAATCCAAGTTATAGAAAGAAATTAGGTTAGAAGGTTGAATGTTGACTTATACAACTAGAGATGAATTAATTTCATTTTGTGTAATAGAAGAACAGAAATGATAGGATAAAAATGGGGAATTGCGTTATTTTTGGTGGAAAATACTTGTCATATGTAGAGTTGTCTGGCAGCAAGATGAGTATAGCCATTCAACAGTACATAAAAATTGTAGCTTCTTCTACTGCTATGAAAGGAAGATAGACTTATAATATTCCATTTTGGGTGTTTTGTGATAAGAAGCATTTTGAAAGAAGAAAAACACTACCGTACAAGTGCCAACTCTTCTTATCACCACTTCTGTGAACTCTTCCAAGCCACAGAAAAATATGTTCAATAAGAAAAAAGAGAGTTCATTTGAGATATTCCACATAAAGGCTACCTATAATCAGTGAAAACTCTCTGAAATCCAAAATTATTACCATCTGCAATGGTGGTTCTCAATTTGTGAGTCATGACCCTTTGAGGGCCAAAGGAGCTTTACACAGGAGTCCCATATCAGATATCCTGCATATCACATTTATATTACAATTAGAAAAATTACAATGTAAACATACCAATGAAAACAATTTATGTTCAGAGTTCACCACAACATGGGGAACTGTGTTAAAGGAATACTGCATCAGGAAGGTTGAGAACCACTGTTCTGTAGTAAAACATTTAGATAAAGAAAGAACACAACATGAATAAGATGTTAAATGCTTTCATGGTGGTCTAATAATAATAATCCCAGAGTTTAACTACCTTTGATTGCAAATTACAGTAGAAATGAAAGAATATATATTCCTCTTATTGACCAGTGTCACAATTACCATATAATATTGGCTATATATAATCCTTCTTTATAGCTATAGAAAGCCTGAATTAATAATTTATTGGTGAAAGTCAGTTTTACTTTGCTTTGTAGACATCTAGAAATATTTGGTATATTTATATATATATATATATATATATATATATATATATATATATATATGTTTCTTATAGAATTTTACATATCCAAAGCATGTATGTCCATGAGTTAAGAGTAAATTTAACATTTAAAAACAATTTGAAGTCCAGAGATGAATATGTCATGATAGGAAAAATTAAGGAAGTTTAAATGTTAATGTCTAAAAGTAATTTTTAAAATATTTATTTGCTTCTGTATGTGTTATATAAGTATATATGTGTTTATTCTATGTATCAATATACACATACTATGGCATATGTATATAGGTCAGAGGACAACTTTCAAGGAGTCAGTTCTTGTTTTCAATCTTGTTGAAACAGGGCCTGCTTGTTTCTTCTGCTGCACTTCTGCTGAAGCAATGCTGGGATTACATATTTCTCTGATATCTGGCAATCTATGTTGTTCAAGGGATTCACATGAACTCAACAAGTTGGTATGTCTAGTAATATCTGTGAGCTGTCTCTATCCATATCCACAGAAGTTTACTGGAGCAAAGTCAGGCTTACTAACTTACATACTATTATTTGTGTTAAAATTGACAGGGTGTATAGATGTCAGAGTATCTTTTACAAAGGCAAAAACTCACATGCTGCTTCATTTTAGAACAACGTTACCAACTGTAATCTACAGCATACTTACTGATCTTTATTTTGCAAATTTCTTTTTGTGTTGAAGTAGGATATAATATTTTATTAAAAACACACATAGAAGTAACATTATATGTGCTGTGAGCCAAAAAAAACCTTAGCAGTGCCAATGCCATTTTTGGGACCAGTATATTAAGCTTCCTTTTCCCTAGAAGACTCCCTCCCCAGAAGCCAGGCAGCTTCCCCCTGTTAACCTAATTAGTTGAGTCCCTTCTCAGGAATTAGGTAAACTTCCCAGGGTTGGACAACAGCTAAGATTAGATAGGTCTCCATGACAAGACATCCTGTTTGTAAAATAGCTTTCAGCTGTGTGAATACCTCATTTGCTTAATCTTTGACTTACTCTTCCCCATAAAGGACTATATGTACTGCTGAGAAGAATAAAGTTTCAGAGCTTAATCAGAATACTGTCTTGCTCTTGTTTTTTTGTGTTTCTTGTCCCTTCATTTGTCCACCTCCCTTTTTTAGGTCCACACTGTAAACCCTGCAGGCTGGGGCAATATGAACCAAATATGTCACATTTAGGAATATACATTTATGTATATGTATATTAGGAATATACATATACATATGTAATAACACTAGTTTAAAATAAGGCCACAAAGTTGAGGGCAATTGGGATGGGTAAATAGAAGGTTTTAGATAAAGGAAAGGGAAAGGAGAAAATATGCAAAATTATATTATAATCTTAAAAAATAGAATAAAGTGAAAATAATTTCAGAAATTAAACAAACACAAAGAACCCCAGCAAAGCAAAACAAACTATGATATTTTTAACCTCTGAGTTCACCTGTGTGACCTACATACTTTCACACAATGATTAAAGAAGGTTTTTAGTATCATAGAAAATTCCCTCTCAGTCAGTATACTCTTGGAGAATTATCTCCTTTTATTTCTTAGGCTAATCAACTGTGGATTGATTCTGCTTCTGAAATTGGCATCAGTACATACAGTACATATTTTGTCTGTTTCACTTTATTTAACATTAGATCTATGAAGTTTGTGTTGCTGATTATGGCATTGTTTGTATTCAAGAGTAGATGTCTTTATTCCCCTCTGGTTAGATACTGAGCACTATGCAATTCATAGCTTTATAAATATGATGGTATTGAGTATTTTGTACATGTATTTGATAAACATACTATACATGTACAGGTAAAGTTACACATATACACATATATACATATACTCATAAATGCATATAGTCACATGAGATTAGGTTGAGTAATATTTTGATCACATTCTGATCTCCCAAGACTGACAATAAAGTTTGCTTTGAATCAAAGGGCACAGCAAGTTACTGGATGATGAAAATTAGCCATAGAAGTTTTACAGGACTGAAGAAGTTAGAGAGATACAGGTAGCAGTAGGACAGTACTTATGGAGGGTCTTGGCCTTTTGAATCTAGGAACAAGAAAGAGGAGGTCCCTGGTCATTTTGCAGCTACTTCTCAGATCATAATTCAGGTTTTTCCCTCAATGTTTGACTCTTGAGTTTTTAATTGACAAAGAATAATTGGATAAAGACAGTTCTCTTTAACATGTTCCTAAAACAGAACTACTAGGATGCTTATTCTTTTGTTTAAAAAAGTAGAACTCTGTCATATTTTCATGAGTAAGAAATATTCAATTGGACTTTTTAAAAAATATGAAGCAAAAATTTTTCTATTTTCAAAGATAAATAGTGAAGTACTTATTTACAGGATGAATTCCAGAATGTCACTGAAAATGGTTATGGCAGAAAAGAAAATAAATGGTACATATTATTTTAGATTATAAACTATGATGAATGAAGATGTACCATTTAAGATTAATTTCATTCTACTTTGTTTAGCACACTTGGAAATTTGGAGGTATAGCTTAATAGTTGGACAGTAGACTAGCATGTGTGAGACCTTAGGTTCAATCTCTGGTATGGCAAATAAGAAGCCAGTGGAAATTGAATGTAAATAAATAAAATTACTTAACTGGAGTATGGATCAGAACTTAATATTCAAAATGAATCATGTGCAATTAAAAGATAAAAACATAAGACATCATTGTAGATTTGGGGAACATAATTTAAAGTCTTACTCATAATAATGGCATTGTATGACCTTTCCTGGATGATGTAAAGAAAATTTATTTATACCAATAGAGAGTATATCATTAGACCAAAGAAACAATTTTATCCATATCTATGTTGGAGAATCACTGAGTATTTATAATTACTTATACACCCATGGAAGACTCAAAGCATGTAGGATATAAAAATAATATGAAAGGTTATCTATATATATCTCTATAAGAGATAGCAGATAATAAAATATGAACTATGATAATATTAATTTTATTCACTCTGTGAAAGAGCTGTATACTGAAGAATAAAAAATATTCTAGAGAAAAATTAGAGATCTAAGTAAATTGAAAGATATTATGTCTTTTGGGGCCATAAAATTTATGACATTCTCCTTAATTGATTATAAATTTATCATGATTTCAACTAAAACCTCAATATATACTTTTGTAAAAATTGGCAAGATGATCCTAAAAGTCTTGTTAAAAGGGAAAATATCCCAAATTGTCAAAAAAATTTTCAGAAAAGAACAAAGTTGAACAGCTAAAACTTGATTTCAAGACTGATTAAAGCAATACAACTTAGCCAACGGTGTGGAATGAATATATATATCTATATATGTACATATATGTATATATATGTATTATATATATATGTAATATATATATATTATATATATATATATATATATATATATATAGAGAGAGAGAGAGAGAGAGAGAGAGAGAGAAAGAAAGAAATGGAATAATCTAGTACAGAAAGAGATCTGCACATACAGGAACAAATAATTTTTTATAAAGGTAAAAATTAATGTTTTAATAGGATTGAACTAAAAGAAGAAAGTTTATAAATTGTTAGGGAGGAGGTATACATTTTATTAATTTTCCTTGGTCCATATTTGTTTTCTATTTTACTAAGATTTTGCTTAGCAATAATATCTTTGTTTAGTGTTTAATATACTTATTTGGTTTTTTTTAACTATTTCAAAAGATGAAGGTGATTTCAATACCTCATTTTTTTAATAATCAGGTCATCTGGACAAAAGACAGAGAAATATCAGAATTAGTAAACACCCTACATGAAATGGGCTTAACAGATATCTACAGAATAGTCCAACCAAAAATCATAGAATACACATTCAACTCAACAATGCAGGAAAAACTTTTCTAAAACATAACACATCCTGGGAGAAACTTTCTTCTATTAATCCCATTTCATTAAAATCCTTAGTTGCTTTTGCATTTCTACAGTCAGAATATTAGGCAGAGAAAAATCCTAACTTGAAGACCTCCATGGGTACTTTCCACTTGGAGCTTAAAGAACCCCCCCCCCAAAAAAAAGAAGGAACTATTGTAGGAGCTAGAGGAGTTGAGGATAGCAGAAGAATAGAGGCTACAGAATCAATTAAGCAGGGCTCATAGGGCCTCACAGAGACTGAAGCGGTATGCATGGGTCTGTTTTATGTCTTCTGCAGGTATTCTATCCTTGTTAGCTTGATGTTCTTGTGTGATTCATGTCTGTGGGAGTGGGGTTTTGACTTTGACTCTTTTGCCAATTCTTGGGACCCTTTTCTTCCCACTGGGTTGCCTTGTTCAGCCTTAATAATTAGGGAAGTTGCCAAGTTTTGTTGTATCTTGTTATGCCATGTTGGATTGATATCCTTGGGAGACCTGCTCTCTTCTGAAAGAAAATGAAAGAGTGGATCTGGAGAAGAAGGGAGGAGGGAGAGGGAGTAAAGAAAAGGGAAAGAGTGGAGGGAGGGGAAACTATGATTAGGATGTATTATATGGGAGAAGAATTAAAACATAAATAGCAGCAATGAAACAATACCAGGAATCTTAAGAGCTGGTTCTTTGAGACAATAAACAAGATTGACAGATATTTGGCCTAACTAAACTAAAGAAAGAGAAGACCCAAATAGGAGAATAAGAAATTAATATTATATTACAACAGACACCAAAGAATTTCTGAACACCTGCACTCTATTAAGTTGGAAACTCTGAAAGAAATGTATGAGTTTTCTGATAGAACCAAACCTTCAAAATTAAACCAAGAAGAAATCAGCTACTGAAACAGATCCATAACAATGGAGAAAATTGAAGGATAATAAAAAGCTTTCCATTTTAAAAAGTTCATGGTTAGATAGATTCACAGAAGAATTCTCCTAGATTTTGAAAGAAAATATATAGCCAATCCTTCTTACACTATTTTTTAAAACAAGTTGAAACAGAAGGAACATCCTGCCTCCCTGTTTTATGAAGCCAGTATCACTGTAATGGCAAACCAGGTACATAACAACAAAACAGAAAAATGCAGGTCAGTATCCCTGATGATCCTTCATAAATGTTCAAAAAAAAAGTACCAAACAGAATATATACATACATCAAAAATATTATCTAGTATGACCAAATTGGCTTTATCCCTGAAGTACAGAGATGGTTCAATATATGCAAGTCAATAAATGTAATGAACCATAGACAAAAGTCTCATAATCATTTCAATAAATACAGAAAAACTCTCTGACAAAACCCAACATGCTTTCAGGATAAAAATCCTTGGGAATGTTCCTTCAGTATTCTTAAAGTTAATTACAGAACTAATTTGTAGTTACTGATTCACAGCTGCTGAAGTGGTTCTTTCTCTGAAAGATTGTGAAATGTAGTTTTTCCACTTTTTATAGATACATCTGACTGCTGTAATTTATTTAAACATTATAGCCTACATGTGTTTGTGTACTTCAAGCATTTCTGACTGTGTCAACATATTCTAATTTTATAAAACATTTGGCAAATATACAGGAATATAGTTATTTATAGGGATTAAAAACTCCGGTATAAAAATAAATTCATCATAAGTTTGTGTAGTCGGAGTTTTACTTTCAAGGCGCCAGTCCAAAATTAATATTTATTAGAATATAAATTAACACTCACAATATTAGTAACAGCTTATGGTGGCACCTGAACAAGGACTGGCGGATCCAAGCGATGGACGAGCGATGAAAGTGCGATGGAAGCACAATGGATTCCGATTCTGTCTGTCCAGCAGCCAGCAGCCAGGAACCAGGAAGAGAGCTCCTTGTGTCCCAGCAGCCACTTATCAATGGGCTTGGCCACACCCCCTCCAGGGTCCCGGAAGTGTCTTCTGACCTTATCAGCTGACACCTTAATCCCGCCACAAGTTTGTGTTTGGTTTGGGCCCAATTACTGAATATTGTCATATTTCCAATTTCTGGTGGAAGATTTTATTTAAATATTTAACTATTATTCCATTGCATATGGTCTTTCTGGGGTGAAGGAATTTCCTTCTGAATGGTAAAATGTATCATTATATTTTAACCTTTAGTTTTTGAGTTCAATAATAGTGTTTTTCATTCTGAGATCAGTGGAATCAATTGAATATTTCTAGACCTGCATAATCACATCTTTGTTTAGATTAGTTTTATGCAATGATATTGCCTCTAAGAATAATAGGGCATGCAATTGGTGATGCTGTTAAAATGACTGTAATTAAAGTAAGACATGAGAAAAGGATTCAGTTTTCTGGATAGATGTTTATTCTGCATTTTGCCCTTCAAAACAATTAAATTGTTGTTATACACTTATATACTCACAGGGCATATTTGCAATATAATTTTAAGCTGGAGAATTAGTGCTTTATAACAGCCCATTAGAAAAACAAGCAAAGAATCTAATCTCCCCTCATTAAGCTGAGAAACATGCTGGTCTTAGAAGACAGATATTCTGTTATTTTCTGTAGTTATGTATGAAAATATCAAAAAATCTCCTCCATCATTTCTAGGCATGTAATTCTATTAAGACTAGTTGGTAATAGAACATCCTTTGGTACGAGCATCTCTTAAACACTGAAGAAGGCATACATTTTCCCATTATCCTACTCCAACCTTAGCCTATTCTTTTATTTGCAGGGTATCTACATAGACTACTTCTGTCATTTTTTGATTTACTGAAATTCCACAATGAAATTACAGTCTCAATGTCTTTTTAAAAGTCTGGAAAATTATTCATTATTTGAGTGGCTCAGTAGCCTTTAGTTTTCATCTGAATTTTCATCTAATTGGAAATTACCTTCAGCCAACTTCTTTCCCTCACAAATTCCCTAATCACATTTCACAGCAGTGCCATCAGACCGTTGTCTTGGAAAAGCTACATGCTGAGATGCCAAAGAAATCCATGCAGGCTTGAAACACTTAAAGAGAACTGGAGTGGACAAGAAAAAGAAAAATCACCCAAGCTCTTCAAGAGTACAGAACATAGTGTCTGTGGCATTATATCTCTTTAAATGGTCCAAAAGAGTTTTCTAAATTATTTTCTGAAAACAAGACAGATTTTGTACTTTCAGAAAACCCAAGGTCAACAAGGTTTTGCATGGTTTGATATAATTTTATAATAGTTACCAAATTTTGCTGCAGATATTGTTTCCAATTTATCTGTAGCTGCTAAATAGCCAAGGCCTATGCCAATCAACCTGTAGCTGTAGGAAAGACAATTTGACAAGACTATGGCATTCAGAAACACATGCAGCATTCTGCAAGAATCAGAGGGGTTTCAGGGCATTACAATCAAGAAGCAAAGTTACCAGAGCAAATGCAAAAACAGTGTAATGAAGCATCTAAATGATTTATCTTTATGCTACATTCTTAATTTAATGGAGCTGGGACAACTTGCTTAACTGCCTGAGTGTTTCATATTTCATGGGCTGTTATGGAATTGGGTAGACACTAACTATATAACTTTCATATCTATTTTTATTCAATCAAATTGTGCATAGTATTGTACATGCCCCAAATTTATATAATGTTCTCAGTCCTGGCATTTTACAAAAGGAGAAGATTTAAAATGTGCCATCTGACTTGCAAGCATGAAGAGTATCTTTAAAATGATACTAGTTACTGAGAAAATAGCACCAGGCAACGTGTTTCTGGGAAACAAAAGAATGATGATGAAAAGCTCACTTGAAACTTGTATTCTTCAGGAAAGAACTCAATTATTACTGTTTTGCTTTTACTATCAGTTCTAAGCCCTTCTGTTGGTCCTGAACCATACAGGATACAGGTTTTTAAGTCTTAAACTTAAAAAAAGGATAACAAGAAAGTACCTACCATCCTCAGGGCATTTTTTTTTTTTTTTTTTTTTTTTTTTTTTTTTTTTTTTTACAGTAGACTGTTTAATACCTGTCCAAAGAAAATGAAAGGAAAGCAAACCAGAAAACTACCGTCCTGATGGGGCAAAATAATCAGATCAAAATGGAGATGACTTCATCTAAAATGAAACTCTGAGGCAAAGGTATACAGGTAGGCACACAAATGTGTTTTTACCATTTTATCTTGCTTTGGTTTCACACTTTCAATGTGTGTGCTGCTTCTGTTCAATTTTTAAAAAGCTACATTTTGTGACAAGGAGGATTATGGCTAGTTTTGCAGAACCAAGTTCTTCACTGCAAATTACTGTTTGGTAAAAAAAATAAATAAATAAAAAAGTTTTTCTTCTTAAATTACATAGATATTTTTCTTTTTCTAAAGATTGGTTTTAGGGTAGACCACACAGTACTGTTGATAAGAACTTAGAAATAATTCTGGTGGCTATTGGATTTCCTTTGCCTCTTAGTAGGGAGTAATTAACAGCTGAAAATCTGCTTGAGTATGAAACAGTTGTCCGATATTATTGCCTATGCACTTTTTGATCAGCTGCCAGTTGAAGAGCCTTTAGGGCAAAATTTTACATGCTTAGCTCTTAGTTCATGTGGGTTACTGAGGGTTGGGAAAGAACTGACTTCAAGTTGCTGCTAATTAAAATGATTGCTCTGACTCTTCTCCAAGGACCACTCTTTCAGTTACAAAGTGCATGTGCAAATGAAGCACCCCAGGCATCAGGAAATTCTCTGAAAGCAAGTCAGAACCAGTGAGGACTTATCTTTAGACAGAGCTGTCACACAACAGGCACAGCTGGAGACTCTGCCTAAGGAGTTATTCAGATTGTCTTAGATGAGCAGCTGTTTTGAGGAGCACAGGCAAAATATCAGCTTTATTTTATTTTAATGGCAAGGCATTGATTCATCACAAGCTTGGCAAGTAGTTTTCTCTCCTAAGAGACTCTAGGTTGTCTTACCAGCAGTCATTGTCTGAAGCCAGTCTGCCTTACATGAGACCCTGAGCCAAAAAAAAATTTTAATGAAGTTTATTTCTACAAGAGTTATGAAACATACCCAGAAGAGCCAGGTTTCCCTGTTCCCATGGGACTGTTTGCTACTGTTCACAGATGGGGCTTTCAGAGTTCTACTTGTTGTCATGGTCAGAAAAATTAAAACATTTTTTTTTTGTTCCTTTAATGAAAATAGACTTTTCTCACATAATATACCCTGGTTAAGGATTCCCCTCTTTTTTCTCCTCACAGTTCCTTTCCACCTCCCCTCCTATCTAAATCTACCCACTTTTTGTCTCTTATTAGAAAAGAGCAGACTAAGAGATAACAACAAAATAAAATATAAGCTAAACCAAAACCCATCACATCAAAATTGAACAAGATAAACCAACAGAAGGAAAAGAGCCCAAGAGAAGGCACATGAATCAGACACTCACATTTTCATATATTTTGGAGTCCTGTTATAGTAGTACATAGTGGTGTTATAGTAGTACATAGTGGTGTTATAGTAGTACATAGTGGAAAAGGCTCCAAGTAGGTACCAGTTAGACTTCTCCATGTTCAAAGAGTTGTCCTCAGTAATGGAGTCTTGCCCTCAGTTTTTGCAGAGGAACCCATTGTCTTGGCAACAGCTTGTTTGTTGTTTTTGTTTTAAAGGAAGGAAGGGTTTATTGTAGCTCCACAGTTAACAAGACAGTCTATCATGAGGGCAATAGGATTGTAAAGTAGCTGGTAACATCGTGCCTACTTGGTGTGTTCAGTGCTTCTTGTACTTTGATAGGCATCTCTTTAGGTTAAGGAAAAAATAAAAGGTAATGGAACTTGGATCTCATGTTTATGGACTAAAATTGTGACCGGTCATTTGAAATTTCCATTGATGTAGTTCCTGACATTTGAGAGATGTCATCACAATACTTTCATTCTTCAAGGCTATCTTCCTGAAAGCACTTCTTTTTCTAGAGCTCAGTATCCAAATATAGCAGTTTGCTTAAGTTATGCATAGGGAAGGCACATGCTGTTAAAGCCATTCACAAATGACAGAAGGCAGATACTAAATGCTTCCAAGGCCTTTAGGTGTAGCAGCTCCAAGGTATACTCACTATTGCCTCCCAGATTTTTTTCAATTGATTCTAATGCAAGCACCCTTAAGTAGTCATATGCTTATTAAAGAGCAGATCCAACAGCATCCTGAGAACAGGCCTCCATGGTGATCTGGAGCTGATCTGAAGTCCCCAAAATGTGCTGTGACAGCAAAATTCAAAGCAAACATCCTAAACACAGTCAAACATAAGGCATGGTAGTAAAATTTAACAAGAGCCTGATGTCTCTGCAGATATTCCATATCTTGCCATAAATCCTGTCAACATTCTATAAGAACTAGCAATTTAGTGCCTATATCCTGACCAATAATTTCAAAAGATTACCTCATTCAATGTCCCCTTACCCAATCCTAAAGCCAATACATAAAACTCTCTGCTTGTGTTTTTTTCCCCTACATAAGCCCCTTGTAATCAAGGCTCAGGGCATTTTCCTTCACTCAGTTTAAGAGTGCAAGGAAAAAGCCCTTGCCTGGGCTCAAATAAAGAAATCTTTATCTTTGCATCAGAAAGTCGGCTTTGTGGTTTTGTTGGGGGTTTCAAGACATGAGCATAACACTTACTAAATAGCTTCTTCTGTCTCCTTTCCTTTTATGTTTTGTTTCATCATTATCCTTTCAGTAATT
This sequence comes from Phyllotis vaccarum, assembly GCA_033318265.1. Taxonomy (NCBI): domain Eukaryota; kingdom Metazoa; phylum Chordata; class Mammalia; order Rodentia; family Cricetidae; genus Phyllotis; species Phyllotis vaccarum. The sequence goes on along the minus strand of JARWLC010000013.1, from coordinate 90,029,914 downwards.
GTTGCAAACATTTCCAATGAAAGTTATTAGGCCACAGTGATCTCAGTTGTGAAGAATCTAATTGCAATATAGAGACATACCAAGTTGTTTACCTGCAAACAGCCATGTCTGAATTTACTGAGTTATGTGATTAATTTCCTTACAGTCCACAAAGGAGTTCCACAACATACAGGATTGTTACCTTGCTGGCATTGAAATTGTTTTACGTATTCATAAGAGTTGGTACAATCATTAAATTTTAAAATATCTCACTTTTTAAAAGCTTTGTATCACTTTATAGTGTTGTAGTAAAGTCATAGTAATAGTTACAAAGTAGCTAGTATAGTAATTAGTTTGGTTTTATTATTATTTATAATAAGTATATTAATACTTATTATAATAAGTATTAGTGGCAGCTAATTTATAATAAAAAATGATAATTCAGTTCCTGGTGTTTGACAGTTTGTCTAGAACACAATGGCCCCCAAACCTTGAGTCTCGATAGGACAGCAAATCACAACTATAGTACATGCCAGAGCGAACCACCTTACATCATGACCCAGGGAACAGACAGAGGCAAGGTTTGCTAGAGTCCTAACATCCTTTTAGAAGTATGGTTGATGGCAGTGACTTAAAGACCTCCTAAAGTCTGTGGCATACCCCAGGATTGCTACCATGAAGACTAAGCCTTTAACATTGCAGAACATTTTTCAAAACAATATGTGTAATTTGCATTGCAGTAAACAAATCAACTAAAAGGAACCAAAACCAATGTTGGGCTCATTGTTTTAGAGGTTTCAGTTCCTAGTTCCAGCTGGTCCTATTGTTGTAAAACACAGCATCATAGTAGAAAGTACACAATAGAGCACAGCTGCTCACTTTGTCCAGGAAGCAGGAAAGTTAAAAAAGATGTCTAGAGCCAAGATTTTTTAAAAAGAATACTCAGTGACATATTTTCTTCAGTCAGGCCCTACTTTCTAATAACCCATTTGTTATTAATTTATTTACAGATGAACTCATTAGGAAAGTTAGTGCCATCATGATCTAATCAATGCTCAATAATGGCATTAGCTGGGGACCAAGTCTTGAACCTGAGACTTTTTGGAAGACACTTCATATTGACACTCCATAAGAGATGCATGTTGACTTGAAACGTTTAGTTCAGTGGATTCTAAACATAGCTCAAGACAATATCTCCATGATACTTTGTAGTTAAAAATAGAAAACCCACTAACTGGGGAATTGCAATATTTCCATTTCAAATGGGCAATGACCATGCTATTTCTAGTATTGAGCTTGATATTATTATTAAGTAATTCTTACAAGAGATTTCCTTTAAAATTCCTGAGTCCTTCAAGTACACATAAAGTAATGGATATAAACCTTTAAAGGCAAAAATCAAGCTATCTCTTTCACTCTATATATTTGTTCTGATATTCTGGGTACAATAGGGAAATGTGTCTATTTAACCCATAGCACTTAATTACTCAATTGAACATTTCTACACGCACAAACCAGGTATTAAAACCAATAAACTTTAATCAAAAAGCCATTTATAATAGTTTGATTTAGCCGTTAAGCGCTAATAAAACTCATGCAGTATATCTAACCCCCAATATTTGGATGAACTTTATTCTATATTCAGTTGCAGATAATATACTTGGCAAATCCTACTACATAAGCATCTGGTCATATTTAAGTATGAAATTTTCAAAGATAAAAATATTAGAAAATACTAGATAAAAAACCCTAATAGTCCAAAGCAACTCAGTTGATGTCCTTTAATAGTTTGTGCTTCATAGGTATAGTTTTGTCCTTTTGACATTTGAACATTTTTGAAAACCCTTTAACCCTCATTCTGTTGGAGATTGGTCTGTTGACCTCAGAAAGGTTGACTTTGGCAACCAGAGAGAAAGCTGACACTGTTTCCAATTTTGTTGTTTGAATGTTGTTTCTACGATGTGGCTTTGGATGTTAGATTTAAACGATGAACTAAGTAAGGGGAAACAAGAAAAAATTGTAAATTCTGCCCTCTTTTTATTTTGAAAGCATTTGGCATGGTAGCTAATACTATCATATGCATTTCATGTGTGTGTATAAGTCATTTTGTTTCCTGTTTTTCATTTATATTAGCTAGGGCTGGATGCAGATTTGATTTGGTGGTGTTCTGATGCTTTTCCTAAGAAAGCTATCTCTAGGAGATATGGGAACCCAGGATCTTTCTTTGGTTATTTGTACTGTCTAGAATATAATGCAGGTGAAATATGACAAAAGAGTACATTAACAGTAAAAAAAGCTTTAAATTCAAAAAAGGGTTATAAATTTTGGTTTCTGTTTTTGCTAGTTGTGACTAATTACTTTTCCTCTTTTAGCTGTTATTTTCTAGCTGTAAATCTGGGCTAGAACAATTTGTTTCCCAGAATATAGCTAAGGTTAAAAGTGATAATGTAAGCTGTATGTTTTAGATCATCAATTTTGTTTCTTCTAGAAGCACCTGGCAATGTCTTGATCACAATATTTCTTGATCACAACTTGGAGAAGGCTAAGTCTTAATGGAAAATAATTGATTGGTACTAGGGATACAGAGCAGCTCTACAATAAACTTGTAAGACCCAGGTCGAAATACATAGTCACCACTTGTAATGTGGTAATCATGAAGCTCACTGTAGGTTACATTTTATGGTACCTCTATAAGAATACACAAAAATGATCAATTTTCTATTTGTTTGTTTTTTTAATGGGAAGAAATGAGAAGAATTTTCTAAAAAACAAAACAAAACAAAAACAAACAAACAAACAAACAAAAAACAAGGACCAAAAAAAACCAAATATGCTATCAATGATCCCAAGTATTGGGGTAATTTAGACAAACTGAAATACTTATTTCAAAATTTTTTGTTTTAAATTCTAATAATGAAGCATTAAATTTGAGCTATTAAAAAGCCATGAAATCATCAAAAATTTCTTTTGCTGATATGATAAGAGGATATTCGAAAATTTTAACTTGTACAAATAAGACTAGATTAAATACATTTCAGAATATTGAAGCTATTAAGATTATTAGTCTGAAATGTGATGGAAAGGAAGTTCCAGATCTACCACCTCTTAAGTCCTGTGAAACTCAACTAACTCAAAAGTACGAAGTATAGTTCTGGGAACAGAGAAATGGCACAGAAGTGGATTAAACTTTAGTTCAAAGGTCTTTGTTTTCCTTCTGATATTCATGTTTCATCAGTTACTTTTAAAATAGCAGGAGGTAAAATGTCAAAAGGAAACAAGCTTCAATGAGTTCAGCTCATAAATTCAGTTACTTGATCATTTTGGCAAAGACCATGGGAACTCTCAAGAGCTTATTATTGTAACAAAAAGGTAAGACTTTCAAAAGGACAATATAATCATTAGCTTTAGCTTATACAAAAGTAGAAAGCAGATTTGACATTGAACATAACATTTTTCTTTGAGTATTAACAAGCAAAACACCTGGAAATAGTTGTATAAAATATAATGATACAAGTCACTGCAATAAATTCTAAATGATTGAGTGCCTATCCTGCTGCTTTTGAAGTTTTCTTACATCACAGATAGTATAAGAGTTAGGAACAGTTTGGAAATATTTAAGAATATAATGTTTCAGGAGTACTGCATAGACTGTAAGGCTATGCAACAGATGGAGGTACATTTATATTTAGTACTCTGTGCATTCTCTCCTCATAAAGAAGCATTTGACAAGTAGCATCTGAATACATTAAAATACAACAAATACTTTCAGTGAACAAAATAGAATATGAAGCTGATTTAGGTGAATGAGGTACCTGATGGCTTTACAAGGTAAAGCTGATCTGACAAAACTAGGTTTTGACTGTCTGACAACTAATCTAATACTCTGTCTGGTACTTGAACTACCCGTTCTCCTAAGGAGAGCCAATACATTAAAGAGACAATTATTAAAGTTTAATTCATATAGAGATATGTACACTTTGTTCCCAAGATTTAAAATACACAGCTGAATCCTGTTATGTAGTAGATTCTCATCTAATGAGTATAGGTAGTTGAGTCTCTATTAATGGTTCAACTTAGTGTTTTTTAAGCTTTATGACGATGTGAAAGCTATATCCATTCAATGGGAATTTCACCTGGAAATTTTACCTATTTTCAAGCTAAGGTATATTTGACTAACACTATGATGTGATGCACAATAAGTTAGGTATATCACATAAAATATTAAGAATATTGAAGAGAACTTACACACAGACACAGATCTTGGGGCCCATTCTCTCTCTCTCTTTATTTTATTTATTTATTTTTGTTTCCCTGACCGGGAATCGAACCCAGGCTGCAATGGTGAGAGTGCAGAATCTTAACCACTAGACCAAGCCAAATGGGCACCAAGATCCCAGCAGCCCCTTATGAATAGGGTTGGCCACTCCCCCTTCTGGAGCCCAGGACCCTGGATGGGCATCTTCAGACCTTATCAGCTGACACCTGAAACCCACCACACACACATTTTTCAACTTGTAGTACTTTCAACTTAAAATGGGTATGTGGGGATATAAACCATTTGTAAACTGAGGAATTTTGTTATACTGAATTACTGAGCAAAGTTTACAGTTCCATCAGGAAGGTTCAGTATAGAGTTTATGTGAAATGTATATGCATATTTCTTTAAGAAAATTCAGTAGTCAAGAAAATCTGTGGTGGGTTAGATAAATCTCTTCATAGTAACCACAAACTGTCAAATCCTAACTGTCTAAATTAAGAAGTTTAGTATGTGAAAGTGTTTTGAAGTAGAAAAATTTATAATAATTTGTTCTATTTTCATCACTATTAGATGAAAGCCAGAATATGTTAATTAAAAGAAAATGTCTCTGAACCTACTATGGAGATGACAAGAGAAACACCCTAGTAATTTTCTATGATGGGAAAAGTTGTCATTAAGTTTACTCTTTTGTCATCCAAGAATGCAGAAATAATGCTAACAGACAGAGTTGAAATAAATTAGTTCTGTTCCAAAGTGAGAAAGTCTTTCTTTGGAAAAAATGATATATTCATTTTTAGAAGTGTTCAAGTAGAGGGTGGACAGTTACTCATTGAATGTTGTGCAAGAGATTTAGACATTGGGTAGAATTTGGATTTAGCTTTTAAATCCCATCTCTGATATCTTTCATCGCAGTGGATAAATGATATAAATTAGTGAAATTGCTGCCTATTTTTTAACCTAAAAATATCATCTCACAAAAGCTGTACTTTGGGAAAAACCTCATAAACTATATATTAGTATTGGGGACCTCAAACTATATATTAGTGTTGGAGACCTCAGTTTATTAAGGCATGCAGTAGAAATGCACTCATGTTTAGCCAGACGTTTTCTATTTGGACACAGTATTTCTAATTGAAAGTAAGATAGATAGTGTACTGAAATCTATACAGCCTCAGTAATGGCTTCTAATTATTTTGTTGTAAAAACATAGGAATTCTCTTTCTTTTAATGGCTGTGTTTTCCTGCTGTTTCCAATTGCAACTGCTTTTTTCAGAAACTGTGTAAAATATTTCTTATGTAATCATCTGGCTAGCCTCAAATGAGCAATCTATGCAAGATATACTAAATAACATTAGGAAAAGTCAGTGGTGCTGCCCAGTCATAGGAAAGTGAGTGTGAATACACTATAATTTAGCTCTCTCTACAGGATCATGGTTATAATCCCATGGTTGGAGAAACTGATATTTACAAAACAGGTTTGTAAAGCACCAAGTTTTCTTTTTTTAAAATTAATTTATTTTTTTTAAAAATGTCATTTTTATCCATATATCCCCCTGCTCCCCCTCCCTCCCCTCCTCCCAACCCTTCCCAGTGAGCCTTCAGCCTCACCCTTTCCTATTTACCCGTCTCCTCCCCCAAAAGTTTTCAAAGGAGTGATAAATTCAATTAGTCAAATTGAAGTGTAACCAGGAAGCACAAAATGCTGGAAAGGTCTAGAAAATACTTTTTTTTTCCAGTTCTGATCCAGTAATGCTGAAAACTGGGCACAGAAATATACATTTTAAGTATGCAATATAGTAAAGTTTTAGGCAAGTGAGGCAGAGGACATATTTGAGAATCACTTGTAATTCCATCTTGTTTGCTTCTGATTCCTCCAGATTGTGAGCTATAACAGTTTCTGTCCATGTATTGGAATTCAAAATCAGAATTATGCTTCTAAGAAACAAACATAAATCTACCATATAACATTTATAGCCAGTGATTATTTTTCTATGCATTTTTAGGATGAGAAGATGAAATCACAGAAAATGAATCTTAAGATATTTTGTAAGGTTGAAATGAAGACTTAATTACCTCTGAATAGTAAAAGATATTTGGCTTTATACTGTTAAGTTCTAGGGGATCCCTATCCACTAGATCTTTTTGTGATGATAGAAATGTCTGATATGGAAGTCAATAGGCACATGTGGTTACATATGTAAAATACTATATAATAGAAGTCCTAAAATCTAAATTTTGATTATAACTTAAATGTACAATCTGGGGGAACAAACTCTCAGAATTGTCACCTCAATCAAGACAGACAGTGCAAGAATGAACAAGATATCAGTAAGTTTGGGGGTTAAATGAATGCATATTCAAAAGTTTCTAACATTTTTCTTTGTTTCCAGACACTGGTCATTTACACACTTCATTTTTAGATGACCACTATGCTTTCAATAGCCTTAAATAATAAAAGTATACCTCCACAACTAAGTAAATTTAGTCCATTTCCTATATATTTTATTTATTGTTCTTCCTCTCTCACTTCCTCCTTCATCTCCTCTTTCCTCCTTACAGTTATTAGATTTGCAAAGAATTATTATTAATATTAATTTATTTCAAACATACATCCTCACAGCTACAAAATAAAAATAAAATATGTGCCACTGAAGTTTTGACGTAGGCTTTATAAGTGTCATTTCCCAATTAATACTGCTTTTGATCACTTTATCAATGTTTCAAATGAAATATCCATTGGCAATAAGACATGAGGTACATTTCAGGGAGAAGAGGGAAATCAAATGATATATCATGGTCAGAATGGAGAATGTCAAAAGTTGAAAAATGGTAATGAGATTTTAACTAACCCATTCAATGTTTTAAATGTTAGCACCCAGGGCTGAATATAGAATCACCTTGTAACAAAAATTTTGTGGTACCAGCCACAGCAAGGCTTTCTCTTGGGGCTCAAGAGATACACTTCTACTGGTGAGGAATATCTATAGGAAATCTCAATGAGTATACTTACACTATTCTCTTTTGTTCATGATCTTTGTTGGGATGACTCTTATTGGCAGAATGAGTACAATAGTGAAGACCTAGGCTTATACACTCATGTAGTCAGTTATTCTTTGGTAAGGCAATTTGGGGGCTTGAATGTCTCAGGGTCATGGAGAGAAGTGATAAGGTTTATATAGTGTAGTATCTGTCAATTTATATTTATGACATAAGGTAAGGGTGGCTAGTAGAAGTTTTCTGATGGTAGGCACTCAACTAAAGATTAAATCAAAGCAATCTAAAGGGATAAAATTGTGTACTCCAACTACATTCCTAAATGTGGCTAAGTATAAGGTTAAAAGTTCATTGATCAGCAGAAAACCATGAACAAAGTACAATCTTGTGCTGCTTCCATTAGGTCCTCCTCACCACTGCTTTTGCACAAGAAATGGAGCCATCACCTTCTAACTGTTCTGACTTTCCAGAGCAAATGTTTGTTTTTACACTTGCAATTAAGAGTTGGCTGATTATCTTTTCACTATTATCACAAACAATAAATCCTTAAGTTATGATCTTGTGTTGAATAATCAAGGTGCAAGTAAGTATAGGGAGTTGTGGATTTAAGATTACTGGTGTTCGATTCTTATATTTCTCTTATCTGTAGGGGAGGTGCACTTAGGACAGAGCAGTGTATCTTCTATATGTAGATATCTTTGGATGTCTGAAAAATATTTCAAATTAAATACTTTGAAGACTGACTTTTTCTAGGTGTTTACTAATAAAGATAATTTCAGGGAGGCACACTGACCTGCCGTGGGCAAAGGAACAAAGACCTCATTTGTGAAAATGAGATCTTGTCTGTGTGACTGTTTTCACATATATCTAGGGGAAGTTATCCATATGCCCCAGATGTATGTGGTGAATTGTGTCCAATAAAGGAACAATGACACTGCTAAAAGTTCCTAGGAAATGAATTCCAAGGAAATAATAAATGGAAAAACTACAATTACTTACAAGAAATCTGTTGCAAGAGGCAGTTCACACATTCAAAGGCGATTAAACACTAAAACTTCCTGAGTTTTGTCTTTACCTCCATTGGGACCCTTGGCTCTGATGGGTCAGACTTGTTTGTGCCAACTGAGTTTCTGCTTCATATTTCTGCAGCTCTCAGCACTCTTGGAGAGAGAGAGAGAGAGAGAGAGAGAGAGAGAGAGAGAGAGAGAGAGAGAGAGAGAGAGAGAGAGAGAGAGAGAGAGAAGGAGGAGAGACAAAGAGAGATCATAGCATGTTTAATCTTTCTGTAGTTTGGAAACCACAGGATTATAGGATTATAGAAGATGAAGGGGATTCAATAACATTGAAATACATTGTGTATTAGTGAGTGAAATCTTCTTCTTTTGTAGATGAAGTAAATGTATCCCCTGAAGGGCAATGAGTAGTCTAAGCTCAGTTATATTTGTGTCTGTTAAAGCCAAAACCAAAGATCCTATAGTTAGTCAACTTCTCCTAGAAATGGGTATCACTGACTTGTTGATTTTAGAATGACTCAGCTTTTATAGAACTATTTGTACAGTTAGTTAAAACAGTCTTAGAATTACCTTTGTGCAGTATGGAGAATTTTAGAAATGAGTAGATATGTACTTGATCACAGTAATGTCAGTTTAGGCTGCACATTAAGTGGGGGGGGGGGGATGTTAAACAATGCAGATGTTCTGGCTTGAAAGAGTTCATTGGTAAAGAGAACTTGCTCTTTGTAGAGGACTTGGTTTCTGTTCCCAGAATTCACATAGTGGCTCTTGATCTATAATGGTATCCATGGAAGCCAGGCATGGAAATGTTGCAAAAGAACTCATGCATGCAAAACATCCATACATGTATAAACAAGTCTTTAAAAACATACTAGATTTATCTCAAACTAATTGAATCAGGTATCTCTTTAGATGAGCTGTTGGCATTTGAGAATCTTTTTCATAGTTTAATATACATAATCACTTATTAAACATACAAGAAGTATTTGACAACATTTTGTATCCATTCTGTTTCAGTGAATCTTGAATGTTTTCTTTCATAAATTAGCAATGAGACAAAGATACCCAATCTCCTTATATTGTCCATCATCTCCCCAGTAGTTCCAGCTACTTCAACAAGGCAAGAAAAAAATGGAAAGGGATTAGAAATGAAAAGGTGAAAGTGCTGTTATTTATAGGTGGCTCAAATGTGTATGCAGAAATTCAGAAAAGCCAAGATAAATTACTGTTGAATTATTTTAGTTAATAAGTAGTTATTATTTAAAATAATGTGTTTAGAAGATTCTCTGGATATAATGAACTGAATTTTTGTAAAAAAATACTAAAAATAAAAAATTAATGAAAATTGATTTTTGAAAATAAAATATAGTTACATCATCTATACCTTGCCTTTTCTCCCTCCAATTCTTCCCATGTACCACACTTGTGTCGTAGTATGGTTTCTTGGTCTCAGGCAGCCAGAGGTCCAGACCTACAGATCTGTCACGCCAGACCCCTTAGCTGTCTGCTGCTTATTAGGTCCCCCCAAAATGACTCAGACGCTTATATTAACTTCATGCTGTTTGGCCTATGGCTCCGCCACATTGCTAGTTAGCTCTTACATCTTAACTCAATCCATTTTCATCAATCTGTCTGCCACGTGGCCCGTGGCTCACCTGTGTTCTTTACATGGTTTTTTTTTGGGGGGGGGGGGGAGATTTGGGCTTGGTCTGTCTGACTCTGCCCTGCTTTTCTTACCTTTGCTCTGATTTTTTTCTTACATTTTTATGGTGTCTGTCATCGGCCAAAACAGCTCTTTTATTTAAAGATCGATATTTATAGCATATAGAAAGACATTTTCACATCACCCTACACACTTGTTTTCTAAAATTAAGGCGTCTGATCTCTTTTCTTTAATTCCTGTTGCATATGTATCTCATATTGTTATCTAATGCTAAGTGATCAACCTTGGAATATATACACAAAAGTAATGTTATATGGGTGGAAGAGAATATATTTGTATATTTAAGCATTGGCATGGACTCTTTTAAGTTGGTTCAGAAAATCCATATTAGCTGAATGAATTTAAAGTATTTCAAACAAAACTACCGTATCATCCAACTTTACCAGTCCTGGGTGAATATCAGAGGGAATGAGTCAGTATACTGTTGAAATAACTGTTGAAACACATTGTTTTTGGCATAGCAATAATCATGGTAGCCAAGCCATGGAATAAGCCTAGATGTCTATCAACAGTTGAGTGAAATAATATAAATACATCACAATTTTAATCAACAATAAATAGGAACAAAATTGCATTGTTGGCAGTTAAATACAGTTGTAAATCATGTTGAATGAAGTAAGCCAGACTTAAAAATTATCATGTTTTCTCTTATATTCTGAATTAAGATTTAAATCTCCAGAAACAGAAGGAAAACTATATAAGTAAAGAAAAAGGATGAGGAAAAATACTATTAAATATATATGTATGAAAATGTCATAATTAACCCATTATGTTGTATAATCACATGCTAGTAGAACAGAGGTAGAGTTGCTATTGATACTAACGTGACAAAAAATTCCCAAGAAATTCTAATGTACAGTGAATTTTGAAAACTTTTAGGTCAAAGAAAGTTGTTAAGGAAGGCTTCAGATCCTTATTACAACCTCCTTGTCTGTTTCTTTTAGCTACTTTAAAATGAATTAACCATGTTGGCTTTTACCAAGTTTAAGATGCTTCCATATTTTTCACACATGCAAGGTCATGGTTGGAAATACAGAAAAATCAATATTTTCTTCACAGCAAAGTATGAGTTATATTGAATCTGTAGATCCAGTGACTTTTTCCCATAGCTTTAAGAAATCTATTCTATTTTTAGTTTTATTCTAGAAGTATTGTTCAGACTCATGGCCAAACCCTGGGTATTATTTCTTTTATTCTTTTGAAAAGTTTATTTTAAATGAAAATAAGACCAAGTGTGTGCATTTTCTGTAAAATGAATGGGTTGAAGATAGAATTTGGCAATCAGGAAGTTATTTCTTCCTATCCAGGTTCCTTGCTTAGTGAGTTTGCCATTCCTTTCTTTATATTTTCTTAGTCCATTACTTTGGTTTCCCCGTCTGACTTGCTTCAGCCAGTAGAATGGCACAGATATTGTCAGTTTTCTTCTTGAAAAAGATTCCCCTTTTGCCATTACCATTTTCACAAAATGTCATACCCACAAGAGCCCAAGGAGAAAGATGAAAACCGTTTAATGCCAGCAAAGAGACTTGTAGTGTGGGACAAAGCTGCTGCTACAGTTACCACAACCACAAATTGACAAATTCTGACCTTCTGATCATCTCAAACTGTTCAACTGATCTTGGTAGGCTCCCAACCTAATGTCAGCTGTGGAATATCAGAGAGAGCTAACTACATATAGTACAATTGCATTTGTGGCTAGGTATCAAATGTTTACTGTGTGTATGTACAACTGAGTTTTTAGAGTTGTTTATTGTGCCCATATAGGTAATATTACATAGCAAGATGGAGCCATAGCCACTGTAGTCTTTGATTTGTGGATATATAAAGTACAGACAAGGGCTAGTCTACAGGTGATATGTTAAACACCTGTACTGTTACTTACTTTTCTAGGTTAAACATTTCTATTTTCCAAATGAAAGAATTCAATGATAACCAAAGATTATGAAGAAAAAATCTGAAGTAAAATTATTGGGAACATATATTAGTCACTTATTAACATTACAGAAAAAAATAAGCTTTTTAAATTCATTTTGAAGAGTGTTTGTATAATTTTGAAGTTTAGGAATCTAGCTGCTCAGAAAGTGACTAATTCATGTATGAGTGTCAGTGCATATACACCTGGTTATTTAAAATTATACATCAAGAATATTGTTGATAAAAATATGTATCCAGACTCATCATAAGGTGAACACACAATGATTCTCAAGATAAATTAATAATAATAAAGCTAAATTTACAGTATTTATAATTAGAATGCAAAGATTAGAGTAATTAAAAACTACAATCAAATGAATAAACCAATGATGATGAAGACACTGATTACAGATTGCCCTTTTAGGAATTTGGCACTCAAAATGTGTGTGTGTGCATGTGCGCATAGATGAGTGTGTGTATGTTATGTGTGTATGTGTTTGTATATGTATATATATATAATAATGTGTATAGTAATCACATTTATTATTAAAGTATGAACAAAAATCTTGAATAGACTCTAACATACTTCTAGAAAAAAACAGAGCTGGGTTGATAATGCTGTTGTAATAAAGTAAGGAGGTTTTCTGATTTTTATGGATTTACAGTAAGGCACACTATCAAAGTTGCTTTGGTGGTCATATACCAATAAAGTAAGAAAGAAGGAATAAAATTTAGTGCTACCAAGTACATGATCTGTAATCATCAGAAAACATAAGTAGGTGTGACTATAAGAGTATCTGCTACATAATTATTACCATGTACTTGAAAAATATTGAAACGAGATATTTTTACAATGTACTAAATATTAGTGGATTCTTACAAGGCACTTAATTAATGGCTGCACCAATAGATACCAATGGATAATGATCTGAAGACTATGTATATGTATGTATATGCATATGTATGTATATGTATGTATACAACAGCCTAGGGACTATAAAATATGTGTATTTCAAGATAAGCAGAAAGAACAGAACTTCAATTTCTTCACATATAATCATAGTAAGTCCTTCTAGTTACTTAGCCATAGAGGTTTTATGCTTTCCACTCTCAAATCTCCAATTAGTTATGCGACATGCCTGTTATATGAGGTCTTCATTTTTCCTATAAAATTTTAGTTAAAAATTAAATTGGCATTTTCTTTCGTTGATTAAGATCTAAGTTTATTCTTTAGAGAAAAATAATTTTATGATATTCTATTATTTTCCTCATTTTAAAAGTTTCCAATTGTTGTAGTGGGGTTTCTGGGTCCCAGGTGGCTAGAGGTCTGAGACCCACAGACCTGCCACACCAGACCCCTTAGCCACCCAGCCGCTCAGGCCCCCAGAAATGACTCAGACGCTTATATTAAGTCCATGCTGTTTGGCCTATGGCTCAGGCACTTTGCTAGCTAGCTCTTACATCTTAAATCAACCCATTTCTATTAATCTGTCTGCCACATGGCCCGTGGCTCACCTGTGCTCTTACATGTTGCTCCTTTGGGCTTCAGCTCGATCTGCCCCTGACTCCGCCCTTCCTTTCCTACCTATTCTGATTCCTCCTCCTACTTCTTCTATGGTGCCTGTCATGGCCCAAAACAGCTCCTTTATTTAAAGATTGAGATTCACAGCATGCAGAAAGGCATTCCCACATCACTTCCCCCTTTCTGTCTAATCAAAAAGGAAGGTTTCAATTTTAACATAGCAAAATTACATATAACAAAATAGCTATCAAGCAAGAATTACAGTTACAATAACTAGTCTATTTGTATTTAGAAAAATTAAAGAAAATACTCTATCATCTATCTTATCTTTATTAATCTAAAGTTTTATATCTAATATACCTTTCAAATGACTAAGAAAAACTGTACCTATAACTATCTAATCTTCAACTACATCAAAGACCACAGAAGGATATATTTACCCAAGTAAACCAGAAGCACAAGCGACTTCTAAAATCTAGAAAGGACAGAGATGACACCTATCTGCCTGGACAATCACCCAAAGTTCCTAGTTGGGGCATCCCTCTTCATCCTACAGGCCCAGAGTCTCTTTTTATTTTAGTGAAGCAGGAAATCTGCTCTGCCCATTTTGGCACAGTTCATCAGTTGCTTCTCCTTGAGTCCTGAAGAATGTCTGAAAGTTTTCTCTGCAAAGCAGGAACCTGAATGACCATCTCGGCTTGCTCTGCCAAAGTTCAGAGGTCATCTTCCTATGGAACCTGCATGTCCAGTTTAAACAGCATACTGTCAAGCAGTCAATATAAGAACAGGTTCTTGCTAGTGGCTAACCATTGCCACAAAGAGAGTAGACTCTATATGGAGTTTCTTTGATGCCCATTTTTCTGTTGAAGTAAATTAGTGCTGTCAGAAGCAGACCTATCTCACTGTCCAGAAAAGTCTAAGCTCTTAACACATTTTAAATTCTGTAGGTCTTAGTAGTATTTGAAGATTACCTACCTAATTGAAATATATCTTTGTATATCTAAAAATCTAACATGCATGCATTTCTTAATTATACATTACAATTCAAAATCAGTTACATAAACATCCTATCTTAAACAAGAGTAGAAAAATACATACAGCATAAGAGAATTGACCTAAAATTTGTATCAATAAGCCAAAAATCTATACCAATGTAAAACATTTTGAGATTAACAGCTGATTTCCTGATCTAAGTGAATTCAATAATCTAATTTTATAAAAAACATTCATATACCATACCCCTTTTTTCTTCTTAGACCATCAACCATTTATAATGAAAACAGACATTTATAACCAATATTTTGGGAATTTGGGCGTAGCTTTCTATTACTACTTCCTGCTGGCTAAGGGGCATTGAAAATCTCACGGATTGTTGAGACTGGATCATAATCTGCAGTCTTAAAGGTGATATGGCCATCTCTTCCCATCAGAGATTTTTTTCAGGGGGTCTTGGTTGATGAAACCATATTTGCCTATAATTCATCCACAGATTATCATCTTCTGTGGAAACAAAAGCAGAACTCTTCCAAAGCAATAAATCCTTAGACACAAATTTGAAAATCAAAATACCTTTAAAATATATATTCTTGTTTAACTTAGTTGCCTTTGCATTTGCAATCCATTTCCTTTCTGCAGTTAGCTCATTAACAGTTAAAAAATTAAAAGAAAACACAATAACAACCAAAATCCATATTTTGTGTCTATTTTCCATCTTTATGTGGCTTATTATATTTTTATTACTTTATTTGTCTTTTTAAAAGACTTTCTCTACTTCTCTCTGAAGACCATATACCTTTAACACACATTGTAACTCGTTTACAGGTTTTTCTTTTCATCTGAATCTGTTTTATTGTGAATCCTTAATCATCTTCCAACCATAAGAGCTTTTAAAATACAGTCTTAAAGAGCTACATAGTTTTTGCCAAGGAAGCTGAATCAGTATGTTCTCTTAAAGGGACCATGTCTCTGTTTGTGGCCAGCAAACAGAGCATGCCCAAGAAAATGCTGCTACTAAGAAACCGTCTTTGTTTCCTTTTTGTTCAAAATAAGCAGAAATCTAAAATCAATCACATGCTACTGAGTCTTCTGTGAGATTTCAGGAACCTGCCTGATTGCAGCTTACACTGCCTGCCGCCAGTCCGCTGGCACCATTTTGAATGTGACCCGGCCGCCAAGCTTTCTTTGTACAATGACCTGCTTAGTATACACAATTTGGAAGCTGCCTTGGCTCAGTTTCTGATCTAAAATACTCTTTAAACTTTCTCAGGCATTCAGTGTATATTCAGCCCATGTTGGGAAGCCATCTGTTGCAGTGCGGTTTCTAGGTCTTGGTCAGTCAAAAGTCTGAGACCCACAGACCTGCTGCCCAAGACCGATTAGCTGCCCAGCCAGCCGGTCCCCAGAAACGACTCAGATGCTTATATTAACTTTATGCTGTTTGGCCTATGGCTCAGGCACATTGCTAGCTAACTCTTACATTTAAATCAACCCATTTCTATTAATCTGTCTGCCACATGGCCCATGGCTCACCTGTGCTCTTACATGTTGCTCCTTTGGGCTTCAGCTCGATCTGCCCCTGACTCAGCCCTTCCTTTCCTACCTATTCTGATTCCTCCTCCTACTTCTTCTATGGTGCCTGTCATGGCCCAAAACAGCTCCTTTATTTAAAGATTGAGACTCACAGCATACAGAAAGACATTCCCACATCATCCAATATATAGAAAACAATTCTTTTTTGAACCTATGCCCCCAAGTCAATATATTCTACAACTAGTATATTCAGACAGTACTTCTGAGATACTCCTTTAATTCCTATAATTTTAATATCTTTCTGGTCACAACAAGCTCAAAGATATACTAATTTGATATTGAAATAGTAAGCACTGGTATATAAAGTTATAAAGGTATCTGTTTCACACTGTTAAATCATCATGTTTATAGAGAAGCAGAAAATGTTATGAGTACAGTACAAAACACTACAGTCCAAAACATAAATGGTGTCATATGCAAGTTGAAGTTCTTTTCAGGCAGTGTGCCTTAGTGTTCAATGGTTGGTGTGCATTCAGAAACTTTTCCATTGTTGCAAGTGTTTTCAATATCCCATATTCACTTCCAGAACCCCAGCTGGGATTACAACCCGCACTTTAGGAATCTCTGCTCTAGCAGAACATTAAATAGGCGGTAGCTAACATTCTTATCCCTCCTAATCACAGGAGAAAAGTTTAATTTATCAATTAGCATTGCTAACTTCAAAGAAGTTTCCTTATAGAATATATTATAAAGTTATCACTCTTGCCAAAGTATATTATTTCTGTCAACTGTTCCAATTTCATACATTTATCTATATGCATATAAATTGGTATGATATCTTCATGAACCTAGGAAGATCTCCATTTGTATGAAGTGTAGAGTTTGGATTTGATTTTGATGGGATTTCTTAAGAGAGCCTTCTCAGTTATGTTTTTAAAGGGTTTTTAATTGACTGTTTTGGAAATAGAAACTTACTTTGGTAGAGTTATTTGTTCTTAGCATGTTGACAATGTTTCTCCAGTATCTGTGAGTTTATTCTGTGGCTACTAAAGTGGTATAATGGCAACATAAGGAAATCAAATTTATCTGGATGCTTTTAAGAGTTATTGTTCTCTGTCTTCATAGAAGTACAGGTAGGTATGTTTCACTTTGCATGTTCTGGGGAGACAAATGTGCTATCAGAGATTTGGAATTATTTTATTAACATTTAAAAATATTTATTCAGTAGGTATTCTCATATTTTTGAAAGTCCTGTAATAATTTACACTTTCTCTATCAGGGTATTGGTGTTATCTACATCTTCTCAGATGCTTAGTAGTATGTGATTCTTCCTCAAAACCATATACCTGATAATTAGGCTGTTTTATCTTCTTTTTGTTTGTTGAAAATTTCCTTATAAAGGGAAAGCCAGACTGATAATAATGGGATGAGGAAGAGCAGAGTCAATAAGAGTTGTAAGCCGATGAAGAACCAGTCAGACATACAAAATGGGATAGAGGTAAAAGGCATGAGCTTCTGGGAAGCACATACACTAATAGAAATGGGTTATGTCATAAGAGCTAGTTAGTAACAATACTGGTCCATCGGCTGAGTATTTATAATTAAAAAA
The DNA here is from genome assembly GCA_033318265.1 of Phyllotis vaccarum. Lineage (NCBI taxonomy): Eukaryota > Metazoa > Chordata > Mammalia > Rodentia > Cricetidae > Phyllotis > Phyllotis vaccarum. The sequence goes on along the minus strand of JARWLC010000013.1, from coordinate 90,012,373 downwards.
ACCCTATGGTGAAATTAATCACATCTTTATATATTGATTGATCAGTTAGATATTTTTCTCTTGTAAAAATTTCAATTCTTTGTGTTCTTAAAAAGCTTTTCCCTATTAATATCTAGGAATTTTAATAACATAATCTTGAAAAATATTTATTAGTTATATGTGTATTAAAAGCATCTATTTTTATTTAATTTTATTTAAGTCTTGTTTAATATTTAAAATTTTATTAAAGTTGAAAATGGTTGTCTATCAAAGATTTTCACTTAAAGACATAGCATTTTATGTTTTTATTAAATTATTATTCATTATTATGTCATGTTATTTTGTCTTTCTTGATTAAGGATTTTAGGATAAAAGTGAGTTTTATTATAAACTGTTAGTTGTAGTGACCTGAATATACTTCCTGCAGTCATAAAAGCATAATGTAAGCACGAAATTCTTTAAAACTTATCTTTTTGAAACATCAGTTTTCTTGGAATGTGGATGTAGCCTTTTTATTATATTCTGTTAGCCTCGGGTTTATTATTGCACTACTGTCAAAGGGTTTGACTAATATATGTGTATTTATTTGATCATCCTTGATAGATGGCAATGGAAGAAAGGATCTTAACTTATTCTGTTCTTTTATTTTTCTGAATTGATTTTTGAATTTATTCCTCTTCTATATAAACTTCAGCTTAATTGTCAATTTTTATCTAAATTATCAGAATTCTGTCACTGTATTCAATGTGTAGACTCAGCTGAGATAAATGGATATCTTTCATGATTGAATTTTAAGATCTCATGGTGTGGAGTTTTAGCAATATCTTTTGTTGGAGGCCGCTAGCTCCAACTCCTCAAGGTGGCGCTATTATCTGGTGCTGGCCAACCCGCCTGAGTCAGTAGAGAACGCATGCGTGCTCTCGCGAGACTGGTTTCTCAGCCTCTTCCGTGGCGTCATGTGGGATACTGGACTGCAACCTATAGAAAGATGATACGTCTAAAACAGGGGCCGTTTGGTCAGCATAAAATCGGGTGCTTCCTGCCTCGTGTTCTCTCTCTCCGCCCTGCCGTACGCACGGACGCCGGCCTGGCTCCCGGGCGTGGGCTCTAGGCCGCGCGGCGGGCGGCTCGGCCCGGGCCACACCGGGGCCTAGCTCTCTCTCTCTGGCCTTCCTTCTCCTCACTGGGTCCTGTCGCTGCGGGTTCCCGTGCTGCGGCGGCCTCTTTGCCCCCTCCTCTCTCTCTGCCTTCCCCACCATTTTCCGTAAGCTAAATGCTCTCCCTCAAGACCCATTAAAGCTGTACTGCGGAAGGATCCTATGTGTGTGCTGCGTCTTTTCTTGCTGGCGAGAAATAGGCGCGGGACAATCTTTTATATCTTTAAATTTTAAAGAAAGTAGAACCATTATACTAAATTTCCTAGAATTGTTTCTTAATTTACAATTTTAGCTGTTAGAAAATATTAGACAAGACTCTAATCCCTATTTTACTATTGATGAACAATGTGAATACTGTAGTGTTTTTATAAAGTACTTGATTTTTCAATATACCAAATTATATCTGTAAAGAACAAAAGCAGTTTTATTACCAGCATTTATAAGACATATTTAAAGCACCTCTGTTATCTAGGGTCTGTATTACAATGGTATTGAAGGTAAGTAAAACCAACTTGAGACTTCTACAGTTTCAATACCAAATATATTTACTGTACACAGCATTTATCACAAATGGCCTTTAATATTATTGAATGTTTTCCATTCATTTACAATGATAATAAGTTTTTCTAGTCTTCTCTTTCATTATAGTCTACTCCATTACATTCTTTTTATTAATGTAATTCTTTCTATTGATTCCTCTGGAATTTCACATCATGGTTTCCAATCTCACTTATTTCCCAGTACTTCCATGTCTGCCCACCACCCTTGTAGCATCCCCCCAATAAAGAAATTTTTTTAAAAAAGGAACACAGATCACTTCTCTATCTTTCATACCTTTCCATCACATATTCATTTGCTACGGTGGCCTTGGGAACTGCAGTGTGTCATGCCCAAACAGCTTTCCTTGCAAATGTTCATTGCAATGAATTTTTGGCCTGGTTCAAGGCTTCTGGCTTCTGGAATACCATCAACACTAGATCCTTATTGAAACTCCTCTTGGACATCCTGCTATTACTGCTCTGTAGGACCAGTTCCTTCAAGCTTTCAAGCAGGTGATAGATGGCATAGATGTTGGAACTGGCCAATTCAAAGTCCTGTACATACAGGATGGGCTTGGATGATAGCTGAATTTTTCCATCTTGCCCACCACTGTGACAACTCATACTCTGGTAGGAGAGCTCTCCATTGCAGCAACCATCGAAGGGGTGACAGGGGCAGTTCTTCTAGAGCCAATAAAGGTTGGGGCCAGACCTCCCATGCCCACACAACTAGGTCCAGTTCTACCAGGAGAGGAGGATGTTCTCACGCTGAGGTGACCTGAGAGAAGTGGGAAGAACTCTCCATTGCCCAGGCTACTGGGGCCACCTCTTCCATGGCCCCTAATAGTACAAAAATTACCCATGGATGTTGCCACAGACACTGCCTTCAGTAGGAGCCAGAACCCAGACACTGCTCTCTCCTGCAGCTTTGGCCCAGATGTTACCATAGACCGGGAGAGCAGTTCATACCACTCAGATTGGTATTTCCTTTGGACACCAATGTGTCCTCATGAAGCAGGTCAGACCCCAGGCATCTGCATGGCCTTTGGTGGGAAGATGGGCCTGGGACATCATCATAGACCCCAGATGTGGTAGAGCCATGAACCCAGATATAGCCCTCAACCACAGATCCAAGTTGGGACATCACCATGGCCTCATGGCAGGGCTGGTGACTGAGATTAGTATGACCTAGTAACAGCATGTCTCTGGGACCTCAACATGGCCTCAGATGGGGCCACAGATCATAGGCATTTGGCTTCTTGTGGTAACATGGTCCAAGGTAGTAAAACCAGACCCCAGTTGCGGTAGGGCCATGGACCCTCATTGGCAGCACAGGTCCAGTCATCACATAGCCTCAGGTGGCAACACAGGCCACCCTTACTAGCCAGTTCTTTATCAGTTTTGCAGCTTCAGTTCCATTCCTCCCCACAGTGCATAAACCGCTTCATTTCTCATTCTGTTCCATTTCTCTATCACATATCTATTCATCATAGTGGCAGCTACCCACAAGGGGCACAGAGCACTGGACATTTTCCAGACGTTTTCCTTGAACTTCTCTTATGTAGGAGATTGTGTTTTTCCCTTGTAAATAATTGTCCCACCCACTGGTTTAATAAAAAGCGCTGATTGGCCAAAGGCAGGCAGGAAGTGTGGGTAGGGCTACCAGACTAAGAAAACTCTGAGAACAGGAAGCACAGAACAGAACACCAGAGAGAAGTGGGAAGAAGCAGAGGAGAACTATGCTGCTCTAAGAAAAGGTAGCCAGCCGCAGGGCTGAACAAGAGACATGGGTTAGATGAAGGGTAGAGAGCTAGCAAGTTATATGTCTGGGCCTTAGACCGATCAGCCTAAAACTAATGAAAGCATCTGTGTGTCTCTGTGGGACTGTGGGACTGCGGGACTGCGGGACTTCGGGTCTGTGGGTCCTAAACCTTGAGGTTAGGCCCAAAAGTCTGGGCCAGAAACCTATTACTACACTCTTGGATTTTGAGAATACATGTTAATACAAATTTAAGTGCTTGTACTACCACACGAATTTTTAAATTTCTAAAAATAACCTTATTTATGTATATCTGTGGTCATGGATGTACCATGGTACATGTGTGACAATAACTGGGTAACTGAAAGAATTGATTTTTTTTCTTTCAGCCATGTGAATCCTAGGGTTATAATTCAGGTTCACTGGCTTGGTGGCAGTGCCTTTATCTATGGACCCATCTTGCTTACCTTGTAATTGTTTTAAATTCTATATTAACAAACTAGATTTGTTTTAATTTTCAAATGTACTAAAATTATCTTGTTTGGTTTCATATTGGCTTCTTAAAATAATTAAATCACTTTTTATTTTGCATGTATTTGCAAAGATGAATTATTTTCCCTCTAAATTAAAACTATAACTGATTAAGATTGAAGAGAATATTGGTTAGGTAAAAACCTGTTATTATCTGTGTCAGAAACTAAGAAAAAGATACTGTAGTTTCTAGACATGAGAGTCTTTTTTGTGATTACCCATTAATTGTTAATTTAAATTTAAACAAATTAGAGAAGGCTTTTTAATCATATTCTTTCTGTCTTTAAATGTCCAGTATGTGTGTTTTGAAAACAATTTTATAGCCTCTATTTATTTAATGTATTGTCTAATATGTATTTTAGATCAAGTATTCTATGTATTGTTTTCATTTTTCATTATGGTTTGCTAGTTTTTCATAACTATATTAAATATTCTTACATGATTTTAAACTTATGTTGCTAATCAGACTTTGTATATGTTTTTAGTTAGGAATGGACATTAATTCAATGATACATCAAAACTAAGTATATGCTCTAGCACTGAGTCAGACTGCTAAGCTGAGATCAGTTATTCTTGAATAAGACACAGAAATGAAAGCTCATATATCTTTAGAAATAATGAATCATAATGAACAAAAGTATAAAAGTTTGTACTTGATCCTGGGTCCTGTCTCTATTTTAAGGAAGAGCTTACAAATTACTAGATTTCCAATTCTAGTTCTAGATTCTATAATGGTATTTTGCTCAATGACAAACCATGTGTTTGAAGGTGGTCCCAGGAAATCCTATTTGCTGGTAATTTCATAAACATCTTAGTCTGTGTCAATAAAATTTATTAGAGTCATAGAAATGATGAAAAACATAACAGCATGTCTTTAATACATATCAGTGTTAAATAACATGTAACTGTATATTCTAATTGCTTTGTGTTAAAGAACTGATCCCCTCATATGAACAGGAGATGCAAACTATATCTGGATTATTTTTATGGAGGTATTTTTAAAAAGATATACTTTTAAGGGCCAAAATAGTATTTTATAAATATAAAAAGCTTTCAAAGAGAAATATAGAAACTGGGGAAGAAGAAAACAAATATCTTTATTCATGAGATTTTTTTTAAGGTAGGAGTAAAGAAAAGTAAGGAAATAATGCAGTCCTAGGGTGAAGCAAAATTTGAACTCACTTAAAGAGCATTGTTTTATACTGTTATTTTATTCTGGTGAGGAACATGATTTTGTGATTTATCCAAGTGAAAATCCAAATTTATCAGGCATTCAGTTATAACTCCTGCACTCACTAGGGTAAGAAAACATAATATGTATTAAAAAAGAAGTATACTAAATGGATAATAGGTTTAAATTTTAATTAGTAGGAAATCAAATGAAGTAAGTCCTCCGTTAGTCTGTACGGTTTTTTGCTTTGTTTTGTTTTAGGGGCTTACCCAGCTTCCAGATAAATACATGGAGACTTACTCTTCCTTATGAATGCCTTGTCCCAGCTTGACTTGTTTCTAGCCAGCTTTTCTAGCTTGAACTATCCCATTTCTCTTTAACTACATTTACTCCCTGGGCTTTTTACCTTTTTAAATATATATTTTTTCTTACTCTGTAGCTTTCTGTGTGTCTTCCTCTCTCTCTTCTTTTCTCAATCCCCCTTCATCTTAAACCTACTATTTATCCTGTCTGCCTGGCATCACCACCTATCCCTCTTGTCTAACTATTGGACATTCAGCTCTTTATTAAACCAACTAGGTGTTTTATATAAGCAATGTAACAGCTTTGCATAGTTAAACAAATGCAACAAAAAGGAATGAAACACATCATTACATCATTAAACAAATATTCTGTAGTATAAACAAATGTAACACATCTTAAATTATATTTCACAACATTAGTCTTGGTTAGCTGAGATTTAACTTAAGTAAATAAAGCCACACTTCATTTTCACTAAGTAGAATTTTTTTTTACATCTACTCAAATGTGAGTATATGCAATTTAGATTCTGGTGGGGTTTTTTTGTTGTTGTTGTTGTCGTTTTCTTGTTAAGTTATGTAAGAAGTAATGACAAAATAAATGTAAAGAAGTATTTTGTACACTGACTAAAAAAATGAAAACCTATTCTTGTCTGATATTTATCTTCAAAAAGAGCTTGTAAGCATTTCTTTGTCACAGTCACACTTGGTCTTTGCTTTATAGCATCCTCATATCTGTAGAAGCCAATTAATATCATACTCGTATACTTCTCATCAAAGCTTCCCTATTAGTGTTCTGTCGAGTGAACTGTTGCTGATTAACTGAAATTTAGTCAGTGAAGCTAACGGTTTTCTCTCCAGACCCCATGGACCCATAAAATGTTCATATGAATTAAGGACAGTTAATTATGGTGTATGAATTGCCAGTAGAGTGAATTTACTGAGTCAGTTTGAGGAGTCCAGGTTGGGGCTGGTTGATTTGATACAGGCTGGCAGATCTCTCTTTTAAAGTCGGCTGTTTTCCTCTTAGCTCATGTCTCTTCCAGGCATTTCGAGAAGATGATGTCTGGCAGCTTTTTCACTCAGCTTAAAAGAAAAACTCCCCAGTGTACCACACAGGGAAAAGCAAAATAAGAATCCTTTGTCCCTGGTAAACCAAATTCGGTCTCTAGTAAGCATTATCATTCCTGGGCTTGATAAAAAAAATCTTTATAATCTTAATGTACTTTAAGTTGCTGAAGTACATTGTAACTAGCAAAGACAATGTGTATGAATATGCCACTCAGGTTTTATGCTGAATCTGTCACTAGGTGATGAACAGTGCTGAATATGCTTTTCTAGATTGCCTTGATTCTCAAGAGGAAGGAAAGAAAGTAGGGACAAAATGTTCAGTAAGAGCACTAAGAAGTCCTTAACTCAGCCTGACAAAAGGATAGATGTTTAGTAAGATGTCGAAGGGAGAAAGTGCATATCTAATGACTATGCAGTACTGGAACTTGGGTTGTCTGTCTTTTTGCAGACCTCAAGCAGCGATTTTATACATGACAGTGCTTTTATACATGGCAGTAGTCATATCATTTTGATACTTCAGTTAGTAAGTACCTTGGAAATGATTTAAGATGGATTTTTTCTCTTAATGCATGGTGTAAAGGCTGGTATACTTTATAGAGATATTTTAGATCTATTTAGCAAATTTAAAATAGAGGCTGCCTAGCATTTTCTCACATGTATTATTCCTTTACATTCTAAAACAGAGAGACAAGGTTTCTGGAACCAAATAAACTCTTTTGATAAAGGCATGTTCATAGTCTTCCATTTCTATTCCTGCCTGATCCAGATTCATATGGTTGCAAATCCCTACTGAAGTGGTTTTGCTTTTGTTGTTGTTGTTGTTTGAAGGAGTTTCAGGAGAGACTTTTCCCTTCACTTTATATTTTAATTTAGTATTTTATTCCAAAGAATTTGTCTGCTTATAGATATAAAGTTGAAACATCAGAGTCTTATTTTGGGTTGAGGAATATTAAATACAATTTCTCCATTGAAAAAGATTATCAGTGACAGAAAAAACTCAATGAGCAATCTTTTATTGTTGTTGTTGTTTATATCATTTCTTCAAGCGAGGAATATGGAGGCTTAGAAATTATTGCAGATGTGAGAAAACTAGATATTAGAGAACTCCAAACTGTTTTTTAATCCCTCAGGAGCCTCTTGAAGCTTGTATTGTAATTTCCATAATGGCCTTCTGAGATAATCACCAAGATCTGTTAAAGAGCAAGGGGCACTCTGGATTTAAATAGAAAAACCTGCCAAGCTGTCTACTTCAGCTCTTACCAAGACAGATGTGAGAACCAGGAGAACGAATGAATTAATGAGGATTTCAATTAACCTAGCTTGGTTGAACTCCTGACTTTACCACTGAAGGTTTGTGTACTATCATTCATGTATCTTCTCTTGATCAGGCCTTCATGTAGCTTTCTTTCCAAGAGCTATCACATGCAAGTACTTTACCTGTCTGCACAAAAACAAGTTATCTCTGGCTAATATGATTTGATTACTTCAGGTTCAAAATAATACTTGAAGAATAATAAGAGAAGGAGACAGAAAGGTGTTTCATTTCATAGTCTTGTCCACCTCTTGCCTTCTCCCTCATTCAGAAGTATCAGCGGCTGATCTCACCTCTTATCAAGCAAAAGTGGCTACAAGTTGACTCTATGTGTCAACATGTACAAAGTTTATTACCTCCTTAGCACCCTGAAAATACAAAAAAAAAAAAAAAGAAATATATATCTCCTAGACTGGGTGTAGCTCAGTGAGAGAGCACAGACTCACTATACACAAGGCCCTGAGTTTGATCCCTACAACCTTTACTACTCTTTTGAATTGCAGAATTTATGTAAATTCTGTGGTTTATTTTCATCATTGTTCCTAGTGGAAGGTTTTTTGTAGCTGACAAAGGTAAATTTGTCAAACATGAAAAGGTGATTTAGAGGTTAAAAGTACCTGCTTCTCTTGAAGAGACCCCAGGTATATTTCTCATCACTAGTTTCAGGTCACTTCCAATGACCTACTCTGGCCTCTGTGGGCAGGAAGCAAATACATAATACATTACACATATGTAGACAAAACATGACATAAATACAATACAAATAAACACAACTTTATCATTTTAATTAAATCTCTCTGCCTCCCTCCCTTTCTCCTTCTCCCCTATTTTCTCTAGAACTAAAAAAGACATCAAGTTGATTGAGTTACATACTATATTTCAGCATTGACAGGGAATAACAAGTATTATCAGAATCACTTTTCTCCACTTCTCATCATATTTCCATTTGACCTGCAATGGATGGCATCTACCAGAGTCTCTATATTGTCTACTTTCTAATCACTTTCTATGCTGTGAACATGTACAATATTAATATATCTATCTTATTTTATTTTGCATTTGGAGTCTTTAGGAAAGGGATACTATTTTTTATGTGCAATGTTCTACAAAAATATGGTTAGAATTAGTGGAATGATCATTTCTAATTGCTCTAAAATGTCAAAAAAGATTTTAAGACTCTAGCAGACTATAGCCCACTAGCCATATTTACTTGTTGGCTATTTTTGCATTCAGTTTTACTGGCACACAGCCATGCTTATATTGTTGATGTTTGCCTCTATACAACAACTGCAGAATTGGATAGTAGCTTTTGGTGCTTTGGATAAGGGAATACAAGGCAAAGGCAATTCCAAGATAATTTGATAGAATTTTTCAAAGCATCTTAGAAGTGGAATTACATTTAGGAGATTTATTTTTCAACAACCAATCAAGGTAATTCAAGGGAAAATTACATGAAGTAAACGTGTGAATTAGGGCAGAATATTCTGAAAGTGTTTGTAAAGTGCTGGTTGGTAGTCATTATATAGTGTAATGAATTCACTAATGTTAATTAGAACATAAACATGTTTGTTTCAATGACATTTTAATTATTCTTTGCTTTTAATAAGAAGAAAATTAGTAGGCTGTTTATATTACCTGGATAATCTGTGTCTTGGGCCATGGATTTAACTATAGTAAAAGTTATTATATAATAATAACTATAATAGTTATTAGGTAATTTCATTCATGTATATGATGAATTTTGGTCATTTCATCTCCCTATTACCCCCTCTCATTTCCTCCCTCTCCCACTAAAATCTTATAAGTTACTTTGTATTAGATGTTTGTACAAATTATTTTCTAGAAACCATTATAGAGGCACCCTTTTAATATCCCATATTTTGAGATTTATGGAGGTGACTTTCCTTTTCTTCAGAAATGATAAATATGTTCCAACTAGTGTCACTGTTTTATTATAGATGGCTATCTGTGAGAAATGTAGAAATGATCTTAGCTATTTAAACATCAAGGCAATTTCCTGATATGACCTAAAAAATGTATATTTTATTTATGTAGCTATTTTTCATACTTACCCAGATTCCTGTTTGCACTTAAAAATTCCCATGTGAAATATGGACAATTATTTTGTAAGAGGATTGAAATAGTATTCAATCCCTTCCCATTATTACTCAAGTTGCTTTTAGAAACCAAAGGATAAAGGGCACTGTAGGCACTGTAGAGGGGAGAGAGAGAGAGAGAGAGAGAGAGAGAGAGAGAGAGAGAGAGAGAGAGAGAGAGAGAGAGAGAGAGAGAGAGAGAATAAAGCACAGAAAGACCTTTGCAAAGCAGAGAGGTGATTCAGGAAGCTAAAGAAAATTTATAACATTCAAATATATTCTGGAGGCAGGATAAAGGGTAGGATAAAGTAAAAGATATAAAAAAGATAGATATTTGAAGGAAGGTATAGAGTAGACACAATGATAAGGGCATATGAATCATACATTGCATTTACAAAGAACTTAAAAGGAGAAAAGGGGATATGTAGGGGTATTGTGTTGTTTTGTAGTAAATAATTGTCCCACCCACTGGTTTAATAAAAAGCACTGATTGGCCAAAGGCAGGCAGGAAGTGTGGATGGGGCTACCAGACAAAAAACTCTGAGAACAGGAAGCACAGAGCAGAATGCCAGAGAGAAGCCAGAAGAAGCAGAGGAGAACTATGCTGCTCTAAGAAAAGGTACCCAGCCGCATGGCTGAACAAGAGACATGGGTTAGATGAAGGGTAGAGAGCTAGCAAGTGATATGCCTGGGCCTGAGGCTGATCAGCCAAAAACTATTGAAAGCATCTGTGTGTCTCTGTGGGACTCTGGGTCTGCAGGTTTGCAGGTCTGCGGGTCTGCGGGTCTGTGGGTCTGTGGGTCTTTGGGCCTAGACCTTGAGGCTAGGCCTGAAAGTCTGGGCCAGAAACCTCATACTACAAATGGTGCCAAACTTGGGGCAGCTACCTAGTGTGATAGCAACCGAAGGAGAGGTTCAAAAAGGAAAAAGAAACAACCCACCAGGATAAAGAGGCCATTGTCTGAAAGACTTACCCAGATGAGGGTGAAACAGAAACACGTGTGGCCAGTCTGCATAAGATTGGAGGCTAACCCTGAATGGAAAGCCTAGCTGCTAGTAATTACTCCTCCAGCCACGTGTTGTTCTGGCCAGCAATTTACCTACAAATTTTGATTCAGCTTTGATTAATGTGGTGACTACTGTTAACTTCCTAACATTTATAACTGTTTTAGTTAGGATTTGTATTGCTTTGATAAAATACCATGACCAAAAGCAATTTGGGAGGAAAGGGTTCATTTCATCTTGCAACATTTAGTTTATTATCTATGGAAGTCAGAGCAGGGAATCAAGGCAGCAACCTGGAAACAGGAACTGATGCAGAGGTCATAGGAGTACCACTTACTGGCTTGCTCACTATGGCTTATTCAGCCTGATTTCTTTTAGCTCCAAGGACCATGGCCAGTGAGTGACACCCAACACAGTAATTTAGGTCATCCCCCAGGAATAATCACTCAAGAAAATGCAGTGTAACAATGGCTTGTCCACAGGCCAGTTTGCTGTGTGTTGGGGGAATTTTCTCAGCTGAAATTCTCTCTTTTCAGATGTCTCTAGCTTATGTCAAGTTGACATAAAACTAGATAGCACACTAGCCAATCTTGTTCTCTGGCCAAGCATACGTCCATGGGCAGAAAAAAATCTTGGCAGCTAATTGTCAGCATAGAAACTATGAATTTCAAAGATATATGAGAAGGGTTTTTTTTAAATGATTTATCTTTTAATCTCTCTCTCTTCTCTCTCTTTCTCTCTCTCCCCCTCTCTCTCTGTATGTGTGTGTGGTGTGAAAGGTATGTGTGTGTGACTGCAGGTGTCTGTGGAGGCTAGTGATGTCAGATCATCCCAGAGCTGGAGTTACAGGCCATCTGACATGAGTGCTGGGAAACAAATTCTAGTCCTTTGCAATAGTATGCTGAGACATTTTCCCAGCCCTTGAACAGAGTTATGAACCTCTCTTGTATATGTGCATACCCTAACACAGGCATTACATACCAAAATGAACCTATGTTTTGAATTTTCATTACTGGAGTCATAATGAAAATATACATACATGTTACTTACATCAATGAAGTAGAGTTTTCATATTTTGAGTTTTACCTCTCTGCAAAGTTCTGTTGGATTTGAGCAGACTTAGGTCGCAGTGCTTTCCCTATTGTTTACTTATTGGGTTAGTAGCTGGTGATTTGTAACGATACAAACTTTTGAACCAATACTGAGACTGCAAGGATAGGTTTGAAAACACAAATACAGTTAGTAAAATTTACTGAGCTATATCTGGAGAAAGAACTTATTTTATGCACCAAATTGGTACCTTTTCTTAAAATGATGCTTCCAAGGTCTCTTTTCCATGTAAAGCAGGTGCTTAAGAACTGGTTTTGAATAGGATAGGATAATATGTAACATAACTAAAACATGATAATGTGGCTTTCTCAGCTGTATTTTTCTGGAGCTGAGGATAGCAAACAAACACACTACAAAATTCCCAAAAGTCCACCCAGGAGTGGGTGGGTCAGTATAGGAAATTGAGGGATTGGGATGAGAAGTAGATGGGGGTGGGGAAGAGTACTGAAAGAGATGCCTGGAAAGGGAGGGCTTTTGGGGTTCAAGTAGAAACCTGGTGCAAGAGAAACTCTCATGAGTCTACAAGAATGACCATAGTTAAAACTCATTGCAATAGGGAATATATAGCCTAAACAGACTATCTCTTGTGATTGGATTGGTGACTATCCCAATCATCATCAGAGAGCCTTTATCCGGTAACTTCTGGAAACAGATAAAAGACCCATAGCCAAATATTACACCAAGTTCAGGGAATCCTGTTGAAGAGAGGGAGGAAGGATTGTAAGAGCCAGAGGTATTAAGAATATCACAAGAAAACACATGGAAACAACTAATCTGATTCATTAGGAAGTCGGAGAGTCTTAACCAACATCCTGGGAGCCTGCATGGGACTGACCTAAGCCCTCTACATATATGTGTAGCTTCGTCTATATGTGGGACTCCTAGCAATGGGAGCAGAGGCTGTTCATAATGCTTTGGCTGGCTGTTGGTAACCTATTCCTCATATTGGATTGCCTCGCCAAGCCTAAATACAAGGGGAGGGGTTTAGTCTTTATGCAACTTGGTATGTCATGCTTTGGTGATACTCATGAGAGGCCTACTACTTTCTGAACAGAAACAGAGAAGGAGTAACTTGAGGCCAGGTGAAAGGAAAAGGGGAGGGAATTGGAAAAGAGAAGGGAGGGAAAAGTGTGATTGGGGTATAAAATAAATAAATTTTTAAAAATGAGAGTTGAAAGAGAAAATAAATACAATGAATCACCCATGAGATGGAAGAATTGGAGTAATTGCTGGATAACAGAAGAGAAAAGGACTATAAGCTCAGTTGTTAATTGCCAGTAATTGAATTTCCTAGTTTAAAGTTTTGTAAACTTCCTTATTTCTTGTTCCTTTTTAAATGCCAAGATTCTGTGTTTTAAAAATGTCTGTAAGTAAATCATGTTTGGACATACCACCACATAGTCTTGGTTCTACTCTTTGGATATACATAAAGAAATTCTACTGGGACCTCTTTATGCAGCTTTTAACTCCCCTTAATTTCTTATATAAACTCATCATTTTCATTTTTTTATTTTTATGTAATATAAACTGTTAGGAAATGTGTAACTACTAGAATATGTGCTTTTCTGTTAGAATAAAAACACACTACAGTTTTTTTTCCTAATTTTGTGTGTAATTCTAAGAAAAGGAGAATTAGAAATTTTAGGCTTTAAAACAAAAATTCTACTGAGTATATACAATGTAAATTTAAACAATGAATGGGAATATGTTATTTTGACATCAATGTCAGGCTCTACATTTTTTTTGTTATTTCAGGATAAAAAGATGAGTTTCTATGATTTCTTCTTCTATTTAAATTGTCTTTAATTTGTCATATTAATATTTTACAGTCATTTTTGATCACCCACAACTCACAAAAAGCAGCAATTAAAAATTTAATATGCTTTCTTTAATGGTGATACAGCTCCCCTAAGAAGATTTTTGAATTCACATATGTTACTAGAAACGTTTTATGGTATATTGCCGTATAAAAATGTCTTTACTATAAATATTTACATTGAAATTCTGTTGCTACAGAATCTCTCATATTTCTCACCTATATTAATCATGAAAAATAATGGATGGGAGAACAGAGTATGGCTGAACAGAAATGTCCAACATTGACAAAGAAGACTCAAAGAAATAAGAAAGAACACAGGAAATCAGCAGAATAGATAGTGGAATTTAAATAAAACCTACAATCTTGGGACAAGAACAGAGTAAGAGGAAAAATACCCTAGTATCTGCCATGGCAGCTCCCAACCTGGTGCATCTCCTTGTAGGTTAAAAGCAAAATGGAGTCATAGCAAAATCTATCTACATAGAGGCTGGTAATTCTAGTAAGTGAATGTTTCATAGTCTTTACAAGCTTTTAGTCTGCTTAAGTAAATTAAACTAAAATCTAGAAAAGTCTTTGAAAGAAAGAGTTTTGTAGTAGTGGGGTTTCTAGGTCCTGGGCGGCCAGAAACCCAGACCCTGCCACGCCAGACCCCTCAGCTGCCCAGCTGCCCACTCAGACCCCCAGAAATGACTCAGACGCTTATATTAACTTTCTGCGGTTTGGTCTATGGCTCAGGCACATTGCTAGCTAGCTCTTACATCTTGAATCAACCCATTTCTATTAATCTGTCTGCCACGTGGCCCATGGCTCACCTGTGCTCCTTACATGTTGCTCCTTGGGCAGCTTGCTCGATCTGCCTCTGACTCTGCCCTTCCTTTTCTACATATTCTGATTCCTCCTCCTACTTCTTCTATGGTGCCTGTCATAGCCCAAAACATCTCCTTTATTTAAAGATTGAGATTCACAGCATACAGAAAGGCATTCCCACATCAGAGTTTATATTATATTTCAATAAACATTCAGTGATTCAGCCAGGAACTGTCTTTTTAAAAAAAGCATGTAGTTATTGTATGATTTCATATGCACTGGGGTCAGAAAAAACATCTCTTGGATCCCACTGACATTGTATTAAGATGACTGGGCAAGTAAGAGAGTTATTTTGACTCAAGTTCAGTGGTACTCTACACTGTAAGGGATGGGTGGTATATAACACAGAGGGAGATGGTTGGCCATGTCATTTAAAACTGAGGGATCAGGGAACTTGCCCTCTGTGATTATGGATGTAGTTAGTTTTTATAGATTTACACCACTCCCAGGACTGAAGGCAGATGCACCTGTAGTTTCTACTACTGTAGGTACCCATGGCTAACTCTTGACACCCAATAATGTATAGCTAGTGGCAAGGATACCCTTCCCCAACTTCAACCAAGTGCTTACTCCAGGGATAGTATTACTATAGTAATGGTACAGATGAACTACATTTTCTGATGTCACTAGCCACCTCTGCAGTGTTGTCACTGGCTACTACTTCTCCCTAGAAAGCATCTAACTCATATCATTAATACCTTAAAACTGTTGATGTTGACAATTTTTGTGGCAGAGCTCCCATGCTCAATACTTAGGGAAAAATCTATCATTAGTTTGAGTGTAGGGGCAATCGCATAGTAACTGTCCCCTGCTGCCCTTTATACCCTACTTGCTTTAAGGGATAGAGGGTCACCTGTTTCAATGAGGTTTCTTGGCCCAGAGCAGCCAGAGGTCCAGATCCACAGACCTATAGCTCCAGACCCCTGAGCTGCCCGCCGCTGCTCAGGACCCCAAAATTATTCAGATGCTTACATTAAGTTCATGCTGTTTGGCCTATGGCTCAGGCACATTGCTAGCTTGCTCTTACATCTTAACTCAACCCATTCTTATTAATCTACCTACCATGTGGCCCGTGGCTCACCTGTGTTCCTTACATGCTTGCTTCTTCTTGGGTGTCTGGCATAGTCTGTCTCTGACTCTGCCCTTCTCCTACCTATCTTCTGATTTCCCCTCCTACTTTTTCTATGGTGCCTGTCATGGGTCAAAACAGCTCCTTTATTTAAAGATTGATATTCACAGCATACAGAAAGACATTCCCACATAAACTCCCCCTTTCTGTCAAATCAAAATGGAAGGTTTCAATTTTAACATAGCAAATTTATATATAACAAAATAACCATCAAACAAGAATTACAGTTATAATAACATCTAGTCTATTTGTATTTAGCAAAATTAAAGAAAATACTCTATCATCTACCTTATCCTTATGAATCTAAAGTTTCATATCTAACATTCCTTTCTAATGACTAAGAAAAACTATACCTATAACTATCTAATCTTCAACTACATCAAAGACTACAGAAGGATATATTTACCTAAGTAAACTTGAAGTACAAGCAACTTCCAAAACCTAGAAATGTCAGAGATGACACCTATCTGCCTGGACAGTCACCCAAGTTCCTTTATAAAGTAGGGGCATCCATCGTCAGCCTACAGGCCCAGAATCTCTTTTCATTTCAGTGAAGCAGGAAATCTGCTCTGCTAATTCATCAGTTGCTTCTCCTGGAGTCCTGAAGAATGTCTGACAGTTTTCTCTGAAAAGTAGGAACCTGAATGACCATTTTGTTCTGCCAAAGTTTGGAGGTCACCTTCCTATGGAAACTGCATGTCCACTTTTAACAGTATACTGTCAATCACTCGATATAAGAACAGATTTATGTCCAGTGGCTAACAATTGCCACAAAGAAACTAATCTCCATATGGAATTTCTTTGATGCCATTTTTCTCTTGAAGTAAATTAGTGCTGCCAGGAGCAGACCTGTCTCACTGTCCAGAAAAGTCTAACTTCTTAAAATATTTTAAATGCCATATTCTGTAGGTCTTAGAAGTGTTTGAAGATTACTTATCTAATTGAATTATATCTTTGAATACCTAAAAATCTAACTAACATGCATTTCTTAATTATACATTACAATTTTAAATCAGCTATATATACATCATATCTTAAACAAGAGTAGAAAAATATATACAACATAACAAAAATTGACCTTAGATCTGTATCAATAAACCAAAATCCATACCAATGTAAACCATTTTGAAATTAACAGCTGATTTCCTGATTTAAGTAAATTCAATACTCTATTTTTTAAAAAAATCATTCAGATAACATATCCCCTTTTTCTTCTTAGATAAAGATTAACTATGACAATTAACCATTTATAATGAAAACAAACATTTATAAACAATATTTTGGGAATTTGGGCAGTTTTCTATTACTACTTCTTGCTGATTATGGGGCGTTGAAAATCTCATGGGTCCTTGAGACTGAATCATAGTCTAGTCTTGAAGCTGATGTGACCATCTCTTCCCATCAGAGATTTTTTTCAGGGGGTCTTGGTTGATGAAACCATATTTGCCTGTAATTCATCCACAGATTCTCATCTTCTGTGGAAACAAAAGCAGAACTCTTCCAAAGCAATAAATCCTTAGGCACAAATTTCAAAATCAAAATACCTTTAAAATACATATTCTTGTTTAACTTAGTAGCCTTTGCATTTGCAATCCATTGTCTTTCTGCAGTTAGCCCATTAATAGTTAAAAAATTAAAAGAAAACACAATAACAACCAAAGTCCAGATTTTGTGTCTATTTTCCATCTTTATGAGACTTATTTTATCTTTATTACCCTATTCCTCTTTTTAAAGATTTTCTACCTTCATTCTTTTCTCTCTGAAGACTATGTACCTTTTACACACATTGTAACCCGTTTACAGGTTTTTTCTTTTTATCTGAATCTGTTGTGAATCCTTAATTATTTTTTAACTAGAAGAGCTTTTAAAATATTCGTACTCTCTTAACACATAGTTTTTCAGATAAATCTGAATCAGTAAGTTCTCTTAAAGCGATTGCGTCTCTGTTCATGGCCAGCAAACAGAGGAGACCCAAGAAAATGCTGCTACTAAGAAACCGTCTATGTCCACTTTTTATTAAAAATAAACAGAAACCTTAAATCAATCACATGCTACTGAGTCTTCTGTGAGACTTCAGGAACTGGCCTGATTGCAGGTTACACTGTCGGCCGCCAGTTTGCAGGTGCCATTTTGAATGGGGCCTGAATGCCATGCTTTCTCTGTACAATGACCCACTTCAGATACACAGTGTGGAAGCTGCTTTGCTCAGTTTCTGTGATCTATAACCCTTTCTAATCTTTCTCAGGCTTTAAGTGGATATTTGACCCACATTGTATACCATCTGTTGCAATGAGGTGTCTTAGTCCTGGGTGACCAGAGGTCCAGACCCACAGACCTGCAGCTCCAGACCCCTTAGCTGCCCACCACTGCTCAGGCCCCAAATATGATTCAGATGCTTATATTAAGTTCATGCTGTTTGACCCATGGCTCAGGCACATTGCTAGCTTGCTCTTACACTTAACTCAACCCATTCTTATTAATCTGTCTGCCAGGTGGCCTGTGGCTCACCTGTGTTCCTTACATGCTTGCTTCTTCTTGGACATCTGACAGTCTGTCTCTGACTCTGCCCTTCTCCTACCTATCTTGTGATTTCCTTTCCTACTTTTTCTTTGGTGCCTGTCATGGGCCAAAACAGCTCCTTTATTTAAAGATTGATATTCACAGCATACAGAAAGACATTCCCACATCATTCTCCACTCTTGGATGACCTCCAGATATCTCTGACTGATGCTGACTGTGCCCAAAGTTAGTAACTAACTACAGGAAGATTGATCAAGGCTGACACCACATATACAGTAAAATGATACCACAAGACAAATCCTCAGGATAATGAAATTAAATGCTGACCATAACTTAAAAGTGATAGTAGTAGCTGATTCACAAAATGTTCAAACCACAGTGTGGTAGGCACACAGGAAATATAAAAAAGTAAAAACCAAACTAATATTATCCCCATAGGAACACAACCCTACCAACATAATGTGAAGTAACAAAAAAGAAGTATCAAGGAAAATTTCAGAAGAACAATTATTAGAAAAGCTCCATGAAATCAAACCAAATACAGATGAAGAGTTAAACTTAGTAATGTAAGTAAAGTCTATTTATGAAAAATTACTCAAGGAAGAATTTTGAAAAAGAATCATACAAATCTTAGAAATGAAGAGCTTGGCTGCTTTTTTATTTTTTAAACTTGAATTAGCAGGCAGTCACTGGGCAGCTCTTGGTCAAAAAAGTCAAGTTCACTTCAAATTTGGTTTAAATTGTGGTGGTGGTCTTATTCTTACTGTTATGATCAACAAAAGCTAGGAAGAGAGCTGGATCTTAAGAGTGAAGGAAGAGGTATAGCACTATCAAGTGTTTCCTCAATTTCATTGTGGTTATTGAAACTCAGAGCTGACTTTGGGTGTTATTGTTCATCAATAATTAAGTCAGGCAGTTATTTAATGTGCTCCAACAGTTTTCAAGGCTTCCTGTTGCAGTCAGTTTGCTGAGACAAACAGGTGTAGGGGCTTTCTCATGTAATGGCAGAGACACACAGATAAGTATTTATTTGTTTTGTGAGGAGGGTGTGACAAGGAATGATTTACTGAAGCACAAGGTTACCCATACCACCCAGGCTGCCTTGTTCTTCCTCTGCTATGGCACTTGAACTCCTCACTGAAGACCATCAATTTCTTTCATAAATGATAGCTCTCACATGCTGAGGAAACAATGCTGTAAAATAAACACACAAGAAGGAGATTAAAATTGTCTCCAGTGCTTGTGCAGACCGAAGAGCTTTTCTCTTGACAGAGTATCAATGTAATGTGACCAGATGCCTTATGCTTCTGTTGCCACACCTTTCCTGCACCATGGACTGTAAAGTCTCCTAAGTTAAGGTGTTCTCTTAGTTATTATTATTCTTAGCAATGATGATATAAATGAATGTAAACATCAAAAAGAAATGAAGAGCTCAATAAGTCATATAAATATAGTTGAAAGCCTTAATTCCAAAGTAGATAAAGTAGAAGAAAGATAGGTGTATGCAATGATATTTAATTAAAAAAGAGGCCATGAATTTGAAAGAGAGCAAGAAGGATCCATGTGAGTGTTTAGGGAGAGGAAAGGGGAAAATCATCATAATTATATTTTCATCTCAAAAATA
Organism: Phyllotis vaccarum; assembly: GCA_033318265.1. Classification (NCBI taxonomy): domain Eukaryota; kingdom Metazoa; phylum Chordata; class Mammalia; order Rodentia; family Cricetidae; genus Phyllotis; species Phyllotis vaccarum. The sequence continues at coordinate 89,992,385 of JARWLC010000013.1, read as the reverse complement.
CAGGAAATTATTTTTAAAAAAGAAAGATACATGAACTTGAAGATATCTTTCAAGATACCCTATTTAAAGAAAAAAAGAGGAAAAAAATCCTGTTAAACAATAGAGTTTGTAAGGACTTTCAGTCACTATTAGATGAGCAAATACCTGTAACTTTGAAATACTCTAAGGTGAAAAGCTGAAGTTTAAGAGCATTTGGCCCTGATCTTCGAAAAGATACACACATTTATGTTAATGAGGTTCTTAGGACAACAAAAAGACATGAGTAGAAAATTTACTGTAAAATAAACTGTAAAATTATTAGACAAAGAATTTAAAATCCTGGGAGAAAATTATGAGTAGTCAATGGAAGGGCATAGCCATGAGACTGACACAAAAAACATTCCACAGGTACCATTTCTACCTTTAAGAGTAACTTTAATTTATTTGATTTTTATCATGTAGAGAAACAAGTGGTCCAAAAGATGCTTATAATATGATATCTTGACAAGTGTCTGCTTATTTTTAAAACATCAAGTGACACTAGAAAATAGTCCTTTTTATCATTATTTCAATGATATCACTAAAGGATTACAGCTGCCTTTTTCCCTCTAGTGGCTCAGGTTGTTGTCTTTTGGAACTGTTCTGATATTGAACCCAGCCTCTCAAGTTCATTGTGTGGGTTTTGCTAGTGAGATACACCTCTAGTTAATTTTATACTTTTCTTAGCTACTCAAACATTAGTGAATACAAATATATGTAATTTCAGTAGAGATAAAATAGTTATGGTACAAGTTAGGCAACTAATCAAGCAAAATCAATATAAAAACATTTTCACAAATAAGAGATAGTTATGGACAAAAGCTATTTAGAGATTCATGTAGATATGACCACCAAACAATCATTTCCTTGCTGTAACATAACTATTAAGATTAAATTGCCAAAGAACATAGGAATAATATTAAAAGTAGTAAGAGTGAGGGGTCAAATCAATTATAAATTCAGACCCATCAGATTATCACTAAGTTTTCAGAATATACTAAATGCCAGAGAAGCATGGGGTACTATATTGAAAGCTATGGAACAAAGTAAGTGTAAGCCTATATTGATTGCTATTTAATATAAATTTCTTGTTCAGAATTGAAGGAGAAATAAAGATATTCAAAATAAGACAAACTATAGAAATTCTTTACCACTAAACAAACATTAAAGAAGATAAAGTGATATCACATCCAAAAGATAAGATAAACTTAACAAAAGAGCATGAGAAAAAACACAGCAGATGTATGAGAAAGCCAGAAATAAGCAAGCAAGACTAACATAGAATACAGTATTAAGATTGCTTAATTCTGTAAGCAATAAATCTAAGATGAATGAAAAATCAATAAAGGAATACATATTCAAAACAATCAGAAGAATACTAACAAAGTAAAAGCAATTAGTAATTATATTCAACAATAACCTTGAATGTGAATGGTCTTCCTCAATTAAAAGATGCAGACTAGATTACTAGATTGAAAACAGAATCTAATAATCTTCCAAGTATAAAAATTAACATCTTGGAGACTGATGATTGAAAGCGAAAGGAAGGAAAGGATATTCCAGGACAATGAATTTTGACATCAAACAGAAGTCTTTTTAAATATAGGACAAAACAGACTTTAAAGTGAGTAAAGTCAGAAAGTTCACCAAATTTGGTAAATTGAACAATTCATTAGAAATGTATGATGATTATAAGCATATTGAGCACATAGCTTTATAAAAGCACTAGATATAAATAAAAAATAAGTCTCAACATTGTTCTCCCCATAAATTTTCATATTTCCCCTTACATCAATAAACTAATCTCTCAGGCTAAGAAAAGAAAAACAAATCAACAAAGAAACTTTATATTTGATCTTCACTATAGAAGTAATGGACTTAACAGACATCTATAAACTATTCTTTCAGAAGGTATACACATATTTTAACAGCTTAAAGAACTATTTAAAAATTCATAAAAAGGTGAAATAATTTGTTAACTTCAATTATTCATAATAGAGTTAAACTAAAAATTAACAACAAAATACTACCAGATTATGAATATTTATGAAAATTGAACAATACATGTTTAGAAAAGTGGTTTGTCACTGAAGAAATCACAAGGGAAACAGAGCCTGTGAGATGCAATCACCTTTATATGTTTGAGTTCCCACATTAAAAGAACAATTATTAAGAGTGTTATTGAGGCCGAGGGAAAGTCATAACAAATATTAGAGCAAAAACAAATGAATTAAGAGGCCAAAAGATTGGTATAAAAATCAACAAAACATAGAATTTCTTTTTGGAAAGCTAAATAATATTGATGAGCTCTGAGTGATCAAGCAAGGGAGAGCAAAAGCCTTTAAAGAAGATTGGATTAGCCAGGTGTAGGCTGTGGGGTGACTTCTACAATTTTATCAGTCAGCATTCAAGAAATGGGGCAGGAGAATGGCTGCAAATTCATGGCCTGCTTTTGATATGTAGTAAAACCCTTTCACAGAACAAAACAAAAACCCACTAAATTAAAGTAATAAGGTTACAAAAAGAAAGTTATTAGAAGATAATTTGAAAAATATATATTTAATTAATTTAAAAACAAGAGAAATAGATAAATATCTATGTACATGTGCTTACCAAGATCAACATAAAATATATAAAATCTAAATACATATAAATAGGCCAGCAATGACAGTGAAACAGTAATGAAAAGACATGTACCAGACATAAAGAATAAATAGCATTGCTATTCTATTGCATAAAATAGACAAGATTCACTTCCAAGTTCATTCTATGAAGACGTTCCCCTAATACACAAACATGATAAAGACCAAAACGTATAGGTTAATATCCATGGTGAACATATATAAAAAATCTTAAATATATTCAATGTAGTATTTACAAACTGAATGCAATAACACATTAAAAATTATTCTACAGTCATGTTGGTTTCATTTCAGAGATTTGCAAATCAATGACAAAATAATAGTCATGTTACTGAAAAAGACAGAGATTCAACATAATACTTATCAAAATAATAAATAAATAGATCAACCATATTTAAAATTCACAGAGGTATGCAAAAGTCTCCAAGTCTTCAAAGCAATGTGAAGCCACAGTGCTATCAGATACACAAAACAATGAATAGGGAATACAGAAATAAGCCCACAAGTTTATATCATTTGATTCTTGACAAGGGAGAAGGTAGAAGGAATAGCAGGGCATTATGAAAGCTGTATTAGAACAAAGTGTGTTGTGTATATATGTGTATCTAAGTAAATGTTGTAGAAGTCCTTCTGTATAACTGATATATATCAATATGTCAATATATCTATATATTGATATATACTATAGCTGTCAACTTTTATGTGGCTGCTGGAAACTGAATTCAGATTCTCACACTTAAGTAGCGTGTACTTCACTGATGGAGCCTTCTTCTCTGGTCACATTTAATATTTTATGGAGTTCAATAGCAACTTTTGTAAACAAGTGAAACATAAATATAAAAATTTTGGAAGAAAGATCAAGTTAGGGACTAAGAACAATTGCTGGGCAATCATGAAGACCAAAATTAGGGTCCAAGCACCCATCATATAACAAGCTTGAAGTCCTGCTAACTCCTTTAATTCCAATCTTGAGCAGTTCAACACTTTCTTCTGGCCTGTGCATATGCACAGACATATGTATCTGAGCATGCATGCACATACACTTACACAGAAACACATAAATACAATCTTAAAAACAAAAAGTTAGTGTATAGGCTTCAAAGCATCATTCAAATTTTATCAAATTTAGACTGTGTGTTCAACTTAAAAGAACACATATCCAAAACAAAAAGGATTAGGTCTTATAATTTCTATGACTGTGTAATTGCAAATTAAAACAAATGATAGAACTAAAATTGATTGTTTATCAGCATGTCTAGGTTTTACAAATAAAGATCCTTTGAAGATTCTTAGAGTGTTATTCTTTTCGAAATTGGGCATTTAGGGTCTTTATTTGTATGGATGGGAGTATGCACACTTTGGATTCTATTACATTTTATTTCATGATCCCTCCAAGTTTCCTTCCTACCACTGTGGCTCTTGATGTCAGTTCTAATAGTATTTGATTCTTTGAAACAGCAGTGAATGTGTTCTCTTAGACAAGTGCTAATCACTCCTATGTGACTATATGTCATTTTTCAAACTTACACTAAAGTAATTCAGTGTGCTCTAAAGTCCTATGATTTATTTAATTTCCTTGTGGTCATTTACCTTGTGTGTACCTTATGAAAATGATTTGAAGAAAATATCAACTGTATTGTTCAAAATCTAAGTGTTTGGCTGGGCATAGCATTAAACTCCTTTAATATCATTGGTAGTGAGATGAAGTTAGGCACATCTCTGTGAGTTTCAGGCAAGATAACACTTCATGATGAGTACTGATTCCAAACAAAATAAAACAAATATAAGCTAGTTATCAATGCTTTCTATTTTATCTTGTTTGTAAGAGCATGATAGATGTAGTGAAACTAACAAAAAGTACAATAGTGTGGCTTCATTACAGTAATGATTTCAGGACTTGCCAACTGTGCTTTGTCAATAGAGTACATCATTAATTAATTAGAATAAAGACAATGGCAAGAGGGAATCCTAGAACATTGCTTCAGGTAGAATTGTATTCAAATACAAAACTACAGTATGTGGTTTTTAATCCCTCATCATAATTTATAATATTTATTTTATGAGATGAAGGACACACTGGTACACTTCAATAAAACCTAATACTGGAAGTGATTTAAAGTTGTAAAGTTAGGGAAATCTTACTTTATTTTTACTTGTCCACTGACTTCTCTTTTCACACATTCCTTATCTGTAGTCGTCTAAGTGGGAAGAAGGAAAACTAACTTTACTTATACAATGGAATAAACTTTGCCCTTTTAATTTGCCAGCATTAATCAAATGTGTAGATTTTTTTCTGTAACAGTTTTCTATTAACATTAATAGTTTCTAAATTAATTGTTGTGGACCTTAACATTTGGTGAATCTTAAAAATATGAAAAAACAAAGATAATTCTATTTAAAGAAATCTACCTGTCTGTGTTTCATACGTATTTTTGGTTGTTGCTTTTCTCCATATGAGTGCATAAGGAATCCATATGAAGTTTTACCACTGGGTCATTAACAGCTCTAGATTACAACCCTTAAACAAACATCAAAACTAATAGTGATGCATTATAAATTTTGAGAATTCTACATTATTGTATATCTCTTGGTTTATCCTATAGAGATATAATGGTATAAAAATTTCTCAACTTTCTGTTATTTTGAATATAAGGGACCACAAATGCAGGTCATTGACATTCAAAAATCAAAGTAAGAAGTTTCCTGTGAGAACTATTTCCCAAGTCATGTCAAGGATTAAGTAGAACCAATAAGATGACTTTTCTAGGAGCAAGCTAGAAATCAGCATTGGGCTACCATGTATAGTGGCCTTTGCTACTCACCTATAAATTTGATCCCATATGCCAGAATCTGCTTCTTTTAATAGTATTTTTCTGTATGTTGTTTTTTGTCTTCAAATTTTGTTTCTTTTTCCCTATATTTTGTCTTGTATTCTCTGCTCACTAGTATGTTTGCTAATCTGCCATTAGGATATAAAATGATACTATTTGGAAGGCCAAGATTTTTAGCACCAAAATTCTAAAGTCTGAAAAGTTGAGCTTTGTGTGTGTGTGTGTGTGTGTGTGTGTGTGTGTGTGTGTGTGTGTGTGTGTGTCTGAGAGAAAGAGAGAAAGAGAGAGAGAGAGAGCACAAGGAAGGGAGGGAGGGAGACAGAAAGAGAGAAAGTGTATATCTACCTTCTCTCTCTCTCTCTTTCTTTTGATTTTCTGAGTAAGGTTTCTTACTGGCCTGGCTGATGAATGACCCTCATATGTTCTCCAATTTTTTTTTTTGTATCCTCAGTTCTGAATTTTCTGCCACATACCACAATGCCTGTATGTTTGTTTAAGACGTTTTTGCAGAGATCCTAGAGACAAAACTCAAGGTCTCATGCTTGCTAGACAAATACCTTACTAACTAAGCTAGATTCCCAGGTTCATTATTCTTTAATTTTTGGTACATGTATATATTCCCAACTACTTTATATTTTTGAAATAGAGTTTCATGTTGACAAGAGAAGAGAGCACAGAAAGTGCATTTTTCTTAAAGCCATATGGAAATACATGGTATAATGAGTGAAATTTCACAAAATAATTTCTCAGGTTTGTATTTAGCCCTTCTCCTACTAATTGATTTTTATTGTCCAATTGAGTTAATTCTTTATAGTTATTTAAAGGAAAATACATGAGTTTCTTTTTCTATGCTTCTTGTCAATATATACATTATAAATTCTATCCTAGATAAATGAAATACTGTTAAAATAATGGAGCAAGTTGGGAAAAGTTAGATATGTGAAATTGTCAGAGAAATATTTCCTTCTAAAATCATACATTGATATGTGTTTAAACTGTATCAAGCCAACAGATTTTAGAGAGGGCTGACTTAGAGGTTGGCATAGAAGTGAGGTAATATAAATTTCAGCAAAATGAAGATGCATCCGTAACTTAAATCGGTGGTTTTTGACATGTGGGTCACAATCATTTCACATTTGTTGCATATCATATACCTTGTATATCAAATGCTTACATTATTATGATTTATAACAGTAGCAAAATTGCAATTATGAAGTACTCACAAACTAATTTTATAGTAGGCTGTCAGATGTCACCACAGCTTGAGGAACTGTATTAAAATCACATTAGAAAAACTGAGAACAACTGAGTTAAATTATCAGCTAGCTTCTCTGAAAAATGCCTATGTATTGGTTGTAAGATTTTATGTGATCGATTTTCTTCTTTTGTCAGTTCTAATTCATAAAACTTACTACATTTTCCAAACTTTTTGATGATGAGAAAATAGTAAATTGCCTCCTTGCTAACAGAAAAAAAAATGATGAAATATTTTATAGATAGTTAAAAAATAGGCTCTGGGTCATGGTTTATATGGGTCAAGACAGTTTTTAAATGCTTGAGGAATCCTGTTTTAATCCAGCAATCATGTTGAATACTCTAGTTTTACTTTATGTGTACACTGAAACAAAATAATGCTGTAGCAGACCCCCCTCAGGAAATATGGTCATTTTCTCCTTATAGAAGGCATAAGTCTGCCCATTCTAGTAGGACTTAGCCATATAATCACAGCCATTATTTGTTGGTGTATCTGTGCCATTTCAAGGTCAAGAGTAGACTTTAGACCTGCATGTTATTCTCTGCTATGGGAGATTTGATCTCTTCCAATTTCTGTAAAACATGCCCAAGTGGCTTTTTGTTCTATTTTTCATCTCTAACAAACAGACTTAGTATGATTCAAAATTAATGCCTAGATAATCCTAGCTAAGATTAGTGTGAAATCTGGACTCCAGCTGAATCACAGATAATAAATTCTTCTTATTGTAAGTCATTAAGTTTTTGTGATTGTTGGTAGCAACAGTTGTTTAATACAATATCTATTACACATATTACTTAATTTGTTACTTTGTAAAGTTTTGTTTCCTTTCTATCAGTATATACTTCACTTTTTTAGAAAGTCAAAGTTCATGATTTTATTGACTGAACAACAAAATTGACTTAGAATTAGATCCATTGGCCCTTTCTCTTATTGCTTCCCATTTCAAATTGCTTGCATATCTTACAAGCCAGCATTCTCTTAGATCTGTAGTTAGTTAGGCTCAAGACACTCTAGTCTCAGCACAATATTCTTCATAGTTTGAGCCCTCTTGGGAGAAAATACGTTTAGTCTGCCCACTCTAGCTACTCTGTTTCCTGTTATTTTACTTTCCATGAACATACAGAGAATTCTTGTCCCTCTTGAATTGTGGCACTTTGTGACATTGGTGCTTGTTATATTTCTTATTGTAGAATGTCTGGTGGGTCTTAGCAATGTTCACCATATTTATGGGAGTTATATTGGCAAGGAAAAAGAGAAGCAAGTTCATAAATTGAAGTTTATAATACACTTTGCTTTTTTAGCTAGATTAGAAGATGCCAGCCTTCTATATTCTTTGGTTCTATTCCAGTTCAAACCACTGGAACTACTCAGTACATTCTACTTACAGAAACTGACGTTTTCCTTCTACTGCACATTAGAGTAGATTTTTACTGGGTCATTGGTGGGTCTTGGTATAAATACTACATTTCAGTAACAATCTCAGAATATGTTTTAGAGGCACAGAGGCTATGCAAATCTACAGAATAACCAGAGGAACTGAACAAGTGAAGAATGAATTATTTGAGGGCAATGGTGGCATTTTATGACACTTTTCCATTCATGGTAGTAAAGTTTTTTCACATAACTAAACAGAATCCCCACCCCCACCCCCCCAAGTAAAATCACTGATTTCAGAAGCATAAGATTTTAAAAACTTTTTATAAGTCAGTGCTTTCTTTCTCTGTTTCATTGTCTATGAATCTTTATCTGAGTTGTTGCAGGTCTAAAGATGATATAGTGATTTTTGTTTTTAAAAGTTGTATAAATGATAGAAATTAGGTAGGTACATGATATTAATCTGTGATTAGTTCCTTCTTTCTCATATATTTTCGTGGAAATACACAGCTCTTCAGTTTACTCTGCCTTTCTGGAGTAAGAAGGTCAAAAAAGTAGGACAGAGCTGTAGGAAGCCATGGGAAGCAAAAGATAAGAATAGTAAGAAGAAATGTTATTTACCTAGAGGATTTCTGTAGATTACAGTAGACAGGTAGAGAATCCAGAAACAGGGCTATAAAGACAAGGAACTGAATTAATCAAATAGCAAGTTCCTTTCCTGACACATAGTTTTCTACTCATACCTCTCACCTCCCTCCCAGAAATCTAAACTAACATTTTCATTAATTTTAATGGGCAAGGGGGGGGGGTAAACTATAATTGCTTAACTGTATGGCTAATCTAATCTTTCTCATTGGTACACAAAACATGAAGGAGTAACATACACACACACACACACACACACACACACACACACACTTTGAGTGTTAGAAAAAAGCATTTAGTTTGCTTGTTTGAAGTAAGTATAGCTTACTCATCTAATGGAAGAACATTTTAACAATACTACGCACTAAAACCAGATTTTTTGCTATGAGTTGTTAAGCATTTGGGGCATGAAAGATCATTTAAAACTATTTTAAAGGAAAAGATAATGAGATTTTAGAAACTACCAAATTGTATCTATCAATTAGTAGTGGCAGATGAGTGCTTAGCCAGTCTATTGAAAAGAATTAATTAAATCACTTTCTTGTCTTGACTATCTGAATCAATTTGACAGGACACCTAAAGCAATGGTTGTCTAAAGAACAAGCTTGTTCTGTAGCAGGTTAATGGAATTTTTCTAGGAGGAAGGATTATTAACAGTAATGAATTATTTTTCAAATCCAGGCCTCACTAATGACAAAGTTCTGTTGAAACATTAAAATGTAATTTTTATGTGACATTTCCACCTTTTAATGTTTTGACTATATTTATTCTTTGAAAATTTGATGTGTAAAATCTGGATGTATTTGTCATTATGAAAAAACTCATAGTTAAGATTTCTCTGAACTCATTAAAGAGAAAGATGGAGAAAATAAAAAAAATATTCCGTTGTAGAATAACTCAACAATCTAGTACAGATTCTTCAGGCCTTAAAAAGCTAGAACAATTCTAAAGGACTTTGTTACAAAAGAATTTATGTTACAGAGAAGCAATTTTTAGTTAATTAATCAATGTGGGAAGAGCAACATGATGGACAACAGCCTACTTATATGGTATAGTAAAAGGAATGTACCCCCTTGACATACCATAGTACATCAAGACGAATTAATGAAATTAGGTGAGAAAGTATGAGTATCTTCATTTAGTATAACAAAATAAAAGGTCTTACCAAAAAAAGGAAGAAATAGTTGTCCATACGACCTTAACCCTAACATGGAACAGCCTACCTTGATTTCTCCCATATATGCAAGGAAAAGAGAATTAACTCCAGGGGTTAGATTTGAACTTTATTACTTGTTCTTCCTTGGTGAAACAGCGTTGAGAGAAATCATAGCAGGCCAGTTTTTTAAACTGAGCCCTTGGAATGTTATGTCATGTATCAAACAGAAGACAACTACAGCATCTCCTTTAAGTTCATGTTGTCCACTCACAAGAAAAAATCCACTCACTGTCTGATTAGCATTTCAACCCCCCCAACCACAAAATACAAAATCCCCCAAGAAACTAGCACAGGTTCTGTCTTCCAATCCAGATCCAGCTCATTGCAGTGAGAATTAGCAAGATTAAGTTTCCATACCCCAGCTATAACTCACAGATAGAACCTTTCGGTTTCTACTTACATCAGATGAAGACCTCTAATTAAGTAGGATAGTTTTGGTTTCTAGATTTGATTTGAGTACAGTTGAAATATGTCTTCTTACTAAGAGTTTGTATGCTTCAGTGGCTGTGAAACTCAAATGTGACTAAGTTCACTACCAGCCATTATAACCTAAGAATTGTAACTGTAACTCATACCCCTAACCTTCATAAGCACATATTTTTTCAGTTTGGTGCTGGACAGAGCTATAGAATTGCTCTTGCACCAGATAGAAACAAGTGCACTAGTGGCACAAAGTCATGATTTTGCCTGTGTGAACACCACTGCAGTACAGTGCTTAGTGTACTGAACCTGGTTCAAGTCTTTGACATTGTATGGCCCAGTATAGCATTAGCTTCTATGGTCAAGCCTCTACCAGGACTACTCTAATATGGGGTGAATAGGATTATACAAAATACTATTTACTGTATTTAGGAAAGGGTGATGAGCACCATATTCTTCCATAGAACTCAGTGTTGTGGTGGTATGACAAAATACTGATTAGGTTCTAATGCCCAACCTTCAGGTTTCCATAACAGCTAGACTGGCAGGTTAAAAATTGAACCTAAACCCATTGACAACTGGAAACCCTGAAGCCTCCTGGTCCATGGCTAACTAAAAGGTGAGTAGCACCACAACCCTCCAGGACAAGTAGAGACCTTGTTCTCCAAACCTGCCCTGGGGACACAGCTCACAGCATCCCAACTACACCCAGTTGCACTCTAAACTAAACTAAGATGGGGAGCCTCTTGAAGCCCAATGTACAGCAAAACATAGCTGGAGGAACATCCCATGGGCCAAACCACATGAAAACAACAATCTGTGTTGTCACACGCCATCAGCTGGAGACACCAAAGCCTCCTGGTCCACAGCTGACAAGGATTCGACTAAGAGCCAACTAAGAGTCTACTAAGAACAACTCCTGAGACAGCTGGAGACACACAACTCCTTGGCCTATAGGCAACTAAGAGCCTGCTAAGAGCAGCCTCTGCAATTACTGCAAACACACAGCCTTCAGGACCACAACTGACTAGAGCCAACCATGAGTTGACTAAGAGTGAACCAAGGAAGCAGTGGGAAGACTTAAGTGCAAGAATATATATATATATATATATATATATATATATATATATATATATATATATATATACATATATATACATACATATATATACACACACACATATATATATATATAACAATATAAAAAGCAACAAGACATCATCAGAGGAAGCTGGTGGTTATACAACATCAAGACCTGAGCATAAAAATGAAGAGAAAACAGAAGGAGATGTGTTTATGAAGATAATAGAAGCTTTAAAAAGGGATACAAAAAATTCCCTTAAAGAAATAGAAGAAAATACCAGCAAAAATTCGAAGAGATGAACAAATCCCTGAAAGAAAATAAAGAAAACCAAGAAAAAGAAAGAAAACAGGTGAAAGAAACATTCTAGGAATTAAAAATTGAAATAGAAGCAATAAAGAAGACACAAAATGAGGCAATGCTGGAAAAAGAAAACCCGAAGACAGGAACTGGAACCACAGATGCAAGCATAACCAACAGAATGCAAGAGATGGAAGAGAGAATCTCTGGAGTGGAAGATTCATAGTGGAAATAGATATGTCAGATAAAGAAAACACTAAAACAAAAAAGTTATAACACAAAATGTTCAGGAAATCAGCGACTATGTGAAAAGACCAAACCTTGGAATAATCAGAATTTAAGAAGGAGAAGAATACAAGTGCAAAGGCACAGAAAATATATCCAACCAAATCATAGAAGAAAACTTTCCTGACCTAAAGAAGGAAATGCCCATGAAGATACAAGAAGCTTATAGAATACCAAATAAACTAGACACCCCCCCAATCTGCTTGCCACATAATAATCAAGCCACTAAACCTACAGAACAAAGAAAAAATACTAAGAGCTGCAAAGGAAGAAGTCCAAATTACCTATTAAGGCAGAACCATCAGAATAACACTCGACTATTCAATGGAAATAATGAAAGCAAGAAGGTCCTGGTCAGATGTCATATGGACACTAAAAGAGCATGGCTGCCAACCCAGACTACTATACTCAACAAAACTGTCAATCACCATAGATGGAGTAAACAAGATATTTCATGACAAAACCAGATTTAAATAATATCTATCCACAAACCTTCCCTACAGAAAGCACTAGAAGGAAAACTCCAACTTAAGGAAACTGGACATACCTGTGAAACCATAAAAAATCATTAATCCCACAGAAGTAAAACCCAAAGAAGAGAAATACACACATGCTACCACCAAAATAACAGGAAAAAAACAATCATTGGTCATTAATATCCCTTAATATCAATGGACTAAATTCACCTATAAAAAGACACACCTAAAAAGATGGATACAAAAACAGAAGTCATCCTTCTGCTGCATACAAGAGACATACCTCAACTTCAAAGACAGACACAGGCTTAGAGTAAAGGGTTTGGAAAAGAGTTTCCAATCAAATGATCCTAAGATACAAGCTGGTATAGCCATCCTAATATCTAGCAGAATAGACTTCAAACTAAAATCAATCAAAAGAGACCAGGATGGACATTACTTATTCATTTCAGAAAAAAAATCACCAAGATAAAGTCTCAATCCTAAATATTTATAACCTCAACACAAGGGCACCTACATATTTAAAAGAAACACTACTAAAGCTTAAACCTCACATCAACCCCACAGTAATAGTGGGAAACTTCATTACTACACTTTCACCCTTGTATAGGTCAACCAGACAGAAACTCAACAGAGAAATAACAGATGTTATGACTCAAATGGAATATATATATATATATAAATATATATGTATATACAGAGCCTTTTACCCAAACACAAAGAAATATACATATTTCCCAGCACCCCATGGAACTTTCTCTAAAACTGACCACATGCTTGGTCATAAAGCAAATATCAATAGATACAAAAGAATGGGAATAACTCCTTGTATCATGTCAGACCACCATGGTCTAAAGCTAGCATTCAACAACTCAAAAATCACAGAAACCCTACAAATTAATGGAAACTGAACATCTCTCAATTGAACCACTTCTGGGTCAAGGAAGAAGTTAAGAAAGAAATCAAAGACTTCCTAGAATTTAATGAAAATGAATCCACAACATACTCAGTCTTATAAGACACAATGAAAACAGTGTTAAGAAGAAAATTCATAGCACTATATTCCTGTATGAAAAACCTAGAGAAATCTGACATAAGAGACCTAACAGCACAGTTGAAGGCTTTAGAACAATTAGAAGCAAACTCACCTAGAAGGAGTAGAGGGCAGGATATAATTAAACATAGGGCTGAAAACAATACAATAGAAACAAAGAGAACAATACAAATAATCAATGTATCAATGAGTTGGTTCTTTGAGAAGGTCAACAAAATAAATAAACCCTTATCCAAACTAACCAAGAATCAGAGACAGAACATCCAAAGTGACAGAATTGGAAATGAAAAGGGGGACATAACAACAGAAATCCAGGAAATCCATAGAATTATCAAGTCATACTTTGAAATTCTATTCTCCACTAAAATGGAAAACCTAAAAGAAATGAACAGCTTTCTGGACAGGTACCACTTACCAAAATTAAATCAAGATCAGATAAATGACCTAAATGCACCTATAACCCCAAAGGAAATTAAAGCTGTTCTTAAAAGTCTCCCAAGTAAAAAGAGCCAAGGAAATTCTTTTAGACAGCGGTGAGCAGGCCAAGCTTCTTTGAGAGTGCTTCCTGACTCAGCATTAGCAGCAATACTCTGGCTTTGTAAGAGACCCTGCTGCCAGCCAATTAAGTAGAGTGAGCAGCAGGCAGTAACAGTGCTCTATTTGATAATAGTGTGGACCCTAAGAATCCCCAGAGTTGGGATGGTAAAAGGTTTCACAATATTTAATACTGCTTCCCAGAATTGGGAAGGTAAAAGTGGCTCTGGCCCCTCTGTCATGTTGAAAAGCCACTGAACAGGATAGAGTCAGCAAGCAACACAGAGTTGTATGCGCTAGAATTTTAAAATCTCTTCTGGTTACAAAATGATTAATGATATGCAATAAAACTGATTCAGATGGAAGAAAACCTCTATAAATGGGTTGCAAAGTGTGTGAAAAAGAATATATAAACTGGGAGACAAAAAAAGTGTAGAAAATTTCTTTAAAAAAGAAAAATACAGTAATAAAATATAACATAAAGATGGAAAATACACAAAGAGTCTGGGTTATGGTTGTTATTGTGTTTTATTTTAAGTTTTTAACTGTTAATGAGCTAACTGAAGAAAGACAATTGATTGCAAAGGCTGCTGAGTTAAACAAACATATATATTAAAGGTATCTTGACTTTGAAATTTGAGTCTAAGGATATGTTGCTTTGGAAGAGATGTTCAGTTTTTATTTCCACAGAAGATAAGAACCTGTGGATTGCTTCCAGGTTCTTATGGTTTCATCAACCAAAAACACCTGAAAATCCTCTGATGGGAAGAGATGATCACATCAGCTTTAAGGCTTCAGACTAAGATGATCCAGCCTCAACACTCTCAAAAGATTGCCAGTGACCGTTTAGCAGGAAGTAGTAATGGAAAACTATGTCCAAATTCCCAAAATATTGCTTATAATTGTTTGTTTTCATTATAAATGGTCATAGTTAATCTCTTTCTAAGAAGATAAAGGAGATATGGAATATGAATGATTTTAAAAGTATAGATTATTGAATTTACTTTAATCCAAAAATCAGATGTTAATCTCAAAATTTTTAAAATTTCTATGGATTTTTGGTTTGTTAATACAAAATTAAGATCAATTTTGGTATGCTTTAGGTATTTTTCTACTCTTGTTTAAGGTATGATGTTTATGTAACTCATTTAAAATTGTAATGTATAATTAAGAAATGCAGATTAACAGTCACCTATCATAATCAAACATAGTTACATTAGTTAGGATTTTTTTAGGTATACAAAGATATATATTCAATTAGATAGGTAATCTTCAAACACTTCAAAGACCTAAAGAATATGGCATTAAAAATATTTTAAGAACTTAGACTTTTCTGGACAATGAGATAGGTCTGCTCCTTGCAGCTCCAACCTACTTCAAGGGGATGATGGACATTGGAGAAACTCCATATGGAATTTTCTTTTTTTGTGGCAATGATTAAGTTAGCCACTGGGCAAGAAACTGTTCTTGTATTGACTGCCTGACAGTATACTGTATAAATTGAACAGGGAGGACCCATAGGAAAGTGATCTTTGAACTTTAGTGGAAGAAGCCAAGATGGTCCTTCAGGTGTCTGCTTAGCAGAGAAAACTGTCAGACATTCTTCAGGGCACAAGGAGAAGTGACTGACAAACTATGCCAGATTTCCTGCTTTGCTGAAAGTTATTCTAGAGATTCTGGGCCTGTAGGCTGAAGATGGATGCTCCAACATTATAAAATAACTTTGGATGACTGTTCTGGAAACCAGGCATCATCTTTGTCATTTCTAGATTTTGGAAGTTGCTTGCACTTCCTGTTTACTTGGGTAATATATCCTTCTGTGGTCTTTGATGTAGTTGAAGATTAGATAGTTATAGTCTTCTTTAGTTATTATAAAAATTATATTAGATATAAAACTTTAGACTCATAAAGGCAAGGTAGATAGATGAGAGAATATTTTCTTTAATTTTGTTAAATACAAATAGACAATATATTATAACTGTAATTCTTGCTTGATAGCTGTTTTGTTGTATGTAATTTTTCTATGTGGAAATTGAAACCTTCCTTTATGAATACACAGGTCAAATGATGTGGGAATATCTTTCTATACTCTGTGAGTAAAGGACTGTTTTGGCCCATGACAGGCACCATAGCAGTAGGCACAATATCAGAGTAGGAGGAGGGTGGAGTCAGACAGAGATGGACCCAGCTGCCCAAGGAAGCAACATGTAAGAACACAGGTGAGCCATGGACCACATGGCAAGACAGATAAATGGACATGGGTTGAATTAAGATGAAATAGGTAACTAGCAATATGCCTAAGCCATAGACTAAACAGCATGTAATTAATATAAGCATCTGACTCATTTGGGGGGGGGTGAGTGGCTGTGGATGGATCTAGACCATAGGGCTAGTTGGGCTAGAAACCTCCTGTTACACCTATAAACACCTGATTTTTGACAAAGAGGTAAAAATATACAATGGAAAAATATAGAATCCTCAACAAATTGTGTTGGCATAAATGGATGGTAGTATGTAGAAGAATGTAAATAGATCCAAACTTATCACCCTGAACAAAACTCAAGTGGATCAAACACTTCAATATAAACCCAGCTACACTGAACTTGACAGAAAAAAAGTGGGAAATATACTTCAACGCATTGCCACAGTCAGCCACTTTTTAAATATAACAGCAGTAGCCCAGACACTAAAACAACAATCAATAAGTGGGAGTTCCTGAAACTAAGAAGCTTCTGTTAGGCAAAGGATATAGTCAATAAGACAAACAAAAGCCTACAGAATGGGAAAAGATCTTCACCAACCCTGCATCTGACAGAGGACTGATCTCTAAAATATATAGAGAACTCAAGAAACTAGAGCCCAAAAACCTAAATAACACAATTTTTAAAAATGAGGTTCAGAGCTAAAAAGAGAATTCTCAACAGAAGAATTACAAATGGCTGAAAGTCATTTTAAAAATTGTCCAAAATCTTTAGGCATCAAAGAAATTCAAATAAAAACAACTTTGAGATACCACTTCACACTTGTCAGAATGACTAAGATTAAAAACGCAGATGAAAGCCTATGCTGGAGAGGATGCAGAGCAAGACGGAATATTCCTCAGTTGTTGGTGGGAGCTAAACTTGTACAGCCACTAAGGAATGCAGTATGGCGGTAAGAAAACTGGGTTCCTCTCCCCAAGGATCCAGTAATACCACTGTTGGGCATATACCCAAAGGATGCACATTTTTAACCCTAATGCATTAGCTCAACTATGTGTACAGCAGCATTATTTGTAATAGCAAGAACCTGGAGACAACCGAGATGCTCCTAAACTGAAGAATGGATTAACAAAGTGTGGTATATCTACACAATGGAGTACTATTCAGTAGAAAAAAAAAGACATCCTAAAGTTTGTAGGAAAAATGGATAGATTTGGAGAGTATCCTTCTGAGTGAGGTATCACAAGCCCAGAAAGAGAGGCATGGGATGTACTCACTTATAAGTGGTCTTTAGACAAAAAGCAAAGAATACCCAAGTTGCAAACTACAAACTTTGAACAGCTTGGAATCAGAAAGAACTTAAGAGAGACACATCTAGAGATTCCCCTAAGAAGAGAAAATAGAGAAGATTTTCTTAGCAAATTAGGATCATAACAGGTTGCAAGTATGAGGAGGTGGGAAGAAGTCACAATAGACCGAGATGGTTTAGTGAGAGGAGCAACAAGGAGGGAGAAAAAAAGAGATGGATATCCCAATATAGGAAGCCATGTGGGGTTGGAAAGAGACCGGGTGCTAGGGAAACATCCAAGAACTTATAGATGTCCCTGGCTAGGTCTCCAACCAATAGTGGAGGGGGTACCTGAACAGGACTTCTATAACCAAATGAATAATCACCCTAAGTGTCATCACAGAACATGCATACAATGATGAATAGAAGTAGAGGCAGAGACTTCTTGGAAATCTTGATCTGAGTACTGTCCAGTGCTAAAACAACGGAATTGACCACAGGCTCAGAAAAAACAAACAAACAAAAACCCAAACAAACCCCAAACTACCTGCTTATAATTTCTGGAAGAAGAAAAACCAAATCAAAACAATTGCTTCTAATTTCTAAAAAGATATACATTAAAAGTTAGGTTAATGGATTAGAATAAATTTTATCAATTTCTAGGTCATGTCATATATCAACAAGCATCAAGAACTTTTAGGAAACCATGACCTCACATAGTACTCAAAATATGGGGACCAAAACTAATGTGATGATGATCACTACAAAAAAATCTCTAAGATATTTAAGGGCCTATTTTGGAAAAATGATGAGCTTAGATAAAAGGCAGAGGAATATTTCAATAATTTGATACAGAAACAACAAAGAAGAGAAAATAAGGGAAAGGAGTTGAGTGAAAGACACTCAGTTAAACTAAAACAATCAACATCAAAATAGATCAAATAGAAGTAATAATCAGTGGGCTCAAAAACAGGTCATTTCTTTGAAAATACACAGTTGAAGAAGATTGAAAAGAGTAATGAATGACATTTACAGAATTGTAGACTGTAGTCTGATATATATGGCCCACTAGCAACTCCCAAATACCCAGGAGCTGCTTTCCAAATAATTGACTTGGAGGCTTAATATTATAGTAAATGCTGGACTAGTAGTTCAAGCATATTACTATCTAGCTCTTACACTTAAATTAACCCATAATTCTTATCTGTGTTTAGACACATGGCATGATGACTTTTATCAGTCTAGCATTCACATTTTGCTTCCTCTGCATCTGGCTTGCAACTGTGTCTCTGCTTTTCCTTTTCCCAGAATTATCCTAGTCTTATTTTACCAACTCTATTTCTTGCCTGGCTACTGGCCAAAAAGTATTTTATTAGGCCATTCTGAGTGATAAGTCTTTACAGTGTACAAAAACATTATCCCACATCAATGAACTCCTCTCAAAGAGAAAACACTAGGTTATTATGATTCTAGGAGGACTTCATAATAGCAAAGAGATAGAAAACTTGTTAAGAGAAATATCAAAACTTTCCATACTTAGAGAAGAATATGAATATCCAGTTATGGGAAGGTCAAGTGTCATCAGTCAGACTGAAAACCAAGTCTACCTTAAGACAGTTTACAATTAGTTTCTGACAGATTAAAAAATAAACAAGATTCTCAATGTATCAAAAGAAAGTATACAGGAGCTGGAAAGATCGCTCAACAGTTAAGAGCACCAACAGTTTTGTAGAGGACCCAGGTTCAATTTCCAGTACCCATATGGCAGTGTACTATTGTCTGCAATTACAGTTCCAGTGGACCCATGGCAAAACACCAATGCACATAAAATAAAGTTAAATTTAGGAAGTTAATTTTTAAATAAAAATTTAAAATTTAAAATCTTTGTTCAAACTTGTTTTGTGTTTTTATATCATCTATCCTAGAGAATATTTTATTAAAAATTAAGTTTCCTAAGCTAATGGCATTTCTCACTGTAGTCTAAATAATTGTTTTTAAACTCACAAATAACTACAACTACATCCCATCATCAGAGAAGCTTCCTTTTGCAATAGATTGAAATTTCTATGGAGATCTAAAAAAGGTCTAAATGCAGAGAATAAGTGACCATAAAATGCCCAGCCCCAGTTGGTATATCTGTAATACAGTTCTATACCTAAGGTTGCTCACCTACTTGGGGAATATTGTGGAATAGGGCTGGCAAAATAAGTAAGAGTACCAGGATTCCTGCGGCCAGATGGTGTCTTCTAGACTCCACATAGATGGTGAGCCTGTCGAAGCTTAATAGGTTTGTCTAAATGAGATCAACATGATCATATAATTTGGCATGCTAAGATGGATAGGGGAAATTTCATAAGGTCCTAAACTAAGTAGTTACAAACTAGTGAGAGAAAGAGATCAGTGTTTTTCTAAGTACAAGATCCATGTTAGGTTATCTAATCCCAAGTGATCAACCCTAAACGCAGGTACATTAGAACAAGACTAAGTGTGATCAGTGTGTTATATACACTTGTTTATGTGTGAGATTTGCGTGTGTACGTGTGTGTAGAACAATAATTATAGAAGTACAGTACAGGTCATGAACCTAAGAGGTAGGTAGGGGAATGGAAGATTTTGGAATAGTGAGAGAGCTGGGTAGGAATGACAGAAATATAGTACTTGGGTATGCAATTCTCAACAAATAATTTAAATGTTAGAAAGTAATATATACAGTCATTAACTCATATAAATAATGTGCAACATATTACCACATCTCAAAGAACTAGAAAAACAAGGACCAATCAAAATTCATAGTTAGTAAAAGGATAAAAAAATAAATATTAGAGTTAAAAATAAAAGTTGAATAAATAACACCATGAATGATAAATGCAACCCAGAGCTTGCACCATGAAAACAAAATACATAAGAGGTTATCTAAACCAAGGAAAAGAAAAAAATTCAAATGAAATCAGAGAGAAAGGGAGATATTGAAAGAGAAAACAGATATGCAAAATAATTATTGGAAATCATTGTGAATAGATACAGGACAACAATTTGACAACCTAGAAAAATGTGGCAAGTTTCTAGACACATACACCCATAAGAGACTGAAGCAGAAAGAATCAGAACACCTGAACACAAAGAGTAAGATCCAACAAATACAAAACACCCCCATCAAAAAAAAAAAAAAAAGCCCAGGAAAAGACGGTGCCACTGATGGATTATACGAAGTATCTAAAGAACTGACACAAATTCTCTTCAATTCATCCCTCATTAGACTTTTATAAATTTTTCATGCACATTCTATGAGGTATAATTATTTTCATACAAAATGCCAGCAATATGTTTTTCAAAGAAGAGTACAGCCTGGTATTATGGATCAACTTAGATATAAAAATCCTCAACAAGATAGAAGCCAAGTGAGTCCAACAGCATATTTAAAGATTATTTATTGTGACGAAGTATGATTCAATCCAGGAGTACTAAGGTGGATCAGTACACAGAAATCAAAAGAAATAGTATCCTACATAATCAGAATGAAAGATTTAAGTCATATTTATGGTCAACTCAATAGATATAGAAGAGGCATTTGATAAATTCAACATCCCTTTATGATAGAAACAGAGCGAATTAAGTTTTGAAACATGCCTCTCAATATAGTAAGGGTATTTTGTAGTAAGCCAATAGTTAATCTTATGCTAAAAATGAGGAAAATGTAAGTACTTTAACAAAGCAAGAATGCTTATTTTCACCACTTTTGTTCAATATAGTTGTGGAAGTGTTAGCCAGAGTAAGAAAAACAAAAGGGGACCAAAATTGGAGAAAAAAAAATTGTCACTGTTTACAGTTAATATAATTTGTTGGAATGTGTCTGGGTTGGAGTCAGGAGTTAGGGTTGTCTCTATGCTCAGGATCCTGCTTTTCCACTTGGGCGAGGGGGCCAAGATGATGAGGAGGTAAAGACACAACCTCCAGGAGCAAGTTGAAGCAAGCAAGTTCAATTTTATTATGGAGGAGAAGACCTTAAATACCCTTTTCCTAGACATTTCCCCCTGCTGCCAGCCTGGGAAAAGGCTTTGATTTGCTGGTATATGTCAGCTTCAGAGTTCCTTACATATAATATAGATGAGTCCCTTGGAAAGTGAGAGGAAAGATTGTATGAGTCAGAAGACATGGAAGACTCCAGAACATGGCTTACTGAATCAACTAAGCCAGGCTCACATGGATTTACTGAGACTGAAGTGGCAAGTATGGGGCCTTCAGGAGTCCATACCATATATCCTCTGCGTATATGTTGTGGCTATTGGCTTAGTGTTTTTGTAAGAGTCTTAACAGTAGGGGTAGGGGATATCTCTGACTCCTTTACCTGCTCTTACGACTCTTTACCTTGTACTGGTTCTCTTCGTTCAGCCTCTAGATGAGAGCTTTTGCTTTGTCTTATTATATGTTGTTTTGTACTATTTGTCTTCTCTTGGACGCCAACTCATTTTGAAGAGGAAATAGAGCAGGAGCAGATATTCAGGAGAGGGTAGGAAGGGGATAGTTGGGAAGAGTGGAAGGAGGAGAATCTATTGTCAGGATGTATTGTGTGAGAGAATAATCTATTTTCAAGAAAATAAAAGAATTTCATTTACCATAGCTACAATAAACATACTTAGGAATAATGGATCTTAAATAGTTAACCAGAAATATAAATCTATGTTGATGAATTGGAAAACCAAAAAATGTAGAAGCACACCACATATTTATTGGTAGAAAGCATCAACATTCCTAGAGTGTCAATCATATGCAAAGTGATCCACAGAGTTAATGAAAGTGACTTAATCAATTGTATTCTTCAAAAAAGTAGAAAAAAAAATCTAAATATTGCACAAAAGCCTAAATGCCAAATCTTTCTGGATCAAAAAAAAAAAATAAGGCCATAGTTATTACATTACTTTTTTAAATAATATACTAAAAATTTTCACAATATTCATGACATTGGCATAGAAACTTGTATACAGAACAATGGAGTCAAAAGTAGACTAAAAGTAAAACTAAGTATCATCTGTAGCCAATTACTATTTTTTACAAAGTTGCCAAGAATGCACATTGCAGAAAGGAAAATTTTTGATAAATGATGTTGGGAAAATGGTATACTCATATGATGTTGAATGAAGCTAGACATTGTCTCTCAAAAGTTATAAAACTGATTCAAAATCATTAAGGAGTTGAATATAAGTCCCAAAACAGCTAGAAAAAAAGTTACAGGAAACATTTTAAGGGTTATGATAGATAATGATATCTTTTAGAAAATTAACAGATACAAATAAGATCAAAATATTAATGATATTACTCCAAACTAAAATGCAGCTATACAGGAAAAAAATTCAAGAGTGCACAAACTACCCAAAGAATTGAAGAATATATTTGCAATATACACATTTGATAAGGGGTTACAGTTTAAAATATTTAAGAAATTCCAAAAATTCAATCACAGAAACATAAATCACCTGATTTAAAAATGTGAAATAAATGTAAATAGACACCTATAAAAAGAAGGCATACAAATACCCAATGCATATGTAAAATATGCTCAACATTACTAATCATTATGAAAATATAAATCATGTAAATATAAATCCAATATACAATAAAACATACCTCACTTGAGTTAGAAAGGCTATTAAGATGAAAGGTACTACAAACAATGCCTACCAAGAATGTAGAGAAGAATCTTTAGTACTTTGTTAGTAGGGATGTAAATTAGACCAGCCATTACAGAAAACACTGTAAAGGTTCCTGGGGAAAGTACACGTGAAACTAGCAGAGGACTTATCAGTCCCACTCGTAGGATATAAAATTAGTATGCTGAAGTGATTTCTGCACCTTGTGACCAATGCAATAAATACTATTCCTAATATCTAAGAAATGGAAAAACCCTATTGACATACTGATAAGAAGAAAATGAAAATGGTGTGTATGTGTTTGAAATGGAATGCTTTTTAACCACAAATTAGAACAAAATCCTATTATTTGTTAGTGTCCATGCTAGGTAAATAGAAGTCAGGAACAGTAAGATAAGTAAAACTTGATCACACATGTGAAATCTAAAGCTGCTGCTCTTACCAAAATTGAGAATAGTAGATTGATCAGGTATTGCACAATAGGGTGAATATATTTATATATATTAAAAATATATATACACTACATATTTCAAGAAGTTGGAAGAAACATGTTGGAAATAGAAGTTTTCATCATAAATGTTAAGTGTCTGAAAAAAATTACAACTCATTTAAACATGAAACATAAGCATAAAAAAGCACTACATTGTGTCTTACTAATATGTATACTTTTATATTTGTATATCAAAAGCAAAGTTATAAGAAACTAGCATTTTCTATGTTCTAGTCTATTTTATCTCTACATTCCACTGTAATTAGTTGTGGCTTTGAAGCATTGTTATGAGTAAAAATGTTACAGAATTTTTTGTAGGCAATGGACAGTATTTGCCAGCTAACAAATTGTTGCAAAATTTGCATAAGACTGCTTTAAAACCTCTACCTATAGAATCATTTTAGTTTAGAAACATGGAATTCTTTCCTTGCCATTCTAGCTATTAACACAGGGCATTCATGTGTGTATAGAGAAGAAAAGCAACAGCTTCTTTCCTACACAAGAAGGATAGTAAGTCTAAAGAATGCTCGATGGGGAAGACATGATAGGATTTTACAAGTAATCATACCTCACAAATCTTCTTGGTATTTGAAAATTAGTCTTGGACTCTCTCGTGAGTAAGTAAATGCAACAGAAATAAAGACTGCATAAAGCTACTAGAAAGAATATACTGTGATGTTCAGAGCACTTCTAAATGAATGATAGAGTCTTGAACTGCATATTTTACAATACATATCAATTGCTCCTAATCTTACCATTAACATCTTAAGAATTAGTTTACAGATGGTAATCTCCATTGAGGATTTACTTTTGGGTGGGAAGCAAGGAAGAAGTGCAGTTTTCAATCTCCACCCCCCCCCCCCACCTAGCTTTGCTGTTGACTACAGAGGAAGCCTTGGAATCCTTCACCAGCATTAATAATCCAGGGAATGTCATGAATAACCAAGTGTTTGGGAGAGATTGAAATAAACATTGAAAAGACCAAGTTGAAAGCTAAATGTTGGAAATTTCCTTTGCTGTCTAGAAAACTCCTGCTATTCAGTAGGTTAGCATCAACATATTTGTGTTCAGATTCTAGCACCTATGTTGTTCTAAATCTAACATCATTCAATTTAGAGTTTAGTCAATAATGTAGTCCTCAAACTAATAATATTATCTTTTCACATTTCCACCCCCTTGACATTCAGGGTTGCTATATTTCTTTGAATTCTTTTAAATGGAACAGTATACTATAGCATCATTTGGTTCTGCCTGAAAATTGGGATGAAAAGAAGATTTTATGAAAGAGACTAAAATAAGCAAAAATAATTGTTCCCTTACCTTTGAATAGCAGAAGAGAGGAAGATAAATGATTCTGACTGGAGTCTGATCCCTTAATTTTGTGTTTTGTGTTTGGTCCATTTAAAACTATTTCTAATTTGGTATTTTCCTCTCAGTAATACTCCTTTCAAATCAATACAATTTCAAGACACTGTTCAATTGTGAGGAGGGAGCAAACTTAATGATGATACTGAAGGAATGAAACAGCTCCAGGAGGAGGGAAATGGCTTTAAGGAATTAAATACCTGCTGTCATTTCTCCTACTGTCAGATAATCCATGTACAAATATTTATATGTCAACTTGCTAATACAAACTCCAAGTGCATCCATTAATGACTATCTTTCCTCACTCAATATGAAAGCATTTGGCTTCCTGTGACTGTAAAAAAAAAAAAAAAACAAAAAACTAATTCTAGGAGAAAATTCCCTTAATAATAGCTGAGAAATACAGACGGCACTAATGATTGCTTAACATCTTAGAAAAATATCTAGTAGCTCAATTTATATAGTGCTTGACACCTGTAAAAATCCTAACATAAGGTATTTCCTTAGAGAAATTCTTTTTTGATAATTGTTTCTTAAAACATTAAGGAAGCCCATGCCATCTGCCTTCTCAGATACTGTGAGTCTGCATTTACAATTAAGTTGATTTAATTTCTCTTTAGTCCTTGTACAGATACAGAGTCATTATCATCATTCCTAAAACCTTGACTTCTAAAAACTCCCAACACCAAATCACCTAGAGGCTCCTTTGCTTTTATTTATTCTAAATCTCTTCCCATTTTCATATTGATTCCTGTTCTCTGTCTTTCTCTCACTTTCATTCTAAATTCAGTTTTCTTCTGATAGTGTATGGTCAGATATCGTGGAAGCATGCCTTAGAGCTGCCATTATCCTCAAGAAACCATTTCTCAACCTTCCCTGTTCTATTACCATTGCTATGAGAAGCTGATCCCAATTCCCTCTGCTCCATTTCTGACTGGTCACCAGAGTTTAGTTGTGTTCCTGCATATCCTAAAAGGCATCTATACATATCTTCTGCATATTCTGGTACTCTCTTTCTCTGACTAGACTGCAACAGAATAACAGCTGTTCCAAGCACTGCTAGTGCTAGCTTATGGGGATATGTTTCAAATTTAACAAAAACCAGTCTGAGATATCAGAGGGATCTACCCACAGTCAGTCTTGGAGGATCAGACAGTGGTAACTCACACCTTTAATCCCAGCACAGGGAATGTCCTGGAGTGGTGACCTATGCCCTTAATCACAGCATATCTGAGTCTGAGGTCATCTTAGTTTACAGAGGAAGTTCCAGACTCCCAGGCAGGCAGTGGTGGTTCCATGCCTTTAATCTTAACCTGGATGTGAACCACTGAATGAAGAGGGTATTTAAGGAAGGGATAGAAAGACAGAGAAGGAAGAAGAAGCCATGAGGAGCAAGGCTAAGGAAGCTGGAAGACAGCTGTGTGAGATCTGACTGTGGTGTTTACCCTCTGATATCTCAGCCTTTCCCTGAGATCTGGCTCTGAGGTTCCTTTATTTGTGCAATACTAGCTCACTATTCACCCTTGCTTCCCCCCCAAAATCCCTACACAAAGCCTAACAAGCACAGGGGGTTTTGTTTTGTTTTATTTTGCTAAACTTCCCTTAAGTCACTAGAGTTCAGAGTATCAACCATTTCCTGCTAGCACTGTGAATGAGTGATAAAAATTCTGCATTGTACTATTTTCTTGCACCTTTGGCACTTGGCATTCTTACCTTGTAAATTCTCATGGTAGAGAGATCATAATGTAACTTTCACTCTTCCTTGCTTTCTGATGTTCATGCCCTTAAATGATCCTCTCCCTTTGAGTGTAGGTAAAGGTCAACACTTGCTTCTGTCTAATAATATATGGTAAAACTAATATAAATCTGAATCTAATGAATCTATCACTTTATTAAGACCCTATCTTGATCACAGTACCCTGTCTCATCCCCTCTTCCTATTTTAATTCATCACTTTCTTCTCCCTCTCTTTCTTTCAGTCTGAAGAAACAAATAACTACATTGGAACCTGCTATGTGAGCTACATTGTTTTCCACGGGAAAATAATTGTGAAGCATGTCTATGCCTCACAGGTAGAAGAAACTAAATTTTACCAATCATTTGGTTATCTTAGATGTAGATTTAAACTATGATAAGATTAGATAATGAGCCTACAGATTTTAATAATAGTCCATGGAAACAAGAAATGAATAACTTCAGTGTGTTCATGCCTAGAATCTTGTCCCTAACACAATGAAATATTACATATGCATTGTTTTGAGCTGAAATATCAGAGTTGTTATACAACAGTAATAAATAACTGATTTTCCATTCATCCCTTGAATATAAGGCTGGTGAATATTTCTATAGAAAAAAATCATGAGTATTAGCCGAATTCAGCTCTCATGTATAAAATACATGATTTTTTTTTAAAATAAAGGATTCCCAACAGCTTTTTTTTCATAAAAGATAGTCTTTTTTTTTTTCAGATTCTTGAGCCACCTCCTCATCTTCTTTTGGAGCAGTTTGAGGTTCCACAAGGCAGAATACACAAGAGTGGGTTATTCGTTTTGGCTACATCAAGTGAGATAGAATCTAAGTTTCAGGTCTATTCTTGAGGGTTCAATTTTCTTAGGCATTATGTGTGAACTTGCTGCTACAAAATTCATTGATCAAGTAATATGAACCTACAAGTGGAAACCTACTACAATAAAAGTTTCTTATAACATTTATATATATGAAAAAATTCTAAATAGAATTGCCAAATAACTAGAGAGATAAATCCGCAATTAGACATCTTTTACTACCAAGTGAATCATCCAGTTCTAGGAATATGTTACATCTAACTGAGTTGTTATCCAAAAAGGTCCCATGGAAACCCCTGAATAACTCAGGCTTTGGCCAAAACTATTGATTGAACTCCACAAACTGACGGCATGGCCCTGTTGCTGAAGACAATTGTATATGTCATTGAACATGGAGAAGTTGATCTGGAATTTACCCAGAGACTTCACTCTACTAGTGTTCATGGTGCTAGAAGGTAATTTGCTGACTACCAGAGAAGGATGGCAAATGCAAACTCTTTGACCTACAATGGTGATATGCAATAATGGCAGTAATTTAGGGGAGAGTAACCAACCATTATCTGATTGTATTTAAGGCTCACTCCATGAGATATAACCCATGTCTGTCACTGATTAGGTTGCCAAAATCTGAGACTATGTAGGCCATGGACCTAAGGAAAAATCAATACTATTTTTCTGCCAAGGGAACATAGCAATAAAATGACCTCTAATGACATTCCTCTATATCCATAAATCAGTGTGTTTCTCAGCCTTCCTCTTGTAGTAGATAGAAACTAATTCAGAGATCCATAGCATGACTTCATGCAAAGAGTGAAAGACCTTGAAACAGTCAATCCTAAATGGGATGACTTCATTAAATCCCTCCACTCAGGCTTTGGGGAACTGTATGGAAGAGGAGGCAGAAAGATTGTAAGAGTTGGAGGGGATGGATGGTACCAAAGAAATAGTGCTTTCCAAATACAGAAGGACTAATGCATATGGGAACTCATAGAGATTGCAAAGATCCAAACCAGATGGGGTCCCAACACTAAGATGAGAAGTAAATATGAACTCCCATCCCATATCAAAGGGCTATCTGTAATTGACAACTGCTCACAAATAATACTTTCTCCAAAGGAATCTCACTGGATATTCCCCACCTCTGTTAATTCTGAGGGATTGACAATATTAATTTATCTTTTCATCAAACCAATTATTTATTTCACTGATACTTTGCATTTTTTGCCATTTATATTTCATTAATTTTTGTCCAGATTTTGATCATTTCTACCCATCTACTGCTTCAAGGTTTTGTTTGTTCTTTCTTATTTACCCAAGGTCTTCAAATGACTCATTAATTTTTTATTTTAGTTATCTCAAATTTTTATTTGATGTAAGTGTAAGGATTTGGAGCACATGGCCACATGGTAAACCCAACATGGTACCAGCAGAACACACTGAGTATGGAAGTCACGCCCCTAGATGTGACTACATAAATCTGTGTTCACCTGCTCTCTTAAAAGGAGCTGCCAGGTGGAAGTCTGTCTCTCTCTTTCTCTTCTGCTTCTCTCCCTTGTACCCACTCTGCAACTTCCCTGAATAAACTCTAGTATGGCATCTGGAAGTGTATGTCTGATCTCATGTGCAAAACCAACAGTAAGCAGTTAAATAGTACTGGTATATACACTTTTAACATTAGTAAGATATGTTTCAGTAGGAAAAAGATAAGCATGCATTTAAAAAGCTATAAGCTTATTCCAGTGGTACCATTTGCAGTGATTTCCATGTCCAGGAGATATTTAATAATATCTCTAGACATTTTTGTTGTCATATTGAGAATACCTGCTATGAATACCTAGTAGGTAGAGATCAGGATGTTGCTAAATGTCCTATAACATGCAGGACACTCATATCAACAAATAATATCAAACCCAACATGGTTAGTAGGGTATTTCTTGAGAAATCAACTCCATTCCCTTTGAGTAGATTTAAAATTCAGAAATTTAAGGAGATACAGTATAAGCAGGGTCAATAGTCTTCCCAGGTAAGAGCAAACTAATTGCTTATCTAATAGCAAATGGTCAGCCCAGACTGAGAAGATAGTATTTACATATTTAGAATATATATGTATATATATATATATATATGTATATAACAACAATTAATGTAAATAGAGGCTATGCAAGGAATGGCATATGGGAAGGTTTGGAGGGAGGAAAAATAGGGAAATTATGTAATTATATTGTAAGCTCAAAAGTAAAAGAAATGACCAAATGAATTTAAGGATAAAGATGTCTCCATTTTTGGTGGAAGAAACTTGAAGACAATGAACAAATATAATGATAATCTCTTCTATCCTTTAGTATTCTAGGGTTCATCAACAATGTGAACTCCAGTCTAAAGAAGAATGTCAACACTAGCCACAATATCCCCAGAATAATGCTGACAAATTTGGTTGATGACTGCATGATTTCCTTCTTCACAATCTATACTCTGTGACCTAAACATTACTGGTTAATTTATGTGGAAGAGTAGCAGAAATTGTAGTACACTACTTTTTGATTACATTAAGTACAAAAGACTTGAAATCTATTCTGCAAGCCATAATTTCTTAGAAGGTTTCTTTACTTTCCAATTTTTAATATTTATTTTTAATAGATACATAGTAATTACACATATTTATGAGGTACAATATGAGTTATAACTTGCAAAAAAAGCAAGATACATATATCATATCTATGTATATTCTGGTTTTTATAGGATAATTTGTACCGCAAGTTAGACTAGGTGCTGTAGTTCGTTTGGTCTATAGTCATGTTTTTGCAGTAATATCTTCTAGAGTTCTCCTTTCCTTTTGAACCAAGATCACCTTAGGTATCCTTACCAGCACAGTGCTGATTCATGAGGGCACCTCTGGTTAAACCGTCCATCCTACTATATTGATGGGATTCTTAGAGCCATAAACCTTTGTTTACAGAAAGTCTTTCTGACAGTTTTCTATACAGACACTCTGAGGACAATCCTGATCTTGTGATATGATCAGGTCATTCTGTGTTCGGCTTTCTTGCTTACTGAGTGATCAGAAGATACTTTTAGCCCATTCCTCTAGAGTTGGAAGTGCCTAGGAACTCTTAGAGTCTCTTATTTGCTTGATATTTAGAATTCTGGTGCCCTTTAACATAACCATTTAGATTGTTTGCTTCAGTAAGGAAGGCCCTTTTGATCACTGTATGACCTTTGCAGTGTAGACAAGAATATTTGAAGTATAATGCATTCAGTGTCTGTTCTTTTGGGGGGGGGGAATCTTTTGTCTTAGAACTACATGATAGGGGTGTTATGAGTTTTAGCATATCCTTCTGACAGGAAATTGCTGGCCTCTGAGGCCAAAAGTTGATTGGAGCTTAGGAGAATCTTGGCATCCTTTGCCCATTACTTGTGCATTTTACTAGTATCCTCTGGTTTCTTCTACATCAGAGTTCTCAATCCTCCTAATGCTACAACTCTTTAATACAGTTTCTCATGTTGTGGTGACCCCTAACCATAAAATTATTTTGTTGCCTCTTCATAACTGTAATTTTGACACTGTTATGAGTTGTAATGTAAATATCCGATGTGCAGAATATCTGATATGTGAGCCCAAAGGAGTCATGACCCACAGGTTGAGAACTGTTGTTTCAGACAGTCTGCCCAGCTCTTGGTTTTTAACAGATATATAAATTGATGATGAAACGAGAGCACTTTCTTATTCTTTTCCCTCTTTTTGTTTAGATAAAGTAACATTGGCCCACCAAGGAATAAAACTATTCACTCCTCCTTTTGAAAGCCATGTCATGAAGTGATACACTCAAGAGATAGGTGCTGCCACAGAGCCTGCAATATGTCATTTTGACTTCCACTTACTTCAATGGTGTGCCAAATAAAGTCATTTTTCTTCATGATTACTGAATCTTAAGTATGTCTTTAAAGTTATGACAAACTGATAATATGTCATCCAAATGGAAATGGCTGATGAATAATAAAAAAAATTATTTCCATAAAAAGAATTGCAACTTGATATATGCACACACACACACACACACACACACACACACACACACACACACACACACACACACACCAGGTACCTGCTTTTCAGAAAATTCCACAAAGCAGTAGAAAAAATGAAAAATGAGGAAAGTGAGTCATAGGATAGTTGCAGTAAAGGATCTGATTTTTATAGCATTGCAATTGCAGAAAAACTTTTCAGTTGATTTTTTGAATTTCAGTTTTAGGAGGGTACAGAGTCTGATGATGTAAAACAATTTCTTGACAGTATTTCCCACTCTGCCCAGAGTGTGTAGACAGGTCAGTGTAACTGATAGTCCTGTTACTGTTTTAGAAGTGAATTTAATGTATTGTAGAATTCTACCTCATTTCCCAATTTTTACTCTGGATCATCTATTTGCCATAGTTGCATTAATTATTACAGATGTAAGGAATGTAGTCCTTAGTAACTTAGAGTAAAACAGAAATCATACAAATAACATCTTTATTCTCCACTGTTTAATAAGGCTACAGCCCTATTATAGTTTTGTACCTTATTACTATTTGTGTAGCATCACAAATTTCCTTGCTTCTTTGCTTTCCACCACCCACACGTTAACACCTGAAATAAGACTCTAACATAGTATAACAATATAATTCAAGAATAACCTACTGTGTTAAAGTTGGACTTATCTTAAAAATTCAGGAGTGATAAACTATAAAGAAACATACTAATGTAATTATGTAGATAATACAGTAGTCACAGAAACAGAAATGCATTAAATTATATAGAAGTTTACACACATATCATAGATACATATGTGTGTATTCTTATTATAATCCTTTAATTCTTTGAAAAAAATATTTATACAAAGTATCTTGATCATTTATACCTCTCAGCTTCCTCCTCCAGCTGACTCCAGGATCCCCCATCATATATACCCTCCAAATTAATGTCCATCTTACTGTTATTTATTTATTTGTTCCTTCATTTATTTTACTGAGTTTGTTCATTACTTTTTAACTTATCAAGTCCAATGAGTGCTTCCTATGTTGTGCATGGATCCACTGGGGCACCAGGAACATTTCATTGTTCAAAACTTAGAAGAAAGTAAACTCACTGTCTTTTAGCAGTCATCAGATGCCAATAGCTTTTCAGCTAGATTGGGGTCGTGTTGGGATTTTAAACTTTGTCAATGATGTTGCGTAGATAACAATGGTTTCTGTGAGTCATACAGTAACCATGTCCTTTCTAGAACAAATTCATGACACTTCTTCCCATCCCAGCTTTTACATCCTATCTAGGTATTATTCTGTTATATTTTCCAAGGGGGCTGGTTGTTGACACAGGTGTTTCATCTATGGCTGAGCACTCAGAGTCCTTTTATTTCAGTATTTGGGCAGTAATTAATTTCTGCTTAACTACTACCCATTGCTATAAAAAGCTTCTCTGACTAAGGATAGGAACAGTTTGATAACATGGCCACTTAGAATATTAATATCAATAGCTTTTCTACTAAGGACTATGGGCCCTAGCTGTGGGATTTGAAATTTACAATACAAGCAACAGTCCCTTCCTGTGGAACAGGATTTAAATTCAGTCAAAAGAGTCACCTGAACAAAGAATTACAGAGAACTAAAGCCTGCAGAGAGAGGGAAATCAGCCCATCCCTGGGATGAGTCCTCTATTGGTTATTCAATATTATGGTGGTTTGAAAGAAAATGACCCCCCAAAGAGGGTGCAATTATTAGGAGGTGTGGCTTGTTGGAGAAAGTGTGTCACTGAGAAGGTGGGCTTTAAGGACTCTTATGCTTTCCTCATGTGACAGTTCACTTTCTGTTGTCTGTTTTGTTTCTTAGTTTTTTTTCTCCCACACCATATCTACCTGTATACCGCCATGTCCCACTGTGATAATAATGGACTCAACTTAACTGTAAGTCACTGTAATTATTTTTTTTATAAAAGTTGTGGTGGTCATGGTGCTTCTTCACAGCAATAGAAACCCCAACAATGATAGTTTCAGGGGTTAAGTCCATTATCATCATGGTGGGGAGCATGGCAAACATTGTTTTGGCTGCATCTTGATCAGAATGCAATAGGAAGTAGTATGAGTGTCACACTTAGTGATGCTGCAGCAAAAGAGACCCCAAAGCCCACCTCCACAGTGACACACTTCCTTCAATAAGTCCACACCTACTTCAACAAGGCTATACTTCCTAATGGTGCTATTCCTTTTGAGTGACATTTTCTATCACACCACCACACCAACTAAGACAAATATCAAGTGGTCATCCCTGAAGTCATATACAAACAAGCAACATCAAACATATAAATAATTAAAGAAAAATAGAATAAGAGGATGGGCAATAGGAGATATTAGAGAAGGGAGTAAAGGAAAAGGGGAAAAGACGGCATTATATTTTAATTAAAATCAATTTATTTTTAAAAAATGTATGTGACAGAATTCTTCAATGTCTCTCATCGTCAGTTATGAGTTTACAGTCTTGTACACCACTGTAAAAAAAAGTTTCCATGCACATGGAAAATGGCTGTGAAACTGGTTGTAGTATTAACCATGAACAACTTTCCCACCCCTCTGCCACCCCCAAAAGAAATGGCACAGACAGAAAGCTGTAGAACAGAATCCTTAAAAATTGTAATAATGATGCTAAAGTGTAGCTCCTTGCAGTTGTTGTTCTAATAAGGAGATGAGAAAAAAACTCGATTTTCTTTAAATGGCTGGCCATTGGGAGTTTGACCATGCACAAAACAAATTAGACTCAGTTTATTTTTTCTTTTCAGCTTCTTCTTCTGACAGGGTGAAAACTATGTGGTTCTGGGAATGAGGAATGAGAAACAAGTATGATTAGGGGGGGCATTGCATGAAATCACCAAATAATTAATAAAAATGTGTTAGAGAAATAAAGAAAAAAAAGTGAGTATATGGGTGTCTTAGTTGGGGTTTCTGTTGCTGTGAAGACACACCATGACCACAGTGACTCTTATAAAAAAAAATTAACTGTCTTATAATCCAAAAGTTCAGTCCACTATCATCATGGTGGGACAAAGCAGCATGCAGATACTGGAAACACAGCTGAAAGTTCTACATCTTGTAGAAAACAAAAAGTGGTTGGAAACATTGGGTGGCATCTTGAGCATATATGAGACCTCAAAGCCCACCTCCACAGTGACACACTTCCTCAACAAGACCACACCCAACCCACAAGGCCACACCTAATAGTGCCGCTCCGTGTGGGAGTCAATTTCTTTTAATCCACCACAATGGATATTTTGGCTATATGTATATCTCTAAATCACATGAGTAAAATGACCACAGCAGCCAGAGATGTCATCAGATCTCCTCCAACTAGGGTTACAGATGGTTGTGAGC
Organism: Phyllotis vaccarum; assembly: GCA_033318265.1. Classification (NCBI taxonomy): domain Eukaryota; kingdom Metazoa; phylum Chordata; class Mammalia; order Rodentia; family Cricetidae; genus Phyllotis; species Phyllotis vaccarum. Next base: position 89,957,307 of record JARWLC010000013.1, on the reverse strand, counting down.
TGCTGTGTGTTACTGGGTATATATCACAGGCTCTCTAGATGAGTAGCAGTGCTCTTAACCATTGAGCAATCTCTCTAGCACTCACTCCAAATATCTTTCTTATTTTTGTTTATAAACTAGTGTAGTTTCATTTTCATACATCCTTATTTTGTTTAACCCATTCTAGCCTTCCCTTTTCTTAACTCCATCTCTGCTTAAACTTTAGTTCCTCGCATTCTACCCCTGTTCTTTTATATAACATATATTTTACTGTCTACTCTTAAATATTACTTTTACTTTAATTGCAAGATCTTAGGTGGACTCTCTTGTTAATGAAATGCTTAATATAAAGGAAATGAGTAAAAAATAATACACAACATTATTATGAGTAACATACCTATACACTTAAAACTCAAGAGACATGCAACTAAAACCAATGGCTAGTCTTCATTAAAGTTTATTTATGGCAATAGCAAATGATAAATATCAAAACCCAAGAGTAGTCTATGCATTCATAATAGAAATAGAATACCCTTAAATGCAAGAAGGAAGGAATAAAACAAAATAAAACAAACTAATTTTTTTAAAAAATTACATTAAAAATAAAGAGGGCCATGAGATTCCTCGGTGGGTAACGTTTTTCATTGCTGTGTTTGAGGACCCAAATTCAAGGTCTGAGACCAACATGGTAGAAGGAAAGAATCAATTACAAGTTGATTCCATGTACCATGGAACATATACACACTTAAATACACACACACACACACACACACACACACACACACACACACACACACCACAATAAATGCAATAAAAATACAAAGCAGAATACATAAATTACAAAAATTTTCTTGCCACATTGAAACATTACATATTTTAAGATAGAAAAGCTGAATATTTTCTGAATTTTCCTCTCTAAGTTATGTTTTATATGCTCTGAAATTCAGTTCTTAATCCTAAATGACTTTTCTGAAAGTTGACAATTTTATTCTAAAGGTCAATTGTAAGAACAAATAGTTAACCTTTATAAATACACTTTGGAAATATGGATCTTCACAAAATAATGCCAACATCCAGAACAGATTATAAGTAAAAATCGAACACATATAACAATTCAGTTTTTTTTTAAACTTTTTCAAAGGTACATGTCTTTGTCATAGAAGGTCTACATAGTCCAGCAACTAAAAACTATATACTTGAAAGTGTTCCAAGCACAACCTTTTCAGAAGTTTGCTCACCAATGTGCAATCACAGCATGATTCACAAGAACCAAAAGAGAAATAACCTAAATGTCCACAGAGAGACAAATGCATAAATATGTGGTATATACATATAATAGAACATTATCTAGCTTTAAAAAGCAATAAAGTGTGATAATTATTAAAACATAAGTGAACCTCAAGTACAATATCCTAGGAGAAATAACTCATTCACAAAAGAAACTTAATGGACTCTTTGATTTGAGAGATTCATGAGTTATAGAAATTCATAAAGTCAGAAGTGGAAGCTGGGGGTGAAATAAATAGCAATTATTGTTTAATGGACACAGATATTTGGAAGGGAAGACAAAATATTTTGGAGACGAAATGCTAGTGATAGTAGCTTAAAGTAGTGAATATATCTAATTTCATTGTAACAATGAATAGGATTAAGATGGCAAGTTGTATATTATGTAAACTTTTCCACAATAAAATATATGAACTATCAAATTTATTCTAACAGCACACACATACACACACACACACACACACCAGAAAGAAATTTATATTTGTAAGAATTTTATAGTATATGTGACATACTATGCAGCTGAAGATAAAGAGAAATATATTGTCTGTCACACAATTTTAAAGTGAATTCAGGATCTGTAAGACAGGGCTGCATCTTGACCTACAAATAAGCTTCAGAATTCTCCACTGCTGGAACAGACACAGCTTTGGCTCTGGAAATCTCTCCTCCATCAGTTGAAAAACAAACAACAGAATCAAATGGGGACAAATGCTGGTGAGGGTTCATAGAAACTGGAGCACATATTCACTGCTGGAGGATGTATAAACTGGTTCAACCACAACAGAAATCAGTTTGGAGGTCTTCAAAAATGTAAAAATGGATCTAGTTATACACTCGCATATATTCTTAAAGAACTCTGTATCTTACCACAGAGACAAATGCTCACCAATGTTAATTTATACATTAATCAAAATATGCAGGGATAGGAAATAACCTAGATGATTATCAATAGATAGTCTGATGACCTGGATAACTTGATGAATAGACAAAAATATTAAACTCAGGTAAATGGATGGAGCTAGAGAGAACCAAACTAAGTAATCAAGATTCCAGAAAGACAAACATTGTGTGTTTTCTTACATTCAAATAAACTTTAAATCTTCAGATATGCATGTTCCATTTGGAATATATATAGAGGTCAGGAAATTAATAAGGTGTCATGGTAGGTCCTTTCAGGTAGTGAAGATTTATTTCAGTCTGTATTACAAAGGGTTAAAAATTAATAATGAACCAAGAGGAGTTAAGTGGGGTAGGTGTAGGAGGAAAATGTTGAGAAGGGGGTACTGGGAGGGATAATCAACATTGAAGACTTTTCAAATAAGCTAATGGGAACTTTCTATTGTAGAAATGTTTAAAAATATATACATGTGCAAATATAAAATGATATTAAAGGGAGATACCTTATAATGGGCTACAATGCCTCTACTAGACACCACACATAAACAAATAAAAACCTCAGGGCTAGAAATGTTGCTTTTTAATTTATTGGTTAGTAGGTTCCCATAGATATATCCTCAAAAATTACAGCTGATTGCCAGTGCTCTTGATTATCCTCTAGAACTTGATGGCAAGATCCCAATGCTGAAAGTACTGTGTATCTGAGTCATATAACATGTCAAAATCAAACTGATACTCACCTGGAAGCTTCATCTCTATTGTTTAGCTTTCATATCACTGGAAGGTGCTATTCACACTACTAGCAGAGAAAAGTTATCATCAGTTTCATTTACCTGTGAACCTTCGGAACTACAACAACTTCCAACCTGGCAAGATATGTCTATTGGTGTAATAGTAGTACCAGTATTGTGAATGTAACCAATCACTGTAAAATTTAAGTTCTGCTTCACAACATGGAACCCATACCTGGCCATACTATAAGAGCTAAAAACCTGTGGCCATAGACAGATCATAGTCTATAGAGAACCTACTAATATTAATTTTACTAAGTGGCCATAGCATTAAAAGTGTAAACTGATGTTTAAGTGACTCATTTTCATATCCATAGATTAACATGTCTCTTGGCCCTTATCATAGAAGCTTACTGTTGTAGGAGATATAACAGAGATTCACAACTGATCAAGTTTCAGAAAATAAGAGACTATGGGATGCTAATCCTTAAACAAGGCATTTATATTGTATCCCCTCTTCACAAGGCACAAAAATCACTTGTGGAAAGGGGCAGTGGAAAGATTCTAAGACTTAGGAATGGTAGATAAGTGTTTCTGGATCCTAGCAGTTTCCCTGGAGGAGAAGTTAGAGGGTGCGAAGTCAACAGCACAGACCCCGGGAATCATTTGAAAAGGACTAATTCATTTATTCAACAATGGAGAGAGCCTTATATACCCCCCTTCCAGCACCAAGGCTGTGTCATAATCCAGTGATATTGCATGGCTGTCTCTGATTGGTTTGGCATGATGAGGAGATCTGGCAGCATCTATTGCTAGGCAGATTCTGAACAATCAGAAACATTGGACAGCAGCTGTTGCTAGATCTTCAGGCAGACTCCGAGTTGGCTCATAAGGAAGTACATTTTGTGCATGCCTTGGCAACTGGTTTGAACCAATTTCATTGGCCTTATGGACCTGTCCTACTATAGATGGATAAAACAAACTGTTCTAGATACACCAGGGAGGTCTTACATAAGAATTTACAGCAATTGAGACATAGTGTACAAGGCCTATACAAGATTAAGATAGAAATTCCAGCATGTTGAAAGAAAGAGGGAGTGAACTTCCATCACTAAGTTTCATAGATATTGGGAGAAGGAAACTCAGCAATCTTTAAGATGTGGCCTCCAGTTAGTTAGTTGTCTACCCTCCAGTGAAAGCCACACATACAGGAACATATGAGAAGAACAAATAAAAATTAACAGGTGGAGAAAGATGGCAAATCTAAGAGAAGTGGGAAGGGAGTAAATAAGATTAAAGTATGTTGTATAATATTTTCAAGTAACTAATGAAAATGAGACAAAAAGATCATACACTATAATAAAGTTAGGAATGTAAACTTGGTTGAACACATGCAAATCATGAATGTAATCCACCATATAGATATGCTAAATACAGTAATCACACAATCATCCCCATAGATACAGAAAGGCATTAGGCAAGTTCAAGATGCCTTCATGATAAAAATAATCTTGAAGGAATTAGAAAAATGATGGTTATATTATTACAGGGAATATGAAAGATGCACTTTTATACAATGAAAATGTTAAGACACCAAAAATAAAATAAATTAAAAATATTAGCCTTATTATAGATAGACCTTCTAAGCTTCTGGATAGATAAAATCAATGGAGTGAAAATGAAACAAAAGAGAGAAACCAAAAGCATACCCACATAGCTGTGGTCACCTAATTTTTTCTTTAAAGAATCAAGAGCATACACTGGAAAAATCTCAGCCTACTCAACAAATGGTGTTGTCAGAATTTCAGAAGAATGAACTTAGTTCTACACCTTTTATCCTGCACAAAAATAAAATCAGAATTAATCAAAGGCATTTATTAAATCTTGATGTCCTGCTAGAACACAAAGAATACAATTCTTTAGGTATAGGCAAGGACTTTCTGAACAGGAATTATGTACACAGGAAATAATCTCCAGAGTCAATTTAACCATTTCTGCACAGCAAGGGAAACCATCAGCAGAGCAAACAGACAGAATGTACCTCCATCAGGAGTTTGATGTCTAGACTATATAAAAAGCAGTAAATGTAAACACTAACCCTCCCCCAAAGACTTACAAAGTAATAAATTATGCAATGAGCTGGCTGTTCTCAAAAGAAGAAACACAAATGACCAATATTTCTTGATGTTCAATATCCTTTGTCATTATGGATACACAAATTGAATCTGCTTTGAGATTCTGTCTTCCCCAAGTCAGAGTGGATATGATCAGGAAAACAAATGACAACAACTGCTAGCTGTAGGAGTTTTAATATAGCCACGATGAAAATAAGAAAAACAATCTAAGCAGTACTACCATACAATTCAGCTATAGGATTCCTGAACATGTACCCAAAGGACTTCTAAGTCTTACCACAGTTTTATATATTTATATGTATAATTAAGAATAGTTCATAACAAAGTATCTCATAGCTAAAATGTTTATAGTTAAGTACAATGTAAACAGAAAGACTTTGAATACTCAATGTGAGCATGAGCATTTTGAGATTAATTTTGTAGAACTTGTTTTCTTTATGGGTATAAAAACTTTTCTGAATGATCCTCAGTGTTCCATCAATACTAATTAAATTATGCTGGGTTTTGATTGAATTTTGTTCTATTTGTGGTTACTAAAAAATGCTAAACTAAACTAATCAGTTTATACAAACTGATCCAATTGATCAATTCAACAACTACAAAAAAAGCCAAAGTGCTAATTGTACATTATATTGCTAAGCAGATCTTGGTTTCTTACAGATTCTTTCACATTTTGATTAAGTTAATTTTGATTAAAGAGATGAGGTATAGGACTGATGAGGAACTGGCTATTATAAATGGTTCAATATGTACTTGTAAGGCTCTTGAAGTCAGCTTCATTGTAAATCACACTGATTACTAATTCCAATAAAATAGTCAAAAACTTAGTGGAGAGCACTGTAAGATCTCTGATTAATTTGCTTATTATTCTACAGAGGACTTTCTTAACCATTATTTCAAAACTGGTTTTCTTTTGCACTGCCACATCTCATTAATTTACATTTCATGACATTTAGCATCTTATGAAATTATTCTATGAAATATTTCATAGTTTTACTTATCACTATTCCTGGTATGCTAGGTATTACAGAGCAATACTGCATGGTACATAAATCGTGTTTCCTTCTTTATTGTTGAATAAATGGGTGAATAAATATAATACAAGTAATAATAAGAAACAAGTCATCACAAAGACAAAACTTATCATTGAAGCAAAATGAGGGGCAGGACAAACTTACGTTTGACCAGAGCTGGGGACCAGAGAAGTCAAATGGGAAGGATAAAACAATCCAGTTATCACAACAGAAGTTGGTGACACTGGTGTCAACAAGATGATCTTGTACATAATTCGAAATCTATACTTTTCTATACAAGTGTCTATGGTTAAGGCATAGGGTGATGAGGTGAGAGGCAATTTGATTGTCATGGTTATATGTTTATATTGAAGATAAATATCCAGAGATTGGCAAGATTGGCACATATCCTCCACAATTTTAAAATAACAAGAATTAAGTCAAATATTGCAAACATACAGACATTAATTAACAAACATTAAAGAAAAACCATTTGATTACCCCCCAAAAAGAGAACTCTTCCTATGTTGGTACTTGCATAAAATGTTTACTTGAAGCAAACATAATGTTATTAGTGTAGTGGTAGACTTTGACAAACCACCCACTATAGAAATATGATCAAGAATATTCCCAACAGCTCTGTATTATGGATTAGCAATTAAACAGAATGTGCAAAAACTAATGGAAAAATATAAAACGTGTTTTACATTTTTTTCTAGTTTATTTAAAGATTGGTTGTGACTTTCAGGTACCTTACCCAATAAATACACTTTGAGCATCAGTAACTTCACCTGCTAGCAGCCACTTCTATCATTTCTTCCTGATTTATCAAGTTACAGTTTCAGCAATATAAACTCATCTCTATGAATTATACTAATTAGCAAAGTTTTAGTGTTAATGGAAGAGATAGATAGTGGAGATATATGTAGAAACCATCTCCAGAGGGGGTTTTCTTTATTTTATTAAAGCATATTATAAAAATTATTTTACATACAAACAACATTTCCATCTTCCATTACTTCTCCAGCTCCATCCACAGCCTTTCCTGCAGCACCCCAAGGGTAGTCATCAAAACCTGGTACATTCAGCTGAGGCAGGACCAAGCCCCTCCCTTCTGTATCAAGGCTGAACAGGGTATTCCATCATAGGTAATGGGCTCCCTAAAACCCAGCTCATACACCAGGGATAGATCCTGACCCCACTGTCAAGGTCCCAGAAGGGCAATTTTTTTATTAATTGCTTCTCATCATTCCTTGGATATCGATTCCTTATTACAACCTCTGTTTGCTTCTAAGGCTTTAGTAAAATCTATACAAGAGAGGGAAGGATGTAATGAGTACAAGAGAAAATTGGATGGTTGAGCTGGGAGAGAAACATAGAAGGAAAGCAATGAAAGAGATATCTTGATAGAGGGAGACATTATAGGGTTAAGGAGAAATATAGTATTAGGGAAATTCCCAAGAATCCACAAGGAAGACCTTAGCTAAGACTACTAACAACAGTGGAAAAGGTGTCTGAGCTGACCTACTCCAGTAATCAGATTGGTGAATACCCTGTCATCATAGAGCCTATATCCAGTAACTGATGGAAACAGATGCAGAGATCCACAGCCAACCAGCAGGCTGAGCTCTGGAAGCCCAGTCAAAGAGTAGGAAGAGAGTATATAAGCAAGGGTGTTGTGGGATTCAGGTGTCAGCTGATAAGGTCAAAAGACACTTATACAGGGCACCGGGCCCCTGAAGGGGGCGGGGAAAGCCCATTGAAAAGGGGCTTCTGGAACACTAGACACTCTCTTCCTGGTTCCTAGATGTTGGGGAGAGGATCAGATTCTAGATTCTATCATCTGTCTATCACTCGTCCACCGTTCCAGACTCCAGTCCCTGTTCAGGTGCTACTGTAATCTGTTACCTGTACTGTGAGTTTTGATTTATATTTTAATAAATATCTATCTGGTACTGGTGCCTTCTAAGTAAACTCTGCCTACATCTGGCGCCCAAATCCAGGAATGGGAGCCTGTAGTATCCAAAATCCAGGAATGGGAACCCATAATATCCAAAATACAAAAATGGGGGGACCATATTGCAACACTAGAAAAAGGCAATGATGCATCTTATGCTCAGAACAGTTCAGGTCAACCCCCGATGGGGTGTTATGGTACTGGAAATACTTTACATAAAGTGGTAAACATGACAGGGCTACCCCCTTCACCACCACTATTGTTCCCAGCTACTATTCAGACAAAGATAGCACCAGGGGGATCCTCAGAATATGTAGAGTATAGTTATGAGACAGTACATATGAAAGACATCAAAGATTTTAAAGAGGCAATATCCATGTATGGTATTCACTCTACTAATGTAAAACAACTCCTAAATTCATGGTCTGCAAAAACCAAATCCTCCCCCTTGATTGGATGCAGCTACCGGCTGCTGTCTTGGACGAAAGTCAAAACTTACAGTGGAGAAGCTGGTTTAGAGAGGAAGCCAAGACCTTAGAACACCAAGGAAGAATTAGGGGTTTCTTTGCTTCTCAGGACCAAATCCTTGGTGAAGGAATGTTTGCTGACATGAAGACTCAAACCACTTATGACGAACATACTTTATTGCTATGCCATACTGCCACACTTAATGCATGGGAGAAGATTTTGGACCCAGGTCAAATAATTGAGCATTATGCTAAGGTCAAACAAGGTTTAAAAGAGCCTTATACCGACTTTCTGCAGAGGCTTACCAAGGCTGTACATAGAGCAATATCAGATCCAGAAGGTAGAAAGCAAATAATACTTTCTCTGGCCTTTGATCATGCTAATCCAGAATGTAGAAGAATGCCTCTGCCTTTAAAAATCAGAGCCGCACCTATAGAAGAATGGATTCAATATACAATCAATGCTGAATCTCTCCATGGCAATGAAGAGAATTGGGTAGACCAAGCCGTTGCTAAGGTAAGGGAGAGGAACCAAGGCATCACTTGTTTCAACTGTGGTAGACAAGGCCATATAAGACAGAATTGTACACAAAGTACTCTTGGAAATGATGCCCAATCTAGGTCTAATTCGAACAGAAGGTCATTGCCTTCTGGATTATGCAGAAGGTGTGGCAAGGGACCGCATTGGACCAATGAATGTAGATCTACCAGAGACAAAGAAGGCAACCCTCTGCCATTGGTAAACGCCTTTCGGGGCTTCCCCCAGGAAGCCTCCAAAAATCAGACTCCAAATTTGAGGATGGTGAGATCATATCCGGTCATAGGAGAACACCAGCATTCTCAGGACAAATAGAGCTTCCAAAACCTGATCTTGAAAACCATACAGTATCAGATGATAACATAAATTCAAAAGAAAATTCAAAAATTCCAAAAAGAATCACAAAACAAATATTTTGGCAGACTTTGATAAATGAACAAACACCAAAATTGGGGATACAGATAGATAATATTTATATCCAGGGTTTAGTCGACACGGGGGCTGATGTTTCGATCATAACCCCACAATCATGGCATCCAAGATGGCCTTTATGGACACTAGATATCCAATTTCTGGGTATTGGAACAATATCTCAGGTGAAACAGGGTGTGAGATGGCTTGAATGCATAGGACCAGAAGGTCAGAAAGGATGGTTAAAGTCGTATATGGCTGATATAGCAGTGAATCTGTGGGGTCGCAATCTCCTAATGCAATTGAATACCCAGATTAAAATCCCTCCTGGTTCTGATGTCAGCCGGAGGGTCAACTATGTTTCCAAAAATGATGCTTTAAGGAACTATGGAGAAAATTCACCAGCCATTCAGGTTGTACAAAAGAATTGCCCAATAACCACAGAACCTAAAAGGACACTCACAGCTTTGCCCTTGAAATGGTTAACAGAAAAGCCTATTTGGGTTCAACAATGGCCTTTGAGGAGAGAAAAACTTCAGGCTTTGGAACAGTTGGTACAGGAGCAGTTACAGGCTCAGCATATCGAAGAATAAACCAGTCCATGGAATTCTCCTGTTTGGTTGTCAAGAAAAAATCTGGAAAATGGAGGATGGTGATGGATTTAAGAGCAATTGATAAGGTGATTCAACCTATGGGCTCCTTACAATCTGGTATTCCCCTGCCTTCTCTGCTACCTAAAGGATGGCCTATTACAGTTATTGATTTGAAAGATTGTTTTTTTTTTTAACCATACCTTTACAAGAACAAGATAAAGAAAAATTTGCTTTCACAGTGCCTACTCTTAATAATTCAGGGCAGGCTAAGAGGTACCAATGGAGAGTCCTTCCCCAAGGAATGTTAAATAGTCCCACCTTATGCCAATATTTTGTACAACAACCACTAGAAATACTGCTCAAGCGTTTCCCACAATCTATCATTTACCATTATATGGATGATATTTTGTTGGCAGACCCAAACCCAAAGACATTAGAAACATTGTTTAAAGAACTACAGAAAATATTGCCTAATTGGGGACTACAAATTGCTCCAGAAAAGGTACAGAGGGGAGATTCTATCAATTATTTAGGATATAAGATAGGTTTACAAAAAATTAGGCCACAAAAGGTAAAATTAAATAGAGATAAATTGAAGACTATTAACGATTTTCAGAAGCTACTAGGAGATATTGCTCATATACGGCCCATGATTGGTATAAAAAACTATGAGCTAGTTAATTTGTTCAAGACTTTGGAAGGTGACAAGGGTTTAAATAGTCCAAGAGAACTATCTGATGAGCCCGAGAAAGAATTAGAGTTGGTAGAAAAGAAACTTCAAGAAGCACATGTGGATGGTGTGGATCCAGACCTAGAATGCATACTTGTTATTTTACCCTCTAGACAATCTCCAACAAGAATCTTAATACAAAGAGAAAGCATAACATTAGAATGGATATTTCTGCCACATAGGCCAAGCAAAAATATGAAGACATATATCGAAAAAATTGCTGATCTGATTTTTAAAGGTAAATTGAGACTCTGCCAATTGACTGGAAAGGACCCTGCAGAAATTGTTGTGCCTTTGACTAATGAAGAAATTGAACGATTATGGGCAGACAGTGAACCTTGGCAAAAGGCTTGCAGTGACTTTTTAGGAGAAATTAATAATAAATATCCCCAAAACAAGAGAATTCAATTTATAAAGGAAACTAATTGGATCTTTCCTTGTGTGGTACAAGATGAACCCATTTCTAGAGCCTCTATATTTTATACGGATGTAAACTATTTAGGGAAGGCTGGCTACAAATCTGAAAACTTAACTAAGGTGGCTCAGAGCCCTTATAACTCTGTTCAGAAGTCAGAACTATATGCAATTATTATGGTGTTGTTGGATTTCACAGAGCCTCTTAACTTAATTACTGACTCTTAATATGCAGAAAGAGTTGTTTCACATATTGAAACTGCTGACTTCATTCCTGATGATACAGACTTGACCTTACTATTCATACAATTACAAGATATCATCAGGTGTAGGATACATCCTATGTACATAACACATATTAGGGCGCACACGGGCCTTCCTGGCCCTCTAGCGCAGGGTAATGATGAAATAGATAGGTTGCTAATAGGAAGCGTGCTAAAGGCCACAGAATTTCATGAGAAACATCATGTTAATAGCAAAGGGCAAAAGAAGAGTTTTCCCATCACTTGGAATGAAGCAAAGGAAATAGTAAAAAAATGTAACACTTGCTCTTTCTATAACCAACCATCTTTACCTGCAGGAAGTAATCCTAAGGGTACACAGGGAAATGAGATCTGGCAAATGGATGTGTTTCACTTTCCGGATTTTGGAAAGATGAAAAATGTACATCATACTATTGACACCTATTCTGGAATGCAATGGGTGACTGCCCTGAGTTCTGAAAATGCTGATGCTGTACTTACTCACCTTTTGGAAGCCATGGCCATAATGGGAATTCCCACTCAGTCTAAGACTGACAATGCTCCAGCTTAAGTCTCCCGAAAAATGAAGATAATTTTTGGATACTATGATATAAAGCATATTACAGGGATACCACACAATCCTACAGGACAGGCAGTTGTGGAGAGATCTCACCACAAATTAAAAGAGATGCTTTATAAACAAAGAAAGAAATGAAAAAACCCAGAGAGAGGTTGCACAGTGCCTTATTGACTTTAAATTTTCTTAACGCTGATGAAAAGGGAACATCAGCTGCTGTGAGACATTGGGTGATAAAGAAATCTTCTGAGTTAAATCAACACATCTACTTCAAAGATGTGTTCACTTCCGAGTGGGAGCCGGAATATGTGCTTCAATGGGGTAGGGGTTTTGCTCTTGTTTCCACAGGGAGAGAAAAGATATGGGTACCAACAAAACTAATAAAAGTCTTCTTCGAAAAGGAGTCCCTTCCTGAGGAAAAAAAGTAACTGCTCATCCTTGATATGACAAACAGATACATAGTAAGTAAAACACACTTAACAAACCTGGGGCAGGGTCTCAATTTTGTCTTCACAGGAAAACAGATACAACTATTTTTAAGGCATTGACTAAACATTGAATAATTACTCACCTGCAATCGAAGACAGACTGATGATGAAGGAATGTAAAAGACTGACTATGAGACCAACTGATATGTATATGCACTACTGGGTAATTTCTCAATTTTTACTGCTTTACATCTTGCATCCACACCTCGAAAAAAAAAAGTGGTCCTGATTTGACTATTAATAAGGCTGGATTTGGATTGATAGCAAGTGGCTTTCTCCATCTCTAAACCCAAGAATATTGGTAATGAAATGTGAAAAATGCTGTCTCATACCACAAAAGCCACCTGGTGTGAGACAGAAAGAAGACAAAATATTTAGGGACCAATATTAATGTGACTTCATCTTAAACCTTGTTCCTCTCTGTTTCTGTACCTCTCAGACATCTCATCCTGTCTGCATACAGTCTCCTAAAGTCATAAAAGATATAAATATCTTTTGAATATCAGCAATGCTTAAGTTTTCCACTATAAATAGCATTTCCTCCTATCGGCTGTCTACAAAGAATATGGAACCAAGACGGGGCCCCCACCGCAACAACTCCTACTAGTTAAACAAGAATAACAGAAAAAATATGAAAGAGAGAATAAGAGGCAGGTAGACAGACAGACAGACAGACAGACACACACACACACACACACACACAAAACAAAATATCAAGAACCTCGTGCGCACAAATCAATAATTGTTTTCAGGTAATAGACAATTAAAAAACAGATGCAAGATAGCTCCTTATGATTATCCTTCAGAGATCACACTGCTAATTAAGTTTCCAGATAGAGTTAACCACTATTCTAAGAATGGTTATAGATGTATGTGGTCAGTCCATTAAGAACTAGCCATTGTTTTAGCTTTTACAGGATCCCAAAGAGATGACATCACCCTTACGTCAGCAGGAAGCAACCTTATGAAAGACTACACCCCATTTCCCAATAAGTTTTATGCTCTGAAGGTTGTGGGTAACTATTATTCTAATAGAATAGTTATAAATTAAAACTTGGTAAAGGACAAAACTATAATGTAGCATCAAAGATCTTTTTTGAAGAAGAGAGGGGGGATAGATAGGATAGATAAAGGTAGACTGTTCTACCTACCTATATTCCATTCTAGCTGAATGTATGGGCTAAGCTAAAGACAATTTGCACTGTCATAGATATTTGCATATTGATACAAAGGTGAAATCATTTTATATGTTTAATTGTGATAATTTGTGCATTGGTACAAAGTGTAATCTGAGATTGCTTTATATAACCAAAGCAACTTGTACTTCAATATAAATCTAAATCTGTAACTATTATGTAAAACTGAATCTAAAATTGCTATATTTTATATATGCTTCTACCTTTGTTTAAAATATTTGCACATCATTGTCATATATAATGTGCAATTACTACCTCCATTTAACTGTACTAGATATAATGTATGATTGCACTAGTTATGATATATGCACAAGATGTTTTATATACCTCTGTTTAGATGATATATATGTATTTACATGTCTAAAATGCTGTGGACACTTTACCTGGTAATATACCCCTGGCTAATGTTCGATAGTTCTACTAAGGGTCATTGTTCAGGGATTGTACACCCCTTATATAGGTATTCTAATTTTTAGTACAGGGTTTATTCCTTAAGACGATAAGATCTGCAGTCAACATCATTTAAGGTATCATATCCCAGTCATATCGGATACAGGTTAGAATATCATAGATAGGCAAGAATCTTTAACCATTTCATAGACCCAGAGAATATGGCATTTAACATTTAAAATTCGGCCACGAGAGACACGACGACTCCTGGTGTCACTGCTCCCTTCACGAGATGGTGTTGAGCATCGAAGATACTCCATTGGAGTTGGTCCTTTTGGCAAAAAATGGCCGGTTGAGTAAGGAACTGTCCTTACCTTGATTGCTGACAGTACACACATGGTGTCAAGCTGGACGAACAAGTTGATGGATGGAGACCGACGAAACCTGCCTGGACAGGATAAGACAGTCCCTCCAAAATTGCTCTGCTTGTGAAAATATCTGTCAGATACCATAGGCCTATAGCCAATATGATAGATGCTCTAACGGTGCACAAATCCAGAGGTGATTGTCCAGGTAGCTGTGTTGCTGTCCTCTCCCAAATTTTGGAAGTCACTACTTCCATGTACTTCGGATTTTCAGGTGATGCACCTTTCTTCTCAGGTCTTTAAGAGGTTGAAGAATGGATATTTAAGGTTATCACCCTATTATCCCTTAGATAAGAACACTCAGGTGTTAAATTTTCACTTTCCCAGATTAACCCTTTAAAATAATCTATACACACTACTATCTACCAATATTCTAGAACTATTCGATATACCTTATATAGGTTAGGCTTTGATTAGAAATTGTACTTTGTCCTCTCCTAGATACTACCTCATAGTAATTCCTACTGAACATAGTCTTAGTTTAGAACTTTCTTAGTTAGACAAAAGGGGGAGATGTTGTGGGATTCAGGTGTCAGCTGATAAGGTCAAAAGACACATACAGGGCACTGGGCCCCTGAAGGGGGTGGGGAAAGCCCATTGAAAAGGGGCTTCTGGAACACGAGACGCTCTCTTCCTGGTTCCTGGATGTTGGGGAGAGGATCAGATTCCATCGTCTGTCCATCACTCGTCCACCGTTCCAGACTCCAGTCCCTGTTCTGGTGCTACTGTAATCTGTTACCTGTACTGTGAGTTTTGATTTATATTTTAATAAATATCTATCTGGTACTGGTGCCTTCTAAGTAAACTCCGCCTACACAAGGGGGTCAAAATCATGATTGGGAAATATAGAGACAACTGATCCAAGCTCATGTGAACTCCCAGACTGTAGGCTGACAACTTTGGAGCCTGCATGGGAAGATACTAGGCCCTCTGTATGTGGGAGACAGTCATATGGCTTGTTATGTTTGAGGGGCTCCTGGCAGTGGAATCAGGATCTAACTCTGGTACATGAGTTGGCTTTTTTAACCCATTACCTATCATAGGACATCATGCTCAGCATTGATACAGAGAGGCGGGACTTGGTCCTAAATCAACTGAATGTATTAGGCTGACTTCCATAGTGGGAATTACCCTTTTGGAAGAGAGAATAGAGGAGGTTGGCGGAGGAGCAGAAGGTGGGATGGGAGGGGCAACTGTGGTTAGTATATAAAATGAATAAAACATTCTTAAATAAAAACCTCACACATTTCCAGATAGCATGTCTTCAAAGGAGACCAAAAAATACAGATTCAAGGCCACTATAGTGTGTCACCTAAGGAAACACAAGTATAGGAGTATAGAAGTAAAAAATAAAAGGGCTATAGCAAACAAAGCCTGTTTTATTATTATTGCAACTTAAGAGTACAAGGTACACCATAGTAGGTTATTGCACCCTAATGACAAGGGTGCTGAATTTTTATATGCCAAATTCATTGGTCAAAGAAGTGTTGTGAGGCATTGATTTTTGGTGGTTTTGAGCTCCTAGATATATAAAAAATTAAATTTGAATTGCCAAAGAGCCTAGAGAAAATCCAAATGAAAAAAGTTGGCAAGTTGTTAAGATGGGAAGGCCTGATGCGGATAAGAGTAGAAATAAAGAGGATTCACTATATTTGATAAGAAATGTTTACAATTAAGTATATGATAATTTGTATAAAATCAAATGAAGGAAGAATCCAGGCCTTATATATGCTTCCATCTTCTTCCAGCTTCCCCAGATATTATGCATTCTGTATTATGTAATATTCCTTAATTATACTCTATAGCAAAGTAAAAAGGTGTAGGGTGTACAAATTCTCCCCAGATCATTTTTATTCTTTCTAGATCAAATTTTCCCAACTTTGGCTGTTACCAGAATTAAATATTGAGGCTATACCCAAAGACTATCGTGCCTTTTATCTTTGTAATAAGTAGGAGTACAATATAATTGAGAGTAATTGAAGGTTGGACATATGTTTGAACAGCATCCCCACAATTGGACTGGGGATAATCTTAGGTATAGCTTAGAGCTCATATATATGCTTCTTCCTTCTCTTGAATGACTCAGGGGAGTAGGTCTTTCTAAAGATATTAAATAAAACAGAGCAAAACTCCTGGCATCCATGCCCTACAGCATTATCCAACTCTTATGAAAAAGTGTCATTTCAAATGGGACAACTTATAGTTCTGGCATTCTTGCCTCCCTGAAATTAGAAAGAAGCATTTATAAGCCCAGGTCACTGAATAATTCAGATTTCACTGACCATAAACTGCTCTAGGAAAAAGCCAGACTTCTGTGGTGTATCACAAAGACCTGAGGTTCAGAAAGCAAAATAGTTTTTGGCTTAGAATCATACATTATTGCTCCTCAAAGACATCTTTAGGACCAGTGTGTGATGTCCTGAGAACATTTCAAGCTATAAATATAGGGCAGATTCTTAGTAAAACTGAATGTGATGAGCCTTTGTATCTGGTACTAATGTTTTAATTTGTCTAGAAAAGAAGGTAGAAACACTTAGAAGATGAAATTAAGGTTTTCAGGTTGATTTTGCCTTTTAAAAGAAAAAAATCTTCAAGTTTATCCAGGAATATATTTGGAATACATGTTAGTTCTCAAGTGAGATTTTATGACATTATCATTGATGTCTTTTCTATTTTTGTAATATTATGAGATTTATTTTATGTTTTGCATGTTAATTTTATTATATTTTTTATAAAAAATGTCTTTTTAAATTCATGTATCCCCTTTCTCCCCCTTTCCTTTCCTCCTCCCAATCCCTCCCAGTCAGCCTTCAGCCTCCCCATTCCCATCCCCAACCCCCATCCCCTTCCCCAAGGTGGGTCAGCTCAGCATGGCACATACACTCCAGGCAAGTACGATTTCCTCATCCCAATATCAGGACTGGGTTAGGTGTTTCTCAGCAGAGAATGGGCTCCAAGATGCCAGCATCCACACAGGAACACAGTCAATCCCACCCCTCGAGGCTCCACATATTGCCCAGCCTACACTTGGAGTGTCTAGCTCTTTTCCTAATGGATCCTCAGTTGCTATTCTTGATTCAGTGAGGTCCCCAGAGCTCCAGACAGCCATCACTGTGAGAATTTTCCTCATAATCTCTAACCCTTTGCTTACACTGACTCCCCTCCCTACTCTCAACTGGACCAGGAACTCTACCAAGTGCTCAGCCATGGATCTCTGCCTCCATCTCTATTTTTTGTTGGATGTAGGTTCTGTGATGACACTTAGGGTGGTTATTAATTTGATTATAAGAGAAGTCCTGTTTAGGCACCCCCTCCACTTCTGGATGGAGACCTAGCCAGGGACACCCTGTGAGTACTTGGAGGTTTCCTTAGTACCAAGTCTCTTTTGAATCCCACATTGGCTTCCTTTACTGAGATATCCATCTCCTTTTTTCTGCTTTCTTGCTCCTCTTACTCAACCATCTCCTTATCTCATGATTTTTTCCCATATCTTCTTGGCTGCAACTAGTTATGATCCCAATTTTCTAAAGATATCTTCTCTATATTCTCTTCCTAGGGGAATCTCTGGATGTCTCTCTTAAGTTCTATCTGATCCCAAGCTATTCACAGGTTGCAGTTTGCAGCTTTGGTATTGTTTGCTTTTTGTCTAAAATCCACTTATGAGTGAGCATATCCCATGCCTTTCTTTTTGGACTCGTGATACCTTGCTCAGGAGGATATTCTCCAAATCTATCCATTTGCCTGCAAATTTTTGGATGTCATTTTTTAAACTGCTGAGTAGTACTCCATTGTATAGATGTACCACAGCTTGTTAATCCATTCTTCAGTTGAAGTTGTTGCATCTAGATTGTTTCCATGTTCTTGCTATTAACAATAATGCTTCTATGATCATAGTTGACCTACTGCCATTGGGTTACAACTGTGCATCTTTTGGGTATATGCCCAATAGTTGTATTGCTGGATCCTTGTGGAGATTGATTCCCAGTTTTCTGAGGAACTGCCATACTGCATTTCAGAGTGGTTATACAAGTTTACACTCCAACCAACAATAAAGGAGTGTTCTCTTGTTCTGCATCCACTTATCATAGGCTGTCATCTGTGTTTTTGATCTAAGCCATTCTGAGAGTTGTAAGGTGGTATCTCCAAGTTGTTTTGATTTGCATTTATCTGATGGCTAAAGATATTGAACAATTTTTAAGTGCTTTTCAGTCATTTGTAATTCTGTTGAGAATTCCCTTTTTATCTTTAAACCTCATTTTTTATTGGGTTATTTAGGATTTTAGACTCTAGTTTCTTGAATTCTCTATATATTTTAAAGATCAATCCTCTTTCATATACAGGGCTGGCAAAGATCTTTTCCCATTCTGTAAGCTGTTGTTTTGTCTTATCGACAGTGTCCTTTACCTTGCAGAAGCTTCTCAGTTTCAGGATGTCCCACTTATTGATTGTTGCTCTTAGGGTCTGTGCTACTGGTGTTATATTTAGGAAGTGGTCACCTGTGCCAATGCATTGGATGATATTTCCCACTTTCTTTTCTATCAAGTTCAGTGAAACTGGAATTATGTTGAGGTCTTTGATCCATTTGAATTTGAGTTTTGTGCAGGGTGATAAGTTTGGATCTATATGCATTCTTCTACATACTACAATTCAGTTATGTCAACAATATTTGTTGAAGATACTATCTTTTTCCATTGAATATTTTTGACCTCTTTTTCAAAAATCAAGTATTCATAGGTGTGTGGGTTAATGTTGAGTACTTCAGTTCGATTCTGTTGATCCAAAAGTCTGTTTTTATGCCAGTACCAGGCTGTTTTTATTGCTGTAGCTCTATAGTATAGCTTGAAGTCAAGGATGGTAATTCCTCCTGAAGTTCTTTTAGTGAGCGGGACTGTTTTGGCAATCCTAGGTTTCCTATTATTCCATATGAAGTTGAGTATTATTCTTTCAGGTCTGTAAAAAATTGTGTTGGGATTTTGATGGGGATCACATTGAATCTGTAGGTTGCTTTTGATAAGATTGCCATTTTTACTGTTTTGTCTTACCTATCCAGGAACAGGGGAATTTTTTTCCATTTTCTGATATCCTCTTCAGTTTCTTCAGTTATATAAATTTTTGTTCAACAGGTCTGCCACTACTTTAGTTAGATTACATCAAGATATTTAATACTATTTTCAGCTATTATAAATGGTGATATTTCCCTTATTTCTTTTTTTAGCCCTTTTCCCCTTAGTTTATAGGAAGACTATCAATTTTTTTGAGTTAATTGTGTACCCTGATACATTGCTGAAGGTGTTTATCAGATGTAAGAGTTCCCTGGTAGAATTTTAGGGGTCACTTATATGTACAATCATATCATCTGCAAATAGAGTTAGATTGACTTCTTCCTTTCCAATTTGTATCCCCTTAACCTCCTTTTGTTCTTGTATTGCTTTAGTTAAAATTTCAAGAACTATATTGAATATATAAGGAGAAAGAGGACAGCCTTCTCTTGTTTCTTATTTTAGTGGGATTGCTTTGAATGTTTCTCCATTTAGTTGGATATTGGCTGTTGTCTTGCTGTATATTGCTTTTATTATAGTTAATTATTTTCCCTGTATTGCTGATCTCTCCAGGATGTTTTATCATGAAGGAGTGTTGGATTTTGTCAAAAGTTCTTTAAGCATCTAATGAGATGATCATGTGGTTTATTTTTTCTTTCAGTTTGTTTATATGATGGGATTACATTCACATTTTTTGAACCATGATGATGTTGAACCATCCCTGCATCTCTGGGATGAAGCCTATTTGATCATTGTGGATGACTTTTTGATATATTCTTGAATTTAGTTTGCCAACATTTTATTGAATACTTTTTCATCAATGTTCATGAGGGAGATTGATCTGTAATTCTCTTTCTTTGTTGCATCTTTTAGTGGCTAGGGATCAGGGTGATTGTGGCCTTATAAAAAGAGTCTGGCAATGTTCCTTCAGTTCCTACTTTATGGACCAGTTTGAGGAGTATTGGTATTAGTTCTTCTTTGAATGTCTGGTAGAATTCTTCACTGAAACCATCTGAACATGGGCTTTTTTTTAAATTTGAGAGTCATTTAATAACAGCTTCAATTTCCTTTGGGATTATAGGCAAGTTGAGGTCTTTAATCTTAACTTTATTTAATTTTGGTAAGTCGTATCTGTCCAGAAAACTGTCCATTTCTTTTAGGTTTTCCATTTTAGTGGAGTATATATTTTCAAAATATGACCTGATAATTCTCTGGATTTCCTGTTTCCATTGTTATGTCCCCATTTACATTTCTGATTCTGTTAATTTGGATATTTTCGCTCTGCTTTTTGGTTAGTTTGATTATAATGTGGCAAGTAGACATTTTGAGGGGATCTAGTCTCTTTGGTGGTCTGTAAACTCCTTGTATGTTCATAGTCATTTTATTTTTTAGGTTGGAAAAGTTTTCTTCTATGAGTTTGTTAAATATATTTTCTGTGCCTTTGAGCTGGTATTCTTCTCCTTCTATTTCTATTATGTTTAGGCTTGGTCTTTTCATGGTTTCCCAGATTTCCTGGATGTTTTCTGTTAGTTTTTTATCTTTAGAGTTTTCTTTGACTGATGAATCTATTTCCTCTATTGTATCTTCCACATTAGAGATTCTCTCGCATTCTGTTAGTTATTGTTGTATCTATCATTCCTCCTTGTTTGCACAGATTTTCCATTTCCCACATTCCCTCAGTTTGTGTCTTCTTTATTGCTTTTACTTCAGTTTTTAAATCTAGTATTGTTTTTATCTTCCAATTTCCTTTTTTTATTCTCTAGTCTTTAAGAAATTTACTCTTTTCTTTCAAATTTTTTCATGTCTTTTCCTTTGTTTTCTTAAGGGAATTTTTATTTCTTCTTTAATTTCCTTTTTAAAGTCTTGTATCGTCTTATAAAGATATTTTAAGATGGTTTTCTGCTCCTTTTTCTATATTGGAATGTTCAGTTTTTACTGTTGTAGAACTACTATGTTCCAATGGTGCCTTATTGTTCTTCATGCAGTTGAATGAATTTTTGCACTGATATATCCCCATCTCAGTGTTATCTATGCTTTAGCTAGCTGTTTTTGTTCTACTAGGTGCTCTTGTTGCAACTGGAGCTCTTAGAGAACTTGAAGACAGTGGAATCTGTGTCTCAGAGTGAAATTGAAATCTTCAGCCAGAGCTCTGTGAAGGAGCTTACCAGAATTTGTGTCTCAGGAAGCTATTATTGTGATGGACTCTCCCAAGGCTGTTTCAGGTGGAAGCTCTTATGATGGAATTCTCCAGAGGTTGTGTCTCAGGAAGCAGCTGCAGCTGGAGCTCTTCTGCTGGGGCTCTGCAGAAGCTTATCTCAAGGAAGCAGCTGTAGTTGAGGCATGGTGGGTTTTGGAAAATTGTTTGATTCTCATCAGATACAGGGTCGAAAGTGGGGGGTAGTTTGTCAGACTTGCAGGCATGGCTCCTACTTGTTTGCCTGCACCTGGAGCTGTGATATATTATTGAGCATATTTTGTACCCTGTTGCCTGGACCTGGGGACTGTCCAAGCTGACCTGGCTGGACACTTGGGAGGAGGGTGACTCACCTCTTCTGCTGGGGCTCTCCAGAGACTTTGTCTCAGTAAGCAGCTGAGGTTGAGGGGAGGGGTTTGGGAAAAGAAATTGAGGCTTATGGAGTAGCGGGTCCATTGAGAGGTGTCCCAATAGGGGGAACTGGACATAGGTTCCAATCCATAACTAAGAAGCTGTCTGAACTTGACAATCAGTTGCAAAGGAAAAATTAATTTTCTTCAACAGAGTTTCATTGGGTATATTAACTACTCTTGAGAATAGATCTCATGCTTAGCAGCAGATGGCCAATGCAAAACAACCTCAAATAGTATTTTTTATACTTTTTTGTCTCATATTGCTTTGATTTGGCATATTTTGCGTTACTGGTCTTTTGCTCTTATGTTATGGTTTCTGGTCTTGTGTTTTTGTGGAGACTGTGTATGTGCATTTCTTTGTTTCTTTTCTGATTTCTTTTCTAAAGTAAAAAAGAAAGAAAATAAGAAAGTTGAGCAAATATGGTGGCAGGGAGGATCTTGGAAGAGATAGGGAAGGAAAAACTGAATAAAGTATATTTTATTAAAAAATTCAACAAAAATACTGGAGTGTTATGGAAAACCAAATTATTTAGTATTAACATTAACACAATTGGGAATAGTATCTCAGAGGCTTTTTCAAGCAGTCAACATTTATTCTTTTAATATTTTCATTGTGTTTTAGTGTTTTAGCTAATATAATACTCAGACAACTGTATAATTAACATTCCCTCACCCCAATGTAATATATCCAGATGCTATCAGAGGAGTGGAAAACCAAATCCTCTGAACTACAAAAGCAGTCACTTAATAAGTTCACAGCTCCTTTGGAGATAAAATGTAAATTAGACATGATTTTAGCACATAGAGGAAAATGTTTTAATTGCCACATACAGAAAAATGCATTAATTGGCTCTACAAAGAAAGGAAAAGAATCACACTTCTCTACATTGATGGAAATCATAGAGATTTTGTTTTGTAAACTGAGCCTTTAAGAGTCAGAGACGGATGGGATCATACTTTGTAAATGTCTATACATTGGATATGGGACTGATAGTCTTATTAACCTGTCCTTTGTGTATTTAAAACCTCCCAAGTCTCTGGTGTTAAAAGATTTATACACTATTTTATATTTATAACTCATTTCTATTCATTACTTTTCAGGGTGGCTACAAGAAGGTTGTTAGAGAGTGCCTCCCTCCATTACAGAGAGGGCAAAGGCACGGAGAAATGCTGTGAAGAGCTAGAAGCAGGCAAGTGGGAACAGCAGGGTTATAAGTGAATTTTTGTTTTCTTTTTGACTATGTGCTGAAAGTGCAAGTTTGGAAACTCAGAAGGTTTTTTGATGTTTGATTTTCACATTAGATAAGCTCCTTTAAACCTCACAAACCAGCACTTCATTTACCATTGAGAAGTAATGGTCAAATTGCTAAGAAGTCTATACTTGTTCATAGCATTCTCCTTGGGGCAGTTTCTTTTGTATTGTATTGAGGCAACATAATTGGGATAGTAGGTAGAGCAAGACTACTTTCTACCATTCTTGAGCTGTCTTTTCATGTCATCATTCTATAGTCCCATGTATTTATAAAGTAGAAGAAAACAGAATAATGCTGTGCTAAATGGCACCTAGAAAACCAAGCTTAAATATATGATTTCACCAAGTCTTCAGTATGACATGACAAATAGAGACCATATTATTATAATGTTTATTCTTACAACTTACTATGCTGGAAACTGTACAGACAAGAAAATCTATTATTCTTTTTAAAAATAATTTTTGGTTCTGCTTTTAGGTGTGTATTTATAAAAACCATGGCAGTGTGGAAATAGCATGATGCTGTTTCTATAATTACTTTCTGCTTTCTTTGAAGTTTTGCTTAATGAAGCTAAAATTTCTTTAAAGTATAAGTCAGATAAGTCAGTCTGGTTAGTTTCTGTGTGTGGGGGGCAGGGGTTAGGTAGGTAAGTCATGAAACAAGAATGGGGACTGCAAAGTGGAAGAAATATATTTTAGAAAACGGGGGAAGAAAGGAGAAAGTTATGGGGTGCACATGCAATGGGGGAAGGTGGGACAAGCAAGAGAAGGCAGGGATTTGAGAAAGGGCAGTGAGGAAGGACAACTAAGCAGTTCTAAATTCACACATACAAGTGATAATATATTGACTGGGCAGATTACACATATATGTTTAGAGAAAAAAAGAAGTTGTGAATTTGAAAGTGAGAGAGAGGAGGAGTACATTGGAAGGTTTTGGTGGAGGAAAGAGAAGTGTAAAATGCTTTAATTATAATCTCAAAATGAAAAACCATACCTGAAAATATCTTAATGGAACCCATTTCCTTATATTCTAAACTAAATATAATTTTTAAAATAAATTACCCATGGGCATATGGGAAAATCATTCTCATACTCTCCAGATGATAGCTTTATGTATTGAATTTATAGAAAAATAAGAAGAATTGCTTCAATTTAATGTTTTTAAACTACTGACTAAATTTAAGTAAACAAAGTACTAACACAGCCTTGTGAGCATTATATAATGTAAGGGAAAAGATGATTTTCTAGCTTTTCTCTAGCCTTTCATGCTTACTTTAATTGTATTGCTCAGTATTAAATACATTCGTGTTAATGTCATCTTTAGAATTATCATTTTGAAAAACTGAAAATTTTGTATCTAGTAATTACCCAAATCGTTTTTCCACAGCTGTTTTTAGTTCATATTGTGTTTATATTATTAGCTACTTCATATCAATTGGAATGCAATACTATTACTTATTTTGTGTCTGGATCTTTCTGTTTAGTATAATATTCTTAAGGATCATCCATCTTATAAGCTGTAAGGATTTCCTCCTTTTTTAAGGCTGAATGAAATACTCATATATATAATTTTATCTATATGTAAAAGGTTGAATTGGTTTTACTCTCTATCAAGAATACTATTATAAACACTGGAGTGCATATTTCTTCAAGGATTTGATATAAATCATCTTAGATATATATACCCAAATCAAATTTCTTATTTGACAATTCTCTATTTGCTTTTTATGGACAACCACTATATTTCTGTTCTACAACAGCTTTGCTATTTTCTATTCAGATCAATAATACATGAGAGTTCTAATTTCTCTATATTTTCACCAATATTGGTTAGTTACTGAATAGTTATCATTCTAGTGGATGGTAGAACCAAACATGACTGTCCAAAAATGTCAATGAAATGATGTCTAGTAATATTCTGCTATACTCATAAATAAGTGCCTTGTTGAATCATCAGAGAGATGCTTCTTCCAGCAGCAGATTGGAGTAGATGCGGAGACCCACAGTCAGATATTATGGAGAGTGTCTAAATTGGAGATCTCAATCAGGTTCCTCCCCTCAGAGCTAGGAGAACCCTTCAGAAGAGGGGATGAAAATACTGCAGTAGTCAGGACGGAGTCAAAAGAAATGAAAGACACTAGGAGAACATGGTCATTGAATCAACTAAGCAGGGCTCACAAAGACTGAAATCGCAAGCATGGGTTCTGCATGGGTCCGAAACAGGTCCTCTGTGTATATGTTATGGCTGTTAGTTTGGTGTTCTTATTAGTCTCCTAATAGGGGAAAGGAGTATTTCTGACTCTTTTGCCTAATCTTGGGACTCTTTTCCTCCTATTGGGTTGCTTTGGTCAGTTTCTGTATGAGGACTTTCACTTTGTTTTTCCATGTTTGGATGTTGTGTCTTGGAGGCCTGCTCTTTTCTGAAGTGAAATGGAGGGAGAATGGATCTGAGGGAGAAGGCAGGATTGGAGGGAGCTGGGGGGGAGTGGAGAGAGGATAAACTATGGTTGATGTATTGAATAAGAGAAGAATTCAATATACAGAACACAGCTATTTGTCACCTTTTATTCTCTCAGGATCTACTACTAAATCCACTATTCACAATATTAATTTGATATAACTAAAATAAATCTCTTTGGTTTACACATTACAATTTTGGAAACCTGCAGTTAATATAAATGATATTTTACTTTTTTCCCATTTTCATTCTAAATTCCTAGGGGAAAGGTGGCTGAATAACCATGTGTTGAGTATATAAAGTTAACTCTGACCAGGAAGATAAACTCACATATTTGCATGTGTCTGTTATGGATCCAACATGCTCTCCAATCTCATCCCTTGTCATTTCCTAAATATTTTAAGGATATAATTATAAATAATTATTGTCTGCTGAGGAAATAAAGAAAAAATAGTATAATCTGTTATTATTGGTAATAAAAACCTGATTAAACATTTGAAATCTTACCTGCATGGAAGACAAAATTATAGCATGTAGAGGAAAAGTACAACATATCCAAGCAAATTAACAAGCTGACATAATTTCAGTCAATTTTGTTTTAACAATAATGTTCAATACTAATAAGTCTAAATTTTAATAACATCAGAATGAAAAGGAAATTGATTTAACCTATTTGTTATGTTTGCTATGTGCACATGTTCATATGGGTGAATGCAGATGTGTGTATGTGTATGTGAAGAACAGAGATCCACATTGGTTATCTTCCTCTATCATTCCTTGTCTTATTTTTATTCATGGTGTAATTTTTCACTAAACTTCAAGTTCATTGATTTAAATAGGCTGGCTGGCCAATAAACTCTAAAAATCTTCTTTTGTTCACACCTTCACCACTCTCAATATAATTACCAGCACTGAGATCCAAATGTACAATAATTTGCATGTCTGTCCCAGTCTCTCATATTTGTATGCTGTGGATCTGAACTAAGGTGTTCATATTTGTTCAGCAGGCACTTTAATAACTGCCATCTCCCTTCCAGTAATCTATGTATTTTAGACATTGAATTCTGAAACTTTTATTGCTATTCTATGTGCATCTCTCTACTTTAGCATGGATAAAAAGTGACAGTAGTCATTGAAGTTAGCCACTCTGTCTCACCTAGACAGATAGTACAGATTCATCTGCCAATAGAGCACTTGTCATCTGCCTTTATATGTGTTAACAACTAGAACTAATTGTTGAGGTAATGAATAAGTAATACAGGATTTAAGTAATGCCAGGAAAGATAGATTAGCTCCCAGAAGTTAAAGAACAATAAATCAAAGTGGAATGCATACAGGACTGAGGAGTTGGAAGAGAGAAAATTCATTGCGTATATGAAATATTTTCATTTAATACTATTCAACAGTGGAGATAATATTTATATGTTTGCAATTTGCAATATTAGGAATAGTATGGATTTTAGATATAGGAAGAGAATTACTTTTGTTGTTTCATATATTTCATAGTGAAACATTTACACCTTATCTGTATTTAGAAAAGTTATTCTGTGGATGATTTCATAAAGTATTATGTTTTTACTATAGGCATTAACTGATTGTAATATATGTAATGATAATTATAAATTGACTACCTCACTCTTAAAACATATATACTATTTAGCCTGCTAAAATTATGCAATTTACTTGTGTAACATTTCTTCAAACAATTTAATTTCTGAGAATAGATGCTATGTGTTCATTTTGTACAATGAAATCTTAAGTGTAAATAAATGAAAATCTTTTTTGTAAAGATTCTGATTTATTTTTTATTATTTCTCTTATTTTTAATATTATAATAAAATTACATAATTTTTCCTTTCCTCTTTCTCTTTCTAAACTCTTCCATATAGTGCTTCTTGTCTTTAAAATTCATGGTATCTTTTTTACTATTAGTTTTTTATATGCATGCATACATCCCTAAATATGAAATGGAAGGGTCTATATAAGGTTAATTATATGTAGTAGGAGGTTTCTGTCCCAGACTTTTGGGCCTAGCCTCAAGGTTCAGACCCACAGACTCACAAACCTGCAGAGACACACAGATGCTTTCAATAGTTTTAGGCTGATCAGCCTAAGGCCCAGGCATATAACTTGCTAACTCTTTACCCTTAATCTAACCCATGACTCTTATCCTGTTCAGCCATGCAGCTTGGTACCTTTTCTCAGAGCAACATAGTTGTCCTCTGCTTCTTCTGGCTTCTTTCTGGCCTTCTGCTGTGTTCCACCTGTTCCTAGAGTCTGATATCCCTGCCCACATTTCCTGTCTGCCTTTGGCCAATCAGCACTTTTTATTAAAATTATAGGCAGGGACAATTATTTACAATGGAACAACCTAAAACCCCTACATGTGTATTCTCAAGGCTAACAATTTGGTATTGAATAATAATTGGGTAGGGTCTCCCCAGGAGAAGACTATTTTACCTACTCTTAGCATTTTTTATATTAACTATATTTAATAGCACAGGATTGAGGCCTCATGGCTTCCTCCCCACCCTATCCATTTTCGCATGCCTATTGTTGCTCTTGTTCAGCTCATGTTTATTTAGAAAGTCATGATGTTGAGACTTTATGGGTGTGGCTCCTGCCATCACAAGGTGATACAATTTCACAGCAAACACCCTGACCTCTGGTTCTCATAATCATTTTATCTCTTCTTCTAAAATGTTCCTGAGTCTTGCATGTGGGAGTGTTTTGTAGATGTATTCATTAGGACTGGCTCTACAACTCTGCATTTTGATTAGTGTGGATTTTTAAAATATTCTCATATTGCAAAAAGAAATCTTCTTGATGAAGGCTGTGAACTACATTTATTTGTGGGTATAAGGACAAATATTTTGTTACAGATTATGCTGGTTTAATAAAGTAGTAGTTGTAGGTTTTCTTTCAAAATTCATGGTTTTATTTGTTATTGAATAATTTTATAGTTTTCCAGGACCAGGCATGAGTTGTTTTCTCATTGAGCAGATCTTAGGCCCAATTAGAGAGCTGTTAGTTACTACCAAGGTATGCCTGCCACCCTCAGGGTTACCATGACATGCTTCTTGTGGTTCATAGATATCATAGCTAAGTAGGAATGTCAGTTGCTTCCCTCATTTCAAAGCTTGCATGGAACATTCTGATACCATGAAAGTTAGTCTTCAGGGAGAAGGCTTTCAGGTCAGTTTGAGTTCATGGACTTCTAGGTTCTGTATTTGAAATTCATTGTATCTACAGCAATAGGGACTTACTTTCCACCTCTGGGAAACAACCAAGGCAATAGTAATAGGATGTATATTAGAGATTCTCTTGCACAGCCCCAACAATCTAATAACCAAAACCAAGAGGTTTCATAAGTATGGTATGGCGGCTTTATTAAGTGTATTTGGCCCTTCAAGGGAGCATTTTAAGTTTAAATTAGAAAATTTAAACTATAACTTTATTTAAACTATGTGTATATATATGCACATATATAAACAGACTTGTACATGTTATACGTTTTTAAGGTAGGCAGTAATATATGATTCCTTAAAGAAAATTTCAGACATGATTACTGTGATTTTACCCTCATTTCTTCTTCTGATGCATTTATCTCCTTCTCTCACTAATTAGAATTCCTCTCCCTTTTCCCATTTTTGTGGTCATATCAATTCTACCATGACATTCTCCTCTCTATCTCTCCCCTGTGTCCCTATATTGGCAATGGTCTCTTTTAACTTTTTCTGTTAGTGCACTTAACTATATAGGCTATGTACTAATGTCTTAGGAATTGAGGCTTTGATGATAAGCTTGTCTTTCTGGATCTGGAATGTCTCATACAGTATGATCTTTTCTACTTCCATCCATTTCCTAAATAGTCAATAATTTTATTTTTTTAATGCTGAATGGTATTCCATAGTGAATATATACCACATTTCCATTATCCATTTATTGTTTGTAGGACATTGATGTTATTTCCATTTTCTAGATATTGTGAATAGAGGAACAAGGAACATGACAAACCAATCTGTGGAGCAGAATTTCTAGTCTTTTCAGCAGTTATCAAAAACTACTCTTGCTTGGTCATACTGCAAACGTATTTTTAGCTTTTTTTTTTTTTTAAATCAAATTCTCTAAATGATTTCCATAGTGGCTGCACCAATTTTCAGTCTCAATGACAGTGACTGAGATTTCCTTTTCACCCCACCTCAGCAGTATTCATTGTTAGTTATTCTGTTGATCCTTGCATTCTAACTAAGATCAGGTAACACCTCAATATGTCTTGATTTGCATTCCCCAAATTTCTAGGAATGATGAGCATTTTTTAGGCACTTCTTATCCCCCCTTCTTTTTATTTTGAGAATTTTGATTATGTCCCTAGCCCATTTTTGAATTAGTTATTTGATTATTTGTGTTGTTTTTTGAGTTCTTTGTATCTCGATATTAACCCTCTGTTAGATATATAGCTTGAAAAGATTCTGTTGTATTCTGTGGGTGTCCTAATAACATAACCAATTGATTATATAGCTGTGCTAAATAAAACATTTTTGTATTATGAATTCCTATGTGTGAATTATTGGCTTTAACTCTTGAGCAAATAGAGTACTAGTTAAGAAGTCCTTTCCTACTTCTTTATCACATCTATGTTTTCTTCTATCTATTTTAATGTTTCTGGTTTCACATTTATGTCTTTGATACATTTGGAGTTTGCTTTTTTGTTCAAAGTGATACCTACAGGTCTAATTTCATTCTTCTGATGTGGACATCTAGTTTTCTGAGCACAGTTTGTTAAAGATTACCTTTTTTTCCAGAATATGTTTTTATCTTTGTCAAATATTAAATGTTTGAAATTATGTTTATTCATGTTTAAGTCTCCAATATTTTTTTATTGGTCATTGTTTTTATATTTTATAAAGTATCATATAGTTTTTAAATTTCTTTGGCAATAGATCTTAAGATCTGAAATAGTAATTGTAATAAGTAGGTTTTTTTTTTACTTTAGGATTTTTTGACTATTCTGTTTTGGGTAGAAGTTATTTATGGAAATATAAAATTTATGATATTTTCTACTTATATGAGGAATAAAATGGGGGTTTTGATTACAATTTCATGGAATCTGTAAATAGCTTTTGTAGGCGGAGTTTTACTTACAAGGCACCAGTCCAAAATTAATATTTATTAGAATATAAATCAACACTCATGATAGAAGTAATAGCTTATAGTGGCATCTGAACAGGGACTGGAGTATTTGAGTGATGGACGAGCAATGGACAGACTATGGATTCTGATCCAGTCTCTCCAGCAGCCAGGAACCAGGAAGAGACCTCCTCGTGTCCCAGCAGCCGCTTATCAATGAGGTTGGCCACACCCCCTCCTGATTGGCCACACCCCCTCTGGGAGCCCGGGACCCTGGATAAGCATCTTCGGACCCTATCGGCTGACACCTGAATCCCACTACATCTCCCCCTTTTGTCTAACTAAGAAGGTTCTAAGTGGGGGGCATGGTATATAAATGATTATTTAAAAAATTAGATTATTGAATTTACTTAGATCAGGAAATCAGCTGTTAATCTCAAAATGTTTTACATTGGTATAGATTTTGGTTTATTGATACAAATTTAAGGTCAATTCTCTTATGCTGTTTGTATTTTTCAACTCTTGTTTAAGATATGATGTTTATGTAACTGATTTAAAATTGTAATGTATAATTAAGAAATGCATGTTAGTTAGATTTTTAGGTATACAAAGATATAATTCAATTAGGTAGGTAATCTTCAAACACTTCTAAGACCTACAGAATATGGCATTTAAAATATTTTAAGAACTTAGACTTTTCTGGACAGTGAGACAGGTCTGCTCCTGGCAGCACTAATTTACTTCAAGAGAAAAATGGGCATCAAAGAAACTCCATATGGAGTCTATTTGTGGCAATGGTTAGCCACTGGACAAGAACCTGTTCTTATATTAACTGCTTGACAGTATGCTGTTAGAAGTGGACATGCAGGTTTCATAGGAAGATGACCTCTGAACTTTGGCAGAACAATCTGAGATGGTCCTTCAGGTTCCTGCTTTGCAGAGAAAACTGTCAAACATTCTTCAGGACTCGAGATGAAGCAACTGATGAACTATACCAGAATGAACAAAAGATTGCCTGCTTCACTGAAATGAAAAGAGACTCTGGGCCTGTAGGCTGAAGATGGATGCCCCAACTTTATAAAGGAACTTTGGGTGACCATCCAGGCAGATAGATGTCATCTCTGTCCTTTCTAGATTTTAGAAGTTGCTTACACTTCTGGTTTACTTGGGTAAATATATCCTTATGTGGTCTTTGATGTAGTGGAAGATTAGATAGTACAGTTTTCTTAGTCATTTGAAAGGTATATTGGATATGAAACTTTAGATTCATAAAGACAAGGTATATGATAAGAGTATTTTCATTAATTTTGCTAAATACAAATATACTAGATATCATAACTGTAATTCTTGCTTGATGGCTATTTTGTTTTATGTAATTTTGCTATGTTAAAATTGAAACCTTCCTTTTTGATTATACAGAAATGGGGAGGTTATATGGGAATGCCTTTTTGTATGCTGTGAATCTCAATTTTTAAATAAAGAAGCTGTTTTGGGCCATGACAGGCACCATAAAAGAAGTAGGAGGAGGAATCAGAATAGGTAGGAAAGGAAGGGCGGAGTCAGAGGCAGACCAAGCTGAAACCCAAAGGAGCAACATGTAAGGAGCACAGGTGAGCCACGGGCCACGTGGCAGACAGATTAATAGAAATGGGTTGATTTAAGATGTAAGAGCTAGCTAGCAAAGTGCCTGAGCCATAGGCCAAACAGCATCAAGTTAGTATATGTGTCTTAGTCATTTCTGGGGGCCTGAGTGGGCAGCTGGGTGGCTTAGAGGTCTGACACGGCATGGTCTGAGTCTCTGGCCACCCAGGACCCAGAAACCCCACTACTACAAGCTTTTGGTAAAATGGTAATTTGAATAATATTAATTTTTCAGATCCATAAGCATGTGATACCTTTTCAAGTTTATTTATCTCTTTCTCCAGAGGTTTAAACACTTCAGTATAGGCATACTTCACTGCTTTGGTTAATTTTATTTCTAGGTATTTTACCTTATTTGTGAAAGTGATTTGTAATGTGCCCATGATCTCATTTTCTGTATATTTATTGTGTATAGAGAATCTATTTATTTGTACAAGTGAATTCTATGTTGTGCCGTATTACAGAATTTGTTTATCATTTCTCAAGGTTTTGTAGTAGAATTTCTTTAGCTCTCTATTGTATAGCACCATGTCATCTGCAAACAAGTAAAGTCTGACTTCTTTTCCTATTTGTATCATTTGATTTCCTTCTCTTGCCTTATAGCTCTAGATAGTATTTTAGTGCAATATTGAAAAGGTGTAGGGATAGTGGACATCCCTAATTACCCCGTATTTAGTGAAATTGTTTCCAGATTTTCTCCACTTAGCATAATGTTGGTGGCAGCCTTCTCTTATAATTTTCTTTTTGTTGTTATTTTGGGGAACATTCCCTATAATTCTAAATTCTATAGGACTTTCATCATAAAGGCATGTTAGAATTTGTCAAAGGCTTCTGCCATATTTGAGATGATCATGTGATTTTTGCCTTTAGGTCTACTTGTATGATTTACTACACTCTTTTGATTTGTATATATAGGAACTTCTCTGCATTTCAGAGCTAAGCCAACATGGTCATGGTGTATAATTTTTTTGTTTTATTTTTTGAGACAGAGTTTCCTGTGTATCCCTGGCTTTCCCGGAGCTCACACTGCAGACTAAGATGGCCATGGACTCAGAGATCCACGTGCCTCTGTCTGATCATTGTTGGGATAAGAGATGTGTGCCACCGCTATCCTGCTAATGTTTTGATGTATGACTATCTTGTTTGAAAATATTTTATTGTGCATTTTTTAGTCTGCTCATCAGGGATATTCAGCTGAACTTTTTGTTGTTGTTGTTGCTGTCCTTTTATCTGGTTTTGGTATTAGAATGATAGTGACTACATAGAAGTTGCTTGGTAGTGCTCCTTCTGTTTCTTTTTTTTTGATATTTTAAGATGGTTTGTCTATATATATCTTTTGAAAGCCTGCCATAATTCTGCTGTGATTGTATTTGGCCCTGGAATACTTTTTATTATTATTATTTCAATCACCTCATGTATTATTGGTCTATTCTGATGGGTTAGGGAGAAGGTACAGATGGGGAAGTTCAGGAATTCTTACCCAGTTGGAGCCTGGAAAAAATGTGGAAAATATGGTTTTGTGAAGAGGTTGAATATGGCTTAGAAAGGATTTATAGTTGGTGGCAGGTCTTCTAATTTCTTTAACGGTACAATTCTTGAATCCCAAGTGTTTGTGAAGTTTTTATACTTCTTACTGAAGACAGTGGAAATGATTGTTTTTGAATTGTAATTAAGGAAAACAGCTCATTTCTTGCTTTGCATTATTTATGACCAACTACTATTCTTTTTACCCACTTTTTTCATATGTAGAATATATATATATATTATATATATATCACCCCCATGATTAAGGTTGTAGCAGCAGAAGTGTATAAAGTTATTAAAACATAGACATATATAAAACTGCTTGACAGTTTTAACAGAAGCTTATTGGTAGCATCATCAAGTCTTTTGCAAACGTTTAACTGCAGAGTGGTTCATTTGGTTAGTTTTCCATTTCATAAATTAGATCATGAATTGATTTCTGGCTTTTAAGTTTTTCTATCTATGCTTTATAACATATGCCAACAAAACATGGCATATCTCTTTTTGTATTTCAAAAAAAAATTTATTGAAAAATCACCACACTAATTCATTTATATAATGTCTCTGGTTGCTTTAGCACAAAAATTGAGTTGAGAAGTGGGAATAGATATCATTTGTCTTGCAAAGCTGAAAATACATACTGTAAGAACCTTTACAAGAAAACTTAATGGATAACTCTAGTTTAATCTCTAAAATACAAATATTGGGGAGATTATCTCATGTTATTGTTTGGATATGAGGTGTCCCCACCTACACAGAAAAACTCTTATTTTGGAACATTAATTGACAGCTGACATTTTTGAGGGAAGTGTAAGTGTCTGGATTCTCAATTCTCTGATATAATCAATAGATTAATCTCTTGATGGATTCATAATACAATGGCTTTAAGGGGAAATTATGCCCAATTGGAGAAAGTGCATCTATAAAGCTATATATTGTCCCTGAGATTTCCCTGTGTTTGTTTCTGTCCATACTGATCGCTATAAGATGAGTACCCTTTACCACATATGCCTGTCACCGTCATATTTTGTCTTGCCTTGGGCTCAAAGAAATCAGTCAACCTCCCACTGGATCGAAATTCTTGAAGCTTTTGAAGCTTTACTTCTTTTACATGGTTTCTCTCATGTATTTGTCAACACAGTGAAACACTGATGACCACAACTACTATTCTGAGCAAATGAAAGTTATCAATATTTTCATGACCTAACAAAGAATTATTTGTTAATAAAATGAATAATTAGTAAGATTAAAAAAAGATTTGTGTTGACAGGTAAGAATCAAGAAGGAAGGCCTTTTCCTGTGATCTGATATGAATGAGATGGGAGAAGGTCTCAGAAGAGAGACATTTCAATCATATCAAAACTATTGTGCACTATAAAAAAGCAAATTATTATCTCAAATTTATCTGTAGTCAAGATTTCCATATTTAGAGTACATACTGGTAGAATAAATTGTAAGTAGTTAGTGCTGAAAAGAACCTTTTTATTGATGAATAATAACACTTCGGAATTTTACACGGGTCAAAGGTTTTTAACCAGTGTAAAACTGACACAAATAGCAATTGTAATGAAGAAAAATAGGGGAGAGTCTGTATGGCAAGTTTGCAGAAGGACTTTATCCATGTGAAAGAGAACTGTAATATATGAGGCCACTAAGTTTTTAAAATATGACAACCATAGCACTTGTTCAGGTCTTGTCTAGGCAGCCATATTGTTGAGGTATAAGAGATGAAACTTTCCTCAGATCCTTGCCAGAATGTGTTGTCAGATGTTTTCTGGATCTTAGCCATTCCAACTAGGGTAAGAGAAGGTCTAAAGCTGGATTTAATTTGCATTTCTCTAATTTCTGAGGATGTTTTAAAAACTATTTTTAACCATTTTTGTGTGTATGGGTGCTTCTGCCTGCATGCATATTTGTGCATTATGTGTGTGCAATGCCCATGGAAGCCAAAAGAAGGCTTTGGATATCTTGGAGCTGTAGGTAGGATGGGGCCCCATGTCCTCTGGAAGACAAGGCAATGATCATAACCAGAGTCATTTCTATACTTCTTTGTTATTTGTAATTTTTCTTTTTAGTATTTGGTATTCAGATTGTCAGTGCAAACATCACAGATCTTATCTTAAAAGAAATAAACAGTAGTTTATTCTAGAGCCGTTTTGAGTTACTGTGGTCTGAGGAAACATCTTTAGATTATACCAAATTCCATGTTCCAATGTGGAATCAACTTCATGATGATTTACAGAACAAAGGAAGTTATAAGTTAAGACAAGTTTAATTAGGCCATTTGAGGGTACACCAAATGCAGGTGCAGCAAAATAGGGGAAGATTTCTGTAGACCCATGATGCTATCTCAGCTTTTGGTGGAAGGCAATGGTCTGCTAAGATAATAGATTCCTAGTGGTTTTTATTATTAGTCACAAAGTGTTGATTTTAACAGAAAAGTGGACAAAAAATGGTTGTTTTTAGAGATAGACCCACTCTAAAATAAGGTCACTATCCATTGGAGGTGCACCATAGGAATCCCTCCACAGTACTGACATTCTAATTACTAATGAGTCTCTGCAGACACAGATTCCTTTCAAAAACTTTCCATTCACATTTCTGTTGGCTTGCCAATCATCAGATTTTGTACATTTGCATTCAACATATTATATATTAAATATTACAAGGTCACTCACAGGTAGGAAAGCCCTTTTGTGGGATTTGATATAAATAAGATGGGAGAGTCTCAGAAAAGACAGTTGTATCATATCTAAACTATTCTGCATTATGATCTAAATCTGAATTGTTTTTCACATCCTTTGTAGCTGAGATTAACAATTACATGTAACACAGATTACTATATATAATATTAAATAATCATGAATACAGTTTGGCTTAATGTAGTGAAAGTATGTAATGAAAAAACATTTCTAAAATAATCAAAATTTAACTAATTTAAACAAGATTGATTATTTAGTTCTCCATATGTTTATAGGTACTTGCTTCATGTATACCTTATTTATATTTAAATTATTAGAAGTGAGACTTTGGAAGGAGTCACTGCAAATATTGTCTCCCCTATTTTTTAGTAAAATATACATATTTTTAAATTTAAAATTTCATCCTAGCTAATTGCATTATAGGACATTTTGGGTACTAATTAAATGAAAAAATTAGTACTTGAGATATAAATTATCATAGTTGTTTTTATTCTTAGATACGTTTTGTATAATTTGGATGATAATTAACCCAACTTATTTTGTATCTCTCTAGCTAGAGGAAATGATATTAAATTTTAATTTAAAAGCTACATTTTTGTTTTAAGCATATTATACTGAACAATGAGAATAAATATGTATATATTTATAAAGATAATGAAAAATTTAAATATTTAAAAACTTAGTTTTAAATAAGGCCAGAGTTTAACATATAGTCATAAATCAAAAGATATGACCAAATAAGAGACATATTTTCATTTGTAAATTCATTAAAACCAAGATTACTCTCTTCTTTTTATTTAGAAATATACCAGATAATACATTAGATACCCTAAACATTAAAAAAAAATAATAGCCAAAATATTTAAGACATATAAACAGAGAGAAACATTTAATTACTTTCATATTCAGTTTCCTTGGCATTGATATTATGTATCATTTAGTATTTGAAAAGTTCACATAAAACATGAATGTGATCTCAAATGATATGAGAAATTTCATCTCCTCTTTGGAGTGAATTAGACATATCTAGATACAGTCCTGTTATTTAAATCAGAATGTGGTCTTTGTTTTGATGTCCTTTTCTTCTTATAGTTGAAGAATCAATTTTTTTAACATTTTAAAAAAACTCAGTGATTAATTTTTAATTTAATTATATAACATAAAGTCTTTTACAATATTACATATAATTTGGAAAAATACTTCTATTTATTTGGTTTTAAAGAAGCAGTGGTACTTAAATATGTTCTTAAATTTTTATAAAGCATTTATATATAAACGTCAGAGAGTAATTCAGTATATCTAAAAACATAGTCATAAGCTGTACTGTTAAACTTTGGAATAAAGTGTTTAGTATCTCAAGGGTAGGCAATTACCTAATGAAAAAAATATATCTTAGAGTAGACATAATCAACTCTTAAAGTTAATTTTTACCCTCAAGCAATAGAAATCACATTGTGGAACCAGAATTGGGATAAGGATTAAGGAGATAACATTGTGATCAAAACTGTATAATTATGTATGTCTTGTTATTAAAAGCAAAATTTTAAAATTTTAATTTAAAAGACTCATATTAATTGTGCCAAACAAAGATTTAAAACCATTAGCCATTTCTATTTGTTTTACCTATGTGACCATATTGATTAAATATATAATCTTGTCTTGTATCATCATATAGTTTACTATGAGCCAAAATAAAAATGAGCCTTTAAGTTACCTTGAGTTTACATGAGTACTTCCTTATAAGCCAACTGGGCAATAAGCACATTATGTAAAA
Source organism: Phyllotis vaccarum (assembly GCA_033318265.1). Taxonomy (NCBI): domain Eukaryota; kingdom Metazoa; phylum Chordata; class Mammalia; order Rodentia; family Cricetidae; genus Phyllotis; species Phyllotis vaccarum. Next base: position 89,918,710 of record JARWLC010000013.1, on the reverse strand, counting down.
ACAAACAAACCACAACCACATATAGAAGGATAGCTTATATATGCAATCATACATAAGATATATTTTAACAAACCAACATTTTAATGTTACTGTTTGTTTCTGTTATATTTTCTATAATCCTCATTGTGCAGAGGAAGCTTAGCATAGACGTCTTAGTAAACACATGTCTATTTATATATAACCCAATCAATAAAAATAACTCACATTTAATAGTTTACATTAAAATATTTTGTAGAAAGCATATGGATTTTATACCCACAAAGTAAAAAAATTAATATATATATAATTTGTTTTGGAAGGAAATTCTTAATAAAATCTACATATTTTTATAATAAAATATTACAAAGTATTTAATATTCCCTAAGATATTTTAATAGGTTTTATTTTATAAATTTGAATATTCTAAACATCATTTTATAAATTTAAATACTTTAAACATCATTTACGTATTTAACTGCCAGGGATTACCCTGTATATTACAGATACCCTTTCTTTTTCAGGGTTTTTAGGAAGAACTTTTTCTTTGAGGAAATTAGCCACCTGTTGAACTGGATTGAACAGTATAAATCAGATTGCAAACTCAATTTTACCCTTAAATCCTACTCCATCTGTTCCTTAGGGTGTAGCTGCTGACCCATAGACACAAAAGATCCAGTTAAAACCTGTCTATAAAAAGGAAGGAGATTTTAATCTTGCTCAGAACGAGAAAATGGGTCTGAAGAACAGGAAGTACTCTTGCTCATCATGAATGGGCCATTTGAAAAAGAGTAATACTGTTGTAAAAGTAATTCCAGCAGTATGAATATCTTTGCTGTGTGAATCTCCCATCTCCTCCATTGAGCCTTGGCTGTGAAGAATGGCTATGATAACTGCTGGACCCTCTGGAGTAGCAGCTACAGTGGCATCAGGAACGGAACAGCCACTCCTCTCCACACCTTTAACACTAAGACCATAGGCCTTGCCAGCCAGGGAGGCCAGGGGCCACACCTCAGAATGGCCAGGAAGTACATGCCAGTTTTTCTGTGCAACTCAAAAGAGACTTTAAATAGAAGTTATACTGAGTCCAAATGCTTGCTTGCTCCTTCTCCTGGGTCTCCAATCCTGCTTTCTCTAACTGAGCTAGAATTGTCTTTCCATTCTTTGGACTCCTTTGCCCTGTGCCTGTGGTCTATATCTGTTTCTGCTCAATGAAGGCTTGATACTCTTTCGTTTCTACTTTTCAGTTATAAAAACAACCCAATGCCAATGTTTTTTAAGTCTCCTTATATCTAGGTTTTTATTCATTAGGATACAGTTACTTATAATCTTAAGGGGAAAAAATAGATAAGAGATTTGACCTACAAAAAGGCCAAACTCATTCTACATAAATCAATAGCAGTTATGTTGTACTTAAATTCTCCTGAACTGACACATTAGGATGCTGTGAACAGGGGAAACGTGTACCTAAGCCTGCCATCACACTAGCATGGGACCTGTATGCTAGTTTAAAAAAGAATCAGGATTGAAAGATAATCACTTGATTCTGAACGTTGTCACCAAGAAAGTTTTAGATAATATAGGACAGAGAGACTCTGCCACAGAGGTAGTCAGCACACAGGCTGAACTATGGGTACTCATTTAAACATTAAGTTGCAGGTGCCATTCTATGGATCTATCATGCTTGAGTAAAGAAAGCAAGACTGCATGAGGAGGAAGGCCTGAACTGTAAATATTCACTGAGATCACTCTGGAAGCCAGAAGCTCGAGAAATTCAATAAGGGCCGTTAGGAGGAGGTAAGGATCAAGATGCATCTTCCTGTCTATGAAGTCATGGTAATATTGGCCATGGGCTTCCTATAGGGCTAATCACACTGGTTCTAAAAGACTTGGTTCTGACACACACAAAAAATTTACTAGCTCTATTATATTTGGAAATAAAGGTTTGTAAAACAATTGCCAGATTTATTTAATAACAGTTGGCTCTTGTAGATGATATAATTATTTTCCAGAAATAAAGAGCTTAAACATAAACATACTTACTTACTGCTTAGAAAGGGACAGGGGTGCTATGTACCTATTTGAATAAAACTGCTTTTACCATACTGGGAAATCAAGAATAGTTAGCAACATGGTAAAAATGGCTATAGGAAAATATAGCCAATGTAAAGAAAATCCTGAAGTATTCTGGTATTCTTGGAGTGGCTACTGGGATTGGAAAGCCTGACTAGTAACTTAAATAGAACCCTTCTTTCTGATCTTATTAGGTCTATTATTTGGATTATGGATCCTGAACTGTTTGAGCCAGTTTATTACCTCTTGGATAGAGCCATGAAGCTACATATCATTCTGACTTCTGAGCTACTTTACCAGATAGCAAAACAATGGGATCCTCAGTATTTAATTTCTTATGACAAAATTTTTCATTGGAGCTTTATAATAGATTTTGGATAGCTGCCATAGAAGGGAAGAATGATGTAGTAGAAACTCCAAGTGATAGAATTGGGAGTATATAGGATTTATTAGTAGATTTACTTAAGAGGCCTTCCGTGGAATGTAGGGAAGGACACTGCCTCCAAAGCATCTCAAAGGTAAATAAGTAGTGTGCTAACCAGGTCCTTAGAGAAAAAGGAAATTTAGGACGTTGGGATGTAAATGTTTACTCACCCGATTGACCAACCATTTGTCTCTGATTGCCATGACAAAGGAGAACCACAGACTTAAGGGCATTCATAGGCCCTGATTTCCATGTCAAAGACATATGTCTCACAGGCAGCTTGGGAGTAAGGAAAGCCCAATAGAGTCACAACTATCCAGGTCTGCCATTAAATCTCCTGAGCTAAAGAAAAGTTTAATTCTGCTAGGTGTGTATGATAACTCTGGGTTTTCAACTCTTTGAAAAAGAACACCACAACAACACTGGCATACATCACATAATTCTGGCAATATGTAATACTTTGCTGTGTAAATTTCCTATCTGTCTAAGTGGTCAGACTTGAAGTCTCCTCTCTGGTTAAATTGGTCAAAGTATAATCTGGAGCTTGTACCCAAAAGAGATTTAGGGATGACAACATATGTAAAATTCATGAGACTGAGTTGTATACAAGCTAATGAATTATTCTGTTTGGAATCTACTTTTATTTGACCATTAGCCCCAGTAGGTCAGATGTTTAAGGAAAGAGCTTTATTTCATCTCTAAGTATGTGGACTGATTTCTTACTGAGAAGGCATGTTATTTCTATAGTCACACCTTACACCAAAATACTTTGCAAGCAGATCAAAAAGATGTCCATGAAAGTAGCATCCCTGCTAACCAGCTCAGGATAAACTAAATGGGCCATTAACCAAACCAAGGGAGGTTCAAAGTCCCTGAAAGGGCTCACTAACAATCCATCTGAGGAAATAACACTACATGGTCTGGACTCGGTACATGCAGGTACCTGCATTCCATTCAGTTGATTCCTTCGGTGAAAAGTGGATCATTCTTGGAATCCCATACGGTGGCCCTATAATTGTCAGTGCAAAATCATAGCTTTAATCTTAAAAGACTATAAGAGATAGCTTGTTCTGGAGCTGTTTTTGAGTGATCATGCCCTGTGAAAACATCTTTAGATTACTGCAAATTCCATTTTCTAATATGGAAACAGTTTTATGAAGTTTTCTTTACAGAACAAAAACAGTCATAAGTCAAGTCAAAATTAAAATACAGATATGGCAAGATAGGGGAAGCTTTTGTATAGGCTCAACATACTGTTTGAGGTTTTGAGATCATTGATTCCAAAAGGTTTTATTATTAGTGACAGGATGTTAGTTCTAACACAGAGATGGGCAAGGAGTGTTATCAAGGACTAGAACCAGTCCAGGAAAAAAAGGTCACTAGCCTCTTGACTTGCAACATTCAATCTCTCCACAGTACTGATTCTAATTAGCCAGTCTCTGAGACACAGCTACTTTTCATGAGTTTTTGTTCACAAGACCTGTAGCTCAGGTTTTAATTGGACCATTTGTTTTCTTTTGGAGGGAATTGTTGTTTTCTTTGTATATTCTGGATATTAATCTTCTATTGCATATATAACTGGCAAAGATACTCTTTTTTCCATGTGGACTTCCTCTTAATTCCCAAAGGAATAAATCTCTTACTTCAGAGATACTTTTTCAGATACATTGTCCTCTTTATTCATAATACTTAGTAAGTGGAAACAACCTAAACATCCTTCAGCTGGCAAATGGATAACGGAAATGCAGTACATTTGTGAGAAAAATAATTTTACAATAGAATATATTTATTGCAGATATTATAGATGAATACCTTCTTTTTAAAATTAAAACATATTTATTTTGTATGTATGGGTGTTTTATCTGTGCATATATCTGGTACCTACACCGACTAGAAGAGGTTGTCACATCCCCTTAAACTGGAAATACAGTAGATGGTGGGAAATTGAACCTGGCTCTTCTAGAAGAACAGCCTGGGCTTTTAAGCTTTTAACTGCTAATCAGACATCTCTTCAGCCCTGAAAACCTTTTTTTTTTTTTTTTTAAATTACTAATTTTTTTCATGCAATATATTTTGATCATATTCTTTCCCCCCTCCCAACTCCTTTCAGTTCCTCCCTACCCACTCATCTTTGTATTGTTTCTCCTCTTCCATCCTCTCTCAAAAGCCAAAGAATGAAAATTGAAACAAACTTTGTAACAGCCTCATTTAAGGGTTGCTTCTCTTTTTTTTCCTGGCATTTGCAGCTACAACACTTAAATAAATTATACAATGGTAGGAAACATCAATTTCTTTTGCTTAGTTGGATGGCTGAAGTTCTTTGCTTCTCTTCAGTTCCCTTTCTCTGCTGTGTACCTTTGTCTTTATGACCTGACATTTAGACCTGTCATTTGTCATTATTTGTAGCCAATTTACATATCAATTTTGTTCAGTTTAACTCAACAAAATCACTTAGCATTCTGGCCAACACATATTCTTTGTTGTCCTTCAAGAGTACTGCTTTTTTTTCATAATATTCTATTTCTCTAAATTGTCTTATATCTATTAACCTTTACTTATTATTTTCTGTATTTATTTGCTTATTTAAGAGTTTTGAGAATTTTACAGCATTTCTACTCTCAGCTCTACCTTCTAACTCTTCCTGTTTTTTCCTCAAATTCCTAACATCTTTATTTTTGCTACATAAATGCAACATGCTGAATCCATTTAATCTTTCTCGTATGTGTATGTATGCAAAACTGGCCACATGGAATTGAATAATCTATAAAGAATAGCTTGTTCTTGTTAAAAATCTGATTCTCTCATCAGCTGCTGTTGGTAGCTCTTCATCTTGGGGTGGAATTTCTCCACCCATGCAGGCATGTCATCAGCTGGTGCTGTCATCATCTAAAGTCTTTTTCAGGTCACTGTATTTTTGAGATTTTATGGTACCTTCTCCATGTCTTATATAACAGACACTATTTTGGATTATAATGGAAAAGCAGAAATGGCTATATATATATATGTGGAGAGAGTGAGAGAGAGAGAGGGAGAAAGAGAGAGAGAGAGAGACAGTAGCAATAAAATCTGAGATGCATGACAGAGGTAAGGGACACTTATTTTATAAGACTATGATAGTTTTGTCAACTTGAATTCATGTATGATACCTAGGAAAAGCCCACTGAAATTATTTGTGCAGAGTTATCCTTAGGTTAACTAATATGGAAGCGTTACCAACTCTGAGCAGTAGCATTGTCTGGGCTTGTGGTATTGAACTAGATAAGAAGAACTTCTGAGCACTAGCATTGGTCTTTTCTGAGTGTGAATGTTGTGTAATAAACCTCTTCAACCTCCTGTTGCCATGACTTCCTTCCTGTGATGCATTATACCATAAACTGTGAGCCAGAATGAATTTCCTTAATTTTCTCTGTGTCAGGGTATCTTATTAAAACAGGTAGAGAAACCAAGACAACAACCTTATACCTTTCCACATAATCTCCCATTTGCACATGTTGATTTCTTCTACTACTCTATTACAAGAAAAGACTAACATCACATTTTAAATTGCACATCTAAAGGTCCTGGTAGAGTAAATTGTAAGTAGTCAGTGCTGAAAAGAACCATTTTGTTGATGAATAAAAACACCTAAGCACTTTACGCTGGCCAAAGTTTTTTGAAACCATGACTTTGAATATTTTAGATTTAATAAAGTACTTTGATGCTATAATTATGATTATAGAACAAAAAATTAAGAAGTGCCACATACACACATTACCACCTCCAAAGGAACAATTTTATCTAAACTATAATTGGTGTACTATCTCTGCCTGTCTGTCTGTCTGTCTATCTATCTATCTATCTATCTATCTATCTATCTATCTATCTATCTATCTATCTTAATTTTATGTAAACATAAAACATTTCCCCATGTTTTCTTCAAATATCCTTAGCATTACTTTCCCCTTCTCCCTTCCTATATATTCCCCCCATTATCTCCTTCTCTGCTCAAGTACCCTACATTTTTCTATTTCCCGCTTCATACCACTTGTACACTACTATTTTTTTCTCTAGAGCTCTTTCTAATTCTCTTCCTCATTAAGGTTTTTATATTTTCCTGGCTTCTCTGCTTACTATTAGTTATAAAAATGCATATAAAAATTTTAAGGTAGACTCCCAGAATAACAGAATACATGTGGCATTTATTTCTGAATTTGGGTCATCTCAGCTGTAAAATCTATGAACTATACAATGAGCAACATAGAATGATATCAGCAAGTATGGGGTAATGATGTTTATATCTTGGGGATGACTAAAAGCTATGGAGTTGAACTTAAGACATGTTCAACAGGAGGCAGTTCATACCTGATACTACTAAATTAGTCAACTACCAGTAGCTGTTGAGGTCTTGGACCCTAGAGTAGAACCTACTGTTGCGATTTTTCTAAAGTAATAAAGGTTTTAACTGAAATCTAAAAAAAATTATTATACCCACAGATAAGTATATCTTTTGGTCCTTCTCAAAATGTCTATTTTTACATATATGGAGATGATTATAGAAATACATAACTGCTTAAAATTCAGATTAAAATACATATGGGATATCTGACTCCAGTTGATATATCTTAAATTCAACCTCTATGTCTAAGGCTCAGGGAAATTCATAGATGAGAGACCAGAAAGATTGTAAGAGCTAGAGAACCAGGAAGTCTTCTAAGAGATAGTGTCTTTAGAATGACAGGGAGGCTGCATTCATAGAATCACTAATATATGGTCACCTAAACTTGACCTGCATTATGAGAACACAGTAGCCATGCCAACAGAGATGGGGAAAGTCTCAGAAGGCCCATCCTTTAGATGAAGAGCTATGGATAATTATTGACTACCGAGAGAAGAAGAATGGGTCTATTCCAGGAATGAGTCAATTGATAGATGATCCAATCCTGAGTGGTAAGCCTTAAGCACATAAACATATGAGCAACAAAAAATGAATTTATCAGGGTGTCTGTGCATGTCTGTGTTCATGATAAATAAAAGTTTATGAATTTTAGAGGGAGTTGGGGAACATAGGAGGAGCAAGAGAAAATAGGTGGAAATATTGTAAATGCCATATTTATGCAGAAAATTCTTAGCCCCTGAAATAATAGATGAAGTAAAACTAAATAATTCTTGAGAAAATAAAATCTCATTTTAAATTCTAGTTGATTCTTTTCTCCGTGGAAGTACAAGTGGTTGATCATTTTCTGGTGGATGACTTCATGCCCATGTGCATTAGAGTAGCACTAATTTGGAGTTGGTTGGTTATTGACATTGGCAGAGGGCAGGGGAAAGCAATAGTGAGTAAGTTAGCAAAGGATGCAAAAAAACATCTATGAAAATTTACTACTTAGTCAGATAATCTAAAAATTTAACGTTAGCAGTAACAAAAGGGTTCATATCGAGGTACCTTATATGGATGGATAATACTACTGTTCACAAGAAGAAATGAATTATTAAACAAAAATTTCAGAACAAGACATGTACTATCTTAATATGAATTATTGCTCAAGAATGCCCAAGAGATCTCAAAAAAAACATAAGCTTTTGCCATTGTCCTTGCTTGCCTCCCCTCCACCGAAACTATATGGTAGCACAACTTTGGCTTCAGGATAGGAAAAAACCAAATATTCAAACTGACCAGGAAACTTTCTTTGTGATGGCTAGCTTTCATAGGGTAGTCTTTAGGGTGCTAATGGACAACAGTGATCTTACCCAGTGCTAGACCCTGCATGCTACAATGCCAACTTGTCAGGCAAGACATGTCAACTGGTGAAATAATAACGCAACTGCCATGTAGTAACTATTTTTTAGAAAATAAATCTGAGGATTAATTAAAAATTTAAATCCATGGTGGTTTGAATAGGAATGCCCCCCACATGCATGTGTTTAAATGATTGGCCCATAGAGAGTAGAACTATTAGGGAATGTGGCCTTTCTGGAGTAGATATGACATTGTTGGAGGAAGTGTGTCACTGTGGAGGCAGGTTTTTATGTCTCATATATGTTCACTCCACACCTGGTGTGACAATTCACTTCCTGTTGCCAGAAGATCAAGATGTATAACTTGCAGCATCTCTAGCACCATGTCTACCTGCATGCCACATTGTTTCCTGCCATGATGATGATGGACTGAACCTCTGAAACTGTAAACTGTCAGCTCAATTAAATGTTTCCTTTATAATAGTTGCTGTGATTATATTATCTCTTCACAGCAATAAAACCCCAAGAAAGACACTTCACAAAATGGAATTTGTCTCATTTTATACTTCTAGTTAAAAGCTTGTGGCTGGGGAAAGTCATACAGGACCTATGATAGAATGTGGTGTTGTTGTTTTATTAATGACTCATGTTGTCAAATTGGCCTTCTAGATATTTCTGATTATACCCATAGATCAAGAATGCTCTCAACCTTAGTCATAGAAACTTGCTTTTTCAGTGAGCAGCAGTTAGTGCAGCAGTGTATAGTTAGTCAAAGTGTTTAGACCCATATTTGATCATCTTTATTCCCTCCAACTACTCCCTACCAAAGCTTAGGGAACATCCTTGGAAAGGATACAGAAATCATGTAAGCTAGAAGCCAAAGAGTGCTATGTTGTGAAATGCTGTCATCTGGACATGGTATGGCTATGACACTCATAAAGTCCCTCCAGTTGTGATTATATATAGAAAATCTACACTTTATCAATATAGTAACAATTCCAACACAGATAAAGGAGATAGCCTGTACTACGCCAGTACAGTGATAAAAAATTCCAACATAGATAGAGGAGATGGTTTTAAGGTCCCATCTCTTACTTTGGAGGTATTGGCAGCTGATAACTGATTTGAAAGGTAATGTCATTATTTTTTGTTTGAAGACGTACTTACATATTTCTCATGCCATTCTAAAAATCTCATCCAATGTATATATATGTTGTAAGATTCAGGTGTCAGCTGATAAGATTCAAGGATGCTTATCCAGGGTCCCGGGCCCTGAGGGGCGTGGCCAACTCCATTGACAAGGGGCTGCTGGGACCCTGGGAGGCCTGTTTGCCTGGTTCTTGGCTGTTGGAGAGACCGGTTTGGAATCCATCATCCATTGCTCAGATACTCCAGTCCCTGTTCAGGCACCACTACAAGCTGTTACCTGTATCATGACTGTTGAATTATATTTAAATCAATAGTAATCTTATACTGGTACCTTGTAAGTACAACTCCGCCTACATATATATATGGGAAACACTGACTGGAATATGTTGCAATGGGGTTGCTTGGTCCCGGGCGGCCAGAGGCCCAGACCCTGCTGCACCAGACCCCTTAGCCACTTGCTGCTGCTGCTCAGGCCCTTAGAAATGACTCAGACGCTTATATTAACTTTATGCTGTTTGGTCTATGGCTCAGGCACATTGCTAGCTTGCTCTTACATCTTAAATCAACCCATTTATATTAATCTGTCTGCCATGTGGCCTGTGGCTCACCTGTGTTCCTTACATGTTGCTCCTTTGGGCTTCAGCTCGGTCTGCCTGACTCCACCCTGCTTCTCCTACCTATGCTCTGATTTCTCCTACTACTTTTTCTATGGTGCCTCCTACTTCTTCTATGGTGCCTGTCATGGCTCCAAACAGCTTCTTTATTTAAAGATTGATATTCACAGCATACAGAAGGACATTCCCACATCACCTCCCCTTTCCTGTCTAATCAAAAAGGAAAGTTTTAATATTAACAAAGCAAAATTACATATAACAAAATAGCTATCAAGCAAGAATTACAGTTATAACATATAGTCTATTTGTGTTTAGCAAACTTAAAGAAAATACTCTTATCATCTACCTTATCCTTATGAATCTAAAGTTTCATATCTAATATACCTTACAAATGACTAAGAAAAACTGTACCTATAACTATCTAATCTGCAACTACATCAAAGACCCCAGAAGGAAATATTTACCCAAGTAAGCCAGAATTTCAAGCGACTTCTAAAATCTAGAAAGGACAGAGATGACACCTATCTGCTGGGATAGTTACCCAAAATTCCTTTATAAAGTTGGGGCATCCATCTTCAGCCTACGGGCCCAGAGTCTCTTTTCATTTTAGTGAAGCAGAAAATCTGCTCTGTCCATTCTGCTACAGTTCATCAGTTGCTTCTCCTCGAGTCCTGAAGAATGTCTGACAGTTTTCTCTGCAAAAGGAACCTGAATGACCATCTTGGCTTGTTCTGCCAAAGTTCAGAGGTCATCTTCCTATGGAACCTGCATGTCCAGTTTAAACAGCATACTGTCAAGCAGTCAATATAAGAACAGATTCTTGTCCAGTGGCTAACCATTTCCACAAGGAAAGTAGACTCCATATGGAGTTTCTTCGATGTCCACTTTTTTCTTGAAGAAGATTGGTGCTGCCAGGAGCAAATCTGTCTCACTGTCTGGAAAAGTCTAAGTTCTTAAAACATTTTAAATGCCATATTCTGTAGGTCTTAGAAGTGTTTGATGATTACCTATCTAATTGAATTATATCTTTGTATACCTAAAAATCTAAATAACATGCATTTCTTAATTATACATTACAATTTTAAGTCAGTTACATAAACATCATATCTTAAACAAGAGTAGAAAAATACATATAGCATAAGAGAATTGACCTTAAGTTTGTATCAATAAACCAAAATCAATACCAATGTAAAACATTTCAAGATTAACAGCTGATTTCCTGATCTAAGTAAATTCAATAATCTAACTTTTTAAAAAAATCATTGATGTACCATATCCCCTTTTTGTTCTTAGAAAGAAATTAACTATGACCAATAACCAGTTATAATTTAAAAACATTTATAAACAATATTTTGGGAATTTGGGCATAGTTTTCCATTACTACTTCCTGCTGAGTATGGGGCGTTGAAAATCTCATGGGTTCTTGAGACTAGATCATCATTTGCATCTCTGAAGATGATACAGCCATCTCTTCCCATCAGAGGTTTTTTGGGGGTCTTGGTTGATGAAACCATATTTACCTGGAAGCAATCCACTGGTTCTCATCTTCTGTGGAAACAAAAGCAGAACTCTTCCAAAGCAATAAATCCTTAGACACAAATTTCAAAATCAAAATACCTTTAAAATATATATTCTTGTTTAACTTAGTAGCCTTTACATTTGCAATCCATTGTCTTTCTGCAGATAGCTTATTAACAGTCAAAAAATTAAAAGAAAACACAATAACAACCAAAATCCAGATTTTGTGTCTATTTTCCATCTTTATGTGGCTTATTATATTTTTATTACTGTTTCTCTTTGTAAAGACTTTCTCTATCCTCTTTCTTTTCTCTCTGAAACCTATGTACCTTTTACACCCATTGTAACCTGTTTACAGGTTTTTTTTTTAATCTGAATCTGTTTTATTGTGAATCCTTAATCATCTTTCAACCAGAAGAGCTTTTAAAATACACTCTCTTAAAGAGTTGCATAGGTTTTGCAGATAAAGCTGAATCAGCAAGTTTTCTTAAAGGGACCACGTCTGTGTTCAGGGGCCAGCAAACAGAGCAGACCCAAGAAAATGCTGCTACTAAGAAACTGCCTTTGTTTTCTTTTTGTTCAAAATAAACAGAAATCAAAAATCAATCACATGCTACTGAGTCTTCTGTGAGATTTCAGGAACGGGCCTGATTGCAGCTTACACTGCCTGTCACCAGTCCACTGGCGCCATTTTGAATGTGACCTGGACGCCACACTTTCTTTGTACAATGACCTGCTTTGTATACACAATTTGGAAGCTGCCAATTTCTGTGATCTAGAACCCTTTCTAGTCTTTCTCAGGCTTTAAGTAGATAGTTGACCCACATTGTTACAATGGTGTTTCTTAGTCCTGGGCGGCCAGAGGCCCAGACCCACAGACCTGCAGGACAGCTGCCCACTGCTGCTGCTCAGGCCCCCAGAAATGACTCAGATGCTTATATTAACTTTATGCTGTTTGGTCTATGGCTCAGGCACATTGCTAGCTTGCTCTTACATCTTAAATCAAACCACTTCTATTAACCTGTCTGCCACATGGCCCGTGGCTCACCTGTGTTCTTTACATGTTGTTTTTTGGGTTGCTTGCTTGATCTGTCCTGACTCCACCCTGCTTCTCCTACCTATGCTCTGATTTCTCCTCCTACTTTTTCTATGGTGCCTGTCATGGCCCAAAACAGCTCCTTTATTTAAAGATTGATATTCACAGCATACAGAAAGACATTCCCACATCAGGAATTACTAGCCTATTTAAAAAACACCCCACAAAGTCAGGTAGGGGAAGTTTTACAGACACATGAAGGAAATTAGAGAGAATGAGGAAAATGTGTAGGATTATATATTATTATATCCATCCATTGGAATGTGGACTTAGGAGGCTTAGTATATACAATTCAGAAATTCTCAAAATATAAAAAAGGAAAACTTATAACAATAAGAAGTAATGCACCCTTCTGAGTATACTATTCAGAATGATGTAAACAACTAATACCCTATCATACACAAATAAGAAGACATGAAGGTAGGTGGTTCTCTTGTTTGTTTTCTATTGTGATAAAGCAGTGATGAAAATTTTTTTAGAGAAGATTGTTTATTTTGCTGGTCCCTCATGAAGGAAAGCCATGGCAGGAACCTGAAGGCAAAAACTGATACAGAGATCAAGGCAGAATGATGCTTACTAATTTGTTCTATCTAGCTGTTTACACTCACCACCTTTTTTTTGCAGCCCAATACCACCTTTACAGGGCTGGCAAATTCTGCAATGGATTGATTCCCCTCACATTATTCATCAATAAAGACAATGACCCACAGACCCGTCCACATGACATTGGATGGAAATCATTCCTTAAGTGACTCTAGATTTTGTCAAAATGATAAATAACTAGCCAGCAAGGAGTAGCATGAGAGGATCTGGAAAAAGTTTTTCTGGTATTGTATAGGATAGATATGACCAAAATATATTGTATACATGTATGAAATTTTCAAAGAATTAGTAAAAACAAATTCCATTTACTGTTCATGTACAATGAATTAAAAAATCAAATAGACAACCTGTATAGGGAACAGTTTTCAAATTTTTGAGTAGGAGTTTTCAGGTAGGTAGAGGAGAAATGGGTGGCTAGATGATTTTACTATCACTAGATTAAAGAAGGCCAACATAATTATGAACTCATGTTCAAGCTCATGCAGATTGATACAGTTTCATATGAAGAAGTTACACCCTCATATGTATATCCACATTTATCTGCACACATACCTTTCTTTTTACTGTGTCTGAGAGAAAAAAGAAACAATGCCACATCAGTAGTAGTAAGCACATTTGATATTTAGAACTCCTCAGAGATAATGGCTGCATCTAGGACTTGCCTAGGAAAAGAAGCAATAAGGCCAGATTACTGTGTAATGTTAGATGGAAGACAAGTAATAAAAAAATTAGGTGTTGATAGTTGGGTGTATCTGAAGAACATAGGGGCCAAGAGAAAGAATTTCAAATGACCAAAAATAGAATAATTAGAACAAATAAATAGTAAGTTGACATTACATTATAAATCTAAATTCAATTTATTACTAAGTCCATTATGGTAGGTGAAAAAATAACTAAAATTATAAAAGAGAAATTAGCCAAGTAATATAATTCCTACACACACACACACACACACACACACACACACACACACACACACACACACACACACACACAATTTATCATTCTTTACATGATTTGCCTGAAAGATAACAGTACAATAAGTGAAAGAAGTATGATAGGATAAACCAACTACCTTTTTATTAGATATAGGTCCAACTCCATATTATGGAACCCATACATAATATTGCTATAATTTCCAAAACCCTGACATTATTCAGGTCATGGGCTATAGGGGGAAAGCTACTTGTATTGTTCTGCTAATGAAACCCATGAATAAAGATGATTCCTAATGACATACCTCTATACCCATAGATCAGTTCATTGCTCAGTCACCTCAGAGAAGCCTCATCTTGCAGTAGATAGTAATTATTATAGATAATCACATTAATTTTAAAGTAAAGGATAACCATGCTATAATTCACAGGCCCAGAGAAGCTAGGAAACAAGGAAAGCCCAAAGAAGGACACATGAATTTCCCTGGGAAGGGTAAATAGATCTCTTAAGCAAACTAGGGGCAGGTTGGGATGGGGACATGAGGGTTCAGGTTAAGGGTAGGATTACTATAAGAGATCATTGGAAAGAGAGCATTTTGTGGTCAGGTAGAAACCTTGTGCAAAGGGAAATACCACAAAAGTACAAGGATGTCTCAAGCCTAGACTCTTATAAATAGTGGCTAGGTAGCTGGAACTGGCAATCTCCTGTAATCAGATCTGTGAATACACTAATTGCCATTTATACAGTGGAAACAAATACAGAGATTCATAGCCACGCACTGGACCAAGCTCTGGGAATCCTGTTCAAAAGAGGAAGGCAAGATTGTATGAGCCAGGGGGAGAAGATCATCATGAAGAAACCTACAGAGACAACTAACCTGCACTCATAGTAGCTCACAGACACTGAGAGGTAAGGAGCCCACATGGGACCAACCTAGGTCACTGCATATGTGAGACAGTTGTATACCTTGTTCTACTTGTAGGACTCATAGCTGTGGGAGCCAGACCTTTCCATGACACTTCGGAAGGCTTTCTAGGACCTATTCTTCATACTGGGTTGCCTTGCCAAGCCTTCATACAAGGGGAGGAGGTTAGTCGTACCTCAACTTTAGATACTATGCTTTATTGACACCCATGGGAGGCCTATCACTTTCTTAACAGAAATAAAGGAGAAATGGATGAGGGGAAGAGGAAAGGATGGGGATGAATTGGAAGGAGAGGAGGGAGAGAATGTAAAATAAATAAATATATCTAATGAAAAAATAACAAAAAGAAAAAATTGCATAACCGCCCCCTCCCCAATAAAAACAGATAACCAGACCATAACTTCATAATGAACAGGCAGACAGGTACTTTGGAATATTCAGTCCTAAATGAGATTATTTTCATTAAACTCTTCCACTCAAGGATCAGAGATATAGATCTCTGAGATCAGAACAGGAGACAGAATGATTGTAATAGATAAAGGTTGTGGATGTCTCCAATGAAACAGCATCTTTCAGGAATAACACATATGGACTCAAGGAGACTGCAATAGCCTGCAAAAGTTTGTACCTAAATTCCCAATGTGGAGAAGTTAAAGTTAACACCATATCTCACCTTCTTGGAAAATAAAAATATATTTCCACTGTAGAATATAGTTGGGTATATGAACCAGACTCCAGAGCAGGTTCCATGCTCAGGAGTAGTTGGCTAACACAAAATAGACTCCATGTTTTGTTTTGTCTGCCTATGTGTTCATGATGTATTTTGTTTTGCTTTGTTCTGTTCGGTATTTTTTTGACCTGTTGAGATTTTTTGTTGTTTACAATTTTCCTTTTGTTTCTTGGGGGATATTTTTAACAGAGTAGGTGAAGTTGGGTGTGTATATAGATATAGAAGATCTGAGAGGAGTTGGAGAAGATAAAGAATATGACTAAAATGTATTATATAAAAATATAATTTAAGTGAAGGTAGAAAATATTGATTTCCTCCCACTAATAACATAAAATAGAAAGAAAAATTTCCCAAACTTAGAGAGGGGGAAATCTTAAGAAACACTAGTCTAGTGTAGTGAACAAAAATCAGCATCAAACAAAAGTCATGTTGACAATGTATCTCCATGGCATATGATAAAAATACTACATGTTCTCAAATCTAAATCAGAAATCCAAAGTGAGGGGGCCTATAACTTGTCTTTGATTTTTGCTTCTGAAAAGTTTTCAAACTGGTCAAAAGCAAGGGAATCTAAATACTGGCTACAAAGTAGATTTGAAGAAAACATGACTGTGACATTGAATGTTCTATCACTGAAGAATTCTGGAACTTAGAGAGGGCACTGGGTAGAGACGAGTAGCACAGACACTAAGAACAACAATCAATAAGTGGGACCTCCTGAAAATGAGAAGCTTCTGTAAGGTAAAGGACACAGTCAATAAGACAAAATGACAGCCTATATAATGGGATAAGATCTTCACCAACCCTACATCTGACAGAGGACTGATCTCTAAAATATATAAAGAACTCAAGAAACTAGAGCCTCCAAACCTAAATAACTCAATTAAAAAATGAGATTAGATCTAAAAGGGGAATTCTCAACAGAATTACAAATGGCTGAAAGGCACTCAAAAATTATTTAACATCTTTAGCCATCAGAAAAATGTAAATCAAAACAACTTTGAGATATCACCTTACACCTGTCAGAATGGCTAAGATCAAAACACAGATGACAGCCTATGCTGGAGAGACTGTGAAGCAAGAATCCCAGCAGTATCACTTTTGGGCATATACCCAAAGGATGCACATTTGTACCCCAAAGGCATTAGCTCAAGTAAGTCCATAGCAGCATTATTCATAATAGCAAGAACCTGGAAACATCCTAGATGCCTCCCAACTGAAGAAAGGATTAACAAACTGTGGTACATCTACACAATGGAGTACTACTCAGCAGTAAACAAAAAATAATATCCTAAAATTTTCAGGCAAATGGATGGACTTAGAGAATATCTTCCTGAGTGAGGTATTACAAGCTCAGAAAGATAGACATGGGATGTATTCACTCATAAGTGGATTTTAGACAAAAAGCAAACAATACCCAAGCTGCAAACCACAACCCCTGAACAGCTCTGGATTAGAAAGAACTTAAGAGAGTTGTCCAGAGAATCCCTTAAAAAGAGAAAATAGAGAAGATCACCTAAGCAAATTGTGGTCATAATGGGCTGCAAATGAGAAGAGCTGCTAACAAATCATGAAAGAAAGAGATGACGTGGTGAGAGGAGCAACAAAGAGGGAGAAAAAAAGAGATGGATATCTCAATAAAGGAAGCCAATGTGGGGTTGGAATGAGACAGGTACTAGGGAAACCTCCAAGAACTCACAGGATGTTACTGACTACGTCTCCAACCAATAGTGGAGGGGGTGCCTAAGCAGGACTTCCCCTAGAATCAAATGAATAACCACTGTAAATATCATCACAGAACCTACATCCAACAATGAATAGGGGTGGAGGCAGAAATCCATGTCTGAGCACTGGGCCCAGCTCCTGGTCCAGCTGAGAGCAGGGGAGGAGAGTCTGTATGAGCAAGGGGATAGGAATTATGAGGAAAATGCCCACAGTGATGGCTGGCTGGAACTCTCGGGAGCTCACTGAATCAAGAATAGTCACCGAAGATCCATCGGGAAAAGGAGCTAGGCACTGCAAAGGTAGGCAACTGTAGATTGGCATGGGCATTATGTGGAGTCTCGAGGGGTGGGATCAGACTGTGTTCCTTTCTGTAGGCTGGCACCTTGGAATCCATCTCCTGCAGAGGAACACCTAACGTAGTCTTGACTTTTGTATGAGGAAATTGTACTTGCCTGGAGTGGATGTACCATGTTGAGCTCACCCACCTTGGGAGTTATCACCCTTTTGGGGAAAGAGATGGGGAAAAGAGGGATGGGGGAGGCTGAAGGCTGACTGGGAGAGATTGGGAGGAGGGAAGGGAGGGGGAATCAGCGGGATACATGGATAAAAAAAGACATTTTAAAAATAAAAACATAATAAAATTAAGAAAAAAAGAAGTTATAGATGAAGTACATTTTTAGTTAATAAAGTATCAATATGGGTTTATAAACTGTAATAGATGTGCCACACTAATAATATTTATGAAGCAACTTCTGTACCCTTTTCACGCTTTCTCTGTAAAACTATTGTAAATTAATGTTTTAAACATGTTTAAAAATACTCTCTCGTCCAGCCGAGCAAGATGCCCAAGGGAAAGAATGCCAAGGGGAAGAAGTTGGTCCTGGCCCCCCTCTTCGTGAAGAAACAAGAGGTCAAAAAGGAGAACAAAAAATCCATTGTTTGAGAAAAGACCTAAGAACTTCGGCATTGGGCAGCACATCCAGCCCCAAAGAGATCTTGCTTTCTTTGTCAAATTGTCCTGCTACATTAGACTGCAGCAGCAAAGAGCCATCCTCTATAAGCAGCTCCAAGTCCCTCCTGCTATTAACCAGTTTATGCAGGCTGGACCAGCAAACAGCTGCCCAGCTGCTTAAGCTTGTCCACAAATACAGACCAGAGACAAAGCAGGAGAAAGAGCAAAGGCTGCTGTCTGTGCTGAGAAGAGAGCTACAGGCAAGGGGGACATGCCAACTAAAAACCCACCTGTCCTTCCAATAGGGGTCAATACAATCACAAACTTGGTGGAGAACAAGAAGGCTCAGCTGGTGGTGATGCCCATGATGTAGACTCCATTGAGCCGGTTGGTAGTTTTCCTGCCTGCCCTTTGCCGAAAGATGGGGGTCCCCTACTGCATCATCAAGAGAAAGACCGGGCTGGGGCAGGTGGTCGACAGGAAGACATGCAACACTGTTGTCTTCATACAGATTAACTAAGAAGACAAGGTTGCTCTAGCTGAGCTGGTCGAAGCTATTAGGACCAACTATAATGACAGATATGATGAGATCAGAAGCTGCTGGGGGAGGCAATGTCCTGGGTCCTAAATCTGTGGCTAGTATTGCCAAGTTGGAAAAAGCAAAGGGCAAATAACTTGCCACTAAACTGGGTAGAATGTACATTGCTAAGTTTTATGTACATATATATAATTAGAAACAATTTTTTTTTAAAATAATACTTCCAGTGAAAGAAAAATATTAGTTCTTCACACTAGCGTTGGGTGGGAAGTTTTTTTAATTGTGAATTTTCTGAAGAAAAATGGTTTCTGATTACCCTCAACAACTGAACAGTCTTCTTAAATCTTGCTTTCTATCCATGGGAAGATAGCTCCTTTTCTTTAGATATGGGAAGACAGCATAGGTAATTGAAATGAAATATAAAATATATTTAACTTCAAAGAGTTTGAATTTGGTTCAATACTGACTTTCAAAACTACAACTTAAATTGCATCATATTACAATTAAAAGCAAGAGTTTGCCCATAGAAATAAATTTGATCAAGAAATTGAATTAAATACTACAAAAGATCCTTCTGATAAAAGACAAACATTGGGAAAAAATTTCATGATGTAAAAAGCAATGGAAAATCCATTGCTGTTTTTCAAGCAACCCTGCAGGGTTCATTTCTTCATGGTCGTGAAGACTTCTGCTTTGAAATTCATTTTATTGACCTAAAGCTTAAACTACAGGGTGACTCAAGGATAATTGACAGGAAGGAAAAAACATCATTCTTGCATTGTCACATATGCCGTCACTCAGTTCCTTGTTAAAATATGCATTATGCAAATTTATACTCCACTGAATTTTGCTAGCATGTTTTTTGTCCCTGGTGAAGTGTTACTTCTGTTTGTCAGTGATGAGGAGAGAACCTACACTTTCAAATGGCATAGTGATTATGTCCCCAGACTTTAATTTCTACCTGAAATTCAAACCTATATAAAATAAAGTGTTTGAAAGCCAAAAGGTAGCTTTATTTTGTACCTGGGTTGTGTGTATAATTTGAGTTTAGGAAAAATAAAGTATACCTAGAAGAGGAAGCAGACAGATGCAGTTAAACTTTGAAAACATTCTTTGGAGAAATTTATTTCCACAGTTATATTGTAATGCACCTGCAAAAATCAGTCTTTATCACATGAAATGACTGATAGTCCATTTAGTAAAGTTCATGCTAATATACAACATACAAATGATTGCTATAGATTAAGGAAAATCTGAACAGAGTAAAAACATGTGAGAATAGCCAGTAATTAAGAGTCTGGTCATATTTCAATTAAACATAGAATTATAAAGAAATGTAATGGTCTTGTATATTTGATAGAGTTGTTGAAATATTTTTCATAAAATCTTTTCTTGTGGAGAGTCCTTATAAAGCATGCATGAAACTATCATTGCTGGAAGAAAACAGAATGAGTAGAGCACTTTTTTTTTAAGAAACAGACACAATATGAATAAATGATAAATGTCTGTGGTTCACCTTGAGCTGATGGTTATCCATGCTTTAATATCATCCAGCCATTACTAATGGGAACCCTTGAGAATTTGGTGGCTTATATCCGTAGAGAAAACATAATTAATAAATACCAAAGCAAGGACACTGGTTAGAAAAAAAAATACATTTCATCCTTGACTTTTAGAGAGGAAAAAAATTGTCTCTTGACATTCTATTCAAAGTGAATTTTCTTATCACTTACAAAAAAATTGTCATTTTCTAGTCTTAAAATACTTCACATATGTATTACTATCAACCTGTTTTTAGAAAAATTATCTTGAGTAAAATCAAGTTGATAGCCTTTGATCTCAATGTGACTTTCAACCAGTATTCTCCAAAACCCTGATTTATTCTGTCCAAATCTGTTTCTTTTAAACCTGAGCATACTCTAGTGCAATACAGGTAGCTACACATGAATTCAAAATCTGTGATTCTCAGACATATATGCTTTGAAGAGAGGTGAAAATTAAAATACCGAACAAAGCTTCTTTCACTTTGGTTTTTGAGCATTAATCTGAAGTGCCTTTTTTTTTATAGCAAAGGTGTGATTTAACTTTGCATCTCTTTGTTTTTAAGAGGGAGAGAATTGACTAAATGCAGGTATATGTATAGTATCAAAACTTAGTCATGCAAGGAGGGAAGGATGCATTAACTGGAGGTAATCAATTCCAGCTTAATGTCAGAGTTGTGGAGTTGAGCCACTATGTCTTTTCTGGGCAAGTTTCTTCCCTCATAGCTCAGCTCGTTAGTATGCAGTTGGAAAATGTCAGCACAGAGCATGCCAAAGCAGACAAAGAGGTGACTTGAGGGAGATTTAAATGCCATGACTGTACATATTCTCATACACTATAAAAAACATAACTATTCACAGTAGGATCAGGTTACAGTTTTCTTTCAGTGAAACAATTCATATTGCACCTGTGGTGAGAATGATGAAAAATGCATTTGAAAATATCTACACAATGATACTGATATTCTTGGTTATGACATAATAGTGAGGGTTTATATTATCCCAGATTTACACTTGTTCCTGATACAAAGTAGCAGAACACTGGGGTTGTGAGGATAACATTAGCTTGAAGAGCATGCATCTTAGTCTTCCATCAATCTGTTTTTAACACAAACAGTTTTTCTGTGATGAAAGAAGAGAGGAGGATAGTGAGAACTTATAGAATACATAAATTATCAAAACCATATTTTTAATTTCTAAATATCTTGGGTAAAACTATTGCTTTCATTCTGAAAAAAGCCATACCCAGCACTACCAATGAAAGCTACCAGGTCTTCAATTATAAGATTTACCAGACTGTTCACCAACAGGCTTAATGCATAGTATTCATCTAATCCTCAAAGAACACTAAAAGGAGGATCATTGGTTTTTCATAGATAAGAGAACAGGCTTACAGAGGTAAGATTATTTGTTACATGTTTATAGTTAGGAAGTGTCAGAAACCAATTACAGCCAAATGTATGCATCTGTGTGTGTATCTACTATTAATCATGATGCAGATTTGCCTACTTGCCTATTTTTCTTTCATATTCTCCTCAATATATGCTATAATAGAAAATGCATTTGTTCTAACTTGGCCAAGTTAAAACATGCAGGACTGGACAACTAAGTTGCTATTTGCTTGATGTTTGTAGCAGCATGACACTGATTGAAATGACAGGGAGTAACCTCTGGCAAGCCATTCTATTGACTTTTCTGACACTGCTTCTCATTTTTGAAGGACATTGTACACTAATTTTTTACAGTATATCTTATATTGCTTCAACTAAACAGTGATCAGAATAGCCAACATGTCTTTCTCTATCTTGTTTAGAATGGTTGTAGATGTGTTTATTTCTCTGGTTTGCAGAGAGATGAAAATGCACATTTAATTGTTTTAATTGGAAGCCAACTCAGTTAAATTTTAGAAATAATTGGATGATGCAAATATAAATTAATAAAGACTGAAGTTCTCATTGGAACATTAAGCAAATAATTCTAAATTTAATAAGAAAGAAAGTTTTTGCTTTAATTATCCAAGTTCATGACTGGGTTATTTAGATCAAGTTTCCCTAATTTGTTCTCTATTTTTTTTTTCTGAGAGCACTATAAAATCCACTATCAATTAAAATGTGCAAATACTAAAATATTAGCACTGAGACAATGGAAGCTTAATGCATAGCGATTATTTCATTCATTCATTCATTCATTTGGCAGATATTACTGAACACCCATGTGCCATGTGCTGTGTAGATACTATAAATGAAATAAATAATTTCAATTGTCATAGAGCTCTCAGTGTGCAAGTGTATGTGTATGTTTATGTTTGTTTGTGTGTGTGTACATACATGTACATACCAATTGATACATGTTCACATAGAATGCTAGATTACATTAAGTCCTTTGCAAAAAACGAATGTAGAAAAAGAGCAATAATTTTGACGATAAAAGTGATTATGGAAGAATAGTGTGGAGTGTGGGAGATTATGTTGTTACATTGTAAATAATTGTCTCACCCACTGGTTTAATGGAAAGTCCTGATTGGCCAAAGGCAGGCAGGAAGTGTGGACAGGGCTACCAGACTAAGAAAACTCTGAGAACAGGAAGCACGGAGCAGAACACCAGAGAGAAGCCAGAAGAAGCAGAGGACAACCATGCTGCTCTAAGAAAAGGTACCCAGCCACATGGCTGAACAAGATAAGAGAAATGGGTTAGATGAAGGGTAAAGAGTTAGCAAGCTATATGCCTAGGCCTTAGGCTGATCAGCATAAAACTATTGGAAGCATCTGTGTGTCTCTGAGGGTCTGTGGGTCTGTGGGCCTAAACCTTGAGGCTAGGCCAGAAAGTCCGGGCCAGAAACTTCCTACTACAGTGGAGTTTTAAAATATATATGCAGTGGCTGGGGAGATAGCTCACTGTTTAAGATGATACATCGCTCTTTTCAGTTACCAGCACCCATATGACATCTCATAGCCATATCTAACTATAGTTTTAGGGGATCTGTCACTCTTCTGGTCTCCATGAGTACCTGACATATACATGATGCACAGACATGTGCTGGTAAGCTACATATCAAAATACATATACATCTAAAAACAGCATATGTCAAAATATATGCAAATTTTTATAAACGTCTGTGATGGAGAGCAGGATCTACATTCTACATTCTGTTCCCATGAATATCAGCTGTTCTTCATTTAAGACAAGTAGAATTCAAGGAAAATTGAGCTGCATTATTTTTGGCATACTATCTCAAAAAGTAACATAGTTTACAATCAGTACACAATGTTTATTACCAAATGCCCCTTAGGCTGTTCTCATGTGTTCCTAAATGCTACCCCCTAAGAGTACTGAAGTCTATTCCATCTTGAAAGTAACTTGTCAAGAAATACTATTGATTTGAATACATCGAAGGCTATTTCTTCTTGATATAATAAAATATAGTTGGTTTTTTATCTACCTAAATATGATAGGCATATGTTTTTTTCCTATTAATTTACATGTAGCTCAAGATTCCAGATGCTTGCACACTTTGAAAAATCAAATTTTAAGGTTATTTTTTGGGGGGAGGTTGTCATGGAAGATTCAATTTGGGAACCACATACAGAGGGAACATTATGAGAAATACTTTTCCTGGTAGACTGCGAAGAACTAAACTTTTACCTATAAGAGTGGAAATTAAAAAATGTTGAGTAAACACATCAGTATACTTCCTTTATAGAATCTTATTGATTCTTGTATGACATAATGCACATAAATTCTGGAAGAGTTTGCACTGAATAAATATTAGGATATTGCTATTGGCTATGGTGTTACCTGGAAGAAAGACTGTATGTTCCTGTAAAGTTCTCATTTCTACTGATTTATTTGCAAGTGAAATTTTGGGGCACACCTTAATTCACTTTTTCTTTAGACATATACTTTTTTAAAAAAATTAAACATATTTTTCCATCCTAAAAGAGAAACTCTCACTAGAAACTAAATTATCACCATACAGAAGTGCATTTTTGTAGCAATTCAAAATAATCAAAATATTTTTGGAGTCTACGAAAGACAGAGGCAGCTAAAAATTACAATTCTAAAAATGTCATATTACTTTACTGACATAGGCAATATTTTCTCCCTTCACACAGAGGTCAGAACAAACGAAATATACCTTTAATTTTTTAAACTCTTGTGAAAATTTAAGTAGAAAAAAATAGATTTAAAGAAGCAAAAGTAAGTTTCATTTGGGAGCTATAAAGGGAAGTTTATACAATGATAGGTCATCTGCCTAAAACCGGACAACTTGTGCTTGAGAACACAATTTCTATTTTTCCATTCACATGAAGTAATTAGTAATAATGACATAACTGGAGCTATGAGAATGGTTCAGTAACCACTTTGTACATAATTAATGGTATTCACCTAATGAAGCTTTAGTCCATGGCTGTTTCATTTTAGTGGTAATGAGGGCATGATCTGACATTTAGTTTGGAAAATATGACCAGGTTGGCTAATACAGTGGTGACACTTTTGCTCTTTTGAATTATTATGTTACTTTTTAAAGTATTAAAAGCAATTATAAAATAAAGTAGATGAAAATAATTGGGCCTTACAAGAATTTTACTTCAGTGTTTGAAAGTATTCTTTTTCTACAAAAAAAAAAAAAAGTTCCTTAAAAAAACTTTCTTCCAAGTCGGTATTGTGTATTTGAATGTCCATACTGCTAACCATCCCTATTTTTTCCTCCTCCAGTCATTCCTCTTTTCCTCTAACAGCTTTGCTTTCATATCATATATACATACATGATTTTATATATATAGATAAAAATAAGGAACCTCAAATGAAAAAGCATATGGTATTTGTTTTTAATTTGTGGAATGCATGTACTGGTTTGTTCTTCTGAAATTAAAAAAACCTCAACCTTCCTAACATTTTAATTATATCAAGATAGTCTTTTATTTCCTTTTTATTTAAGAAGCAATATTTTTCTTTTACATACCCTCCACTGTTCCCCCTCCTTCTCATTCTCCTACTCCTCCATACCTCCCCATTTCCCAGCTAATCCTCAAAGTGTTTAAGGCCCCCCTTTAGTAGTCAATATAGGCTAACATACCAAGTTGAGGCAGCAGACTCATCCCTCTCCCTGTATCAAGGTTGAGTAACACATCCTGCCATAGGAAGTGAGCTTTTAGCCAGTTCATGTAATGGAGGTAATTCCTGTCCCATAGCCAGGAGGCCCACTAACAGCTTGTTCTAGGCAACCGTCATCCTCATGTAGAGAGCCTAGTTTGGTCCCATGGAGGCTCTCCAGCTGTCATGCTAGAGTCCCCTAGTACCCATTTGCTCAGGTCAGTTGTCCCTGTGGATTTCTCCATCCTACTCTTGATCTGCCTTTGCTCCTCTAGTCCCTCCTCCCTCTCTTCAACTGAACTCTAAGAGTTCAGCCAAGTGCTGGGTGTCTGTATGTGCTTCCATCAGTCATTGGATGTGGGTTCCGTGATGACAATTATGGTAATTACCAATCTGATTACATGGGAAGGCTAGTTCAGGCACCCTCTCCAGCATTAATAGGAGTCTTAGCTGGAAATATCCTTGTGGGTTCCTATGCATTTCCCTAGCACCAGGTTGCTCCCTAAATCTATGATGGCTACTCTGTCAGAATATCTCTTTCATTGCTCTCCTTCTCTTTGTACCTCCTCCAACTCAACCATCTGGGACTTTCATGTTCCCACCCTTATCTTCTCCCCTCTACATACCTCTCTTAGTTTAGCAAAGAGATCTTAACCATTTCTCCTTCCCGGGTAGATCTATGTACGTCCCTCATAGGGTGCTCTTCTCTATCTAGCTGCTCTGGGGTTGTAGAATATAGTCTGTTCATACTTTACTTTGTGTTTGCTATCCACTTACAAGTAAGTATATACTCTGTCTTTCTGTGTCTGCGTTTCCTCACTCAGGATGATTTTTCCTAGTTACGTCCATTTCATTTCTCTCTCTCTCTCTCTCTCTCTCTCTCTCTCTCTCTCTCTCTCTCTCTCTCTCTCTCTCTCTCTCTCTCTCTTTTACATTGAGTAACACGTACCACATTTTCTTTATCCATTCTTTGGTTGAGGAGCATCTAGGTTGTTTCCAGGTTCTGTTCTGGCTATTATGAATAATGCTGCTATGAACATAGTTGAGCAAGTGTCCTTGTGTGGTTGAACATCTTTTGGGTATATTCCTAAGAGTGGTATTGTTGGGTCCTGGGGTAGGCTGGTTCCCAATTTTCTGAGAAAAAAAATACTGCTTTTCAGAGTGGCTGGAAAGTTTATATTCCCACCAGCAGTAGAGGAGTGTTCCCCTTTCACCATATCCTCTCCAACATCATTAGTGATTTTTATCTCAGCCATTCTGACAGGTCTAAGATGGTATCACAGAGTTGTTTTGATTTACATTTCCCTAATGTCTAAGGATGTTAAACATTTCCTTAAACATCTTTCAGCCATTTGAGATTTTTCTGTTGAGAATTCTCTGTTTAGATCTGTACCAAATTTTTAAACTGGGTTATTAGGCTTTATGATCTCTAATTTCTTAAATTCTCTATATAATTTGAAGATCAACCCTCCATCAGAAGTGGGGTTGAAAAGATATTTTCCCATTCTGTAGGCTGTCATTTTGTCTTATTGACCATGTTCTTTACCTTACAGAAGCTTCTCACCTTGAGAAGGTCTCATTTATTAATTATTGCTCTAAGTGTCTGTGCTATTGGTGCTACATTTAGAAAGTGGTCTCCCTGTGCCAACATGTTCAAGGCTACTTTCCAGTTTTTCTTCTATCAGGTTAAGTGTACTGTATGTTGAGGTCTTTGATCTACTTGAACTTGAGTTTTGGCAGGGTGATAAATATGGATCTATTTGCATTCTTCTACATGTTGACATCCAGTTATGCCAGCGCCATTTATTGAAGATGCTTCCTTTTTTTCCATTGTACTATTTTGGCTTCTTTGTCAAAAATCAGGTGTTTATAGGTGCATGAATAAATGTCAGGGTCTTCAGTTCAGTTCTATTGGTGCATATGTTGGTTGTTATGTAAATACCAAGCTATTTTTATTACTATAGCTCTATAGTAAAGCCTGAAGTCAGGGATAGTGATGCCTCCAGAATTTCCTTTTTATATAGGTCTCCTTTGGTTACCCTTTTTGTTTGTTTGTTTGAGTTTGTTTTTTTTTTTTTTTCATGCAAAATTGAGTATTGTTCTTTCCAGTTCAGTGAAGTGTTGTGTTATGATTTTGATGGGGATTGCCTTTAATCTGTATACTGTTTCTAGTAAGATTGTCATTTTTACTATGGTGATCCTATCTATCCAAGAGCATGAAAGATCTTTCCATTTTCTGATATGTTTTTTGATTTCTTTCTTCAAAGACTTAAACTTCTTGATATACATGTCTTTCACTTCTTTGGATAGAGTTGCCTCAAAATATTTTGTTATTTGTAGATATTATAAAGGGTGGTATTCCTTTGATTTCTTTCTTTGCCTGCTTATCATTTGTATATAACAGGGCTACTGATATTTTAAGTTCATTTTTTTAACCTGTCACATTACTGAAGGGGTTTATCAGCTGTATTTGGGGGTCATTCATGTATAGTATTATATCATCTGCAAATATCAATTTGTATCCCCTTGATCTACTTATGTTGTGTTATTGTTGTAGCTAAAACTTTGAGTACTATATTTAGTAGAAATGTAGAGTGTGAACATCCTTGTCTTGTTCCTGATATTAGTGGAATCACTTTGAGTTTATCTCCATTTAGTTTTATGTTGGCTATTGGTATGATGTATATAGCCTTTATTATTTTTAGGTATGTTCCTTTTGTCACTAATCTCTCTAAGACCTTTATCATAAAGTGATGTTGGATTTTGTCCAAGGTTTTTTAAGCATTTAGGGAGATTGTCTTGTGTTTCTTTTCTTTCAGTTTATTTATATGGTGGATGGTATGGGATA
Source organism: Phyllotis vaccarum (assembly GCA_033318265.1). Classification (NCBI taxonomy): domain Eukaryota; kingdom Metazoa; phylum Chordata; class Mammalia; order Rodentia; family Cricetidae; genus Phyllotis; species Phyllotis vaccarum. Next base: position 89,890,253 of record JARWLC010000013.1, on the reverse strand, counting down.
TCTTTCTTTATGCTGTAAATTATCATTGAATAATAAAGAAACTGTTTTGGCCTATGGAAATGCATCTTAGAAACAGGTGGGAAATCTGAGCATAGATAAAATGGAAGGAGAATGGAGTCATACAGAACTACTGTGAGGTGCCACCAAGAGAGGAAGATAAAGAAACACAGGTAAGCCATGGACTATGCAGCAAAACAGATTAATAGAAATTGGTTAAATTGTTAGAGATAGCAAGCAGTATGTCTGAGCCATGAGCCAAACAGTATGTAATTAATATAAGTCTTTGTGTGATTATTTGGTGCTAAGCAGCAGTGGGGCTGCATGAGCATCTGAACCTTTGGTCTAGTTCCCAACAGAAACAGGACAGAAACCTCTTACTATGGGTGAATTTCATTTACAGATTTTCTTATGTTGAACCATCCATGCATCTCTGAGATGAAAACTACTTGAACATAGTAGACAATTTTTAATGTGTTCTTGCATTCAGTTATTGGTTTAACAAAGTGCTTATTGGTTAGTAGAGGCAAGAAGTAGAGGTGGGACAACTGGATAAGGAGAATTATGGGAAAAGGAAAGGCAGAGAATAGATGTCAGCCAGACACAGAGGAAGAAAGATGAAAATGCTGCACTAGAGCAAAAGTAACAACCAAGCCACTTGGCTAAACATAATTAGAATTATGGTTTAATTTAATGTAAAAGCTAGTCAGTAATATGCTTTAACTATGGTACCAACAGCTACTGTAATATTAAGCCTCCAGGTTAATTATTTTGTAACTGGCAGTGTGATCAACAATGGGAGAGATTCATCTAGACCTTGTAGCTAAGCAGAACCAAAAAACTTCTGACTAGAATTTGGTTTCCCAATATTTTATGAGTATTCTTTTAATATCAATGTTAATGATGGATACTGGTTTGTAATTTTCTTTCTTAGTCACATCTTTGTATGCCTTGGGTATAAAGGTGACTGCAGCCTTATAAAAAAGTTTGGTGATGTTTTTTATTGTTCTGTTGTATGGAAGACTTTGAGGAAGATTGGTATTAGCTCTTCTTTGAAATTCTGCACTTAAACTCTCTATTTCTGTCCATTTTGGTGGGAGAGTATTCATAACTGCTTCTATTTCCTGGGGGAGGTTATAGATCTATTTAAGTTGTTTATCATCTAACCTTAATTTAATTTTGGCATGTGGTAGATATCTAGAAAATTGTTCACTTCTTTTAGATTTTCAAATTTTTGGAGTATACATTTTTGAAGTATGACCTAATGAGTCTCTGGATCTCCTTAGTGTCTGTTATGTTTCCCCTTTTATTTCTGATTTTGTTAATTTGGATATTCTTTTTCTGCCTTTTGGTTACTTTGGATAAGGGGTTGTATTGTTGACTTTCTCAAGATCAAATCCTTTGCTTAATTGATTCTTTTTAACTGTTCTCTTTATTTTTATGTTATTAATTTGTGTGAAATTTGAATATTTCCTGGATTTTATTAGTCCTGGGTGTCTTCTTCTTCCTCTTCTTCTTCTTCATCTTCCTCTTCTTCCTCTTACTAATAATCACCAGTGTAAGATTTCTCTAGGCAATTATTGCTACAAACTTTCCTCTTTGCACTGTTTTCATTGTGTCTCAAGAGTTTGGCTTTGTTGTGAATTCATTTGCATTAAATCATAGGAAGTCTTTGATTTCTTTATTTCTTCCTTGACACAGTAATGTTTCAAATATTTAGTTTTCATGAGATTTCAGGCTTTATAAAGTTTGTATTTTTAAATTCTAACTGTATGCCATAGATACTCAATTCTTTTTTTTTCTTTTTTAGAGAAGGCTCCATGAGGTGCTACACAGAGGTATATGCAAAGGTATATTCTTTTGTTTGGGTAGAATGTTCTGTATATATGGATTAGGTCCAGATGTGGGAATGGCTTTCTGTATGCTGTGAATATCAATCTTTAAATAAAGGAGCTGTTTTGGGCCATGACAGGTACCATAGAAGAAGTAGGAGGAGAAATCAGAGCATAGGTAGGAGAAGCAGGACGGAGTCAGGCAGATTGAGCAAGCCACCCAAGGAACAACATGTAAGGAAGACAGGTGAGCCATGGGCCACATGGCAGACAGATTTAAGATGTAAGAGCTAGGTAGCAATATGCCTGAGCCATAGGCCAAACAGCACAAAGTTAATATAAGCATCTGAGTCATTTCTAAGGGCCTGAGCAGCAGCGGCAAGTGGCTAAGGGGTCTGGCATGGCATGGTCTGGGCCGCTGACCGCCCAGGATCAAGAAACCCCCATTGCAACAGATGGTGCCCAATGTGGGGCAAATATCCACTTAATGCCTGAAAAAGTTTAAAAAGGGTTTTAACAAAAACTGAGCAAAAGCAGCTTCCAAATTGTGTATATGAAGCAGGTCATTGTACAAAGAAAGCATGGTGTCTGTGTCACATTCAAAATGGCACCTGCAGACTGGCGACAGGCAGTATAAGCTGCAATCAAGATGGTTTCTGAAATCTCACAGAAGACTCAGTAGCATGTGATTGATTTTAGATTTCTGTTTATTTTGAACAAAAAGGAAACAAAGATGGTTTCTTAGTAGCAGCATTTTCTTGGGTGTGCTCTGTTTGCTGGCCACAAACAGAGATGTGGTCCCTTTAAGAGAACTTACTGATTCAGCTTTATCTGCAAAAACTATGCTGCTCTTTAAGAAAGTATATTTTAAAAGCTCTTATGGTTGGAAGATGATTCACAATAAAACAGATTCAGATTTTTAAAAAACCTGTAAATGGGTTACAATGTGTGTAAAAGGTACATAGTCTTCAGAGAGAAAAGAGAAAAGATAAAGTCTTTAAAAAGAAAAATAGAGTAATAAAAATACAATACACCACATAAAGATAAAAAATAGACACAAATCTAGATTTTGGTTGTTATTGTGTTTTCTTTCAATTTTTTAACTGTTAATGATCTAGCTACAAGAAGACAATAGATTACAAATCCAAAGGCTACTAAGTTAAACAAAAATATATATTTTAAAGATATTTTGATTTTAGAATTTGTGTCTAAGGATTTATTGCTTTGAAAGAGTTCTGCTTTTGTTTCCACAAAAGATGAGAACCTGTGGATTGCTTCCAAACAAATATGGTTTCATCAACCAAGATCCTCTAAAAACATCTCTGATAGGAAGAGATGGCCATATCAGCTTCAGGGCTACAGACTAAAATGATTCAGTCTCAAGAATCCATGAGATTTTCAACTCCTCATAATCAGCAAAAAATAGTAATAAAAACTATGCCCCAATTCTCAAAATATTGTTTATAAATGTTTTTTTCATTATAACTAGTTATTGGTCATAGTTAATCTTTTTCTAAAAAGAAAAAAGACATATGGTATATCAATGATTTTTTTTAAGTTAGATTATTGAATTTACTTAGATCAGAAAATTAGCTGTTAATCTTAAAATGTTTTACATTGGTATGGATTTTGGTTTATTGATACAAACTTATGTCAATTCTCTTATGCTGTATGTATTTTTCTACTTTTGTCTAAGATATGACATTTATGTAACTGATTTAAAATTGTAATGTATAATTATAAAATGGATGTTAGATTTTTAGGTATACAAAGATACAATTCAATTAGATAAGTAATCATCCAACACTTCTAAGATGTACAGAATATGGCATTTAAAATGTTTTAAGAACTTAGACTTTTCTGGACAGTGAGACAGGTCTGCTCCTGGCAGCACTAATTTACTTCAAGAGAAAAATGGGCATCAAAGAAACTCCATATGGAGTCTATTTGTGACATTGGTTAGCCAATAGACATGAACCTGTTCTTATATTAACTTTTTGAAAGTATGCTATTACAAGTGGATATGCAAGTTCCATAGGAAGGTGACCTCTAAAGTTTGTCAAAACAAGCTGAGATAGTCCTTCAGGTTCCTGCTTTGTAGAGAAAACTGTCAGACTTTCTTCAAGACTCAAGACGAAGTGACTGATGAACTGTACCAAAATGGACAGAAAAGATTTCTTGTTTCACTAAAATAAAAAGAGACTCTGGGCCTGTAGGCTGAAGATGGATGCCCCAACTTTATAAAGGAACTTTGGATGACTGTCCAGGCAGATAGGTGTCATGTCTGTCCTTTCTAGATTTTAGAAGGTGCTTTCATGCACTTCCTGTTTACTTGGGTAAATATATCCTTCTGGGGTCTTTGATGTAGTTGCAGATTAGATAGTTATAGGTACAGTTTTTCTTAGTCATTTGTAAGGTATATTAGATATGAAACTTTAGATTCATAAGGATAAGGTAGATGCTAAAAATATTTTCTTTAATTTTGCTAAATCAAATAGACTAGATATTATATCTGTAATTCTTACTTGATGGCTATTTTGTTATATGTAATTTTGCTATGTTAATATTGAAACCTTCCTTTCTGATTAGTCAGAAAGGGGGAAGTGATGTGGGAATGCCTTTCTGTATGCTGTGAATATCAATCTTTAAATAAAGGAGCTGTTTTGGGCCGTGTCAGGCACCATAGAAGAAATAGGAGGAGAAATCAGAGCATAGGTAGGAGAAGCAGGGTGGAGTCAGGCAGATGGAGCAAGCTGCCCAAGGAGCAACATGTAAGGAGCACAGGTGAGCCACGGGCCATGTGGCAGACAAATTAATAGAAATGGGTATATTTAAGATGTAAGAGCTAGCCAGCAATGGGCCTGAGCCATAGACCAAACAGCAGAAAGTTAATATAAGCATCTGAATCACTTCTAAGGGCCTGAGCAGCAGCGACAAGTGGCTAAGTGGTCTGGCACAGCAGGGTCTGGGCCTCTGGCCGCCCAGGATCAAGAAATCCCCATTACAACAAGGTCCATTTGAGTTATAACATCTGTTAATTCTTTTATTTCTCTGTTTCTATCTGGCAGACCTATTTATTGGTTCGTGTGGGGTATTGAAGTCTCCCACTATTAATGTGTGGGATTTGATTGTAATTTAAGATTTAGTAATGCTTTTTTATATATGCGGATATCTAATATTTGAGGCATAGATGTCCAGAATTTAGATTTCATCTTGATGGATTTTTCCTGTAATGAATATTAAATGTCCTTCTCAATCTCTTTTGATTAATTTTAGTTTGAAGTCTGTTTTATTAGGTATTAGAATTGATATACTAGCTTGTTTCATAGATCCAATTGATTGGTAAATCTTTTCCCAATCCTTTACTCTGAGGCAATATCTGTCTTTGAGGTTAAAGTGTATTTCTTGTATGTAGCTGAAGGCTGGATCTTATTTTTGTATGCATTTTGTTAGCCTGTGTCCTTTTATAGACAAATTGCATGTATTGATAATTAATGATCAGTGTTTGTTAGTAATTACTTTTGGTTTTGTTGGTGGTGGTCGTAATGTACATTCTTTTCTTTGGGGTTTGCTGGTATGAGGATATCTATTACCCATGTTTTCATGGGCATAGCTAACTTCTTTGGATTAGATTCTAGTACTTTATGTAGGACTGTATTTGTGGGTATGTGTTGTTTAAAACTAGTTTTGTTATGGAATATTTTGTTTTCTCTGTTTATGGTAATTTAATGCTTTGGTAGATATATTAGTCTTGCTTGACATCTGTGATCTCTTAGTGTCTGCAAAATTTCTGTTTAGGGCCTTCTTGATTTCAGAGTTTCCATTGAGAGGTTGTGTATAATTCTGGTAGGTCTACATTTATATGTTAATTGGCCTTTTCCTTTGATGTTCTTAACATTATTTTGTATGATTAATTTTTTGTCATTATGTAGTAAAAGTACTTTTAAAAAATCTCTTTGTATTCTGTAAGCTTCTTCTATTTTCATAGGCATGTCTTTTTATTTTTACATTGATAAAGTTTTTTTTAATGATTTTGTTGAATATATTTTTCATGCCTTTGAGCTGAAATTCTTCTCCTTCTTCTATCCCTATTACTCTTAGGCTTTCTCTTCTTATGGTGTTCCAGATTTCCTGGTTGTTTGGTTTTAAAAATGTGCTAGACTTAATATTTTTTAAGCAATAAATTTACTTCCTTTATTGTGTTCTCAGATTCTCTCTTCCCTCTCTTATATTCTGTTGGTAATGCTTGCCTTTGTAGTTTTTACACCTTTATTCAGATTTTTTCCTTTTCCAGATTTACATCAACTTGTGTTTTCTTTTTTGCCTCTATTCCAATTTTCAGTCTTAGACTGTTTCCTTCACCAGTTTGATTGTTTTTTTCTTGGTCTTCTTTAAGAAATTTATTGATTTATTCCAGAGTTTTGTTTGTCTTTTCCTTAAGGGATTTTGTTTTTATTTCCTCTCTAAGGACTTCTATCATCTTCATAAGGTTATTTTTAAGGTCTTTGTCGTCTGCTTCATTTGCATTAGGATGTTTAGGCCTTGCTGCTGTAGAACCTCTCATTTCTGAAGGTATTCTACTGTTCTTTATGTTGTTGAATGTATTCTTACACTGCCTTCTATTCATTTCTTCTTCAAATTTGTACAATTGGAGCCTGTGTCTCCAGGAATTCCATTTCCTTTAATTTGTCCCTGTGGATCACAGTCATTCTTGATTGCTGTGGTTCCTGACTATCTTTTCAGAATTCTGTCTGGATTTCTGCAGTAGACTTTTATCTCTGGTAGACTCTGGTGCCTTGAGGATATTAGGCACTAGGATGGGGAAGGGTGCTGCTGGTTCTCTCTAACTGGGGTAGATGTGAGGGAGGGGCAAGGTATGTGACCCTGGTGCCCCAGGAGCTGAGGGGCTCATCTGTCCTTCTTGATTGCTGCAGTGGGGAGAGGAAGGTTGTCCCAAGATAATCTTAAACATTGTTCAGTGAAATTGTGTCTCATTTTTGTTTTTCTTTTCTATCTTGAAAAACTTCTGTTTGATACATATGTAATATAAAGAGGATACCATAAATGCTACATAATTTTAAAAAATTGTATGAAAGTATTGAAATATAGCAATATTTATTAAATATTATAAAGAATAGTTTTGAGAAAAATAAATTCCAAAACTATTTATATTTATTTCAGTAGATTCCACAAGTAATACTATCTTCAGGTTTATAGTCCATTCTATAATAAGTGAAGGAGAAGATTTGCTATAGTAGACACATAGGAAGCTTTGCTAGTTTTGATAATGATCCCTTTCTGATGCTGAGTGACAGGTACATAAGTGGTTTTTCTGTTTCTGTATGTGAATGCTGCTTTGTTTCCTTGACTCCAATAAATTGTGTTCACTTTGTTAAAGTAATAAGTAAGATTACATTTGTATTTTAATTTTAAAACCACTTTTCATAAGTACAGAAAGTAATAGGCTTCATTCTTAGAATTTCATCCATATGTTCTGGTCTTACTACCTTCCCTTACACTGCATTATCCCTTCTCTTGCTGAACTCCTTCTGTCTCTAAATTGTCTCTCTTCCTGTTTTCATATATATATATATATATATATATATATATATATATATATATATATATATATATATATTCCATTGTTGTCTCTTGGCTTCCTTCATTATTTAAACCCTTTCCTTCATTTGAACACTCTACTTTTTACTTGTCACTAAGCTTGATGACCTGAAAAACTGTGGTAAAGGAAGTCAGTTAGGTTGGTGGAAACAAACACAATAATTCCCAAACCAAACCACAACAATACAGCAATACAAAAAAAAGTAAAAAAGAAAACAACAAAGTGACAATACTAACAAAGGCTATGGCTTGAAAACTAATGGATTACATTTTTTTTCAAAAGTGAATGATTAATAAGAGCAAGCAAGTACTACAGAGGATCTTAATGATTTCAATTTTCACTGGATATTGTAATAAAAGAACAATAAATAAAGTTTCAGATTAGAATGGTATGAGGACTGTGTGGGGACTAAGGAATGAGTTTCTGAACATCTCATTTCAAAACGGTCTGTTGTGAGAGAAAAAGAAAAAGATAGTAGATGGTAGTGGCATGTGGGACTTGTAAAAACAAAATCATAGTAGCTATTCAAGCTCTGAGTATGAAAGATTCAGTTCCATGAGAGAGTTTGAAATAGGAAGTGACAGGGATCATATATGCTGTAATGATCATGAGGTGATAGAATTCATATGCAAACAGAGGCATATTAGGTAGTAAAGGAGTGAATACAGGCATTACCATCAAGTGCCTGAGGTTTTTAAGTAGAATGGTAAAGTTTTCAAGTAGATGGTGTGTAGAGTGGGGAGTTAGGGCTCTTTTGTGGTTGGAGGTTCTATTTATAACTGTACCAACACACCCTGTTAATAGGACACTGGCAGGGTTTAACAACAAAAATAGAGGAAGCAGATGGTTGTTCTGTAGAAAACAATTGGCCCACACAGGATGCTTGTTTCCCTATTTAATTCTTACTACTCCCACACACATATCCTTAAAGGCCCATTCATAAAAGTTTTTAATGTGTGTCAAATTTGCTAAATTTTTAGGACTATAGAAAGTTTATATTTTAACCATTCACATCTTACAGTCTTAGTAGGTAAATTTTTCTTAAAATACTGTTTAACAACTAGATCTAGTGACTGTCTTGTCTCCTTTCCTAAGACTTTCCTTCTCTACTTTTTCTTTCTCACTCTGGTTGTGGCCACTTCTATTGAAGACTCATTGAGTCATCACCTTTGTTTTTATTGCTTCCTGATAAACCTGGAACTAAAGGAGTCATCTTCCAGAAATACCTGATAAATCTGTTTCCTAAACAAAGTTATTTCCTCTTTTAAAATGAATCAAAATGCCAGGAGTATATTTATTCATTTACTTTATTTTATCTGTTTAACTATCTCATACCTGCGAAAATCTCATTGAAAGATGTCTCTAAGGAAGTGACAAAAGAAACATATTTACCCTTTCTTCCCTCATCAATCATGAGAAATGTGTGACTTTGAGAAACAAATGCCAGTTTTATATCAGGAATAGACAAACTACTGCTTGAAAGACAAATATCATCTATTGTCTGTTTCTGTGAATAAATTTTATTGTTGCCTTGTTGTCCTTGGCTTATTTAATTAATTAACTATTGTCAGAGTTGAAGAGTCATGATTGACACTGTGCAGTCACAAAACTGAAAATATTTACTACCTGTGTTAGCATTTCTGGAGCATCCAGAACTCAGTTGCAGGTGTTTCCTGAGTCCTCATGCCAAGTGGCATCCATCTGCATGAGCAAGCATGACCTTCTGAAAGTGGATCTTTGGTATTGTTTCCTGATCTATTCTCTTGTGCATGACAATAATAACAACAACCTGGCTTGCAAAAAGATTGTTTGCCAACCCCAATTATTAATCTCAATGTATCATTGTGTAAAATTTTAGAGTCTGAAAATATTCTGTCTTCATTTTTCAAAGACTAATTGTATTTCTTTTAGTGATTGTGTTTCGACAGTTTTTCTTTTCTTTTTAACTCTGATTTTTTGTATGCTTGTTTGCCTGTTTGTATTCTAAACAAAACAGGGGAGTGGAGATGGGTGGATGTAGAGGTGAGAAGGATCTAGTAAGAGTCAGGAAAGGGGAAACCATGACCAGAATATATTGCATAAAATTTGGTTCAATCAAAAATGTATTTTTTAAAAGAAATAGTGGCAGAGACCATAAAAATACCGGAAAACCACTAGACCATATAACTACAAAAGAGTCAATGCAGCTTGGTGCCAGTTTTCGATATAAGTAACTAATTATACTATCTTGATCAAGTCATTCACTCATTAAAGATTTTTAAGAAAGTTAATTTTAAGGCACATTAATGTCTACTCTACATTCTAAGGTGACATTCTATAAACTCTAATCTCCAAACTCTCTAATTGCAAATTATCAGTCAGGATGCTAAATCATTGGCCCACATTTGTACTAACCCTTGATGTGTAAACATTAAATTAAATTTCATAATGTTGTTGCCAACTGATTTTGTAGCAGCTCTGATGATTGGAATGAAATTAATTGTTCAATTGTTTGAATTTCTTTGTCTAAATGAAACTAAATTCTACAATCCTGTGCAATTCAATCATTAATAATTATTATCAGTATCATTTGGAAATCTATTCAGTCTGCAATTAAAAGAGAATATGTCTCATAAGTAACAAAGTCAAAGAATAAGAATGATTCATCCGGACCATTGAAGCTTGATTAATTGTTTGTCAGAGCATCCTCATTAAAAACATAATGATTATAGATTCCACTTAATTTCTCTGATACCTAATTATCATATTCTTCTTAAACAAAGACAACAGTAGTCGCTTGAATTTTGGCAGTTTATATTTTTAATTGTTAAGTTTAAAAACAACTAACTGATCCTTAAGAAAATAAGTGGGATATTAAATCATTTCTTATAAGAGATATACATATATGTGTATATATAAAGTAAATAATCACTTTTAACAAAATAAATTTGATAAAAGAGCTTTCTAGTAATATGTGAAGCTTGAGATGAATAATATAAGTAGAAATGAGCACTCCCAACTTCATTACATGAGATTCATGATAATTATAATTACTTGATAGAATTAGAGTAGAATTTTCTTTATACATGGGCAGAGTAATATTTAGCCTATCATTTCTTGAGTACTACTTTGTTAAAGATAATTTTCCAAATGCCTTACATAGGTTGTCTCATTTACTATTCAAAGCAAGCATGACAGAGGGGCCACTATGAATTATAATAAAATATAAGTACATTTAAATCTATTTTAATAAATGGTAAAAATTTTCCTACCAATTGCCCTTAATTGTCTTTTACAATATATTTTCATAAATTTTCTCCTATAGTCACGTATTCATTGTATATTGAACCCGTATAACAATAGTTAATTTAGTTTGTGTTGCAGACACTCTTGATATCCTGGCTTATAAACTATTGAATCACTCTTATATCTTCCTTATCACTGTTATTTAAAATAGCAGGAAAAAAACAGCTTATCAACCCTCCTGAAACTAGAAATGAAATGAACATATTAATCAAGGTGATGGAAGGGGTTTTGTACTACCAGTACCAGGTACTGCTTTTTTTTTTTTTTTTTTTTTTTTTTTTTTTTTTTTTTTTTTTTTTTTAGATAAAAGGAACAGTAGCTGCAATACTAGCCCTTTCTCTTTTCATAAATTCAGTCTTGGTGCAACAGAGACTATCATATTGCCAAAACATTGCTGATATTTTGCTATCGTACTATCAATATATGAAGGTCCATATTCATTATATTTAAGAAGGTAGAGACAAAAAGAAGATTCTGGATCATCATCTCATATTCTGATACTGGAGGATATCTGCACCAATACTTCTTACTAACATTCCTGTATTGATCCTCTTGAGTGAATTTACCATTTCTTTTAGCCAAAAGTACTTCTTACTAATGTAGTTGGCACATTCATTTGAATGTATTTGGAAACAAAATTTTAATGCGTTATTTTCTTTTCATGTTTGGTGATCTTCCTATTGGAAAATTTAAATGATGGCATTGAAGCATCTTTGCAATTAATGGTCCTTAAGATATTTTTTAAGGAGGGTTTTGGTAGTATTGGATTATGGCACTTACTGTTGCAACCTTTGTTCAAATTCTGGCCAGGAGAGCTTAGAAAATTTGGGTGTTTTGGCACATACCTTTAGTCAGTCATGCACACCTGTAATCCTATTATGTGGAAATCAGGGTGGCTTCTTTGTGTTGAAACTCAGCCTGGTATGCATTGTAAATTCCAGGGCAGCAAAGGTTGTATAAACGTTACTTATGGCTACTGAGAGAAATAATCCTTACTAGACATCACCCTTAATTGTATTTTCAATATAACATGATCATCTTTGCAATCATATAAACATAAGCTACACTAAACAGACTCAGCAAGTTGCATTTATTTATTTATGAATATATATGTAACAATAACAATAAAAAGAGGGCATCAATTAGAGAAGAAACAAGGGGATATGGGAAAGTTCTGAGAGAATAAATGGAAAGTGGAATGATGTAATTACATTATAATCTAAAAAATAGATTTTTTTAAAAATTAATGCCTTAAAAAGAATATTGAAGAAGTGGGAAATAGGCTTGGGACACATGAAGTGGCTTCTGCCAGTTGCTGTAAATCTGAAGAGAATAAAATAAAAACAGGCAGTGTGAACTTTTTAACATCTGTGGCTAACATGGGAATCTCTCACAGTGTCTCAATATGGCAGAAAGTTCTTTGTTGCTAGTGGAATTTATATTTTTTGTTGTTTTAAATGTAGACTTCTCCCTTTCTTTTTATTTAAAATTGTTTCTCTTACTTTTCATGAGATATTTCTGGAGCAAAGGGTGTAGATTTATTTGATAGATGAACTATGAAAAAAATCAAAATGAATAAAAGATAAATAAAGGACCTTGATGATATTCAAGGTCACCCACACTTCACATTCCAGTTTCACACATAATCTAGTCACATATGCATATATTTGCTGAAATAAATGACGTGAAAAAACAGAATAATATCATTTTAAATATATTGTTCAGAAAACCTATAGGGGATTGACATTATAAAATTTTGTAGAATATTCTATATCTCTCCCATAGAATCTATAGGGGTATCTGATAACAAAGCATGAAAATTTAGAGCAGTAAACAGGTTATCAACAAGTAAAACAAAAGTTGGGGTTTTGTTGCAAAGACAACTATGTAGTTGTAGTAAAATTTCAGATATTGTGGGAATGAACCATGGATGTTTATTGTTAAAATGTTATTAATGAGACATATTTTTAAAAGAGCATATATCCTGTTTGATGACAACTTTCTGTTCCCAAAACAATTATTTTCTAAACACTACTACTTAAGCCCTATCAAAGGAAAATATTTCAGCAGTTGTATTTCCCCACAGTGTCAATTAGAGGGATTTTGCTCACTGTGAATGTTTAGTCAGCCACAAACTATCACACTGAAGTAAATAAACTTAATTATATAAATTAAGCATGATATGCAAAAACAGAGTAGGAGTAAATAGAGTATACATAAGATATACACATGGGAATGGCTGAATAACATGATCATACTATTCCCAAAGGCCATTAAGAACAAAGTGATAGATAATTCGGCCTTTTTCCTTTGTAGCTCTTAGTATTTTTTTCTTTGTTCTATAGGTTTAGTAGCTTGATTATTGTGTGGTGAGCAGACTTTTGGTGGAGTATAGTCTATTTGATGTTCTGTAAACTTCTTGTATCTTTATAGGCATTTCCTTCTTTAGGTTGGAAAAGTTTTCTTATATGATTTTGGTGAATATACATTTCTGTGCCTTTGAACTGGTATTCTTTGATTCCAGTTATTCTCAGGTTTGGTCTTTTTATGGTGTCACAGATTTCCTGGAAATTTTGTGTTATGACTTTTGGTTTTAGTATTTTCTTTAACTGACGTATCTATTTCCACTATTGAATCTTGCACTCCAAAGATTCTCTCTTCCATCTCTTTCTTGCATTCTGTTGGTTATGCTTGCATCTGTGGTTCCAGTTTGTTTCTTCAAGTTCTCTATTTCCAGCTTTGCCTCGGTTTGTTCCTTCTTTATTGCTTCTATATCAATTTTTAATTACTGGAATGTTTCTTTCACCTGTTTGTTTGTTTTTTCTTGGTTTTCTTTATTTTCTTTCAGGCATTTGTTCATTTCTTCTTATTTTTTGTTTGTATTTTCTTCTATTTCTTTAAGGGAACTTTTTAATATCCTCTTTTAAAGCATCTGTTATCTTCATAAAGTTGTTTTTAATATCATTTCCTTCGTTTTCCTCTTCATTGCTATGCTCAGATCTTGATGTTATCAAGACATCAGCTTCTTCTGGGGGTGTTGTGGTGTTCTTTATATTATTATATGTATTCTTGCACTGGCATCTGCCCTTTGCTTCCTTGGTTCACTCTTTGTCAGCTCTTGGTCAGCTGTGAGCCTGGGGGCTCTAAGTTTGCTCTTAGTTGGGAGAGTCTGTATAAGCAGGAGGATAGGGATTATGAGGAAGGTTCCCATGGTGATAGCTAGCTGGAGCTCTTGGGAGCTCACTGAATCAGGAATTACCACTGGTGATCCATAGGGAGGGCTAGCTGGACCCACTGGGGGTGGGGGTGGGCAGCTTTCGACTGCCATGAGTGTGTGGAGCGACTAGGGGTGGGATCAGACTGTGTTCCTTGGATGGTCTGGCACCTTGGAGCCCATTCCTATAAAGGAACACCTAGCCCAGCATTGACTTTGAGATGAGTGAATCAGACTTGCCTGGAGTGGATGTGTTGCTCTGGGATGGCCCACCTTGGGACTTCTTGCCCTTGGGGAGAAGGAATGGGTGGATGGTGAGGGGTGAGGCTGAGGGCTGACTGGGAGGGATTGAGAGGAGGAGGGGAGGGGGGGCAGGGGGATACACTGATGGAGATGACATTTTTTAAATGGAAACAAAAAAGAAAAAAGGAACTGAATAACACACAGTAAAAAAAAAAGATCATTTCCACTGCTTTCAGTAAGAAGTATAAAAACTTCACAAGCACTTGGAATTCAAGAATTAAAGAAAGTTACAAAAAGAACAAAATGATGAAATCAAAGAATACATTGGTGATTGTTAAAATTCTAACCCATATAATAGGTGTTAAACATGGTTTCAATAGTTACCTTAGTAATTGAAAAGAAATAGACTTAGTTTTAGAGAAATTACAATTTCTTTTGGAATTTGTACTTCTTTTAAAGCTGGAAAACAAACTATAAGCCTTGTCTTCTATCATTCTAAGTCAGATGCAAGCATTTAGCAGCACATATGTGTGTGTGTGTGTGTGTGTGTGTGTGTGTGTGTGTGTGTGTGTGTATGTGTGTGTTTGTGTGTTTGTATATTTATATGCAATATAATATATATATGCTGATAAAATAAATGGGTCTATTTACATAGACTATATTGGGATATGATGGATCTTTGCTTTGCTATAATCTGGAATATTTATTGCTATAATAATCTGAAATATTTGTAAGCCCTAGTGATACCAGCCACCTGTAGATCAGGCAAGAGTCATCAGGTAACAATCTTTAAATTTTCCAGAACTTTCACTAGCCTGAATCTCACAACTTGAATCATTATCTCTCCTAGTCATTTCTCAGCCATCAGACATATCTGTACTATTTCTAGACTGAAATGTATAAGAAGATCCCAGAAAAAATACACCATTGTTGTTTGCAGCTCCCTTACAATAACATACACAAGGGATGGATATAATGCTAGGTGTAGATTATCTAGGGAGTAAAGGCCAATGTCTTTCTTTCCAACAGTCAAGGTACAGTGACTATGTTTTATAGAGAAGTGTACTAATATGTACCAAATTAGTCAACAATGTCATTTGAAGTTTCAGTTCTAAGAATTAATAACCAGTCATACCTACAGTCACTTACAGCAATCATTGGAATTCTCTATGTAAGTGTTTAATTTTGGAGGTTTTGTTTTATTTTTGTTTCTTTTCTTTTTTTTTCGTGGAAACAAAGTCCCAGAGCAAGAGACATCCTACTGCTTTTAAAGAGGATATTAATATACACCATCATAAGATTTTTTCTAGTGATTTTTGGGAGGCTTTAAAATGTACCCCAGTAGAAATCATTGTCTTAATAGAATCTTATGCTCGCTTACCACATAGTTGTTCTTTAATTAATATATTAAATTAGAATATTACTTTCACTGTTTTTTTCTTTGGCCATTTTTCACTTATGAAAAGAAAAATTACCTCTCATAATTTTTTAAAAAGCTTAAGGTTTATCATGAAAAGTCATCTTAACTCTTATAGAAAAAATTAGTAGAAATTCCATTAGTTTCCATATATGTCAGATTCTCTGTGAAACTACAGCCACACCCATTAAAAACATATAGCACTGAAGAGTCTGATGAAATGAAATTTTTTATTATTATTTCCCCAAACCCATAGTTAATCTTTGGATAAATGCTTAACTCATATAATTTATTGTAATATAATTATAATGAGGTATAGCCTTTGATCTCCATATTCACACTATGGCATGTGCTCTAACACATAAACAAAACAAAACAAAATAAAATAAGAAAACATAAAAGTTTTCATGTATTTTCATGACTTGATAGTTCATTTCTTGTTAGTGCTAAACAATATGTCAGTATATGGGCATATCACAGTGATATCTTATGATCTGAATGTTTGTACCTGCCTCATCTTGAATAATTTATATGCTAAAATCATATCTAAATGGTGAGAAAATTTGAGCATTAAGAGCAGAACTCTTATAGCTGGAATTTGTTTATTTCTCTTTAAAGGAGATTGCTTAGAGTTTTGAGTGGCTTCTAAGTAACTTTATGGCTAAAAAGCAAGATACAGAAAGATTAATGAGCTAGGACCCTAAGTTCTTTTTATAGACATGCTCCCAATGACCTAAAGACTTCTGTCTGTGTGCTATCTCTGTAACTAGTTTACTATAGTACGACAGGCACATAGGCTAAGGAAATTGGCTCAAACCAGTTGCCAAGGTATGCACATAATGTACTTTCTTATGAGCCAACCAGGAGTCTGCCTGAGGACTAGCAAGAGCCACTGACCAATGTAACAGTAAGGTTTCTTGGCACCGGGCAGCCAAAGGTGTGGATGCACAGACCTGTAGCCCCAGACCCCTTAGCCGCCCACTGCTGCTCAGGCCCCCAAAATGACTCAGACGCTTATATTAACTTCATGCTGTTTGACCTATGGCTCAGGCACCTCTATAGCTTGCTCTTACATCTTAATTGAACCCATTCTCATTAATCTGTCTGCCACATGGCCTGTGGCTCACCTGTGTTCCTTACATGCTTGCTTCTTCTTGAGCATCTGGCTCAGTCTGCCTCTGACTCCACCCTTCTCCTACCTATACTGTGATTACCCCTTCTACTTTCTCTATGGTGCCTGTCATGGGCCAAAACAGCACCTTTATTTAAAGATTGATATTCACAGCACACAGAAAGACATTCCCACATCAGAGCAACATTCCTGATTTCTTAGAATCTGCCAAGCAACAGGCACTGACCAGAGTTTCTGACGATTGGAAATCTGCCTAGCAACAGATGCTGTCAGATCTCCTCATTGTGCCCAGCCAATGAGAGACATCCATGCAATATCACCAAATCAGACACAGTCTGGGTGTTGGGAGGAAGGTATATAAGGCTCTCCCCACTGTTGAATAAATGACTTAGTTCTCTTCAATTGACTTCTGGGGTCTGTGTCATTGACTCTACGCCTTCTTACCCACTCCCCTAAGGGAACTTTTATAACCCAGCAGCAGTTCACCACTTCCCAATAACATCATAAAGTAGGGACGTAGCTGCTAACGTGTGGGCCTTTGAAGAACACTCACACTGCTATACTTTGGAATTGTAGCTCTAGTCTTTTAATTTATTTTGAAAAGGTTTTGTTTTTATAGTGCTCAGAATTCTTCCCCAAACTGTTGAGTCAGTGGTTTTAGTTCAAAGATAGATTTTGTTGATTTCTCTGTTTACACAGTTTTATATATCTGATGTCCTCTTTGTATTTCTCTTTTATTATTGCTAGATTATATATTTCAGCCATTTTAATGTTTTAGAATAATAGTGGATCTAATATACTTTGCAAATTCTTTTATGTTGAAATGTTTCTCTATCTTTTATGATTGAATAGGTCAAGATTTCTGTAGTTAAAATCTTTTGAACTTTACATCTGAAGTTTTTTTTTTTTTAACATTTCCTACAACCATTAACTTCTAAAAAATACATTTTCTTCACTTTTTTAGTTATTTTAAAAAATTCTGTTTGTAGGATATTTTGGAGTTAGTACTTCCCCATCATATGTCTGAATCTAATTCTCATATTATTATTTTGTCTTATTTAGAATTTGTAATACTGTAATTTTGGCTAGAAAGAAAAAACACAACCCAAGGAAGTATGAAAATATCTTGGTTTTGATAATATCATGGTTTTGAAGAACTGACTAGGCAAGTTTGTAGATAAGATTCAAAAAGTAGTCATTTTAAGTTTCTTTTATTTATATTCAGATCATTGATAGCCTCTTATAAGTACACATTTTATTTCTCTCATAATGGAGTTTTAGAAGCAAAAGACTTCTTTTTCAATTTATTTAATTTCCTAGATATGTAATTGAGGGGATTATCTGACAGAAGCAGCAGTGCCTTGCTTTTATATAGGAATAGGCAAGTGTCCAAATGAGTATACTTGTAGATAAGAATTATTGGGCATTCAAAGACTTCTATAATGACACTTTTAATTCATTCTCTCTAGCTGCACTAAAGCAATTTAGAGATAATTTTTTAAAAATTTATTTAAACAAGTAGAGGTTCAGCTCACAATTTATGTGATAAATCTTGTCATCAGGCTACCCATTTCTATTTGCTTCCTAATAAGCACATGCCATATTATTAATATTCCAGTTTGTCACATTAATAAAGTAAGTTCTCATCTTTCCATTTTACAGACAATGGGAGTAAAATCTAATGGATAGTATATTGATAATATACCCATTTTATTATTTATTCATTTGTACATTCATTCACTCAGCCATCATATTTTGAACTTTACTAAAATTAAGTCACCAAAATTACAAGTAATACAAAGAGGAGTTTGTAATCTAATATTTTTATTACTAAAATTATTCCCATTACCCAACAGGAGTGGGATATCAGATCATTCACATGGTTCAATTTCACTCTGCTCAATAATAGCACTTTAATAACTCTTGATGTTTACTTTATTCAACCATACTAGATCTACAAGGTCATTCTAGTCCAGCAAACATTTATGTGTAATTTTGAATGCACTTATTTTTGCCTTGGATGGACCTCTTCTATCTCCTCCAAAGAGAAGCTTTGTGTTCTTTCTGAGAAGTCACCACTCCTTTTTTGGTCCACTTTATCTTATTTTACCTATATCACAATCTTTGACATACTTTAAAAAATACTTTGAGCACATAGATCAAAATTTTGTGGATCTTTCATCCTCCAGGTGATTTTGAATTTTGGGAACAATGAATCTAAGAAAAATATCCTCCCTACCAGTAGTCAGTTTGGTGATTATTTCATTGATCCCCAAGAAGGAGAACAAAGAAGTTTACATGAGCAATTTCTTTATTTCATATACTAATTATAGATATGTTTTAAAACTTTGCTAATGAAAGATCAGGTGTACTTTCATTGACATGAATTAAATAGATTATGTGCATTAACTATGCCTCTGATAAACAGATACATCTATGAAATGTAATTGACATGGATCACAGTGCACCAAAAGGTAAAGATAAAAACATTAGAAGAGAAAAACTAAAGAACAGAAGAACATACATTAAGAAAGCATGGGTAACAGGTAAATATACAAGATGTCTATATTGTTTTATGACCCCTGGTCCCTAGTAAGTGGAAAATACTTTAGTGAATGGCTCTATGCCCATGAGTACATGGCAGCACAAATATGACTTGATGGCTTATTAAAAAGAGAAGAAAGTGTGTTAAGGTGGGGGAAGGAGGCTAGAGAGAAGAGTAGAGGAGTTAATATTATCAAAATACATTGAAATTCTCAGAGAATTAATTAAATTAATATATTTAAAAAGATATAAGATAATTTGGTGAGAGTTCCAGATTCTTTTAGTTGAAAGCAATTCACTAATTTTTTTCTATGGAAATAATAGGAAGCTATTATTCAAATTGTGTAAACATTCAAACATTCAAATTGTGTAGTAAAGTCATATTATTAAGAAAGTAGGCTTTGGCATCTAGAACAATAAAATTATAACCTTGTATTTTTTTTGATTAGCATTAAAGATTTAAATTTTAGGATTTTTATCACAACATAGTTACAAAATATATCCATTATAAAGAGTTGGCTAATAAGAACCAATAATTCCAATAATGTATTTTGTATTCTTATTATAATATAGAAAGTATTTGATTTATGGTACTGATTATCCTTTTCTCTTTAATTATTTATAAATAAACATAAATATTTATGAATAATTATAATTATCAATAAATAACCATAAATCAACATACAATTTTTAAAATCTGATAAATTTATTATCATATAAATGTCTAGCATCATATGCCAGTTTTTAACTATATTCTCCTCTCTTTCTCTCTTTTTCTTTCTCTTCCCCTCTCTATGTTAAACTTAATTCTAAACCAGGGTACTTTTTCGGTATTTCACTGTTTGTGATTGGATTTACATGTATCATGATAGAAGAGAATAATTAATCTATATATGAAATATTGACATTAGTAACAAAATTAATTTTGTAGCTGAAGTACTATTAATTTGACCAAGATAGAGTTTATATTTCATATTGTGGTACATTAAAGCAGAAGATATGTTTTACTTAAAGGATTCTGTAAAATGCTTCACATAACTTCTTTTCACCTCTTAATGTCCTTTTCTCCTTTATCTTTGTCTTTACTCAAGAATTTGAAAAGTATTTGGGGAGTTTATAATCTGATCATTGGTGTCATAGTAACAGTTGTTTTTAATAGACATTTAGGGATGCTAAATTAACTTTATAAAGATAGAAAACTGAAAAGAAACTGTTTTATTTAAAAAGTAACCATTTAAAAACAAGTACTGGTTTCAGAGAATTGTTTGACTCCAAGGTAAGAACAGAGGATTTTCTGGATACAGTTTATGATATCATAAATAAGGGGTATTTAATGATGGAGATGTGTTTATAAAAATATATGTCTGGAGGAAAGATCTTTGGTCAATGCTAATGCATTCAGACCAGCAAACAATCATATCAACAAATTAAAGTTACTAGAATAAAATATAAATTCAAGCATTTACACAGATACATATTAAATAATATATAAATTAATAAGGGATAAGGAAAAGTACTTAACAAGTATAATGCTAGTTTATTAACTGCAAAAAAAAATATTGGATTTAGAAAATTGCCATTTAGTAGTATAATGCCAGTGGAAGTACTAATATTAATTTAAATAACAATTGAAACTTCAAAACCAGTGGGTAAATGTTTGATAAGCTATTAACATTCCTCATAAAATACTTAGAAATTACAAAAATAACAATATTATTGTTATAGTGTGGAAAAATCCTGGTAGAATCTAATTTTGCTAAGTGTTCAAAGTTAATATAATCAGAAATAAAATAATCATGCATCATGGACTCAGGAGGCATTAAAAATGGCACAGACTCCTCCTGTCTGTGGGAATCCTACCAGAAATATCACCAGAAAACATCAGATTGACCTAATGAAACATTCCTCAAAATACCTGTAATGTCATCTGAAAAATAACAGCAAAATGAAAGATAGAGAATACTTGAAGAATTGTTTCTTATAAGAGACCAAATACACAGAATAAATAAGAGATATATGATTATAAATTAATTTTGTCTTGGAAGAAAAATATTTTATTGAAATGCATATGGTGAGATAATATTTTTTTCAGCAGTCATTTTCTGATACTGTTTCTTGTAATGCAAATGCATTAGAGAATTTTCTTTATTGTTTTTTTGCAATATGACCTGAAGTACTTAGAAGTAAACCCATGAGATTTTTCTCTCAACAGGTTAAAAAATTATATCTACCTATCTATATCTATTGAGGAGGCTTATGAGTAAAACATATAAGAAAACACTATCAGGGAATCTAGATGATGACATATTAGAAATCCTCATAAGTTCTTGCAATATTTTTTAAGAAACAGAATTATTTCAACATATCTTTAAATAAAAACATATCAACTTCACAATTGACAGATATTTTTATTAAAAAACAATAAAAGACCAATAAGACAAATATTGCCCCAAATAAAAATGAAACAAATCATGCACAAAATACTATTTTGAGTCTATTTTGTGCTGGCCAAACATCCCTGGTTACAGGGTCTGCCATGATGGTGGTTGATATACCCAGTGAGACTGATAATCTTTTGCCAGCAGTATTAATTACAGATAGGTTTTTTTGGTCAAGTGGGGGCCTTGTGTTCACTTCCCATTTCACAAATGGGACTTCATCTGATTTGAGCTTGTGCAGGCTTTGTGTATACTGCCACAGTTTCTGTAAGTTTATATGAGCATCAACCCTATCATACCTGGAAGACTGTTTTCTTGGACTCATCCATGACTTATGGCTCTTAAACTCTTTCGTTTCTACTTCCTCATAGATTCCTGAACCTTAAGGAGAGATTTTTTGCTCTATTCATAATAGCCAAAAATTCTGAACAGTATAGATGTCTGTCAGCTGATGAATGGATAATGAAAATGGGGCACATTTAGATGATGGGATATTGAGATATTAAGAAAAAGAACAAAATATGAGATTCACAGGTAAATGAATGGAACCAGAAAACTCCCAGGAATGCACAAGGATAACTCCAGATAAGACTCCTAGCAATAGTGGAGAGGGTGAATACAGAGAAAATCCACAACTGAACAATGTACAGAGTGTGGGAGACTGGGCAGAATTTGATTCAAGCCTCTATTTCTATGATTAGCTTATTTACCATATTGAAGTTTTTTTCTGTGTAAATGGAGAAATGATAAGTTTTTAAAATTTATTTTTAATTTTTATTATTTTCATAGAATATTTTGGTCATATTCTTTTCCCTCCCCCAATTCTTCCTAGAACATTTCCTCTCTCTCTTTTTTGACACTTTTTTGCTTAAAAGTTTTTTTTTAATATAAAAACCACTGTTCTCTTTCCCTCCCCTCCTCCTTTCACTCCCCAGCTTCCCTCCACCCTTCCCCATCATTCACACCTCAAAGAGGATAACCTACAAAGCTAAGCCTTCTGAATATACATGACAGTTGTGTGGCTTGAGGTGTTGGTGAGGCCTCTGGCAGTGGGACCAGGATTTATTCCTAGTATATGAGCTGGCTCTTTGGAACCCTTAACCTATAGAGTGTTACCTTGCTCAGCCTTGATACAGGGGAGAGGGCATTGGTCCTGCCTTAGATATCCCAGACTTTGTTGCCTCCCCATGGGAGGTCTTATCCTCTTTGAGGAATGATAAATTTTAATCTCCTGGTGTCATTAAAAAGGTAAGATGGAATGAATCCTGTTAATTGCTTACCACTACGTTAGAACTACATTGATCATTTAAAAATTGCAGTTGTTATTGGTATTGCACTACTATAGACCTAAAGCAGGTTTGACATTTACTTTGACTTTGGAGACATATTTTGAAACATATGTCCCCAAATACTTGGCTCTTAAGTAGGCACTAACTTTGTTTTTCTGCAAGTTGATACTTTTTTTAAAAAAGTAATTGTGCATTTGTGTCTTTGTTCTTCAGTGACAGCAAATCTGTTTTTCCTGATCTCTGTGACATCTGTGCCTTGACAAAGTTGGACTTAAAATAGGTGCTCTACAATTGTGATTCACTAAATGGTAGCATCAAAGAGCACTGGTACAAGAAGATGTTACTTATCAATTTGAAGATACAAAAAGGTGCTACTTTTACCTGTAAGGTCTACAACTGTGATTGAATTTGAGAACTTAGATTCATTAGGTTAACCCACCATAATGCATAGGCCTTTATGAAAGGAAAGGCACAAAATAATGAGAAAAAGGAAGCAGTATGATTGTAAGTATTTTGATTTGGAAGTGTGGGCTGGGGAAAACTATTCAATATGATTAGCCAAGCTAACATGATTGGTTATAACATGAGAGAAATGAGAACAAATGATGCTTATCTATTGCTCACAAGAAATGCTAATTCTCTAACTCTTTTTCTAAACTGACATGAGAATAACTGTGCCATGTTACAGGGTAGTTTTGAACAACAGACAGATGGGCCCATTATAAAATCATTTATTTAGGATACTTCCTTGCTTTAGACAAGGTACCAATTTGTACGCTAATATAGCTGGCATACTTTACTTTTCCTTTCTTTTCATCTTTAATTGCCATGCTTTTATTTTTCCCTATCCCATTAATACACCACCCAATGATAGCATTTGGAGGCTGTTTTCTCCTAATAGATTTATATAGGGGAACAAGTTGTTTCCCACTCAGATTATTTGAAAGATTCTCAATATTTGCTCAAGAGCTAAACTGAACTCTAAATGTCTCTTTTCATTTACAACCTATCCACTGAAAACAACACCCACAAGAATTATCCTGTGGTATTTGGGAAAAAATTGTCATTCAATTTGAAGGAAGTCAAAAAGTGGTCAAATGTCTGTGTATCTAAATATGGAAAATGCCTCAACAAATAAATACTAGCTTCATTTTACTTGAAATATTTACATAGCTGCCTGAAATTATTTTACTACTTTTCTGAAGATGTACAGAGTCTTTAGGGGGATATTTTTTAGGACATATATAAATACCAAATACCAGAGGTCTTTGAGTTCCTTTTGTTGTATGCTACTTTGCATGCAAAACATATTATACATGCATGTGAAAGAATGTGGCTATAATAAAAGGCATTTATGATTTATTTTTTAAAAGATCAAAGTCAAAAAATAAGTGTGGTTGAATAATATTAAAAATTTTCAAACCATTTACAATGGGAAAAAATGGTAGAAATAAGCATCAAAAACAATGCATGAGAGGTTAGAACTATGGTTCAGTAGTTAAGAGCATTAGCTACTTTTGCAAATGATCTGGGTCCCATATCTAGCATTCACGTGGCAGCTCGCAAAAACTTGTGGTCATAGTTCTAGGGAACCTTATTTCTTCTTCTAATATTTTCAAGTATCAGATGTGAATCACAATGAATATACAGCAAAAATAAGATAATGTATGAATCTGTAAAATGGAAGAAAATATGGATCTTCGGTTTCATTGAGCATTTGAAACATGGAAATAATCATCAATTTAGGATCTACAGTTCTCCAGAATAATCAAAATTTCTTCTTCTGAGATTAAAATAAATAACTTATTCTATTCACCTGAAGCGAGTCTTAAATGTACTGTTAAAGAATTTTTGTGAAAGATCAATACAAAAGTGTTTTTTTTCATTCACAAAATGTATACCTGTAGTATATGACTATTTTTTGTTTGTTAGTTTCTGATAGGGTTTCATATAGCCTAGAATGACCTCAGAATCCTGTGTGTCTAAGGCTGGCATTGAACTCCTAATCCTCTTGTCCCTATATTTCAAATCCTGTGATTATAGGCCTTGATAGGATGTCTCGATATTTACCATGTTTTGAATGAAATAGGAATAAGAACCCTACAAATTTTTCCTATTGGGTATAAGTAATCACAAAGAAATCTTTTCAGAAAAATCAGTATATATAGTTGTCAGGAACCACAAAACAAAACAAAAAGCTTACTAATTAAAGTACCCCAAATCATAGTTTAGTAGATAATATAGTTTTATTTAGTAGGCTGCATTATGAGCTCAAAAGACAGTATGACACCTGAAATATCTTATACCAAGATATAACTTGAAAGTATCACTTACAGAAGAGTAGACTTTAGGGCTTTGGAGGTACTTCAGCTGACTATCCACTAGCATACATTGTTAACATGAATTAGGTTGAGTGTAAGCATGGGAATTAAATCCAATTTATTTTGTAAAGTAATTACCATTTATATGTCTTTTTAAAAGGTGAAAGAGAAGTTTAACTTTCTATCCTATTTGAAGTTGACTTGTGGAAGTTATGACAGATTTTGAAGAAAAAAAGAAGACTGTAATTTGGGAAAGTACACGAAAACTGAAGTATGATATAATAGATTGGTATTTCAGATTATATATTTGATCCTTAGTATACCTTTGTGAGTAAAGCAATATAGGTTTTCATAGGTTTTCAGAAATGGGGCAGCTCCCTAAAATGGCATTTAGTTTGGTTTAAAAATAAGACATTTTCATTTGCCATGAATCTACCAAAACTGCCACTCTGGCATTTCTCTTAAATGTAAACTTTATTGTTCAGAATTCAGTTTGTATGTCACATGGAAAAGACTACGCAGGCTTAGAACACAAATAGGCAAGATTACATTAAGGTGTACAGATAGGTAAAGTGACATTAAAGAACAGCATGTAATTTCTTGACCAGAACAAGATTATTTTTAATATAAGGAAAACCTTATGAATATAAGAACAAGATTGTTTTGAACGTATATTTTCCCATTAGAACCTGAGGTTCTCAACTAATTCACTTATTCTTAAATCACTATTGAAATTGTCTTTGATTCTTGAAGCACTATATTTGGGTCAAAGAGATAAGGGGAGCTTTGAAAAGTCAGTTTTATCCAGCATTTCCAAATGCCATACAACAGAGAATGCCTGGGTGATCATGCTATATTTCTGTCCTTCTGGCAGGTACATGTATGGTGCAGATGAGGCTCATGTCAGAAATCTTTGCATCACTTCTCCTTCTCTTCCTGCTCCCATCCCTTGGTCACAAATCATCCTGATTGTAGTGATTTTCATTTCTTTAATGTAAAGCAAAATGGGGCAATGCATTTGTCTATAACCTCAGTCAAGTATCTACTACTAGAGGAGGTCATGGATAGCGCTATTTCATATTGCAGTATAATATATTAATGTATCAGTATATACATTATAGCCTTACTGCTGTAACATTGTAAGAAAGTTTTAGCATTAATTCTTGTTGAAGAGTTTTATACAATGTTTCAGCATCTGTGGGCTGAAAAGCCTGTCTATAAAAAAATGCTGAGTATGGATTTCTATTTGAATACAGACACATAAATATGTATACACATACACACACATATATAATCCCCATCTCTGTTTCTTTTTGCCTTAGCCATTTTAGATAAACAATGAGTTATTTGATCATTTTAACAATTTTTACTTTATTATACATAAAAATACAAAAGTACTACTTCCCTCTGAGCTAAAAAACTCATCATCATCATAAATGATGAGTTTTAAATAATTTACTTTTGAATCACTTTAACCTGTTTCATTACAATAGGTTGAAAACACTACGGTCTGATCCTTTCTGTTTTTTCTGGCGGGCAATCAGTGTCTTTGACTAGATGTTTATTAATCAGGGAAAAAGGACAGTCTAACTGTTCTCTCCAGTGACACCGAGATTTGTGTTAAAAAATAGTACACACAAACACACACACACACACACAAACACAGAGCGCTTTCCGTGATTACATCCAAGTTACTTTCAAATTCTTATTGCTATCTGCTACCTACAGCAAATGAACCCTAATGATGTTTATATATCCTCCTTAGCCAACTAAATTGTTAATCTGTTAAGGTCGTTTTTTTGTTTGTTTGTTTTGTTTTTGTTTTTGTCTTTTGACTGGAAATGTTTCTTTTCTCAGGTTTATGTCCTCTCTTCATCTTTCCTCATTTCTCTATTGAATGATAGCATATTTTTTCTGTGTTTTAAAGCAATAAATCTTTTTAAAATTATTATGAGATATGGTCATTTTAGATAGATATTGATAAATCCAATGGCAGTAAGGTTATCACTAAGGATTCTGAGAAACATATTTTAAAAAGAATAACTTCTTTGACTGTAACTAAAAGCAATACAAAATGTCCTCACTTAATGGCTTCAAGGCCAGATTTCTTCAACATATCCAAGATGATTAAGTGGATCATTTTGTAATACAAACCATTGCATGACTTGGTATTAGCCATTTGGTGACTCTTACAAATTTGAGTGATGAATACTTTTTGTATACAAACCTCTGTGTCTACTTCTGACTGAAGTATGCATCTTTGAGAATTATTTCCAATGTAGAAGGGTATCTTGCTGCTATGCACAATGTAATGTTTGGGACTCTAGCCAAGTAAATGCTAAAATGTCTCAATTGTTGATTGATGGCAAGTACATCAGCTTGTTTAAAATACCATGGGGTTCTCCAGGCATTTCATTTCCTAATTGTGAACAATTATTTGCATTTAATTTAGATCTCGTCTTGCTGACTGGAAGTCAGATGGCAACACCACTGAGCCAGAGGAAGTAATTACATAATCCCCAATATTTTTCCATCAATTAATTTACTTGGATGAATTTAAATGGTGACATAAGGAAGTGCTTGATAGTGTTAGCTACAGGGAAGGAAAGGAAAAAGAATTGATGATAAAATGAGTCATGTGCATTTTCTAGCTTAGCTAAACTTTGGTTAGCTTATGATTATTAAAGCAACATTGATTAAACCAACATTGCATCCTTGAATTTTTACTTTTCATAAAGAATTAGTTAAAATCCCACTAGGGTTTGGCAATATGTGTGAATTGTTTCTGATACCTAACTAATGTTCTTACTTAGTTAATTTAATTGTATTCTAAAAGACATGAATATAATACCTTCTATGAAGATTTTTGTAAGGATAAAATGAGAAATGTATATAATTTCATAAATTACTGTCAATGGCTGATGTTCTTTGCTCAAAAATTTGGTTTGTTACTAATAGTATCAACTTACTTCTAAGCCAAGAAATTTATAAGTTGTAAGTTTAAAACTTGAAATGTAAGAACACAGGACTTATTTTTGTTATTATTGAATTATGGTTCTTAGTTTTTGGGTACATTTAACTTGCCCTACAAAACTTGCTAATGTAAACAGTGTAGACATATATTTAACCTACTACCCACAGCCTATCTCCCAAACCCAATTTAAGAACTGACAGGAAACACGGATGAGAAGAAAAGAAGAAAACTCATAATTTGCATATGCTGACTATGTATTTAGAAATAAAACAATCTGGGTGGTAGTACCACATGCCTTTATCCCAGCGTTTAAGAGGCAGAGGCAGGCAAATCTCTGTGAGTTTGGGACAAGCCTGGTCTACAAAGTGAGTATCAGGACAGCCAGAGCTTTTACACATTATAACCTGTTTCAGAAAACCAAAATTTAAAAAAAGGAAGGAAAGAAGATAGGAAGGAAGGAAGGAAAGAAATTAGATATTTAGAAGTCAATCTGTGTGCAGACTTTGGAATTGACTGTGTGGAAATTTAACATACCCTTCCTTAAACAACTTGGTTAATTCTCCCATGTGTGCACTAAGGCAAACCATTAGGAAGAGAAAGTGGATGAGATGAGTTGGGAAAACAGTAATAAAGGGTGGTAAAGCCAGTTTGTCAGAGAAGATAGTATCTGAGACCCCATACCTTTCCTTCCTTCTTATGTCACCTGCTGGCTGATGGCCTCCTTACTAGTATTCTGAGATGATAGAAATAAAAACTATATTGCATCTCAGCATGGTGTGAGTAGTAGTGCAGCAGCTGACCAGGACTTCCAGGCTGTACTAGAACTTCGTTCCAATACCATAGGCATATTATCTCATCTGTTTATATCATACAGAGTATTCTGAGACAACTATAATAGTTTTTTCCTACTTAAGTGGCTGATCTGTGTTGATATGGGATACAACTTGGTGTAGAGTCTTCCATGCAAACCCTTTTGCTTACAGTGGGAAAGAATGGGAGGGTTCAGAAAATGTATTTGTGAATGTGTGTGTGTGTGTGTGTGTGTGTGTGTGTGTGTGTGTGTAAGCCTTTAAATATATCAAGACTAAAAAGTACAAATGATTTCAGATTTAAAATATTTGTCTTAAAATATTTGTTTTTTTTCCTTTAGTAAGAAACTTTTTAAGCTCTTTGTTATAAAATGTTCTTAGTTACCTCTATAATATTTCTTCATATAATTTGTGATAGCATAAATATGTTATTACCATATGTTAATTTTACATAATAGTGAATTTCCTAATGATGTTTTCATTCCTGTATAAGATGCACTTTGATCATACCCATTCCACATTACCCTCTTATAGTCTTCCACTGTTGCTGATCCCCTTCTTCACATTTACTATCTCTTCTAATTTTATGTCTGTTTTCATACTTGCTGGTAATCCAATGAGTTTCTTTAGGATTACTTACAAGATTATGAGTAAGGGGTTATTTATACCTACCAGTGAATTCATCACTAGAGAAAATGTTTTTCAGTCCTCTATTAACTCCCTAAACATTCCCCACAGATAGGCAGGACTACATGAGGCTCACACCTTACATATTGCATTTGGAGAGTCTCAATCTGTGCTGTTCTTTCTCCTTTAAAAATATTCTTGGGCTGAACAGAGCAGCTAAGAGAAAATACTGCTCTTTCAGAGGAACCTACTTCTACTTTCAACATCACATCAAAAAGCTCACAACTGCCAATATCTCCTGCCCCAATAAATCAGATTCAGCTGGGATTTTTAGTCATGCACACTCATATGCATAAACACACACAATTAAGTGTTTATTTTCTAAAAATTTATTTTTCATTTATTTCTATCATTCCAGGTTTGTAGCAGTGCGGTTTCTTGTTCTCGGGCAGCCAGAGGCCCAGACCCACAGACCTGCCGCCTGACATACATCTGCAAACTGTTTTAACTGACAACCATACATCAATTTACACATGGAAAAATTAAATAGCCATAGTGCCTTGACACACACACTTTTAGACATTTCAAATACTCATGAGTAAAATGTTAATGGAGTTTGAAACCCAACCCAGACACAAACAACTCAATATATCTTTGGACTGCCAGCTGTTCTGAGTGATTTCAAGCACAGTTTGATATACATCACAGAGCTTACCCTTTGCCATTTTTTTATTTTTAATCTGTTCTCTCTTCAGAGTTTATTCTGAAAGTGGCAATAATGAGGTATCGATGGGCAAGTAGTCACAGTAGGAATGCTTTCCACACTATATAACCTCAGTAATCCCTCTCTCTCTTTGTGAAAGAGTACAAGAACCAAAATGTGGCAACTATGGCAACTCAAGCCTTTCCAGTGACCACCTCCTGTTGGACTTAGATTTTACTAATATGATATAGTCCTGGAAGCACAACAGCTAAGCGTTATTGTTTGTATCATTTAACATAGCTAAAAAAGAGCCAAAGTTCCAGCCACTATTTTTAGACTCTCTTGCTCTAGAATCTCTATTAGTATCTTGTCATGATTAGATGTTCCTCATAAATATAGTGTTGATGAATAAAATAGTCTCACTGTAGTCTGGCTAGAAGCACTGTGGCTTCTAATAACAGGTTTAACACATTACCAGAAAAATAGTAAGGGTTCCAAAAATGTCAAACTTTTTGACATTGTGATAAGTAGGCTATTGTCATCTACAAAGTTCATGCTTGAGAACAGGGCAACTGAGTCTAAAAA
Organism: Phyllotis vaccarum; assembly: GCA_033318265.1. NCBI lineage: Eukaryota > Metazoa > Chordata > Mammalia > Rodentia > Cricetidae > Phyllotis > Phyllotis vaccarum. The sequence goes on along the minus strand of JARWLC010000013.1, from coordinate 89,859,223 downwards.
TTATCACACAGACTCAATGGACCATGAGGCTCACACAGGAGAACTGTTGTCTCCCGAAATAAGTGCCATTCTAGCCTTTAATGGCCCATCCTACTAAAACCCTATGTTTATAGAGGAAATAGGGAAAAACCTGTTTTCCTGCACTATAGACGCTGCCACCTACTGAGTGCTAGCCTCTTGGGAGACTCGAGACCTTGGGTGTGCCGGATGAGGGGGCAGGGTGTGAAAGAGAGTTAAGGTGAAGCGGAGACAAAGGGGACATAAAGAGACACACAGGCAGAAGCGGGAGAAGAGCAGAAGCTGGGGACAAGCATGGATTAGAGTCAGTGTGAGTAGAAGGGGCAGAAGGAATCCAGCATGGCGGGAAGCTAGAGGGGAAAAAGCTAGGCGAGATGCATGGCAGGAGAGAAGCATGGCTAAGGGACAGACAGGTCTAAGAGATAAGATGTACTGAATAAAGCTCAGGTCTCTCAATGTCAGAGAGAGCCTGAATGATGGAACCTAAAGGACTCCTGAGTGTAGACTTATTTAATCTTGACGCTCCTTGCCTGGGACAAAACTCGGACCACAAAGAAACCGGACGCGGTAAGTGGAGGTCATAACCGAGACCCACTCGGTAAATGGAGGTCCTCACCGAGGTCCAGGAAAGTAGGATTAAGCGTACAAGACTCACCGGTACAGAGACCGGGGGAGGGAATCTGGGAAGTACCCAGGATTAGGCGCCTAATAGAAAAGAAATATAAATAGAAATATAGAAATATGAGAAACTCAACCTAGCAAGTTTCGGCTGGTTCCGAACTTGGAGAGTTACTAAGGAAACAGGGAATTTAAATAAAAGCTCGAACAGCACTCGGATAAAGAGGGACAAGCGGACGAGGTCACCGGTACAGAGACCGGGGAGTGTCTGGGATAAACCCAGGAGTAGGCGCAAGTTCGGTTGGTTCCGAACTTCCAGAGTTACTAAGGTAACAGGGAATTTAAATAAAGGACGGACCGCACTCGGATAAGGGAGTTTGGTACACGGTTCTTGACGGGGGGAGCCTTAAAGTTTATAAAAGACATTGAGAGATCCAGCTAAAGTAAGTTTAAAAAAATAAAAAAAAAAGAGAAAAAAAAAACTTATAAAAAAGAACAGATAAGCCACGTGCCACGTGGCAGACAGATTAATAGAAATGGGTTGATTTAAGATGTAAGACCTAGCAAGCAATGTGCCTGAGACACAGGCCAAACAGCGTAAAGTTAATGTAGCAGTTATTTTCTTTGGTCTGCTCTGTTTGCTAGCTGCGAATAAAAACGCGGTCCCTTTAAGAACTTAGCCACGAATTGAGCAAGTCAATGGCTGCGTATAGAAATGCGCGGTCCCTTTAAGAGATTTGAGCAAGTCACTGGCCGCGAATAAAGGCGCGGTCCCTTTAAGAGAACTTGTGACTGAGCAAGTCAATGGCTGCGGGGTCCCTTTAAGAGAACTTAAGCCTCTTTTTAAACTTCTGAAGGGAGATGCTGAACCCATCTCCCTACCCGGATTTTAACTCCTGAGGCCAAAAAAGCCCTTACTAAAATAGAACAGGCATTACAAGATATGTCAGTATATGAACAGCCTTTGCAATTTTTAGTCTTGGCCTCTAATTTTGCACCTACTGGTGTTTTTTGGCAAAAGGGTCCCATTTATTGGGTACATCTTTCTGCATCACCTGGGCACACAGTTATTCCTTATCCTGAATTAATAGTTCAATTGTTATGGAAGGGTAGATGCTTGGGGCGGGCTTTATTTGCCAAAGATGCAGATATAATAGTTTTGCCCTATACCCAAGAAATGGTTGCTAATTTGATTCAAAATGATGATTCCTGGTGTTTGTTTTTGTGCACCTTTAAAGGACAGATAGTTCAAGCTTATCCTAAACATAAAATCATTCAGAGTTTTAAATTATGCCCTTTTATCTTTCCCAAGATAATAAAGACTCAACCTATAGCTGGGGCACGTCTACTTTTCACTGATGGCTCCAAGACTGGAAAAGCAGTAGTTGTGGATGGGGATCATATAGAAAGCATAGTAGTGCCTCAGGCCTCTGCTCAGTTGATAGAAATTACTGCTATGATACTTGCCTTTCAATTATATCCTGCAGAGACCTTTAATATTTATACTGAGTGTATATATGGCCAATATTATGCCCCAACTAGAAGTGGCCCCTCATGTGGGGAATCATCAGAGATTGTTAGCCAATTACAAAGCTTACAGATTTTGATATTGTATGAAAAGCAATGTGTTTGTAAGACACATTAGAGAACATTCAGGCTTGCCTAGACCACTGACCAAAGGCAATGCGCAGACAGATAAAGCTACCCAAATAATTTTGGCTCTACAATTACACAAAAAGTTTCATCTCAATGCTCAAACGTTAAGGCATCAGCCACAATGCATCCTCTAGACAATGGCAACCGCCAGCACGTGCTGGCCAGAGTTGGGGGTGGGCTGTCTGTGTTTATCCACCAGGTGCTGAAAAGTCAATCTAGATACCTGAGAGGTGTGTGCGTCCTGTTCAACATGAAAAGATTGTGGTTCCTGAAGCTTCTAGTGAGGCCAGTAAATAAGTAAGTAAGTTTTTTTTTTTTTAAAAAAAAAAAAAAGCCCTTTGTTTTCTACTGTTTTGCCTTCAATTTGGCCACTGACATGGCTGCCAATACGGTGCCCATACAAAAAGCTTTCATAACATATGATTGAGGCAGTTGCTTTTAATAGCACTGCTAAGCACTCATTTTTAAGCTACCCCATACCTCTTGGTCACTTCACACAGATTCAAACCCTGGAGGGTGGGGAGGGTTTCTCTTTAAACTGTTCAGCTCTAAATTTCAGCTAAAGCAACTGATTGAAGTAAAAAACATCCCAGTGCCCTGTTGGTACGAGTTCCAGCTGCAGTGATGCCAGTGGCGTTTCTTCCGACCAAGATCCATCTCCCAGATGCAAAAGAGAAACTCGAATAACTACACAGTCACCCTGCTGCTTTTGGAGCTACAGTCTGGGAAAATGCATTGAGCCAGACAGTCAGAGCTGCATCCTTGCTGAACCAGCTATCAGCCAGAGTGGTGACTGCCTTTGAAATTCCAGAGACTTTTATGGACAAATACATTTTAAAATTTATCCCTCAACTTACAAACTGCCCTATTGACATTTTGCATATGTAATAATGGCTATTGTGTAACTTTGGATATTCTGATATTTGTGTTACCTCAAGTAAGATAGAAAATGTTAAGTCAGCAGTTACATATTGTTAAACCAGTGCTTTTGGGGTTCCTAGAATGCAATCCTTAAATTACACCTTGCAGTTAGTATATATCTTTATACCCCTTGAGACTAGTGGCTTATAGAATACCCTGACTAGTGGCTTCCCAATGGTCTAGATTTATATCCCTTCTTAATATTTTGCCTCAAAGGTTGGCATGCTGTCTTTTCATTCTAATACGCTGCAGAAGCAGCAAAGTCATCAGCAGAAAATAACAAAACAGGCTTCTGGCCTTATAACTCCTGACTGATGCTCAGATATGCATATCAATGTTAGAAGGACTCACCCAAAGACGGGCAACTTCCCCGCCTGCTATATCTACCTAAGACAGGAGTTGGCACATCCAATGACGGGTTCTATAGCAGGGGCTAGGGGTCGAACCTAAGACAGGGGTTTCCTTCTATATTTTTTATTTAATAAAGGGGAGTGAGATGTTGTCTCCTGAAATAAGTGCCATTCTAGCCTTTAATGGCCCATCCTACTAAAACCCTATGTTTATAGAGGAAATAGGGAAAATCCTGTTTTCCTGCACTATAGACGCTGCCACCTGCTGAGTGCTAGCCTCTTGGGAGACTCGAGACCTTGGGTGTGCCGGATGAGGGGGCAGGGTGTGAAAGAGAGTTAAGGTGAAGCGGAGACAAAGGGGACATAAAGAGACACACAGGCAGAAGCGGGAGAAGAGCAGAAGCTGGGGACAAGCATGGATTAGAGTCAGTGTGAGTAGAAGGGGCAGAAGGAATCCAGCATGGCGGGAAGCTAGAGGGGAAAAAGCTAGGCGAGATGCATGGCAGGAGAGAAGCATGGCTAAGGGACAGACAGGTCTAAGAGATAAGATATACTGAATAAAGCTCAGGTCTCTCAATGTCAGAGAGAGCCTGAATGATGGAACCTAAAGGACTCCTGAGTGTAGACTTATTTAATCTTGACGCTCCTTGCCTGGGACAAAACTCGGACCACAAAGAAACCGGACGCGGTAAGTGGAGGTCATAACCGAGACCCACTCGGTAAACCCCACATAGAGTCAGGATTCTCCATGATCATCTGGGTATCACCACACAATATGTGGAGACTAAAGGTCAGAGCAGAGCTGTCTTGAGAAGACTACAATAAAAATCTCATATTGCATTAGGTAAGTTTACAATTTTGTGTTGTGCTGTACTTGTAACTAATGTAGGCTCTGCCTACAGCTACTAGGAGCCCATGGGCCACTAGTCAGATATATCTAAATCAGCCCACAATACTATACCTGCTACTTTTATAGTGTTAAGTTTTTTTTTCCCTTTTACATATCAACCACTGTTTCCCGTCTCTTTTCTTCAAATGCTCCCCTATGTATCCCCCATGCCAGCACCATTCACCCCTCAGAGGGTATAAGGACTCGCTTGATAAGTCAACACAAGCTAACATACCAAGTTGAGGCATGAGCCAGTCCCTCCTCCCTGTATTAAGGCTGAGCAAGGTAGACGTTTTAATCTTATGGTTCTTCCAATTTCATATATGCACACTTTCATACACACACACACACTTTCATACACACACACACCCCACTTCTAGTACCCCATTAAAATATAATTAATAATAAAGAAAAAAAAACCTTATATTCTACAGTTCTAGCCATGCATTTTTTATGTTAATAAATATAATTGAGATAGACAAATTGATCACATTCTTGTGACAAATCTGAAATCTGTTATGGCACAGCTCAGTATCAGTTGAATAATGAGCTCTCCTTTTGCTGTGGTTCTAAGGATCAAAAGTAGAGCCTCATGTATGCACGACTAACATACTTTCCCTTGAGCTACACTTCAAGCCTAATAATTTTTCCTTGCTAGATTTTTCTTTTTAGGAAAACTATGGGATCTAGGCTTTATTCATCTTATAGGATGACCATCTCTGATGTCCTCATAAGGAAGAAAGAATAGCATGAACTTTATTGTAGAACATGTACACTAAGGCCTCGGGTATGAATATGCTACAAGCACTAACTTTGTGTTTGCGGTAATAAGTCACTTAATAGTAACTTAGTTGTGAAACCAAAGTGAAAAGTGGGACATATGAACATTTCAGCAGCCGATGACACTATTAGGACAATAATACCTAGAAAATAATGGATCACTAGGGAATTTCTGTAGAAGCTGAGTTAACACATTGCAAATTTTAAGTTGCTTTCTCATCTAGTTATCATCTGAACTTGTCTCAGAGGCCAAACTGTTTTGACTTAAGTCCCTCAGTGCTAATAGATTATTTTCTTCATTATCTGTGGATTATGAATGCTTTTCAAATAGTCTCATATTTCCTTGCATTTGTTCTTCATTCATTAATTTGCTAATTCACTTTACTCACTGGAAACTCTGAAGCAACATTTATTTCACATAAATTTATTTTTTTTGAAATAAAAGCTATGTAACAGGGGAAAAAATAAGATTACAGCTATACACATTAATGTCAATAATGTCAATATAGCCCAAACCACATATTTGCGTTAAGTAACCAAGTGTCAAGACTATAGTATATGTTTCTGTGTTTAAAATACCTAGAATTAAGTAGTATATTATTTAAAGAAAAGTAAATAACTTATTGAGTTTTGTGTTACTATAATAAAATCCACAAAGCAACTAATCTTATTAGAACAAAAAGTTTATTTAGATGCTCAAAAGCAAGTTGCTTGAATGGGAGCAAATCTGATAAGAGCCTCACAGCCAATAATCAATGGCATATATGGCATATCGCAATGGGGAAAGCATGTTTCAGGATGAGGAGTCACACTATGAGCCAGGAAATAGGAAACACAAGAATGAGTTGTGCTTTTGTCCTCAATAACAACTTTTCAAAAGAGTAACCATGTGTTTCCTTAGACCAATGATTTTCAACTGTCTTAAAGCTCTGACCTTGTAATAAAGTTCCTCTTGTTTTGGTGACAACCAACCATAAAATTATTTTCATTGCTATCCCCTAACCATAATTTTGCTAGCTATGAGTCTTAATGTAAATATCTGTGTTTTCTGATGGTCTTTGGTGACCTCTATGAAAGGCTCATTGAACCCCCCCAAAGGGATCATGACCTACAGGCTGAGAAGTGCTGCATTAGAACTAATTTCAAAAGACATAACTACAATGACCAAATGACCCCCTACTATGTTCCACGTTCAGAGGTTCAACTACTTTCCAGTAATGCCACTGTGAGGACCAAACTTTCAATCACAATACACTCAAATCTAGCAGTAGGTAAGTTGTGGAGAAAGAAGACAATAAGAAATCCATTTGTCATGGAAAAGATGGAAATTAGAAAAACTATGTAAAGAAATTAGGTAAAACATTGGAAATCTCTACGAAATCTCAATTTTCAAGTTGAAAAACTCATTCTGTGCAAGTACATATTTTGACTCAGCTTTTAAGCTAGACTGATGTGATTTACAATCCGTTTTCTTTGCATATTTAACAAAAACAATGATAAAAATAGATATTTTAGGTAAAGTTAAAAGAAAAGTCATAAATGTTTCCCTTAGAACTTTGTTGTTTTACAAGTTCATCTTTAGTTAGGAGGTTCCACAATATACCATTTATAACTGTGTACAAATTTTATATGAATTTTAGGAAGGCAATTAAATATCTCTCTACTGTCTAATTTCAAATTCAATCCGAGGAAAACAGACCCTAAACACTTCAACTTCATATATTATCTAAATTCCAGTGCTCCACTTAATGTTGGGGGCATAATAAATCACCTCATAACTCAGTGACTGCCAGTAGCAATGGGCAGTCTGCTAGGTCATGATTCCATCAGGTCAGTACTCTAAAACGTTTGTGGCTGGATCTTTCTTTCTCATGATCTCCTATGGCTGAAATGAGAAAAGAGTAGCAGTTTGAAGCCTTCTCTGTCTGTGTGAGCTCACCAGCTGAGGTAATTTGGGTTTCCTCACAGCATGGTGGTTTTAGGGCAGTCAGATTCCTCACCAAGTGACTAACAGCTCCAATGTGAGTTTCCCATTGAACAAGGATGCATTCAGCTGTTTAGGAAATATCCCTCAGGCCATATTCTGCTGTTTACAAGTTTGCCACAGGGTCTCCCAGATTCCAGGAGAGAGCAATTAGATTCCATTTTTCTTATTTTGGCTGGGAGCATAGCAAAGGGAAAGCAAAATATTTCTTTGAAAATCATAATATGGCAAACGTGTAGCTGGGATGGTAATAGCTTAGTTGGTCACCCCAAACAGACAAGAGTGAGGTGTTATTAATAATTATACAGTGAAGGGTGAAAGCTTAGTAAGTACTGGATGTATCATGACAAATGGTCACCTTGGTAACAGGACAATTAAGCACAAGAATTGTATTAGGCATTGTATACCTGAAAACATTATTAAACAATATCACCTTTAGAATCTGCCTCATCAAAATTCAGGAACTTTATCTCACAAAGACAAAATACACAGATCTCAGAAAATTTTATTTTTAAAAAACAGTAATCAAGATGCAAAAATGCTTTGGAATTCTATGCTTTTCCTCTCATTTTACAATGGCTAGGTTACTCTGCTTTCCCACAGAGAGTCAAATACTTTAAGTTGAAGTTGAGAACATTATCAGTGACATACACAACAGATATTTCAATGTGTTTGAACACCAGGTACTATACACTCTATAAAAAGTTTTTTCTGGCTGCTAATAGTTCTCCTCTGAGGCTTTACCTCAGTGATTTTCACAGTATGTTCTGTGGAACACTTGTAGAGCATGATGGTTTATTGAAAGTATTTCCACAGTGAAAACTATTTGAAATTTCCTTGAACTTTTATTAATTCTCGAAGCATTCTCAGAACCTAAGATCTGGCCAGGAGACGTCTCACATAACAGATAGTTGAAGCTTGAGTATCCTAATTCTTTTGTCCAAAGCGTACGATATCATCAGTAAAAGAGCCTGATGTTGAAGTTCTGAAAGGAGTCTGAGGCAATGGCAATAGCCTATGGGAGAATCTCTTGGACCCCAATGACCAAAAATTTTATATAATTTTGGGCAACAAATTGTACTATCATATACATATGTAATATTTCAAATCAGATATATCATTATTATATACTATATGTCTTTTTATGTATGCTTATTAATTATTGTTTCCCTATGACATTGTCAAAAGTCAATATTGTTTTATCTTCTTCCTCCTCATCCTCTGTATTCCTATCATACTCTCTCCCTCTCTATAGCTCCTCCCCACCTTCCTGCTCTTCTACTTTCTTGACTTCTGCAGTTGCATCAGGTTATATACTCAATTGTAAATATTCGCAACTATGAAATATATATAAAAGAAAAGGCAGCCATAGTCCTTCTGCCTCTGAGTTAACTCACTCAGTATATTATTTTTCAGTTACATCCACTTTTAATAATTTATGCCCATTTAATAATTTTATTTTCCTTACAGCTAAATTGAAGCCTCCTCCATCACCATTTCTCATAGTATTTGAAAGTGCTTTGCAAGCTTCTAAGTGTATAAAAACAATCAATAGCCCTGCTTGTCTGTAAAGCCTTTGAACTTCAACCAATGACTGGCCTTGAGAGATCTCAATGGTGCTATATTGGAACTCTTATGTTGGGGGTAACCAACAGATGTCTATTTGGGCAAGTCAATAAGAAGAATTTATTTCTGGTACTGTAAACATAGGGAACTGACTATAGCCCTGTGAGGTCTGCAGCTGAGAGGAGAACCTACTACCACCATATTTCCAAATGAATAAAAGTTCCCCCTGGATTCTAAATACTTACAGAAATGTGTAGCTCTCATCCCTCATCTTTTTGCAACAGACAGAGAATATTACAGAGATCCACAGCTGGTCAAAATGCAGAAAATAAGTTCCCTTTGGTCACCTAAATTACCGTATTGATATATCTATGTATCCTATGTCTAATACTCAAAGAAAGTCATGGAAGAATGAGGGAGAGTATATGAACCAATGGACTAGGATGCCTTTTCTTAATAGTGTCTTATAGACATGGCAGGGGAAATACACCTATAAATTCTCAACAATAAGAGGGGGCAAACAAGACTGACACAATTACAACATTAGTTGGTTGACATGTCTATAAAGATGGGAGGAATTTCACAAGATTCTACTTCTAAATGACGAATTATAGGAAATCCATAGCTACTCAGAAAGGGAGAATCAGTTTTCTCCAGGGATAAGCACTTAGGTATGTTGTCAAATCTTAAGTGACCAGACCTAAATACATGTACATAAGATCAACATTAAATGGGCTCAGTATGTTTTACACACACACACATACACACACATACACTGTCATGAATTTGATAGAAAGTTGGGTGGGAAACAGAAGGAACTTGAGTTGGGAAAGAGAGGTATATGAATATTGTAAATACAGTATCACTTCATGAAAATCTTAAAATAAAATGTTTAAAATTTTAAAAGATACCTAAAATCTTTTTTTCTCTGGTCTAGTCATATATTTCTAGCATTCACTTCCCTAGAAATCATTTTTATTCCCTTGAACAGTACCAATTAACCCTTGTAGATTACTATTCTGTGAAATGCACTTTAGAGAACACTGCTTTAACTTAAGCCAGAATGTAAATTTTTTTTTAACATTTATCAAGAAGCTTGGAATGTAGAAATGCAATTATATTAACCATTTAAAACAAGAATTAAGACAGAGGTATTTGAACTTTTTTACTAACAGTTTGATGAAAAGTTTAAAAGATTTTTGCTTCCAAGTAAAAGAATTTAGATTAGTAAATTTGCCCTGGGCTTACTTTTAAAGAATATGCTCATCAGATAAAATATATTATTCTTTTAAAAAGCACTTATCAATAAGAAGTAATGAGGATATGGATTAATTTTGTGTGTTTCTTGATTTGGTTATAACATACATTGGATGGTGTTTGGAATATTATGTATGTCCTTGTCTAAGTGGACAGAGACTGTGAGAATTAGTCACACTCTGCATCTGGTCTGAAAGAATATCAGACATGGTGCATTGCTTGTTCGGAGAGGAGTTAAAGACTCTAAGGTTTTGGCTCCAAAAAAACTGGGCAAGAATGACTCAGCAATTTAAAGAGCAACTGAAAAAAATACTTATCTTTACCTAAGACCAGGAAAAAATAGGGAAGTCTTGCTTTAGTGGGGTATTGTAAGATCAACCATGTGAAGTTTGAGATTCCTGGTATCATTTACATGTAAACACAAAGAAGTTAATTTAGAAGAGAATTAGAGGTTGAGATCTCTTAATTTGGGCAGGAAATCTGGTTCTGACATTTATAGGTTGTGTGGTCTATGGAAAAATGCTAAGCTACCTCACTGTTTGGTTTCCTAAGCTGAGTTATAATGATAATTAAATAAATGATGCTTTAATATGCATAGGTCCATGGCTGACATACTATAAGCAAACTATAAGCATGGATATTTTGTTAATTTTAGATTGCACAGAGACAGTGTTCTTTCTGTCTGAGATTATTTTAAATATATTACTCAATGTCATTAAAATTTTGTTGTTTTATGTGTCTTTTGCTTGCATTTATGTCTGTACAGTCTGTGCATGCATGTTGGCACAATTAAGAGGGCATTGCATCTCCTGGAACTGGAGTTGAAAATAGCTTTGAACCATTATGACGATGCTGGATATTGAACCCAGGTCTTCAGTAAATATACTTGATCTTGAAAGCATCTCTCCAAATCTCAATTCCTTCATCTTAAAAATATTACTCAATTTTCTCAGCTTGAGACTTCCACATGACCTTTGAATATTTTTTGCTTTATTTTGTTCCTAAGTTGGATCAGTTATTTCATCAATATGCCACGTTAATTCATTCCTCTCCTCTCTTTGCTATTTCCATCATTTGATTAAAGGACCTCCCAGGGGTATAACAATGTAGACCCTGCCACAATCAAAACCTCAAGAGCTCTTCTCATGTGGTATGAAATAGAAATAACACCAGTGGGTTATGCAATCCTGCACTAAAGGGTTATAAGCTTTATTTGTAAATCATTTCCAAAAAGAGGAAGAAAGCAAAAGTGGCCAGCAACACAAAAGCTGCATTCAACCATGTGTGTCATTTAAATGTTGCATCACAGTAATACCTAAGCACATTTTCAGAAAATTTTAAATCTCACAACTCATTAGAATGAGCATCAAAACACATGTAAGGGTTGTCATGGGAAATAAGTCAAATGATGCATAGTAATTTAGCACAGTGCCTACAAAACAGTAGGTGATATATCCTTTTGGCCCAGTTTTTATGTAGTCTGTCTTTCATCTCCTTCCTTCCTTCCTTCCTTCCTTCCTCCCTCCTTTCCTCCCTCCCTCCCTCTCTCCCTCCCCTGCTCTCTCATTCTTTTTTCTCTCTTTCTTTTCCAAATAATCATTTCCCTTGAGCTAGACTAGCATACTTCTCCTGGCATTATGATCTTTATTTTCATTCCTACTCTAAAACTGCTCATACCTTACCTATTACTTGGAATTGATTCCTATTTCCTTTCCTGTCCTCAGAATTGAATTTTAAAATGGAATCCTACCTCTTTCAAGAAACAGAACTCTTCCTTCTTTGACAGCTAAAGGTGAAATCATCTCTGAAATTTCAGATTTTTGTTTATGTTACCCATCTTATTCATATTTGCTACACTATTAGGAAAGTAGTAAGCTACATAGAAAAAAAATGATAATGTTAAGCATCAGATCAGGTTGGAAATATAGCCTCTACTAATTGGGACTTGGGCTTGATTGCTTTGCTTTAGTCAAGTTATTTTGTTTATTCTTCTATAAAATGATGACAAGAATAACTCCAATGTCTGAGATTGCCATGGGAACCATCTAGGACAATTTATTCACCTTGACTGTGGAGAATAACGAATAAAATGAATTATTTCATGTGTCTTATTCCTAACTACATTGTAAGATTTTGAAGAACACAGATTATGTGTTGGAAGCACAATGGCTTTCAAACTATTTTGCAGTAGTTATTATGACAATCTATAAAAATCACTTGTATTATGACTCAGTCAATTAATTATTATAATATATAGAATAATTTTACATATCTGTAACTCTAAATATATATGCACATAAATACATCAACATATATATGAACACTCCCATATTTTAGGAAGTTTCATAAAATACTCTCATTATGTGAGAAACTATCCATTATAATTATTATCTTTCATTTTATTCTCTTTTAATATACAATTTGTAACTTCAGAATTCTTTTATAGACCCACCAATGGGTCTGAGTATGCATTTTAAACAGTAAAGCATATTGAAAGATTACATCACAGGCACACATATTTGTTGAATATATATCTGTGGCACAGGCATTTCTTCACATCTTTTCTTCCAGTCTCCCTAAAAGTCTTCCTGCCAAAAAGAATCAGACAAATGAGATATGTGCTTCTCACTTGGTAACTTGGACTCGGGGTCATGCTGTGTTTGAGATGTGTCCTTTCCTATAAACCACACAGTATAAGTATGCTATGGGTTCTGACATTCCACTTACAGTTTTACCCGGGTGTCATTACACATTGTCCCTTTGCTGGTGTATGCCACTGTGCTAATGCATGCAGTTATATAAACCCTTTGAGTTCTAGGGCAGAACTGGACACTGTCCTTTTTCTCAGATCTGTCACAAATGTCCTGCTTCTCTGCTGCTCTCTATCAGAGGTTTTGACCGACATAAAACAGGCTAACTTTATTTTTATTGCTACTCAAACTGAGAATCAATATTCTTAAAACAATGGCAGAAACACCAGAGGAAAATGCTACAATGTGGGGTCTGTAGCATCTTCACACATCAATTGCCCATCTATGGTCACTTTCAATTCTAATGGCTACAGTCCAAGGCAACTCTGTGTTTGCCTATAGAGTTCATCTAAAACCCTAAAAACCAACCAATACCTCCAAATGGAAGCATTTCTTACACTTTCTGCCTCAAGATTTGTAAAAACAAAGCAAAAAGAAAGTGTTTCAGGCACTCCCACTAATCTCACCCACACATTTTCCAGAGTTCTGCTCTTACAAAACTACAGCCCCTGGCACAGATGATCCTGGCACTGTATTAAAAAATGACTGGTCTCACTGAAATTAACTGATTCTTGCTGTACAATAGAAATATGTAGAAAATGACTTTCTACTTCAACTATACTCAGGTATATCAACAAGCTGAAAGTATTGTATACTCTAGTTAGCATATAATGAAAACCCAGAGCCAGATATTGGGGAAAAGCTAGAATATCAAAGAGAGGAAACAGACTACAGTCAAATCTCACGCACCCAACTTCTCAGGCCTAACATGGTAAATTCTATCTTCAAAGGTCCTCAGCCTGACTGTTTACTTCTACAGAATAAATAAATCTCCACCTTCTCTGCCTTAAATATCTTCCATGCCCAGTGGTTTCTCTTCCTGGTTAAACTCTGTATCATAATCTTAGAGTTAGATTTAAAGGTGTGAGCTACTAGTCCTTGGCAGTTGGGCCTTGAACTAACAGAAATCCAGAAAGTTCTCTGTCTCTTGAGTGATGGGATTCAAAGAGTGAGTCACCACTCTCTGACTTTCATGGCTTGACTGTGTGTGATTCTGTTTTCTGATATTCCAAATTGATTTTAGTAAATATAAAATATATTACCACACCAAAGAAACATGAACCACAAACTACAAATAAAATTTGGGTGTACATTCTGGCTAGTTTTATGTTAACTTGACACAAGCTGAAGTCATCAGAGTGGAGGGAGCATCATTAAAAAAAAATGCCTCCATAAGATGGGGCTCTAGACAAGACTGTAGACATTTTTAAAATTAGTGAAAGAGCCCTGTAGGGATATTGTATTGTTTCATGGTAAATAATTGTCCCACCCACTGGTTTAATAAAAAGAGCTGATTGGCCAAAGGCAGGCAGGAAGTGTAGGCAGGGCTACCAGACTAAGAAAAATCTCTGAGAACTGAATACCAGACAGAGAACACCAGAGGGAATTCCAGAGAGAGGCCCAGAAGAAGCCAAGGACAACTATGATGCCTTAAGAAAAGGTACCGAGCCCCATGGCTGAACAAGAGACATGGGTTAGAATAAGGGTAGAGAGCTAGCATGTGATATGCCTGGGCCTGAGGCTGATCAGCCAAAAACTATTGGAAGCTTCTGTGTGTCTCTGTGGGACTGCGGGACTGCGGGACTGCGGGACTGCTGGTCTGCGGGCCTGCAGACCTAAACTTTGAGGTTAGGCCGGAAAGTCAAGGCCAGAAACCTCGTACTATAAATGGCAGCCCAACGTGTGGCAAATATGCCCACATAAAGTCATAGAAAGCTTAAAAATGGTCTAGAGCCCAAAGCAGCCTCTGAATTGTGTCTCCCACGTGAGCCGTGGTACAGAGACACCCTGGTGAGGCACATGGGCTTGAGCTACAATGGCGGGCTTTTGGAGTGCAGTTTAAGGCGTAAAATGTCTGGTTCCTGAAGTCTCACAGGACCCTCAATATAAGGAAAAGCTTATAAATGATTTACTTAAGGTTTACGTTCATAAGGAGAAAAAAGGAACAGAATCAAAGATGGCTTTCTAGGGTCGATGTTTTCATGGATCAGCTGTTTGCCTGAGGCAAACTGAAGCTTGACTTTTTGAAGAGAAGCTTCCTGATTCAGCCTTAAAGGCAAAATACTTGTGAGTCTTTTAAAAGGCCCTGCTGCCTATATACTTAAATAGAGTTAATGAGCAGCAGATGGCAGTTTGACTTGGTCATTATATGGACCCTAAAATTCCCAGAGTACCTGGGTTAAAAAGATAAATTCTATGAAATTAGACTAAGAGCTGGGTGGAGCCATCCACCTATCATACCAGCCTTCAATCCTGCCAGATTAAAGGTGTGTTCAGAAACAGAAAGAAATAGAAGAATCTGGGTGGAGTTAATCACCCTAGCCAAGCAAAGGTGTGGTCAGAGACAGAAAAAGTTAAGAAATAAATATACAGTAAAGACAGTTTTTTTTTTTTTTAAAAAAAGTCTAAGTATTAAAGAGTGTTTTGAAAATATATATACATAGGCTTAGAGAAAGAAGAGAAAGGGAAAAAAAACCCTTACAAAAGAAATAAAATAAATAAATAAAAAATAAGCCACGTAAAGATGGAAGATACAAAGAATGTCTGGATACTGTATACTATTGTCTTATTTTTAAGCCTCTTGACTGAAAATGACTTAGCAAAAGATGCTAAAAAACAAATGATTATAAATGCTGTTGGAGTAATCCAACCTATATATTTTGTAAATGAGTTTACTTTAAAATTGAAATGCAAAGATATGTTACTTTGGAGAAGATGTTTTCCTTTTATTTTCACAGAAAATGAGAGGCTGTGGATTTATTCCTGGCTAAAAACATAAAGTTTGATAGAGGAAGACCCCCTGAAAAATCTCCAATGGAAATGCATGGACCAGATGATTCAGCATTTCAGAGCACCTCTGTTGAAGTTCCAGAGTTCTGAATCCAAAACAATTTCAAGGAGACTGGCTGAGATGACCCAGCCTTAGAGACCACTCCACTAAATACTTTTCCATAATCCTACATTTTTTTTGGATTCCCATGAGATTGTCTGCTTCCCCATTCAGCAGGAAGTAGCCTAGAAAATGACACCCACATTCCCAAAACATGGATTATGGATGTTTGTGTTTATTTACAGTGTTGCTTATAAGCTGTTATAGATAAGGGGGGGGAAAGAATTTTAGAATTGGAGTTCTTTTTGTTTAAAGAGAAAAGGGGATATGTAGGGATATTGTATTGTTTCATGGTAAATAATTGTCCCACCCACTGATTTAATAAAAAGAGCTGATTGGCCAAAGGCAGGCAGGAAGTGTAGGCGGGTCTACCAGACTAAGAAAAATCTCTGAGAACTGAATGCCAGACAGAGAACACCAGAGGGAATTCCAGAGAGAGGCCTGGAAGAAGCCAAGGACAACTATGATGCCTTAAGAAAAGGTACCGAGCCCCATGGTTGAACAAGAGACATGGGTTAGAATAAGGGTAGAGAGCTAGCATGTGATATACCTGGGCCTGAGGCTGATCAGCCAAAAACTATTGGAAGCTTCTGTGTGTCTCTGTGGGACTGCAGGACTGCGGGACTGTGGGACTGCGGGTCTATTGGCCTAGACCTTGAGGTTAGGCCAGAAAGTCCGGGCCCGAAACTTCATACTACAGAGCCCAGCCAATTGTGGATGGTGCCGTCTCTGAGGTTTTGGGCTGGTAGTTTTGAGTTCTATAAAAAAGCAAAGTGAGCAATCCATGAGAAATAAGCAGTTAGAAGCATTCCTCTATGATCTCTGCTTCAGGTTCTGCCTTCAGCCTCCAATCTTCCAGTTTGAGTTTTTGCTTTGACTTCTTTTGATAATGAGCAATGATACTTTACCTCACCAGAATGCTTTAACAATAGTGTTTATCAGAGCAATAGAACGTATAGAGAGTATATTAGAAATAGGTTCACTACCACAAACTGTTTCACAAAATGTAGATTCTTAGAACCAGATGTGCATATGCAACCCAAGCTTGCATAAAAGAAGCATATTGTATCACTCAGAAGTTTCTTAATATTCATCCTAGATGAGGAAAATAGGATTCAAAAGTAAAATGGCTCTTCTTTTAAAATATCTCAAAGACCTAGAAAAATTTAATTAAACCAAAACAGATACGTTAGAAATAGAGTAATTTTGTTTTACATATGAAATTTTGCCTTGATCAACAATTGTTTTCATTTTTCCGTATCTTTTTTTTTTCTACTTGGCATATAGTACTTATTCTGTCAATATTTGATAACTTTAAAGGGCAAATTATGAATTATTTGAAGACTTTTGGAAAATAATCCAATAATTACATCATTTTATCAGCATTAATGGACAATTTTTTATGTTGTTAGTTCTTTGCTTACATGGTGACACAAAAATGGAGAAACCAACATTATTCCTCTCCTAAGAGAATTTTATTTAGGAAGGACGGTAAATATAAATGATCACTTATAGTGAGGGATAATAACTGTTTTTACAGGGACAATAGAAGTCTGTGGCAAGATCTAAGAAGAACGATGACAAAACTTAAGGAATAATTCATAGGAAAAAGGGCACTTGTGGTATTTCCTCCTTTCAATATTACCCACAGGTGTGGTGTTTTAACAGTGTACTTTGCATTGTACAATGTATTTTGTCATATACACCTAAGTTCATTTAACTCTACTGCTTATAAGATGTTTTATAGTCTCTGAACCTCAGGTGTCTGATATGTAGATGAAACACTATGGGTTTTAGAGGTTCAAAGTGATATTCTTATGGTGATGTTTTTTCCATACACGGCCCACATCTCATTACTACTTGGATGAAGGTTGGTCTAATTTCTTGTCTTGATTTTTGCTGGAGGGCTTACTTTTGTCTGGCTACCAGAACTTACATTGCCTTCAGAAGTAATTAGAAGGTTAACAACTCACAGGAATAGCACGCAATGACTGATGTTATTAGAGTACAATGACCCCAGCTCCTTTGACCTTTTAAAAAAATTAATGTTTCATGCAATTTATTTTGGTTGCCTTATTTCCTTTTCTAAACTCTTCCCAGATCACCCTTCTCTGCCCACCAGAAAAATATATATTCTTTCACGCTAAAAATGAAGCAAAACAAAAAGTACACACACTCAGAGAGAGAGAGAGAGAGAGAGAGAGAGAGAGAGAGAGAGAGAGAGAGAGAGAACGAGAGAGAGAGAAAACCCAAATAAGCAAGCAAACATCAAAGAAACAAAAACAGTACACAATAAAGAAAACTAACCACCCAAACAAACCATGAAGTACACTTCTTATTGTCCAACAGCTTCTGAGCATTTCCTCGGTGTGTTGTCACCTCATTGTGAAAAAAAATCCTGATTTTTCCCTCTCCTAGTAATTGCAAATAAATTCTTGAGGTTGGTGCACACTTCTTCATTTCCATGCTGGAATTTTGTTTCATTTGAATTTGTCCAGGTCTTGTGTATGCTGTCATAATTTCTGTAAATTTATATGTGAACCAGATTGTTGTGTCTGGAAAATGTGATCTCTTTTGAGCTTTTTGCCACCTCTGGCTCTTACAATATTCCTGCCTCCTTTTCCACATAGATCACTTAGCCTTGAGGAAAATGTGCTAAGTCTGAGTGATAAATTTTATATAGTTTTCAGGGTTTCTTTGAAGGATTATGTGCCAATCACTGACATTGGTAGCAGGTTTTATGATGAACTTTTGAAATTCTGGCATTTATTCCTTTTCTGGACCAAGTCCTCACCCTCTAGCAACATTGCTATACTTTCCAAATAAGTTGGCAGCTCTGGAGTACTCAATTCAGGTTTTACATTTGGGACAAGGTAAAAACTGATGACAGTACTTGGCACAGGAAAACATACAATGCAGAAAGTGAATACGGTATTGTTTCCTTCTGATTACATATCTTCTGTGACCTTTCAGCTGCATCTAGACAAAAACTGATAGTCAGTCAGCCTTATGGCAGTAGATACACCCTTTTAGATTCCTGTCTTTACCAAATTGCTGGGCGTCTATTGTACATAAGGTGCTTTGTGAATAATGCAGACTTGTAGTTCTGCACTTTGCCTTTTCACATTTTTCACATTAAAGACTTTTTAGTAGATTATACACTCAGACACAGAATCTCATTACTAATTTTTAGTTTCTTAGCTATAATATTCAAGAAAACAGATTCCAAAGTAATTTGGTCATTTATTTTTGTTGCAGTATCTATGGCAGCATATAATAAGTTGAATCAAAGCATCTTAGAACTAAGAAAATACTGCAGATAAAATGTACTCCTGCCTTGCCATTTATAAATGGAAAAACTGTTATTTATAAAGGTAAATGACTTTTCTATGATATTTCCAGGAAAACTATCATGTGACTCTTTGCACTCCAATAGGTAGTAAAAATAAATGTGCCACGATGCTGTTCTTTTTTATTTTCTGTATGCAACATAATTCCCTTTGTTCCTAATACCTTACAAACATTTAAGGTGATCAATTTCTGGGTGTTTGCCTTTACTCTATCTGATTTGCATTCACAAAAGGAATCTAAAATATCCAAGAGAAAATTACCAATAGCTGCTCCTATTGTGTAACCTCTACAAGCACGTTTTTATTTTAGTAGGACACAAAGTCTTATAAAAGGAAGTATTTAAATAGAGACTGTTTACTGTATCCCGGAATAGTCCCTGGTCATTATACTGGGTAACATAGTGACAGGCAGACAGGTATGGTGGTGGAGCAGTAGCTGAGAACTTTATCCTGATCTTCAGACAGGAGGCAAAGAAAGCTAACTGGGAATGGTTTTGGCTTTTGAAACCTCCAAAAGTTCACTCCAAATGACGCATCTCTTCCAATAAAGCCACCCCTTCAGATCCTTTTATAATAGTCCACAAACTGGGAAGCAAACATTTAAATATGTGAGCCTATGGGGCATTCTTCTTCATATCGCCATATGCCTGAAGGCCAACAAAGAGCATGTAAACACTGTTGTGTAGTAGGAACAAATAGAATTGGGCAGAAATTGTACCCATGAAAAGATACAAAAGACTTGATTTCCCAAATGGTCAAGTGAAATTTTTCTTTTATACTTCAGATCTTACTTGTAGTAATTGGGGCTATCCAGCTTTGTTCTCCCTGCATTACAAACATGCTACATGGATGAGGTCTTTTAAGACACAAGGGTACAAATTATACATATAGTCTACAGATAAGCTAACACAGAAAATATTTGTTCCATTTTCCACATACAGCTTTTAAAGAGTTATTTTATGGTATACCTGGAAAAAAAGTAATTATTTTTTGTTAAGGACTCATAGTCAAGCAATGTAGAAAACCAAAACTGGACAAAATGCTGTGGAAGAATGTTATTTGAGAGTACTTTTTGGGAAAATTGTATAAGTAGAGACTTTTTCACCTTTCAAACAGTTTGGAAAGATGGTAATAATATAATAAATTGGTTACTACTCTTAGTAAACATTTCCCTTTTAATGTATTTCAGATATCTCACTCAATGTCCATATAAGGAGAAATATTCAAACCATAATCTTATGTAATTGGAAGGAAGTTTTGATAAATTCTGTCATTTATTATATGAGATACTGAGAAGTTGGATGACCTTTATAAACTAGTAGATACAGTCTATATTGTGTTTCCTTACAACCAAGTCTAGGTCAATCAATTATGAAAGTGAGGTAAGGAAGGATGAAGAAGTAGGGGAGGGTACACTATCAAGGCATCTGCATCTGCAGGAGGCTGGAGTTTAACTCTTCTGTGGACGCTCTGTGAGCCAGTCTAGAGCATACATAATTCTACTAAGGAAAAAAGAAGTCAGAAAAATTACATTGTTTTATTTGAGGGCTGATCCCAAGAGGCAACAACAGTCAAGAATTCAACCATTTTGTGTTGTGATGGGAGTGATACCTAGCCATAAGAAGGGGTTCTCAACCATTTTAAGTAGGGGCATATTCTAGCAGATGGATGTTGTGCCCTTACATAGTAAGAGTGAGGAGATAAGAGGAGTGACATGGGAGAAAACATTTGCTGCATTGTATAAAGGAACTGAATTAGGACTTAAGTTTTGTGTTTATACCTGTATTTACAAAATCCATTGTAGTATACTGTCCTCTATTATATTCTCCACGCTACATTTCAGATTAAAAATAATAGATGCTATAAATATGCAGTGATGATTATGCATTGATATTACATTGGTTTTTGAAAACAAAATAACATTAGGTCAGTTATGTTTTGCATAATATATAATGTAATTGCAATAAATAAGTATATGATTATATTTTTCATTAGAGAGAGTAAGCATATTTTTATTTTTTTTAAAGAATACTCTATGTACATAAAAACAGGTATTTAGAAATACAATTGGACTTCAAGGACATTCACAAAAATTTTCCTGCCAATGTTATTGTACTTACTGTTAGAGTTGGCAAGCTCACAGCCTGAGGCAGCATTGCCAACTACACTATTGTTTATGAAAGAGATATACCATATATATTATGTAAAAAAAATAGTCACCATCCTGGATCAAGTGAATCACCTATGGGTCCTTCTCAGACCAAGAAGAATATGTGAAGAACAAGTCATTTTTGGTAAAAGCTCGGTCACAACACCAAATTTCCTATTTTCTTTTTGAAATATTTTGAAGACACTATGCAGCCACACAAATAATTTGTAAGAGAAATTATATTCCAGGACTCCTCTGTAGATGCTTTATCTCTCTGCATGTAATATAGAACACTGGGAATTAGTGTGAGAATATATATATTTATATTAATATATATAATATATTATATATTATATATATTATTATATATAAAACTATTCAGTAATAATGATAAAAAATTCCTCCAGTAAAGAGTATAAAAGGACGTTTCTACAATGTTTAAAATAAACAATTAATCTATTATTGCCATGTCTTGAAGAGGGCTTTACTCTTCTGAATGTCCCTTTCTTAACACTCTCTAGAAATTTAATTAGTACTTGTTTTGCTTTTTAAAATCCACAACCTCTCTGTTAATTATCCAGTTTTCCTAATCTGCACCTTTAAGTTAAACTGCTGAATCTATGTCAAATGCTATCCTGGAGTCTCTCTGAAAGATAGACAAAAGAATTAAAATGAGGAAGCCTTGACACACAACTGCAACTGAATTTTACTTTACCTTTGAAAATATTTGTATTTTTGAGTGAATAATCCATGAAAGAAGAGAGAGAGCATTACACTTCAATTATACTACCTTTGGGAATGATTTCCTGTTATCAAGATGCACTGAAATTGGATAAAAGTAAAAATTTTTTTAGTCCTGTGGCTGTTTTATGTAGACAAAGTGTAGGTATAAAACAGCACAATTATGTGGATAATTCAGACAATAAAGATACTTTAGGAAAACTGCATGATTAGCATTATTAGCTACTAATTTTAAGACAAATTTAGGTGAATAACTGAGTCTGTTTTCAGTAGTCCATAAAATGTGATGTACCTAGTAGTTTTCTTCCCATTTCAGACACAATATAATCAGTCATATTAACATACTTATGCATCACATATATTTATCCCATCTTTGCATGTATTTTATCAAAACCATTTAATCTCTCATTCATCTGCCATTCCTTTGTGACTGCTACTGTATACTCTTTATCAAAAGGTTGTAAACTTGAATGTCTCCACAGAGTAGTATAGTAATTTTCTTTTGCAATCATTTTTCTCATGAAATCATTCATTAAAATTAGGTCAAAAATGAAAGATAATTAATATAAACAACTTAGTCAGATAAGTGAGGTAGGATTTTCCTAAAGATCTTATTAATATTATTTAAGCCTTTTAACATAAAATAAATGAAGACCCATTGAAGAGCTTTGAACAGGAGAATATTATCATAACACTGTTTTGTTTTTCTAATAATGTTTGAAGGCATTTTAAAGCACAGAGCTGAGGTAAGTAGGGGAATAGTGGGAGGGAGGTGTAAGTGGGGACAATTATGATATAGCTCCACTCACAGCTTTATTGTAAGTTGGCTAATGAAAGACAGAAACTTGAGATTTTGAAGATGGGTAAGCAGGCAAGGTTATTATGCTCTTGAAACAGTTGTTGTAATGGAACAGTTACAGCAGTGTCCTAATAAGCTATTGGGAGCCACTGATTTAAGTACTTTAACTGAATCTTTAGGCATTAACTCTTGTAATTTCAACCTCAGCTTCCTTAACCTTTTCTCATCCATTTCTTCCAAAAGTGATGGAGCACTATTTCCTACACTAACACTATGGTATCTGGTATAAATAGACTAACTTTTATTTTCCTAAAAATATCATGAAATTTACTCAAAAATTAAAAAAAAAGAGTATGGATATCAGAAAGGCTTTGTAGTTCCAGCAAACACTGAAGTGAAAAGAATCAGTTTAATGTTAAAAGTGATGGCACAGCAGTGAGGACTCACTGGGAAAAGAATTTAACTGGGCTAGCTCACTTCATACATAGAGGAGTGGGGAAGAAAACAGACGATATTTCAGTGTCCAAAACAGTAGTGGATGGTAACTCACTAGAATAGGCAGTGAAAGTGATGGAGTATATTTACAGGAGAACTTTTGATTATTTTGTTAAACTATCCAACACACCATGAGTTATAAAACTGCTCATGTCCAATGTATAGAAGATGTAGTCTGAAGTATGAGAAAAGATGTAGAATTAAGCACATTGGAGTGAATCTGAGTGGATTCTGAAGCTGAGTTTATGGATGACTCTGCCCACTGGCACTGAGGAAAACACAAAATGAAGCATTCTCAAGAGATCCCTGAGGAGCACCTCCCAGAGAAGTACACAACTGTAGTCCATAAAAAAATGCAGAACAATCAACAATGGAGTATATTATCCAGAAGCGCCACAGCACAAAATGGGATTAGAACTCTTGGCTCTGTGAAGCTAACACATCTTACCGATAAAAGATGCAGGAAGGAAAGGGTTAGAAGGAATCAGGGTTTCAAGGCTAAAACATGATTATGCATTCTATGTACTAAGGAGATAGATTTGCTGTGAATGGTCAGGGCAGGTGATTGATGAGATCAAAACTTTAAGGATTATGGAAAAGGATTGGGAAGGAAAGCACATAAGTAAAGTCATTTATAATAAAAGCTATTCTCTTTTTCCCATGTAATGTTTCTTTTTTCTTTCTGAAGATAACTATACTCAACTCTTATATGGTCTCTTAATATTCAGCTTAATACTTCTAAATAACACAGTGCTTCTTACTTCTTTGACCATAAAACCCTTCTCTAACCCTTCCTCATTTCTCTATGATGGTGGCGTTCTTGTTATTCCTCAAACACATGGAGCATGTTTGTCAGCAAATATACCAAAAGGACTGTTTCCTTAATCATATTTGTATAGCTTCTCACTGTCTAATTTGTGTGCTTAGAATGTTATTCCTTAAATTATATGTAACACTCACTCTGGGAACCTCCTACACAAGTCACTGCCTTAATGAAGTCCTCCTTATCTTGATAAAATTCCCAGTGGTACTCATTGTTACATCAATACTTGGTATTTTCATTCCCTTCTCTTATTATACTTAACAAAATTTGCATCTTCTTTCTTTCTCTTGACTAATATCTTTATATTACCCATGTAGAAGCTAAATTTGAGAAAAAAAATGTGTCATTAAAAAATGTGACAAATAACTGTAAATGTAAAAAACTCTACTATTTTATATCTGTCAAATTTAGAAGTTATCAAATGATACTTTTTGTATGATATAAGAAGCCTTAACTCTTGAAAGGCAGGTGGTGGTGGCACATGCTTTTAATGGCAACACTGGGGAAGCAGAGGCAGGTGAGTTCCAGGACAGTCCCAGTCTACATAGCAAGTTCAAGGACAACTACAGCTGTTCCACAGAGAAACCCTGTTTCAAAAAACCAACCAACCATCCAACTAACCAACCAGAAAATCAACCAACTAAACAACCAACCAAACAAATAACAAAAACCAAAACAGCTTAACTCTCTTATACCTACCTCTAGGCTTTTGCCCATTCTAGAACCATCATTTCAATTTTTGAAATACAATTTTCATGACTACGACTATGAAAATTTTGGTACTGGCTAAGTACTCTTGAATGGCAGGTAAAAGAAACAAAGGCAATTTCATTTACTATTACCATACTAGCATAATCTTATGCCATTTTCTTTCTCCAAGACCTCTCTTCTCAATCATCAGTTTCTTCATATATATATACATATGTGATATATGTGTACACATATTTTATTTTCATCAAAAACATGCCATCTACATCAATGTTGACATCAGAATTCTTGACACAGACAGTGGCATTGGAGACTCACTGCCTTTCCTTCTTATGTTCTTTGAGAAAATCAGGACATGGTGATGTGAGAATGTCTTTCTGTATGCTGTAAATATCAATCTTTAAATAAAGGAGCTGTTTTGACCCATGACAGGCACCAAAGAAAAAGTAGGAGGAGAAATCAGAGAATAGGAAGGAGAAGTAGGGCAGAGTCAGGGAGACTGAGACAGAAGTCAAAGGAACAACATGTAAGGAACACAGGTGATCCACGGGCCACGTGGCAGGCAGATTAATGGAAATGGGTTGAGTTAAGATGTAAGAGCAAGCTAGCAGTGTGCCTGAGCCATAGACCAAACAGCATGAAGTTAACATAAGTGTCTGAATCATTTCTGGGGCCTGAGCACCTGGGGCTGCTAAGGGATCTGGGACTGCAGGTCTGTGGGTTTGGGCCTCTGGATACCCGGGACCAAGAAACATTATTACAACAACATGGGATAGTTGACTTGTGTTCATTTATTTCTCAGGGTTAGTAATTTTCTCAGGACACACAAAAAAAGTAGTGCTATAGTTAGAACATACTTGGTAAAATTAAGAAAATAGGCATAGATTTAGGAATAGAAAAATCACAAAATAAATGGGTTTCTTGATTGTTGTTGTTTTATCTTTCTTTTTATTTTTTTGCTTCGTTTGGTGTTGGTGAGGTCCCAACTCTGGGGTGATTTAAAATGACGAGTTTCTCATGTTAGGAAATTTGTAAATTCCTAGATATTGACTAAGATTCTACTTCTCTAGATGGGAAACTGAAGTCCAACAATATATAGGTTATTAATACTATGTTTATTCCTAGAATCTCAATTTTTTACTTTCTTACTATGCTTTGGCTATTTGATTCTATCTGTCATTTCTGTTCTTTCTCCGTCCCCACCCCATGCCTGACTTTTGTGTGCACATACATACACACACACATACACCCCCCCACACACACACACGGAAGGGGGAGGGATAGAGGGAGGGAAGGAGAGAGAAGGGGAGAGAGAGAGAGACCTCTTTAACCTCTTTAGTAGTCAATGTCATCTATTGATTTCTATAATTTTTTTGATGAAAGGTCTTATTGAATTTGGAGATCACCCATTTCCCATGAGGCTTTCCATCAATCTGTGGGATCCTCTTTTCTCGGAGTTCTGTGGTAGAGATTGAAAATGTGTCTTCAGGCCAGTTTTTGTTTGGTTGTATGCTTAACATGGGTGCTGGAGATCCAAAGTCATGCCCTCATGCTTGTGCATCAAGCTTTTTACCTATGGAGTCATTTCTCCAGCCTCATAATGTGTACATTCTTTATTAAATGCTACTCATTATTTTGGGGACAAATCTCAGTAAACTCTACTCTTCTTAGGGGCTTACTGTTCCTTTTAGTTTTCTTTTTATAGAATTAGATATAAGCTACCAAGTTTTAAATGCTTCTCTTATCAAAATCTAAGCACATAGCCCTGTCTAATATTTGCAAAGTGATATATGACACTATCATCTTGCCAACAAATGATGGTCTTTTCAACATCCAAGTTTTCAGTTTGCATCATCTGACAGTGATTTCTGTCCATCCTTCTGGGTTTTCAACCCTGTAATCACTCTCAAGCCATTTATCTAATGCCGTGTGAATGTGTCCATGACTGTCACAACACATTAATCTTTTGGGTAGAATAGGAATAAGCTTTTAGTAGAAATAATGAAGTTTCTTAGTTTGCTGTTATATTTCTTCTTGAATTGTGCCTATAATAATAACATATATTCATCAAGTTAGAATTTTTATAAGCCAGGAATGATTTATTGATCATTATGCATATTCCCAGTACTAATTTGCCTATTTTTCCATATAAATTCTTCATTAAAGATAGAGCTTCTGAACCTAAAACTTCATTTTTTTTAGATAGGATTTCACTTTGCAAACACAGCCTGGTCCCAACGTCTCTGTTTAGCTAGTCAGTGATGTCCATCAACTTGTCATTCTCCTGCCTCAGTTTATTAGGTTTTGTGGTTACAGGTAAGTGCCTTCATGCTCACTTAACTTCTAAAATTCTTTTATTTACTTTTGGTCATTACTAAATATACTGAATTCTAGTCATTTTAATCATAATATTTTGTTCTCCCATATGCTGTTTTATATTTTATCATGTTTCTAGTTAAATAGCCTGGTTACCAAATCTGAATTTCTGTCAGGTAGAATAGAGAAATAGGTGGCCATGGGAATGGATTCACAGGAAGTAGCTAAGTTTACATCATCAAATAAACAAAGTGAGGTACACATAGGTGCAGTCCAGTTACAAAATTAGAGGAGGCTGAGGAAGGAAGGAAGGCTGTATGACAACCTGCGGTGTTACAGCAATGAAGCATGTCTGTGATATAACTCCTGATCACAATGCGAAAAGCAATGAATCAACAATGGACTCTAGATTATGGAGAGAATACCTGGTGGAAGCCAAGGCAAGCCCTCCCACATGAAATGACCAATCATCCAGCTATTTAAGAACAGTACTCAGTTGTAATGCACATAGTAAAAAAATACCTTTTATTCATGCAAAAGCAGGTTGGTCAGGATCCTCCCTCTACCCAAGGCTACACTTGATACCCCAAACCCAGTGACATCACTCACCCAAGATAGCCAGGCATAGTTCTAGAACTTCATGACTCTTACTGGACAATATATAAGCAGAGATTAAGAGCAATAGTCTACTCTGCATATCTGGAGAGATGCCACTGTGTTCTGTCTTTGTTTTTGGAGATTCTCCCCTAGGATTGTGACCCTTGAATCAAAGAGTTCTGGCAGAAACTGGACCTGACCTTCAGCTAAAATGCATTGCACAGCTGAGAAGCCTTGGGGAGATAAGCTTAGGACTGTAGTTAGAATTTAGAGTGTGAACTTTGTGTGATCACCCTCAGCATAATAAAATATAATTATTATCCTATTAACTGTGCATATCTACTTTCTTGCTCTTGACAACAATCAAAAGAGTATAACTTTGATTCTCAGAGTAGGATGCAATGTCAAAAAGCAAAGAAGTTCCAAATTTATGTTATGTTAATTCTCATTTGCTTCTAATTTCAAGTTATTATGCTTCTGGACTCTAAGTGGCCAGGTTTGGCTAAGCCCAGGGGTTGAGGTTACTATAGTCCACCTATGAGGCCTAGAAAACTGCCTGAGAGGGAAGTGGAATCACTGGTATTATGAATTAGGAAAGGATTCCCAGGCAGATGTTCTTTAACCTTCTTTAATTTTCACTGAGGTAATTCATCTTGATTCAATGGCTTATGGCCCTAATTGTTCTATGGGGTTAATTATCTTCTCCATAATAAATAGATCCTTTAATAAATTTCACTGAAAAGAAAGTGATTCTCATGTCGTAGGTGTGACCTTCAGGTTTTTTTCCCTCAGAAATTTCACACAGAATAGCTCTCTCAATTAGAAACTCTAGTTTTTGTGATTACTCAGTGTAAAACTTTCTCTTTGAAGTCATCTAAAAAGATAACTACATGGAACTGATATAATTAGACACTACATTTGCATGCTATATGGTTTATAAAGGGCCATAAATATTTTATTATATCATTTATACCCCTTTTGATTGATGTTTCATGCAATGTCTAGATTTGTAGAAGTGAGAAAAAGTTAAAGTGTCATAAAGATACCAAAAATACGGAGCAGTTTAGGAATATCAGAAATTTGTAACTGCAGAGGGACCCTAGGTTAAGGTTTCTTGACTGGACCATATACATTAAACTAAGATAGTAATGGTGAGATCACCAAAGCTGACAGAAAATATTACCCTCTGAGCCAGAGAGATGACTCATCAGATTTAGGGTATTTTCTACTAAGCTTAATGTTTGTTTGTTCCCTGAGACACATGTGTAGATACACACACACACACACACACACACACACACACACACACACACACACACACACACACTTGCTGGTCCTCTTCCTTACTAGAATGTGAACATCTCAAGGCTAAACTCCAGGTACTTATTTTTATAGCTCTAGCTCACACTAGGCCTAGGACATAAAGAGCTTAATACATGGTTGCTAAAGAACTGCTAATCAAAGGATCAACACAGGAGAACTGAGTGGTAGACTCCCTTAACTCTGGGGGGTGACTACATTTTTGTGTGCCACAATCAGTATAGATGCTAGGGTGTCCACTGGCTCCTTCATTTGCCTGAGACCTTCAAGTTTTCTAAACATTCAAAATTTTCAGTCTTCTCGTTTTATGAACTCAGATAATAGCATTTACTTGCAGTTTTTTTCTATGAATATAAAATGAACATTGCACATTAAACCCCATCTTTGTGCTAATTACCTTTCTTCTGATCTAGTAATTAAGCATTTGGGACTTAGTGTATGTATTAGAGACTTCAGTGTGTGGTCCTAGATCTCCAGCTTCAAAGGCTTGTGGAAATTAACTGTCTTGCAATTAGAAAGAAAGGAAGGAAATCCATCTTGTATATGTCTCTTGCAGGTTTCTGAGACAAGCATCAAACCAAGCTAAGATTGGACCTGAGTCCCAGAGGCTCTATTTCATACCCCCTGCCTTTCTGTTGGCCAGAGTACTCTGTGAGCTTTTCGTCACCACTGTTGCTGTATTTGTCCTTCTGCTTGTAACTCTTGCCTATCTGATGTAAGCAGAACAACAATAGAACAGTTGACATTTATGCAGCATTTAAAAGTTTCCTATCTCCTCAATGATTTTCTTTATAAAAATCTCCTCTAACATAGCAGTGAGGAAATGAAACAGCAGGAACAGCTATTAGTTTAGGTGTGTGGGAGAGTTATCTCTCATCATATTAATTGATCCAAATCATACCATTTGCTCCTTGTGTACCATTCATCACAGGACTGCATGACTGGAAATGTTGAAACAGAGAGACAGCCAATCACATGCTTCTGCCTGTGGACTTCAGCATCTGTGACTCATCAGCAACCAATAAGATTCCCTCAGTCAGGGAAATCTCTCCTCACCAGGGTAGAAACAAGCTCTGCATGAGCTGACCTTTACATCAGCAGCTTCTGTTTCTGATCACCATGGTGAAAGGCCAAAGCAGTCCTGGAAGCCCCACCCTGCCACATGAAAAGAATATTTTTGGCTTCGCTTCTACACAGAGGGCTTATAGTATTTGGTGATTTATTTTATTTTACTTTTATTTATTTATATATTTTTTTTGCTTTGGGCTCTGCCTTAGAGGAGGCTTTGAGCTCTGTCTCAGCAATCCTAACTGCTCTTTGCAGGGCAGATTTGTCAGCTGCTTTTTTCTCTGAGGAGTCTACAGATATGCCACAGAGTTTAAAACTAGGACTCACTGTGCCTTTCAAAAGAGGTTTTTCTTCTCACACCATTATAGGATGCAAACAGTACTTAAGATTATTTTCACAACATGGTGATGCATGGGTCAGTTCTCTTTCCATGAATGCTAATCTTTTTACTATCTCCAGGTGTAGGTAGTAGGACAGCTGTACAATTAGAAACAAAAACATCCAAATCATGACATCTTCTTAATTAATTTATCTAGAATTTCTTTCTTTTTATTTATTTTTTTTTAATTTAAAGTAAGAAGCCAAAACTTAATAATGTAATTTTGGAAAAACTGGAGGTTTTCAGAATTGCTTAACCAATTTTGCATTTTACATCTTCTTTCCTTTATCTTTGGAGTGGCAGCCAAAATTGGCCCAAGGTGTGGAGGATATTTACATGGTTTTCAGGCATTAAATGACATTTAATTATCAGCATTTTGTTATCAAGTAGCTGTTGTTGTCTATTGTCTTTTGCTGATGTGAAATGAGTGTCTTCTGACCTCCGGCATTAGTTTTAACCCTGTAATATCAGTGAAGGCTGTCTACTGTTCTTGGGTATGACTCTTAACCTGAGTTTTCCACAGCTTGCCAGGCTTATTGGATGGGTGAGTGCTGTGTTTCTGGTCCTCGTGTCTCTCTCTATATCTCCATGATTCTCTCTTCTTCCCTCCCCACTCCCCGTATATTTTTTTGTATCTGTGTCCTTTGGAAGAAAGAATGAAAGAAATATTGATGCATCTTTTCATGTCAAATACACCAGAATGGTCTCTCAGTATTTGCACCTAGACCTTTAAAGTCTAGAAAAATTGTACTTTTTGTTGTTACACAATCTTGGGTGGATTCCTCTCCACGAAGAGTGCCACTCTTTCGTCTCTACTCACAGAACAAAACAAATACCTTTTAATCATATATAGGAGCTCCACCAATCAATTCTGCTCAGGGCTCCTGCAGTCCTTTCTGCTTTAATAATAAAATCAGAGTAGAGATGGCATGGGGCTCTGCTCGCAGAGGTCCAAAATTAGTTTTCAGGAAATCTTTAGTAGGAAAGATAGTTATAATATTTTTTATTCAAGACCATGACTCTACAATGCAGTAAGCTTCTCTATTCCTGGTGAAATGATAAGGGGGAGTCAAAAAGGTGATCAAAAAGTTCTTAGGATTTATAAGGTAAATAATACCTTCTCTCTGGTAACTGCAAGCAGGCAGTTAGATCCAAGAAAGCAAAGTGAAATAGAGACTGTGGATTCTAAATGAAAATTTCCAAACTATGGCTTCGTGTGTCTCTGTGGCAAATCAGATTTTTAAAAAAGTGTTTCAGTGTAACTGAAAAAGTAGACTTAAAAGACAACAGACACCAAATTAAGCATCATAGTGAGCAACATAATATGTTGTTCCTAGACAATTTATCTTTAATGTTGCTTTGTATTGTGTTGTGTAGTTGAAGTCATATCTTATATTTTATGACTAATTATTTGATAAAAAGAATGATTTACATACTTTTAATTTATCATACTCATGAAAACAAACTTACCTATTTACAGTATAGGATGGCAGGCTATGGCCCATATGTCAAATGTTGCCCACAACCTACTTTAGTAAGTAATTTACAGGGTTACATCCAATTAATTCATTGAAATATTGTCAAAAGCTGTAATAAATAGTAGGGCAAAATGGTTGCAATATAGACTGTGTGGCCTCAAATATTTAACAAATGGCCCTGTGGAGAAATTGTTTGTTGACCCTGAATTTGTAAGATGATGCCTAATGTAAATATTATGTAAACTGTTGGCCACAATGAGTATAAGAGTTCAAGAAGGCCTTTAAGACCAGTCTCACAGGATCATATTTCAAAAGTGAAGGGATAAGCAAAGTTTTATATAGGTATGTCATTTCTTTCTCTCTACTTCTAATGTAGTTTACTAAGAAGAAACTTTCATAGTTCTTTTTTCATAGCTAACTGGTCATACAGGAAAGAGGACTCTTTAAGAAACATCAATGTTACTGAAGGTGTTTATCAGTTGTATACTATCATGTCATCTACAAATAATGAATGTTTGACTTATTTTCCAATTTGTATTCCCTTGATCTTCTTATGTTGTCTTATTGCTCTAGCTAGAACTTCAAGTACAATATTGAATAGATATGGGGAGAATGGACAGCCTTGTCTTGTTCCTGATTTTAGTGGAATTGCTTTGAGTTTCTCTCCATTTAGTTTAATGTTGGCTATTGGTTTGATGTTTATTGCCTTTATTATGTTCAGGTATATTCCCTGGTCTCTCCAAGACCTTTATCATGAATGGGTTTTGAATTTTCTCAAAGGCTTTTCAACATCCAGGTTGATGATTATGTGGTTTTTCCTTTCAGTTTATTTATGTGGTAGATTCCATTGACAGACTTGTGTATGTTGAACCATCCCTGCATCTTTGGGATGAAGCCTACTTGATAATGGTGGATGATTTCTTTATGTGTTTTTAAATTTAGTTTGCCAATGTTTTATTGAATATTTTTACATCAATGTTCACGAGGGAGACCTGTAACTTTCTTAGATACATTTTTGTGTGGTTCGGTTATCAGAGTGAATGTAGCTTCATGAAAGAGTTTGACAATATTCCTTCTGTTTCTGTTACATAGAACAATTTGAGAAATATTGGTATCAGCTCTTTTTTGAAATCCTTGTATAAGTCTATGCTTAAAATGCATTAGACATTGGAGATTTACCCTATGGTTAAAAAAATGCCATCATGAAATTTTTAGGCAAATGGATGGAACTAGAAAAAATCATCCTGAGTGAGGTAACCCAGACCAAAAAAGAAGAACATGGTATGTATTCCTTCATAAGTGGATAGTTGATAGGAAACACATAGCAAAGGATGAACAGTCTAGAATCCACAAACCTATAGAAAATAGGTAGAGAGGAGAACCATAAGAGGGAAACACATGGATTGCCCAGGTATAAGAAACAGTTAAGATCTCCTAGGTAAACTGGGAGGCAGTGTAAAGGGGAGAGGATGGGGGTGGGGACAATAAGGCTTCGAGAAATCCAAGTTAGGGGAGGGATGGAGAGAGGAGCAATGAATGAAATATTCTGATGGAGTGAGCTATTATGGGTTTAGGGAGAAAATTGGTCCTAGAGAAATCCACAGGAATCCACAAGGAAGTTCCTGCTAATACTCCTAGCAGTACTGGAGAGGGTGCCTGAACTGGCCTTCTCCTGTTGTCAGATTGATAACTACCCTAATTGTCATCATAGAACCTACATACAATGACTGATGCAAACAGATGCAGACACAACCAAGAACTTGACCAAATTTCTGGAGTTCATTTGAAGAGAAGGAGGAAAAACTAAATTAGAAAGGGGTGGGGGATTAAGAGTGCAATGGGGAAAACCTGAATAAATGGAAGCTCACAGATTCTGCACTGAAAGCTGGTGAGCCTGCATGGGACCAATCTAAGCTCTCTGAATGAGGGACACAGTTGCATTGATTAAGCTGTTAACAGTACCCTAGCTATGGGACCAGGAATTATCTCCATTACATGAACTGTCTTTTTAGAGCCCACTCCTTCTGGTGGAGTACCTTGCTCAGCCTTCATGCAGGAGAAAACAATGTGTTCTGGCTCAGTTTGGTATGTTAGCCTGTGTTGACTAGTAAAGAAAGGCCTTATCCCCTTTGAGGAGTGGATGGGAGGTGGGATTGGGATGAGGGATAAGAGGGGGAACAGGAGAAGGGGAGGGGGGCAACAGTGGAGGGTATATAAAATGAATTTTATTAATAATAAATACAAAAAGAAAGAACAAAAAGAAATCCACCCTAAGTGAGAGATCTATAAAATGATTAAATTCTTGATCCTGTTGATGAATGCTCACTCTGAGTACATGACTCATTGAGATCATTACCATTTTCCTTGAACTTTCTAATTGTTGCCACTTGTAATGACATGATATGAATCTCTAGTTTCTGATGTTCTAATAGTTTTTGTCTTTACAGATGTTAAATTACATTCTTCCAAGAATACCCAAACCAGCATTAAAAAAAACTTAGCTGCATATTAAAACTATGTGCAATATTTTAAAACCAAAATATAGCATTGCTCTAAAATAATAACTGGAGTTACCTTGTGTGTGTGTGTGTGTGTGTGTGTGTGTGTGTGTGTGTGTGTGTGTGTGTATGGGGGAGACATTGAGACAAGGCATCAGGATAAGTCTTCTCAAGTGATACTAATGTATAACCTAGCAGAGAATTAGAGAACTAAATATAAACAGTCCTTATGAGGTATATTTAATAAGCTACGTAAAATATTTGGTTTCCTCAAGAACAACATAAAACATTATCAACTCTAGAGACTCATAGAATCATTCTCTGCACCTCTCAGTGGCAGATGGAGCAATGTGGAAATATAAATACACATATGTAAAAAACAAATACACAGAAATCAAACTTAGAGACATCAATTTGAAGTGAAAACAACAACAGCAACAACAACAACAACAAAACATATGCAGATAAGGTTCCTGAAAACTAGAGGCATACATGGTTTCATGATTTCTTCCAATATATTTTATACTCAAAACAGAATAGCTCACTTTAAGAAGTGGCTATATATTTTTCTTTGTATTTTCAACTGTGACTGGATCAGCCTTCTTTTAAGATTTACTCCAAGTGTTGTTCTCTGTATTTTGGGGCCACCAAAGGAAGTTGTCAGCTTGTAATCTGCCAGTCGAGGCTTACTGGTCTTGACTCTATTTCTTGCTCCTAGTTCTGAAGCTTTCTTTTACATGCCTTTTGTTTTTATCTTTGCATTTCAGTGTTTCCATCACACTGAATCTCAGTGCTTCTCTGTAAGTAGACCTCATTCCAATTCACCCAACAGTACACACTTTCAGCCTCCTGGTTCACCTGCCTATTTTCTCACCCTTCTCCATCTCAGATCATCCTGACTTGTTCTTAACTTATCTCCAAAGTGGGAAGTACTTTTCTTCAGATATTTCATATAAGGTTAGCTTTCTTTCCTTTTCATGCACCAAACTATTGCCTTTGAAAAATCATATATACCTTTAATATATTTTTAGCCCTCCTTTTCTGGAGTAAGTTCTAAGTTCATCTTCAGTTTATGAAAATCTAACTGATAATTGATAGTGACATCTGGGCCAGAAACATCTTTTTCTATTATTTGCATAAATCTTTGTAGTATATAGAATGCTTTTCACACCTTACTAATAAATAAACATGTTAGCCTATACAGGTAAAATGTTAATTGCTTTTCTCATTTAACAATTTAAATGAAAGCCTAATACTGGTAAGCTATCAAATCTGGAGGTGTCTCTTGAAAATGGCTTCTTTACTTATTTACTTTTTCATTTTCCAAAGGACTTAGCTTGTTACAGCCACAACTTTGAGAATTTTCCTTTTTAAAGACAGAAAGTTTTTCTACAGAGCTTATTCAAATTTATTCAAGAATTTGAAATATATGTATGTTAAGTACATACATATTCATTCTATCCAGCATGGATATATCTTAAAGTGTACATTGACTATTTAACAGTTCTTAGCACACATAAAACCAAACTGTTCACCTTTATCTTCTGTATGTATTTGCTTCAGATTATATTAACACTAATTTATGATTCCAGGATAAACACAAAGTGATGTGATGGTGGGTGAAGACAACTCATTATAATGGAGGATATGTTTTTGGAAGCTTATTCAGAAACTAGATTAATTGCATATAGAAACCCAAAAGTTGATACTAAATTGTTACATTTTCCTGTTTGTACACTTGTGAAAGGCATAATGCCAGTGGAAACTGTTAAAATTGCATACAGCTGTGGTTAGAAATAGAACATTCATTGTTATGTGTTTATTAGCCAGAATTTAATTAATGCACATTCCTCCAAATCTGCCACACTCACCTCTCTTCTCTGTCACATACCTTTATTCTCATGATTCACCACACTATATTTACAGCACACTATATATGAGAAAGAGAGAGGGGGGATGGTTTGGAAGGAAGAGAGAAATTATGTAATTATAGCACAATCACAAAATAAAAGAAAAAAATAAAAATATGGTTTTTTTACTTCCTCTAAGCCTTTCCCTAATTTCCTGTTTTTCTGCAGCTGACATTATGACTAGTAAATATCTACCCTATATTTTTAAACAGCAATATCATAGGCTTCTATTAGGGTATATGATACTTCTTTGGTTTTCAACAAATGGAGAATCAAGGAATCAACTGCTTAATTGGCAGAACTGCACAAGATTTGTTCTTCTCACACATATATAGACAAAATCAGAATTGGTATTTTAACAATGTCAATTTACAAATAAAAGTTATTGAAATAGCTCCATTTATACTTTGTATTTTCTATGCTTCTTCTAACAAGAAAACATAAGAATTAACAACATTTGAATTAATATAGAATAATATAGATATAATTTTGCAGTGGGAGGGCAAGAAACAAAGAAAAGAAATATGGTCCAGTTACAACCTGTATACAACTTTTTTAGATGACTACTTTTCAACAGTACATGGGTAAAATAACTTGCCTGTGTGTATCAGGAATCTATTACCTCACTGTATAAATCTGGACACATACTTTAATAAGTTCTTGTGGCATGAAGCCCTATTATTTACAAAGTAAATTTATATAAAGTTGGAGAATGGTGAAGCATGAGCTCCAAGGAAAGACCTCAAACATGACTTAGTCATGGAACGTTCTGCAAATGATTTAACCTCTATAGGTAAATGGGAGCCATTGAGTTACTTCATGAGTGTTTTTCTAATTTGCATTTCTGTTGCTATGATAAAACAGTGTGTCTTAAAGCAACTTGGGAAGGAAAGAGCTTATACATTCAGGAAACATTCCATCACCTAGGAAAGTCAGCATAAGAACTGAAGGTAGGAGTCTGAAGCAGAGTCCATGGAGAAAGAATGCTTACCAATTTGCTTACCTGGCTTTCTCACACCAAGATTACCCCTCTATAAGTAACCCCACACACAAAAGGCTGAGCTCCCCTACATCAAATAGTAAATAAAGAAAACATTCCTATATATATATGCACATAGGCAAATCTGATAGGTGCAACTTTTAAAGTGAACTGTGCTCTTCCAAGGTGACCTTAAAGAATGCTTACCAATTTGCTTACCTGGCTTTCTCACACCAAGATTACCCCTCTATAAGTAACCCCACACACAAAAGGCTGAGCTCCCCTACATCAAATAGTAAATAAAGAAAATATTCCTATATATATATGCACATAGGCAAATCTGATAGGTGCAACTTTTAAAGTGAACTGTGCTCTTCCAAGGTGACCTTAAAGAATGCTTACCAATTTGCTTACCTGGCTTTCTCACACCAAGATTACCCCTCTATAAGTAACCCCACACACAAAAGGCTGAGCTCCCCTACATCAAATAGTAAATAAAGAAAATATTCCTATATATATGCACATAGGCAAATCTGATAGGTGCAACTTTTAAAGTGAACTGTGCTCTTCCAAGGTGACCTTGGGTGTTGTCAAGCTGACAACAAGAATAAAGGTATAGAACCACAAAACATATGTAACTAAGCTCTAGCACATGATAATAACTTGAAAACTTAAAGGTATATTACTATATGAGCATAAAGAAATCTCTATTTTTGAATATTCAAACCAAACACTATAAAACATTATCAGGAAATCCTTGTATTATTCTTACAGTCAATGGTCCCAGGAGCTAGAATAGTAATAGCCAGAGGTCCCTTAAAATTAAGAAGATTCTAGGGCATTTCCTAAGATGTTAGGACAGATATTCAGTGGGTGTTATCATAAATGTTTTATGAGGCAAACTGTTACCAAGTCAAAATATAAAGAATCTAAGTTTAAATTTTGCGATATATTTTCTTTCATATAGAGTGGGTTAGAGCCATTTTCCCAGAAGACCACTAACAGAATTCTAAACTCAAAAGCAACAATCTTGAGAGATCATGCTGAAGATCATTATAGGTCCATGATATATCTATCCATCTTACTGAAATATGTTACTCAGAGGCCATTCTTTAGTGGCTGTTCAGTGTATGTCAGTCACATCCAATTCTGTCTCAGGATTCTCACACTGTTTGCACTGCCAATAACATGTAGCTAAAATTGTAAGTGATTGTGTTTTGTTAAAAACATATATCCATACTAGTACGATACAATAATATTTATATAACTCAAAGTTTAAGACTTGTTCATTGGTGGGAAAATTTTTCTTTATTAGGAAAGGTAGCTTATTTTCCAAGGGTCAATAATCCAGTCCATCTGTAGTTTTTCTCAGTTAATACTGGAGATTTAGACCTGATCAGCTCTCAAACTTAGAAAACAATTACTCAGTTCCTTGAGTACAATGTTCACAACTATTTCATAAATCCATCCTTGTGCCAAATTTGACAAGAGACAAAATGATAAAAAGCACCCCTAAACACAGTCTATCTAATTTTGAAAACCAACACATACATGCCCCCTCAAAAAATCTAAAGGTATAACCCAGTTGTCTTCAGAAGAGCAACCCCATTTTTCAAGGGATGTCATTTTGCTATCTGCTCCCTCAGTTCAATATGGGTTTACCATACCACACTCAATTATCTACCCATTACTCTTTATTTTCCTTTTTATGGCATAATTTGTTAAGTTAAATGTCCTTGAGCCTCTCCAAATATTTTTTTTTTTTAAATTGGAAGCCAAAGGCATTCTAAATGGCCTAGTGTAGTTCTAACTATTGTAAGAATTATTCACTGACAATTGATTATATAAAGGGATTTATGTTTAATAATTAGGTTATATGAAACACTCACTGATACAAGATTGAACCTTAGGGCAATTCCTAGAGGGTTGAAATGACCCACGCAGTGGTGGCAATCTTCCCTCTAAGAATGTGGGGAAAAAATAGGAAGGCAGGCAGCATGTAACTGGTCTTTAAAAGGCGCTGGTTATGCCACCACACCCAACTGCTAAAAATGTTACTCTTTGCTGCTGCAGAATTGCTTCAATTCCATATAATTGCCTCAATCACAAACACAATGATACTTCAGTAGTGTTTAAGAACTACCTCCCCAATAAAACAAAGAAGAACCTGCTGGCAGATTTTGGGTTTTCAAGTACACATCCTCTCCATTTCAGTAAATACAAAATGGTCATTGATGCAAGTAGTTAGCTTGTGTGATCTGGGATGCACCAGCTCCAGCTCAAGGCATGGTGGTCACTTGTTTAGGGATAGAAAAGCTTGGCTAATCAAGGGCAAGTAAGGAGGGAAATATTGAGTGTCTGGCCAAATGAGGCTCTCACCAGGCTTTCATTTGGATCACCTCCCTCCAGTATACCAAACTTTGCTTCCTTCTGGCTCCTTTCTACATGGGTCAATCCCAAAAATAGCCCTAAGATGTATTATCCATGCTGAATTCTTTACTCTCTGAAGAACCTAACCTTCAACTATCAACTTTGTCAAGCTAAGTGTGTTCCTCTGATTTACTTCTGTACAAGAAACTTGATGTCTCTATACTTAGTTGTAGAAAAGAGAATTCAAATTAAACATTAACATCAATAGAACATGTTTGTAAAGAAGGTGATAATAAATACTACTGCAGATTTGTTTCCTAAACTAACAAATCTTTACTAAACCCAACAACATTCTGTAGTCAGAGTTTTTTTTTGACTTATGAATCACATGTAACACTCATAAAATATTTTCACTATGCAAAGTATTCTCCATCTTTCTTCAATTGCCAGAGAGAATGAAAACTTTTCTTTTCCCTCTTATGATAAAACATATTAAAGTTGAGCACTCATGCCCATGAATACACATCCTAAAGGAAAAAGCCAGGTTGAAGTAGGCCAAAATTTTCAACATGAAAAGAAAGAGGAGAAAATGAAATCATTTTATTTCTTAAATGTTTTAAGTTATCATCTAAATTAATTGGCTTCCTTGTATTTTTGAACATATGTGTCACTATCCTTTCTTTTTATTCATCTTTCTCTACTCTTTTTTCTTCCCATCTTCAGGTAGTTGGTCTCAATTGAATCAAATGCCTACCACATTCTAATTTCCTGCCATATGTATGTATGTATGTATGTATGTACGTACGTACGTATGTATCTATCTATCTATCTATCTATCTATCTATCTATCTATCTATCTATCATATATCTGCCATCTATCACCTATCTACTACTAGTCTACTGCCTTCACTTGTTTTCTCCACTTCTTTAGCATGTTCTCCTTTCTACATTCATGCACCATCCCCCAAGCATTCACCCAAATCTTGATTCTGCATATGAAATAATTGTCTTTATGAATCTAGCTTATGATCAGCATGATCTCTGTTTCTATCATGTTCCTGGAAGTACCTCAATTTCTTTGTCCTTCATGGCTGGATAAAATTCCATTTTTAGAACAGATACACAAATTTACAGAATAGGCTGTATGCCATGTACTGCAGTGCACCTGTACTGTTCATAGACATTTTCTGGACTGGTGCTAATTGTTGGTGCATCCGTGGTAAGTTTGAGGATGCATGTTATTGTCCTTACAGGAAACCACTTAAGATTGCCTAAAGTGCCCTCACTTTTGGTTTACGCTGAAGCCGCTTGTACTTCCATGCCACTACTGAGCATGTGGTGTCATTCTTGGAACTGTAGCTGTGGCTCCCTAATGTGAAAACCTGTTTTAAACTCTTATATTAAACACCAGGGAATGCCTATTGTAGTGTATTTCTGCTTCTTTGGACCCACGAGCCACAGATACTACCAAAATCATGGATTCCTTCAGGTGTGTTCACATCCCCACTTCTCCCCTCCTCCCCTACACCACATTGACTTCAGATTGTGAGGATATGAGGTAGAATAAGGGAGAAAATCTTGGAGTACTAGTTCAGTTCAAGTAGCATCTAGGCTGAAATTTGTAGAATAAAACAATATTCTTAGCAATGTCTATTAATATCAGCAGTAAATCTAAAGGGCATCTGATACAGCATCCATAGCCAGTGTCACCTAGAAATTAATTTTCTTATAGAACATATGAGGTGTTCATGGAATGTAAAATAACTTTTCTATTTATTTGGAGAGCATACATATTTGCGTGAAAAGCAGTGTACTCAAAATTAAAATGAAGATTTTTAAAAAAAATCAGAGTGGGCATTGAAAGAAACACTCTTAATAATATTCCAGATGTACAAGACTGCAACTTCATCCATAATAATCTTAGGTAGCATAAATCCATTCTCTGAAAATACATTGCAATCTCTTTCCATTTCTTTTAAAACAAACAAGTTTTGATCGTGGTGGATTTATATCACTTTACCTTTTTCTTATTACAATAATGTAAAGGCAAGACTCAGCCAATACCATATGTTTCAGTTTCTTAACCTAATATCCTGCATGTTATATATATTTACTGTGTATTCTTGAAGAAGTGAGTCGAGCCATAATACAGCATTCATGAGTTTCTCAGTACCAGGTTTAAAGTACTTTTATGCTGTAAAATATGGGAAGTGTGATGCATCATTGCTGCATTAACTGAAATCATTGCTTAGAAATAAAAATCCAAGCAATGTAGTTTATTGTCAGTTTGAGTTCTAGAGTTTTTAAATGGGCCAATTTATTGACCTAGTTAACAATGATGGAAAACTAGAAGCATTTGTGCATTATATATACTATATGTTACCTGATTAATCATCAAGCAAAAGTTATACAGTTCACATATTAACAAATGCATTGCATTAAAGACAATATAACATTAAAATAGATAATGGCAATTTTATTTTAATGAAATTATTTCATTGTGCTGGTGATTGAACCCAGAGCCCAGGCAAGGCAAGTACTCTACTACTGAGCGCCATCCTCAGCCTCAGCCATCTAGGTTTATGAAAGAACGGTTTCTTAAGAGAAAGAAAGTAAGAATTACTAATTTACCACTTCTTGTTGCTCTCTGTACAGACTTATCTAACAAAAAGCTTGCATTATGAGGTTAGGGCTCTACTTTGTATGCTGGAGCAGCAATATAATTCTATCAAAAACTGTCTAGTTCTTGTAGATACTATAATTTTACCTTGAATCATTGCCATAAATTGGTTGCAAATAAATGAATCAGAAAAAGTACAGCTGTGTACAAAACTTAGATATACAATATTTCATATATATACTTACAGCTCATTTAAATGAAAACTGATGTATTAATTCACATTCAGGTTTTAAACTGTATCTATTAATAGGAATATAATTGCTGCTACAAAAGGTGGCATTATTCTCATAATGGTAAATTTTTGTTGTTAACTTGTTTAGGTTTGGAATCACTTAGAGGAGTCACCTCTAGCAACGTCATGTCCTTGAAGGAGTTTCTTGAGAGTGGTTTAACTGAAGGGGCCAGACCCAACTGGAACAGGACAAGAGTGATATCATTGGCTGGGATTTCCTACTGAATAACCTGCATACAAACCAAGCCACAAAACTCTTCAAATATAATCTGTCCTGCCTGCAAGATGTGCTAGGGCAATGGTGGCACACAAATGGTGGAAGCGGCCAAGAAATGTCTGATTTAACTGTAGGCCCACTCCACAAGAGAGATTCAAGGCCTGCCCACAACTGCTTGAATAGCCAGGTACTAGAGATTGGATTAGCACAGAGAACTAAGGTAGAACCAAACACAACTGGTCTTTTAAAAATCAATGAAATGATTCCTAATGCTATTCTGCTATACTCCTAAATGTCTGCCTTGTCCAGTTGTCATTAGAGAAGCTTCTTCTAACAGTAGATCAGAATGGTTGTAAAGACCCAGAGCCAAAAATTATTTGGAGACAGAGTCTAAATTGTATGTCTCCATCGGGTCCTTTTCTCAGAAATTTGGGGAACCCCCTTGAAGAGAGAGAGGAAAGACTGTAGGAAGCAGTGGGGGATGGAGAACACCAGCAGACTCTGACCCACTGAATCAACTAAGCAGGGCTCATATGAGCTCACAGAAACTGAAGCAGAAATCCTGGAGCCTGCATGGGTCTGCCACCAGGTTATCATCTTTCTGTCACTGCTGTACTCTGGAGTCATCTTATTTTGACTCATTACATCTGCAACATCTCTACTTCCAATTTGCCAGTCTTCAGGTATGGAATGTCAGTAAATTAAAAGGGAATATGCGAACCTTAAACATTAAAAATGTCTTACATATAACATACAAGAATCAGGAAGATAGTTTTAACTGCAGAACTCTCCAAAGATAACTGCAAAGAAAAGAAAAGCTAATAAGAGAATAGAACTGGAAAATACTGCACTAAGGAGGCAACCCAGGCACAAAAAGACAGATACTGTGTGCTCACTCTCATATGCAGATGTGAGTTTCCATTTCCTATGTGTGTCTCTATGTAGAAGTCTTGTGCAGGAACCACAGCTAATATGAGTTCATGAGTGTAACAGCCACGTCATTTCCAGAAGACAACATGTTACAACACACCTTTCCATCTTTGGACTCTTAAAGCTTTTTCTTGCTCTCTCTTCTGCAGTGTTCATATAGTGATAACTGTGTTTTGTGAGATACTTAAAAAGAAAAATAATAAAGAAGACATGAAAATGGAAAAGGTATATGTTGTCTGGGAGTGTGGGAAGATAGTGTATGCAGATGATCAAAATAGGCTGTATACATGTTTGAAATTATCAAAGAAGAAGTAAAAAATGATGTTAACAAAAAATAAAAATACAAAGGGATAAGGGAGGAAACCAACAGGACAACAACATTCATTCCCCTTTGCTTCCTAACTCTGAATACAGTAAGAATCCAGGGCAGGATATTCAGTGAGTCATGCTTGGAGGGTACAGATTGATGAGGTAAGAACACAAGTGGTAGGCAATCATGTACCACTTCCCTCACTTTCATTCCACTAGGACTTCTCCACTGTGATGGATTGCATCCAATTTTAATCCACAAACCAAACAAACTCTTCTTCCCTTGTTTTTGTCCCAGTGATGGAAAAGTAACTAACTCCTAAGCAGAAATTATGAACCTTACTAATAACTGTTTTAAAATCACTTTTCTACTTATTTTCATCTTTATCTCACACACAATTTGTCTCAATTTTTGCGATTGTTTAGCACTATTATTGATTATACTGTGATGTTATTTTTTAAGTATTAGCTGTTAACATTCACATTGCACAATTCTAATTATAGACCT
Source organism: Phyllotis vaccarum (assembly GCA_033318265.1). Lineage (NCBI taxonomy): Eukaryota > Metazoa > Chordata > Mammalia > Rodentia > Cricetidae > Phyllotis > Phyllotis vaccarum. The sequence continues at coordinate 89,814,628 of JARWLC010000013.1, read as the reverse complement.
AATACTAAAGTAGTTCTTTTTCTCTTGCCACATGTGCCTCCTGATGCCAAAATCTTTTTCAAAAAGATTTTTCTGTATGTTACTATAATAACACATGTGAAGGTATTCCTCACCAAGATATATTGCTGAGTCATGCTGAGAGTTCAGTGGGGTAAGAATGTACACTTTGGGCACTCAGGTACTTAAGAAATGGTCAGCTCCTTTCCCATGCTTCCATTTTCTTGTTATGTAAGTTATAGCTATTAATACAATACCAGACCTTCGCTCATTTCATTGCACTCCTACAGAGCAAAAACTTTCAGGTGAACAAATTATTCTTGTTGAATCATCAGTACTTATCAAACAATCACAACCAAACTCAATAGGTTTGTTTGCAGTTATATAAAGTCCAAAATGTTAGGAGCCCCCCCCCAATTACTTTTGTGTATGCTGTTCAATGGAATCTCACAACAATAGTGTCACAAATAGGTAATGATGCTAGAGAAAATAGAAGCGGTGGGAAATGAGTAGCTTACTTAAGGGTATCTACCTAATTAGCAGAAGAAACTGCTGTTTTCCTGACTCTCAACTCTTCTTTCCAACAGACTGTAATGTTTTCCCCCTTAAAAGGTTAAAGACAATCTTTTGAAGATTAAGATTTATATTACACACATACCTCACCTCATTTACCAAGTCTTTGTTGAGCATAGGCATTGTTGTTCTCAGCTAGATAGCATACTTTTTACAAAAGATTGATTTGACATTTAATGTAAACCATTTAAAACACAAAACTAAGCAAGACATCTAAATAGTCCCCAGTCAGAAACAACTAGGCAGAAGCCCACTTGACCCAAAGCCAATTTCAAGAGCCAATGTTTCCCAAGTCACAGCAAGGCAAGCTAGAGCAGTCATAATTATTTCTTTGAGCTAATCCTACTATTGCAGGTCTGCTTAGGTGCACATAAATGCACTTAATTGCTGAGCTGTGTATTTGCTTGAATGTAATCAACCACTTACTGGGAGTTTCTGTCTAACTAGTAGGATATTGGCACAAGAAAAACGAAATACATTAGAGAAAGTTCACTCTTTTTAAAGCTGCCTTTGGAAACAAATTGTCTTCCATGTCAAGAGCCAGGGAGATTGGAAAGAAACAAGGTTGGAAGTCATAACAAAATGCTCACTCTTCACGGGCATTGCCCCACTCCATGTTAACACAGTGCCTGACCCAAAGCTGTTGACCTCTGGAGAATGTGTTTCTGTCATTCTGAAGAAATGGACAATTTATTAATACACACAATACCTATGGAGAAAGCAGCAGCATGGAAAGAATTGCTTTTGATTAGTAAGGAGGACAAGAGGATTACTTTTATAACAAGAATAACATTTCTTCTTTCAAGCATGACTATGACAATGGGAAGAGATGGCTAGATAAGGTGTAAAGACAAACATCACAATATTGACCTCCAGGGTAATTACCTTAATATTGGGGTATATTTTTTTCTTCTGTCCATGGGGGCCTCATATATCTTGACCATGCTCATACCAAAAGGTATACCAAAGAGGAAAACTTTGTTTATGGGTTAGTGTGGTGAAGAGTCCATGTGCCTGTTAAATTAAAATATATATTTAAAAATATATAAAAGGATAATTGTGCCTTTTCCCCTTGAGAAGTGACCTTTCTGAAGAAAGATTGGAAGGAGATGTCACCCCAGGTAATAGCCATAATTAAAGTAAAGGCTTGAAGTGTGAAATGACAGATCTTTCAAGATTAAAGGACCCACTGCTGTGGTTTGATTCTTAGAGGTTCAGTGGCTCTTTAGAATTTTGAAAGTTCCATCAAATGCCACCCCTTTTCACCTATTGTCCCAGCCTCTAGTTCATCTCTATTATACTCTATCTACCAGTGAACTTTAAGCAATATGTTGTTTGCCATTTTGTTGCTACCTGCTTGCTGTTGTGAATATTATATTTAAAATTATGGCAATATTTACTACTACATTTGGTACTATAGCTTATTACAAAAAGATAATGTGTCATGTCCCTTTGTTTTTGCAATTTTTTTTTTTTTTAGTTTCCCTTTCAAATCTTTCTATTTACTTCCACACATCTGCTTTACTCTAGTTGAATTACATTTTTTCTGATCTGGTTTAGGCAATAATTTCCTTTATGTTCCTTTAGTATTTTCTACCCTTAAGAAGAACCCAATATAATTTGCAGAGCCAAGCATAAAATAAAAATAGGGACACCCTTATTTGAAAAGCAGAGGAAAGTCAAATAAAAGGTATTAAAATACAACCTTTTTTCAAAATTTTCTTTGATGCCTTTTCTGCCAACTTGTGAGGGAGTTTCATAATTAGCTCCTTAAAGTTAATCCAACTAAAGCAAAATTAGCATTTTAGAATTCTTTTTATTTTTGTATTTAAGTGCTTATTTTTACATTATTCATTGTCAGTTTTATATGCAAATACAGGAACTCATTTACAAATGTCACTGAAATCACATAACCTTTCATCATTCACACAAATAAAAGTATTATGCTCTTATCAATTCCAATATCTCAAACATTATTGTGTAAAGAGAACAAGAAGGAACAAGGAGAATACAGAGTATACACCTCTTTAGTACTGATAATCCAATATCCATTGGGAATTTATTATTAAATGTAAGTACAAAAATATTAAGAATTTCATAATGGCCCTCATGAATTTGTTATTCTGTTGATTGTATACATTCCGTACTCACAAAGATACCTTTTGACTATTAAAATGGTTTCACATGAAAACGTCCAATTTCTGTGCATCTTGACACATTATAGGTATCTGTGGTAATCACCATCTATTTCAATTAGAAGTTGCTCTGATAAGGCTGAGAAATACATCGATCTATGGGCAATATAGCACTAAATCATTAAGCGCCGATTTAATTCTATGTCCATTTAGCAAAACAATAGTAGTATTTTTTTCCCCCTTAGGGCTTATGATCTACCCCTGGTCACAGGTTCTTAGACTGGAAATGGTACCAATTAGGTGTTTCATGTGGAAGAGGGTTTAAAGCAAGCAGAACGTGGTTTGTTTTTCTGATGTCCATGATGCTAGTGCATCAGTGGACATGTCTCGCCAAGCTAGACACTGCTGCAGCTGACAGGGTTCAAATCTGGATAAAACTGATTCTTACTTTTCTGCTGTGGTTGCATGTATAGCAACTTCCAAACCTATGAAAACCAGCCAGCCAGGATGAGCCTTCCATGTCAATAGCCTAATTTCTGAGAGATGTGACACATTTTTGCTACTCTAACCATTTAAAGTTAGTAGAAAACTACCTTTTTAGTAATCATGTGATTAATACATTTGTAGGAATTATGTAGGCTATTAAAATTTGTAAGTAGCAACTTTTTGTTAGACTTTATGAAAATAACATATGCCAATATTATTTGAAAATAGCAACTTTTTCTTGGTCATTTCTACTTTGATTTTCCAAAGAAATGAGAAGCAAAGGAAAATTTTTATTTGACCAAAAGAAAACCTACTTTCACTTAGGAAGAACATTAATTTAGGGATAACAGGACATAGTCTTAGCTATTTTAGAAGCTGAGGTAGCAGAATTAAAAGCTGAAGACAAGCCTAGGCTAGAGAATTATTTCAAGTAAGCCTGGACAACTTAGTGAGACCCAGTCTAAAAACAAAAAGTAGAAGGAGAGCTAGAAATGCAGCTCAGAGGTAGAATATAGGCCCTTATTGTTAATATATAATATATATATATAAAATGAAAGAGTCAGAGGCCATAAAATTGAGGAGCACTTGGAACACATGGGAGAGTTTTGAGGTTGGAGAGGTGGAAAGTGAAACATAAATAAGGATGAGAAAAATAAAGAAAAAATTGAAGAAAATAGAATTCCAGCATCACAACTGGTAGTAAGTTCTTGAAACACTTAAACTTATTATCATATTTACTACCACAAAAACCCCTTAATTCAGCAAAGTACTTTTTGCATGTTATCTCCTAACTATATCTCTCATTTTCTCAGCATTTTACAGCAGGTATACAGTGGGAAAGCTTACCCTAATTGGGTATAAGAACCTTCTATAGGTTGGGGGCCTGAACTCCATTGATGATGAAAATGATTTGGGCAGAAGTATTGTCATTCTCTGTCTCCTGAATAAAGTGTGACCAAATGCCCAAAGCTCTTCCTACCAGTTAATAGACTATTTTCTTGTCTTGGTTATTTTTCTATTGCTGTGAAGAGATACTAATAACCAAGGCAACTTATAATAGAAAGGCTTGCTTACAGTTTCAGAGGGTGAGTCCAACATGGTAGGGAGTATGACAGCAGGAAGACAGGCTTGACACTGGTGCAGTAGTTAAGAGCTCACATCTTGTGGTAGTATATTCAATACAGCCCAGATATCAGAGAGACAGGGAACAAGCCAGAACCAGTTCTCACTCAGTGAACTTCTCAGGCCAAACATTAGATCCTGTCTCCAAGAGTCCTCAGACTGCATAGGCATAAAAGCTGTCTGGCTTCTGCCTTCTCCTGCCCTAATCTGATCCACTAGTAGCAGGCAGAGTAGGAGGGGGCTGGTGGAAGTCTTTTTACCTAAAAGCCCAACCCAGTGACACACTTCCTCCAACAAGGTCACACCTCCTAATCCTTCCCCAAACAGTTCTGCCAATTGAGGACCAAAAATTCAAATAGATGACCATGGTCATTCTTAGTCATACTATCATAACTCTGGAAGATAAACCCTTACTTAGGCTGAAAAACCATCAGGGTACAATACAGCATTCTTAACTATTGATGCTGTACTGTACAGAACCCTAGGAATTAAAGATAATTGTACTTATTTTTTAAAATATATTTTTTATTATTTTCCTTTACCACTGAAAACATTTTTATGAAGATGATTGTTAGTCAATAAATAATACCATAAATTTGTTTACATTAAGGATTCCATTTGCTTTTGTTACCAAATGTTTTTCTAGTTTTTAATATGTATTGTGAACTCAGGTCCCTGTACATTATATACAATGTTTTACTACTGTGTTATATCCTTGGCCCTCAGATACCAATTTTGTTTTTTAAAAGACTATTATTTTAAATTTACATCCATATATATATATATACATACATACATACATACATATATGTATATATATACACACACACACACACACATATATATATATATATATATATATACAGAGAAAGAGAGAAAACATATCTCCCCTTTTAAAAAAAAGTGAAACAATGAAAAAATATATTTCTATGTATTAACTTAATGTTGGATTCCAGTCTATGTTTTTATGAGAAACATTTTACTGCTCTAAGAATCATTGGTTGTAGCAATTTCTAAAATTGGAAAAACAATAAGGAATAATTGAACATTAATAGATCTTTGAATTGTTTTACTTTACTCTAAGGAGATCATGATACAAATTTATTTCTTCCTAAGTATGTTAATATTATTTAGGAAAATTAGTTTTTTGAAATATCATTTTGTTTTAAGAATATATGTTTCCACAGGGAAGAAGGCTGTGGATCTGCCTCAACTGAATGTACCAGGTTTTTCTGACTCCTATGGCAGGCCTTATCCTTTTGGAGGAGAGGATAGGGTGTGGGGAAGGCTGGGGGAAACAGGAGAATAGATGAGAGAGGGAATCTGTGATTTGTATAAAAAATGATTAAGAAATTTCTTAATAAAAATATAAAAAAGAATATGTGTTTCCATTTTGAGTGAAATTCTGAAGCAAACCATTTGAAGATAAGGTTCATGCTGTCTTAAGTAAAAATCAAGTAATAGATACAGGTATACAATGAAAATTAAATATAGTCATTATGACAGGATTACCTCCCTTACTCATAAATTATTTTTATAAATTATAATGAAAACATAGGTATTTTATACCAGCTATTTTAAAAATTATTTCCTTTGCTTACAAAGATGCTATATTATGTTATATACATTAGTGGTATAGTGATTGAAAATATTTATTTTAAAAAGGGGATTTCTATATAGACATCATTTTTAATAAAATATTTCTGCAAAGACATTCTATAAAGGAAGATGAATATTAAAACAAATTTCATCATATTTCCTCTTCCAAAGTGAGTTTCTACTTTCATCCGTTAGGTCCTTACTGATACCTTTAGGTTCTTGCTTCTTCATGTATCTCAGTGAATATTGTGATTCACTTTTGTTTCTCTATCAATCTTTTTAAAGTTGATTCTCTAATGTCACTCAGATAGCTTTTATGTTGTTTCACTATACACACATGCACAGAGATCTCTACCTTAATCATCTTTGGGACTTTTGGAGTCTTTTATTATCTGGCACTGAAGCTGCCTATTCCAAGATGACATTGGATTGACAATGTATCATTTCACTCTTCCCCACTATCCCTAGTTCAAAGCATAAAAGCAAGTAGCTTTGGCTACCCTCACACACTCATATCTACCCACAGACCCTCATTCAGTTTTCTAAGACAGAATAGACAAATGTGTAGAAATAGAAAGTATATTAATGGTTGAAGTGATTAGTGTTGGGAAATTTGGAGTGAGAAGTGACTGCTAATTGGTACAATGTTCCTATTCAGGCTATGAAAATGTTCTAAAATTAGATTATAGCAATGACTGTATAACTAAAAACCCATTGTAAACAACTTGTCTGTTTTGAAGACGTGAATCATATGCTGTAGCATCTTGCATGTCTTGGTACTAGAAACCTACTTTGGGCAGTAAAGGAATGGAGGAAGGACAGACACACAGATACATGGACAGAAAAACTTGACCCAAATGGTTTATATGCACTCTAATGGAGTAGTACCAACTGTAGTATGAGGTTTCTGGCCCAGACTTTCAGGCCTAGCCTCAAGGTTTAGACCCACAGACCCACAGACCCACAGACACACAGAGACACACAGATGCTTACATTAATTTTAGGCTTATCAGCTTAAGGCCCATGCATATAACTTGCTAATTCTTTACCCTTAAACTAACCCATGACTCTTATCCTGTTCGGCCATGCGGTTTGGTACCTTTTCTCAGAGCAGCATAGTTGTCCTCTGCATCTTCTGGCTTGTCTGGCAACTCTGTGGCATTTCTGCTCTGTTCTTCCTGTTCCCAGAGTTTTCTTAGTCTGGTAGTCCCACCCATACTTCCTGTCTGCCTTTGGCCAATCAACACTTTTTATCAAACTCATAGGTGGGACAATTATTTACAATGTAACATCATAAATCCACCACATAACTCCTTTTCTCTTTTTAAAACAAGAACCCAAATCTAATTTCCTTTGTATATTTTTTCACTGTCATCTATAACAACTTGTAACCAACACTGTAAACAAAACACAAACATCCATAATCCATGTTTTGGAAATGTGGGCATGATTCTCTAAGCTACTTCCTACTGAATGGGGGTGCTGGCAATCCCATGGGAATCCAAAGAAAAATTTAGGATTATGCACAAATCTTTAATGGAATAGTCTGTAAGACTGGGTCATCTCAGCCAGTCTCCTTGAAATTGTTCTGGATACAGAGCTCGGGAAACTTCAACAGAGGTGCTCTGAAATGCTGAATCATCTGGTATATCCATTTCCATTGGATATTTTTCAGGGGGTCTTGCTCTATCAAACTTTATGTTCTTTATCCAAGAATAAATCCACAGCCTCTCATTTTCTGTGAAAATAAAATGAAAACCTTTTCTCCAAAGTAGCATATCTTTAGATTTCAATTTTAAAGTCAACTGATTTACAAAATATATAGGTTGAATTAATCCAACAGCATTAATAATCAACTGTCTTTTAGCAGTTTTTACTACATCATTTTCAGTCAAGAAGCTTAAAGATAAGACAATAACATACAGTATCCAGACACTCTTTGTATTTTATATCTTTATGTGGCTTTTTTTTAAAAAAAAAACTTTATTTCCTTTTAAGGTCTTTCTCTTCCCTTTTCCCCCCCTTTTCTCTCTCTAAGTCTATGTATATGTATTTTCAACACAATATAAACTATATAGATTTTTTTTTCTTTAAAAAAAACCTGTCTTTATTGAATATTTATTTTTTTAACTTTTTCTGTCTCTGACCATACCTTTTCTTGACTAGGTTGATTGACCCCACTCAGATTCTTCTATTTCTTTTTTTTTCTCACTACACCTTTAATTTGCCCAAGTCCTTGGCTATGGATTATAGGTTGGTAGGATGGATGAATGGCTCCACCCAGCTCCTAGTCTAGTTTCATAGAATTTATCTTTTTAACCCAGGTACTCTGGGGAATTTTAGGTCCCATATAATCACCAAATAAAGCTTTGCCATCTGCTACTTATTAACTCCATTTAAATATTTAGCAGCAGGGCCTCTTAAAAGACTCAAAGTGTTTTGCCTCTAAGGCTGAATCAGGAAGCTTTTTCTTAAAAAGCCAAACCTCAGTTTGCCTCCAGCAAACAGAGCTGATCCAAAAAAACACTGCCACTAGGAAGCCATCTTTGATTCTGTTCCCTTTTTTGTCTTTATGAAAAGAAACCTTAAATGCATCATTTACAACTTTTTGCTTATAGTTGAATGTCCTGTGAGACTTCAGTAACAAGCCATTTTACACCTTAAGCCACATTCCAAAAGCCCATTTTGTAGCCCAAGCCCACATGCCTCACCAGGTTGTCTCTGTACCATGGCTCATGTGGAAGACACAACTCAGAAGCTGCTTTTGGCTTCATTTCTGTGCACTAGTGTAGGTGGAGTTTACTTATAAGGACACCAATACCAGATAGATATTTATTAAAATATAAACCAACACTCACGGTACAGGTAACAGATTACAGTAGCACCTGAACAGGGACTGGAGCCTGGAGAAGGACAATGGGACCCTCTCTCCAACAGCCAGGAACCAGGAAGAGCCCGTCTCGTGCTTCCGCAGCCACTTTTCAATGGGCCTTTCCCCCGCCCCTTTCAGGTCGGGGGGCCCGGTGCCCTGTACAAGTGTCTTTTGACCTTATCAGCTGACACCTGAATCCCACAACATCTACCCCCTTTTTCTAACTAAGAAGGTTCTAAACTAAGACTATGTACAGTAGGAATTATTATGAGGTAGTATCTAGGAGAGGTCAAAGTACAATTGCTAATCAAAGCCTAACTTATATAAGGTACATCTAATAGTTCTAGAATATTGGTAGATAGTAGGGTGTATAGATTATTTTAAAGGGTTAATCTGGGAAAGTGAGAATCTAACACCTGAGTGTTCTTATCTAAGGGATACTAGGGTGAAAACCTTAAACATCTATTCTTCAACCTCTTCAAGACCTGAGAAGGAAGGTGAATTTGTCTGAAAGACAGAAGTATACGGAAGTAGTTACTTCCAAAATTTGGGAGAGGACAGCAACACAGCTACCTGGACAATCACCTCTGGATTTGTGCACCGTTAGAGCATCTATCGGATTGGCTATAGGCCTATGGTATCTGACAGATCTTTTCACAAGCAGAACAATTTTGAAGGGACTGTCTTATCCTGTCTAGGCAGGTTTCGTCAGTCTCCATCTATCAACTTGTTCATCTAGCTTGACATCATGTGTGTACTGTCAGCAATCAAGGTAAGGACAGTTCCTTACTCAACCGGCCATTTTTTGCCAAAGGACCAACTCCAATGGAGTATCTTTGATGCTCAACACCATCTCGTGAAGGGAGCAGTGACACCAGGAGTCGTCGTGTCTCTCATGGCCGAATTTTAAATGTTAAATGCCATATTCTCTGGGTCTATGAAACGGTTGAAGATTCTTGTCTATCTATGATATTCTAACCTGTATCTAACATGACTGGGATATGATACCTTAAATAGTGTTGACTGCAGATCTTATCGTCTTAAGGAATAAACCCTGTACTAAAAATTAGAATACCTACATAAGGGGTGTACAATCTCTGAACAATGACCCTTAGTAGAACTATCGAACATTAGCCAGGGGTATTTTACCAGGTAAAGTGTCCACAGCATTTTAGACATGTAAATACATATATATCATCCAAACAGAGGTATATAAAACATCTTGTGCATATATCATAACTAGTGCAATCATACATTATATCTAGTATAGTTAAATGAAGGTAGTAATTGCATAGTATACATGACAATGATGTGCAAATATTTTAAACAAAGGTAGAAGCATACATAAAATATAGCAATTTCAGATTCAGCTTTACATAATAGTTACAGATTCAGATTTATATCGAAGTACAAGTTGCTTTGGTTATATAAAACAATCTCAGATTAAACTTTGTACCAATGTACAAATTATCACAATTAAACATATAAAATGATTTTGCATTAGTATCAATATACAAATATCTATGACAGTGCAAATTGTCTTTAGCTTAGCCCATACATTCAGCTAAAATGGAGTATAGGTAGGTAGAACAGTCTACCTTTATCTATCCTATCTATTCCCCCTCTCTTCTTCAAAAAAGATCTCTGATGCTATATTATAGTTTTGTCCTTTACCCAGTTTTACCCACAACCTTTGGAGCATAAAACTTATTGGGAAAGGGGGCGTAGTCGTTTATAAGGTTGCTTCCTGCTGACTTAAGGGCGATAGCATCTCTTTGGGATCCTGTAAAAGCTAAAACAATGGTTAGTTCTTAATGGACTGACCACATACATCTATAACCATTTTTAGGATAGTGGTTAACTCCATCTGGAAACTTAATTAGCAGTGTGATCTGAAGGATAATCATAAGGAGGTATCTTGCAGCTCTTTTTGAATAACCTATTTTTTGAAAGCAATTATTGATTGGTGCACACCAGGTTCTTGATTTTTCTATTTTTGTCTCTGTCTGTCTGTCTATCTGTCTCTTATTCTCTCTCTCTCATACTCTTTCTTTTATTTTTATTTTACTAGTGGGAGTTGTTCCGGTGGAGGCCCCATCTCGGTTCCAGATTCTTTGTAGGTAGCTGATAGGAGGAAATGTTATTTACAGTGGAAAACTTAAGTATTGTCGATATTCAAAAGATATTTATATCTTTCATGACTTTAGGAGACTGGAAGCAGACAGAATGAGATGTAGGTACAGAAACAGGGAGGAACAAGGTTTAAGATGAAGTCACAGTAATATTGGTCCCTAAATATTTTGCCTTCTGTCTCACACCAGGTGGCTTTTATGATGTGAGACAGAATTTTTCATATTTCTTTACCAATATGCTTGGGTTTAGAGAGGGAGAAAGCCACAAGTTCCCAATCCAAATCCAGCCTTATTAATAGTCAAATCAGGACAACTTTTTATTTTTGAGGTGTAGATGGAAGATGTAAAGCAGTAAAAAGTGAGAAATTACCCAGTGGTGCATGTGTGTATCAGTTGGTCTCGTAGTCCATCTTGTACATTCTTTAATCATCAGTCTGTCTTCTATTGCAGGTGAGTAATTATTTAATGTTTAGTCAATGCCGTAAAAATAGTTGTATCCATTTTCCTGTAAAGACAAAACTGAGAGACCCTGCCCCAGGTTTGTTAAGTGTGTTTTCCTTACCATGCATCCATTTGTCATGTCAAGGATGAGCAGTTACTTTTCTTGTTCAGGAAGAGACTCCTTTTCGAAGCGGGCTTTTATTAGTTTTGTCGGTACCCATATCTTTTCTGTCCCTGTTGAAACAAGAGCAAAACCCCTACCCCATCGAAGCACATACCCTGGCTTCCATTCGGAAGTCAACACATCTTTGAAGTAAATGGGTTGATTTAACTCAGAAGATTTCTCTACTATCCAATGTCTCTCAGCAGCTGATGTTCCCTTTTCATCAGCGTTAAGAAAATTTAAAGTCAATAAGGCACTATGCAACCTCTCTCTGGGTTTTTTCATTTCTTTCTTTTGTTTATAAAGCATCTCTTTTAATGTGCGGTGAGATCTCTCCACGACTGCCTGTCCTGTAGGATTGTGTGGTATCCCTGTAATATGCTTTATATCATAGTATGCAAAAATTATCTTCATTTTTCGGGAGACGTAAGCTGGAGCATTGTCAGTCTTAATCTGAGTGGGAATTCCCATTATGGCCTTGGCTTCCAAAAGGTGAGTAAGTACAGCATCAGCATTTTCAGAACTCAGGGCAGTCGCCCATTGCATTCCAGAATAGGTGTCAATAGTATGATGTACATATTTCATCTTTCCGAATTCTGGAAAGTGAAACACATCCATTTGCCATATCTCATTTCCGTGTGTACCCTTAGGATTAGTTCCTGCAGGTAAAGATGGTTGGTTATAGAAAGAGCAAGTGTCACATTTTTTTACTATTTCTTTTGCTTCAATCCAAGTGATGGGAAACTCTTCTTCAGCCCTTTGCTGTTAACATGATGTTTTTCATGAAATTCTGTGGCCTTTAGCACACTTCCTATTAGCAACCGATCTATTTCCTCATTACCCTGCGCTAGAGGGCCTGGGAGGCCCGTGTGTGCCCTGATATGTGTTATGTACATAGGATGTATCCTACCTCTGATGATATCTTGTAGTTGTATGAATAGTAAGGTCAAGTCTGTATCATCGTGAATGAAGTCAGCAGTTTCAATATGTGAAACAACTCTTTCGGCGTATTGGGAGTCAGTAATTAAGTTAAGAGGCTCTGTGAAATCCAACAACACCATAATAATCGCATACAGTTCTGACTTTTGAACAGAGTTATAAGGGCTCTGAGCCACTTTAGTTAGGTTTTCAGACTTGTAGCCAGCCTTCCCTAAATTGTTTGCATCTGTATAAAATATAGGAGCTCCAGAAATTGGTTCATCCTGTACTACACGAGGAAAGATCCAATTAGTTTCTTTTATAAATTGAATTCTCTTGTTTTGGGGATATTTATTATTAATTTCTCCTAAAAAGTCACTGCAAGCCTTTTGCCAAGGTTCACTGTCTGCCCATAATCGTTCAATTTCTTCATTAGTCAAAGGCACAACAATTTCTGCAGGGTCCTTTCCAGTCAATTGGCGGAGTCTCAATTTACCTTGAAAAATCAGATCAGCAATTTTTTCGATATATGTCTTCATCCCTTTGCTTGGCCTATGTGGCAGAAATATCCATTCTAATATGATGCTTTCTCTTTGCATTAAGATTCCTGTTGGAGATTGTCTTGAGGGTAAAATAACAAGTATGCATTCTAGGTCTGGATCCACACGATCCACATGTGTTTCTTGAAGTTTCCTTTCTACCAACTCTAATTCTTTCTCGGCCTCATCAGATAGTTTTCTTGGACTATTTAAACCCTTGTCACCTTCTAAAGTCTTGAATAAGTTAACCAGTTCATAGTTTTTTATACCAATCATGGGCCATATATGAGCAATATCTCCTAGTAGCTTTTGAAAATCGTTAAGAGTCTTCAATTTATCTCTATTTAATTTTACCTTTTGTGGCCTAATTTTTTGTAAACCTATCTTATATCCTAAATAATTGATAGAATATCCCCTCTGTACTTTTTCTGGAGCAATTTGTAGTCCCCAATTAGGCAATACTTTCTGTAGTTCTTTAAACAATGTTTCTAATGTCTGTGGGTTTGGGTCTGCCAACAAAATATCATCCATATAATGGTAAATGATAGATTGTGGGAAGCGCTTGCGCAGTATTTCTAGTGGTTGTTGTACAAAATATTGGCATAAGGTGGGACTATTTAACATTCCTTGGGGCAGGACTCTCCATTGGTACCTCTTAGCTGGCCCTGAATTATTAAGAGTAGGCACCGTGAAAGCAAATTTTTCTTTGTCCTGTTCCTGTAAAGGTATGGTAAAAAAACAATCTTTCAAGTCAATAAATGTAATAGGCCATCCTTTAGGTAGCAGAGAATTCAGGGGAATACCAGATTGTAAGGAGCCCATAGGTTGAATCACCTTATTAATTGCTCTTAAATCTGTCACCATCCTCCATTTTCCAGATTTTTTCTTGACAACAAAAACAGGAGAATTCCATGGACTGGTTGATTCTTCAATATGCTGAGCCTGTAACTGCTCCTGTACCAACTGTTCCAAAGCCTGAAGTTTTTCTTTTGTCAAAGGCCATTGTTGAACCCAAATAGGCTTTTCTGTTAACCATTTCAAAGGCAGTGCTGTGAGTGTCTTATTAAGATCTGTGGATATAGGGCAATTCTTTTGTACAACTTGAATGGCTGGTGAATTTTTTTCATTTTTGGAAACATAGTTGAGCCTCCGGCTGACATCCTAACCAGGAGGGATTTTAATCTGTGTATTCCATTGCATTAGGAGGTCGTGACCCCACAGATTCACTGCTATATCAGCCATATATGGCTTCAACCGTCCTTTCTGACCTTCTGGTCCTATGCATTCAAGCCACCTCACACTCTGTTTCACCTGAGATATTGTTCCAGTACCCAGAAATTGGATATCTACTGTCCGTAAAGGCCATCTCGGATGCCAGGACCATGGGGTTATGATTGAAACATCAGCCCCCATGTCGACTAAACCCTGGATATAAATATTATCTATCCGTATCCCCAATTTTGGTCTTTGTTCATTTATTGAAGTCTGCCAAAATATTTGTTTCATAATTTTCTTTGGAGTTTCTGAATCTTCTTTTGAATTTATGTTATCATCTGATACTGTATGTTTTTCAAGATCAGGTACTGGGTGTTCTATTCGTCCTGAGAATGCTGGTCTTCTCCTATGACCGGATATGATCTCACCTTCCTCGAATTTGTAGTCTGATTTTGGGGGGCTTCCCTGGGGAAGCCCCGAAAGGCGTTTCCCGATGGCAGAGGGTTGCCTTCTTTATCTCTGGTAGATATACATTCATTGGTCCAATGCTGTCCTTTGCCACATCTTCTGCATAATCCAGAAGGCAATGGCCTTCTGTTCGAATTAAACCTAGATCGGGCATCATTTCCAAGAGTACTTTGTGTACAGTTTTGTCTCATATGGCCTTGTCTACCACAGTTGAAACAAGTAATTCCTTGGTTCCTCTTCCTTACTTTATCAATGGCTTGGTCTACCCAATTGTCTTCATTACTTTGGAGAGGTTCAGCATTGATTGTATATTGAATCCATTCTTCTAGAGGTGAGGCTCTGATTTTTAAAGGCAGAAGCATTCTTCTACATTCCGGATTAGCATGATCAAAGGCCAGAGAAAGTATTATTTGCTTTCTACCTTCTGGATCTGATATTGCTCTATGTACAGCCGTGGTAAGCCTGTGTAGAAAGTCAGTATAAGGCTCTTTTAAACCTTGTTTGACCTTAGCATAATGCTCAATTTTTTGACCTGGGTCTAAAATCTTTTCCCATGCATTAAGTGCAGCCGTACGGCATAGCAATAAAGTATGTTCGTCATAAGTAGTTTGAGTCTTCACGTCAGCAAACATTCCTTCACCAAGGATTTGGTCCTGAGAAGCAAAGAAACCCCTAATTCTTCCTTGGTGTTCTAAGGTCCTGGCTTCCTCTCTAAACCAGCTTCTCCACTGTAAGTTTTGACTTTGGTCCAAGACAGCAGCCGTTAGCTGCATCCAATCAAAGGGGAGGATTCGGTTATTTGCAGACCATGAATTCAGGAGCTGCTTTACATAAGTAGAGTGAATACCATACATGGATATTGCCTCTTTAAAATCTTTGATGTCTTTCATATGTAGTGGCTCATAACTATACTCTACATATTCTGAGGAACCCCTGGTGCCATCTTTGTCTGAATAGTAGCTGGGAACAATAGTGGTGGTGAAGGGGGTATCCCCGTCATGTTTACAACTTTATGTAAAGTATTTCCAGTACCATAACACCCCATTGGGGGTTGACCTGAACTGTTCTGAGTATAAGATGTATCATTGCCCTTTTGTAGTGTTGCAATATGGTCCCCACATTCTTGTATTTTGGATATAATGGGTTCCCATTCTTGGATTTTGGATACTACAGATTCCCATTCCTGGATTTTGGATACTGCAGGTTCAGATTCTTGGATTTCGGATACTAACTGTCTCAGAGCTTGACTTTCTTGATGAAGTAATCCTTCTAAAGACCTCGCCGAGTTAGCAATTTTGAGATCTACATCATTAACATAATTAATGATTTTCTCGTCCACTTTATTAATGTGGTCAACAAGTTTCTTGTTCTCATCAGTTACGTAGAGTTTATATTGTTCTCGTATAGTGCTGTCATAATGTGAAAGCTTGTTGTAATCAATTTGTAGAGTATCTATCGTTCTTGACATAGCAGAGTTTGAAAGCTGTAATTCACATACCTTGGACAACAGCTGCCGATTTAAGTTCTGCATCTGCTTAACCTCATCTGACACCATAGCGTTTGATAATTCTATAATACCAAGTTTGGACTGTAATTGAAGGTTTAAATTTGTGACCTCAGTCATCACCCTTCTATTGTGGAACACAACATACAGAAACAGACCAAAAACTAGTAAAACTGGGGTATTGAATACCTCAAGATACTCATTTAAAAACTTGTCAACCATCGTGGAAAAATATATACCGAATTCCTCAAAAGAATAGTTGTCAGCCATTACCTCAATCCAGGTGCAATGATGCTGTGTGGTCAGAAGATGTCACAATAACGTTTAGTGCCCTGCTGTATGGGGGATGCAGAGACACTCAGCACGCTATTCACAGATCCTAGGTGTTAAAAGGTCTCAGCGGACAGAATAGAATCCTTGGAAAAAGCAAATTCTCACAAGTCAAGACAGGATGTTAATTACAAGATAGAATGGTTTCAGTTTCCTTTGTTCAACTCCAGGAGTAATTTACAATTGTCCCAGGTTACTGGGGCTAGGGGCGGAGCCGCCGCTCGAATCTGCAGTTCCTGGGTCAAAACCAGCCAGCCAGGTTGGGGGAAGGGCTCGTAGTGGGGCCGCAGCACAGCACGGATGAGGGGCGGAGTTACCGCTAGCGCGGCCGAACCAAACAGCCAGAGCAGGAGCCTAAGCCGTTTGGAAGTCACCGCTCAAAACCAAACCCGCACGCACAGGGCTGGATACGACCTGCCCACACTCAAAACCTGACCTGAGTGAGTTCTAAGCCCGACCCGCGGGTCCGCCAGCCCGGGACGTTGGGCGCCAGATGTAGGCAGAGTTTACTTTAAGGACACCAATACCAGATAGATATTTATTAAAATATAAACCAACACTCACGGTACAGGTAACAGATTACAGTAGCACCTGAACAGGGACTGGAGCCTGGAGACGGACAATGGGACCCTCTCTCCAACAGCCAGGAACCAGGAAGAGCCCGTCTCATGCTTCCGCAGTCCCTTTTCAATGGGCCTTTCCCCCGCCCCTTTCAGGTCGGGGGGCCCGGTGCCCTGTATAAGTGTCTTTTGACCTTATCAGCTGACACCTGAATCCCACAACACACTAGACTGTGTTTAAGCTTTTTATGGCTTTATGTGGGTATATTTTACTCCAGCTGGGCTGTCATTTGTAGTATGAGGTTTCTGGTTGGCCTAGCCTAAAGGTTTAGACCGGCAGACCCACAGACACACAGAGACACAAAGATGCTTACATTAATTTTAGGCTGATCAGCTTAAGGCCCAGGCACATAACTTGCTAACTCTTTACCATTAAACTAACCTATGATTCTTATCCTGTTCAGCCATTTGCATTGGCACCTTTTCTCAGAGCAGTATAGTTGTCCTCTGCATCTTCTGGCTTGTCTGGCAACTCTGGAGTCTCTGTGGCATTTCTGCTCTGTTCTTCCTGTTTCCAGAGTTTTCTTAGTCTGGTAGCCCCACCCACACTTACTGCCTGCCTTTGGCCAATCAGAACTTTTTATTAAACTCATAGGCAGGACAATTATTTACAGTGTAATATAATAAATCCACTACAGCCAACTATGTAACAACCCAGAACCTAGGAATATTTATTTTGTGCAGCACTAGTCTTCATAGTAGAGAGCAATCTCAGGCTGAAAACTTCTAGGAGGAAGCTGGGGTTTCTATCTTTTTAAAATTACATTGGTCAATGCTTGATAAATACTCATATTTGTCTGTACTGTCAACATTTGCTCTTAGGTCAGTGGAATGCTTTGCCATCCCTCTAAGCTTCACCCTAAGGTAATATGTTAACAATATTCCATGTGTTTGAAGCATTGTTACTGTTCATAGCCATGTTGATGCCAAAAAAATACATTGTTTTAACACGGGACCTTTTTTTGCCTTGTATACATTCACTCAAGGCTTTTCTACATCCTCATCATATGCAATATGAAATACATTTTAACAAATCTTCAAAATCACATGTGTATTTTATTTCATAAATGTTAGCTTAACTTTGTTTCCAATAACCATGCTTCTTATTTATGTTTTTGTATTTGTTATTATGGATTGAACTCGGAGCCTCATGCAAATTGTAGCGGTTTGAAAGAAAATGGCCTCTAAAGAAAGTGGCATTATTAGGAAGTATAACCTTGTTGGGGTGGGCTCTGAGATCTCTTTTGCACAAGTTTTCCTCTATGTGACAGAGAGTTGACTTCTTGTTGCCTGCAAGATATAGGACACTTGACTATTTCTTTAATACTATGTCTGCCTGCATGCTTCCATGCTCCCCATCATGATTTTAATGGAATAAACCTCTGACACTAAGCAAGCCACACCAATTAAATATTTTTTTTTAATAAGATCTTCCATGGACATGTTTTTTTCTTCACAGCAGTAGTAATTTCCAACTAAAACACATGCTAAGCACACAATATATTTCTGACCTGCAAATAAATTCTATTTATTTGCTTACCATTATATGCTCTTGTATATTTAAATATTACACACTGGGAACCACCAAATGGTCATAATGATGTCTGCTGCTAAACTTCTTAATATTAATCTAGTGTAAAAATTATATCTCAAGAATCTTCAAAGACATATAAAATGAAGACATATTTGTTGATGCTCTAGTGTTTTTTTTTGTGAAATAGCAAAAAAGCCAAGAATTCTGAGCTCTTATATTGACTCTACTTTTCTAAAAATTGAAAATATTTGTTAAGTATTTCTACTACCTGAACTTTCATTGATGTTTTTCAATTTTAAGGTTTTGTGTTTTGTGTGCATGATGAAGTTTTTGGTAATTATTGGGGACTAGTTTAAGTCTATAATATCACTATTAAATTCTTGATAAGTAACAAAATTTTAAAAGTTTAGTCTCTTTGTTTCATTCTTAAACAGCCTTGCATCTAGTAGGTTAAAAACAAAATAGAAGAAAACAAAAAATGGCTAAGTAACAAACATAGATGCTTGGAAAAGTTTGTTTCGCAGAATATTTTAAAATTGTATATATATCAGAGATGTATTTCCCTTGTTTCAGGCATGGATGTTTTTGGCATTTTTTTTTCAAGAACATATTCATTCACTTTTTTTTTAATCTCAGAAAATAGACTTTTTAAAACCATGCTACTCTGTCACACCTTCACCCCAAAAGGCAGAAAGCAGCAGCCAGCTCAGTAGTACACAGTTTTGATGGCCAAAACTCTTGTTTATGATCACAGGCACCTGAGGGCCACATTTTTGCAAGCAATGGGGGATAAAACTTCTGACATGCAGGTCCTCATTCTGCCCTGAGCCTGTGATGGGAGTTGAAAACCTTGCATGTGTAGTGAGCTATAAAGGCAGAACCTTAACAGTCAGAAATAGTGCCTATGTTTTAAATCCTTTTCAGAGACTGAGATAGAGGTGAAACAAACTTAGAGGTTGAAATTTTATAGAAAATGAGAGATACACAAAAAGTTTTTTTTAATGTTTCAACTTGGATGTTCAGTATTTTCAGTAATTTTAATGATTCCCCCCAAAACGAGTGCTTTAAGTATTTAAAGTGAAAGTACAGAAAAATGATATTGAATTAAGAAAGTTGAGAAAGAAGAATGATGCCTGCAACAAATGGAGATGCACAGTTCCTTGGCCTACAGCGAACTAAGAGCTGACTAAGAGCATCCCCAAGGAAGCAATGGGCAGACACCAATACAAGAATACATATAACAATATAAAGAACAACAAGACACCACCAGAAGAAGCTGATGGTTCTACAACATCAAGACCTGAGCATACCAATGAAGAAGAAACAGAAGGAAATGACGTTAAAAACAGCTTTATGAAGATAATAAAAGCTTTAAAGGATATAAGACAGCTCCACTAAAGAAATAGAAGAAAATATAAACAAAAATTAGAAGAGATGAACAAATCCCTAAAAGAAAATAAAGAGAACAAAGAAAAATAAAACAAACAAATGAAAGAAACATTTCTGGAATTAAAAATTAAAATTGAAGCAATAAAGAAGATATAAAACAGGCAGAGATGGAAATAGAAACCTTGAAGAAACTAACAGGAACTACAGATGCAAGCATAGTCAACAGAATGCAAGAGATGGAAGAAAGAATATCTGGAGTGAAAGATTCAATAGTGGAAATAGATATGTCAGTTAAAGAAAACACTTAAACCAAAAAAGTCATAACATAAAACATTCAGGAAAGCTGAGATACCATGAAAAAACTAAACCTGAGGATAATTGGAATCAAGAAGGAGAAGAATACCAGCTCAAAATACAGAAAATATATTCAACAAAATAATCAAGCCACCAAACCTACAGAACAAAGAAAAAATACTAAGAGCTACAAAGGTAAAAGTTCAAATTGTTTATAAAGGCAGACCCATCATAATAACACCTGGGTATTCAATGCAAACAATAAAAGCAAGAAGGTCTTGGTCAGATGTTATACAGACACAAAAATAGCATGGCTGCCAACCCAGACTACTGTACCCAGATAAACGGTCAATCACTGTAGATGGAATAAACAATATTTTTCACAACAAAACTAGATTTAAACAGTACCTATCTACAAATCTGGTCCTATAGAAAGCACTAGAGAGAAAACTCCAACCTAAGGAAACCAGATACACCCATGAAACCACAATCTATAATCCCACAGAAGAAAAACCCAAAGAAGGAAAATACATGCAAGGTACCACCCAAAATATATATATAGCAAACTGACAGCCAGTATCAAACTAAATGGAGGAAAAACTCAAGGCAATCCTACTAAAATCAGAAACAAGACAAGGCTGTCCTCTCTCTCATTATCTATTAAATATAGTTCTCAAAGTTTTAGCTAAAGCAATAAGAGAACAAAAGGAGACTATGTGGATACAAATTGGAAAGGAAGAAATCAAACTTTCTTTACTTGCAGATGATATGGTTGTATACATAGGTGACTTCAAAAAAATTCTACCAGGGAATTCCTACAGCTGAAGAACATCTTCAGTAATGTAGAAGGGTACAAAGATTAGTTCAAGAAAATCAATAGCCTTCCTATACAGTAAGTATAAAAGGGCTGAAAAAGAAATAAAGGAAACATCACCCTTTATAATAGCTGCAAATAGTGTTAAATATCTTGGGATAACTCTGACCAAAGAAATATGAGATCTGTTTGACAAAAGCTTTAAGTCACTGAAAATGGAAATTAAAGAGGATATCAGGAAATGGAAAGATCTCCCATGCTCCTGGATAGGTAGGATCAACATACTAAAAATGGCAATCTTACCAAAGCAATCTCCTCAAATTCAATGCAATTCTCTTCAAATTCCCAACACAATTTTTTTTACAGATTTTGAAAGAACAATACTCAACTTCATATGTAATAACAGGAAACTCGAGATTGCTAAAACAATCCTGCTCAATAAAAGAACTTCAGGAGGAATTACCATCCCTGACTTCAAGTTATACTATAAAGCTACAGTAATAAAAACAGCCTGATCCTGCCATAAAAACAGACTTGCAGATCAATGTAATCAAATAAAAGACCCCAGCATTAACCCACACACCTATGCGCACCTGGATTTTGACAAAGAGGCAAAAATATTCAATGGAAAAAAGATAGTTTCCTCAACAAACGGTGCTAGCATAACTGGATGGTAGGTAGTATGTAGAAGAATGCAAATAGATCTAAACCTATTGCCCTGCACAAAACTTAAATATAAATGGATCAAAAACCTCAACATAAATCCAGCTACACTGAACTTAGTAGGAAAGAAACTAGAAAATACCCTCCAATACACTGGCACAGGTAACTATTTCTTAAATATAACACCAGCAGAACAGATTCAACAACAACAATAATAATAACAAGAACAACAATCAATAAGTGGGACCTCCTGAAACCAAGAAGCTTCTGTGAGGGAAAGGACTCAATCAATAAGACAAAATGACAGACTACAGAATGGGAAAAGATCTTCAAAAACCATACATCTGACAAAGGACTGATATCTAAAATATATAGAGAACTCAGTAAACTAGAGCCTAAAAACCTAAATAATCCAATTTAAAAATTGGGTTCAGAGCTATAAAGGGAATTCTCAATAGAAGAATTACAAATGGCTGAAAGGCACTTAAAGAATTGCTCAACATCTTTAGCCATTAGAGAAATATAAATCAAATCAACTCCTAGATACCATATTATACCTGTAGAATGGCTAAGAGCAAAAGCACAGATGACAGCCTATGCTGGAGAGGATTCAGAGCAAGGAGAACACTCCTCTGTTGTTGGAGGGAGTGTAAACTTGTACAGCCACTCTTAAATGTAGTAAGGTGGTTCCTCAGAAAATTGGGAATCAATCTCCCTAAGGATTCAGCAATACCACTATTGGGCATATACTCAAAGGATGCACATTCTTACCCCAACTGCTCAACTATGTTCATAGCAGCATTATTTGTAAAAGCAAGAACCTGAAAACAACCTAGATGCCCCTCAACTGAAGAATGGACTAACAAACTATGGCACATCTACACAATGGAGTACTACTCAACAATAAAAATAAGACATCTTACAAGTTTCAGGTAAATATATGGATTTTGTGAATATCTTCCTGAGTGAGGTTTCACAAGCCCAGAAATACAGGCATGAGATGTACTCTCTGATAAGTGGATTTTAGACAAAAAGCAAACAATGCCTAAGCTGCAAACCACAATCCCTGAGCAGCTTGGGATCAGAAGGAATTTAAGAGAGACATCCAGAGAGTCCCCTAAGAAGAGAAAATAGAGAAAATCTCTTTAGCAAATTGGGGTTATAACAGGCTACAACCAAGAAGTGGAACCAAATCATGAGAGAAGGAGATGGTTGAGTGAGAGGAGCAACAAGGAAAGAGAGAAAAAAATCAATATCTTGATAGAGGAAGCCAATGTGGGGTTGGAAAGAGACCGGGTGTTAGTCAAACCTCCAAGGATGTCCCTCTATAGGTCTCCAACCAATAGTGTATGGGGTGCCTGAACAGGACTTCTCCTATAATCAAATGCATATCTTCCCTAAGTGTCATCACAGAACCTACATCAAACAATGAGTAGTAGTGGAGGCAGAGATTCATATGGCTGAGCACTGAGCAGAGCTCCTGGTGCAGCTGAGAGAAGGGGAGGAGAATCTGTATGAGCAAGGGGATAGGGGTTATGAGGAAAATTCCCACAGTGATGGCTGACTGGAGCTCTGGGGAGTTCACTGAATCAAGAACATCCACTGGGGAACCATCTGGAAAAGCAGCTAGGCCCTCCAAGTGTACACAACTGTTGACTGGCATGGACAGAGCCTTGAGATGTAGGTTCAGATTATATTTCTGTGCATTGGCTGGAACCTTGGAGCTCATTCCCTGTAGAGGAACACCTAACTCAGTCTTGATATTGGGATGAGAAAATGGGACTTGCCTGGAGTGGATGTGTCATGCTGAGCTGATCTAGTTGTGACTTCTTGCCCTTTTGGGGAAGGGGATGCTGGTGTGGGTGATGCTGAAGGCTGACTGAGAGCAAGTGGGAGAGGGGAAGGGAGGAGGTGCAGGAGAATATATGGATAAAAAGGTTTTTTAAATAAAAAAATAAAATGAACATACCAAAATAAGAGTTGAGAAAATTAGTAATTTAACAAATGTCAAAAACGGAGAGCTCAAAATAAAGGTAGCCAAATTGAATTGTAGACTGTCATGCTCATTTTATACTCCTGTGTACTTCCTCTTTCTGTTTTCAATACTGATTAAAGGCATTTCCAGTTCAAAGAGAAAATATGCCTTGTTTGCTCCTATTTAAGTTTCAGTTTATGAGTATCCCAAAATGATTAGAAAATTCTACATATTTTCTACTTTCCTATTCAATAATTATGCTTTTTGAAAGAGTCCTATTGCCTTCTAATCTGGCAGGGTATTGGTTAGAGTTGTAAAATAAATGTCTAATCTTACTACACAAAAGCACATATGCAAAGTATCAGGGGATTAGAGTTATAAACAAAAGTGTTTTAGTTTTAAAATAATAAAATAAAAATTTCAATATAGTAATGATCAAAGGTAAACTCATATAAAGTCTATTTTATTAAAATTAAAATTCCATTACAGTATACTGTGTTAAATATTGTGTATAAATGTTTTATAAATATGCATTTTGAAGTAATTACTATAGCCCAGCAGATCAACACATCTTATAGAGTTACCCCCTTCTCTTTTTGTGGCAAAAGTATTCAAAAACGATTATCTAGACACATTTATAGTATAGCACACAGTATTATTAATTAACATCCTCATGTTGTACACTGGACTTCTATATTTTGGGACTTACAACAATATAGCTTTGTGTTTTTTGGCCTATGTTTTTTTCATTTTCCATGTTCAGATCTCCCAATGTGCACCTTGTAACTACAATTCTATGTATTTGATTTCTGTTTTGCTAGATTAAGATCACATAGCATTTGCTTTTTTTTTTTTTTTGGTTTATTTCACTTAATATCGTATTTTGCTTTCATCCATGGTATTGCAAATGGCAAAGCCTCTTTGTTGCATTCTCATGCTCACCTTAGTAAAACAGGACATCATCAAGAGATAGTGATTTTATTTCCTTCCTGGAAACAAAAGGACAGATTTCTGGGTATGTAAAGGAGCTCAGATTTTAATTCATTTAGAAACCTTTATGTTGCATGACAAACAGTATGCCAACCTATGTGCCCACCAACAGTGTACAGCAGTTACACTGATTGACATTTCTACACAAATCTTCAACTTACCTCATTTTTCTGTGATTTCTTTATTGTTTTATTTATTTTTATAATAGTTTTCTAACTGGTGTGAGGCTATCTCATTAAGAACTTAATTTGCATCTCCTTGGATAATTATTTTGAACAATTTTTACATAGTTGTTCACAATTTTATGCATTTTAGTGACATGTATTCAGCTCATTTTTCAATTTTAAGTTGTGTTATTTTTTGCTAATGAATTTTGTGAGTTTCTTGTATAATTTGAATATTAACTTCATTTAAGATGCATGGACTGAAAATATGATCTTCAGATTTTAGTATGCCCCTTTTGTGGTAATTTCTTTATATACTGCAACAGTTCTTTAGGTTGATATAGTTTACTTATTTATTTCCTGCTTCAGTTTTCTAGGTTTTTGGCATTCTATGTTTAATTCTTTAAAAGAAAAATAATTTTTATCTTTATTGACTTTTATGTCTGTAATATGGTGTGTGTACACGTGTGTGTGTGTGTGTGTGTGTGTGTGTGTACAAAATGCTTTGCATCTATTGATCTCTTTTACATTGCGCATAACTGGAGCATGTTTCAGGACAGAGTGAGAATATAGTAGCCTGGAGGAAAGAGTAGCAGGCATATTTTTATTAAAGACTTTACTCTTAAACAAACAAACAAAAGAAACTGAGACTAAAATAAAATTGCCCATAAAGTTAAAAGCTTCCAGAACAGGCATGAAACTTGAGTCAAAATGCCAAGTGTGATGGTACATGCTTATAGATTTGGGAGGCAGACACAGAATGATCAGTGAGGCTTACTGAAATATGAAGTTTTTGGCCTGGCCTAGTCTCAAGTGCCCACTGCTGCTTAGCCTCACCAAATGACTTAGATGCATATATTAATTACATGTTATTTAACTTATGGCTAGTGTTTATTGTTAGTTAGCTCTCTCATCTTAACTCAACCCATTTTTATTAATCTGTCTTGTCACATGGCCCATGGCCTATTTCTTTACGTCTTGCTTCTCTGGCAACTGGATTTTATCTCTGTCTGACATTGCCCTCTTTTCCCTTTATCTATGCTTGGATTTCCTGCCTATTTCTAAGATGCTTTGTCATAGGTTGAAATAGTTCCTTTATTAACCAATGACATTGAGAAGGTACAAAAAGCCATCCCACATCACTTACCCTTTTCTGTCTAATCAAAAAGGAAAGTTTTAATTTTAACATAACAATTATATATAACAAAATAGTTATTAAGAATTATAGTCATAGTGTCCCGCGCCCACTTCTCGCCCGCAAGAAAAGGCACGACACACATAGGATCCTTCTGCAGCAAAGCTTTAATGCTCCATGAGGGAGAGCACTAGCTTACGAACAATGGAGAGAGAGAGCACGAGGTAGGAAGCCCAACCTTTATACAGACCAAAGGCCTCTGCCTTGGACGTGTCACCTTTCTATAGGCTGCAGCTCATTATCCCACATGACACCACGGGAGAGGCGGAGAGACCAATCTCGCGAGAGTACCAAACGCATGCGCTCTTTACTGACTCAGGCGGGTTGGCCAGCACCAGATATTGGCGCCACCTTGAGGAGCTGGGGCCAGCGGCTCCCAACACCCCACCCTTTTTTATTTTCTAAGCAATGAGAGAATCCTGTAAGAGGGTGGAGGCAGTGGTTATCCCCCAGAAAACATTGTGGACTTGCGTGGGCATCATCTCTAATCTCTCGACAGATCAAGATGCCCCCAGCCTGTCCTCTGCCTTTTGTTGGGAAGGGAATTGAGGCAGGCACCCTTATGCAGGACAACATACCTCCCAGGACATAGCTATGTCCTGTGCGATGCCCTTGGTTCAACATTCCTCTCAGGAAAGGGGCCGAACACTCCACCCAGTGCAATAGATAGGACTGTCTTAGGTGTGCAGGAGCTGTTCGAGCCAAAACATCCCTATTGCCTTAGTATAGGTAGCCATATATCTACCGAGGCTCCTGAGTCTAGAGCCATTAAGGCTTGAGGCAAAATTGTTTTGTCTCTCAGACTTTGGATTTTGTGCCTGCAAACCATCTAGAGAAGAATGACCAGTCCTCCGCAAAAGGCTAGGCCAAACATACCCACCCCCACCCATTCCTTGAAGTAGGAGAAGGCTGAGGAAATCCACGGAGAAAACTCTCTGGTCAGCAACAGGTCTAGCCGAGTGGAATTGACCTGGATGATCGCCACCTGCAGGTCACGAAGGGTCTGCTCAAATTCAGACGACCAATTCTGTAATAAAAATTGAGAAAGGCTTCTCGAAAGATTAGCTGTCTTTGTAAAATTTTTATATTGAATAGAGGTTATGCATAAGCCAGCAATTTTTTGCTCACATTCTAACTGTGCCATTTATTGAGGCGGACAAATCATTAACTGCCTGGGCAGTCTGCACTGTTTCTGAAAGTGCAAGTGCTGAGGCAGTTACCGAGGCCTTTATGGCAGCTGTGGCAACAATCCCTACAATAACAGCAGAGATTCCAAAATCTCTTTTTTGTCTAAATAGCTGTAAGCTATTGGGGGTCTTTACTGATATGGGCACAAATCGTGGCATGTGGGCCACTACTGTAAAGAAATAAAGCTGAGCATCTCAGCATAAGGCATAAAAGCAATTATCAAATTTGCATCTCAATTTATCTATAATTTCTGAAGCATTGCTAACAATCTAAATAAATGATGGCCAAATTGGGAGGAAATGAAAATATTTTAGGCATGGCCCAACCTATATTCTTGGATTGGCAACTGTTACATGGTAAAATTGAATTTTTATCCGGCCTGCCTGAGCAAAAGGGAGCCAATTTTGGTTTTATCAAACTCTGTTTCTTTTTGCCAGGCTGCCGAGAAATTTTTTCTCTTTAACTCCAAACTTCTATTTTCTTTAAAGCTAGGCCTAAATCCTTATCAGTGGTATTATACATCACCGGCATTGGCAGAGGGAAGGTGGACATTATCCCCCACCGCTGTTCTCCTCGGGTGTGATATGTTAGTAACATCCAACGCGTCAACTGGAGAAGGCGAGGGCTCTCCTTCTTGTAATATCTTTCTGGTGAGGCGCTCTGGGACCCAAACCGGATTTTTTTCATCCTGTGGAAAAACACAGACAGCTCCCCGGGATCTTATTAAAATAGGATCCGGGCCTTTAGGGCAATTGACACTCTTGGTGTTGGGGGCAACCTTATTCCCCCTTTTTGTTTTAACAAATAGGATTTTAAGGTTCGATGTGCAAAAGCCAGAGATGAATCCACAATAAGGGGCCTGCCTGCCATAATACAGCAGTAGGCAATATTCTTTTTTTTAAAAAAACACATAGGGAAAAATGGCTTATCATAATCAATCCGAGCTAATTGGGCCTTCATTGTAATCATGTGCCAATCTTTTGGCAAGGCAGAGAGCATGGCGAGTCCCCGCTGTACAGGCCCAAAAAGATGCATCTGCACATTAATAGCTCTTAAGTCGTGTAACAGACGCCATCTTCTGGATTTCTTTTTAATCACAAAAATGGGTGTATTCTATGGAGAAGTGGAGGGCTCAATATATCCTCCAGCAAGCTGTTCTGGGAGGGCTCGATCACTGCCTTAAACTTGTCAGAGGTCAATGGCCACTGAGGAACCCATACCGGCACCTCTGTCTTTTAAGGTATGGGTCGTGCTGCCTCAGTGGCACCTAAGAAAAACCCAGGCCCTGTCTTTGCCTATGAATCTTGGGCGTGGTTCGTCTTTGTCTCAACCGCCCCAGGCCCTGTCTTTCCTCATATCACGAGGAGCCAAACTTTAAATTTAAATTTTCAAGTTTCTGTACAGGGTACAAAGTGGGGGGACCAGGCTTTAGTTTCTGGTTCCCTAGCTCCCCCATATTTTTTATCTTACCGGGGGGTCCTTTTTCCTTATTGAGTAGTTTCTGGTTTCTTAGCTCCCCCATATTTTTTATTGTACCGGGGGGTCCTTTTCCCTTATCAAGTATTGTTACTTTATGGCGCGCGCCTACCCTCACATGGCGCTCGGTTTCTGACATGCTGCCCTGAACCTTTTCTATCACACCTCGCCCTTTAGCTATCAGATCTTTACAGGCCTTATCTTCTACAAAGTTCTCTAGGGTACACTGTGCCATCTTAATATCACACTGCTTAAGCAAGGAGTCTAGTGCTGTTAGGATAGACTGGGAGGATCTCACAGACCGGTAGAAGCAAAAGGCAACCACGAACAACCGCACTGCTAAGACAAGCATCAAGGCCTCAAAAAATCCTTTTCAGGGTGGCAAAAGTCCCAAACTAAAGTCCAGTTCAGACATATCTCTCTGAGCAGCCTACCTGCAGTTCTGAATCCACCTCGTCTCCGAGGGCTCTCCGACGGTGCAAATGGTGTTCAGTTCCCGGGTTTCGGCACCAGTTGTCCCGCGCCCACTTCTCGCCCGCAAGAAAAGGCACAACACACGTAGGATCCTTCTGCAGCAATGCTTTAATGCTCCGTGAGGGAGGGCATTTAGCTTACGGAAAATGGAGAGGGAGAGCACGAGGTAGGAGGCCCAACCTTTATACCGACCAAAGGCCTCTGCCTTGGACGTGTCACCTTTCTATAGGCTGCAGCTCATTATCCCACATGACGCCACGGGAGAGGCAGAGAGACCAATCTTGCGAGAGTACCAAACGCATGCGCTCTTTACTGACTCAGGCTGGTTGGCCAGCACCGGATATTGGCGCCACCTTGAGGAGCTGGGGCCAGCGGCTCCCAACATCATAGTATCTAGTTTATTTAAATTTTAAAAATTAAAAATATTATTTATTTTAATTTTGAGTGTAAAGTTTTATGCTTAATATATTTTATAATAACTAAGGAAAATTATATTTTTACCTAATTTCTAATTATATTAAAAACTGTATCAGGATATAATATTATCTAAGTAAATAGGAAGTATAAGAAACTTTTAAAATTTAGAAATGACAGAGATGACATTTGGTTATCTGGATAGTTATTTAAAGTTATTTTGTAATGTTGGGACATTCATTTTTAACCTATAGGCTTAGAGTCTCTGGCTGACTTTATAGTGAAGCAGATAATTTGAATGATTGTTTTAACTATTTTGGCATAGTTTGTCAGTTACTTTTTTTTGTCTTGAAGAATATGTGGCAGGTTTTTTGTAAAGTAGGAACATGAGACTATATTGGCTTGTTTTGTTAAACTTTAGAGGTTACCTTTTTATGAGTCTTGTGTGTCTAGTTTCTATAATATATTGTTAGGCAGTTGATACAAAACAGTTTTTTATTTAATGGCTAACTTTGCTACAAAGTAAATTGTATATGGAGATTTTTTATAATTTTTGTTATTTTTTGGATGTAGATTTGTGTTGTCAGGAGCAGACTTGTCTTACCGTCTAGAAAAGTTTGAATTTTGAAAATATTTTAAATGTATTTTGTAGATTTTTGATGTGTTTGAAGATTACTTAATTGAAATATAATTTGTATATCTATAATAACTTAGTTAACATGACTATAAGTTTGGTTATTATAGATGATCATTAATTTGTATTTTTTAATTATATATTATAATTTTGAAGGAATTATATAAACAAAATCTTAAACAATAGTAAAAATTCATATATAATATAAAAAATTGACCTTAAATTTGTATCAATAAACTAAAATTTATATTAATGGAAAATATTTTGAGATTAATAGTTTTTTTGGATGAAAATAGATATTTTAAAAGGGCATTCCTGAGGAGATAACCAATGTTGTCCTCTGGCCTCCACATGAATAAGGCCCCCTTATTTCTATAGTACTATGTTGGCTGAGTAGCTACATTTTGGTCTTTCTGATGGACATTATATGCAGAGATTTATTTTTAGTATTCTACCAAAAGAAACAAAAGAAGTATCACTTGGGACATATTCAGAGTCCCTACCCTTAGGAAAAAATTTTCAGTTTATTAAACTGAAGGAAGACCATGAGAATTTCTTTGGCTAGTAAAATGTCATGCCAATAGAAGTGATATTCTTTATGGATAGAAACTTCTGGTACAAAGCATGAATCTTTATTTTTCCTTCCCTTTAAAATTATAGAAGGAATCATTTACAAGTCCTCATAAAACTAAGTTATCAACAAAAGATAATCAGTGTTTAATACTTCTTACATAGACAAGCCCAATCATAAAGAAGATGATATGGAAGGTGAGCAAGAAATAAGTACTGTTATTTTAAGATACAGATACTTAGAAGTTGTTTTTTTAATTACCAAACCATAAACTAGTTTGTTATAACAAATATATCACCCTACCAATGAAAATTTGAAGTAGTTTATTATATGTGACAAATATACATACATAGTATCTAAAGTTACTAATTAAAATCTTGCAATATGGGATATAGATAGCCTTACTGAAGGCATAAGGTTATAAGAAGGGGCTAAGCCCATACAAAATCTAGATTCTTCAATCCAGATCAAGTTAGTTTAACACAGCATGGAAAAAAATCTGGTTGTAAATTCTGAAAAAGATTTCAAATAGTGTGTTGGAAAGGCTGCTCCCAATGAGTTAGTATTTTACATGAGATAAAATGATAAGAATTTTCAAAGTCCTTTTTTGAGGCTCCTCTGTTTTATGCTGCTTCCTTCAGTCTTGTGCATCTGTGTTCTTCAAGTGGTGTCCAAATATGTCTACCTGATCCACTGTCATTTTATTTTGCCCAAATTGTTATTTTATATAAAAATAAACCGTGTGAGTTTTGAAGGAAAATGTTTGTGCAAGTCAAAATATTGTATCCTCTTAGGCATCTTCTAAAGCACATAATGGAACATCTTAGATGATTCTCCTTAGTTAAAAATGGTGATATAGGTTTTGGATTGTAATGCTGAAAGCTTTTCTTCCTATGTTGCTCTAACTTGTTACCTTGTTTTTATTCCAGAATATATTATTTCACTCTATTTTTCTTTAGCTATAATTTATTTTCTCACTTTCAAATTTACTAACAAACTAAGAAGCAAAGGAATGTGTATTCACTAGGCAGTTTCTCTGAGGTTCTCTGAGCCCTAATTCCAATGTGGAAACATGATTTCCAACTTTTCAGATGATGCTAAACTGAGAGAGAATAAAAAAAAAGAGAAATAATTAGGTGGTACAGTCAGATAGAAAATAATTTACATTATTTATGTTTCTGTACTAATGGATGGAAGAAGCAGGTTTGCATAGATAAATGGAAGATAATTAGGCCCATACTTATCAGAAATGAGGATGTCTGCTAAATAAGAGGAAGCTGACTAAAAATATTATGAGTGCAGAGAAACACAGCACAGTTGTGGCATTAGTGAGGGTGATTACAGTCTGGGGATGATTCATCATGGAAAACCTTCAGTCATCTGGTGCATTCTTCAGCTATCTTTTTTTATTCTGCAACCCTCCCTCACCAAGGACATTCTTTTGTTAAACAGCATGTTTCTTTAAATTTTTACATATAGCCTGGATCTGGTGTAGTCTTTGGCTGGCAAAAAAAGGCTAACTTAAAAAATCAAATGTTTTTGGCAAATAGGAATTTTTGCCTGCTGACACATTTTGGCCCCAAATTATCCAGTCCTTGTAAAAGGACTGCTTTTGCAGTTTAAGACCAAATTGGCACCCTGGTGAGTGCTGATGCAGAAGACAGTATACTCACATTATTAAGTAATTAAATTCTTGTTTCCTAAGTTTATTTTCCTCAATGGCCACTGATGTTATATCAAGACACCTCATACTTTCTTATACTCAAATTTGTATCGCTATCACTGAAAAGGAATAGCAGCTATAATTTTAGCCACATTATGTGCAAGTTACTTCTCTTTAATTATTCAATCAGGCAATGTGGCCTTCTCATCCACAAAGTGTATACTTACAAACAACATTATTAAGTTACTCCCAGGCCCCCCACCACAAAACACTCAATGTTTTTAGTAAGCTTCTGAGTTTGTATTGGGTTATATTCATAGCTATCCTGAGCCTTGAAGTGCACCTGCTAGATCATTCAGTCATAATTATGCTACCTAGCCCAAAGTTACATAACAACAGGGAAAAAAACACACCCTAAACTGAATAACTAATAATATGTATTCATCTCCAAGGTCAAAGGTCATATAGTTACCTTCATTTCGCATTTCTCTTACTCTGTTGCCTTAGACCTTACTTATTGACCACTTCTATATCTTAAATTCGGGTTTCTATGACATCATATTGTATCTAACTCTTCCTCTACTTTTTGTTTCTGGCCTTAAACTTTTGTGGTAGATAATATTTAAATTGCAAGTCTCTATCTTTACCAAATTTCCTGTCTACACTTTCATTCCACAGAATGCATCTATTCTCTTAGCTCCAATTACCATTGTCATACTATATGTTAAGGCTTAATTTTAATTTTTGTGATCCAGGAATATTTTCCATTCTTCCACAGAAGATTTGTTATTGCTTTACATGTCTATAATCTCAAAGCTTTCAATTAGTAATCTGGTCTTAGTTTCAAAATGCACAAACTATGTAATTGTAATAAAATAAAACCTTAGAGATGGAAAATAATAAGAGTGTTATTTATCTTTGTCTGCCTAAATAATACTGGAATGATCTCCAAATCCAGGAAGAAGACTGATTTTCAGTGCTTAGGGAAGGTAGTCCAATCCAAGAGGCTTTTGTGTAAAAGAAACTGAACTCCATTTCTTCTGCACCACATTATCTTGCATATACTACTGGGAGAAATAGCATATCATTAGTATGTATATCTCCAGTCAAATGCAATCATTAAGATTCAATGACCATTTTGGTTTTAGTGTGATCAATTTACTTTATAATTCAGGTACTTTTTTGGCATATCAACTGCCTAGTATCGTTTCTTTAGGGCACTTTTCTATCACAACCAACCATGTGGCTCACCTTCCTTTAATCCTAGTCACCTACAAACAGCTAATTTTGATACTTGTCAAAGATTTTGTCTTATTATTTCAATGTCATTGGTGATATTCTCAATATCAATACAGCTGCTTCTCATTTAGAAGAATAATACTCAATACTTATTTCTCACCTCCTCAGGACTCTACTCCAAAAACTGGAAAGGCCAATATCTGAATATGATAGATGATATAAAAGAGAGTAGTGACTATGCTTGAACTAAATGGCACCAAAAAAGACTTTTTGCATTACAAATAGTAGATACAGAGGAAGAAAATTAAGCTCATGTTAACAGTACAAAATACGTTAAATCAAAATAGTTGAAGAAAATTTCCCCATATCAAAAGAAGAAGGTGTATACAAAGGTAAAAGAAGTACACAGAGCATTGGATAGACTGAACCAGAAAAGAAATTCCCCAGGATATATAATCAAAACACTATATGTACAGAACAAAGAAAGAAATTTTAAAAACTCCAAAAAGAAAATATTCAGTCTCATCTGTTGTTTTATCTTCTGCATGGTGGCTGTGCCTTCATCTACTATAGTTTC
Source organism: Phyllotis vaccarum (assembly GCA_033318265.1). Classification (NCBI taxonomy): domain Eukaryota; kingdom Metazoa; phylum Chordata; class Mammalia; order Rodentia; family Cricetidae; genus Phyllotis; species Phyllotis vaccarum. Next base: position 89,780,260 of record JARWLC010000013.1, on the reverse strand, counting down.
AGCCAGTATTTGTGACTCTACAGTTACCACTGTACTTCTCTGGCCACAGTCTGGCCATTCAGGCCACAGCCTGGCTGAATAAAGATAGCTTTAACTAAATCTATACTGTTCTATTTATAAATAAAACTCTATATTCAAAGGCTGAGGGTGAAAACTGCTAGCTCAGAGAGATTGAGGAGAATCTAGCTAACCTTATTGGCATCTCCTCCAAAGCCCTCCTTCTCCTCCACCCAAACAGAAAATACCAGACTACTCAAAATCTCTCCCTACTACTTCCAGTCTGTCTTTTTTATCACTTCCATATGCCTTCTGATGCTTTATGATTACTTTCTGTCAACTAGTTGATAACTCAACCAGCCAACTTAATGTTATTTCTAATGAAATAATGAAAATGCCAACTTGAGCTTTACAATTTTATCAAAAATCCCCTAACACTCATATAAAGGTAGGCACATTATAGTAGCACCCATATTTCCTGTGAAGACTCTGAAAGCCAGAAGGTCCTGGAAAGAAATTTTATAAAACTCTGAGGGAACACAGATGCCTGTCCAGACTATATTACCCAGGAAAACTATCAACCATAATTTCAAGAATAAAAAAAACATTCTATGTTGAAAACAAATTTAACCAATTTCTAACTACAAATCCATGTTTACAGAAGGCACTAAAAGGAAATCTTCAATCTGAATCTTCAATCTTCAATCTGAAGAGGCTAACCATATCCAAAAAGTAAGAATAAAGGTTTTGAGAACAGCAGATCAAAGAGGAGGAAAAATCTACAGTATAACATGAAAGTAGTATGACTGAATAAAGACTCATTTATAGATCTCAGTACTAATGGTCCAATTTCCCAAGAGAAAGACACAGACATTCTACATGGAACAGAAAACAGAATCCATATGTTTGCTGCAACCAAGAAATATATGCCACCAACAAGAAGACACATAGCATAAGGATGGAAAAGGGTATTCTAAGCAAATGGACCTAAGGAGCAAACATGTGTAACTAATTTAATATATGAAAACTTAGACATAGATATAAAACATGAAGTGCACAATAGAAATAGCAGAGGACACTGCAAAATTATTACAGGTAAAATCAACCAGGAAGATGATGTGGGAATGCCTTTCTGTATGCTGTGAATCTCAATCTTTAAATAAAGGAGCTGTTTTGGGCCATGACAGGCACCATAGAAGAAGTAAGAGGAGGAATCAGAATAGGTAGGAAAGGAAGGGTGGAGTCAGAGGCAGATTGAGCTGAAGCCCAAAGAAGCAACATGTAAGGAACACAGGTGAGCCACGGGCCACATGGCAGATCAATAGAAATGGGTTGATTTAAGATGTAAGAGCTAGCTAGCAATGTGCCTGAGACATAGGCCAAACAACATGAAGTTAATATAAGCATCTGAGTCATTTCTGGGGGCCTGAGCAGTGGGTGGCTGGGTGGCTAAGGGGTCTGGCGCATGGCAGATCTGTGGGTCCAGGCCCCTGGCCACCTGGGACCAAAAAACCGCTTTGCCACAGAAAGATATACCAATTCTCAGCATTACTGCATCAAAAATAAGTGCAACTAAGTTAAAAAAAAACACATTACTACAACTAAAACCACATATTGATTCTTGCACAGTAACAGGAGTAACTTTAATACCTGATTCTTGCCAATAGTTAGGTCATCCAGTCCAAAAATAAACAGAGAAATGAAAAAAATTCATAACTCAAGTGAATCAACCATAAATTAACATACTTTGTTCTTAGTAGTTGATGAATTTTCTCAAAAATAGACCACAGATTTAGGCATTAAGAAAGTCCAAAAAGATATAAGAAAATTAAGATGTATTCTATCTGAATATCACATATTAAAACCAGATATCTGTAGGTTTCACACATAAGATCAGACAAACACTACCAGATGACACACTAGAGTTTATTCAGGGGAGTTGTGGAGCAGGTACGAGGGAGTGAAGCAAAAGAGAAAGAGACTTTCAAGTGTCTGCTCCTTTTACGAGATTGGGTGGGCACAGATTTACTTAGCCACATCTAGGAGTGTGCCCTCCATTATGTGGAGTGTTGGCCACCATGTTGGGTTTACCACGTGGCCGCTACATGCCAGGAATTCTTATCTCACCAGGAACTATGTTGGCTTATCAGGGTAGCACATTTACCATGTAGCTGCTGTGTGCCAGGAATCCTTATATCTCACCTTTACATTTATTATAAAACAAAAGCCTGGTTTATGGACGTGGGGCAGGGGGAAAATGGATTGAACTGGAACTGGGTTAATGGATCTCTTAAGGCTGCTTCAAGCAGTCTTAAGGGCAAAGTTTGCCTTTTCTAAAGATGAGAGTTATATTTTCTGGCAATCGGGTCTGCTGGGTTTTGCAGCTCAATCCTGCAGTCTGGGTGAACTTAAGGCAGGGGAAGATGAATTCTGATTTTCTTGGAGCTTTTTGTTTCCAGTAACTGTCTCAGCTTCAGCTCTGAGAAGCAGGCTGGAACAGAAAACCCAGATATGGGGGAAATTTTAGGAAAAATGTGTCTAGCAACAGATGGATTATTATGGGTATTCCCATTTGGGGGTCCACCTGGGAGGCTGGAAGTGGGTATGGGGCTCTGGCACTGACAGGCTGAGCAGATAGCAAGAGAAACAAGGGAGTGGCTGGAGTGGCTGTCGAGGCTGGATTCAGGCGAATGTGATGACTAAAAGAAATGAAAGCTCTTACTTCAGCTAAAATATCCCTTCCCATTAGGGGTACAAGGCAGGCTGGTATGACCAAAAATGAGCAGGTGATAGGGATATCTATGAAAATGCAATTAAGTGTCAGCATCTGATGCGGCCAGAATTGTTTGTTTCTCACCCCAACAATGAAGAGGCTAGAGGGAGAGGTAGAACCCCAAAACTCTGCAGGACCAAGTATACGGCACCGGTGTCCATGAGGAAGATGATGGACCACCCTGATGCCATTACGACTATCTGTGGCTCCCTTTTTTTGTAATGACAGTGGTCAGGGTAGGGAAGCCCTGGAAGCATCAATTAATTGCCTAAGGCCAGGCCTAGGAGATCATCAGGGGAGTGGTCCATGTATAATGTCCCCCTGCTATGTAGGGCATGGGAACAGTCACTTAGACCAGTGCTTCCCTTGATGGCACCCAGGACAAGGCCTGAACAGCATTTATGAGCAAGAGCAAGACCAGTGGCTGAGTTGGCCACACAACATGCACTGGGAGCTCTAGGTCTGCCTTGCTATAGGAGGAGGTTAAGAAACTGGTCAGATAGCTTTGGCCAGCAGGAGGTATCTTTCCTGGCATGTTTTATCATCTCTCCTGTGATATACTTTAAAAGCCAGCACTAAGACTTTTGCCTGTGAGTCAATGGACCCCCCTCAAGAAATGTAAGTTTAGCTCTGATGTCGGAGTATCTCTGGGTAAAAAATGGATCATGATAACTTGCCTTTCCTCAGCACTCTCAGGAGCTAAGTTAGTATACTGTTGAGGGTGCATTTGTAAGGCATTTAAACAACTGGGATGGAGTCTCCTGTTTTTCCTGTACTATCCATTGTTGTGTTTTTTTTTTCCAAAATTGACAGGATTCAAAGACTTGTAGTAAGCACATCACAAAATTGTCTCTTGCTAAGAACCACCTTGATGTATTATAATTCCAATGGGGGTCTACATCTGAAACAGCCTCAACTCGGGCAGGGGGTGTGTTGCTACATTTGTCTGATGAACTTCATCTGCATGAGTTCTTGTCTGTTCCCAAACTAATCTTTGTTCAAAAGCCCATTTTTTGCCATCTAAGAAAGTTTTGACAAAGGAAACAGGGTATAAACATTTACTGTCTCATATATGGCAGCCACTTCCTGAAGAGGGAGAACTAGATAAGGATCCTTAGGAGCATGAGAGCGAGGGACCAATGGGATAAATTAAAGTACCAGATTTGGAGTTCCTGGAAAGGAAGACATTAAAGGAGTTGCAGGTGAGTGTTGAGATTTGAAAGGTAGGGATTCCAGAGAAGAATCTGGTTGTGTGGCTAGAAACAGATGGGCTAGAACAGAAAGCCAGAAGAAGGTTTAGAGCTGAGATATGAAAAGAGACAGGGAAACTCTTTCTAAGAACAGGAAGCTAGAAGAGAAGATTTAGAATTGAGATATGGAAAGAGATAGAGAAATTCTTTCTATCCACCTATATGCTTGCAAAAGTTAGCTCCAGTAAAATATTGACATCCAGTGATCTATTAAGTGGCTATTTTGAGTTTTTATATTAGAGGTACTTAGGCCATTTCTTCATGCAATAATAGATAAGCTTGGTGGTGTCTAGGTAAGGCAAAAAGATAGAGTCTCAAGAATGCATCCTAGAGGTGAGGATGAAGACGTTTTTCACTGGCTCATTCTTTGTTATTGAGGCCCACAGGGGAGGGATTCAACCATTAAAATTGGGTCATCACCCAGCCAATTAGTCATCCCGGTGGAACAATGCTAGGTACCACTAAGTAACTCATCAGCTCTTAGAGTAGGTAATGCCATTAGGAAAAAACCAGAAACAATGCTAGCCACCATGAGGGTTGGCATAAAAACCATGTTAGCTATCACTAGATACTCATCAGCACCTAAGATAGGTGTCAGGGCAAACAAAGCCCAAACCAATGATAGCCACCCTGAAATATCTTTTCAGTACTCAGAGGTGGGAGTAAAACCCAATGCTAGCCAAACGGGCACTTGTTAGCACCAAGGGTATGAGTTAGGGCAGAGCCCTGGGGACAGAGTCCGGGAGCAAGATTCAATAATCAAGGCTGGGCTTCAATAGCAGGGAAGGCCAGAAATGAGTGTCAAGAAAGAAGGAACAGCCATGAACAGTGAAGACTGTGGCTGGGGTTGGTCCTCTGCAAGACTAGCGTCTTACAGAAAACCAGATGATCAAATAGTCTGTCCTGGGGACAATAGACCACAATTACACTGACTAGAAAGGGAAGACTTACCAATTGAAGCTGGTGATATTTGAACAACCTGTGGTTGGGCAGATGGAAGATGGCCTGGTAGTGAGCCCTGGATGAGGTTCTCCTAGCTCTTATGTGCACCAAAGCCCAGGAGAGAGCCTATCCAAGTCACAGCACCAAAATGTTGGTTTTGCACACAAGAGATCAGACACACATTATCAGATGCCACACTAGAGTTTATTCAGGGGGAATTTTTTGGTGGATACTCAGGAGAGAAGCAGAAGAGAAAGAGACAGACTTTCACATGATATCTCCCTTTAAGAGAATGGGCAGGCACAGATTTACTTAGCCATGCCTAGGGGCATGCCCTCTGTACATGGCATGGTTTTCCAGTGCCATGTTGGGTTTATCATGTGGCCACTACATGCCAGGAATTCTTATATCACCAGGCACCATGTTGGGTTATCCAACTAGCACATTCACCATGTAGCTGCTATGTGCCATAAATTCTTACAATACCAACAGTATAAAAAATTTCAAACTCGTGTAATGTGAACAACTTGTAGTTCAGTGAAAAGAGGTCAAGATTAAAATTGAGGACCAAGTTAAAGCATTTTATAATTGAATGGAAATGAAAACACATCATACCCAGATCTATGGCATACAATGAAGACAGTTCTCAGATGCTGGTTCATAATTCTCAGATGCTGGTTCATAACACTGAATACATATATAATAAAAATTAGAGAGACCTCATATTAAAAACATAGGGACACAAGTGGAAGATGTAGAATTAAAGGAAGAAATAATACTCCCCAAGAGTAGATGACAAGAAATAATATTATTTAGGGCTTAAAATGAATAAAATAAAAAACAAACAATAAAAAATTAATTAAATGATAAATTCAGTATGATTGACATATCCTTTGTAAAATTAACTTCAAAAAACAAAGAGAAAGGATTAAATTTCTTTTAAAAAAGATATAAAGTAAATTGAGAAGTCAAAAGACATTAAAAATCTGTACTTCAATGAACTGAAAAAGATAAAGTGGACTAATTACTTGTTTTATATAACTTACTGGAGTTCAATGAAGATCTAATAACCCATTTAAACAGACCTATTACTCCCAGTAGAAGTAATTAAAAATTTCACAACCAAAAGTAGCCCAGGGCCATATGGATTTAGTATAGAGCTCTAATTCTTCAAAAAAGATCTAACACCAATACTCCTCAAATTACACCCTCAAATAAAAACTGAAGGCACATATTCCAATTATTTTATATAGGTCATAATTACTCTGATATCCAACTCAGAGCAGTTTTACTAAAATCATGGACAGGATAAGGCTGTCCACTCTCTCCGTATCTATTCATTGTAGTAATTGAAGCTGGAGCTGGAGAAATAAGAAAACTGAAGGAAATCAAACTTATATAAATTTGAAAGAATGTAAGTATCTTTATTTGAAAATGGTATAATCCATTTTCATATATCCATAAAGGGCTAAAAAAAAATTCAACAGGAAACTTCTACAGATGATAAAGACTTGCAGCAAAGTAGTTAGATACACACCAATCATTATTAGCCTTTCCATATATAAGTGATAATACATCTAAGAATGATGTCAGGCACACTGTGCCTTTCTCAATATTCTCAAAATTATCTTCAGATAATTATAATTCCACAAATCATGTTTGTAAAATAAAAATGTAAGATGTTGAATAAAATATCGAAGGCATCAGAAGATGGAAAGAGTTCTTAGACACATGAATTAGTAGAATTAGTATTGTGATAATAGTCATCTTACCAATGCAATCTCCATCAACAGTCTAAATCATTCCATAAATAAAGAAAAATCAATTTTTGATTCATATAGAAACACAAGCCCACAAAATAGCTAAAACAAGGATAGCAAAAATAGTGCTGAAAATATTATTATCCGTAGCCATAGATTGTACTATAGAGTTATAGTGACTAAAAAACACCAGCAGGACAGTGGTATAGAAACATACATGTTGAACAATGAAATTGAATTGAAGCACCAAATATAAATTAGTACACCATGGAATCTTCATTTGTTTTTACAAACAATCCAAAAATACACACTGAAGAAAAGACAACATTTTAACCAAATAGTGCTGATTCAACTAGATGGCTATATGTAGATAAAAATAACCCTACCCCAAACTCAACTCTAAATGTGTCAAGAACCTCCACGTAAGGGTAGATACACTAAATCTGATAGGAAAGAAAGTGGGAAAATAGTCTTGATCTCATTGGCACAGGAGATGAATTTCTGAACAGGCTATTGATAGCACAGCACTAAGATCAACAATTAATGAAAGTGACCGTATGAAGCAGAAAACTTTTGTACACCAACTAACAGTATCATTCAGGCAAAGTGACATCCTACAGATTGGATAAAGTTTCATTCAGCTACACATCTGATTAAAGGCTAATGTCTAAATGTATAAAGTACTAAAAAGAAATAGATATCAAGAAAACAAATAGTCCAATTTAAAAATGGGGAATGGAACTAAGCACAGAATTATCAAAAGATAAAGCACAAATGCCTTAAAAACAAAGGGATGTTCAACATTCTTAGCTATCATGGAAATGCAAATCTAAACTACTTTGAGATTTCATCTTATACCTGTCAGACATGCCAAGTTCAATGAGATAAATAATAACACAAGATGGCTAGGACAATGGGTAAGGGGAGTACATTTATCACTGGTATCAGTACAAACTTTAAAATCAGTGTGGTAGTTTTTTAAAAAGCTGATAATCTATCTGCCTTAAGCATCAGTTATATCAGTCTTAATTAAGCACATACTCAAAAGATTCTACATTCTACTGTAGAGATACATGTGGATTCAACTTTGTTGCTGCAGTATTCATAATAGTCAGAAATTGGAAACAACCTAGAAGTGATCCATCAAGTAACTACTGGATAATGAAAATGTGGTACATTACACAGTGAAATATTATTCATTTACAAAAAAAAAGAAATTATAAAATTTGCTGGTAAATAATAGAGTTAGAAAAAAAACATTCTGAGTAAAGTAACTCAGACCAGAATTGACAAATATATTTTCTCTTATATGTGGATGTTAGTTAGCAGGTACTCTGCACCAAAGTAAAAAGGCAATCATCAACATAACAGTGACTTTCCTACAAGACATACAGGGTGCAATAGGAATGGGTAACCAACCAGTTTCTCATTGATTTTAGGGTCCACTCCATAAGATGAAGTCCTATATCCATTACTGCTGAAGTGGTCAAGAACCTGAGACTAAATAGATTATTGTTTTAGGGGAAAATTCTGCTAAAGGAACATAGCAATAAAATTACTCTAATGACATGCTATTATACCAATAGATCAGCACTTTGTTCATCCTTCATCATAGAAACTTCTTGCAGTAGTTGGCAACAATCACAGAGATACAAAACAATATACTAGTACTTAAAGGTGACAATTTACACAGAGATAATCATTACTTAAATGTCTCTATTGAGAAAATCAAGGTGGAAATTTTATAACTGATAGAGCCATTTGGGCATCCAATGACTTTTTCACAGAAGTTACAAAAGACCAGTGAAAAACAGGTATTTTCATTATGATTTAAAACAGCAAAATACAGTTATGAAGTAGCAACAAAATAATTTACAGTTGAAGGTCAATACAACAAGAATTTTATTAAAGGGTCACAACTTAGGAAGCTTGAGAACTACTACTTTAAAAGAAAACTAAATTCTGAACTCATAGGCTGAATTCAAATTTACACCTAAGATTATAGTAATTGTATTTAAATTCTTTGTTTATATATTTTGTGATGAAATATTGGTCCATATATAATATCTATTTTTTGTATTTTCTTTAAAAAATCAATAAAATTCGTGTGATTGTATGTATAAAACTTCACAAGATCACTTCAGCGCAAATCACAACATGAATAGGGGCAGAGCTCATGAAGTCTCACACCCAACTGAAGGGCTATTGGCAATTGATGGCTCTTAGAAGGAGACTTAGTTTTCTTCAGAGATATGATCTCTGAGAGTCTACTAACAATTATATAGTATATGGTATTACAATGAGGTTTCCTCGTCCCGGGTGGCCAGAGGTCCAGACCCACACACCTGCAGTCAGCCCCAGACCCCTTAGCTGCCCGCCATTGCTCAGGCCCCCAAAATGACTCAGACACTTATATTAAGTTCATGCTTTTTGTCCTATGGCTTAGACACATTGCTAGCTAGCTCTTACATCTTAAATCAACCCATTTCTATCTATCTTTCTGCCACGTGGCCCGTGGCTCACCTGTGTTCCTTACATATTTCTCCTTTGGGCTTCAGGCTTGGTCGGCCTGACTCCACCCTACTTCTCCTACCTATGCTCTGATTTATCCTCCTACTTTTTCTATGGTGCCTGTCATGGTCCAAAACAGCTCCTTTATTTAAAGATTGATATTCACAGCATACAGAAAGGCATTCCCACATCACCTCCCCCTTTCTGTCTAATCAAAAAGAAAGGTTTCAAATTTAACATAGCAAAATTATATATAACAAAATAGCTATCAAGCAAGAATTACAATTACAATATCTAGTCTATTTGTACTTACAAAATTAAATAAAATACTCTTATCCTCTACCTTATCTTTACTAATCTAAAGTTTCATATCTAATATACCTTTCAAATGACTAAAAAAAACTATACCTATAACTGTCTAATCTTCAACTACAACAAAGACCACATAAGGATATATTTACCCAAGTAAACTAGAATTGCAATCAACTTCTAAAATCTAGAAAGGACAGAGATGACACCTATCTGCCTGGACAGTTACCCAATGTTCCTTCATAAAATTGGGGCATCCATCTTTAGCCTATAGACCCAGAGTCTCTTTTAATTTCAGTGAAGCAGGAAATCTGCTCTGCCCATTCATCAGTTGCTTTTCCTTGAGTCCTGAAGCATGTCTGGCAGTTTTCTCTGCAAAGAAGGAACCTAAATGATCATCTCAGTTTGTTCTGCCAAAGTTCAGAAGTCATCTTCCTATGGAACCTGCATGTCCAGTTTAAACAACATACTGTCAAGCAGTCAATATAAGGACGGGGTCTTGTCCAGTGGCTAACCAATGCCACAAAGAAAGTAATCTCCATATGGAATTTCTTTGATGGCCATTTTTCTCTTAAAGTAAATTGGTGTTGCCAGGAGCATACCTGTCTCACTGTCCAGAAAAGTCTAAGATCTTAAAATATTTTAAATGCCATATTCTGTAGGTCTTAGAAGTGTTTGAAGATTACCTATCTAATTGAATTATATCTTTGTATATCTAAAAATCTAACTAACATCCATTTCTTAATTATACATTACAATTTCAATCAGTTACATAAACATCATATCTTAAACAAGAGTAGAAAAATATATACAGCATAAGACAATTGACCTTAAATTTGTATCAATAAACCAAAATCCATACCAATGTAACACATTTTGAGATTAATAGCTGATTTACTGATTTGAGTAAATTCAATAATATAATTTTTAAAAACTCATTCATATACCATATCTCTTTTTTCTTCTTAGAAAGAGATTAACTATGAGCATTTACCACTTATAATGAAAACAAACATTTATCAACAATATTTTGGGAATTTGGGCATAGTTTTCTATTACTACTTCCTGCTGATTAAGGGGTGTTGAAAATCTCATGGGTTCTTGAGAATGGATCATAGTCTGCAGCCTTGAAGCTGATACAGCCATCTCTTCCCATCAGAGGTTTTTTTAGGGGGTCTTGCTTGATGAAACCATATTTGCCTGGAAGCAATCCACAGGTTCACAACTTCTATGGAAACAAAAGCAGAACTCTTCCAAAGCAATAAATCCTTAGATACAAATTTCAAAATAAAAATACTTTAAAAATATATATTCTTGTTGAACTTAGTAGGCTTTGCATTTGCAATCCATTGTCTTTCTCCAGTTAGCTCATTAACTGTTAAAAAATTAAAAGAAAACACAATAACAACCAAAATCTAGATTTTGTGTCTATTTTCCATGTTTATGTGGCTTATTATATTTTTATTACTCTATTTCTCTTTTTAAAGACATTCTCTATCCTTTATTTTCTCTCTGAAACCTATGTACATTTTATATACATTGTAACCCATATACAGGTTTTTATTTTCATCTGAATCTGTTTTATTGTGAATCCTTAATCATCTTTCAATCATAAGAGCTTTTAAAATACACTCTCTTAAAGAGCAGCATAGTTTTTGCAGATAAAGCTTAATCACTAAGTTCTCTTAAAGGGATCGCGTCTCTATTTGTGGCCACCAAATAGAGCTGACTGAAGAAAATGCTGCTACTAAGAAACCGTCTTTGTTTCCTTTTAGTTCAAGATAAACAGAAACCTTAAATTAATCACATGCTACCGAGTCTTCTGTGAGACTTCAGGTACCGGTGGCCTGGTTGCAACTTACACTGCCTGTCACCAGTCCGCAGGTGCCATTTTGAATTTGGCCTGAATGCCATGCTTTCTTTGTACAATGACATACTTCAGATACACAATTTAGAAGCTGCTCTGGCTCAGTTTCTGTGCTAAAACCCTTTTTAAACTTTCTCAGGATTTAAGTGGATATTCAGCCCATCTTTTACAATGAGGTTTCTTGATCCCGGGTGGCCAGAGGTCCAGATCCACAGACCTGCTGTCCCAGACCTCATAGTCGCCTGCCACTGCTCAGGCCCCCAAAATGACTCAAAGGCTTATATTAACTTTCTGGGCTTACTTTCAGGCCTAACCTCATGGTTTAGGTCCACAAATCCACAGACCCACAGAGACACACAGATGCTTACAATAGTTTTAGGCTGATCAGCCTAAGGCCCAGGCATATAACTTGCTAACACTTTTTCTTAAATGACTTTTATCCTGTTCAGCCATGTGGCTCTCTACCTTTTATCAGAGCAGCATAGCAGTCCTCTGTTTCTTCTGGCTTCTCTCTGGCATTCTGCTCTGTTCTTCCTGTTCCTAGAGTCCTCCTAGCTTGGTAGCCCTGCCCACACTTCCTGTCTGCCTTTGGCCAATCAGCCTAAAACTATTGTAAGCATCTGCACGTCTCTCTGGGTCTGTGGGTCTGCAGGCCTAAACCTTGAGGTTTAGCCTGAAAGTCAGGGCCTGAAACCTCTTACTATAATATGGTCCTACATGTATAGGTCATGCTATGTGAACTCAGTAAGTTGAAAGACACAAAAACACATGCAGTTGAAAGGAATAAATGGAAGGAGGATAATAAAGGAATTAAAGAAGATTAAATTAGTAGATATGATCTAAAAACATTATATATATGTATAGAAATCTCAAAAATATTAAAATGCATATAGTTTCAAAATAACATTTGTATTTCTGACAATGAAATTTCTGAATATAGCTTGAAATTTATTTGTAATCCTTTTTTTGTGCTATGAAAATACATCACTAGGCCTGTATTGTCATAACACTCTGTTTTAAAGTCAATTTATGTATTTATGTTGCCTGCATGATATGCAACACATTTATTGAACATGCTTCATGTTTGTAAGAATCTGCCTCTTCTAAAATATAATAGAATGATTTACATACCAATACACTCAAGGACACAAAACAAGTTAGTTCTAAAAATATGGTCTATCTTTTTCTTCTCCAAGCTCAACTATGTATAATAATTTTATTAGGGTTTATATTTATGTAGGGTTTATATTTATATTTTATTTATTAAAATTATAAGAAATGCATAAAAATTTGTATAAATATGCATATTATATAGATCGTTCCATTCTCTGAAATTAATAGTACATCCTGGAGTAATTCTTTAGTACTCCTTTGGGTGAATAATAATACTCTTAATAACAACAATAATAACGAAATAATTGCCTAGGTGTGAAAACTTTAAGAATATATAAATTGGAGCAGATTTTGAAGAAATCAAGAGTTAACAAAATGTGCACAAAAGAGTGCTACAAGGTAAGGATTAGACATGATAAACTGGTAATCAAGAAGTATAATTTAACAAGAAGAATAAAAAATATAGAGAGAAGTTTTAGAAAAAACATGGTGAAAGCACGCACGATATTGTGGAAATGAGACAGGACTAGAATGCAGAAGTCTATAGATACTATGCATCAGCACTAATGTGTGTATGAGACTACCTGAAGACATAAAATTATGCACAAATAAAGACAAATGTTCTATACTTTTATTTTAATTTTAATAGATAACATATAAGCATAAATCTACATACATATTTGATTTTATGTTCATATCTATTTTCTCCTTAGCAAAGGTCCATCTCAAGAGCACCCTTTAGAAATCCCTTTTAATGAAAGCTATTGGGACATAAATGTCTTATATTTTTTACTGATCCTCCAACGCATATCTTAACTTAGGCAATTAAGATAAATTAATATTATTGAGTTTATCAGGCTTTTTCTTTTGGGCCAATAACTTCCCAAGTCAGGACATAGAGACTTAGTAGTTTTGAATGATTGCCCAAGTTTAGGATTGTTTCTGGCAATCTCTTTTAACTTAAATTAACCTGTTTCTCTTTAACTACTTTTGCCTTGGGACCTTTTACTTTTCTTTCCTTCTGTATATCTTACTTTTATTACTTCACATGTCTGCTGGCTGGCATCTACCAGACTTCTTGCCAAAGGTGTGTTCCTTGTGTTCTCTTCCTTCTTCCCCCTCTTGTTTTTTTTCCTTCTCTCAAGCCTAGATTTCTCCTGCTATTTACTCTTGTTGCCACCAAAGCACCAACTATTTCTCACCTATCTGTGGGAGATTATGTTGTTGCATTCTAAATAATTGTCCCACCCACTGGTTTAATAAAAAGCGCTGATTGGCCAAAGGCAGACAGGAAGTGTGGGTGGGGCTACCAGCCTAAGAAAACTCTGAGAACAGGAAGCACAGAGCAGAACACCAGAGAGAAGCTGGAAGAAGCAGAGGACAACTATGCTGCTCTAAAGAAAGGTACCGAGCCACATGGCCGAACAGGAAGAATCATGGGTTAGATGAAGGGTACAGAGTTAGCAAGTTATATGCCTGGGCCTCAACTAAAACTATTGTATGTATCTGTGTGTCTCTGCGGGTCTGTGGGTCCTAAACCTTGAGGTTAGGCCCAAAAGTCCTGGCCAGAAACCTCTTTCTATAAATGGCAGCCCAACATGGGTCAAATATACCCACAGAAAGCCACAGAAAGCTTAAAAAATGGTCTAGAGCCCAAAGCAGCTTCTGAGTTGTGTCTCTCATGTAAGCCATGGTACAGAGATGCCCTGGTAAGGCTTGTGGGCTTGAGATACAATGGCGGGCTTTTGGAGTGAAGCTTAAGGTGTAAAGTGGCTTGTTACTGAAGTCTCACAGGACCCTCAATATAAGCAAAAACTTTTAAATGATGTATTGGAGGATTCTGTTCATAAGGACAAAAAGGGAACAGAATCAAAGATTGCTTTTTAGTGTCCATGTTTTCTTGGATCAGGTCTGTTTGCCGGAGGCAAAATGAGGCTGGGTTTTTGATGAGAAGCTTCCTGACTCAGCCTTAGAGGCAAAACACTTGTGAGTTTTTTAAGAGGCCCTGCTGCCTAACACTAAAATGGAGTTAATGAGTAGCAGATGGCAAAGCTTTTCTTGGTAATTATATGGACCCTAAAATTCCCCAGAGTACCTGGGTTAAAAAGATAAATTCTATGAAATTAGACTAGGAGCTGGGTGGAACCATCCACCTATCCTACCAACCTTGAATCCTGGCAGATTAAAGATATGGTCAGAAATAGAAGAATCTGGGTGGAGTCAGTCACCCTAGCCAAGCAAAGGTGTGGTCAGAGACAGAAAAAGTTAAGAAATAAATATACAGTAAAGACAGTTTTTTGTAAAAAGTCTAAATGGTTTAGAGTGTGTTGAAAATATATATACATAGGCTTAGAGAAAGAAGAGAAAAGGTAGAGAAAGCCTTTAAAAAAGAAATAGAGTAAATTAAATAAATAAAAAAATAAGCCATGTAAAGATGGAAAAAACAAAGACTGGATACTGTATGTTATTGTCTTATCTTTAAGCTTCTTGACTGAAAATGACTTAGTAAAAGCTGCTAAAAGACAGTTGATTATAAATGCTGTTGGAGTAATTCAACCTATATATTTTGTAAATGAGTTTACTTTAAAATTGAAATGCAAAGATACACTACTTTGGGGAAGAGGTTTTTCTTTTATTTTCACAGAAAAGGAGAGACTGTGGATTTATTCCTGGATAAAGAACATAAAGTTTGATAGAGCAAGACCCCCTGAAAAATCTCCAATGGAAATGGATGGCCTAGATGATTCAGCATTTCAGAACAACTCTGTGAAGTTTCCTGAGCTCTGTAATTGAACAATTTCAAGGAGACTGGCTGAGATGACACAGCCTTACAGACCCACTAAAGACTTGTGCATAATCCTACATATTTCTTTGGATTCCCATGAGAATTGCCAGCATCCCCATTCAGCAGGAAGTAGTTTAGAGAATGACACCCACATTCCCAAAACATGGATTATTTGTGTTTATTTACAGTGTTGTTTATAAATTGTTATAGATAAGGGGGGGTAAGAATATTGGATTTGGAGTTCTTTTTGGTTTAAGAAGAGAAAAGGGTATATGTGGGAGATTTTTCTGTTTCATTGTAAATAATTATCCTGCCCACTGGTTTAATAAAAAGCACTGATTGGCCAAAGGCATGCAGGAAGTCTGGGCGGGGCTACTAGGCTAAGAAAACTCTGAGAACAGGAAGCACAGAGCAGAACACCAGAGAGAAGCCAGAAGAAGTAGAGGAAAACTATGCTGCTGTGAGAAAAGGTATTGAGCCCCATGGCTGAACAGGATGAGTCATGGATTTGATGAAGGGTAATGAGCTATCAAGTTATGCCTGGGCCTTAGACTTATCATCCTAAAACTATCGTATGCATCTGTGTGTCTCTGCGGGTCTAAGGGTCTAAGGGTCTGTGGGTCTGTGGGTCTGAGGGTCTGCAGGCATAAACCTTGAGGGTCTGTGGGTCTGAGGGTCTGCAGGCATAAACCTTGAGGTTAGGCCAGAAAGTCTAGGCCAGAAACCTCATACAACACCTATCCACCTTCTGCCTAGCCATCATCCATTCAGATCTTTATTAGACCAATCAGGAGTTGTAGGCAGTTAAGACAAAACAAAGCAACACATCTTTACATAACTAAACAAATGCAGCAGAAACAAAAGTAACACACTTATACACAAAGTCATATTCTGAAGTATAACAAATGTAACACATCTCTGTCTAGTTGAAATAATGTTACATAACAATTGAGTACACAAATAAACATTATTTGAGCACACAATTTATATTGTAATTTTTTGCCTAAACACTTTTTTTAATGATTTTGTTGTTCAGTAGCCTACTGTTAATTTAATGTGCCTTTCCTGGCAAAGTTTACTATTTGGGAGGTACATTTATTGTATGCTGAATGCTTTCTTTTATAATGGACCTCTGCATGACTATCTTTTAATTTATCATACTTAGAGTCTGCTTTGCTTTATGTTTCTGTTTGTTCACATTTTTTGTTTATCCTCATCAGCTCACATCCTGGTGAGAGTATTAGAAGGAATGAAAAGAGAAAGTGTAAAAAAAGAAAATTGGTGATTGAGCTGTGTTTTATTCATTTTCATTGCTGAATAACATTTTATTTTATGAAATTACTGTTATATTTTATTCTACAAATTGAAATTTTTACTTCAAGTTTTTATCTTGTTTATAAAATCCTTTCAGGCTCCTTGTAATGGTTTCTTCCTATTTTTTCTTTTAAACATTCTAATTCAAATATAACATGAATTGCATGTCTTAAAATCTATGTATGTAGTTTTAATAATCTTAGTGCATGTGACTTGCTTCTCATTAATATTTCTCTTAAGTCTCTCTCTCTCTCTCTCTCTCTCTCTCTCTCTCTCTCTCTCTCTCTCTCCTCTCTGTGTTATCTTCAGTAAATTGTATGGAATACAGGACCAAAGATTTATAGCATCAATTCAAAACCCAAACCCCTTCAGAGTTATTTGGCTATAATATGTCACCAGATTAGAGCTACTATGAATGAAAGATTATTGAGGTTTCAGTAGCATTCATTAATTGTACATGTTAATGGAGTTCATTGTACATTTCAATGTCATAGAAAATTTGATTGTGTCTTCTCATTGCCTATAGTCACTACAACATGACTCATTTTCTTCCTTTTAAGATTCAAATTCACACATTTAGTTTGTCTGCCTTTATTCTAAAGCAAAGCTCATAGTATCCAAACAACACTACCAAAGTGACTCATACCAAATACCTCACCATTTCCAAAATTTTGTTTACCCCATAATCCCTACCCCAAATCTCTTCTAGTAACTCTAAAGGATGTTTTATAAATATGTCTTATCTCTCTTAATCCCAAGAATAGTATTTTATTTGCAACTGAAATACTCAGTAGTCTTATGAGCAGTTTGTATGTATAATGCCAAATGCTCTGCAAACAAGTTCTACATTGAGATTGTACTTCCTTCTTTTGGAATGCAATGTTGTACTCCTTGGGCAACAACCAGGAGAATAATGCTTCTATAAAAAAAAAAAAACAGGTACTGTCTTCTTCAAATATTAAACTTCTGGGACTCACAGGGCACCTTAGTTACTCCTACAGTAGATCATGATTTCTAAAACTTTTATGATAGGCTTTAGAACATACAGGCATGCCCATAGGAAGTACAGCATAGCTATAAATACAGCTCAACACAAAATCATACTTACCAAAATCATTGAGGTTTTTGACCTTTAATTATACAGATCACCATTGTGAGATTTGTAGATGATACCACATCACAGTGTCAAAAATTGTGCCCACTTGCAAGAGTTTAAAATGATGTTTCTGGTTTGCTGATATAATTCCCTCAATTATCTTTTGCTGCCAACATCATAACCACTCAATTATATGTGGTCTACACTTTCAGCTTTTCTCATTTTCTATTCTATTGTTTATAAACTATATTCCCATAATATAATATTTAGATCCAAGTTGTATTAGTAATTCTCTAGGTCCTGGTCCCCTTTGGTGGAGTCTCCATTTCCTAGATGCTATACGTTCTTCCTTTCTGGTATGCCATTTTTTTCTATGAGTATGGCTTAAAGTAGTTTCCTAAGAAAAAGTATGTAGACAATGAAATTGAAGTATCTCTATGTTTTAATTCCTTCCATAACATTGCATTAATACTTTTTATCAGTATAAAAATGTAAGTTTTAACCTTGAATGTGCTAGTTCTGTGTTGTATCTACTATTGTTCACAAATCTCCATACTTTAAAAAATATTTTTGTGGTCTTTAAATTTTTTTAATTGGATTACCTAAATACAATCTGATGGTGGTCTTCTATCCCATTTTCTGATTCATGTTAATAACTCAATTATCTTATTTCAAAAGAAAGGAAGGTATTTGCAGCCAATTTGTATTGTGTCATATTTTCATAGCATTTTCAAAATATGATAGTTTTATTATATTCATTTGACAAATATTTAAAATATTTTGCATATGTAATAATAATATTCTACTATCATTGCATTTCAAAACGTTAAGGCGCATATGAGATTTTTCCTTTAAATCAGGTCACTAAATTTTGAATTTTATTATCTTGGAAATGTTGGAATATAGGCTACCTAGGTTAGATAAATGTAGATCCAGACATATGGGAATCAAAAGTCTAAAATCTTGAAAACAAACATTCAGATGAATGGATAAGAACAAACAGCTCTAATCAACAAGAAATCTAAAAAGAGGCAAAGCATTGTGATGATAAAAATGCACAGATGGATACTTTTGGGGTAAAGATAGCATTAAATTATTTTGCCTAAGGCTTATTTCAGACTGACAGTCAGAAGTTCTCTTGCCTAAAGCAAACAGGTAATTAGTACTGACCAGAGATGTTTGGACAAGCACCTGTGGTTGAAAAGAAACAGGATAAACCTAAGGGAAATAAAACTCGCTAAAAGTTTATTGGTTATAAAATATGTTATATATCTTGAAGTATTTAATTACCTTTCACCATATGGATCTTATAACATTCCACAGTCTTCTGATTGTACACGTACAACATTCCAGTTTGCCTGAATATTTACCTGGCATGCAATAATGTGATGATACTTAACAGACACATTGTTTTACATTCTTACCATTGACAGTCTGGTAGGCTTCCAAAGAGTGGTACAGTCTTCTTCTTTTCTAACTTGTACTTCTTGTGTAAATAAAATCCAATAGTGGAGTCACAAAGAGGCAGTGATTACTTCTGTTTTATTGATTTCAGGTGAATAAAGTGTCTATCTAGGAAATTTATAATACTATAAAATTACAAAGAATGTTGTTCTTGGCTTTCTTTGCTTCAGTAAATATCTTTTGATTCTCAATCAATTTCAGACTGTGCAAAGCATTGGGGACATGGTGGTCAATATGGATGAATTGGCACATTATCTGTTGTGAGCAGGTAGCATATTGTCCTCCTATACCTTCTACAAAGTTATAATATCTTAAAAACATGTTTATCAAATATCTGTCCAAAGCTGGAGAGTCCATGACCAGGGCACTCTGACATAACTGAAATAATTGCCATTCCATTTACATTGATTCTGCAACTCTCTAGAAATCAAGGGAAGAAAGAAAAGACAGCAAAAAAAGAGATGCATGAATGAAAACTATTCATGTTATAAAAATATAGCCTATTACATTTCCTTCACTCATTCATCATATGTTTACTGAGGCCCCACTCAAAGACATTATCTGTGATAAAATTCATATTCTAGTTATAAGGATACAGATAATAGAAAGATACACAGGCAAAA
This sequence comes from Phyllotis vaccarum, assembly GCA_033318265.1. Lineage (NCBI taxonomy): Eukaryota > Metazoa > Chordata > Mammalia > Rodentia > Cricetidae > Phyllotis > Phyllotis vaccarum. The sequence goes on along the minus strand of JARWLC010000013.1, from coordinate 89,760,456 downwards.
TAATAGCTTGTCAGACTGATAAATGTTCAGAATAAAAATAAAGCAATCAAGAGTGATCTGCAGTGTTGAACTTTGGGAACTATGTTTAAATATGGAATCATGACTAATATCAATGAGGTGATATTTAAGTAAAGGATGGAAGGAGATGAGGCAGCGTTTGTACCCATATGAACAGCTGGGAATAAAACATTCTATTTAAATGGAAGAAATGTACAAACTCAAAGGCAAAAGTATACATAGTTATTTAAAAGTCTCCTGAGACAGGTATAAGTACACTAAAATCAGAAGATCAGAGAAAGAGATGGTGGAGTCAATGCAGACATTAGAAAATAGATAATGAAGGGCCTTATAGGTAATTTTAAGAACTCTTACTCTGAGAAAAGTGATAAGCTATTGGATGGATTTTTGCAGTGCCATGATATAGTTTATGTTTTAAAAGAGTAGAAAGGAAATGAGCTATATGAGGCAACTCTATATTCTCTAGCCTATTATTTCAAATTCCCATAATTTTTAAACTCACATAACTTTTCAAATTTCCCCAAATACTATGTTGTTTTATTATATCCAAATGTTTGATGCAGGTACAATGCAAGTGAACTCCTTAAAAACAATATCCAAAAGAAAACTAAAACTAAAATCTATTGCTAAAACAGTGCCTCATGCATATCAAGACAATTGAAAAATACTGACACTATGTAGGAAGATTGAATTTCAGAGAATGTTATTCTGCTTTCAAGTGAGATATAAAAATTAAACAAAATGGTTGTAATTTGGCCCCATTGATAACCTTTCCTAAGAAACCCATTTTCTTTTATCTAACTTAATATTCTTTTCAGAATATTATTAGGCACAACTTTAATTGGGTATGACAACTGACCAAACTTAAATTGATGCAAATTAAAACTTTAACAATAACATTATATAGATCTTAAAATCTTTGCACTTCTGAAACCTGATTTACAACACTTGTTAGAAACATCTAGAATAAAGGATTTTTTCTGGACCATAAGTCAAGTAAATTCACTGTTTCTAAGAAAAGTAATACAATTTTTAGTACCAGTTATACACACTGTTTGTGACTAAAGGTACAACTTAATATCCTTAATTAAACTACTCAATATTAAATATTAAATATTAAAAGTCTAAGTCATTATTAGGAAAGACCGATAATTTCAAATGCATCCAGGGAAAGAGACTGGAGACCGTGAGATAAGATAACTCATAGGATTATTCTTTCCTTGTTACTTTTTATGGAACTGGGCATAGAAAATAGTGCTTCATGCTTAGCAGACAGGAATTCTAACACCTCAATTTCTATCTTAGAAACTTTCAATAATTTTGATCTACAACACTTCATGACATGTATATATCCACATAAATATATAGATATGTAAGTTGAATTTCTGGGTACTTTGCTTCTAATTCTAATACATTTTACATTAGCATGTATTTAAGCCATTTTCTACTTTGTAAAAGTGTAAAATTGGTTTATTGGTGGCTGATGTTTACTTTGATACAATAATCTGTCCAAGTTAGCATAATTCACAAGTGTTCTTTAAGTCTCTTCTTGTGTAATTTTATGATGTGGGAATGCCTTTCTGTATGCTGTGAATATCAATCTTTAAATAAAGGAGCTGTTTTGGGCCATGACAGGCACCATAGAAAAAGTAGGAGGAGAAATCAGAGCATAGGTAGGAGAAGCAGGGCAGAGTCAGACAGATAGAGTAGAAGCCCAAAGGAGCAACATGTAAGGAGCACAGGTGAGCCACGGATCACATGGCACAGATTAATAGAAATGGGTTGAATGAAGATGTAAGAGCTAGCTTGCAATGTGCCTGAGCCATAGACCAAACAGCATAAAGTTAATATAAATGTCTGAGTCATTTCTGGGGTCTTGAGCAGCAGCTGCTGGCTGTTAAGGGATCTGGTGTGGCAGTTCTGTGGGTCTGGACATCTGGCTGCCTGGGACCAAGAAACCCCATTGCAACAGATGGCGCCCAATGTGGGGTGATTATCCACTTAAAGTCTGAGAAAGATTAGAAAAGGTTCTAGACCACAGAAACTGAGCCAAGGCAGCTTCAAAATTGTGTATATGAAGCCAGTCATTGTACAAAGAAAGCGTGGCAGCCAGGTCACATTCAAAATGGTGCCAGTGGACTGGCTGCAGGCAGTGTAAGCTGCAATCAGGCCAGTTCCTGAAGTCTTACAGAAGACTCAGTAGCATGTGATTGATTTAAGGTTTCTGTTTATTTTGAACAAAAAGGAAACAAAGACAATTTCTTAATAACAGCATTTTCTTTAGTCTGCTCTGTTTGCTGGCCATTAATAGAGACATGGTCCCTTTAAGAGAACTTACTGATTCAACCTTATCTACAAAAACTATACAGCTTTTTAAGAGAGTGTATTTTAAAAGCTCTTCTGGTTGAAAGATGATTAAAGATACACAATAAAACAGATTCAGATGAAAAAAACCTGTAAACGGGTTACAATGTGTGTAAAAGATATATAGGCTTCAGAGAGAAAAGAGAGAAGGTAGAGAAAATCTTTGAAAAGAAAAATAGAGTAATAAAAATATAATAAGCCATGTAAAGATGGAAAATAAACACAAAATCTGGATTTTGGTTGTTATTATGTTTTCTTTTAATTTTTTAACTATTAATGAGCTAACCGCAAAAAGACAATAGATTACAAATGCAAGCACTACTAAGTTAAACAAGAATATACATTTTAAATGTATTTTGATTTTGAAATGTGTGTATAAGGATTTATTGCTTTGGAAGAGTTCTACTTTTGTTTCCACAGAAGTTGAGAACCTGTGGATTGCTTCCAGACAAACATGGTTTCATCAACCAAGACCCCCTGAAAAAATCTCTGATAGGAAGAGATGGCCACATCAACTTTAAGACTGCAGAGTATGATCCTGTCTAACTCATGAGATTTTCAATGCCCTATAATCAGCAGAAAGTAGTACTGGAAAACTACGCCCAAATTCCCAAAATATTGTTTATAAATATGTTTTCATTATAACTGGTTATTGGTCATAGTTAATCTCTTTCTAAGAACAAAAAGGGGATATGGTATATCAATGATTTTTTTTAAAGAAAGTTAGATTATTCAATTTACTTAGATCAGAAAATCAGCTGTTAATCTCAAAATGTATTACATTAGTATGGATTTTGGTTTATTGATACAAATTTAAGGTCAATTCCCTTATGCTGTATGTATCTTTTCTACTCTTGTTTAAGATATGATGTTTATGTAACTGATTTAAAATTGTAATGTATAATTAAGAAATGCATGTTAGTTAGATTTTTAGGTATACAAAGATATAATTCAATTAGATAGGTACTCTTCAAACACTTCTAAGACCTACAGAATATGGCATTTAAAATGTTTTAAGAGCTTAGACTTTTCTGGGTAGTGAGATAGGTCTGCTCCTGGTGGCACTAATTTACTTTAAGAGAAAAAAGGGCATCGAAGAAACTCCATATGTAGTCTATTTTTGACAATGGTTAGCCACTGGACAAGAACTTTCCTTACATTGACTGCTTGATAGTATGTTGTTTAAACTAGACATGCAGTTTTCATAGGAAGATGACCTCTGAACTTTGGCAGAACAAGCCGAGATTGTCATTCGGGTTCCTGCTTTACAGAGAAAACTGTCAGACATTCTTAGGACTCAAGGAGGAGCAACTGATGAACTGTGCCAGAATGGGCAGAGCAGATTTCCTGCTTCACTGAAATTAAAAGAGACTCTGGGCCTATAGGCTAAAGATGGATGCCCCAACTTTATAAAGGAACTTTGGGTGACTATCCAGGAAGATAGGTGTCATCTCTGTCCTTTCTAGATTTTAGAAATTGCTTGTACTTCTGGTTTTCTTGGGTAAATATATCCTTCTGGGGTCTTTGATGTAGTTGAAGATTAGATAGTTATAGGTACAGTTTTTCTTAGTCATTTGAAAGGTATATTAGATATGAAACTTTAGATTCATAAAAATAAGGTAGATGATAAGAGTATTTTCTTTAATTTTGTAAATACAAGTAGACTAGATATTATAACTGTAATTCTTGCTTGATGGCTATTTTGTTATATGTAATTTTGCTATGTTCAAATTGCAACCTTCCTTTTTGATTAGACAGAAAGGGGGAAGTGATGTGGAAATGCCTTTCTGTATGCTGTAATTATCAATCTCTAAATAAAGGAGCTGTTTTGGGCCATGGCAGGCATCATAGAAAAAGTAGGAGGAGAAATCAGAACATAGGTAGGAGAAGTAGGGTGGAGTCAGGCTGACCAAGCCTGAAGCCCAAAGGAGCAACATGTAAGGAACACAGGTGAGCCACGCACCACATGGCAGACAAATTAATAGAAATGGGTTGATTTAAGATGTAAGAGCTAGCTAGCAATGTGCCTGAGCCATAGGCAAAACAGGGTAAAGTTAATATAAGTGTCTGAGTCATTTCTGGGGGCTTGAGCAGCAGCGGCTAAGGGGTCTGGTGTGGCAGTTCTGTGGGTCTGGGCCTCTGGCCGCCTGGGACCAAGAAACCCCACTGCAACAATTTTCATTGTCTTTTTTAAATTAAAATTTAGATTGTTGGACTTGGATTATGACTTATTTTGTAAAGTGTTTACCAAGCAAGCATGAGGACTTGGCTGTAGTAGAGGTTTCAGGCCCAACCTAGTCCAGAGATCTGAACCATGAGTACCAAATAATCATATAAAGTCTTATATTAATTGCATTATGTTGAGCCTTTTGCTCAGGCTTACTGCTATCTAGCTCTTACATCTTAACTCAACCAATTTGTATTAATTTGTCTTTCCACGTGGCCTGTGGCTTACTTAAATTTTTACATCTTGCTTCTTGGTAGGCTGATAACATTTCTACATGACTCTGCCTTCCTTTACCTTTATCTATGCTCAGATTTCTTGCCTGCTTCTATTATGCCTTCATAACAGTCCCTTTCTTAACCAATAATATTCACAGAATCCACAAAGACATCCCACATCACTTCCCCTTTTCTGTCTAATAAAAAGGAAGGTTTCAATTTTGACATAGCAAAATTACAAATAACAAAATAGCCATCAAGTAAGCATTGTAGGTATAATATCTAGTCTATTTGTATTTAGCAAATTAAAGAAAATATTTTATCATCTACCTTATCCTTATGAGTCTAAAGTTTCATATCTAATTTACCTTTTATTATAACTAAGGAAAACTATAATTACAACTTTCTAATCTTCAACTACATCAAAGACTGTAATATAAAATGGTATAATGTTAACTGAGTAAGCAGGAAGCACATTTTAGGCAACCTCCAAATTCTAGAAATGACAGAGTTGTATAGTGACATGGACAGTCACTCAAAGTTTATCTGCAATGTAATCTTTGGAATATAAGCCTACAGTCTCTGAAATATCTTTCTGTGAAGCAGGAAATTTGAAGGATTGCATAGTTTGTCAGTCACTTTTCCTTGTGCCCTGAATAATGCGTGGTAGTTTTCTCTGCAAGGCAGAAAGCTGAAGGACCATCTTGGCTTGCTCTGCCAAAGTTCAGAGATCACTTTCCTATGGGTCCTACATGTCCAGTTTATACAGCATACTGCCAAGCAGTAATACAAGAATAGTTTCTTGTCCAATGGCTGACTTTTGCCACAAAGAAAGTAAACTCCACATGGAGTTTCTTTGATGCCCATTATTCACTTGAAATAAATTGGTGCTGCCAAGATCAGACCTGTCTCACTGTCTAAAAATGTCAAAGTTCATAAAATATTTTAAATGCCATGTTCTGTAAGTCTTTGAAGTATTTGAAGATTACATAACTAATTGAAATATATCTTTGTTTATCTTTAAAACCCACAACTAACATGACTATAACTTTGGTTATCATAGACGAGTACTAATCTGCATTTTTAATTATACATTAGAATTTTAAATTAATTACATAAACATAATGCTTTAAATAAGAGTAGAAATATACATTCATTATAACAATATTGGCCTTAAACTTGTATCAATAAAACAAAACCCATACTAATGTAGAATATTTTGAGATTAACAGCTGTTTTTAGATTAAATTACATTCAATAATCTATATTTTTAGATTTGTATATCATATCCCCTTTATTTCTTTAGAAACAGATTTACTATGACCATTAACCAACATTTATAAATAATATTTTGGAAATCTGTGTGTAGCTTTCCATTACTACTTCCTGCTGTTTAGGGGTTCTGGCAATTTTATAGGGGTCCTGTATCTGGATCATCTTAGTAAGACCAGTCTTGAGGCTGATGTGGCCATTCCTTCCCATTATAGATTATAGATTTTTTTTCAGGGCGTTCCCCTTGATCAAACCATATTAGTCTGGAATCAATCCACAGTTTCTCACCTTCTGTCAAAACAAGAGCACATTCTCCTTTACAAAGCAACATATCCTTATACTCAAATTTCAAAGTCAAGATACCTTTAAAATATATATGTTCATTTATCTTAGAATCTTTTACAATCAATTTTTTTCTGCAGTTAGTTCCTTAACAGTTAAAAATAAAAAGACAGAAATAGACATAATCCAGACTCTTTATGTGTTTTCCATCTTTATGTGGCTTATTACATTTTTATTACTCTATTTTTCTTTTCTAAGAAATTTCTCTACTCTTTTTCTTTTCTCTCAAAAGATTATATACATTTTCCACACCTTATAACCCATTTCGAAATTTTCTTCATATGAATTTGTTTTACTGCATATTCTTAATCATTTTCTAACTAGGAGAGTATTTTCTAAAGAATTAATATCCATTGAGAGGTGTATAAACACTCATGATACAAATTGAACCTTAAGACAATTCTTTGTGAATGGAGCTGTCCCATGTCAGGCTGCTGATCCATTCCCTGAGAACACAGGAACAAAACAGGAAGGAAGGTCACTGTGTGTTTCTTCAAATATTTTATTTATTATTTGCGAGTTTTATTCATGAATACAATGATTATTTTGCATTGAGGCAACAAAAAAGTTATCCTAAAGGCAAGATCCCAACCACTGAAGACTCCATCTTGTGAAACTACAAATCCATTTGAAAAGAAAGAGCCTAAAGTGATAATGACACCGAAGTGATTACACTGTAGGGGTATTTTGTTGTTTCATGGAAAATAACTGTCCCACCCACTGGTTTAATAAAAAGAGCTTATTGGACAAAGGAAGGCAGGAAGTGAGGGTGGGGCTACCAGACTAAGAAAATCTCTGAGAGCAGACCGCCAGGTAGGAATACCAGAGAAAAGCCAGAGGAAGCCGAGGACAACTATGCTGCTCTAAAGAAAGGTACCGAGGCGCATGGATGAACAAGAGACATGGGATAGCTTAAGGGTAGAGAGTTAGCAAGATATATGCCTGGGCCTAAGGCTGATCAGCCTAAAACTATTGGAAGCATCTGTGTGTCTCTGCGGGACGTAGGACTGTGGGTCTGTGGTTAGGCCGGAAAGTCTGGGCCAGAAACCTCCTACTACAAAAAACAGCCACCCAGGAAAAAAAAAGACAAAAAAAAATGCTTCTTTGGGGTATATAGAGAACAAAAAGCTGTGGCACAAAGTGATAAGGCCTGACCTGTCATCAAAATATTGTGGTATTATCCATTGGCACTATATTAATTGTTGATTCAAAATGGAGGGGGTTATAGAGTCTTGTACTAAAGTTCCAGAGTGTAACTGAGACAAGATGTTTCAGTGGGAGTTTCTGTTGTGAGAAGCCAGTTCTTAAAGCTAGAAGGAGAAGACTAAATTGCCAGGAATGCTGTAGATACAGATTTGAAGATTAAGGGACATGCTATGGAAAACCACAGGCATGAAGTGTGGTTGTTCTAAAGGTAAAGATGTTTAGTGCTGCAGGTGGCAGAGATGCAAGATGGAACTCTCTAATTTCTTTGGAGTTCAGATTCCACCATAAGTGCTAGATGCTAAATATGGTGCTAAAATATCTGGTTTTTGCACACATAATTTTCTGTCTTTCTTCTACCTCATCAACCCATGCTATGATTCCATTATTTTCTTTGGTACTAGAAATAATTATCTGGCGACATTATATATTGGAAGGAGATATTTTGGTTTTGATTTTATAGAAGCTCTCAGTTAAAAGACTGCTTGAGTCCAGATGAATACTAAACTCTAGACTTTTACAATGTGGGAATTATTAAAATCAGTGGAAACTTTTGATGTTGGACCAATGTATTTTGCAATATGAGATGTCAAAGAGTTCATGAAAATAAGGAGTGAATTCACAGACCAAAAATGAAAAATTTTTCTGCCAACTTTAGAAATGGAATGTATAATGGTAAGAGTAGATTGTCAATATGGTGAAATTTGGGGATACTATCACAAAACAAAAATTCTTTATGAGGGATTATCTAGGTGATCCAGATTACTGTAAATGTGGGCAGTACAATTCCATGAGCTGGTAAAATAATATGAAAAGTAAGCCATGTGCAAGCATTCACTGCTCTCTTCTTTCTGACTGTGGACACATTGTAAGCAACTGTCTCTAGCTCTTGCCTTCATACCTACTAAGCAATGAAAGACTTTATTACTTAGAACCATAAACCAAAACAAATATTTCTTCTTTAAATTGCATTTTTTTTGAAATTTTGCCATAGAAGAAAGCCAAATAACTACCACAGATATCTGCACAACATATTTATTGGGTTTGGAATTACTCAAGTATTTCATTCATTAATTTAATGACTATTTTATGAATGAGATATCTGTGACATGAAAATATGATGGCAAAACAAAACTTGAATTTTGTTGATGCATATGGGAAAAGACAAAAGCATCTGACTTTTGCAGAAGCAGGACATATACCCACAATTTCAAGTGCTTTTGAAGATCATTATTTTCCCAATAGCCCTTTGATCCTCTGTGTAATCAAGAATCCTCTCTACATTGTTATTCATGAGAATTTAGAGTTTTCTTCCTCTAAAACAGAACAATAACATGAGGAAAAAATATTAAATGGTGATATGTTACACAAAAGGAAATATTTTTCTTACTTACTGTTTTAGTACATTGGTAATACCCTGAAAGATTGTCAGTCAGTTAAAAATTGCATCAAAGTTATAAATTTAACTATATTTTGCATTTAAAATTAAGTCCAGAGTCAGTCTAAAAAGTAAAATTCACTTTATGATGGAGGCATCAAGTCATTAACAAGAGAACTAGTTGATAATTTGACAATGCTCTATAGTTCTACTTAGAATTATCCACCTGACACTTTTGGGAAGAATTCTCAAAGATGTTTTCAGTTTGATGATATACCCCAAAGTTCCTAAGTCATAGAAAATGATATTTCTAGTCTTAAAAAATTATCACTTCTTATCCACTGTACTAGTCAGCCATTAAAATCTGTAATTTTTACAAAGAAAGTATCTTTTTAAATCTTTCTTTATTTTGACTTCCCAAGACTATAGTAATAGCATACTTTCACCCATGTTTATATTTCAGAAAACTCTTTCTTTTGTAAGCACACATTTGATTATGTGGACATGAGCTTGAATACCATGAACCCATATAAAAGTTCCTAATTTATGCAAGGGTATTCTCTGACCTAGAGCACGTGAAAATCCTGTGCACAGTCAGTCACTGTTAATTTATATGAGAATTTTTCCTGTTGTGTCCAGAAAACTTTGCTTCCTTTTAGCCATCTATTATCTCTGGCTCAGATGATTCCTGAGTCTTGCAGTAAGGAGTGTGATGTGGACATCCTATTTAGGGGTGAGAACTCCATATCATCTTATTCCCTGTACCACTACTAGTTGTGAGCCTTTCTATTAATTTTCATTTACTACAAGATGAAGCTTCTTAAAGTACAGATATCACAAAATGTCATTAGGAATCATTTAAATAATATCTCAATTTACCAACATAGTCATAGTAGAATCTCTGTTAAATCTAGAATCTTGTCCCTATTAATGCTGCCAGATATGGGTTATGTCTCATACAATGAGCCTTCACTCCTACCTACTATGGGTCACTTTTATAACATTCATGCCACTATTGCATCAATAGGTATATCTTTCCAGAATAGTCATTACTGCACTTCAATGAGTTTATAGCTAAGTAAGATGGATGATTATGTTTTCCCTCTGGTAGCATTCATAGCACCTATTATCACTGAAAATTAGCCAGTAAAATGACACATGCAACATAGAACTACTTGACTTCTCCATGCTTTTGTGAGTTAGGTATGTCTCCAGTAATAGTGTCCCAACACAAAGTTATAGCAGATAATGGACAGAATTTCTAATAACCTGTAATGTTTGAGAGTTGGAATTTTAATTTGCTAGCCTGGTAACTATCAGGTGTATTGTCATCCATCATAAAATAACTCTATTTCATTTGAACTGTTTTTATACATGTGTATGTTTTAGGAACCTTCTTCAGTAAGTATATTTCTGTGCTGCTTCTCTGAAAAGTCATTAGTGTTCCTTATCCCTTCTCAGATTTCCTATTTTACCTTGCTCTCCCATTCTTCCACTCCATTTAATCTTTTATATTCCTCTTTCCTCCTTTATATGACAGCATTATATTTCCATTCCTTTGAAAGAGACCCCTCTTCCACTTCCTGTTACTAATTTTATGACTTCTAAGGGGATTCCAAGCAAGTCATCTATGTAAAAATTCAAAGTTATTATTCACATATGAGAGAAAACTTTTACTGTTTGTCTTTCTGGGTCTGTGTCACTTCACTTAGAATAACGCTTTCTATCTTCATTCATTAACATTTTATTTTTCTTAACATTTGAACAATATTTCATTGTGTAAATGTGTTAATTTTTATTATATATTATTCAATATATTGATATTTAGGTTATCCTGGCTGTTATGACTAGAAGAGAAAGAGACATGGGTGAGCAAGTATCTCTGTGGTAAGATAAAGAATTCTTCAGGTTTAGAACTAACAGTGATATATCTAGATCATATGCTAAATAGAGTTTGAAGGTTCCTCAAAATCTCTTGTTAAATCAGAGATGAGATATAGATAGCAGAGAAGCATATATAAAGATAACCAATATCTCTAATAATTGTGGAAATACAAAATGCAATTATGATGCTATAACATTAAATACATATTAGAATCACTTTAATAAAGCAAAACAAAATATGAAGTAACAGTGTTAAATGAAATAGAGCTGTATAGACTTAGAGCAACTATCTTTCTCATACCTGCATTTGAAGTAAACACATTAATGATGAATTAAGTTAATGATAATACATCAGTGTCACACTAAGGAAGGAGATACCATACACCTAGGAGTCACTTAACAAAGATCAAGTCCATATTCAAATGCTCTGCTCTATGTTCCTCATACCTTCCATCCTCTGTCTTTTGCATGAGTCAAAATTGTGTTTACCTGAAGGCTGTCTTGTGAATCTGCCATTGTGTTAGCGTATGGCCCTGGATGGAAGTGTGATTCTGTGTCACTGCATATGTGCCTCTAACTTTTCTCTGTCTTTATTGAAAATCATAACAAAATCATAAGGAGAAACAGTGCGATATGCTACAAAATTATTTAACAGAGTTTTACAAGAGACTGAGTAGCTGGTTTCAACACAACTGATCCTGATTGACCAAGACAATAAATTATATTATAAAATCAATGTTTATTATCTAATATCATATATTGCATTTAGCATTTATGATGGTATTTGTTTTCTTTTAAGATTGCTTTCAACCTTTGTATTTTCTGCTTTCATTAACAATATACATGCATTGTTCTGGGTCAAGAGCATGAAATAATACATAATTTAATATTACAGCTGTGCATTAATTTACATAGTAAAAGTTGATTATGTGAGGTATTTAATGCAAATAAAATTGATTGTTCTCTTAAAGCATTCTAAACAAACAGATGGAGTACACTTTAGCAAAGCAGTTTCAAGTCTTAAGTTACCTCAAGATGTATTATCAACTTTGGCTGTGAAGTCCAGTCTATGATCCAGTTTTTTCTAAGAGAATTTTGTATAATTCATTGGCAAATACTCTACTAGAAGCAACACAGACAACTCAACTTGCTTTATGGACAGCAATGTGGTATGTTCTTATAAATTTAAATAGTTTCACAATTAAAACCCAGTGATTTCACTCTTAGCTGTTTATAAAGAGAAATGGCATGTGAATACAAAGCTATGGAAGCTTATAGCACTTTGATCCATGGTCACAAATCAGCCAATGACAAAAATATTCATTAGCGGCCTATAGAATATCTCCATATAGTGGAATTATACTCAGAAACTAGTGGATTGATAACCCATAAAATGAAATATTAAGGAACAATATATGAAATATTAAGGAACAATATGAAACTAATTTATGAGATATTATGGGTAAATACCAAAATTATTCGATTGAAAACATAGGAGAATACATAACCATTATTTATGTTGTATGAAATGTTGTCAAAACAAAAGCTGTATCATATAAAGTAGTTCAATGATTTCCTGGGAATATAGGAAGGAAGAAAAACCTAAGTACAAATAAAAGCACAAGGAATTTCTTGGAGTAATATAAGTATTGCATGATTTGAATGTTGCAGGTCACATAACTCAATGTTTGCCAAAAAAACATTGAAGTAAATACCACAAGAAAATGAGTTTTAATCTACTTAATTAAGACTCTGAATAAACTCAACTTTAAAAGAATGTGATTGCTAGGAGGAAAACTAAACCTCTATGGATTTCTTATTAATTTTTAGATATTCAATGATTCTCTTCCTTTTGTACGTCATCTATGCATGGTTTCTTTCTATGTCTTTGATTCAATGATCAGACATAATTTTTTCCATTAATTTTTCTTTTATGGTAATATTCTGAATAATTTTTTTTTCTCCCCATGAGTAAGTCAAAGAATTTACATATTTTCTTATGTGTTAAGCTCAAAACTCAAAGGTTTTTGAGAACTGCCTTTTCTTGTGTGTAGCTGAGCATTATATTAAATGGCTCATGTATTAAAACTCTGTTCCTCTCATAGTTTTTGAAGACTTGATTTAGAGTTATATTCTTCAGTAATGACTCCAAATAATATAGTAGTTAACACTATTCAGTTACTATATAGATTTGGACAGATTTTAAGTTGGACTCCATAGAATTAAAAGCTTCTGCACAGAAAGGAAATAATCAATGATGAGCCATTCTAAAAAATGGAAGAAAATATTTTCTAGCTATATATCTGGCAGAGGATTAATATCTAAAATATAATAAAAACAAAAACATGAAATTAAATAAGAAAAATTGCTCAGTACAATGAATAAAAGCTCCAGTGAAATTAGCAGTTTTAAAAAATGAAATATAAATGGCCAAGAAACATACAGAAAAATCTCTCAATATTACAAGTCATCTGAGAAAAGCAAATAAAAACTTCATTGAGATACTATTGATGTGGGAATGCCCTTCTTTATGCTGTGAATCTCAATCTTTAAATAAAGGAGCTGTTTTGGGCCATGGCGGGTACCGTAGAATAGGTAGGAGGAGAAATCAGAGCTTAGGTGGGAGAAGCAGGGTGGAGTCAGGCAGATCGAGCCAGCCGCCTAAGGAGCAACATGTAAGGAACTCGGGTGAGCCACATGGCCACGTGGCCATCAGATTAATAGAAATGGGTTGATTTAAGATGTAAGAGCTAGCTAGCAATGTGCCTGAGCCATAGGCCAAACAGCATGAAGTTAATAGAAGCGTCTGAGTCGTTTCTGGGGCCCCGGGCGGCTGGGCGGCTAAGCGGCGCCGGGCGGCGGGAGTCTGGGTCCCGGACCTCTGGCTCCCGGGACCCGAGAACCCTAATACTACTACATACTATCTCCCTTAAGTCAGAATATTATTAAGAAAAGAAATAGGCACAAATATTGATGAGGATACCTACAAAAATAAACTTGTTCTTTGGGAATACAAGCTAGTCCGTTCACTACTGAAATTATTGTGGAGTTTCCTCGGAAACCAAAAGTAGACCTACAATATAATGCAGTACCATTCCTGGGTATTGGCCCAAAATATTTCAAGTGGAAATATCAGAGAGATGCACAGACATCAATGTTTATTGTAACACTATTAACAACACTTAAGTTATTGTATCAATTTAGGTGCTCAACAGTTGAATAATGAACAAGGAAAGTAAATGTAGATTTTTATATACAATAGCTATTCAATAATTAGAAACACTGAAACTATATCATTTACAGGAAAATGGATACAAGTAGAGATAATCATATAAAGTGATTATATTTATAATTATAAGCCAGTTCTTAGACATTATATATATATATAATATTTATCAATGACTTGCAAGTAGAAGCCACATTGTCTGCAGAAGAAGGGGGACTAACGGAAAGGGCGAGGGGTGAGAATGGAGAATGGAAGAAATACTGTCAAAAAGTATTACATGTTTGAATTAAAGGGCCCTATCTAACTCTAAATGAAAAAAAATAGAATCAGCCATATAATATAATGTAGGGTGATGAAATAACCTAGAATACCTTATCAGTGAAAAACTAAAATAAGACGTATGGGTTGAGAGAGGAATTAAGAACGATTTTTTAACATGAAAATCTTGGTTTATGTTTAATAATCCATGTTAAGTAATATTATTGGCTCTTAGAAAATTATAAACAAACTCTATGACACAAAAGCTATCATTTCTTCCTTCACTGAAAATACATTTATAAACAAAATTGTTTGGATATTACAAGGACATTATTTTAGCAAAAAGGAGACAAACTCATTGCAGTGAAAATATTTGCTTTCTATACATTTTAATTCAGGATTGAGGAACTCTAGCTATGGTAGTAACAAACATGTGAATCTAAACTTTACTTACTAGATATATAATTTGAAATGGCAGAAAGGGCATGATTTATAAATTTGTTCCATGGGAAGCCTAAAGAGTTAAAAGCACAATTAAGGTAGACATTTAAAGATTAATGGTGCATGCTGAATCTCTAAAATGACACATAAAATCAAGTTTCTTGGGAAAGTTCAGTTGTTAACTAAGAAGTACTGATTCAAAGTTACCTAGTAATTGTGGTTCTATATTATTTATTTAGTAAAATAAGCCTGGAATATCAGAGAACAGAATCATCCATATTCAAACCATGAAGGTCAGAGAGTGGTGACTCAAACCTTTAATCTTATCACTCAGGAGACAAACCCTTCTGCATTTCTGTGAATTCAAGACCTAAAAATCAAATAGTAGTAGCTCATACCTTTAATCCTAACTCTAGGATTATGTTGTAGAGTTAAATCTAGAAGTGGAACAATTTGTCAGGGAAGATATTTAAGACAGAAGGAGGCAGAGTTTCAGACACTTCATACAAACAACCAGCTAGGCTGAGGACTCCTGAAGATAGCATTTACCCTGTTTAGCCTAAGAAGTTGGCTGGGTGAGAATTGACCGTGGTTTCTCTCCTCTATCTGATATTTCAGCTTTTTTTCAGTATCTGGCTCTAGGTTTTCATTATATACTAACTAGAATTTGTGCAATATTTGATGTTCAACTTTTGGGGCACACATTCACAAAAATGTCATTTGCTGTCCAGAGCTACAATTAGCTGGAATAAATACTGGCTGGCTAGGTTTTCTGTTAGGACTTAGTTCTCTTTTTGAACCCTCTCATTGGGTTACTACCACACTAGATAACTACCCCACTTTACAGCCATCTGAGTTGTCACTGACAAGTTTGGTGAGTAAATTGTGTTTTCTTAAAAAGGAGAATTAATTTCAGGTAGAGATAGAACTTTGCAGAGTAAAAATGGGAAAGAGTAGCATAATTGAAGGTGGTTGGTCTTTATTTGATATTACTCTAGGCAATTTGAAACTGGGACCAGTAAGGAAAATTATAAATAATGTAAATGGGATTATTATCATAATGTTTATTATGAATATTATTTGTTTATTTCCCTTTAATCATTTAAAAAGTCAGTTAATGTAAATGCCAAGAGGAATGTCTTAGAAAAGCCTGTTAAGAGAGAACAAAGAGATATTCAGATTCAGACAGAGAAATTTAAAGAATTAATCTTAAAATTGTCTTATATTTCACAAAAATAGCCTAAGGCTTTCAAACAACCAACATTAGTAAATCCGGTAACTTTACAGAAATTGAAAATGATAAAAAAAAGTATTCAGAAGTTAGTTGGGCTCCAGTACAAATATTAGCTTTAAGGAGAGTAAAAGAAGCAATTCTCACTTAAGGAATGTACTCACCATTTGTGAAACAAAGGCTAAATTCCTGGCTAATGTGTAAGTAAATTATCCCTAAAGATGGATCAGATATGGCTATTGCTGTTTTGGAGGCTGGGCCACTTTTATAGTAGAAGACATGGGAAAGAATGAGGCTAAGCAACAGAGCAAAGAAGCAGAGATAAAGGCATAGAAATCTCCCATGACCAACATCTTGGAAAGAGAGATTATGTTGACATAGAAAAATAATCACTATAGGATGAGAACAACCTGGATTTAACCCAACTGGCAGCCTTTAAATGTGTAGGACAGATTTTTTATTTTATAAAGAAAATAGAAAGGAAAACTGAATCCTTTACAAAAGTGATCCAAGAACTAAAAGAATGGCCCCAGATTCAGAAGCTTGGCAAACAACAGACCCCAAAAGGTGGAAATCGGGAGTGATAGATAGTGAATTCTTAATGATTTCCAAAGATTGCTAGAAGACATTTCCAATTCATGGACCACTATTGGGATAAAAAATAATGAACTGAATAATTTGTTCAAAACCTTAAATGGTGACAAAAACTTAAACAGTTCAAGAGAATCATCATCTGAAGCTGAGAGATGGCTTTGGTGGAAAAGAAATTACAGGATTCAGATGTGAATTGTGTGGTTTCAGCCCTTAATTACATTCTGGCCATTTTACCCTTTAAGCATTCACATACAGAAATTTTAATACAAAGGGAAAATATTATATTGGAAAGGATATTGCTACCACATAAACCAAATAAAAAATTAAAGACATATGTGGAAAAGATTTCTAATTTGATTTTTAAAGGAAAATTAAAACTTTGTTAATTGACAATAATGGACCCAGCAGAAATTGTTGTACCTTTAACTAATGAAGAAATTGACCAATTAAGGACAGAAGGTAAACCTTGGCAGAGTTTGCAGTAATTTTGGGGAGATAACAACAACAAATATCCTCAAAGAAAATAATTAAATTTCTAAAGAAAACTAACTGAATTCTTCCCCATGTTGTATGAGATAAACTAGTTTCTGGAGCCTCTACATTTTATACTGCTATAAACAAATTAGAAAATGTAAGTAAAGTGGCTTAAAGCCCTTGTCATTTTGTTCAAAAGTCAGAATTATATGCTATCATGTTGATATTAATAGATTTTATAGAACCACTTAAAATAGTGACTGACTCTCAGTATTCAGAGAGATTTGTTTTATGCATTGAAACTTTATTTTTATTAATGACGATTCAGAACTAAATTTATTAATATTTTACAAGAAATAATCAGGAATAGGAATCATCCCTTTTATATAATATATCTGATCCCATACAGGTCTTCTAGCCCCTCTAGCACAAGCTAATGATGAAATTGATCAATCATTAATAGGAAATGTGCTAGGGCTCTCAAGGTTTCATTAAAAACATCACATCAATAGCAAAGGTTTAAAAAAATGATTTCTCCATTTCTTGGCAACAAGCCAAAAAGACAAATTGTAAAAATTGTCCTATCTGTTCCTCCTATAAGAAAACTCCATTACTCACAGGAAGAAATCCTAAAGGTGTACATAGAAATTAAATTTGGCAGATGGATGTGTTTTAGTTTACAGAACTGGGAAAATTAAGTTACGGATATCACAAAATAGATTCATTTTTAGAATTCCAATGGGCAGCTGATTTGAGTTCAGGAAATACTGATTCTGTAATAACACATTTGCTAGAAATTAGGGCCATCATGGGAATACCTGAACAAATTAAGACTGTCAATGTTCCAGAATGGGTCTCTAGTAAAGTGACATATTTTTTTTTTTTTTGCTTTGTATAAATTAAAGCATATTACAGCTATACCACACAGTCCTACAGAGCTAGCAGTCATGGAGAGATCAAATTAAACTCTAAAAAATGTGCTAAATAAACAGAGAGGAATAATAAAGAGCCCTAGAACTAGAATACATAATGCTTCATTAACTTTCAATTTTCTCAATGTTAATGAGAAAGGAACAACAGCTGCTGAAAGGCATTGTACTATAGAAAAAACATCTGAGCTAAATCAGTCTGTATACTTCAAAGATGTGTTGAAGTCAGGATGAAAACCAGGATATGTGCTATGTTTTTGTTTCCTCAGACTGAAGAAAATATATGGATATACATCTTCAAAAAGTCAAAAGACCTAAGTCATCTAGACATCTAAAGCAGAAGCAAAAGATAGCCAGAAAAATATTTAAAAGTAAAAGAATATACAGCTTATTGCTTATTGGTACCAATATACTCTAGGGAGAAAATATCAGTGCTTAACACATATATGTTTTATATATGTTTGTCAAACATGTGTATATATATGCATATATATATATTTGTAAAATAAAACTGAAGTACCAATTCAATTATAAATTAAAGCTGGCTTTGGAGTTGGAGTGTGGCTCTCTCCTTTTGTAAACCCAAGTATGCTTGCTAAAGGAAAATAAAAAATCTCTGTATCATATCAGAAGTGCCACCAGTCATGGGACAGAAGGATAACTAAGAATAATGAGCTGTTCTATTGCTATTATTCTTATGATATACAAATGTTTATATCAGCAGGAAGCAATTTTAAGAACATAATACCCACATTGCCAAGAGGTTGGGTGGGTGGTTTTTGTCCTTTTAATGGATTATATATGATTGCCATTGTTTTGAGGTAATTGGTTACAAATTGTTATTGGTTATGGTCAAGAAAAAAAGATGAACAAGGGAGAGTAGATTCAGGGTTCTTGCTTGAAAAAAATAAAAAGGTTAAAAAATACAGATATAATAGGATATAAGCATAGATTACTTAATCTACTTAAAAATAGAATTACTAGTTTTAAATATTTCACATTGGATCAAATTTTTATATTTATTGCATAAAAATTATGTATATTGATACAAAGTTGAGATCAATTTTGTTGCTGTACATATATTTCTATGCTTGTTCAAAGTTTTATACCTATACAGTTGATCTAACAATGTGATACAAATTGCTAGTCCTTTAAAGTTATTATTACCAACTAATTAGCATATAAAGAAATTAAAGTGAGTGTTAAACATTGTAATCAAATTTATAGTCATATTAGATATGTTTAAAAGGCCAATCAGAGATATATTTTAGATGAACATGTCTTCTTCAAACACTTCAGAGATCTACAGAAAACGGCATTCAAGATATGTTTAATAACAAAGGTTCTTATTTTTATGACAATGAGAAGTCTACTGGAAGTACCAATCTACTTCAGAGAAAATTATGGACATCAAAGAAACGTCACATGAAGTTGACCTTCTTTGCGGCAAAAGTTAACCACTGGGAAAGAAAGTGATCTTGCCTCAACTACTGACAGTATAATGTCCAAAATGGACAAGTAGGACACATTAAAAAGGAATTGCCTAACCTTGTCAGAACAATGTCGGAAGGTCGTTAAGAATATCCTGTTTCACAGAGAAGTCTGTCAGATATGCTAGGCCCATAGTCTGAAGATGGATGCTTCAATGATGCAGAGGAACCTTGGATGATTGTCCAGGTAGCCAGCTGTTTCATTTTTCACATTTTTTGGAAGTTGCTTGCACATCTTGTTTACTCAGTTAATATTATTTCCTTCTTGGGTCTCTGGAGGAGTTGAAGATAAAATACAGTTATAGTTATCTAGTGATAGTTTCAGAAAAGAAACTCTGAAGTTAGAATGTATAAGTTTAAGAGACATCAAATATATAGCTTTTAGTTAGTAATACAAGTTAGATAGAAAGTGAATTAGGTACAATACTTTGGATTCATCAAAATAGGACAAATACAGAATATTTTCTTTGAATTTGTCAATTATTAATTGAACAATACTGATGTAATTATTGCTTGTATACATTGCATGTAATTATTATACCTATTGTATATAGTTTTTCTTATGCTAGTTAAACCTTTTAAAATTCTTGACACAAAAGGGGATATGTGGTGGTATATTGTATATTTAATAAAATCATCCTGTAATATCAGAGAACAGAATCACCCACAGTCAAGGGATGAAGGTCAGAGGGTGGTGACCCACGCTGTAAATCCCATCACTCAGGAGACAGGGATCTTTCTGTATTTTTATGAGTTCAAGGCCTAACAACCAAATAGTAGTAGTTCACACCCTTAATCCTAACTCTAGGGTTATGCTGTAGAGTTGAATTTGGCAGTGAAACAACTGAGCGGAGAAATGACTAGCCAGGCTAAGGACCCTTGAAGGCACTTATCCTGTTCAGCCTGAGAAGTTGGCTGAGTGAGAACTGACTGTGTTCTATTTCCTCTTTCTGATATTCCAGCGATTTTCCCCCCAATATCTTGTTCTGGATTTTCATTATATACTAACTAGAATTTGTGCAATAAAAAATAGCAAGTATGCCATATGTACTTTGTCACAAATGCTCCACAGACTTTCCTGCAGGTTCGTTTATTAAAAATATTTCAACTGTATCAGATATATATTTCAGAAGGAAAACATTTCTAAAATCACATGATATAAATTTTAATAGCTTTGGTTATATTTGCAATACTTTTTTAACTAATACATTTTTTACCCATTTTGTTGGACCTGAGCAAGTAGCAACTCTTAAACTTTTTTTCTTAAAGCAAAATAGACTACAAAATAGTTGTAAAATGTAAATTTGATTACTTTTTACATTTTCACAGATGTACAGTTTGCATACTGACTACACTAACTTTCATTTCCCCACCAGCCATCTCTTTTCAACCCTCTTCCAATCTTTCACACATGTTTCTATCTGTTTATTTTGTTTTGTGGGCCACCAAAATTAACCAGAACTATCGGTGGGAGTCTGGGATTCAAGCCTGATGGAGTTGTAGTGGCTACACAACAAAAGGCGATGATTTTATCATTCCCAGAATCTATTGACATCTAACAGGTCAGATGTTAAGTGTGGGGGTGCATAAGCTACTCCCCATAACTTAAATAAAATGTTGTTTGGGCTGTTTTTATGTAGGCCTAGTGTAAGTAACTACAGTTATTGTGACTTACACGAATTCTATCATATATACAGAATGTCATTTTCAGTCTCTTTACCCCATCTCCTGATTCTTACACACTTACTACTTCCTCTTTCACAATGTTCTCTTAGCCTTAAATAGTGTGGTCTAAGTGAATGATTTAGAGCTGAGCCCATATATGTTGTTTGTGTTCCTGTATCTTTGCCAACCGTGAGCGTCTGCAGTCATCTGCATTCACTACTGTTCATTTTAAGGAGAGGCTGCTTTGGTTAAGGCTGGCATAATCTTTTATTTCTGTGTACTAGTTTAACTAGAAGGCAGTAACATAACTGCATTGCTATGTCAATGCAGTTAACCATGAGAAATACTTTTCTTGTATTTGGGTACTACCTCATTATAGCTGGGGTATTCGCCATGCTTACAGTACCAAGTACTGGTCTCCTGCCTCATTGGTGAAGAGGGTATTACATACATTCTGAGGGTAGTTGTTTACTCCTTTCCCCAAAGTGACCCCACTAATGCATAGATAGAAATATTTTGTTTCCGACTGGTTTCTTTATACTCCCTTTTCCATGTTAATCATATCTACACCTGTACCTTTATCTCCCAGGTACCCTTATTCTACTTCTTCCCTGATTAAACCTTTCCATCCACAGTATCCCCCTACCTTTATTTTATTTTATTTTATTTTATTTTATATTTTGAAGTAACTGATAAAGTTTCTGTCATAATTAAACATTAAATGTAAAATTCTTTAATAACTTATTTGGGTATAGCCAATTATTAATCCTAAAACCATCTATTGACTGTGTTCTGTATTTGCTAATAAATGAAATATATACTACCCATTTCCACAAGTTTATAAAACACCTCACCACTTTGCTCTATAGATTTTAACAATTTAGATAAATTGAAAAAACATATACACGCACAGAATTGAAGTTGTGATGTTATTCTCTGATGCTATTTGTAATTTGATATATTATACATATTATACTCTAATTTTATTTCATGTTCATAACAATTTTAATGCTCTTGTAATTTGCATGGGACTGCTTATTTTCTAAAAAAAGAAAGAAAATTATAGAATATGTGAAAAAAAACAGATAAGAAGATAGAAATGTACAGAACAGGACTTAATCCTCTGCAGTTGCCATGAGGATGCAATATTAAGAAATATCTGCAAGATGGTAAAAAAGTAAAGCCAAATGAAGACCAGCTTTTGTGTAATTCTTTTCTATTAAGACAGTCATTATTTCTGCTCCAAATTAATTATTACCTTTCCAAGTATATTTTAGCTAAAATTTTATTAGATTTCCATTGCAAAGGTATTCTTTAATGTTTACTTTACTATCATCTTTTGGTGTTATTTTCTCCTGTCATCACTCTTAAAATGTCTATTAATTTCATTAATTAAAGTTGTTTATAAAATAAAATTAAGCCATAATCACAAGTAAAAATCAATGACATGACTATTTTATTTAAAACATCATTTTTCTGAAAATCTGTGAAAATTAAACAAAAAACTTGCTTGACCCAATATGTTCACTTTATTTTAAAAGTATTTTAATTTAATGATTAGTTTAATTGTTCATCAAAATATAAATGTGTAAAGTGAAAACTAACACAATAATGCTTAATTTTGAGATTTTTAATAGACAATGTCTTTATGCATGTTTTTTGAGGTTATAATTCCTCATATGTAAATTTTATATCCCTTATAATTTTTAAAATATATTAAACTAGTAATAAAAAGATAAACAATAGATTTATACTGAGCCACCATCATATATAAAAGTAAAATATAAGAACATAATTTTTTTAATTAAAACATTTGCGATTTAATAGATTACCTTCTGGTTATAGAGTTAATCAATAACAATATGAATAAACTATATTCCACCTGCTTTATTTTAGCATAATATAATGGAAACTAACAATTAATCAGACCTTAAATTAATCTTGATGATTTTTCAGTATGTTTAATATTACCTGATTCATCACAGGATTACAATATGAAAAGCTGCCATGTCAATGAATGCTTCCTTTCACAGGGACAGCTACATGTTATTTCTCAGCTGTACAGCATCATTTGCTCTACGACCTGTAGATTTGAATTGGAAACTAGAGTTTGAATCATGAAGGTCCTTACGTCTGAACTTGTTGCCAAATAACATCAAAATTATAAAATATTCCAGAACCAAAGTATTGTAAGGAAACAAAATTTTTCCTGAAAGACCTTACCAGCATTTTTATTTACTTATAACAAAAGTATTTGGAGATAAACTTTAACATAATGGGAGGTTTTCAATCATTACTATTACTAGACACAGCATAACTTTTGAGGTTGAGGAACTTTTATAATTCCTCTTTGTAACATGGGCTCTCCCCAATGTTACATGTTGTAGTAGGACAAGTCCATAGGACCAAGAAAATTGCCTCAAAGCAGTTGCCAAGGCATGCACATAATGTATGAGCCAACCTGAGTAAGCCTGAGGGCCCAGCAACAGCCACTGTTCAACATTCCTGATCACTTGGAATATGCCTACCAAAAGGCACTGCCCAGAATTTCCAATCATTGGGAGTCTGGCTAGCAACAGATGCTGTCAGATCTCCTAATAATGCACAGCCAATGTGAGGTGGCTATGAAATAGCACTGGTTTGTGATACAGCAGGGATACTGGGAGGCTATATAAGGCTCTCCCTATTGTTAAATACATGTTAATGTTTTGTTTTTCAACTGACTCCTGAGATCTGTGCTGTTGATTCTATGCCTTCTCAACCCCACAAAAGGAACTGTCAGGACATGTGTTATGGATATATGTATGTTAAATATAAAAAATAGATTATAAAGTACTATTATAATTAGTCAAAAAATAAATGGCAAACACATAAAATAACTGGGAAATGAAGGAATACAAGGATGTTACAATATAAAACAAATTTAAATGGCCCAGAGCTGAAAATAAGTTGAAAAACTTTAAATATGAAATGGTAACTTTAAATAATATTTAAATAAATAAATTTAATAAGAAAGTATATAATTTTAGATAGGCTATTAAATGTCTATGAAGAAAATGTTTTCAAGGTATAAATATGAGAATTTTAGTCTTTGAAGATAAGAGTATTTTTCACCTTAGTATATCAAAATGTCAATATATAACCAATGTGCACTTTTAAGAAATTATGAAGTAATTTCTGCTTCACAGACAGAAAAAGTATTAAATATTACTATGATTTAAAATTGTTTACTTTATCTTTTTGTATTTTTAAAGATTTTAGATATGTATATTGTAGTCCTTTCCCCCTGCCATCATTTATTCATAATACCTCATGAACATTGTAAGGTTCTTTCTGAATTGTTAAAAATGAAATAAAAATCAAACTTTAGTTATTATAATTAGTGCTGTCATCACTTTATTCTGTGTCATTATATTTTTGGGATATATTTATTTTATAATAGAAATTCTCTGTCAAAACCTAGAAGAATAAGTGATGTTTGATGTATCCAGGTTTTCAGCATTGGTGGCAGTATCATCAACAGCAATGCATGAACCATTTGTTTCCACAGAACTTGTCAAGCAGCCTATGATACATTTTGGCAATGAAAAATGAAAGACTTTACTATAGTAGAATTATAACTATAGTAGAATTATAACCTATTTTGATTGAAGTAGATACAATTTTGCAAGATAAAAATTCTTCAAAGTTCCTTTTATGGACATAGGGCTTATTTGGCTTATACTTCCACATCCATAATCCATCACTGAAGAAAGTCAGGACAGAAACTCAAGCAGGGCAGGAATCTAGAGTCAGGAGCTGATGCAGAGGCCATGGAAAGTTGCTGCTTCGTGGCTTGCTTTATGTAGCTTATTCAGCCTGCTTTTTTATAGAAGCCAAAACTACAAGTCCAAGGACAGCCCCACTCACAATGAGCTGAGCCCTCCTCCATTGAGGGCTAGTTGAAAGAACTGCCTTACAGTCTTGGCTATAGGCTGATCTTATAGAGGCATTTTCTTCCCACCCTCCTTTTATTGAAAATTCTTTTCTCATACAATATATTTTGATAGCATATTGCTTGCCCATATTAAAGTTCAAGTTGTATTTTTCATTAAATTTTTGAAGTTCTTTAAATTTTAGAGATTTAATTTGAAATAATATTTGCGGATAATTTTCCAGGTTTATACTTTGCTTCTAACATTTTACTTTTTTGTGCAGAAGCTTTTCAAATATGTATACTCTCATCATTGCCCCATTGTTGTATTACTTCTATATTTTATTCATTCGAAGTATCACATTAAGCTCTCTAAGAAATTGAGGTGGATTAAAGGTTCTGGATTTTTACTATAAGATCCTTAATCCTCACACCAAGGATAAGAAAACTTCTGAAAGTACAGAGGATATAATGTTTATTTATCTAGTGGTTCATCATTTAAGTTACAGTTTTAGAATGTGCTGCAATATTTGATACTAGCTATCTCCACTATCCCTTCCTTTTTTAAAAAACAATTTTATGATAATACTGCAGTCAGTATACAAACAATGTACACTGCAAACTGCAAGTCTTCAAACTGCAAGTAGCTGGTGTCTAAATTTTCATGTTGCCTCTTTGCTTCTCATTTTTTATAAAGAATAACTTAACTCTCTTGTTCTTTAGTTTTTATTGTTTTGCTGACTAGACCCCTGAAGTATTTGTTCTACATGTTCCCAATGTCCTCTGAATTTACTATAAAAGTATTGGCTAGTAAAAAATGTTTTATCAGACATATACTTTTTGTTCATATATTTTCATGATTGCAAAAATGACTTTTCATGAGAGAGTCCATAGTATCTGACTATGGCTCTTTTAACTCTAGTAATGCATTAAGGTTTAAAAATTGATAATATTTCAATATATCACATTTTCTTTATTAAAGAATTCTCTCATGAAGAGAAGCTTTTTTTCATAATATTTGTGATCAAGCTAAAATGCCATTTGTAAAAGAAAAAAAGACTTCTGCATTCTTTCCATTTACTTAATAAACTGTAAAATAATGCATTAAAGTTCAAGCATGTTCTAAAGGTGACCAAAGACTTTTTTAATGCTTTCATTATTAATTATTAATTAAAAATAATTATATATTTAAGTCCTTTTCTGATTAGTCAGTTTTTAAAAGGGTCAAGTTGATTCTTTAAAAAAAATAGTTTTATATGTATGGTACTGTCCTTGCATGTATATTTGTGTACTGCATATGTCTCTGTTGACCAAGGATGCCAGAAAAAGTCATTGGATCGCATTGATTTTGAGTTTCAGTGTAAGCTGGCAAGCAAAAAGAGGTTCTCTGCAAATACATTAAGTGCTCTTAACTACTGAGTCATATTTTCAATACAAAATTGCAGTTATGAACATGTCTATAATAATATTGCCAATTTCTTTATTTTCTTCTTTGAAAGAATTTTCCTTAAAATACCTGTCTTGATCTAGGGTTTGGGCTCTTTTCCAAGAAAATTTTCTTTTGTTTGTTGATAAACATTGCGTTGGTGTCATAGGTTAGATATCATAAGTACTCATTGTTACAGAGTTTTCAGTATACGCAGACATTTTCTTGCTTCAATCTTTGGAAATATTCATTTGCTATAGTGGTATACATCATGTATACACACCAGTAGGGTCAATTTTATTTTTAGAATGGGAGAATTTTTCTTGAATTTCATCAAGGTTCTACATGTCATCAATATAATGATTAATTTGGTTCATTTTTTAAAAGTTTATTCTTTTTATTTTTTATTTTGTTTGCTGCCTCCCCCATCCTCCCCTCAAAGTCACTATCCTCCATTCTTCCCAATATTCCAATCCCTTTTGCATTCATCTCCATCTAGGAAAGGGCAGGTTGTCTATGAGTATCAACAAAACATGGCATATCAAGTTGTAGTATGACTAAGCACCTGCTCTTGTATTCAAGCTGGAAAAGGCAACACTGTATGAAAAGTATAGTCCCAGAAGCCAGTAAAAGAGTCAGAGGCAGCTCCTATTTTTACTGTGGGGACTCTTAAAAGAAGGCCAAGCTACATAACTGTTAGTTCAGTATCTGCCAGCCCCTATAAGACAAGATAAATTGAGATTACTGTAAAGAGGGTTGATTCTCGATTTCTTGCTCAGCCTTTTTATTGCTTGTATATAGGAAGGCTACTTATTTTTTTATTCTTGTATTCAGCCCCTGCCACTTGACCAAAGTTATTTATCAGCTATAAGAGTTCTCTGGTAGAATTTGGAAGGTCACTTAAATATACTATTATATCATTTGCAAATATCAATATTGTTAAATAAGGGAAGAGAACTTAGAACCAGATATTTATGTTTAGTTTTATTAGGAGAGGTATGGAGTGGAAAATTAAAATATTTCAGTTAAGGACTTGGAGTCAAAAGTTTAATCATTTTAAATGTTGGACCCTCTTAGGCCCCACTTGTAGTCCATACATACTTTCTGTGCTAGGTGCCTATACCTAGAAACACTTTCTACCTGGTTCTGCTATTGGCCTCACTTGGCTCTGGCTCAAAAATTAATTTTCACCTTCCTTTCTGTCCTCCATTATAATCTCTTCAGTCTCACCTTTAGCCTTGTAGCACCCTGTGTACAAGTACCACTTCTAATATTCTATCTCTGTTCTTTGTGACTCTGCCTCTTACTGGGATCAAGGTTAGAACTTTCATGGACACCTTCTTGTTCTTCCTCTCTGTCCCATCTTCATTCCCATGTCAACCACAGATACCTAGAAGAACTCTGCTAACAACATCAGACTAAGACTTGTCTATTTCTCAGACAAATTTCATCTATCCTTCCTGTCCTCTGTTCTCTCTCCAATGTAATGCATGTATTTCAGTCCTGCTAGCCAGCTCCCAAATAATGACACAGAGAATTCCTATTAATTTTTAAATCCCAGACTATACCTGAAACTGGATACTAACTTGCTCTTGTAAGTTAAATTAACCTATTTATATTAATCTTTGTTCTTCCATGTGCCATTACCTTTCTTCCATTTTGCACCCCTTCTTCTTCCTCTTTGTCCCTGGAAGTTCTGACTAACTTCTAGCTATTGACTGTTTAGCTTTTTATTACACCAATATACCCTTACACAGTGTACAAATATCTTACAACACTCAGTCTCACTCACAGCCCTGTAGCAACTTCTTGCAGGTGCCTCAGTTTAAATCAATTACCTGGAGACTCCAACTACTGTACAGACCCAGGGTTACTACAGCCCCTTTATCTCTGATTTACTAGACACATCCTTTTCAGAAACCTCTTCTACCACGTCACCAACTCCTTGGAGACCCTATCTCTTGGTGTTGACTGGATCTGCCTAACTCTAAATCATAGCCACTCTCAGCATTTTCTCATAGCCCATTC
Organism: Phyllotis vaccarum; assembly: GCA_033318265.1. Classification (NCBI taxonomy): domain Eukaryota; kingdom Metazoa; phylum Chordata; class Mammalia; order Rodentia; family Cricetidae; genus Phyllotis; species Phyllotis vaccarum. The sequence continues at coordinate 89,731,878 of JARWLC010000013.1, read as the reverse complement.
TCCTTTGCCACCATTTGTTCTACCAGGGAATCCGCAGCCAGAACCCTTTTCCTATGGTACAGAGAAGGCAGCAGAAACTAAGTACTAGAACACTACCCAACAAAGACAAAATCAATTATCCATACAAAGAATAACCTCAAACATCACAGTGTCAGATGCCTAGATGCCAAAACAAAACACAGATATGAAAGTCAAACAATAAGTAATTCTACTACATTAGGTCCTGAGAATCTTATATAGCAGAAGTGTATGACAGTAACTTCTACATTGCAATTATAAATTTGTTATAGGTCCTTAAAAGGGATATGAATAAATCCCACGAATGCAAACACAAAGAAACAGTGTAAGTAAACCTTAAAAATAGCTAAAGATATGGAAATAGAAGTAAAATCACTAAAAAGCTGAAATAAAACTGAAAATAAAAAATTTAGGAAGTTAAATAACACCTCAGAGGTACATTTTAGTAAAAGATTTCAAGACATGGAAGAGAGAATCACAGGCATTGAGGACAAGATAGAAGAAATGGATATCTCAATCAAAGAAAATCTTAAATAAAAAAACTTCCAGGCATAAAATCCCAGGAAACATGGATTACTATGAAAAGTAGAAGTCTAATAAAAATAAGAAAAGGAGAAAAAAATCCATTTCAAAGACATATAAATTATTATCAACAAAATCATACAAGAAAATTTCACACAAATAAAGGAGGTAGCAATTAAAATAAATGAAAGTACAATTAAAATACAGAACAAAGAATAGAAAGATCAAGAAATGTTCCACAATACATTATAATTAAAACACTATATGTGCAGAACAGAAATAGGATATTAAAAGTTATAAAGGAAAAAAGACTAAATAATATATAAAGTCAGACTCTTTAAAATGACAACTGATTTGTCAAGGGAGATTCTAAAAGACAGAATGACCTAGATAGATATTTGACAAATTCTGAGAAATCCAAAATCTAAGCCTGTAGTATTTGTGTTCCAGCCTATTCACAAGATCTGGACCAGCAGTTCCAAATAATCACATAAAGACTTATATTAATTACATATTGTTTAGCCTGTGGCTCAGGCAAATTACCTGCTAAATTTTACTCCTAAACTAGCCCCTGATTAGCCAAATGGCTAAATACCTTTTCTCAGAGAGGAATTTTTATCTTGTTTTGTCTGTGTCTGCCTGGCATCTCTTCTATGTGCTTCTTCCCAGTATTTTCTTAGTCTGATAGCCACCCCCCATACTTACTGTTTGCCTTCTGACCAATCAGCTTTTTATTAAGCCAATAGGAGAAACAAATATTTACAAAGTATAAAAGCATTATTCCACAGCAAAAACCCAGACTACTATATTCAGCGAAACTGTTGATCACAATAAACAAAGAAAAATTTCACAATAAGGCAAAAATTAAGTAACATTTACCTTTCAACACAGCAATCCAGAAAGCACTAAAATAAAAATCTCAGTTTGCAGAGGTTAATCACACTCAAGAAGACAAAGAAATAAACAATCCTGGTCTAGAAAAAAAAAAAGGAAGGTGAAACCCTATACAATAACAACAAAATAACAGAAATGAATAAACTCTGCTTACTGATAACTTTTCAGTATTATTTGTTTCAATTCCTCAATTTAAAAAAAAAAAAGACACACAGAGAATAAAAGTGTAATTTTAAGAAAAAAAAAATCCTGTCTTTCTGATGCATCCAGGAAATGTATCTTAACATCACCTTCAGTGTAAAAGAGTAGAAAAAATATGCATGCAAATGAGCCCAAGAAGAAAAAAAACATAGATATTTTAATATCTGACAAGACAGACTTCAACTAAAAACTAATCAGAAAGATAGGGAAGGATCATACATACTCACCAAAAGAAAAATTGACCAAAAGAAGATTGCAGTACTAAACATTTATGCTCCAAATTTAATGGTACCCAAGTCCATAAAAAGAAACATTTCTATAAAGAAAAATCACATATTGATCCTCAAAGAATGATATTGGGTGACTTCAATACCCTACATTCCTCTGTATACAGGTTAAACTGACAAAATATAAACAGAGAATTCTGGAAGTAAATAATATCAAACAAAGGGATGAGAACACTGTACCAAAACACTACATAAATATAATTTTCATAGAAGATAATAAAAATATTTCCAAAATTGCCCACATACTTGGACACAACATAAGTCTCAACTGTTGCAAGAAAATTGAAATAACATCCTACATCTGACCACTATGGATTAAAGCTGTATATATATAAAAAAATTGGAACAGCAGAAAAGTATACAACTCATGGAAATAAAAAAAAAACTCACTAGTGAATAAAAAAAGGCATAAGACAGAAATCAAGAGCAAAATTAAACTCTCTTTAGAATAGAATTTAAATAAAACATAACTGTAGTATTAAGTTTCCGGCTTGGACTTTCTGGCCTAGCCTCGAGGTTCAAACCCACAGACTTACCAACCTGCAGACCCACAGTCCCACAGAGACACACAGATGCTATGATTTTTACACTTATCAGCCTAGGGCCCAGGCATATAACTTCCTCTTCACTCTTAAACTAACACGTTTCTTATTGTGTTCAGCCATGAAGCTTAGTACCTTTTCTCAGAGCAGCATTTTAACTTCTTTCCTCTGTGTCTGCTGGTGTCTCCATCATGGTGTCTCTATCATAGTGTCTCCATGATGTCTCTCTGGTTTCTCTCTGGCATCTCTTCCTGTTTTTAGAGTTTTATTAGTCTTATTGCCCTGGCCACACTTCCTGTCTGCCTTTGGTCAATGAGTGGTTTTATTAAGCTGATAGGCAGGACAATTATTTACAATGGAACAGAATACAACCCCACTACACACAACCTACCCAAAACATACGGGAAACAAAATGAAGGCAGTTCTAAGAATTAAGTTCATAGTACAAAGTGCTTACAATAAAAAGAGAGCTTTTATAACAGTAATCTAGTGGCAAACCTGAAAGCTCTACAATAAGAAGAAACAGCATACAAAGTAAGAAAAAATCTCAGACACAGCAAACCCCAAAGAACCAGTGAAAATATTTTAATTCTTAGAAAAAAAATTAGCAAAACTGACAAACCCTTAACAAAATTAGTTAAAAGACAAAGAAAGTAGATTAAAGCTAGAGTTGAAAATGTGGACATTGTTAAAAACAGGAAAATTTAGACAATCACTAGTATACATATTAAAAATCTGTACTTCACCCACTGGAAAACCTATAAGAAACTAATAAATTATTTATATGTATGATCTACCAAAATTAAATCAATTTCAGACGAATACTTTTAAAAGACCCATAGCCTCTAGTGAAATAGAACAGTAATTAAGTTTCTTAAAAAAGAAAAGCCCAGGACCATATGGATTCAGTGAAGAATACTACCGGAACTTCAAAGAAAAATTAATGTCAATAATCCTCAAATTATTTCCCAAAATAGACATTGAAGGAACATTTCATAATTACTTTAAATAGGAAAATATTATCCTGATATCCCACAAACAGAATTACAAACCAATAATCACAATGAACATAGATGGAAACATTCCCATGAAAATACTTGCAAATCAAATCCAAAAACAAATCAAAAAGATCATTTAAGAAGATCAAGTTGGCTTCATCCCAGAGATAACAGGGATGATTTAACTTATATAACTCAATAAACATAATCCACCAAATAAAGAGATAGAAAGACAAAAATCATATGATCATCTAATCCGTTGCCAAAAAGGCCTTTGACAAAAGAACACAGGAACCGTAGTAGATCAATGGGACACAAATAGGAAGGGAAGAAATAAAAGTATCTCTATTGGCAGAACATATGGCAGTACATAAGTGACAGTAAAACTCTGCCAGGAAATTTCTGTAGCTGATAAACACTTTAAAAAATGTAGCAGGGTACAAAATTAATACAGACAAAATCAGTAGCATATTTAGTATACATGACAAAAATATTCAGAAATAAATATAATACTTTCATAATATTCTCAAAATAATCCAGAAGAACTACAGCTAAACCTAGTAAGTAACAGAATTGTATAATGAAAATAGTAAGACACTGAAGAAGATGCAGAAGATAGAATGAAATCACATTTTCATACATTGGTAAAATTATATAGTAAAAATGACAATTCCACAAAAAGAACCCTACAAATTCAATGAAATACCCATTAAAATTTCAACACAATAATTTGCAGACCTTGAAAGGCAATTTTCAGCTTCATAGAAATCACACACACACAAATCCAGTATAACTAAGACAATCCTGAATAATAAAATAATTTTTGGAGGTATCACCCCCCCCCCGATTTCATGCTATACTACAGAGCTCTAGTACAACAAACAGACTAGTAATGTCATAAAATTGGGTACTTTAACTGAATTGAAGATCTAAACCTAAGACTACACACCAATGGACACCTTATTTTTGACAAAGAAACAAAACATACACAGTAAAAAATATAAGACAGCATCTTCAACAAATGGTTCTAGTCAAACTGGCTGGCTACATGTAGGAAAATAAAAATACATACACATTTAACACCTTATACTAAACTCAACTCTAAATTGTTCAAGGACCTCAACTTAAGACCAAATACCCTGAATGTGATATAAGAGAATGTGAGAAATAGGCTCAGATTCTTTATCATGGGAAAACACTTTCTGAACAGACCATCATTAGCAGAGGTACTAAGATTAACAATAAATACGACCTTATGAAACTGAAATTTTGCATGGCAAAACACACCATCATCTGAAAAAGCAGTATGCTATAGAATACAAAAAGATATTTACAAATTCCACATCTATAGATGTTTAATACATAAATGTATAAAGATATAAAATAGTGACATCAAGAAAACAAATAACTAAATTAAAAATGATGAACAAATATATGCAGAGAATTTTTGGAAGATAAAACACAAATGGCTGAGAAATACTTAAAAATTGTTTGATATCCTTAGTTGCCAGGGAAGTAAAAAATTAAAACTACATTGAGATTTCTTCATATACCAATTAAAATGGCAAAGCTCAATGATAAGAATGACAGCTTGTGCTGGTGAGGATGTGAGGTAAGGTGGGAATACTCAACCACTTTTAGTGTAAATGCAAACTTGTACAACCACTGTAGAAATCAGTGTGGTAGTTCCTTGGGAAGCTGGTAATAGATATATCTTAAGATCTAGCTGTCTCATTTCTGGGCATATATCCAAAAGACTCTAATTCTTACCACAGGGATACTTTCTCATCCATGTTCATTGCTTTTCTGGTCATAAAAACCAGAAATTGGAAACCGAATAGCTGCCCATTGACCATGGAATTGATAATGAAAACATGGTGTACTATCCAATGGAATATCATTCAGCTATTCAAAAAAATGGAATTATGAACTTGTAGTTAATAGGTAGTACTATAAATAATAAATAATTATCCTGAGTAAGGCAATCCAGACCTAAAAAAGACAGATAATGTATGTTTTGTAAAATGTAGATGCTAAGATTAAACTTTCAATATATGTAACTACAGAGGTTATTATTGAGTAAAGGACTACAGAAAAGGGACTTATCTCAGAAGATGAAATATAGTATATAGTTATAAATATAGAGGGGAGACTGGATGTGGAAGGGAGGAAATTAATATAGCATCAATTAAAACTAAGGGCCATTTGAGAAGCCTTATAGAAACTTACTATTGTAGAAGTTTCCTAAATAAAGATGTAATAAATATATAGATATAATAAATCTAAATAGAGTTATCAAATACTGAGGTTTTATTCAAAGTGGTTCTATGGAAACGTCCAAACATCACAGGCTGTTGCTAAGGCATTTGGTTGCTTTCTGCAAACTGATGGGTAAGCCTCTAGTACTGAAGACAACACCTACATATGTCATCAAATACACAAAAGTTTAGCTGGTGTATAACTAGACTTGTCACTCTTTTCTATTAGTATGTAAGGTACTGGGAGGTATTCTGAACTCTCCCATCCATATGGGGAACTATCACCCAGATATAAACACTATGATATACAACACTAACATTTCTGCAAGATATGCTGGTACAATAGTGTCACAAACTTTGTGGGAGTAACCAATAATTTTCTGATTAGATTTAAGGTCCAATCCCCAAGATGAAAGCTATGCCTGACACCGATGAGACAGACTATATAGCCCTTGGGCCTAGGGGAAATCCAAATACTATTGTTCTTCTAAATAAAATGACTTCTAAGGATAGTCTCTTCTACAGTCATAGTTCAGTGTCTCACTCAGGCATCATCAGAAAAACTTCTTCACACAGTAGATGGTAACTAACATAAAGATCCTCAACTGGCAAACGTGAAAAAAATGAAAGACTTTGCAGCATTCAATACAACATGGGAGAACTTCAATAAACTCTCTGCTCAGAGCTCAGGAACTAGAAGAGGGGGTAGAAAGATTGTAAGAGCCAGAGTGATAAATAATTCCAGAGAAATAGTGTCTTCCAAATACAACAAAACTGGACCAGTGTACATATGAATTTATAGAGACTGTGGCAGCACACACAGGTCCTGCACATGTTGAAGTTGATGGGATCACAGTGTTGAAAGGAGAAAGTGTACATGGGTTCCCACTCCCTAAACAAGGAACTATCTGTAATTTATATCTATTTTAAAAGAAAAAAAACCTAGTTTTGTCCATGGGAATATTACTAGGTTTATTAATAACACTTTAGGTCAGGTCCCATGCCCAGCAGTCCCAAATAAAATGCACTAAGCAGTGTATTTGTAGACTTTCTGACTCATATTGATTTGTTTTCCTTTTTATCTTCTTTTTTTTTTGCTTGTATACTATGCTTTTTAATTCTTTATTTTTTGAGTATTTTATTTTGTTTGTTGTTTTGGTATGTGTTTTTAAAAATATATTTGTTTTCTAAAAAAGAGAAAACAATGGCAGGGAGTTGAGTGGGTGGGTGGAGAGGTAGGGAGAACCTAAGAGGCATTGGAAAGGAGATACTGTGATCAAAATATATTTTATAAAAAATTCCAATAAAAAAGACTCAATAAAAAGGAGTAACTAAGGTTAATGAGATGGGTCAATGGGTTAATGAACTTTCCTCAGAGTTTGACGATCTGAATTATTTCTGTGGAAAACTTAGTAGATGAAAAGGACCATTTCCTGCAATTTGTCATTTAATCTCTGTACCTTGGCACATAAGTACTGCTGACAACTTTCCTGCCCCCCATAAAATAAATGCTAAATATAATTTTTTAAAAACTTATTATAACTATTTCTTTGAATTTTCCAAAAATATAATGATGGGACTATTTTTATGAACACAATAACAATGGCCATTAATACCACTATCAGGAGAAAATTTGAGCAAAAAACAGACACAGCAAAAGTTGTCTGATTTCTTCATAATTAAACACTTATTAAATTTTGGAGGTGTAAGTGCTTTTGAAAGAGCAAACAAACTTTCACAGAGCAGAAATAATTGAGCAGAAAAGAACCAAAGGAAGCTGGCACACATATGCACATGAGAAAAGTAGGAACAGAAACTTAACTTATACTGTTGTGCTCTGGAGAAAGAAAAACTAATGGAGAGTTTTCCATTTTCCTAGTTTTAAAAGGTCTTAAATTCAAGTGGAAGAATGTCAGAAAGAGGGGCTAGAAAGGAAAGGGTTAAATGCTAGAGCACATGACTTAAGACTTTGGGAGAAATGAATGCAAAGACAGAAAAAAGCCAACAGTTCAGTGCCCCTGCACAGAGAGTAGGCTGCAAGCAAGAATTATGTAACAATGAACACTTTCCAGGAAAACATATGGCAAACCTGGATAAGGATTTCTCAATTTCAAAACTAATTTCTATCACAGAAACTGATGCTGTCACTTACTGAGCAATATGCCTGAAAAACAAAATGAAATGAAGTGGGAAAAAAACCCTCCCTTGTTCTAGGCTTACTCATAGATTTAGTATTCCCTCAATCCATTATGTTACTAGTTTCCTTTATGGAGACTGTTGTATAACCAATGCTCCTTAGTCTATCCTGAAATGACTGTACCTACCACATTTGGGGTGACCTGAGGTTAGATCAACTTGTTGTGCTTCTGTATTTTATTTGGTTGGTTCTATGCCAAGCATGTAAAATCATTGGCTCATTCAAACTTTTAAATTCTTTCTGAAAAGATAATTTTATTATTTTAAGTTATGTGTATGTGTGTGTATGCTATTGTGGGTATATGTGCATGCATACATGTTTTATCAGAGGCCACAGGTGTTGAGAGCCTGGAGTTAGAGTTAAAGACAGTTCTGAGCTTCCTGATGTGGGTACTGGGGACCTAACTCATGTTCTCTAGAAAGGTAGCAAGTGGCCTTAACTGCTGAGACATCTCATAGGTCCCCAAAAGCCAAATTCTTATTCACTCAGTGCTCCATGTGGGCCACCATACTGCTGTCTTATTTCCTCTAGTCTTATTGTTATGTCATAGGTGAACTCCTAGTTCATGATTAACTTTCCTATATTGCTACTCTCCTTACTAAGTGTTTTTCCTGCCTCATAAGCCTACTCTGAGTAAAACATTGTATTTCCAAATTATCACTATTTTTCTTATTCTGACAACTTTTCTTTTAAGGATTTATTGTCCCACATTATCTGCCATTCATTAACTTCTTATCTTGTGTCACTTTTCTCAGGTTGCTTTTTTCAGTCAATTGTCAGGGTCAGGAGGAAAACAATGGATATTAAGCAGGTAAGATCATAGAGTAGCACTTTCCTTGAAGACAGAGTTAGTTCATAGGAAAGATTCATTTAAGGGTCAAACAGAACCTGTGAAACTATTAAATCCTTAAGTAATAGATTTGGTCTGTGAACATTGTATCCAGTTTATAATAGTCTACAAAATCCAGCTGTTAAAAAAATGAAACATCTTTCAGTTCAGTAGGATGATAACATGCAGGAAGCTCTGCACATGCTATGAAGCTGGACTCATTTTTCTTTTCTCTGTAAGCTCATTGCTAACTATTTCCAAGAACACTATCAGGTAGAAGGAAGAATAAATAAAATACTGAGGTCAAGTGTAGTGGTTCATACTTAAAATCCTGAAATCCAAGCAGTTGGGAGCAAAAGCTAAATGATTGATTGGCACAATTTAAAGAACAGACTGGTCTACATAGTAGGGCTAGTTAGGAATACATACTAAATATTTGTTTTCAAAAATAGAACAAATAAATAAAAATTTGAGATAAAAACATTGGGAAAATAATGAGAAATTTATACAACTTTCAATTATGACTAAAATCAGTATAAATTTTTTTTTAAAAAAATCTAAGGCCAAACAAATAATTATATATTTTACAAACTTTACTATTAACCAAAACATGCAGATTGAATAAGAATCATACCTCCAACTTAACAGACCCAATATCCATCTCAGTGAACTTGTACACAGAACAGCCATTATGTAATTATGGAGCTTTTCATTGGATTTTACACTTTTACTGTCAAGTGTATATTTGTAGGTACTGATTCAACACCAAAATGACAACAAATTAATAGAATTTTAAATAGTTAGTTTTATATCCCCATTCATTAACTTGTATTCATTACCTGCATTTACTCTTCTCTCATCTCCTAATATTTGGTTCTTTTTCTTTTTTTCTACACATTTCCAGCATTTGAAATTGAATTATTTTGAGTAATTTCCCCAAACTAAACAAGTAGGAGATATTTATATTTTCCTATCATAGCCCAGGAAAAAGATAAAGGAGATAAACAGCAAATCTAAAAGTGGCAAATTAAATATAGATTCTGAAGAAAAAATGATGGGAAACATCTTTTTTAGTGTAATATAATTAATTATTATTAATGTGCTGAAACACAACTAAATAAATGAATATAATACTGACCATTTTCATATACAATTAGATACTATCATGTTGGAAAATTATCTGTTACAATCATTTCTATGACTGAAATGAAGATGAAGATTTATCATCCAGCCTACTCTCCCTTTAGATTTTACACTTCACCCACATACATGTGCACACACAGACACACATGCACATTTACTATGGAATTTTATGGAATACATCTTCTGGAAAATGTAAAATAAGATATCATTAACAACTTATTGTAAATCTTATTATGTGATCTCTTTAAGTAATCAGGTAAAACTATGATAAAGGTACAGAACAGTCATCAAAATTCAATCTTTCAAAAGCTGCATGACATTTAAGATTCTTTCCCTCCCTCCACATTCTGCTCATGAAATCCAGTGCATTTTGTGCTGAGAATTCAGAAAAATATTTGTACATTTTCATTAAGATACATTAGTATAAATGTTAGGAACAATTCTTCATAAGCTACTCATTGATATTAAAATTGGTATGTACCAGATATACTAAAATGGAATGTAACACAAAGGTGAAGTTTTGAGGTATATGCATTTAAACAAAATGATTGTAATAAAACAGAACCATGAATACAAAATAAAATTCCAAAAATATTCCTATAGTCCAATTCCATCATTTGAGATATATCACACAAGTATTGGTAAAAAACAAACAGGAAACAGGAAAGTTACTCTAACATTTAGGAGAGTCGTTAACTTAAGGGATAGGATAAGGAAAAGTTCTAAAGTTAGAGAAAACCATACATGGGATTCACAGACACACACATTTTTTTTTTTTTTGCATTTTTCAGTAGAGTGAATTTAGGGGCATTTATGTTATCAGCAATTGTATATTTTGCATGTGTGTGGTAATATATTATATATTTAATAAAGTTTGTCTGAAAATCAGAGGACAGCCAGGCCACAGGTTTAGACAAGAAGGTTAGGGAATGATGACCCATTTTTTAAATCCCAGCACTCTAGAGGCAGAGATCAGACTGGATCTCTCTCTGTGAGTTCAAGGCCAAACAGAACCAGGTGGTGGTGGCACACATCTTTAATCATAGCACTTGGGATTCACATAGCCCTTTAATGGTGGCACTAGGAAAATTGAACTAGGAAGTGAAATAGGTGGCCAGAGAGAGAAAAATAAAGCAGAAAGTGACAGGAGTTCTTCCTTTAACCTGCACTTTCTTCACTTTTGGTTGACCACTTAGAGGCATTCAGTCTGAGGATTCATGAAGAGTGGATATGTTAGAAGTGGCTGTGGCTTGTTTTTCTGTCTCTCTGATCTCTCAGCTTTTATCCAATACCTGGCTCTGGGTTTTTATTAGAATATCAATTAGGATTCATGCAATACATGTGTGTTACATTATCTGTATACATGAAGAAATAATAAATAGGCAAAAGCAAGGCAAATTATTTTCAATGACTAATATTTTCTGTATGTATATAGAAGGGGCAGGTTCAGAAAGGATTTAAATGTAAATGATACAAGTTTCCTTAGACTAAAATTTGGTGAGTATTTTCTTATAGTCCTTAAAATTTTTCTCTAAAGATAGAGTAGATTTTTGTAGTTTGCCACAAATAAGCATTAAGTACTTGAAAAAAAAAACTGTAATACATTCAATCAAATTCTAGAGTAGCACTGTGAGTCAACAACTAGCTATTAGGAAACACTCTAAAAAGAAAACTGCCGAAGATTAGATATGTAACTAAAGGCATATGGGAGAAGAAAGGGCTCTGATAACCAAATAAGAATGTGTGTGTACCTCTTCTTGCATCAATGTGTCTGAGGAGAAGGATTTTATGTGGTGGTCCATTTTTATATATGTGATTCATCCCTCTTTTAATATCAATGGGTAGTTTATAAAGCATTGTTCCTAACATTTATACTGATGTTTCTTAATGAAAATGTGCAATTATTTTGCTAAATTCTCAACTCAATTGCATTAGATATGTGCAGAATGTAGGGAAAGAAAATTAAATGGCATGTAGCTTTTGATGCATTAATCTTTTGGTGGCTGCTCTCTATCTTTTCCATTGTTTGGCATGATTACCTCAAAGAGGCCACATAATGATATTTACCAGCCATATCCTATTCAGGACAATTATCCTATGTTCAAATGCTTAGCATTGTAGCTTTCTGATACTGTCATGTTTAAATGGTCATGGCTGTTCATTTTCATCCATGGTCTCTTCAAATTATTGTTAAGATTTTATAGAGTTTGCAAAGTGTCTATCCTTTTAGATCTTGGAAAATGAGTAGAGAGTATAAAAACTTCTTGATGTTTAATATCTTGAAGGACAATTAAACCTAGCTATGAAGCAGTCTGGCAACATCAATACCTGTTCTCACAATGACACACTATAACCAACAAGTGAGTTATTGCAGCTATTTGAACTGTTATGTCAATTCATTGTGTACATTTGTATCTATTTATACACAATTAAAGGGCTTTTATAGCTTAATTTTGATTTAAAGACAGTAGTATCATCATTATTATCCAGTGAGTTGTATAGAATGATGTTATGACCTGTATTCTTCTTATCCCTTTATAATCATTCTGCTGTAATATTCAAGTATAAGTTAGATAGAAGTCCATTGTGAACTTAAGTGCTTTTCTTCATGATCATACAGAAGTCTTAACTTTCTCTAACATTGCATTACTTTTTATTTATACTAAAGTATTATTAACTATGAATCTAATTCACCTACACATTTCTGTTTTTGATATACTATTTTTAAAAAATATTTTCTTAACTAATATTTAACTCAATTTATATTTGTATACCATAGTTTATTTGTAAACTTAATATAATTCATATCAAATATAAGGCCAAGAACTATTATAAGAGGTTACATAGATGGTTTCATAAAAATGCAATAAAGTTCTGTGGACCAATCACTAATTCACTGATCCAATATTTTCTAAACCAACTCTCTCTATAGAATCACTGTTTTACTTGAACAGCTTCATAGAAGAATAACACTGCTGTAATCACCATTTTGAAAATAATAGGGAATAGTTTATACATGCATTTCTTTATACCAAATGTTTAATATTAATCATTTAGTATTCACTATGTCATGTACTACTGAAAAATTAGTATCTAAATACTATTTCAATGGAATAAATGCTCCTTAGCTTTTTAATAGATATTTTCAAAAATTAATTTTCCAGATCCTAGAGTGTTCTTGAAACCTCAAACTGAAGTAGTAAAATAGCGGCAAAGACTAGATGGTAGTACACATTAAAGGACCTACTAAGTACTTCAAATGAATAATCAATGTCAGACTTTAAATTTATTTTTGAATCTTGTCTTTTGTCTAGGCAGATAGGCCCTAGATCTTCTTACCTATAAAAATATTGTAAACAAAAAGCTCAGTGGTTTAGCACTTGCTGCTTCCACAAAAGATCCAGGTTTGATGCCTAGAACCTACATGATGGCTCACAATTATCCCTAAATCCAGTTACAGGGATTCTGACATGCTCTACTGGCATGCATGAACATCAGGCATACAAATGGTGTGCATACATACATTCAGATAAAATACTCATATATATATATATATATGAGTATATATATTTATATATACCAAAATAAATAAGTATAAAATGTTTTTAAAAGACAATGTAAAATTCAAGGCATAAAAAAACTTATGAGGAAACCAAGACAATCATTGAACAATTATATCACTACAAACTCTTAAGAGTTATCAGAAAAATGTGAGTTTTCTCTGTGAAAGTATGTATCATGGAGAAGTGTATTTAGGAACTTTTCACTTCTAAAAAAAGTGTAATCTTAACAGGGAATAAGTCCTACACTAAAATATCAATTTATTGCTATGTCTTTAATCTCCCAACTATAAAAGTAGAGATTTGGCATTTAAAGTTGAGTCTATGTTCTGGGCCCACTGATAATAGTTCATTGATACACACAATACACAGTGAGCCTAAGTTTAGTAGAGTGACTAGTGTAGAATGAAATATCATACAGGTTTTTAACAGCTCTTACAGATCTCAGATGCAGGCAAGTACAATCAAATGGGAAACTGCAGATAAATTGTCCTCCATACCCATTTTTTCCTATGGTTACCCCTCCAATGTACATTGTCTTCTTATGTTCTCTTTACAAGGGCAGTTTCATAAGGCTGGGACAATGGTAATTTAATACTTTCATGGAATTAGATTGATAACTAAAATCTTTCCCAAGAATCAATTGCTGTTCCATAAATCTTGGGAGATGCTTTTGTAAAATCTCTAGTGACAAATGTATCTTCTGAGATGAGCTTCTTCAGATCTGGCATTACACAGGGCATATATTAGATGTTTCATTAAAGTATTTTACTGAGAGGAAGCACAGAAATTTTGCAATGATTCATTTATCTAGCTGATTCCTAATGTAATGAGCAGGGAGGCATTATGATGGAATTAACGACTTTTATACTTTCACTTTCTAAATTGGCAAAAATCTAAGATGAAGAAAACACTTAAATGATCTTTTTAAAAGATACAAATAAGCTGTTTATTCACACTCTGTTACAATTATTGTAAACAAATTATTCATACAGAAGGTGAAAGGCTTCTATCACTTAAGTTCTTGAGGTAATCAAAAGCAATGTGGATTATTAAATTACAATATTGTAAATGAAGAGGTAGGAAGAAGAAACTAGAAAAGACTCATTTGATGGAAAAGTTATGCACCATCATAATGAAAATGTGTTGCCCTTTGTAGGTTATAAAGTCTTAAAGGGAATTAAACTGGCAGGTATAAAGAAATAAGCAAGGCAATTACCAAGTAATCTCATATGACATTGTCTGGAAAGGAAGGTATCCTTTAGCAAGAGTTGGTGATTGTATGATCCTTTTTCTTTTCTCAGGGTCCTCTGAAGATCAGCATCTAAGATAAAGTATGCCTTTCCCTTTAAGGTTAAGTGCTGTCATTGGCCTCCAACATACTGAACTTTCATATGGGCACTATTGATAGTAGAAAGACAATTTCCACAGCAACCTCATGATAAGCATAGATTTCAGAGGATACCACCAAACCTCTCAAATATTTCACTGCTCATCACAAGGACATTTGTCATTGCTTAGTAAAGAAACTGTTCTATATCCTATCTCAGAAACAGAGGTCTGGTGATAGGTCCAATAGTAGTGCAAAAGGAGACCATTCTCATTCCAGTTATTTAAGATTTTCTCTCAGACAGGCATTATGATACTATCACATTTTCTGAAGATCATTAGTGTATCAAAGGATCAGATAACCAACTCATGATATATGAGTATAACATGAATTAGCACTTGCTAATGTTTGGAACTAAAAATTACAAGTGATTAAATACAAATAAAATTAAAATATACCATATTTTTGTGCTGTATTATAAGTATTAATACAAGTATATAATTTATATATACTACAAGTAATGCATACATACTTGTTAGAGTGAAGAGTATAACATAATTCTTCAGGAATGACCTTATATTCTTGGATAAAGAATATCTCATTGGTTATGGTATGTATAAAGTTTGCATAAAATATTGTTTTGGCATTATCGCCAAGATTGATCTTCTTAAGAGAAACCACATATAAATAAATCTAAAATTAATGTTAGGATTATGCTGAGACAAATATGTTTCCATATTTTCCATCAATCTCTTTATTAAGACCTTCATGGAAAATATTTTTTTGATTTTCCAAGCACACAATTTTAAAAGCTATGTCACATTATATATTTTTACCAAAAAAAAATATTTTGTTACTTTGCTTTGACTACTCTGAACCTCAGAGCCTAATCTCTATTCTACTTGTAGTGATTTAATGGTATTTTATAATTGGTATTTCTGTATACAAATTTTATCTTCTGCTTTTATTTTATATCTCACTGTTCTTTTTCAATAATCTGTTTATCAATTGATATTTTATTTTTTGTTATTATAAAAGCCACTTAAAGTCCTTATTATCCTGGAAATGTACATAAACTCCCACTATTAAAAATACTATGTGAAGGGGTGTTGAATATAGTACCTTAAATTTTGAAAAAAAAAAATTCCAGATGAACTCATTGAAAGTGATTGCTTCATCAGAGAGGGTAAAATATAAGCACACTCTCAAATGATCAGCTTAAAGAGCAATTTTACACTGATGAAAAGTATGTGGTTCTGAAGTTATGCACCAATAGTTCACACCCACTGCATTAGAAAATGAAAGCACTGGCAAGCAAAATGACTTAAGATTGAAATGTTTTTACATTGTTTTGAATCACAGTAGTCTCAAAAGAAACGAGTAATACTATTTTGTCACCAATACATCATTTATTTATTTAGGTTAGTAATTTTATCTTTAGTTAAAAGTAGTATATCCATGAAGAATACTTAATTCTGAAGATATAGTATAAGTTACATAATTTTCTAATAGAAGCTATTGAAATTAAAAGCCATTAAATATATAATCTTGTCATATAACAGAACTAACTCAGTATCTCAAAATACAAAACTCAACCAAAACTTAATAAAATAATATAGGAATATATAATAAATAAAATTAGATCTGACAAATGTTATTTGACTGAATTGCCTAGTATAAACAAGCTGTATTAAAACAATGCCTAATAGTGTTTTAGATAAGTATCTTCATTTTTAAAGAAACAATGGATATAAGAAGCGCTAACTGAATAAGGCAAATAAATACAATCATCAAGAGGTATGAATTAAAGGGGAAGACAGAAAAATATATACATAGTTAGAAATATATGAGTACTCTCAATATTAAAAACCCTGACTCATCTTATGAATATTCCAATCTTAGAGTGGGGATATTTGATAAAAATATGAGTTAGAGAGTCAATTCCCAGAAGAAATGATAAAGTCAGTGTAACAACCATAGTGATGAGAAAATATTATGATAGAATTACTGTGACTAATTCAAGGGAGGGTGGAAAAGTCCCTTTGGCAGCTGTTTATCCAAATAATGGTATTAACTAAAGGGGAGGCCAAAGACAAACCTATCAAATAGACTTGTGATGAAAGTGCTTTCTAGCTAGTAAAATAAACAAAGCTCAGACTGAACAAAATTTTTAAGTGAGAGTACTGATCCCTTTCTGTCTCTAGAAGAAATATTAACACAAAATTAATGAATCAAACATACAGCTCTATAATTTATGATAGGTTAAACAGTATTTTCCTAGAAGAACATGATTGATTTTAAAAAATTATTCATAGTAGTTCTAAGAAGATACATAAATTTATAGTAGTAACACATAATACTCTTTGAAATATATCTTTTACCAAGGTTTGACTGGCAGCAATGAGTTCATATAAGGATTAATCAACTATCTGTGAGGAAGTGGGTCAGAAAAGGGATTCTGCTAACTGAAAAAAAAAATTAGTTTGTCTTGCTTACAGTAATAACATTAATTGTGGATGATACACATGTATTATGACATACTTTAAAGTGTTATTTAAGTATCACAGTCCTATTATGATTAATAATAGCAGGTACTATTATCACTCTTATTTTACAGATAAGAAAGCAAATGACTACATATGTGTCCAATGTATATGACCAGCCAGAAATTAGTGAGAGGTTGATATTACAATATATGTTTCTTTCCATAGTTCAGCATCCAGTGCTTGTCAAAATATTTTAAATCAACTTCTATTCTTGATCCTTTAAAACATTTGTAATGTATTAGCTAATTGAGCCCAGAATATAACTTTATATACTATATTAAGTAAATAAGTCATGATTACAATGTTATCATATAAGACACCTTGTTTCCCAATAAACATTTCATAATCCTCAGCTTTTCCTTCTTCATTTTTTATTGAACTTTCAAGCTTAATTTTAGGCCAACAAAGAACCCAGTACACTATCTCTATCTCATCTCCTAATTATAACATGATAAAACAATGGGGGGACACTGATATCCCTAGAAAGGAGAATTAAAAGAGATTTTGTAAGTGAATGAATGCAGGCTCTGATGGGAACATGATCATAAAGATTGGGGTAGGGTGAGGGAGACAACTAAACGAGACAACTTAAGGTCTGGAGAGGGCATTTTGGGGTCAGGTAAAAACCTGGCAAAAGGGAATCTCCCATGAATTTATAAGGATAACCCCAGCTAAGACTCCTAGCAATAAACATATATGATGTCTGAACTGGCCATCTCCTGTGACCAGGTAAGACTTTAAATGGAGAAAGTGGGAAAACATCCCAGCTATATAACCTTAGCATACAGACTGTCCTGCATATGGGATATTCTGAGGGTAATGGTGGCCTTGACATTGAGGGGTTCACTAACTAATGATTGGTCTAGCCTCAAAATCATAAAGGAAAGTAGGCCCATCTCTGATACTGCCAGGAACACCAGGATAACCCAGAAATCTAGAATAGAAACAAACATGACTAGAGAAAAAAGAATTGTCAATGCAATGATGTCTTGTGATATTCTGCTATATTAATATAATGGTGCCTAGCCCAGTTGTCATCAGAGAGTCTTTATTCAACAACTTATGGAAATAGCCAACCATTAGACAGAGCTTGGAGAATCCTGCAGAAGAGAGGGAAAAAGATTGTAGGAGCCAGAGGGCATAACGACATCACAAGAAAACTCACAGAATCAACTAACATGAGCTCACAGGGACTCACAGAGACTGAACTGACAACCTGAGAGCCTGTATGGGACTGACCTATGCCTTCTGCATATATGTTACAGTTGTGTAGCTTGGCCCACTTGTGGAGCTCCTAACAGTAGAAATAGGGGCTTATTACATGGATGATGCTCATTCTTACTGTAATTTGATACGGCATGCTTTGTTGATACTCATGGAAGACTTGCTGCTGCTAAACAAAAATGGAGAAGTAGAGAACTGAGGAGTGGGAACAGAGAGGGATGGTGGGAGGGAATGGGAGAAGAGAGAAGGGAAATAGCAGCCACATATATATATATATGTGTGTGTGTGTATGCATATATATATATTCAACCTTTATATATCAGGGCCAAAAGAGGTTGAATGGTATTGAATTGATATAGTGCTTTTATTGGTAGACATATTAAATGTCCAGACCCTCTATCTAGTTCATTGTCCTGTTTTGTTATAATATCTTCCACATCTGGATTATGATATACCTGGTGAATAATTCATGAAAGGTATAATTTTTTTTCAGTAATAGGGAAGAAAACTTTACCACTCGATATTTTGATTGCTCTCAAATGATTATAAAATCATTCAAAGAGGGCTTTATTTAACTTCTCTTTTGTTGATGACCATAAACTAACTGTAACACTGGATACAAACAGTTGATGAGGGAATGCCCTTCTGTATGCTGTGAATGAATCTTAATCTTTAAATAAAGGAGCTGTTTTGGCCCTTGACAGGCACTGTAGAAAGGGTAGGCAGAGGAATCAGAATAGGTAGGAAAGGAAGGGTGGAGTCAGGGGCAGATCGAGCATGCGCCCAAGGAACAACATGTAAGGAACACAGGTGAGCCACGGGCCACAGATTAATAGAAATGGGTTGATTTAAGATGTAAGAGCTAGCTAACAATGTGCCTGAGCCATAGGCCAAACAGCATAAAGTTAATATAAGCATCTGAGTCATTTCTGGGGGCCTGAGCAGCAGCGGCGGGTGGCTAAGGGGTCTAGTGCAGCAGAGTCTGGGCCTCTGGCCACCTGGGACCAAGAAACCCTAATACAACAAACAGTCCTGAGAATTAACCTCATGAGCTAAAAGAAAGAAAATAAACATGAATGTGTTAACCTAGAGATTTATTCTAAAGAATAAATAAAAAGCTAGGTATCAATAGGAAATCAGGAGGGATTTCACAGGGGAATAACAGCTATATATTACATTAACACTGACATCACTGGTCATGTTTATGTTTTACATTTCCATTCCATCAGAGAGTATTCCAATCATCATTTTATTCTTCCTCCCAATAGCCCTGCTTTCTGGAACTACTGGGAAAAAAGCCTATGAAATAATAGAATGTTTAAAGGGATAGCTATACATACACTATATGTATTAAATCTTATCAACCATTATGATCACACATTCAAAGTCTGTTATTGAAATCAATATTATTCCTTACATAGAATCTTTATATGCTATCTGCATTGTGAGTAAAACATTTATGTTTTAGGCTATCCCATGTATTGCTTAATCTTCAAGAATTTTTAAGAATATTCACAGCTCTGATAATGGCAACAAAATTCAGTTAGATTCTAGCTCTAACTGAATTTGCATAGTCAAGACAGGTAATATTTTATAAGTAAGTACTAATTAAGTTGAAAACTGATGCTTGGTTGGAAGTTTCTTTAGTGATGATAAAAGACAAAACCATTACCAGGGAGCTTGAAAGATGGATCAGCAGTTAAGAGCACTTGTTCTTGCAAAGGACCTGGATTCAGTGTTCTTTTCTCAGTGTTTGCATGGTATGGTTCACAACTACCCACAAGCCCTAGCTTCAGGGAACCTATTACTATTGTCTGACCTCCATTATCACCAGGAACACATAAGATACAAATATGTGTATTCAGGCAAAACATCCATAGACATAAATAAATAAATCTAAAAAAAAATCATTAGTGAAAGGAACAATGTGGGAAATGTATGACTATTTACACTGTGAGCAAAATATGTATGCCTTACGCTATAACAATTTTGCTTACTCTTCAAACATTTATATTTATATATAAATTTAGAAATTAGAGCCTTCAAAAAAGTCATACTTGGGAGAAAACAAAATAATTGTATACAATTATTTAGAATAATCATTACTTTGTCACAATACTTTAGATTCTACCAACTCACATGCCCACACATTTTTTTTGATGTTTTTCAGAAAATAAAACACCTAAGGTGAACTCTAACTGGGAAACCTATAAGTATCTGGGACTTATTTTCCCCCAAACCACACTTGACTAATGCTTTATGGCAGGTAATAGTTAAATATTCCATCCTATTCTGTCCTTTGAAGGAGAAATTCTGAACCACAGTGATCAACGTAAAATTAAGAGCCTTGCTAATATGACTTACACTTAGTTGCCCACTTTTATTACCATCTTTTTAAAGCCCTTTTAGGAAGCTGTTTCTTTCTTAATCATTTTTTCTATTATATATCAGGAACCATTTGATCCTTAGCATCATCATCAACAACAACATCATTATCATTAGTTGTAGTGAGATTGTGTTCTGTTCCATTGTAAATAACTGTCCTACCTACTGGTTTAATAAAAATGATGATTGGATAAAGGCAGGCAGGAAGTGTGTGGGGGGCTACCAGACTAAGAAAACTCTGGGAACAGGAAGAGCAGCACAGAGATGCCAGAGAAACACTAGTAGGTTAAGATGAGATGAGATGACAGCAGACACAGAGAAAAGAAGTTGAAATGCATGAGAAAAGGTACCGAGCCCCACGGCTGAACAAGATAAGAGTCATGGGTTAGTTTAAGAGTAAAGAGTTAGCAAGTTATATGCCTGGGCCTTAGGCCGATCAGCCTAAAACTATTGAAACATCTGTGTGTCTCTGTAGGATTGTAGGTCTGTGGGCCAGAACCTCAGGGCTATTCCAGAAAGATCAGGCCAGAAACATACGACTACAGTTAGTATTATTATTTTATCACAAATAAGCTACTTGTACTTATCTCCTTTTATCACTTGATATACATTTGAAGAAACCCAAAATTAGATTGACAGTTTATAGTGCACAGTTTCAATTTCTATTTATACAATGATATTGAGTTCACAAAAATAACATACATGACTTCTGGATAAAAAGGGAAATAACAGTTTTAAATGTCTTGAAGTTGAAGTCTAAAATCAAGAATACCAAAAATGAGGGCATTATTTACTTTGTTCATTAACATTTTATTCTTTTACTGCATTTTAGTAGTAGACTACACTAGTGTCACTAAGTACTACACTCACCATTTTAAAAGAAATACTCTGAAAAGATTCAGCAATCAAATGGCTTTACGCCTGAATGTGCTTTAACCTCTTTTGATCCTAATCATTTATTTTTAGGTTGTTAAGTTTTTTGCAAAATAAAGCTTAGAAAGAGTTAACATTTATATTAAGTGACCTATAATCAATGCCATCCAAACCTCTTGGAAAAATCCTGAAACATGTTAAAATCTGTAACCCATATAATTAACTATTTTAGATAGTGAATTAGTAACAATTCTATACCAGAGGCTCAGTGAGCAAAAGAGCTATATTTGTCTTATCTATTTCTATATCTAAAGTTCGTAATACAGTAAATTTAAGTTACATATTTCTCAATAGAATGTTCCAGAGTGATTTGACAGACAAACATCCTCCATATAGACAGTTTTAATATTTCTCATATAGATTTTGGAGTAGAAAGAGAACAATTCTAAGGTATAAATAATGTCATGAGTCTATCTTCAGAGTGAAGTTACCAAATCAGAAAACTATTCATTTCTGTTCCATTTATATGTCCCCATTATGAGAAATATGAAGAATGATGAAGCAGAAAAGTTGCAAAACAAACATGAATACCATTAAAAAGAAACTATTTACTCATGGACTTGACTAAGTGGACTACCATCTGCTGTTACACAATAAAAGGTTATAAAGTCATTACAAATTATCATCTCTTAAGAGATATGTACATATAACATCAAGTGTATGCTTGGTTCATTTTGAATTTGACATTCTCCATGTAGCAACAGAAAGCAAGTATCTACAACATAAAAAAAAAAAAACATTTTTGTTGCAGGAGAATTGTCTGTATAGCCAATCCACGGTGTCAATGAAACAATCTTGAAGCAGAGGATGGAGTCATTGATTTGGTGACCTGTGTTAGCCATAAAGTTCTTGAAGTGTTTTAGAAGAGGTGAAAGGGCACAGGAAGAAGGAGGGGGAATTTCAAGGATTTTCCTCTGCTGGTGGTACTGGAAAAACTGGAGAGAGGGCCAGCCAGCTCTACTTTCCTTAGACTTGTCTTGTTTTAATCTCAATTTCTGACTGTTGAGATTTTATTATAGTAGAAAAAAACTAGGTAATCATCAAATTTGGAAGCCTCACTTTCCAAATTAAGCATGCTTTTCATAATAACTGAATTTCTATCTTTTTATATTTTATATTTTTTAAAATTTATTTTACATATGAATTGATAAGAATTTTGATGTGAGATGTCTTTCTGTACACTGTAAATTATCAATGGATAATAAGGGAACTGTTTTTTGCCTATGATGAGCCAGCTTATAGTCATGAAGAAAATCTGAGTATAGATAAAGAGAAAGGAGTGGGAGTGAAGGGATACAAGGTCCAGCCACCCAAGAAGCTAGATTTAATGGAGTACACATAAGCCATGACCCACATGGAAAGAAAGATTATTAGCAATGGTTTGAGTCAAGATACAAGAGCTAGCTAGCAATAAAACTAAGCCACAAGCCAAACATCTTGTAATTAATACGTTTTTGCATGGTTATTTGGGGCAAAACAACTGCAAGCAGGTCCAGCCCACTGGGCTCTGATAGACAAGAAACTTCAAGGTACAAATGGTGCCCACCGATGGTCAGTAATAAAGCTTTAAAAAGATTCTAAATGCACAGAAATGGAGCCACCTCGGGCTTCCTTCTCTCAGAGTCTCATACCATCAACAGCACAGAGACTACCAGAAGCTGCTTACAAGATGTAGTCTGCCAACAGTCATTATGAGCTAAACAATGTAGCTGATTTCTTCAGTTTCTCTCATGGGCTGTAGTACAGAAAGGCTTCTCCCAGCCATTGCTTTCCTAATTTTGGAGAACATATATGGACTTAAAAATATGGCTCCATGGTACTTAATAATGCTTTCCACAATTAGAAAGGTAAGCACAACTCTGGTACCTCTGCCATGTTGAAAAGCCAAGTGGGGCGGAGCCAATACCCAAAGCAGCACTTTATAGTTTAGCAATTTAAAAACTTTTCTTGTTGGAAAATGATATAAGAAATACAATAAACAGATTCAGATAGGAAAAAAAAACCTCTAAATTGGTTAGAATGTGTATAAAAGGACATATTTAGGCTTGGGAGAGGAAAGAAAGAAGATAAAGAATGTCCTTAAGAAAGATGAATAGGATATAATGAGCCAAATAAAGATGGAACATGTACAGAGTTTGGATTATGTTACTGTATTTTCTTTTAATTTTTAACTGTTATTGAGCTAAGTGAAAAAATACATTTGATTTTAAAGGTTGCTTAATTAATCCAACATATATGTATTAAAGTTATCTTGACTTTAAAATTTGGGTCTAAGGACATGTTGCTTTGGAAAAAAGGTTCTGCTTTTGTTTCCATAGAAGTCGAAAACCTGTGAATTGCTTCAAGGCTCTTACGGCTTTATCTAAGAAGAACCCCAAAAAATATCTGTTGGGAAGAGATGGGCACATCAGCTTCAAGGCTGGCAAATAAGATGATCCAGCCTTGGGACCACTATAAGATTGTCAGCACCCCTAGACAGAAGGAAGTAGTCATGGAAAGCTATACCCAAATTTCCAAAATATTATTTATAAATGTTTGTTTTCATTATAAATGGCAAATGGCCATAGTTAATTTTTTTCTAAGGATAAAAGAGGGATATGATATAGGAATGATTTTAAAAGATAGATTATTGAATATATTTTAATCCCCCCAAGACAGCTGTTAATACCAAAATACTTTACATTGGTATGGATTTTGTTTTATTGATACAAATTTAAGGTCAATTATCTTATGCTGTATGTATATTTCTACTCTCATTTAAGGTAATATGTTTATGTAATGCATTTAAAATTGTAATGTATAATTAACAAATACATTAATAGTCATCTATGATAATCAACTTATATTCATGCTAGTTAAGTTTTTAGATATATAAAGATATATTTTAGTTAGATATGTAATCTTCAAACACTTCAAAGTCCTGTAAAATATGGCATTCCAAATGTTTTAAGAATGTAGACTTTTCTGGACAGTGAGATGTGTCTGATCCTGGAAGCACCAACATACTTCAAGAAAATGATGGACATCAAATAAAACATATGTGAAATTTACTCTCTTCGTAACAGAATATATCCATTGGAAAGGAGTCTGTTCTTGCTTTTACTGCTTGACAATATGCTGTATAAACTGGACTCGCAGCATCCATAGGAAACTGACCTCTGAACTTTGCCAAAAAAAAAAAATCCAAGATGATCTTCAGGTTCCTGATTTACAAAGACTGCCATACATTCTTCAGGACACAAAGAGACATGACTTGTGAACTACGCCAGAATGGGTGGAGCAGTCCTTCAAATTTCCTGCTTCACTGGAAGGTATGCCAGAGACTCTAGGTCTATTGGCTGAAGATGGATACCCTGACATTACAAAGAAACTTTGGGTCACTGTCCAGGTCGCTAGACAATTCTGTCATTTCTAGAATTTGGAGGTTTCTTGCAATGCAACCCTCCTCACTTAGTTAGTATTCTATCTTTATATCATCTTTGATGTAGATGAAGATTTGATAGATACAATTATAGTTTTCCTTAACTATAATAAAAAGTAAATTAGATATGAAACTTTAGACTCATGATGATAAGGTAGATGATAGAATATTTTTTTAAATTTTGCTAAATGTAAATAGATGAGAAATTGTAGCTGTAATTCTTGCTTGAAAGCTATTTTGTTATCTCTAATTTTGCTATGTTAAAGTTGAAACCTTCTGTTTTGATTAGACAGAAAAGGGGAAGTAATGTGGGATGTCTTTCTATGAATTATCATTAGATAATAAAGGAGTTGTTTTCATCTATGGAAAGCCAGGCTATGGTTAGGCAGGAAATCCAAGCATAGATAAAGGGGAAGGACAAGGAGTCAAGGGAGTTGCAATTCAGCCACTCAAGAAACAAGATTTAATGGAGTACAGGTAAGTTACAAGCCATGTGGCAAAAACAGATTGGTAGAAATAGGTTGATTCAAGATGCAAGACCTAGCTAGAAATAAATATAAGAATAAGCCAAACAGCTTGTAATTAATATAAGCCTGTGTAATTTTGGAGCAAAGTAGATGTAGATGGTTTCAGACCATTGGGATAGGCCAGTCCAGACACTTCAGGCTACAGGGTTTCTCCACCAATAAACCAAGTCACACTGAATTAAAAGTCAAGATTTAATGAGCAAAGCATTCCTGTGTGATCTCTGGTGAAGAGAAAATCATGCAGCTGCTCCCAAGAAGGGAGCCTTAAATACTTTGTAGGCTTAGTTTTTTAGTGGCTCCAGGAGAGGAACACTGCTTAGTAGGATTTCTGAAGTAAGAATCTAGAGAAAAAATGTCCCCCAGTGGAGTTCTCATCTAAACACCAATTATTGTTTCTCCTTCTTCCTCCTCATTCTATCACCCACGTCCCTTTTACCACCCCAAGTATTCCTCCTACATGTCCATTCAGAAATAATCAGGCATCACAGGGAATTCAACAAAGCCAAATTTTGGCACATCAGGTGGAGGCAAGACCAAGGTCCTCCTCCTACATTAAGATTTGGTGAGTTAACCCAGCTTGGGAATTGGGTTCCTAGACTCCATCTCAAGACCCAGAGATGGGTACTTATCTCACTGATAAGAGCGCCACAAACAAACCAAACTACACAACTGCCACACACATGCAGAGGGAAAAGTTTAGTCCCATTCAGGCTTCCTAGCTGTAGGTCCAGAGTCAGTCATATCTCAGGAGCTCAGATCAGCTGTCTTGGTGAGTTCCTTACTGCATCCTGAAAGATCTGCTTGCCAGGCTGTACTCAGTGTTGCAGAAAAGAATGCCTTCACAGCCATGTGCCTTTAATAAACATTTTTTAAAATATTAGGGTATTTAGGAATAAATTTCTGTCTATCTGAGGGAACAAGAAAGCTTATATATCTACCATTCAGGTCATGTTTTTATTTCTTCTTTCTTATATTCTGCTATAGTTATAATTGTACTCTACAGCTTCAATTCTACCTAAGTTCTATTTCCTACTAGTTCTAATTTCTTCTTAAGATTTAGTTCTTATCTTTCTTGTTTCTACACAGTTACAAATCTCCACACAGTTACATTCTCCACATAGCTCTATGTACCTTTATACTTTTCTCACATTTCTCTCTTTATTTCTCATTCTTCTGTCTTGTTCTCTTATATACATCTCTTCATAACTACTGCTATATTATCTTCTGTCTATATATCTCTACACATATAGATCTTCCTTCATACACACATTCTGCACAGCTTTTTACACAACAGCTCTCTACATAGCTCTGCACAGTTTCTCTTTACAGCCAAACAAATATGAGTTATATTTTCATGATCACAAAGCACTACTTGAGTAAACAGCCAGAGACAAAACCATGGCTCAATGATATTGGCCTGATTTTAGCAAGTAAAGAATTAGCATAGTATCTTAAATTGATTTGTGCTAATGAGATTGGTTCTACAGTTAGAACTTTGGTATTTTCCTTGTGTATCTCTAAAGTTTCCAACATAAGATTCATTTACAGAGATATTCACACTAGTTTGAACTTGCTAGAGATTACAAATGAGCTAATTATATGTAGCTAGCCTTATACTGGGAAGAAATTGTTGTTTCCTTCTATTAGTCTTAGTAAAGAAATAAAACAGGCTTGTGTTTTATAGTCATCATGGAACAATAGCTCTAGTTATGAAACATACACAAGTACACTAGTATATTTCTATTTATCAAAGTTATATAGCTTAGTGAAAAGTCACTTTCATGACCATCCATAAATATATGTATGTGCCCATAAAATTTTGATGTAATCATTGGATTACATGTGTACATTATATAAAAATGCATGCTAATGGGGAGATTCATTAGCTGTTTTTGTACATATGAAATTACAGACAGAAGCAACAGTGTTGAGATTCTGTAATCTTTAAGCTTTTCTTGATAGGGATCCCCATCAGGAAATTGTTCATCTTATGAGTTGACATCTGAATATTCAGTTGCCATCTGACAATCCCCTTTTGTGACCTTGACTCCTCTGACTCCTACAATCCTCCTTTCTTTTCAACAGGACTAGAGCTCTGCACAGTGTTTGGTTTGGATCTCTGCATATCAGTTACTGGATGAATTCTTTCTAGTGTTAATTAGGATACTCACAAATTTGATTATAGGTGAAGGCCAGTTCAGGTACCCTTTTCATGGTTGTTACTATGAGGAACCAAAAGTTCCTTCATCTTAGAGTCAGCAGCCGTGTTAGCAAACAGGTCAAGATAAGCTCAGGCTAAATCCCCTTTCAGTTCCAAAAACTTGCAAAAGATGTTACCCAAAAGGATATTTGGGCCAGAACCCTAGCCTAACTGGAGAATGTTCTAAACCTGCCCTGGAGCCAGTCAATAGAAACCCAATTCTGACCCACCCTGACTAGAGTACAAGTTAACTCTAGTTTCCTCATTTTTACCCCAGTTCATGGTTTTTGCCTATAAAATATATATGTATTCTCAACTTGGGAACTCCTCCTGGACTTGAGTGCATGGACAAGTTCCCTGTCTTGCTTGTATTGTGCAATCAATAAACCTTACATTTTCATTTCAGATTCCTCAGACTCTGGTGATCTCTCTGGGACAGAAGAACTAGTTTTAGCTGGGATCATATTTGTGGATTCCTGAGGCATTCCTTGGTACCCAGGTAAAAATAAATTTATGTAGATGATAGAAGCTCTTAAAGAGAAAATGAAAAATTCTCTTAAAAAAATTGGAGAAAAGACTAACAAAAAATGAAGAAATCAACAAATTTCAAGAGAGCCAAAAAATCCAAGAAAAAAGGAAATAAACAGCTGAAGAAAACAGTTCAAGACTTGAAAATTGAAATTGAAGCAATAAAGAAAACACAAACTGAGGGAAATCTGGAAGTGGAAAATATGGGTAAGTGAACAGGAAATAAAGATGCAAGATTCACCAAATGAAGAAAAGATATGGAAGATAAAATCTCAGGGACTTAAGATACAATAGACAAAATTGATCTATTGGTCAAGGAAAATATTTAATCTAATAAAAATTTAACACAAAACATCCAGGAAATTTGGGACACCGTGAAAAAACCAAACCTAGGGATGGAAGAAGGAGAATTCTAGCTCAAAGGTACACCAAACATATCCAACAAAATTATAGGAAACTTTTTTCAACAAAAAGGACATTCTTATAAAGGTAAAAGAAGCTTACAGAGCACTAATTAGGCTACACTAAAAAAAAAGTGCCCTTGCCACATAATAATCAAAACACTCAACATAAAGAATAAGGAAAGATTATTAAGAGCTAAAAAGGAAAAAGGCCAGATAACATATAATGCAGACCTGCAGAACAGCAACCAATTTTTCAATGGAGACTTGTAGCCGGAGTTTTACTTACAAGGCACAAGTTTAAGATAAATATTTATTAGAATATAAATCAAAACCCACGATATAAGTAACGGCTTATAGTGGCACCTGAACACTGACTGGCTTATTCAAGCAATGGATGAGCGATGGACGCACAATGGAAGGACGATGGATTCCGATTCAGTCTCTCCAACAGCCAGCAGCCAGGAACCAGGAAGAGAGCTCCTCCTGTCCCAGTAGCCACTTATCAATGGGGTTGGCCACACCCCCTCCAGGGTCCCGGAAGCGTCTTCTGACCTTATCAGCTGACACCTTAATCCCGCCACATCTCCCCCTTTTGTCTAACTAAGAAGGTTCTAAACTAACACTATGTACAATAGGAATTATTATGAGTTAGTAACCATAAATACCTATTCTTCAACCCCTTCAAGACCTGAGAAGGAAGATATATCACTTGAAAGTCAGAAGTATATGGAAGTAGTGGCTTCCAAAATTTGGGAGAGGACAGCAACAC
Source organism: Phyllotis vaccarum (assembly GCA_033318265.1). Lineage (NCBI taxonomy): Eukaryota > Metazoa > Chordata > Mammalia > Rodentia > Cricetidae > Phyllotis > Phyllotis vaccarum. The sequence goes on along the minus strand of JARWLC010000013.1, from coordinate 89,702,162 downwards.
AGCTACCTGGAAAATCACCTCTGTTTTGTGTGCCATTGGAGCATCTATCATATTGGCTACAGGCCTATGGTATCTGACAGATCTTCTCACAAGCAGGGCAATTTTGGAGGGACTGTCTTATCCTGTCCAGGCAGGTTTCGTCAGTCTCTATCCATAAACTTGTTCATCCAGCTTGGACACCATGTGTGTACTGTCAGAAATCAAGGTAAGGACAGTTCCTTACTCAACCAACCAGCCATTCTCTGCCAAAAGGACAAACTCTAATGGAGTATCCTCGATGCTCATACCATCTTGGGAAAGGAGCAGTGACACCAGGAGTCATTGTGCCTCTCATGGCCAAATTTCAAATGTTAAATGCCATATTCTCTGGGTCTATGAAATGATTGAAGATTTATGTCTATCTATGATATTCTAACCTGTATCTGAGATGACTGGGATATGGTACCTTATGTAATGTTGACATTAGTTTTTATCGTCTTAAGGAATAAACCCTGTACTAAAAATTAGAATACCTATATAAGGGGTGTACAATCCCTGAACAATGATTGTAGTATGACTATCAAACATTAGCCAGGGGTATATTACTATGTAAAGTGGCCACAGCATTTTAGACATGTATATACATATATATCATCTAAACAGAGGTATATAAAACATCTTGTGCATATATCATAACTAGTGCAATCATACATTATATCTAGTATAGTTAAATGAAGGTAGTAATTGCATAGTGTACATGACAATGATGTGCAAATATTTTAAACAGAGATAGAAGCATATATAAAATATAGCAATTACAGATTCAATTTTACATAATAGTTAGAGATTCAGAGTTATATCAAAATACAAGTTGCTTTGGTTATATAAAGCAATTTCAGATTGAACTTTGTACATATGTACAAATTATCACAATTAAACATATAAAATGATTTTATATTTGTATCAATATACAAATACCTATGCCAATGCAAATTGTCTTTAACTTAGCCCATACATTCAGCTAAAATGTTGTATAGGTAGGCAGAACAATCTACCTTTATCTATCATATCTATCCCTCTTCTCTTCTTCAAAAGAGATCTTTGATACTATATTATAGTTTTGTCCTCCACCCAATTTTCACTTAAAACTATTCTAACAGAATAAGAATTACCCACAACCCTCAGAACACAAAACTTATTGGGAAAGGGGGCGTAGTCTTTCATAAGGTTGCTTCCTGCTGACTTAAGGGTGATGGCATCTCTTTGGGATCCTGTAAAAGCTAAAACAATGGTTAGATCTTAATGGACTGACTATGTACATTTATAACCATTCTCCGAATAGTGGTTAACTCCATCTGGAATTCTAATTAGAAGCGTGATCTGGAGGATAATCATAGAGAGCTATCTTGCAGTCGCTTTTGAATACTCTATTTTCTGAAAACAATCGATTGGTGTGCACCAAGTTCTTGATTTTTCTATTTTTGCCTCTGTCTGTCTGTCTACTTGTCTCTTACTCTCTCTCTCTCATACTCTCCCTTTTATTCTTGTTTCACTAGTAGGAGTTGTTGCGGTGGGGGCCCCATCTCAGTTTCAGATTCATTGTAGATAGCTGATAGGAGGAAATGTTATTTAGAATGGAAAACTTAAGCATTGTTGATACTCAAAAAAGATATTCATATCTTCCATGACTTCAGGAGATTGTATGCAGACAGGATGTTTGAAAGGTACAGAAACAGAGATAAATGAGGTTTAAGATGAAGTCACAATAATATTGGTCCCTAAATATTCTGTCTTCTGTCTTACACCAGGTGGCTTTTCTGATATGAGACAGAATACTTCACATTTTCTTTACCAATATGCTTGGGTTTAGAGAGGGAGAAAGCCACTTGCTCCCAATCCAAATCCAGCCCTATTTGAGGTGTAGATGCAAGATGCAAAGCAGTAAATATTGAGAGATTACCCAGTAGTGCATGTGTGTATTAGTTGGTCTCGTAGTCCGTCATGTACATTCCTTAATCATCAGTATGTCTTCTATTGCAGGTGAGTAATTAGTCAATGTCTTAAAAATAGTCTAAAAATAGTTTTATCTGTTTTCCTGTAAAGACAAAATTGAGACCCTGCCACAGGACTGTTAAATGTGTTTTCCTTACCATGTATCCATTTGTCATATCAAGGGTGAGCAATTACTTCTCCTCCTCAGGAAGGGACTCCTTTTCAAAGCGGACTTTTACTAGTTTTGTCGGTACCCATATCTTTTCTTTGCCTGTTGAAACAAAAGTAAAACCCCTACCCCATTGAAGCACATATCCCGGCTTCCACTCAGAAGTCAACACATCTTTGAAGTAGATCGGTTGATTTAACTCAGAGGATTTCTCTATCATCGAATGTCTTTCAGCAGCTGATGTTCCCTTTTCATTGGCATTAAGAAAATTTAAAGTTAATAAGGCACTGTACAACCTCTCCCTGGGTTTTCTCATTTCTTTCTTTTGTTTATAAAGCATCTCTTTCAACGTGCGGTGAGATCTCTCCACAACTGCCTGCCCTGTGGGATTGTGTGGTATCCCCGTAATATGCTTTATATTATAGTATCCAAAAATTATCTTCATTTTTCAGGAAACATAAGCTGGAGCATTGTCAGTCTTAATCTGAGTGGGAATTCCCATTATGGCCATGGCTTCCAAAAGGTGAGTTAGTACAGCATCAGCATTTTCAGAACTCAGAGCAGTTGCCCATTGCATTCAAGAGTAAATATTGATAGTATGATGTACATATTTCATCTTTCCGAATTCTGGTAAGTGAAACACATCCATTTGTCAGATCTCATTTCTCTGTGTACCTTTAGGATTACTTCCAGCAGGTAAAGACGGTTGGTTATAGAAGGAACAAGTGTTGCAATTCCTTACTATTTCGTTTGCTTCATTCCAACTGATGGAAAAACTCTTCTTTAGTACTTTGTTGTTAACATGATGTTTCTCATGAAATTCTGTGGCCTCTAGCACATTTCCTATCAGCAACTGATCTATTTCATCATTATCCTGCTCTGGAGGGCCTGGGAGACCTGTGTGCACCCTGGTATGTGTTATGTACATAGGATGTATCCTACCTCTGATGATATCCTGTAGTTGTATGAATAGTAAGGTCAAGTCTGTATCATCAGGAATGAATTCAGCTTTTTCAATATGTAAAACAACTCTTTCTGCATATTGAGAGTCAGTAATTACATTGAGAGGCTCTGTGAAATCCAACAACACCATAATAATTGCATATAGTTCTGAATTCTGGACAGAGTTATAATGGTTCTGAGCCACCTTAATTAAGTAGTCAGACTTGTAGCCAGCCTTTCCTAAATTGTTCGCATCAGTATAAAAGGTGGGGGCTCCAGAAATGGGTTTATCCTGTACCACATGAGGAAAGATCCAATTAGTTTCCTTTATGAATTGAATTCTCTTGTTTTGAGGATATTTATTATTAATCTCTCCTAAAAAGTCACTACAAGCCTTTTGCCAAGGTTCCCTGTCTGCCCATAATCGTTCCATTTCTTCATTAGTCAAAGGCACAACAATTTCTGCAGGGTCCTTTCCAGTCAATTGGCAAAGTCTTAATTTACCTTTAAAAATAAGATCAGAAATTATTTCGATATATGTCTTCGTCTTCTTGCTTGGCCTATGTGGCAGAAATATCCATTCTAATATAATGCTTTCTCTTCGCATTAAGATTCCTGTTGGAGATTGTCTAGAGAGTAAAATAACAAGTATGCAACCCAAGTCTGGATCCACACGATCCACATGTACTTCTTGAAGTTTCTTTTCCACCTACTCTAATTCTTTCTCAGCTTCATCAGATAATTCTCTTAGACTATTTAAATCCTTGTCACTGTCCAAAGTCTTGAACAAATTAACTAGCTCATAGTTTTTTATAACAATAATGGGCTGTATAAGAGCAATATCTCCTAGTAACTTTTGAAAATCGTTAAGAATCTTCAATTTATCTCTACTTAATTTTACCTTTTGTGGCCTAATTTTTTGTAAACCTATCTTATATCCTAAATAATTGATAGAATATCCCCTCTGTACCTTTTCTGGAGCAATTTGTAGTCCCCAATTAGGCAATATTATCTTTAGTTCTTCAAACAATATTTCTAATGTCTTTGGGTTTGGGTCTGCCAACAAAATATCATCCATATAATGGTAAATGATAGAATGTGGGAAGTGCTTGCACAGTATTTCTAGTGGTTGTTGTACAAAATATTGGCACAAGGTGGGACTATTCAACATTCCTTGGGGAAGGACTCTCCATTGGTACCTCTTAGCTGGCCCTGAATTATTAAGAGTAGGCACTGCGAAAGCAAATTTCTCTTTGTCCTGTTTCTGTAAAGGTATGGTAAAAAAAAACAATCCTTCAAATCAATAACTGCAGTAGGCCATACTTAAGGTAGCAGAGAAGGCAGGGGAATACCAGATTGTAAGGAGCCCATAGGTTGAATCACCTTATTAATTGCTCTTAAATCTGTCACCATCCTCCATTTTCCAGATTTTTTCTTGACAACCAAACAGGAGAATTCCATGGACTGGTTGATTCTTCAATATGTTGAGCCTGTAACTGCTCCTGTACCAACTGTTCCAAAGCCTGAAGTTTTTCTCTCCTCAAAGGCCATTGTTGAACCCAAATAGGCTTTTCTGTTAACCATTTCAAGGACAAAGCTGTGAGTGTCCTTTTAGGTTCTGTGGTTATTGGGCAATTCTTTTGTACAACCTGAATGGCTGGTGAATTTTCTCCATAGTACCTTAAAGCATCATTTTTGGAAACATAATTGAGTCTCAGGTTGATATCAGAACCAGGAGGGATTTTAATCTGGGTAATCCATTGCATTAGAAGGTTGTGACCCCAAATATTCACTGTTATGTCAGCCATATATGGCTTCAACCATCCTTTCTGACCTTCTGGTCCTATGCATTCAAGCCATCTCACACTCTGTTTCACCTAAGATATTGTTCCAATACCCAGAAATTGGATATCTACTGTCCGTAAAGGCCATCTTGGATGCCATGATTGTGGTGTTATGATCAAAACATCAGCCTCCATGTCAACTAAACCCTGGATATAAATATTATCTATCAATATCCCCAATTTTGGTCTTTGTTCATTTATTGAAGTCAGTTAAAATATTCGTTTTGTGATTCATTTTGGAATTTCTGTATTTTCTTTTGAATTTATGTTATTATCTAACATCATATGATTTTCTAGATCAGGTTTTGGATGCTCTATTTGTCCTAAGAATGCTGGTCTTCTCCTATGACCGGATATGATCTCACCATCCTTGAATTTGGAGTCTGATTTTTGGGGGCTTCCCCGAAGTTCGTTTCTTTATCCCTGGTAGATCTACATTCATTGGTCCAATGCTGTCCCTTGCCACACCTTCTGCATAATCCAGAAGTCAATGGCCTTCTGTTCGAATTAAACCTAGATTGGGTATTATTTCCAAGAGTACCTTCTGTACAATTCTGTCTTATATGGCCTTGTTTACCACAGTTGAAACAAGTGATGCCTTGATTTTTCACCCTAACATTAGCAACAGCTTGGCCTACCCAGTTCTCCTCATTGCCATGGACAGATTCATCGATTGCATATTGAATCCCTTCTTCTATAGGTGCAGCTCTGATCTTTAAAGGCATAAACATTCTTCTACATTCCATATTAGCATGATCAAAAGCCAGAGAAAGTATTAATTGCTTCCTAACATCTGGATCTGATATTGCTCTATGAACAGCCGTGATAAGCCTCTGTATAAAGTCGGTATAAGGCTCTTTTAAGTCTTGTTTGACCTTAGTATAATGCTTGATTTTTTGACCTGGGTCTAAAATCTTTTCCCAAGCATTCAGTGCAGCAGTACAGCATAGCAATAACGTATGCTTGTCATAAGTATATTGAGTCCTCACATCAGCAAACATGTCTTCACCGAGTATTTGGTCCTGAGAAGCAAAGAAACCTCCAATTTTTCCTTGTTGTTCTAAGGTCTTGGCCTCTTCTCTAAACCAGCCTCTCCACCTTAAATTCTGATTTGATCCAACACAGCAGCCATTAGCTGCATTCAATCAGTTGGTAGAATCCGGTTTTTTGCTGACCATGAATTTAGAAGCTGCTTCACATAAGTAGAGTGTATACCGTGCATTGATATTGCCTCTTTAAAATCCTTGATGTCTCTCATATGTACTGGCTCATAGCTATACTCTACATATTCTGAGGATCCCCCAGGTGTTATCTTTGTCTGAATAGTAGCTGGAAAAAATAGTGGTGCGGAAGGGGATAGCCCTGTTATGTTTACCACCTTGGGTAGAGTACCTCCAGTACCATAATATCGCATCGGGGGTTGACCTGAACTGTTCTGAGCATAAGAAGAATCACTACCCTTTTCCAGCATTGCAATGCGGTCCTCCCATTCTTGTATTTGGATATTACAGGTTCCCATTCCTGGATTTTGGATACTGCTGGTTTCCACTCTTGAAGTTTAGATACTATTGATTTTTCTAGAGCTTGAGTGTCCTGATGATACAGTCCTTCCAAAGACCTCAGCAAGCCAGCAATTTTTTGATCCACATCATTAACATAATTAATGATTTTCTTGTTCTTGTCATTAATGTAGTCAACAAGTTTCTTGATTTCATCATTTTCATAGAACCTATATTTCTCTTGTACAGTGTTATCCTTATCTACAGAGGAAGCCTTATCTGAAAGCTTGTTGTAACCAATTTCCAGAGTATCCATCCTTTTTGCCATTTTAGTGTTTGACAGTTCCACGTCATATACCTTTGACAGTAACTGTCGATTTACATTTTGCACCTGTTTAACCTCATCTGCCACTGTAGTGTTTGATAGTTCCATAATACATAATCTGGACAATAATTGTTTGTTTCCATTTGACAACTCTGTCATCATCCTCTTATTTTGAAATATAAAATAGAGAAATAAGCCAAAAAAATAGTAGGACTAGGGTATTGAATCCTTCAAGATATTCATTTAAAAATTTGTCAACCACCATGGCAAAATTTGACCTAAAGTCTTCAAAAGAATAATTTTCAGCCATTGCATCAATTCAGGTGTAATTATGCCATTCAGTCCACAGGTGTCACTGTAGCGTTCAATGCCCTGCCCACTGTATGACAGATGCAGAGACTTTCAGCAGCAGGAAGCTACCTATAGACCCTACGGGGTTTTGACGTGCCCCAGCAGGCCGAATACAATCCTTGAAAAAAGCAAATTCTCACAAATTAAAACAGGATGTTAATCACAAAATAGAAGGGTTTTTTGCTTCCTTTGTTCACTTGCACAAGTAATTTACAGCTGCCTGGGTCACAATCAGTGACCACATGGGCTGGCTGGGGGGAGGGGTGTGCATGCACTTTAAACTCCACTACTAGGGCTAGATGGGCAGAGCCAAGTGGAAGATGGTCCATTCCTCCTGAGCGCTCCGCTGGCAGGCCAGGCACCTGTGCACTGAGCTGAAAACTCGTGGTTCACACTGAGCCGAAATCTCGCGTTTCCGCACTGAGCCGTAAACTCCCGTTTGTGCACTGAGCTGAAATCTAGGGCTTGAGCACTGAGCCAAAAACCCACGTTTGCACACTGGACCAAAGGGCTGGAAACCGCGCCCGGCTAACGAGAGGGAGCTTTAAGCCCAAATGAACAGTCTGTATGTCACCTGCCCTCTTACAGTTTAGGGCACAGGTCCGAGGACATTGGGCACCATATGTAGCCGGAGTTTTACTTACAAGGCACCAGTTCAAGATAAATATTTATTAGAATATAAATCAACACCCACAATATTAGTAACGGCTTATAGTGGCACTTGAACAAGGACTGGCGTATCCAAGCAATGGACGAGTGATGGACGTGCGATGGTAGGATGATGGATTCCGATTCGATCTCTCCAACAGCCAGCAGCCAGGAACCAGGAAGAGAGCTCCGCGTGTCCCAGCAGCCACTTATCAATGGGGTTGGCCACACCCCCTCCAGGGTCCCAGAAGCATCTTCTGACCATATCGGCTGACACCTTAATCCCGCCACAGAGACTCTAAATGCAAGAAGTTTTTGGAAAGGAGTTTTTCAGACAGAAAAAGAACAAGGATGCTAGCCTAGACTATTATACCCAGTAAGACTTTCAATTGCCATAGACAGAGAAAACCAGATATTTCATGTAAAATGTAAACAATAATATCTATCCATAAGTCTAGTCCTACAGAAATTACTAAAAGAAAAAGCTCCAACTCAAGGAAGTTAACTGTACCCACCAAAACATAGGCAATAAAACTGAACACAACAACAAAACTGAAAGAAAGGAAACACACACACACATACACAGACACACACACACACACACACACACACACACACACACACACACACACAACCATTAAACTGCCAACACCAAAAGATAACAGGAATTAACAGTCACTTGTCATTAATACTTCAGTATTAATGGACTCAATGTATGAATTAAATGACACACTTACAAAATGAATACAAAAAGAGGATCCATTTTTCTGTTGCATACAGGAAACAAACCTCAACTTCAAAAACAGACACTACCTCAGAGTAAATGGTTGCAAAATTATTTTTCAATCAAATGAATTTAAGAAACAAGCTGATGTGTCTCTCCTAATATCTAACACAATAGACTTTAAAATTAACCAAGAAAGATGGAAAAGGACATTTTATATTCATAAAAGGAAAATCTATAAAGATGAAATATAAATTCTGAATATCTATGCTCCAAATACAGTGGTATCCACTTTTGTAAATGGAACAAGACTAAAGCTTAAATCACATATCAAACCACCACATTAATAGTGGGAGACTTCAATGCCTCACTCTCACCAAGTGACAAGTCTTCTAGGTGAAACAACAGAGAAACAAGGAAACTAACAGATTTTATAACTCAAATGGACTTAATAGACATCTATAGAACATTTCACCAAAACACCTTCTTCTCAGCATCTCACAGAATCTTCTCTAAAACTGACCATGTAATTGGTATAGCAAATCTCAAAATATACAAAAATTGAAATAACTCCATATATCTTATCATATCACCATGAATTACAAGTTCAACAACAATACAAACTACAGAAAGCCTTCAAACTTATGGAAACTTAACAACTCCTAACTGAATTATTACTGGGTCATGGAAGAAATAATGAATTAAATTAAAGACTTCCTAGAATTCAATGAAAATGAATCCACATCATATTCAAACTTATGTAAAAAATAACTGAATTTCTGTATAACCCCGTATCTTTACAATTGATTCAGCCTCTTTAGCTTTTAGGTAGGTCGTTCATGCTACATACTAGTAATCTAGGTCAGATTGAAAGATTATCTACCCAAACATGACATTTTGTTGTTGTAATAAAATCTTTACAACCTATAGATTTTGTTAGAATGTTTGTAACACCCAGACCACAGAAGTAATACCATCAGTATCTGCTACAAGACTAAGCATTGCTGCTAACTTCAGAAAGTTTGTGTGGCCACTATTGCGTACAGAGCTAAAAATTTGGGACAAAACCCATAAATATTTAGAATAGTGTTAAGGAGTGGGTAAGGATTCTGGAAGTGGATATGATCAAGACAAATCACATGTTTATATGAAACTACCAAAGAATATATTTTTCTTTCGAAAATATTTTGTCATCGAATGTATTTTTATCATTTTTTAAAATCTGACAACTCCTAAATTATTATTCTCAAATCACTACCTACATTGTTATCTCTCTCTGTCTCTCTGGCTTTCTCTGTCTCTCTTTCTCTTCCTCTCCCTCACTACTCTTCTTCCCCCTCCTTCTCCTCCTCTCTTTTTTCTCCCTTTCTTTCAAAAATATCCAGATAATTGTTGGCAGTTGTTTCTCTCTTGGCTCTTTTGGCTCATGGAGGCTTATTCTTACTTATGACTGACTGATCTTAGCATGACTTAATGTTGTGTCCTGGTTGTGAGACCCCCCAAAGAGATCACCAGAGATGTGCACTCTCTGAAATGTAAAAAGCAAAGTTTATTGAAAAAATGCAAGTCATGATGAAGACCTCAGCAAGGCCCACAGGTGTGGCAGTAGTAGGGAGGAAGTACCTGCCCCTCTACAAACTGGGGTTTTAAAGGCAAAAATCAAAAGGTTATAAATCAATTAAGGGTCTTAGAACAGATAGAATTCTGATTAGCTCAATTTGGGTGGGGGGAGTGGACTTTCCAGATTTCCTCTGTTATCTTATCTGGCTGTTTGCCAAAGCTTCTCCCCTAGACTACCTTCTGGGCCTGGTCAGGGACATTCTGGTGGCTATCAAATGGCCCCAGGCTGGGTTATTCCATGGTTAATTAGATGCTATCAGATAGCCCCTAGGCTACCTCTCCTGTTTGTACTTCATACCTTAGGATTCAGGCCTGTTTCAAACTGAGACTTGAGGTTCAGGTACTTTTGCTCAAAAATGGAGGCACTTCTCTGGTTCTTCAATTTTTGTTGATAGGTTTTAATAGTTCCCCTCGGGAAGAGGACTAGAAAGTGTGGAGTTAATAATACAGACCCTGGGAGTCAGTTTAAATGGACCAATTCATTTTTTCAACAATGGGGAGAGCTTTACAGACCCTCCTCCCAGCATGCAGGCTCTGTCACAATCTGGTGGTATGGCATATCTTTCTCTCATTGGTTTGGTACAATCAGTAGATCTGACAGAATCTGTTGATAGGCAGATTCCCAATAATCAGGAACTCTGGGAAGTGCCTGTTGCTAGGCAGATTCTGAGCAATCAGGAATGTTGGACAGCAGACTCCAAGTTGGCTCATAGGAAAGAACATTATGTTCATGCCTTGGCAACTGGTTTGAGCTAATTTCCTTTGCCCCATGAGCCTATCCTACTATGTATTTCTAGCCAGGTTTTATTTTTTACTTAAAGCTTTCCATCTACCTTTTGTCTCTGGGCTTTGACTTTTCTCTATATCTATCTTTTTTCTTCTTATTCCACATCTGACTGTGTGGCTAGCTAGCTGGCCCCTTCTTTCCTTGCTCCTTGATCTTTTCAGCTTCACAAAGTTAGACAAATGCAACATAAAGAAATGCAATATATCTTAGCATCATCAAACAAATATTTCACAGTATAAACAAATGCAACATGTCTTAAAATAATATTCTACAAGAGCAAACCACAAAACAAAAGCAAAGAAAAATCCTAATAACAATAAGCTAAAAAAAAACCCCACAAAATCCAAACAAACAAAAATTACAGAGTTTATTTCATAGTAAACAACTACTTCTGGTCTGCTCTGGAGTGGGGTGATAGTCAACCCTAGACTTTCCCTTTGCCAGAAGTTATCAATTAAAAATAGCTTCATGGTTAAATGTAGTATTCTTTGTCCACTTCTCCCTCTCAGTACTAGTATGATGCATAGCTTGAACCTGTGTAGGTCTTGTGCATGCTGTCAAATTATCTGTGAGGATATAAGCATCAACCCTGTTGTCTAGAAGATACCATTTCCTAGAGTGATCAAAAGCCTCAGGCTTTTACAGTCTTTTTGCCTCCTCTTCAGTATATATCTCTGAACCTTGAGGAAAGGTCTTTTGTATAGTCATCACATTTAAAACTGAGTACTCTGAAGACACTCATTTTTTGAGTGTTTTCAAATTGTAGATATCTGTAAATAGCCTCATACTGAAAGAAGCTTCTCAAATGAGGGTTAAGTATGTCCCATATCAACTAGCACACTATAAATATGCATGTCAGATATCTTCAAACATATTGCAATATACATGGCAATATGTCATTAGGAGTCATATTATTGTTATGTTTCTTTAGCAAAATAATAAAAATAAGTTTTCCCTTATGCCTAGTACTAGAAAAAGCTCAGGTTCTTGGTCACTTTAGTGGCATCAGGTCTGGGATACATTTCATGGTGTGGGACCTATCTAACAAAAAGGTAGTTTGTTACTCCCATAATATTTGTAACATTATTGTAGCAGTACATCTTTCATACAGTTAATTTATGTTGGTTGCTGGTATTTTAGCTGTGTGATATTGATGTTTACCTTTTTTATCTGGTAGTGTGAAAAGTACCTTCTAGCACCATAAATTCTAGTCAATAGGGGTGAAGCTTCTAGCTAGGTTCCAGCTCAGCTTCCCCATGGTCATTGACACAAACAATTGTCTTCACCAATAGTGCCTTAGTATCAAGTTGTGGAGAGTAACCTATAACTTTTTAAATAGCCTTTGGTGTTTAAGGTTTCCATTTTCCAACAACTTAATAAGATGTCTAGATGGGGTATTATCTTCCTTTTAAAATTTTTTCATCTATATTATTTTAATATTTGTACATATTTAAGTAACTTCTAACAGTAATAAATTTTCATATGACCTCTTAACAGCCTTTAGTGTTAGTTGTTTCTCTTCATATTTCATTCTTCACCCCAATTTTCTCCATAACACTATATTAAATTCTCCCCCAGTGGTCCCTTACTAGGTACCAAACCTCCATGATTTGTTTAAATTGTAGCACACACATAAAAGCTTTAAATGCTAACACCCATATGTAAGAGAAAGCATACAATATTTATCTTTTTAACTTTGAGTTATTTCATTCAGCATGACTTTTTTCCTAGCTTTATCAATTTGTATGTAAGTTTCATATGAATTTCACATTTTTAACAGCTGAATAATATTCAATTGTATAAACATGTCACATTTTTATTATCCATTCATCAGTTTATAGGCATCTAGGCTGTTTCAAATTGTTGGCAGCAATGAATGTGGATGAGTAAGTATTTCTGTAGTAGGAAATAGAGTCTTGGGTATATGTCCACAAGCAGTATAATTGGATCCTGAGGAAACTCCATACTGATTATCATACCGGCTGTACAGTTATGTACTTCCACCAGCAATGGATGAGTATTCCTCCTACCCCATATCCTTGCCAGCATGAGTTATCTATTGTCTTATTGATCTTGGCCATTCAACCTGGTATAAGATGAAATATAAAAGCAGTTTTATTTCATTTTATTGCTTGCTAAGGATATTCATGTATTTCCCAGCCATTTGTCCTTCATTCTTAGAGACATTTCTGCTAGGCTCTGAATCCCATTTTTATATATATATTTTTTTGATTTTCAGCATTTTTAGGTTTTTTCTGTTTTGAATATTAGTCTTCTACTTGATGTGATGTCGTTAAAAATATTTTCTCCTTCTCCAGGCTGTTATTTTTTTCTGAATGGTGCTGTCCTTTGCTGTGCAGAAACCTTTCAGTCTCATGAGTCTCATTTATTCATTGCTGATCTTAGTGTCTCTGCTATTAGTGTCCTGTTCAAAACATCCCTTCCTTTAGAAATTAGGACATTTTTTTTCACTTTGTCTTCTAACAGACTCAGGGTGTCTGATCTTATCTTGATGCCCTTGAAGTATCCGTAGCTGAGTTCTCTACATGATGGATATATTGGCATTCTACTGCATGCTACTATATATTGGTATTCTACTGTATGCTGCTTTCCAGTTGAGCACCACCATTTTTACTGAAGATGTTGGATTTTATTTAGTACTTATCTTTTACTTTTTCGTTTTAAAAAAGCAGGCAGATGCCTGTATGTGTGTACACTTATGTGTAGGCCTTCAACTTATCACTTTATCTGATTGTATAAAATTGTATATTGGTATAACAATATGAAGTTGCTTTTGTTTCTATAGCTCTGTATTTAAGCCTGAAATATGTGAGGAGAAACCTTCCACAGTTGTTTTATTATTCAGAGTTGTTTAAATTCAGTGAAAAATTGTGTTGGAATTTGATGGGGATTGCATTGAATATGTACATTGCTTTGGATATGTTGTCCATTATTACAATATTACACATACTGAGCCATAAAAATAGGAAACTTTCCATCTTCTGATATCTTGTCAATGTCTTAAACTTATTGTTATATAAGTCTTTCATCTGTTTGATTATGGTTATCTCAAGACAAGTTCTGAAGCTTTTGTGAAAGACACTCTTTTCTTGATTTTTAAGTCTGACATTTTCATATAAGAAATAAACTGACTTTTTGTGCTAATTTCTTATCTTACTACATTTTTGAAAGTTTATAAGGAACAGCCATTTCTTGGAGAAATCTTTAGATTCTTTTATGCATAAATCACATATTTTGCAAAGGAAGTTATGTTTTTGTTTTTTTTTTATCCCATTGATATGTTTTAGTTGTCTTAATGCTCTAGGTAAGACCTTAAAATCTATACTTAGTAGGTAAGGAGAATGTGGACATCTTTGTTTTGTTCCTGATTTTAATGAAAATTTTTTGAGTTTCTCTCTGTTTAGGTTGAGGTCAATCATGAGAATTTTGTAAATAGCCTTTATTATGTTGAAGGATCTCTCTTGTGTCCTTATTCTCTCCAGGACATTTATTGTGAAGGTTGATTCTCTCCAGGGAATTTATTGTGAAGGTTCGGTTTTGTCAAGGGCCTTATTTACAGCTAATGAGATGACAGTGTAGTTTTTGTCTTTCCATTTATTTAGGTGGGGAATTACATATAACATATATATAATTTGTGTATGTTGAATGGTTCCTACATTCCTGCAGCAAAGCCACTTTGATCATTGTGGATGATCTTTTGATGTGTTCTTAATTTTCATAAGAATTAGTTCATTTAAGTTTATTTTGGTCTGTGTGATATTAATTCTCTTTTAAATGTTCAGTAAAACTTCATTGAATATTTCTGTTTCTGGGAATATTTTAACTACAACTTTTATTTTACTAGTACATGTATGTCTTAATAAATATACTATTTGACTTGGATATAATTTGTAATTTTGTAAGTTTTGTATATCAAGATATTTGCCCCAACTTCTAAATTTTCCAGTTTGCTGTAGTATAGACTTTTGAAGTATCTTCTTATAATTCTTTGAGTTTCCTTATTGCCGACTTTGATATCCTCTCTTACATCTCTAATTTTTATTAACTTTAATATTTTCACCGTGCTTTTTAGTTAGTTTGACTGATGGTCTAAATGATTTTTTTTTCAAAAATAATCAACTCTTCATAGATTCTTTGTACTATTTTATTTGGTTGTTTTTTCTATTTTATTGATCTTGGTACTGAATTTGATTATTTCTTGACATCTACTCCTTTTGGATGTTATCTTTTATTTTAGAGCTTTTGTTTGCTCTACCAAATTACTAACAGGTTCTCTTCAGTTTGTTAGTGCAGGCAATTAGTGCTATGAACTTTCTGCTTAGAACTACCTTTAGTATGTTCTGTAGGCTTGGGTGTGTTGTATTTTCAATTCCATTCAAATTCAATTTTTAAAAATTTATTGTTGTTTTTGTTTTTTTTTACAATTTCTGTCTTGATCTATTTTTATTGGTAATGAGTTTTTCAATTTCCAAGAGTTTGTATACTTCCTGGTGTTCTATTATTGTTGATATCCAGTTTTAAACATGATGTTCAGATAGGAAACGGGGTTATTTCAATTTTATTATATATGTAGAGATGGTTTTTGTGTTTTAACATGTAGTTTATTTTGGAGAAAGTTCTATGGCTGTGGAAAATAACATATGCTTAATGGTCTGAATATAATATCTGATGTCTACTATATCTGTTTGATTTAGAATGCCACTTAACTCCAGAATTTCTCTGTTTAGGTTTTGAATGCATGATTTGTCTATTTATAATAATAGGGAATTTAAGTCACACAGTATCACTGTGCTAGAATCAATTTGTGTTTTAGCTATAGTAGTGTTTCTTTAATAAACTTATGTTCCTTTGTTTGGTGAATAAATCTTTAGAATTTCAAAGTAGTCTTGGTGGATTTTTCTTTCAATGAGTGTGAAGTATTTCCCTTGTATATTCTAATTAGATTTTTTCTGTAGTCTATTTCATCAGATATTAAAGTAGCTACACATGTTTCTTCCTTGATTCTATTTTTTAGAATGTCCTTTTCTATTTTTTTACCTTGAAGTATTGTCTATCCTTGATGCTAAGTTTTGTTTCTTGAATGCAGTAGAAAGATGGATCATATTTACAAATCAAATCTGTTATTCTGTATTTTTATTGAGAAATTAATATTAATATTGAGTCTTATTGATCAATAATGCTTTTTTGATTCCTATTTTTTTTATTGCAGCATGCATTTTCTCCCCTCCCCCATTTTTATTTGCTGTTCTGGGACTGTTTCTTGTGTCCTCTTCAGACTGAGGTTTTCCTTCTTGTTCCTTCTATAGAGCTCTGTCCATGGATAGAAATTAAATACTTTAGATGGTATATTAGAAATTTTTACTTTCTTTTTTATTGTAATTGTTAGTTCTGCTGCATAAAACAGTCTGACTGGCATCTATAATCTGACAAAATTTCTGGAAAATCTGTCCAGGCCCCTTTGGCTTAGTGGGCCTACATTTAAATGTTATTTTGTCTCTTTTTCCCTTTAATATCCTTTCTTTGTTCTGTAGGTTTAGTGTTTGAATTTTTTTCCAGTCCTATCTATTTAGTGTTCTGTATTCTTCTTGTACCTTATAGGTACCTCTCTATTTAGGCTGGAAATTTTTCTGAAAAAATATTTTCTGTGACTCTGACATGGGATTCTTCTCTTCCTGTTGATTACTTATAAATTTGGTCTTTTCATAGTGCCCCATATTTTCTGGATTTTTTGTTACTGGATTTTTTTTTTTAGATTTAATATTTTCTTTGACTGAACTACACATTTTTTCAATGATGCTTTCAAGATTTGAAATTTTTTCTTTCATGTCATATAATCTACTTATAGAGCTTACTTCTGAGTTTTGTTTGGTCCTGTACTTTATATTTCTAGTTTCATTTCATTTGGAATTTTTATTAATTCTGTTTTAATTTTCACTTTTATATCTTGAAAGGTTTTCAGCATTTCATTCAAATGGTGTTTTTGCACTGTTCAAGGGATTCATTCATTCATATTTTTAAGATTAATAAACATAGTAATTGCTATTTAAAGTCTTTTTCTTATATTTCATATAAATTTATTTTTTTTCAGATTGTATGGAAATAAGACTGTGGGTTTCTAGAGGTGACAAATTGTTCTGACTGTATTTTTGCTTTTCATCCTGGAATCTAGTCCTCTGCAGTTACAATGTTTAAAGTATTTCTTGGCATAAATATATGATTTTGTCTTTGAGGGGTTTATGCTCCATTCTTTGATTTCTTTTGTTGAATCGAAATTTTAGCCAAGCATGGTGCTTACAAGGTTCTTTGCTGGGGAGTCAACTAAGCAGGGCTCACATGAGCTCATGGAGACAGAAGAGGAAACCATTGGGGCCTGCATGGGTTTGCACCAGATTGTTACAATTTATGGTTTTGTGAGACTTCCAATAGTGGTAGTAGGGGTATCTTTGACTCTTGTCTGCTCTTGGAACTATTGGGTTTTCTTGTCAAACCTTGATATGAGGGCTTATGCCTTGTCTTGTTGTGGCTTATTTTGTCTTGTTTGGCTAGCATCTTTAGAGCCTGCACTTTTCTAAAAAGGACATTGAGGGGGAAGTGGATCTGGGGTGTTGTATTAGGTTTCTCTGGGTCCCGGGCGGCCAGAGATCCGAGACCCACAGACCTGCCGTGCCAGACCCCTCAGCTGCCCAGCCGCCCAGGTCCCCAAAAATAACTCAGAGGCTTATATTAAGTCCATGCTGTTTGGCCTATGGCTCAGGCGCATTGCTAGCTAGCTCTTATATCTTAAATCAACCCATTTCTATTAATCTGCAGGCCACGTGGCGGCCCGTAGCTCACCCGTGTTCCTTACATGTTGCTCTTTTGGCGGCTTCCGTGCGGTCTGCCTCTAACTCCGCCCTGCTTCTCTTACCTAAGCTCTGATTTCTCCTCCTACCTATTCTACGTACCTGCCATGGCCCAAACCAGCTCCTTTATTTAAAGATACAGCACTCACAAATGCATTCCCACACTGGGGGACAGGAGAGAAAAGGGGTGGTAGGAGGAGTCGAGGTAGAAGAAACTGTGGTTATATGAGAGAAAATTTTGTTTCCAATAGAAATAAATATATAAAAATAAATATTGCCTATCTGAACCCTGTTGTATTAAGTTTCTGGTCTGTCTGGCCTGTGGTCCAGACAAGCAGACTCACAGATCTGTAGACCCACAGATCCACAGTCATACAGAAACAGACAGACACTTGTAATAATTTTATGCAGATCAGCCTATGGCTCTAGCGCTTGCTCTTAAACTAACCCATGATTTTTATCCTGTTCATCCATGTGGCTTGGTACCTTTTCTCAGAGCAGCATAGTTTTCCTCTGCATCTGCTAGCTTTTCTGGCATCTCTGTGGCATCTCTTCTCTATTATTTCTGTTCTCAGTGTTTTCTTAGTCTGACAACCCTGCCCACACGTTCTGTCTGCCTTCAACCAATCATCATTTTTATTAAACCAGTAGGTGGGACAATTATTTACAATGTAACAACATAATCCCACTACAGACCCTCATTATAGTGTGGCCAGTGGAGGTCCCTGCTCATTAGTAGTTCTGCAGATTGATGGACATCAAAAGGGATGGAGGTAGATAAGAAGGAAAGTTTGAAGTAGGTAGAGGGAACTAATTAGGAAGACTCCGAGTCTACACTAATAGAAAAGATATTATTCGAACAAAAACATCTGATACAAAATAAATTAAAATTTGCCAAGGGAACTACATATGTGAGTGAATAACATAAAAAAAGAAATTAGGGATGTAATTTGGCAAAAAAGTAAAAATCCTATCAAAAAGATCTACAGATTATTATTGACTTTTGGAAAAAGAAGAATCTATCTTTCCAAGGGATGAGCTCCTTAATATATGATTGATCTTTAAATGGCCATCCCTAAACACATATGCATTTGGGCAATACTAAATGAATTCAGCAGGTTGGATTTATAAATTTGTATTTGTGTATATATTTTAATGCTAATAAATACCATAATAAAAATGTAAAACAATAAAACAATTAAAAACGAGCAATTGAACGTACAAGTTGTAGGGAGAAAATGTAGAGAGAAATGAAGTAGTAGTGGGGTTTCTTGGGTCCCAGTTGGCCAGAGATCCAGACCCTGCCGTGCCAGACCTCTTATCTCCCAGCCACCCACCACTCAGGTCCCCAGAAATGACTTAGACGCTTATATTAAGTTCATGCTGTTTAGTCTATAGCTGAGGCACATTGCTAGCTAGCTCTTACATCTTAAAGCAACCCATTTCTAGTAATCTGTCTGCCACATGGCCCGTGGCTCACCTATGTTTCTTGCATGTTGCTCCTTTGGGCTTCAGCTTGGTCTGCCTCTGACTCCACCCTTCCTTTCCTACTTATTCTGATTCCTCCTCCTACTTCTTCTATGGTGCCTGTCAAGGGCCAAAACAGCTCCTCTATTTAAAGATTGAGATTCACAGCATACAGAAAGGCATTCCCACATCACATATGCATTTGGGCAATACTAAATGAATTCAGCAGATTGGATTTATAAATTTGTATTTGTGTATATATTTTAATGCTAATAAATACTATAGTAAAAATGTAAAACAATAAAACAATTAAAAATAAGCAATTGAAAGTACAAGTTGGAGGGAGAAAATGTAGAGAGAAATGATGTAAACACAGGAATCATGCAGGATATTTTCAAAAATAAGTAAAAATTAAATAAAAAATTAAAAGTTGATATAAATATCCAGAGATTCTGGAGTTTTATCTTTAAAAATACTGTAAATCTTTCACAATTTTAAATTTTAATCTCTTTTACTTTGTACTGCAGTCAAGCAGAATATCTGTGTTTTAATCTTGATTCACATCATTCTGGCACCCCTCAGACAGGCTGTTTCTCTGCCACTGAATTATCCTTGCAGAGAACCAAGAGAGCTTCTGGCACTGTCAGTCTTTTGCAATCTACTTGTGGCCTTCATTTGGAAAAAAAAATACATTCTCTCTTCTACCAGTTCTCTTTTAATGTACCATTTTATTTCCATGAATACATATTTTTTGATGAGTTTACAGCCTATGTTTCTAAAGACCTCCTTGCTGGCAAATGGTTTAAATAAAGCAGTCAGTTGGCCTGTGTGGATCTTGGCTGAAGAAGTCAGAGTATGCCTTCTCCAGCTTCCAGTCACATAGTCTAATGTATAGAAAGGAAGACACTGCAAATCATACTTTAACTATTAGCTTTCTGAACCAGCATGCTTTGCAAAGAGCATCTCTAAAACCTAGAATGGTGCAATGCAGCTTGGGGCTATGTGGGATTAGAAGGACCTGCTGAGAAAGGGACCTTGCATCATAAGAAATAATTATCTGTTCATTCAGTATCTATACCCAGCAAGTTCAAATAACACTTTATAATCCATTTATTTCATATGCTTATCTCACTTAACAAATAAATGTGATGTTGGTAGTTATGAACATTAATGGGATTTAAAGTCTACTTGAATTTATTTTAAAGATGAGAGTGAAGGAACAAATTGTGAAGGTTATCTACTAATAAAAAGTAGGCATGGTTTGCATGATAATAAAAGTTTGATAGGACTTAGTTTCTTTCCCTTCTGTAGATTGTTAATCCTCATTCAGCATGAGAGCATGAACACATTGTAATTTTTAAAAATAATTCAAAATTGTAATTCCAATAAAACTTGGTCTCTATTTAAGGTGGTTGTGTGTAGGCATTGCCAACAATATAATGGCATAGAGTTTCAAGAGTAATACTGACATTGTGCATAGTTATTGTTTTACAATCCCTTATTAAATAAACATCCACCAATTTTAGCTTTATATGTATAAGAATATTTTATTCATTGACAGTTTTATAAAAGGAAAAATAGCCTTAAGCTTAATAGCAAATTGATAAAAAGAGGATGAAAAATCAGAGAGCTCATTTTTAGGTTCTGTTCCAATTATCTCTTTGGCCCTAATTTAAATCTTTCCTTGGGCTTCATTACTCTTATGTAAAAGACAAATAGAGCAATTTAAATTTAAAATGGTCTTTTGCTTATATATATATAAATTCTATAATTATTATATAATAAAAATAAATAATAAAAAAATAAATCTCTGACCACTGCATCTATTCTATCTTAAGATAGGCAACCTAAGGTCTCCAAAGATTATCTAAGAATTTCCTGAAGGCATCACAAGATATGAATCCTCCAAAATGGCCAGTCAGACCAGCCTCCAGTTCTGGGCAGTGGAGCACAATGTATGCCCCTCAACTCCATCTCTGTTCCAAACGCAGGCAAGCAAGCAGGACCCCTGTGAGCAATCCTGTTCACCACCACCTCAAATTAGAACTGTACCATATAAGCCCCATTCTGTTCCCCAAACCCAAGTATCCCTCCAGCCTCAGTGGCTTCCTGACTTCAGCAAGGTTCATCACAAGGGGTGAGTTACCCTCCTACCAAGTTTCTGATTATTTGGGTCTGAGAAACAGGGCACAACCTGTGCTACTCCAAACCCATTGCAGCTCCAGCTGCAGGCAAGCAAGCAGGAACCCTGCCCACTACGACCCCTTATCAAACTCTGTAGCCTAAAAGTTCCACTCTATTTTCCAAACTTATCTATTCCATGGAGATAAAGACTCAACAGACTGCAGACTGGATTGTACCTGGAACAAAGACTCTACAGACTCTTATTTTACAAAGATCTCTAATTCCACTGAGAGCACCTATGGGAAAAAGAACAGCTTGCTAAAACACAATGTTTGCACCAACTAAAGAATGAGATTGATAGATGCAGGTTCAAAAATACATTCAATAACATAAAGATCAATATGGCTCCACTAGAATCTAGTGGTTCTAAATTATGAGGACCTGTAAATTCCAATATAAAAGAAGCAGAAGACAACAACCTGAAAATAATTTTATTAATATGATAGATACCTTAAAAGGAAAAATTAAAGAGAAAATAAAAAATTCTCTTAAAGAAATAGAAGAAAAGACAAACAAAAGTTGGAATAAATCAAAAATGTCTTAAAGAAAACAAAATAAAGTAATAAAAAGGTAAAGGTAACAGGGCAAGACTTGAAAATTGAAATAAAAGCCATGAAGAAGATATCCAATAATATAGTGCTGGGAATAGAGAATCTAAGTAAATGAATAGAAACTACAGATGTAAGCATAACCAACAGAATTCAAGAGATAGAAGATCTCTGGTGTAGAAGATACAGTGCAGGAAATAGATTTGTCAATCAAAGAAAACACTAAAATCAAAGAAGACATAGCACAAAATATTCAGGAAATCTGGGACGCCATGAAAAGACCAAACCTAAGAATAATAGGAATAGAAGGAGAAGAATACAAGCTCAAAGGCACAGAAAATATATTCAAGAAACTCATAGAAGAAACTTTCGCAATCAAAAGAAATTTAGAAGGTCATTCTCAAGAAAAATCCATCAAGATAAAATCTCAATTATCAACGATTAAGCCCCCAATACAAGGAAACCCACATATGCAATAGAAACATTAAAAAACCTTAAATTACAAATCAAACCTCAGACACTAATAGTGGGAGACCTCAACACCCCACTCTCAGAAATGGACAGTTCTGCCAGACAGAAGCTTAACAGAGACATAAGGAGTCTAACAGATTTTATAACTCAAGTGGGCTTAATAGATAATATACAGAACATTCTACCCAAACACAAAGGAATATAACTTCTTCTCAGTATCTTATGGAACCATCTCTAATATTGATCACATACTTGGTCACAAATCAAATATGAATAAATACCAAAAATGAGAACAACCCCTTGTATCCTATTAGATCACGTTGCATATAGTTAGAGTTCAACAACAAATAAACTATATACAAAAGACTACAAACTCATGAAAACTGAACAACTCTCAACTGAACTACTTCTGGGCCAAGGAAGAAATAAAGAAACAAGGTAAAGACTTCTTGGAATTCAATGAAAATGAATACACAGCATACTTTAACTTATAGAACACAATGAAAGAAGCACTAAGAGGAAAACTAATAGCACTAAGTACCAACATAAAGATTTTGAAGAAATCACAAACAAGCAACTTAACAGCATACCTGAAAACTTTAGAACAAAAAGAAGTAAACTTGCCCCGAAAAAAAGAAGTAGAAGGCAGAAAATGACCAAATTCAGAGCTGAAATAAATAAAATCAAAATTAAGAGAACAATACAAAGAATCAATTGGTTGGTTCTTTGAGAAAATCAATGAGATGGACAAACCCTTATCCAAACTCTTCAGAAAGCAGAGAAAGAATAACTAAATTAACAAAATATAAAATGAAAAGGTACAGTGGGATTATGCTCTTGTACACTGTAAATATTTGCAACTGTAAATATTGCTTTAGTAAAATTTTGAATTGCCAGAAACACAACAGACAGGGAACTATAGGTTTGTTAACTTGAAAAGAAAAAAATTGGGAACAGGAAGAGCATAGCAGAAGCTAGCCAGATGCAGTCAAAGCAAGAGGAGAGTGCTGTACTAAAGATAAGGTGCCAAGACATGTAGCTAATCATGGATAAGAATCATAGGTTAGCTTAAGACCAAACATTAGCAAGTAATATGCTTGAGCCATAGGCCAAACAGATTATAATTACTACAAGTCTCTGTGTGATTATTTGAAACAAAATGGCTATGGGACCAGCTAGGTAGAACAGAGAAATTTCTGACTACCCAAAGGGGAACAATAATAAGAGAAAAATACAAAGAATGAATGAAACAAAAAGTTGGTTCCTTAAGAAAGTTTAAAAGATAGACAAACCCTTATCCAAACTATACAAAAGGCAGAAAAAGAGTATCCAAATTAGCAAAATCAGAAATGAAAATGGGAGCCATAACAACAGACACTGAGGAAATCCAGAGAATAGTTAGGTTATACTTAGAAAACTTGTATTCCACTAAATTGGAAAAAGCAAAAAGAAATGGAGAGCTTTCTGGACAGATAACACCAAAATTAAATCAATTCCAGATAAATGATTTAAATCAACCTATAACCAACAGGGAAATAGAAGCTGATAATAAAAGTCTCTTAACCAAAAAAAAAAAAAAAAAAAAAGCCCAGGGCTAGATGGTTTCAGCACTGAATTCTACCAGATATTCAAAAAAGAAATAATAGCAACACTCCTCAAATTGTTCCACATAATAGAAACAGAAGGAACATTGTCAAACTTCTTTTATCAGGCTAAAGTCATTCAAGCCCCACAAAGATGCAACAAAGAAAGAGAATTACAGAACATTCTCCCTCATGGACATTGGTGTAAAATTTTTCAATAAAATATTGACAAACCAGATTCAAGAACGTATCAAAAAATCATCCACTATGATCAAGTAGGCTTTATCCCAGAGATGCAGAGATGGTTCAACATATGAGAAACTGTGAGTATCATTCATGATATAAACAATATGAAAAAAAACACATAATCAACTCATTAGATGCTGGAAAAGCCTTTGACAAAGTCCAACACTTCTTTATGATAAAGGTCCTAGAGAGATCAGGGATACAGAGAAAATATCTGAACATAATAAAGGCAATATACAGCAAGCTGTCAGCCAATGTCAATCTAAATGGAGACAAACTCAAAGCAGTCTCACTAACATCAGGGACAAGACAAGGCTTTCTTCTCTCCCCATTTCTATTCAAAAGAGTTCTTGAAGACTTAACTAAAGCAACAAGAAAAAAAAGATCAAGAGATACAAACTGGAAAGAAAGAAGTCAAGCTATTTCTATCTGCAGATGATATTATCATATACATAAGTGACCACCAAAATTCTAACAGAGAATTCCTATAACTTATAAACATCTTCAGCAAGGTAGCAGGCACAAGATTAACTCAAAAAAATCAATAGGCCTCCTATATACAAATGATAAAAGGTCGGAAAAAGAAATCAGGGAAACATCACCCTTTGAAATATCTGTAAATAGCAGTAAATATCTTGGTGTAACTCTAATCAATGAAGTGACAGCCCTGTGTGACAAGAACTTTAAGTCATTGAAGAAAGAAATTGAAGAAGATAATAGAAAATGGAAAGATCTCCCATGCTCCTGGATAGGTAGGATCAACATAGTAGAAATGGCAATATTACCAAAAGAAATCTACATATTCAATGCAATTCCCACCAAAATCCCAACACAACTCTTCACAGACATTGAAAGAACAATTCTTAATTTGATATGGAATAACAAGAATTCCAGGATTGCCTAAACAATCCTGTTCAATAAGAAAACTCTGGAAGACATCACCCTTGACTTCAATTTCTGCTATAGAGCTACAGAAATAAAAGCAGCCTGGTACTTGCATAGAAATAGACTTGTGGATCAATGTAATCAAACTCATGAACCTGACTTTAATCCACACACCTATGGACACCCAATTTTTGACAAAGAGGTCAAAAGTATACAATGGAAAAAAAAAGATAGCATCTTCAACAAATGGTGCTGGCATAACTGAATGGTGGTATGTAGAAGAATGCAAATAGATCCATATGTATCACCTTGCACAAAACTCAAATTCAAGTAGATCAATGAGCTCAACATAAGCCCAGTTTATTGAACATTATAAAAAAAAGGTGGGAAAATACCCTTAAATGCATGGGCACAGGAGACAACTTTCTAAATATGACACCAGCAGCACAGGCACTGAGTGAAACAATTAATAAATAAGACCCTCTGAAACTGAGGAGCTTTTGTAAGGCAAAGGACACAGTCAATAAGACAAAAAGATAGCCTACAGAATAGGAAAAGATCTTCACCAGTTCTACATCTGGCCAAGGGCTGCTCTCTAAAACATAAAAAACTCATTAAACTAGAGATCAAAATGCCAAATAATCCAATTAAAAATAGGGTACAGAGATAGAGAATTCTCTCAAAAGAGGAATCTCAAATGGTTGAAAGATATTTGAACTGCTCAACATCTTTAGAATCAGGGAAATGCAAATCAAAAATAACTGAGATATATCTTACACTTCTCAGTTGGCTAAGATCATAAACACAGATGACAGCCTATGCTGGAGGGTGGTGTAGTAAGGGAAATTGTTACAATGAGGTTTCCTGGCCCTGTCTGGCCAGAGGTCCAGACCCACAAACCTGCTGTCCCACACCACTTAGCTGCTTGCCGCTGCATAGACCCCCCCCCAATGACTCAGACACTTATATTAGCTTCATGCTATTTGGCCAATGGTTTAGGTACATTTCTAGCTAACTCTTTTATCTTAACTCATTCTCATTAATCTGTCTGCCATGTGGCCCATGTCTCACCTGTGTTCCTTACATGTTTTTTCCTTTGGGCATCTGGCTCAATCTGTCTCTGACTCCACCCTGCTTTCCCTACCTATGCTGTCTCTTGCTACGGTATTCACCAAGGGTATAGACAGCTCCTTTATTTAAAGATTGATATTTATAGCATACAGAAAGACATTGCCACATCAGGAAGCACTTTTCCATTGCTGGTGGGAATGTCAACTTGTACAGCCACCTTGGAAATCAGTATGGTGATTCCTCAGAAAATTGGGCATCAATCCTCCCAACAATCCAGAAATATCACTCTCTGGTATATAACCAAAGGATATACATTCTTACTGCATGGACATCAACTATATTCATAGTAGCATTATTCATAATAGCCTTAATCTGGAAACCATGTAGATGAACCTCAGTGGAAGAATAGTTATAAAAAATGTGTTATATTTACACAATGAAGTACTTACTACACAACAGTTAAAAAAATGACATCCTGAAATTTGCAGACAAATGGGTGATCTAGGGGAAAACAAAACAAACAAACAAAAGAACAACAAACACCCTGAGTGTGGTAACACAGACCAAGTAAAACATATTTAGTATGTACTAACTCATAAATTAATTTTAGAAGGAAAGAAAAGGATAACCAGATTATAATCCACAATCCACAAGCAGCTAGGTAACAAGGAGGAACCCAAGAGAGACATCCATGAACTTCCCTGGAAAAAGGAAACAGATTATCTTCTGAAACCTTCATCCAGCAACTGGTGGAATCAGATGTAGAGATCCAGATCTAATCACTGGGTCTGGCTCTCAGCCTAGACAAATTGAGAGGTGAGAGATTATGTGATAAAATTGGTCAAATCCTTTCTGAGGAATGGATTGGGGTGGAATAGGTGGAAGAAAGGAGAAGACTGGGATGAGGGGACAACAGAAGTGATGTTTAAAAAACTTTTAAATAAAAAAAATTTTTAAAGTTAAAAACCAAAAGAGAGAAAGAAAAACAAGTAAACCAACAAACAAAAATCATGACAGCCTACATAATGGAAAAAGATCTCTAAAACATATATAGAATTCAGGATACTAGAGATGAACAACACCAAATAATACAATTAAAAAATGGTGTAGAAAACAAATAGGGAATTCTCAATAAAAGAATTTTAAATGGCAGAAAGACACTTAAAGAACTGTTCAAGGTCCGTAGGCAGCAATGTGCAAAAGAAGTTACTAGAATGAAAAGTGTGAAGTAAGCACTTGAAAACCTAATACTTGAAGAACATGAAGAACACAGAGAAAAAAAGTCAAAAGAAAAGAATCAAAACAGCTTTGAGATACCATCGTACACCTGTCAGACATGTTGTATGTTATCTTCTCACTCTGATTTTTTAATTAAAAAGTATTATAAAGCTAATTTTCAACATTTATTTTATCAGATTTTGTTTTTCATATAGTTGAGATTTGATAGATACATGTTAGAATAATCAACAAGATGGCAATATTCTTATATAGTAGTAAACTGGTTTTGTTAGTATTTTACTTAGACAATATATGAAATAGCTATTCAAGGAACAAATAAAAAATCAAGCTCTATCAAAGTCTTCATTGAATAATAATTTAAAAAATTATTTAATCTTAGTAGAAATAAAAAATGTTTAACATTAAAAAACAGCTTTCAACACTCAGGCCAAGTTGAAGTTAAAGTGCTTCTGAAATATTTTACTTTACTTTTATTCAGTGTGTTTTGTGTGTGTGTGAGTGTGTGTGTGTGTGTGTGTGTACATAGTTGTACACACTGTGGATGTCAGAAAGAAAATTTATGCAGGAGTCTTTTCTCCCCTGACATGTGCATTCTGGGCATTGAACTGAGTTTTAAGGCTTACAGGGCAATCACTTCTACCTACAGAGACATTTTAGCAACCCTGAATTTGTCTTACTTATGCTTGGTGACATTATTTGAGGAATTCATATTACATTTAGACATGAGAGATTGCTGAATTAAGATATTTTATTATTATTTTGTCACAAAAGAACCATAATAATATTATCATGACAGTAACAATGATAATCTACTTTGTTGCAAAACTTAGTCTCCCTTCAACTGTAGATAAAATAGCACCTATTAAATTCTTTAACATTAGTAAAAACATGCCAAAAACAGCATAAACAATACTTTAAACTACTAGCGGTAACATAGGCCCTGTAATGAAACAAGATTAATGAATAATGAATACAGGTATACTTTTTAAAAAGAAGCCTAACAGAGATTACAAGAAGACTGTGAACAAGAAGAAAAATGTAAATAGAAAAAAATAAAGAGTAAATACAAACATGTTTAATTTTTACATGCTTTCTTAGATAGTTTTGAAGTTTTCTATAAACGGACCATAATTTGTTCAGGTCAGGTTGTGGACTCATTTGAAAATTTGTTTAAAGTTATAGACTTCCAAAAGGATGAAATTCATGTGCACAGAAAATTTTACAATAAATTTTGG
Organism: Phyllotis vaccarum; assembly: GCA_033318265.1. Classification (NCBI taxonomy): domain Eukaryota; kingdom Metazoa; phylum Chordata; class Mammalia; order Rodentia; family Cricetidae; genus Phyllotis; species Phyllotis vaccarum. The sequence goes on along the minus strand of JARWLC010000013.1, from coordinate 89,673,490 downwards.
TTGGAGTATCCCTGAGATTATGAAAAATAAATCATCACAATAGGGCAAAAGGAAGATTTGATCAGAATATACATTTCCTTTATCTTTAATTTATACAAAGGAGTTTCATCAGGACCTCCAAAACAATACTTCATGAATGACTATGCTGAGATTAGCTTTTGAATAAGACACAAAAAATACCTACTATGTTTTGTTAATAGTGAAATTTTGCTTTCCTTTTAAAGTTAGTTAAATCACACCAGTTAACCACTTTCTTCAGTCATTGAAAACTGATAATTCAGAATGAAACTTTGAAGGAAGCACATACTTCTCTACTAATTCCACTAATTTAGAAATATGAGAGACTAGTCTGATTGAAGTGGATGCTGATATTTACATTTTTCACTTTTACCCTGAGCTTGTGGTGAAGCATCGATAGATAGATAGATAGATAGATAGGTAGATAGATAGATAGATAGATAGATAGATAGATAGATAGATAGATAGATAGATAGATGCACACTTAGTCTCACCTTAACTTTGAGCTTTTTTAATTGCACTGATTTCACAGAGTCTACCATTTCGCCAATGTATCTATAAACTACCACAACTAGTCATATGCTTTATGGGTTATTTTTGATCCATTATCTCGAACCAGAATCTGTCATCTAACAGCTCCAATTAAATGTTTAAAAAAATCATAACATAACAGGTAAGACACACTGTGCACCTTTAAAGAAAATCTCATGTCTTTTAATTTCACTGTTTTGGGAACTGTGTGTAAAAGGAGCACTTACTCAATGAATAATTTACATAATAACATTATAGTGCTCATGCACTCCATGTGCAGATTAGGAGCTAGACTAATTCTTCTTTCCTTCTATATTATTAACACAGGTAATGCACATTTATTAATGTTAGAACTAACTGAAATACTTCAGGAAAATTAATGCTCCATATGAATGCAATTTCAGAGCTCAGTGAGTACATTATAGGCTTATTATTCTTATCCTGTATGAGATGTTATAGTCAGCAGTTTTGATTTCTATGGAAGGATAAGAATAATTACTCTGTCTTTCCTGCATGGTGGCCTGGTTATGTGGCATTTTTCCAGTGAAAAGGTATCATTGTGTCATTGGGTGCTATAATTTTATAAGAGGTATTCAGTTAAAATATCAGAGGACAATGGAAAAATTGATTACAAAATTTGCTTGAACAATCCAAGTTATACAGTGCATATGCAACTCCTGGTCTCTCTGTTTAACTCCCTCACAACACACACACACACACACACACACACACACACACACACACACACACACACACATTATAAACAATGCACATAAGTATAAAGTGCTATAATATGCAACATATGTACACTATAAATTGGAGAGACGGGATTTTAAACCATGGAGCTTAATTTCTACTGAATGATACAGTATCAGCAGGGAGATAATCCTTTAGTTGAAGACAAGAGTGTCAAAATTAGAGTAGGAGGGAAGATAAAACATAGTAAAGTCATAATTGGTTTGTGTGATGAGCAGTAGTTTATTGCTTATCATAAGAAAGTGTGAGGTGAGTAAGCTCAGAGTAAAGAGGGAGGGCCCAAATAACATGAGTTAAAGATGGAGAACAATGTTGAAATTGCTTCTTAGAAGACTGAAAACCTAGTTAGCTGGGTGGTGCTAGTAGTATATTTTGGGTTAATCTCGGTGTCAAAGTGAAATAAATCTACCTGATTTTGTATTCTTCCCGGCAAAGTTGGGGGTCTTGATAAATGGAAAAGGCAAATTGTTGGTTAAAAATGGGTAGGAGTTTTAAAGAGAAATAGAGTGAGATAAAGCAACGCTCCAAGATGGGACTTTTGGAAGGGAGCCCATTTTTAAAAAGGATCAAAGAATTAAACTAGTCATATTTACTTTACTCATGGTATACAAAAGTCTACCACTTAGATGTATCTACAATCCAAATTTGAGCAGTTTTCTAATTGAAGAAAAATTTCTTCTTGAATATATTTGTATGAGTTTAATTCAACATTAATAAGGCACATTTGAAATTGAGATTTTGTATTTTAAGCTTGTAGGATCTATAATAAGTAATGCTCTATAATGCACAAAACACTTTTAAAGAATTGTCCTTATTTATTTTCCAAGTACAACCTTTACATAATTCCTGATATAAAGCAGTGATTTACATGCTGAGTAACAATGCTCCACTGGGAACTATTGCTCTGAAAGCAATAGTATTTCAGTAGATCAGTGAGTTATGTGGGTATCTAGACTCCAGAAATATTAATGAGAAGAGATCTATAACTGGTTTTGTTGCCCACATTATGTTTTATAAAATGCTTCTGTAATTGGAAACTAAGTTTAGAACTTTTACAGAGGAATGTTGAATCTCAGAAGATTCTCCTATCTATGGTGTGAGTTCTAGCCATTACTTTATGTTTAACATGGTGCTATTACAATTCATATTTCACCACTATCATCCATTATTTTATGAAATGGTGATAATAATGTTTGTTAAGCATTGATCAAAGCCTGACAAAGTGGTTGAGAGGTCTGACACAAAAAAATAGTGTGTAGGATGTGTGTGTGTGTGTGTGTGTGTGTGTGTGTGTGTGTGTGTGTGTGTGTGTGATTCATTTCACCATAATAATAACTCAAATGAGAAAATATTAATCAGTGGTCCCTTAGAAATTGGGACACATTGAAGACAGTAATGATTAACAACATTTGTCTATCCTTTGAACTCTTACAGAATAGAAATAATTCCAAAATAAGATTTCTCCTCCAAAAGCCATTTTAATTAAGTATGTTTTAATACTATGTCCTGTATTTTTTCTAATATTCACATATGGGACAGGGAAATGAAGAACATTGTGCACCTTTTCTAGATCCATTAATGGGAACATGATCTATTATGTTGTTCTGTATTTCTGATATAAAACTCAGACTACAGTGTTTTTCAGTTCCAGGAAATGGTCTTCTCTTTATGAAAGAAGGGTGTTTTGTTCATAGGTTTTTACTCTAACCTGGTTCACTTTTTGCTTTAACTGAGTGGAAATTTAGTATAAAATGTAAATTTTCTCATGAAATCTAGGTCTCAAATGTCAAACCTTCCCATCAATCATTTCTGTCTCCCTGTCTCTCTTTTTCTCTGTCTCTCCCAATATGCACATATATTTCAAAGTCTACTTTATTAATATCTGTATTCATTTATGTATACAGACATTACATTTAATGCTCCAATATTATCTTTGAAAAGAAAACTTAATGCACATATCTACTTAAATTATTAACTATTATACTTTTATATAAGCTTAGAAATGTAAGTATAAAAGTAAATTAAGTTGAAATTCTTGTAGTCATATCTACAATTTACTAGCAGTTTACATGAAACTAATTGAAATTGATACCCACTGGCAATGGGAAAATCAATTTTCTCCAATGAAGTGTTATTGGGTTTATCAACCACACTCCAGGATAGGCCACATGCCCAGGAGTAGATGGACAACACAATACAAAATCCATGTGGGTTTTGTTTTGTTTTTGACTTATTTTGTTTTGACTTTTGTCATATTGTTTTTTGTTTGTTTTTATTCTCTTTTTGTTTGTTTTTTTTTTTTTTGCAACAGAGAAGAAAAAGAGAGAAAAAAACACATTTTTTGGGTGTATAGGGAAGTGGAAAGGATCTAGAAGTTAAGGGAGGGGGTCTCATATATTTTATAAAATGCAAATGTAATTACAAAAAACCACCCCAAACAAAAAAGCCTCACCATCAAACATGGACTTATTAAGTCCTTATTATATAGCCATATATATATATATATATATATTTATATATATATATTGGAAGCTCAAAACATTCTCTGCTTTCCTAAATGATGGTCATGTAGCTAGTAAGGGTATATGACTCTCTTGATGTTCAAACTTTTAAGTAACATCAACTATGTCATATTCTATCTATGATAGAAGAATTAAACATGTTCACGTGTGTAATGATTGGGATGTTGCTCTAATCCTCAGAGCAGTACTACTGATCATGATAATAAAGTTGCCATTTTCTTTTACTCCCTATATTCATGAACACATAGAGGCAGGGCATTTCTAAGATTTATGTTAATGTATCTAGTACATAGCATGATATCTTTTGATACAATGGACTATAAATGTGTGAAGGAGGAGACTTTTCTAGAGAAATAATAAGGTAAGTCTAGCTAAAGGTGGGGTAAAACTTAATTCCTCTATCATCAAAAGAAATAGAGAAGTACCTTCAGAAAATGTAAAGAGAAACTATTCTGTATCTTGAAATATTTGTAAATCCTTCTCAAAAATTTCTAATTAGAATAAGGAAGTTCTGCCTATAAACTGTGAAGATAGAAGCTAATTCTTGTGTCAAAATACACTTACTCTTATGTCCACAGTCCTTCTGCTGATTAAACAGAAGGTGAAAATAAACCTGTCATAATAATGAATAGTTTAATCAATATTATATTGAAATTAGACAGTATTCCTAGCCATGTTTATCCTCAAAGGAATTTGCATATGCAACCAGAAGTTATTTCGTCAAATTTATTCTTATAGACTGAAAACATTTAGTTTAAAAACTTTAACATTTTTGATTATATACTCAATATAAATTCCAGAATTTTTCTGTGTTCTGACAAAGAAGGAAATATCTATTTTAAAGCATATTCTCACTAGTGCTTATAAAATGATTAAGAAATACATAAATGTAAATGTCCAATCATTTTTAGCAGATTCTCTGACTAATACACATCTGGTTTATGAAAAGCTTACTTTCTATGAAAAGAAATTGAAAATCAATTTTACCTATTAAATTAAGAGAGCACATTTATTTAGCATGGTTTCCAGAAACTGTACACTTCTTCCTCACCCATGGGAGAAAAAACAACTAACTTTTCTCCATGAAGTCATATTATATAAAGATTTTTAAGAGAAAGCAACAAACGGTGAGACAAAGTAGAGATCAAAAGAAAAAGGTGCTTTTCTTTTCCAAATTCACCAATTACAGAACAACAAATAGTTTTTGCTAATGTTTATACAAGTTCTCTAATCAATGTTTTGAGATATGAATTAATAAAAATTACAAATTAGATGGTTATAAAATGGCTACGACATATTTAATATAAATAATATTCTTGGCATTTTTTTCTAATCTAAAAGATTCTCATTTAATAAAATATTTTGAAGTGCAAACAATTTTACAATGTCAAATGCTACTTTTAATATTCTCTAATAATACACATTACACTTCCAATCTGTTTATGTCTCTTATTAGAAAACAAAGAGTCTTCTACAGGATAATAATAAAACAAATAAAAGAAGATATAATAAGATGAAAAACCTATCACATCAAAGTAGTACAAGAAAAACCAACATAAGAAAAAGAGCCCAAGAGTAGACACAAGAAGCAGAGACCCAATTGTTACCACACTCATGAATCATGTACAAACACTAAACTGGAATGCATAGTATATACAAAGAGGACCAGGTACAGACCAGTGCAGGCCTTTTGCTTGATGCTTCATTCTGTGAATTCATATGCAATTTTGTCACATGGATTCAGAGAACCTTGTTTTTTCCTGGAGGCACTTACCTTTCACAGTATTAAAAGAAACAGTATAAAAGAAACTATTTACAGCTGCCAATATTTCAATATAAGAGTAAATAGAAGGAAAATAAATGTATTTTTCATATTTTTACAATTATTGCATTTTGAAAAATCTTAATAAAGCCAAACAAACTGTCTAAGTGAGGAAAAGATTTTCTTAGTGGTACGGAGTTGTTGAAACAAACAGCTTTGTTCCAAACTGTTAATTCTGAATCAATTGTAAATTGCGTGTTTTCCTAGTAACCAGAGGTTTATCCTTCCATAAAACTGTCATATTCTTTACTTCAATGTATATTTTAATTAAGAGTTCCATTTATCATCCACATTTCCTTCTGCAAAAGAAATTTCTACACCTTGGCATGTGATAATCACTGTATTTTTTATCAATGTAACCCTCAATTGGTTTCACTTAGAATTGCATATCTTTGGACATCTCTATACTCCCATATTTCTCTAATCATAGAAATCCCCTTTCCTTAAAATTGTTAAAGAGTTAGAATGTATACTGAATTTACTGCATCATTTAAATTCAACTGAACCTCTTAATGATAATATCACTTTGTGCCAATTAGTAAATATCATCTTTCAGATTTGTACAGTTGAGATTATAGTATTCAATACTACAGGACTGTTTCATAGTTTAGATGATAGTGAAGAGCCTGAAGAAAATGAAACAGTGTATATGATACAGATGCTCCTTGTATGTAACATATACGTCTACTCCTTTTCTGTTCTTAAGGTCTACCTCCACAACTGCCATGTATGTATCAAGGTACTTTTATGTATTTCACATATTGTTGTTTGTATTTGGTTAAATAGTGTCTCTAAAAATTTATGTCTCAAATGGGTGAATGGGACCTTCTTTGGAGATAGTCTTTGCAAGTGCCATTAGTTAAAGTGAGTTTATACTTGGTTAGGTAGAGGCATAAAACCATTATGAGTGGTGTAATGATAAGAAGTCTTATATATCCTAGATACAAAGGCTGACTCGCAGTGTAGAATGCATAAAAGGATGGAGACAAAGAGTTCTGATTCTTAAACCAAGAAATGGTACGGAAAGTGTAAGAAAATAGAAGGTGTTATACTACAGATTTCACCCTAAGATATTTCAGAGGGAAGATGTTCATGATTAAACTTTGGCATGATATTAGACTCTTGAGCATCTGTAAATGTGAGAGAATAAATTTCTATTATTTCAGACTGCCCAGGTTGTGGTACTTTATTATATCAGTCTTAAAGTTCTTATACATTCCTTGCGAAGATAATTAATATAATTTATTAAACCAATTCTGTGTAAATTTTTATGTGATCAAAATAGTAATAACATGGCATAAGATGACAACATCAAAAGAAATCAAATTGTTATGATATTAGTAAGAGTGCCTTTCTGGGAGCATGTAACACCTACATGTAACAAACTAAAGGATAAGGTAGAGACAGCAAAGTTCTAGGTACATGCTGAGATATAGTTTTTAGACATACTTTGCATGGTCAGATTGTGTTATAATAGAGAATTACACAAAAATAGAATCTCTTCTCATAAAATATACAAGAGATTAGACTATTCTATTTTAACCTAAACACATGCAATTTGAGTAATATTTGTCTTATACTATCTTTCTGAGGAAATAAGCTGGGAAATGACTCGAGGAAAGAGAATTTACTATTGGGAAAATATTTAGAAAAATAAAACATGTACTTTTAAAACAAAACTCTGTCATGCCTGTGGTCATATAGAAGGCAATAATAGAAAAACATATTTGATATTTTGAGAGGCTGTTTTCTGACCCAGCTACACCAGTTTACAGTCTTATCAGTCATTAATGATAATTCTAAGTCTTCCCCATCCTCACTAACACTTGCTATGATCTGTCATCCTCCATCTGTAGGATGTCTTCTAGTCATCATAGTGAAAGTGAAGTGGTACTTGCTATGGTATTGGTTCTAATGTATTTAATGATCTTTTATATGACTCCTTTGGAGAAATCTCTATTCACCTCTTTGGGTGTTTTTACTTGAATGCTATTCATTATTGAACTGTAGGGATATTTTATCTGTAAAATGTATATGGTTTGCTGATATTTTCTTTCTGTGGATTCTCATTTAATTTATCTGATGGCATAATTTGCAATAAAATGTTACATTTTATCTTGATGTGGTAAAATGTATCATCTATTTTCTTTGGAAAAAAAGTAAATTTTGTTATATGTAAGAATTAACTAAACAAAGAAATTCATTTTAGTTTTTAAAACTTATAATGTTAGGTTATATTTATTTTAAATATTTTTAATTATTAATAAAATTCCTTCTATATACCTTTCATTGTTCCCTCTCCCTCCTCTTCTCCTGATCCCCCACCTCTACCTCCCTCCAATCCTACCTCCTATTCACTCCACAAAGGAGGTAAGGTCTTCCTTGTATAGTCAATACAGGGTAGCATACTAACTTGGGGCAGGGCCCATACATGCCTCCCTGTATCAAGGCTGAGCAAAGCATCCTACCATAGGGAATGGGCTCTAAAAAGCGAGTTTATGTGTTAGGAGTAATCCCTATTCATACAACTGGGGGAGACATTAAAAGCTTGAGTTCTTATATTTAGATAAGTTGCTTTGAGTTAATTTTGTGTCTGATGAGAGGAAAGAGTACAAATATATTGGTTTGCACAAGGGTCTCAGCACTACTTGTAGAAATTCAGTAATTTTTACATTATTGCAGTGTACATAATTATGAAGCACAATATCAAAGGTTGTTACAGTGCTATGATGTGTAATGATCAGATTATGGTAATTAGTACTTCACTTTCTTCAAAATTTTATCATTTCTATATTGAAAACCCTCTTATTTTTCTCTTATATGTATACAAAAATACACCAAAGCTGCTAAAGATTGTTATGCTACTATGTTAAATAAACCAGAACTAATTTATCCAAACTGTATTCTTGTACATATTATATATAAAGGTGAAGATTGAAGAACAACGTTATGAGATTTTAAAATATGTCATTCATTTTCAATTCTGTTTGGGCTATTAGGAGAAAAATTTAACATATATCTCTTCACTTAGCTCTAATTTATGCCACTTAGTCAATTAAACATAGTAATAACAAAACAAATTTCAATTATAAAATTAAAAGCAGAAACTATCTTCATAAATTAGTAAATATATTGAACTTTCTTGCATCATCACATTATATTAAAGGCAAAGAAGAATGATGAACAAATCAAAACAGTAATAAAATAATATCAATTAATAGTAAAAGTACTTTAATAGAGTTAGGATGAACATATTAAAGAAATTCTTTTTCAAGCCTTCCTATTAAATAATGCCTATTTAAAATCGTTCCTCAGAAGAAAATTTAAACTAATGCAGCTTCCTTAGGACAGAACTCAGGCACAAATCTGGATGTCCAGGACTCAGACAAGCTCGACTCTAACTATTAAGTACTACATACTATGATTCACATATGAAAAGTACAAAATTCTATCTCACAGAAATAAAGCATAAAACAACAGTTGCCAACATTTACTTTCAGAAGAAATAATGGCCTTATAAAATGACACGGAAATGCTCTTAAATTTCTGGGATAAATCCTATCAAATTTGTATTAGTTGATGTCAAATTCTTCTTTCAATATTTGGTAGATCCTCTTCTCCCACTGGTCCCCTTCCTATGTATATAAGCCCCATGGTTATTCAGATTATAACAGGTATAGTGGCTCACACTTGTAATCCTAGCATTCAAAGTGCTTATGCGAAAGGAATGCCACAAATTAGAAACCAGTATTAATCCTTGTCTTAAAAACCAAACAAATAACAAAAACAAACAAACAAACATTAAATTAACACCAGTCCTGAAAAGTAAGGGTTTTCATTATGGCATTTCTAGTTGGTCATATGATGTATTTTCATTACATTTATGCCCTCTTTCTTAATCACCATCCATATTTCTCTTCTTCATCCCTAGTAATCTCATTTTTTAGATAATTTCTTGCTCATTTCCTTGTTTTTACATTTGACAGAAAGCATAGTATAGTTGCTTTTGTAAACGTAGTTTAGTTAATTTAAGATAATGATTTCCAGTTTCATTTTTTTTCTGCAAACAATGTAATTTCATTCTTCTTTATGATTGAGAGGACACCACTGTGTATGTTCATTAATCCACTCAGGGTATGAAGTCTAATTCCATAGTTTGGATATTGTACACAGTGATACAGAAAACACAAACCTACAAAGATCTCTATAGTAAGACAACTTTGATTCTTTTGGATGAATACCTATATGAGGCATGACTATAACATATGTTTAAAATGTTTTATTAATTATCCTTTCTATAGCTTTCTTCATTAACCTGGATACCTATGATTTTTTAAAACTGTAAAACCTATTTCCATCTCTCTAGGTTTCAGTCCTCTCCAAATATCTTGCCTACTTCTAAAAATTAAATATGATTTCCATGGTAGATACATACTCATTTACAATTTGACATTATCATCCATTTATTTTTCATACTTGTGATAGATTGAAAGAAAATTATCTCCCCAAAAGTAGTATTATTAGGAAGTGTGATCTTGGAGTAGGTGCCGTCTTATTGGAGAAAGTGCATCACTGTGGGAGTGGACTTTGAGTTTTCTTTTTCTCAAGCTTTCATTGGTATGATTGTCAGTCAGCTTCCTGTTGCCTACAAGATGTAGGTGACTTGGCTATTTCTCCAGTACCATGGCTACTTGTATGCCATCATGCTCTCTGACTTGATTGATGGAACCTCTAAACTGTACATAAGCCCCTCAAATGTTTTCTTTATAAAAGTTGTTATGGTCATGGTATATCTTCACAGAAATAGAAACCCAAATTAAGGCAATATTGTATTGTAATTTATACTTTTTCAAGTTTCTGGGCTATTATGTGTGTGTATGAATAATACTATGCATAATTCATAATTTTAAAGTAAAATTTATTTAATATTATTATGCAAATGAATGCATGTAAATATTATCTTATGACCTTTCACTTTCTGTTAGTTCTTATCAGATCTAAAGTTTTCTTGTGAAGCCCAAAGGGTCTTCTATGGATATAGAATCATATTGTCTGAAAATAGAAATAATTTGACTTATTTTCCTAATTGACTTCATTTTATTTCCTTCTTTAGTCTCATTGCTCTAGTCAAAAGTTTCAAGCTATATACTGAGTAAGAATGTAGATATTAGGTATCTTTATTTCTTTTCAGATTTTAAAGAATCTACTCTCAGTTTTTCCTCCCATAGTACCATATTCACTATAAAGACAACCTAAATAATTGGAGAAATCTCTTTTTATGCTATACTTCAGATAGTAGGTTAAAATTAAGAATATGTAAAAAAAACTGCACAAGGCACAATGTTCCTAAGTGTGCAATAGTGCCATTTATGGCTTAGCAGTGTCCAGTATCTCTTTAATTGGACTTGAAGTCCATTCAACAAGAGCGAAATCATGTCTCATGCTGAAAATCTAGCTAATTTCCATGAACCAGTAAATTTAAAGAATCTTGAAGGAGAATCTAAAACTGCCATTTTATTAGAGCAGCATATTTACTAACTACATGTTAATATTTATTTTTATCCTCACAAGTAAGTAAAAGTATAATCTCTCATAAGGAAATGTCTGTTTGCAACAGACAGAGACCATTTAAAGAAAACTACAACTGGTCAAAATGCAGAAAGCAAGTAGAGTGGGAAAGGATTAAAATAGCAAGTATTTATACAAATTCTGTAGTAATATTCATTTATGAATAAATTTTTAAAAATTTAATAAAGTAAAAATGTATGTTATACATATTTAAAATGGTTAAATTATTGAATTTTTAATTATTTATCTAACAACTATAATCAGAAAATATTTCCACTTAAGCTATTATTATTATGAAAAATGACTTGCTTTGTTTATATGATCAACTAGGTTTATAACTAGCTAAAGAAATTTCAGTACATTACAAATAATATTTATGTAATAAAAATTTTATTATAAAAATTAAGCACCTGCATTTAATTTATCCATGAGCTATATATTCTCCTGAGCATTTTATTAATGAGTTCTAGACTTTCCAAATTCTTTGAGAATTTTAAACAATTTACTTTGATCATATTCTTCTCCCTCCTCAGCATCTCACAGATCCACTCCTCATTCCCAATCCATCCAACTTATGTGTGTATGTGAGAGAGAGAGATCAACCAACTTATGACCAATATCTGTTGCACTTATATTTCTGTATGTGTGACCTTTCATCAGAATATGGCCAACTTACCAGAGGTCATATGCATAAAGAAATTTGACCCAGTCTTTCTAAGCAGCTATAGTTTGCATCAGTCTTCTGAATGCTATTACATACATATGTGCAGCTACATGATATCTCTAAAAAACACTGTTTTCTTCTATTTGTCCACTACGTTGTCTTAATTAATATGTATTACTATTTTCATACTTGTATGTTATGTTATAAAGTTTATATCTATCTAAAATATTTCATCTTATTTTTATCATAATTAGTATATGAAAATCAAGTAAATTAAATACAAATTTTACTAACTTGTGTTAACTGGCAGAAAGTAAGATGGTAAGACTGGAACATAAACTTAGTAAATAAGTTATAGGAGAGGGCATTATAAGAAGTGTAGAGGTTTGTATGAGAATTTCCCCTTAGGCTAAGGATTTATGCCAGTGAAGGTAGGTGTTGAGGATGTAAAGCTCACACTATTCTCAGTAGAGAATGTTTTTTCTCTCTCTCCAGATTTTAGAGTAGTATGCATTGTCTTAGCTACTGTTCTAGTCCTATGCCTATTTATCTGCTGCCATGTTCTCCACTATGAAGATCATGAACTCTTTACACTCTACAAAACATGAGAGCCCCTCCCATTGAATATTTTATTTTATTTGTTGCCTTGGTCATGGTGTTTTTTTTTATGGATATAAAAAAGTAACTAAGACCAAAAAAGGTATTGGTCTTAATAAGACTAAGACTAGCAATGTAAGAGTAAACAGCAAGTTTTAGGTCTTTGAATAAGTATGCATACATTAATAACACACACACACACACACACACACACACACACACACACACATATATGTATATATATGGTAAAAGTATATAGTTGCAGCAAACTGATGTCTTTAAGTAAATTTAAAAAGCTCCTTGTTGTAGTGAGAGGTTTCTGGCCTTGACTTTTGGGCCTATCCTCAAGGTTTAAACCCACAGACCCAAGACCCACAGAAACACACAGATACTTACAATAGTTTTCAGCTGATTGGCCTAAGGCCCAGGCATATAGCTTGCTAGTTCTTTACCCTTAAACTAACCCATGTCTCTTATCCTGTTCAGCCATGAAGCTGGGTACCTTTTCTTAAAGCAGCATAGTTGTCTGTTGTAGTGGGGTTTCTCGGTCCGGGCAGCCAGAGATCCAGACCCACAGACCTGCCACCCGAGACCCCTTAGCAGCCCAGCCAGCTGCTTGCTGTCCAGGCCCCCAGAAATGACTCTGACACTTATATTAACCTTATGCTATTTGGCCTATGGCTCAGGCACATTGCTAGCTAGCTCTTACATCTTAAATCAACCCATTTCTATTAATCTGCCAGCCACATGGCCCGTGGCTCACCTGTGCTTCTTACATGTTTCTTCTTGGGTGGCTTCAACTTGATCTGCCTCTGACTCCGCCCTGCTTCTCCTACCTATGCTTTGATTTCTCCTTCTACTTCTTCTATGGTGCCTGTCATGGACCAAAAACAGCTCCTTTATTTAAAGATTGAGATTCACAGCATACATAAACGCATTTCCACATCAGTTGTCCTCTGCTTCTTCCGTCTTCTATCTGGTGTTCTGTTCTGTGCTTCTTGTTTTCAGAGTTTTCTTAGACTGGTAGCCCCACCCACACTTCCTACCTGCCTTTGGCCAATCAGCGCTTTTATTAAACCAGTGGGTGGGACAAATATTTACAATGAAACAACACAATCTTCCACATATCCCTTTTTTTCTCTTCTTAAAAAAAAAGAACTCCATATATAATTTTCTTTTCCCCCCCTTTATGTATAACAACTTATAAACAACACTATAAATAAACACAAACATCCATAATCCATGTTTTGGGAATGTGGGTGTCATTCTATAGGCTACTTCCTGATGAAGGGGGCATTGGCAATCCCATGGGAATCCAAAGAAAAATTTAGGATTATGCACAAGTCTTTAGTGGAGTAGTCTTTAAGGCTGGGTCATCTCAGCTAGTCTCCTTGAAATTGTTTTGGATTCAGAGCTCTGGAACTTCAACAGAGGTGCTCTGAAATGCTGAATCATCTGGTCCATCCATTTCCAATGGAGATTTTTCAGGGGGTCTTCCTCTATCAAACTTTATATTTTTATCCAGGAATAAATCCACAGTTTCTCATTTTCTGTGGAAATAAAAAGAAAACCTCTTCTCCAAAGTGGCATATCTTTGCATTTCAGTTTTAAAGTCAACTCATTTATGAAATATATAGTTTTAATTAATCCAACAGCATTTATAATCAGCTGTCTTTTAGCAGCTTTTACTAAGTCATTTTCAGTCAAGAAGCTTAAAGATAAGACAATAACATACAGTATCCAGACACTCTTTGTATTTTCCATCATTATGTGGCTTGCTTATTTATTTATTTGTTTATTTATTTATTTATTTATTTATTTATTTATTTACTTATTTATTTATTTATTTTACTCTATTTCTTTTTTAAGGGCTTTCTCTACCTTTCTTTTCTTTCTCTAAGTGTATGTATATATATAAATTTTCAACACACTTTATTTAAACCACTTAGATTTTTTTAAAAAAACTGTCTTTACTGTATATTTGTTTCTTAACTTTTTCTGTCTCTGACCACCCCTTTGTTTTGCTAGGGTGATTGACTCTGCCCACATTCTTCTATTTCTTTCTGTTTCTGACCACACCTTAAATCTGCCAGGATTCAAGGTTGGTAAGATGGGTAGATGGCTCCACCCAGCTCCTAGTCTAATTTCATAGAATTTATCTTTTTAACCCAGGTACTCTGTGGAATTTTAGGATTCATATAATTACCAAGTAAAGCTTTGCCATCTGCTGCTCATTAACTCAATTTAAGTATTAGGCAGCAGGGTCTCTTAAAAAATTCACAAGTGTTTTGCCTCAAAGGCTGAATCAGGAAGCTTCTCGTAAAGCCAAGCCTCATTTTGCCTCCGGCAAACAGAGCTTATCTAAGAAATATCAACACTAAGAAGCCAACTTTGACTTTGTTCTCTTTTTGTCCTTATTAATAGAAACTTTAAATTCAACATACAGAGCTCTTTGCTTACATATAGACTCAGGGGCCAGCCTTGTTCACCTTAAGTTGCATGTAGCAAACACACCATTTTATAATTTAATCCCATATACCACTCAGTCTCTTTACTGAGCCACATGTTGACATGTGTATTGGGATTATTCCACTTCAAATGGTTTCTCCCATATGTAGAAAACAAAAGAAGGTAAGCTCATGATACAATTCTTTAAACTAAAGTTAGTAGTATTTATAAAAATATTCACCGTAATTTCAGAGAATTTTAAATGAGTATCTTAGATCTGATAATTTTGATAATTGTTAGGTATTCATTATCATTACATCATTTGTACTCTTATGAATGCTGAACACATATAAAGTTATTTGTGCTTCTTTACTAAAGAAAACCAAGCAGTTACAAGAGTTAGCTCCACTTTGTCATGATGAAGTACTTTCTTCAAAAATTAGTAATTACCATTGAGTTACAGATGATAAGGAGGCCTCAGGACTAAATATATTTATATCAATACATGGTCATCAGTTATAGAAGCATGTCAGGCCTGGTGCAATTATTATACATATGAATCAAGGATAGGATAATTATTGAAGGGAGAGAAAGTAAACTGAGATATAATATTATTTCTGTGTTTCTCATCACACCCAAGTAACCAATAAATGGTTTATTTTCTTTATGGCTTGAGTTAGAATAATAAAATGAGTATTACACATGAGTTTAGAAAACTTAAAGCTTGGATTCAAATACTAAAATTGTTTCAGGGAAATCATACTAAATTAAATGTTTCACTGAGACTCAACTTCCTCTGTGTATATGTTATGGCTGTTAGGTTGGTGATTTGTGAGACTCTTTATGGTGGGAGTTGGGATGTTTCTTACCGTTCTGCCTGGTCTTAGCACTCTTTTCTTCCTGTTGGGTTATCTTGTTCATCTTTGATATGAAGACTTAAATCCAATTAGAAAGCCCTTGGTTACCATTTAGTTATGATTTCCGTTACCGAGATCTTAAAATATATCATTCCATGCTTCTCCTTGATATTGCTCATAGGTAAAAAGACTGTTGTCTTCTTCTCTCCTTTGGAAGCTTACATGGTGGGATCTTCTGGTACAGTGAAAGCTAGTTACCATAGAAGAAACATTCAAATCAGTTTCAGCTCAGGATAATCTGAGTCTTATATATGAAATAAATGATATCTACAGAAGTAGGACATACATTTCACCTTTTGTCCCACCAAGGACAATGTCAATACCTTTCAATGTTTCAGAAATATCCTGGACAGCTCTGGCCAACCAATTAAAAGAGAATTCCCCATGCCAGACGCTGGGGTTTTGCTAAATGGTCTTTACCTCTTAGAAGGATTGTCCACCCCAGACAGGATTTTTTACTTTTAAAATCTATATGTATATTTACACATAGATTTATATGCAAGATAAGTTTTTATGTAGGCAAATTCAATACTATCATTCCTTATGACTTTTTCAGATATTCTTACTGTTATCTTACCCTTTTCTGATCTTCTTGAATATTTATCTCCTTTGCCACTCACTAACTAGATTCTCTCCTCACTTTTTCATTTTTCCTCCAATATTTCACTTGTATTTTGCTAGTGTCTTCTCCTATGTTCTTTGCTCAATCACTGCCCTGGCAATAGTCTCTTTTTACTTTCTTAGTTTCTTTACTTATCCCAAGTACTCACACGTGGGTTCCTTTATCTCCATAACTCTTTCAGCACTTGTTTGTTTTGTTCATAATTGTTATACTGACTTGAAGAAGATGACATCTCAAAGTTGAAAAAATTTTATTTGTCTGACATTTTGAGCCAAACCATTGCTGTGATCCCAGATGTGTATTTCCTTCTTGACATAGCAAGAAGTTCAAGCTGTTTTGAAATGCTTCTAATCAGTTAGGTAAATAATTCCACTGAAATTATAGTATCAGCTTGTGACCTATCATTCTATTTGTACATCTAATTTAGAGACAAAGTAAAAATATTTCACAAAATAGTTAATTTGCTATTCATAAAACAAATCATCCCCATGAATGCCTGGTATTGTATATACTTAAAATACTCAGAGTTCATTAAGTACATTTTACTGGCCTATCCAAATATAGAGTAATCAATTACTGCTCCTCACTCCTCTGTAATACATTCAATATTCATGATCATCATAATAGAACAGAGAAAGGCATAGGAAGGAGTCTAAGTTTTAAAAGAAATTTTCTATCCCAACCATAAATTCTCTATCTTTCTTTCAGCTTATAAGATTTAATGTGATATTGTTGCTATTCTAAATTTGACATGTTGATCAATCTTTGTTCAATAATGGCATGGGTGCTTACATGTTGCATTTTTTTATTTTAAACACTGTACTTATGATTTATTTTATTTAAAATTTAAGACAAGTTATATTTATAAAATTGGATATTTTAACAAGATGAAAGGTAAGAAATACTAATATAACTTAATTATTTTGTAAACAATGGATTATTGTTCTGCTAATATAGATGTTGCTCAGAATGTTAATATGTGATTATTCAAACTAAAAATAAAAGAGAATATAAAATTCATTAAGTTCAGATTTAAGTTTAATACTAAAATCACTCACTGTGCCAATATGTAGTAATTTTTAAAGACAGTTTAAAGTCTATTATAATTGTAAATGCCACAGTGCCGTGCAGACAAATACATGCATTAAATGGTCCCACATACTGGCACAGCTACATTTACTAGGTTCACATAGATATAATCAATAGTAATTGCCCTGTAAGATACAGGAAGTTTCTTATAGACTGAAAAGACACTTATGAAATAATCTTCAGATCCATTTTTATCTTATAAAATGAAAGTTTCTATTCATTAAATTATCAATTTTCTCTTGCCTTTCCCTTGCAAGCACTATATCTTTGGATTTGACTATTCCATAAACTTCATGTATTAAGAATCATGCAGTATTTATATTTTTCATGTAATGTATCAACCACAAAGATTATCCATGTTGGAACATGAGTCTGAATCTCATTACATTTATACCTCTTTCTTTTTATTTCTGCTGCTCTTTTATTGAAAAATTTTCATACAATATATTCAGATAAAGCTTGTCTACTCTCTCAACTCCTTGCAGATCCTTGCTCCTTCCATCTTCACATCCTTTCTTTCAGTTTTTAGAAAGTAAATGAACAGGAAAACAAAATACCAAAACAAACAGAATAAAGAATTAACATAAGAAACTCACATATACACAAACAGACAGGCAAATCTAAAATAAGATTTAAAAAATAAACATCACAAATTTAGAAAATGCAAACAACAATCCAGTTACACAAAAAAGAAAAAGCTCAAAGCTTATGAGACAAAATGTCTAAAAATATATCATGGTGTTGCTCATCTGCTACTTGGCATGGGGCCCACCCTTAAGTGTTTAATATACATGTAAGATGCCACTGGAGACAACTAATGTTTTCTTTACAAGAGGATAGAAATTAGGGTTTGATTCTTGATTAGTAGTGGAAATTTATAGCTCATTCTTATGCCACTGTCTATATGCTGCAACCGCATTCAGCTTAATGGCATGCAGGCCCCTATGCATGTTGCAGGCTCTGTGCATCCATATGTACATCAATCCTGTTGTGTCTAGAAGATATTATTTTCTTGCTATCCATCCATCACCCCTGGGTTTTACAGTCTGTCAATCTCCTCTTCCATATACAGCATTCCACATACACATTCCAGAAGACTCAGCTCCCTGAGTCTTGAAATGAGGGCCGTAATCTAGATATCATATTTATGATTGACTATTCTATAATCTCTCACTCTGCACATCGCCCAGTTGTGTTTCCTTTTTAAAATTTACTTTTGCTTAATTAATTTATTTTATGCCACAACTTCAGTTTCCCTTCCCTATTCTCCTCTCATCACCTCCCCCACCTCTCATCAACCCCCACATCAGTCTACTCTGTTTATTTTCAGAAAGAAGTAGGCCTCCCATGGAAATAAACAAAGCATTGTCTATAAATTTGCTCTAAGACTAAGCACCCCCCCCCATGTATTAAGGCTGAACAAGGTGATTTAGTATGAGGAATGCCCAAGAGCCAGACAAAGCATTAGGGACAGCCCTTGCTCCCATTGCCAAACTAACACAAGTAGTTCAATCTATACATCTTTTATTTGTATGTAGAGGCCCTAGGCCTAATTCAGGCTCTATGAGTTCTTATGAGCCATATTAGTTGATTCTGTGTGTTTTGTTGTGATGTCTTGGTCTTGACCCATCCAGTTCCCACAATAATCCCAGTGGCTTCTGTTCAGCAAGATTCCCTGAGCTTGGCCTAATGTTGGCCTATGGGTCCCTGCAACTGTTTCCACAAATTACTGGATAAAAGCTCTCTAAAGACAGTTGGAGTAGTCATTTCTTTCAGTTCTCTCCCACTCTGCTCACCCCCTAATCCCTCAGGTTCCGATCCCTACCAGCCCCCAGTCTATCCAGGAGATTGATGTGGGAATGTCTTTCTGTATGCTGTGAATATCAATCTTTAAATAAAGGAGCTAATTTGGCCCATGATAGGCACCATAGAAAAAGTAGGCAGGAAATCAGAATAGGCAGGAGGAGGGCAGAGACACAGAGAGATTGAGTCAGATGCCCAAGAAGAAACATGTAAGGAACACAGGTGAGCCACAGGCCACGTGACAGACAGATTAATGGAAATTGGTGAGATAAAATGAAGGAACTAGCTACCAATGTGCCTAAGCCATAGGCCAAAGAGAATGAAGCTAATATAAGTGTCTGAGTCATTTTTGGGTGCCTAAGCAGCAGCAGGTGGCTAAGGGGTCTGGGGCTGCAGGTCTGTGGGTCTGGACCTCTGGCCACCAGGTCCAAAAACCTCATTGTAACAGGAGATCACTTCTATTACTTCTTCCTAGGAAGATCCATGCATCCCCCCATGGGCCTTCCATGAGGGGGTGCATGTAGGTAGCTTCCTTGTAACCTAGCCTCCCTACATCTGTGGACTGTAGCATAGTTATCCTTTATAGCTAATATCCATTTATGAGTGAGAACAAACCATGCTTGGATTTTTCAGGTCTGGGTTATCTCACTCAAGATGATTTCTTGTTCCATCTTTTTTACTTCAAATTTCCTGATGTCATTAGTTTTTACAGCTAAGTAATACTCCATTGCATAAATGTACCATATTTTCTTTATCCATTCTTTTGTTGAAGATCAGCTAAGTGGATTTCAGAATCTGGCTACTATAAATAAAAGCTTCTATGGGCATGACTCCATGTATGATTGAGTATCTTTTAGATATAAACATAAGAGTGATATAGCTGAGTCCTGAGGTATGCTGATTCTCAATTTTCTTAGAAACCACAATATTGGTTTATAATGTGGCTGTACAAATTTGCATCCCACAAGCAACAGAAGTATGTTCTCCTTCCTCCATATCCTCTCTAACATACGCTGTCATTTGTGTTATTGATCTTAACAATTTTTATATACTCACAATTTTATTGCTGTGTTTCTCTATAATTTTCTGTATACTACAGGGGGAAATTTCTCTAATGATGGTTGTGTGAGGCACAGATTTGTGGGCATGCACAATGTAGTTAGGAGACATTTTATTGCATATTCCTTTAGCAAAATAATAGTGTTCAATTTTTTAATTAGGCCCATGACCCATCATGGCATATTCTTGGCCAAATGAACAATATAAGGCAATGGGTTCCACTGTGTGAAGTGGGCCTAAAATCCAATCAGGAGTAGTTGGAGATTCCCACATTTGTGTCAATATTATAGCAGGATATCTTGTAGGCAGGTCACCATTGTAGGTGGATAGGTTTGGGCTGTTACCTTCCTCCTCTGGCAGCATACAGAGTACAATCTAGCACCATGAACACTAGATAGTGGGAGTGAAGCTTCTATTCAGGCACATGGTTTCTCCACTTTTAGTGACAAACATTAAATGCTGTCTTTAGCAATAAGACTTTAGCATCAGGTTGGTGAAAACAAGGAATTGGCTTGGCAATAGTCTGAGATAATTGGAGGCCTCTATGTGGTCTTTTTGGCCAGTGATTCAACTAGATATAGCCCATTATTGGCACTGTAACTTTGACTGGATGGTAAAGATGTTTAAATGGTACATTGTCTCACATATTATTTGGTGACTCCATTTAGATTTCTTCCATATATGGACATATTTTAGAAAGCTTATACAGTAGCATGTTTCCATATAACCACTCAAATGGCCTTTAGTAAGATATTCTGTCCAATATTACCTTCCTCATCTCCCCTTTCCACTACCCTCACCATTTAATTCTCCCAATCCAGTATCCTAAAAATTCTTCTCTGTAACTATATATTTCCCCTTATTTATGAGGCCCTTCACTAACTCTCCCTAGTATCTTACTCAATACTTCACCTCTTTAGTTATAGTAATTATAACAATGACACTAAAGGCTTAATAATTAATGTTCATATATAAGAGGAAACATATAACATTTGATTTTTTTGGTTGTTTAGGTTGCTGCACTCAGGATGGATTTTTATTTTTTAACTTTCTTTTTTTAATTCATTCTTTGTGTCTTTCATATCATGCATCCCAGTTCCATTCATTTCAGGTCCTTGCATATGCATATCTGCCCTTGTACACCCCTTCCAGATAAAATTTAAGAAACTAGTCATGGAAGCTGTACTGTTATATAGTGAGTCACAGAGTAAACACTTTTGTCTATTCTTTTTATTTGCAAGTATTCATAGCAAAGAGTCACTGGTCTGGTTAGAGGCCTCTGGATTTTGCTACACTATTGATGCTGGGCCCTCACTGAAACTCCTCTTGGTTATGCCTGCATTGTGCTGTAGAAATCCTATCACTATGGGTGTGTAAAACCAGTCTTTTTATGTGTTCCAGCAGATCACAAATGGGGTGAATATTGAGGTGGGCCAACCCATAACACTGGTTCTGAACCTGGGTAATTACAAGGTTGGTC
Source organism: Phyllotis vaccarum (assembly GCA_033318265.1). Taxonomy (NCBI): domain Eukaryota; kingdom Metazoa; phylum Chordata; class Mammalia; order Rodentia; family Cricetidae; genus Phyllotis; species Phyllotis vaccarum. The sequence goes on along the minus strand of JARWLC010000013.1, from coordinate 89,651,594 downwards.
AGCCTGCCAGCTCGCCCTTGTCTTCACCACCAGGGTAAATTCTTCTGCATTGCCTTAGTGAGTCTACCCTTTGACTCCATGAACAGGTGGTAGAACCAGTTCTCCCACTTTAATGTCCTCAGGGTTAAATCTCTCACATATGCACCTTTAGGGACAGCTCCATGTTGCTCAGGTACAGCACAGGGTCCATAGTGCTGCAGCAGAAGAAGGGCAGGATTAGCTCTCCAGCTCTTATTACCTCAGGGACCCATTTGCCTCAAGCATTGATGAGTGAGGGCAAGCTCTCTCTTGCCCATGCTACCACATGACAGATGAGCAATTGGGATAGTTCTCCCATGCTCACAATTTCAGACCTGGCTCACCTTCACCAATAGGATTGGGTCTATTTATTGTCCAGGTGAGGTGAAGGACTTGCTATCCCAAGTGTCGCAGCTAATGATCCAGCAATAAGACTCTTGAACATATACTCAAGGAATGCATATTCACGTTTAATTATGTTAATAAGCCAAAACCTAGAAACAACCTAGATATTCCTCAAATAAAGAATGGATTTTTAAAAATGTGATATATTTATACAATGGAATATTACTCAGCATTAAAAGAAAATCTTGCAATTAGTAGGCCAATGGATGGAACTAGAAAAACATCCTGAGTGAGGTAATCCCAAGCCAGAAAGACAAACACAGTATATACTCATTCATAAGTGGATATTAGATGTAAAGTAAAGGATAAACAGGTTAGAATCCATAATCCCAGAGAAGCTAGGTAACAAGAAGTAACATAAGAGAAACATCCATGTGCCTTCCTGGGAAGCGCAAATATATCTCCTGGGTGAAATAAGACTGGGAGGAGGGTGAAGTAAGGGGAAGAGAGAAAAGAACCCGAGGAAACAGGATGATAGAGTCAGAAAAAGGACAGAGAGGGAGAGAAAGAAACAGATATCTTCATAGAGAGAGCCATGGGGGGGGGGTTTAGGGAGAAACTAGGTGCTAGGGAAATTTCCATGAATCTACAAGGACGACCCTAGCTAACCAATAGTAAGGAGGGTACATGAATTGGCCTTATCCTATAATTCAATTGATGACTACCCTAGTTGTCATCATAGAACATTCATCCAACAAGTTATGGAGCAGATACAGAGACCCAAGATAAGCATTGTCCAATTGAAGATAGGGAAGAGGGATTATATGAGCAAATGGGTCAAGATCATAATGGGGAAACCCACAATGACAATTGAACCAAGCCACTCGGAGCTCACTGACTCTGTAATGACTGCTGGTGAACCTAATTGGGACTGGACTAGGCACTATGAATGTGGATGATAGTTGTATGGCTTGAGCAGTTTGTGGATCCCCTGGCAGTAGTAACAGGATCTATCCTTAGTGAATAAACTGGCTTTTTGGAGCCCATTCCCTGTCAAGGAATACTTTGCTTTGTCTTGATATAGCGGGAAGAGGCTTGTTTCTGCTTGCTATGGAATTACATGTTTGTACACTGTAAATATTACTTCAATAAAATGCTGATTGGTTAAGTAGTTAGACAGAAAGTAGGGGTGAGGCCAGTGTAGGGGAATTCTGGAAAGTAGAAGAGCAGAAACAAGATGCCAGTGAGACACAGAGTAGATTGAGAATGTTGTATTGAAGCCAAAAGGTACCAAGCCACATGGCTGAGCATAAATAAAAATATGAGTTAACTTAAAGTATATGAATTAGCAAGTAATAAATCTGAACAACAAACCAAACAGCGTGTAATTAATATAAGATATTGTTTGATTATTTTGGACTGCTGATCTGGACCTCAGGACTAGGCCAATCCAGAAACTTCTTACTACACCTGCCTTGATTTGTTAGACTTTTTTCACCCTCCATGGGAGGCCTTACTCTCTCTGAGATGGATGGGGTTTGGGGAGGTAGAAAGCTGTGAGGTTAATGGAAGGGAGGAAGAACTGTGGATGGTATGTGAAATACAAAAAATCTTTTGAAAATAAAAAGGGATAGTTTTTTTTTAAAAAAATATATCTACCCATTTACTTAGAAATTTCATAATTTTAACTATAACATTGTATAAATTTACTACATTTTCATTATTCATTTCACAATTGATTACAATCTAGGTTATTTTCAATTTCTGGCTATTATGAATAGAGAAATAATTAACATGGCTTGGCAAGAATCTCTGTGGTGGGATTAAGTTTTTTGGGTATATGCTCAAGAGCTGTATATCTTGTTCTTGAGGTAAATTGATCCCTGGCTTGTTAAGGTACGACTACAATGATTTCCATGGTGTCCATACAGGTTTGTTCCCCTTCCAGCAATGAGTAAGGTTACCCTTTTCCCACATTCTTGTTAAAATAATTTTTCAATTGTTTGATTTATCCTAGCCATTGAGACTGGTATAAGATGAAATGTCAAAGTAGTTTTGATGAAAATAACCCTGATGACCATGGTTGCTGAATTTTTCTTTAAGTGCTTCTCAGCCATTGTGTTTTACTTTTGATAATTTTCCATTTATATCTGTGCTCTAATTTTTAATTGTATTATATGTTTTCCTGACATTCATTTTTTAAGTTCTTTATATATTCTAGATATTAGCCTTCTATCAGATATGCAATTGGTAAAGATAATTTCCCATTCTGAAACCTGGTGTTTGGTCTGAATGGTGGTGTTCTTTACCATACTAAATATTTTCAGTTTCAAGAGGTCCCATTCATTAATTGTTGTTCTTAATGCTTGTGCTATTATCATCCTGTTCAGGATGTAATTTTCTGTGGCAAAGAGTTCATGACTATACCCCACTTTCTCTAGAATCATTGCAGAGTATGTGGTCCTATGCTGAGATTATTGATCCAAATGATCTGTTTGCAGTTAAGTTTTGTATCTTTTGCATATAGCTATACAATTTAACCAAAACCATTTGATAAAGATTCTATCTTTTTTTTTTCTTTTTCTTTTTCATTTTGTGTTTTTGGATTATTTGGCAAAACCAACTGTCTTTAGGTATGTAGCTTTATTTATGGGCCTTAAATTTGATTTCATTTTTTAACATTCCTGTTGTTCTCCCAATACCATTCTGGATAACTTATTATACCTCTTAAATTCTGATGGGTATTATATTGAATCTATTAATTACTTTGGTATGATGGCTATTTTCCCTATATTAATTAATAATACTAATCACTGAGCAAGGAAAATTTCCATCTTCTAATGTTTTTTCATTATCTTCCTTAAAAGTCTTAAACTTTTTATTTTATAAGTTTTTCAATTCCTTCATTAGAGTGAATTCTAAAGTATTTTTAAGCTGTTGTGAAAGGTACAGTTTTCCTGATTTCTTTCTCAGTTTGTTTGTTTGTCATTCCTATATAGGAAAGCTACGGATTTTTGAGTATCAATTTTTTATTGAAAAACTATTTTTATACAGTATATTCTGATAAGGAATTCCCTTTTCTCATCTCCTTTTCCCCAGATTCTCTTCATATCCAAGTACTTCCAACTACGTACCTTCTTTTTCTCTCTCTGAAGGAAACAAACAGGCAAATAAAAATTTAAAAATACAACAAAACTAAAATATCTAACAAAAATAAAGGAAAACAAAGAAAGACCATGCAAATTACACACCTCCCCTCACACATATACACACACTCATAAGAACAAAATAGAAGTTATATTACAGTGATTTGAAAAAGCCATATTAAACAAAAAAATCTCCAAAAATACCTTTGAATTCGTTTTGACTTAGCTATCTAATTCTAAGCATAAGTTTTGCCATTATGCATGTTTTGTGTATATAATGATACTCAGCCAAAGAAATTATATTTTCTTTTAGAAGTAGTTGTCAGATGGAGATAGGTTTTTGTTGTTGTTGTTGTTGTTAGTGATGGGAGACATATCTCCTCCATCTCACTGCTGGTGTCCTACTGGTTTTTGTGTATTTCCTGAGCATGTTGTCACAAATTCGGTAAGATCATAAATGCATCTATCCAGTTATATCTAAAAGATACTGATTTTACGGATCATCCTTTTCCACTGCTTCTAGCAATTTCTCAACCTTCTCTTCTGCATAGGCCCTTGAGGGAAAGTTTGACAGTGACATCCCACTTAGGACTGAATGTTCAAAGGTCTCTCATTCTGTGTACAATGCTCAGAAGTGGGTCTCTGTATTTGTTCTCATCTACTGAAGGGGGAAGCTTTTTTGGTGATGGCTCATGGCTCTTTGTGTATAGGAGAATGTTGTGCACTAAATCCAGGCCAGCAGGGAAAAACCCTGTAGCCTAGAACTCCACAGTAAATTCCAGTTTACTGGACACCCCCTTCTACAAATTTGGCCCCAACCTTCAACCAACCCAATCACCTAGTGACCTAAGCAGCTAACCAAGACTCACCAATTGGAACTATTGGACCAAGAAGTTAGTGACACATCACCCAACCCAGCCAGAGATCCCAGCATCTGTGACTCAGGCCCTGAGAAATAACTCTTGGAACCTTCCCCCTACTCATCTCTCCCCTAAATCCAGATCATCAGGGTAAACCTCTGCAGGCTAGAACACCTCAGCAAAATTAAATTCACTGGACTCTCCCATCTACAAATTCTTCCCCAACCCCCAAACTACCCCATTACCAAGCAACCTCAGCAGCTACCTGAGATCCACAGTTCCCCAGCAACTATTGGATCAAGAACAGCTACCTGAGACCCACAGTTTTGTTAGCACCTATTGGTTAAAGAAGGGTACCTGAGACCACAATTCACCAGCACCAGAAAAGTAGATCAAGAGCCTATATAAGATCAAAAGTTCCTTCTGGATAAAGAGCTCATACTGGACAAAAATTAGAACACTGAGAAACAGAATCAACCAGCTTTTATTACGCCAATACTAGCTCATTGTGGCACAGAATATGCTACCACCAAGTTGACCCAAAGCCCAGATTAGACCAAGAGAGGCTTCCAGACATAACCAGAACAAATTGGACCAAAATCATCTCACTGAGATACAGAAAAATTCTGCATTTATTAAAGAAAGCAATGGGCAGATGTCAGTACAAGAATATATATAACAATATAAAGAAAAATTTGGCACCACAATAATCTGGTGGTTCTACAATAGGACCTGATAATGACAATATAGAAGAATCAGAAGGAAAACACCTAAAAAAGAACTTTATGAAAATAATAGAAGACTTTAAAGAGGACATAAAAAAAACTTCCTTGAAGAAATAGAGAAAAAAACCAAGAAAATTAGAAGAGATAAATATATCCAAGAAAGAAAATAAATAAAACTAAGGAAAAACAATCAAACAGATAAAGGAAATATTTCAAAATTTAAAATTCAAAACAGAAGGATAAATAATACACAAAATAAGGAAATGCTGGAAATAGAAAATATGATGAAACAAACTTGAACTACAGATGCAAGCATAACCAACAGAATGCAAGAAATGGAAGAAAGAATCTCTGGTGTTGAAGATTCAATAGTGGAAATAGATACACCAGTCAAATAAAACATTAAAACCAAAAGTCATAACAGAAAAGTCCAGGATATATGGGACACCATGAAAAGACCAAACATATGAATAATTGGAATTGAAGAATTAGAATAGACACAGTAAATATATTCAACAAAATCATATAAGAAAACATCCCCAATCTTAAGAAGGAAATGCCTATAAAGTTACAAGAAGCTTATAGAACAGCAAATAGACTAGACCCCCCCCAAATATGCTTACCACAAACTAATGAAGCCACTAAATGTGTGGAATAAAGAATAATACAAGTTGCAAAGAAAAAAAGGCAAACTAACTTTAAAAAGGCAGACCCATTAGAGTAACACCAGATTACTCAATGGACACAATGAAAGCCAGAAGGTCCTGGTCAGATGATAAACAGACACTAAGAGACTACAGCTGCCAGCTCATATTACTATGCCAAGCAAAACTCTCATTTCCCTTATAAAAAGACACCCTAACACAATGGATACATAAACAGAATCCATCTTTCTTCTGCATACAAAAGACACACCTCAACTTCAAAGACAGACACTGGCTCAGAGTAAATGGTTGGGAAAGGACTTAAGAAAAAAGATGATGTAGCTATCCTAATATCTAACAAAATAGACTTCAAACTAAAATCAATCAGAAGGAATCAGGATGGACATTACTTATTTATTTCAGGAGAAATCCACTAAGACAAAGTCTTAATCCTGAACATTTATGTCCCCAACAAAAGAGCAACCACATATATAAAAGAATCATTACTGAAGCTTAAATCTCACATCAAACACCACACATTAATAATGGGAGACTTCAATAACCCACTCCCACCAATGATAAGTCTACCAGACTGAAACTTAACAGAGAAATAAGGAATCTAACAGGTGTTATGACTCAAATGGACTTAAGAGATGTATACAGAATTTTCTACCTAAGCACAATGGAATATAATTTTTCCGGGAACCCCATTGAACTTTCTGTAAAATTGACCACATACTCAGTCATAAAGCAAATATGATACAAAAAGTAGGAATAATCCCTTACATCCTCTCAGACCACTAAAGTTAGAGATCAGCAACAACACAAATCACAGAAAGCCTACAAAATCATGGAAACTGAACATCTCGCAAATGAATCACCTCTCAGTCAAGGAACAAATAAAGAAATATATTAAAAACTTCCTAGAACTCAATAAAAAATGAATCCATAACATATTCAAATGAAACTTATGGGACACAATAAAAGTAATACTAACAGGCTAATATATACCTCTAGATTTTTACATAAAAACTCTGAAAAATCTCACACAAGAGACTTAACAGAACAGCTGAAAGCCCTAGAATTAGAGGCAAGCTTATAGCAAAAGAGTAGACAACAGAAAACAACTAATCTCAAGGCTGAAATAAATATGATTGTAACAAAAAAAATACAACACAATGAATCAATGAGTTGGATCTTTTAGAAGGCAAACAAATAAAAAATCTTTATTCAATTAATCAAAGGCCACAGAAAATTATTCAAATCAACAAAATAAGAAATAAAAATGGGGAAATAACAACAGACATGAGGGAAATTCAGAGAATCATTAGATCATAGTTTGAAAACCTGTACTGCATTAAATTAAAAAAAAAAAACTAAAAGAAACGAACAGCTATCTGGACAGATGATACTAACCAAAATTAAATCAAGAACAGATAAATGACCTATGTATACTTATAACTCCCAAGATTAGGAGCTGTTAGTCTCCAAATCAAAAAATGCTCAGGAATAGATAGTTTGGGGGCACAATTATACCAAATGTTTAAAGAACTAATACCAATACTTCTCAAATTGATCCACACAATAGAAACAGAAAAAAATATAGGCAAACTATTTTTATGAGGCCACAGTCACTCTGATACACAAGCCACAAAAATATAATTTCATGAATATTGATGCAAAGATACTCAATAGAATACTTGCATATCAGATTCAAGAGCATATCAAAAATCACTCACCATGATCAAGTTGGCTTTATCTCAGAGATGCAGGCATGGTTAAACATATACGGAACTGTCAATGCCATTATTCCTATAAACAACATGAAAGAAGTGAAAACACATTATCATTTCATCGGATGCTAAAAAAGTCTTTGACAAAATCCAACAGTCCTTCATGATAAAAGTCCTGGAGACATCAGGGATACAGGGAATATACCGAAACACAACAAAAGCAATATAAAACAAGCCATCAGCCAACATTAAATTAATTGGAGAGAAGTTTAAAGGGGCCCACTAAAATCAGGAACAAAGCAAAGCTGTCCTCTCTTCCAATATCTATTCAATATACTTCTCAAAGTCTTAGCTAAAGTAATAAGACAAAAGAGATCAAAGTGATACAAATTTGAAAGGAAGAATTCAAACTATGTCTCTTTGCAGATGATATGATAGTAAACGTAAGCATCCCCCAAAATTCTACCAGGGAACACCTCAGCAATGTAGCAGGGTACAAGATCAACTGAAAAAACCCAATAGCCTGCCTATACATAAATGATAAAAAAGGACAAAAAAGAAATCACACTCTTTACAATACCTGAAAATAGCATTAAATATCTTGGGGTAACTCTAACCAAAGAATTGACAGACTTGTGTATCAATAACTTTAAGTCATTGAAAAAAGAAATTGAGGAAGATATCAGAAAATGGAAAGATCTCCGATGCTCCTAGATAGGTAGAATCAACATAGTAAAAATGGAAATTTCTCCAAAAGAAATCTACAGATTCAGTGCAATCCCTATAAAAATCACAAAACAATTCTTCACAGATCTTGAAAGAACAATATTCAACTTCATATGAAATAAGAAGAAACCCAGGATAGCAAAAACAATCTTCAATAATAGAAGTTCAGGAGGAATCAACATCCCTTACTTCAAGCTATACTATAGAGATACAGTAATTAAAAAAAAAAAAGCTTGGTACCACCATAGAAACATATTTGTAGATCAATGGAATCAAATCAGAGACTCTGATCGAAGTAAACACATTTGAGCATCTGAATTTTTGACAATCAGGCAAAAAGACAAAAATATACAGTGGAAAAAATAGTATCTTCAACAAATGGTGCTGGCATAACTGCATGGTGGTATGTAGAAGGACACAGATAGATCCATGTCTGTCACCCTGCACAAAACTCAAATCCAAGTGGGTCAAAGACCTCAACATAAACTCAGTTACACTGAGCCTGATAGAAAAAAAGCGCGGGGGGGGGGGATACTCTTGAATGCATTGATGGAAGAGACCACTTTCTAAATAAAACACTTATAGAACAGACACTGAGTGCAACAATTAATAAATGGAACCTCCTGAAACTGAGAAGAACCTGCAAGGCAACGGACATGGTTAACAATACAAAACAAGAATGTAGATAATGAGAATAGAGTTTCACCAACCCTACATTGGACAAAGGACTGATCTGTAAAATATATAGAGAACTCAAGAAATTAGGGGTAAAAAAAATCAAAGAATCTATGAAAAATTGGGTACAGAGATAAATAGGAAATTCCTAATAGAGGAACTCCAAATAGCTAAAAGATACTTTAAAAACCGTTCAACTTCTTTAGATAAATACAAATAAAAACAACTCTGAGATACTATCTTACACCTATCAGAATGGCTAAGATAAAAAAGCTGGCAGAGGACCGCCTATGGTGGAGGGGACGTGGAGCAAGGGGAACATGTCTCGTTAGCTGGTGGGAATGTAAATTTATACAGCCACTTTGGGAATGAATCTCTCTAAGGATCCAGGAATACCACTATTGGGCATATACCCAAAGGATGCACATTCTTACCCCAAGGATGGATATTAGCTTAGCCATGTTCATGGCAGTATTATTCATAATATCGCAACAACCTAGATGTCTCTCAACTGAAGAATGGATTTAAAAAAAAATATGGTATATCTACACAATGGAGTACTACTCAGCAGCAAAACAAACAAAAAAGATGACATCCTGAAATTTGCAGGCTGATGAATGGATCTGGAGAGTATGATCCTGAGTGAAGTAACAAAGACCTAGAAAGACAGACATGGTATAAACCCACCCATAAGTATATTTTAAGTGTAAAACAGAGGATATCCAGGTGATGATCCACATCCTTTCCAGCAGCTAGGTAACAGGAGAAAGTTAATAGAGACATCCATAGATCTCCCTGGTAAGAGAACATAGAGAAGATCTCCTGAGAAAATTTAATAATGGGGGGGTAGAAAGGTCAGTGAGAAGAGAACATGAAAGAATGGCATGGTAGAGCATGGGGGGAGATCGTGGGAATAACAGAGAGGGGCAGCAAAGAAGTTGATATTCTGATAAAGTGAACTATTGTTAGAGAGAAACTTGGTTCTATGGAATACCTAAAAACCCACAGGATTATCCCAGCTAGGACTCCAAACAATAGTGGAGAGGGTACCTTAACTGGCCTTTCCCTATTTTCACATAAATGACCACCCTAAGCATCAGTATTGATCCTTCATCCAGCAGCAGATGGAGGCAGATCCAGAAATCTATAACTAAACACTAGCTGAAGAGAAGGAGAGATTACATGAGTAAAGGAATCAGGGTCATAATTTGTTAGTCTGTATCACTTTATTAATGTAGCCGTTGGAGTCTGGCTCCAAGGCTACCATATAGTATAGAGTAAAATATCTACAGGGTAGTGATTTCCAGAATACCAAACTTTTTTGTCTTAGAGTCTTTAAAAATAGGTTTCTATCTGAGGGGGGAAAGAAAGACTAACACATTTTCTGATGATAATTTTCTTTTTTTTTCTACTTCTTTAATTCTTACTTCTTTTCAGCTCATTTTTTCTAGCTCATCTGTTCTACATTGCTAGCTACATACTTCTCATCCAAGATGTCTTGCAATTCTGTTTCAAAACTCCCTGAAAGTCATTGCATAATACTTGAATGGGTGGTAAGCAACAAATCTATTTACCATGGCAACACAGGGACAAAGTGTTTGGCACTTTCCTGGCCAGTAGCATCCACAGTAAACTGGACATAAGACTATTTTTCTTTGGACCTGGTTAGTTCCTTAGTTGTTATTTGGGACCTAAATAATAAATAGTTAGTTAACTGAAGCTTGAGGTTTATATCAAAAACTGAGGTTAGAATGTTCATAAAAATACTAATTGCTAAAGGGTCAAAGCAGATAAATTCTGTTAATCCATTTTCAGTTGCCAATGGGAGAAGTTTAGTTTAATACAGTTTCTGAAGGACCTTGGATCAACAAAGTCAGAAATTTCATAATTTTGTCCTTGACTCTAATTTATAAAAGTTCTTTCTGTGATCTATGCATAGAGATGTTTTGTCTGACAAAATTGCCCTGTCAGTAAACTATTTATAGAGAACAGGCTTCTAAGTCTCTCACTGTAATGTGGCACAATAAATCTAGTTATGAAGCACATTCCATTATATTTTCTACATATTAATATTATGCAGCTAAATGAGAAGTCATCTTCCCGACCATCTACAAATATATGTGCTGACATGATAGAATATATTCACCAAATAAACATGTAGGCAGTGGGAGGAACACTCAAAACTGTTTTGAGAAAAAAACATAGTGTCACATGGTAAAAATTACAGACAGAAGCAACAAGTCATTATAATACAATAAGTGATACAATAGATTTGCTGTGAGACTTCCCATCAGAGAGTCGTTTGTCTGGTGGGTCAACCTGCTGAACACTGGTGGTCACTTATTGCATATTCTCATTGCCTCTGGTAAAGCCACTGCTACCTGAAGCTCTCTTTCTTGTATTGAACTGAAACCAATCACATTGAGTTATCAATAAGCAGTGTTTGTTCATTCTTGTTTTTTTGTTGATATAGTATGGGTTTTCACTCTTACTTTTCTGGGGTTATTTATTTCTCTTATCTTCTTGGTGATGGCTCACCTCTTTAAAAAAGAAGTTTTCTTTCTCACGCCTCTATGGGGCTTCATTTGTAGATAGATGCTTAAGTTCAGTTTTATTGTGGAATTCTTTCTATTTACCATACAATGTGATTGAATTTTTTTTGAATATGGTAGTCTGGGTTGAAATCTGGAGTATCTTAAAGTTTATACAACATCTCTCCAGGTCCTTCTGATTTTCAGAGTATTTTCTGAGAAATTAGGTGTCATTCTAGTGGTCCTGCCTTTATATTTTACTTGATTTCTTCCCCATTGTAGTTTTTAATAACCTTTCTTTGCTCTGTATGATTAGAGTTTTGATTATTTTGTGTCATAGAGCATTTTTTATTGTCAGTTCTGTCAATTTGGTGTTCATCTATGATTCTTGTACCTTGATAGGCACTTTCCCCTTATGTTTCCTGTAATTCCAATGTTTTGTAAAATTATTCGCGGTGACTTTGACTGGTGTTTCTATTCCTTTCTTGACTTTTATTTTTCACAGACTTGGTATTTCAGTAGGGTCCCAGATTTCCTGAGTGTTTATGTTTGAATCTTAGATTTTGAACTTCCTTTGAGTGAGGTATTTACTTGTTTTACCTTATCTTCAGGGTCTGAGATTCTCTCTTCCATGTGTTGTACACTTATGGTGAGGCTTCTGATACTTGTTTAACTTTTAATTTTTCATTTCCAATTTTTTCAGTTTGGGTTTTATGCTAAAGATCTGTAGTAGGTTGCCTGCTAAAGATCTGGTAAGGGTCTAGGAGACTGGATTTAGAGAAATGTGAGGAGAGGTAAATATCTGTAGTAGGCCTATCTGTATCCCTGGCTGGAGTTGGGGGTTGGGATAAAGCAATGATGGAGGGGAGGAAAGTTAGGAAAAGAGGATCTGTGCAATCTGCTAGGGATTGGGAAAGGGTGGGAAGAAAGGCCTCAGCAGTGGTCTGTTGTAGATCTTGGGAGGAGCCTGAGATTTTAATGAAAGAAAATAGGTGAAGATAAGCAGTTAGCCTACCTACTTTCCTAGTCAGAAAGGCCTGTAGGTTCCAAGGGAATGTCTGCTTGAGTTGGGGACTGGGATAAAGTAATGAGTTGGGGGAAGGAAGGATGGAGGAGTGGGTCTGTTCCTTGTGCTTTCTCTTGGGGTCTTTTCTTGTTGTTTGTTTTGTTTAACTAAAAAAAAATTAGTTTTTGCTTTATTTTGTTATATTATATTACATTAATTATATTATTATCCCTCAGAAGCCTATTTGTTTTCTAAAGAGAGAAAGAAAGGGAATAGATATGGATTGGAGGAACATGGGAAGGAGCTTGGAGGAGTCAAGGAAGAGGAAAACAAAATACATTATTGAGAAAAGTCTCTTTTAACTTAAAATATATTCTAAAAACATGAAAATTAATAAAAAGAAAAGAATCTCCAAGCATTGCATCATTCAATTAAATCTCAATGAAATAAAAGAGTCACAACAGTATATCCTATAATGTTGCAGATTATTTTATATAAACTTTATTTATATATTCATTTATCTTAAGTCAGATTGGGAAAAGAATTCTAAGGCCTCATCTTAACTAAGCATTGGCTATCTGTGGTTTCTAGGGGGATAGTCTCCTTTTTTTTTTAAGAATGTGGGCCCTGATAAATTCCTTCTGTAACAGTAGATGACCCTTCATCCTTGAACATATGGTAGTAGCATTTACTGGATACAGAGGGTCAAAATTAGTAAAAGGGTGGCAGTGAGTTGAGACAGAGACATGATAAGGAGTTGAGAGAAGATGGAAAAGGGGTAAATATTACCAAAGTACATTGTTTATGTGTAGGAAATCTTAAAATAATAAGAAGGAACTATATTAAATTACACCTGAAAAAATATATTTGAGAATTAGTTTTAAAAAATAATTGTTTATATAGTGAATCTTAGCTATAATCCTCAAAATCTTCTGTAGTGCATTTTCACATTGATGAAAAGTAAGGCCATGGATTCTTTGGCCATTACATAGGATTAGATAACAAAGAAAATAAAGGAGATCTTAAAATTCTGAAAGCTAAGATCCTGCAGTATCAAAAATTTGTGCTGGAATTTTAAAGCTAACTAAACTATATACAACCCCTGGCTTTATTATTTTTCAGTTACTTAGCATTTTAAAAAAACATTTACATATTTCTGTTTCTATGAGTATTGGTGACAGGTTCCTGGGACTGGAGTTGTGAAGGAACTATGAATTGAACCTGGATCCTATGGAAGAGCAGCAAGTGTTCTTAATTCCTTAAATCCCATTTTCCAGCCCCATTTAGTATTAACTAAAGCAATGATTGTTATTATTTATAGCTTTCTATCATAAATGTTTAGATTATATATATATATATATATATATATATATATATATATATATATATATATATATATATATATATATATATATAAGATTAGAATGCTACAAAGTAGGGCTAATGCCAAAAGTGTATTGTATAGGAAACCCAAGTTGTTGTGATTAATTATAATGCTTTTAAAATAAGTCACTACATTCAAATGTTTACCAAACACACATCATATACATGAATTTAGTCAATGAAATTGTGAAAATTTTTCAAGGGCAGAGAAAGACTCAAGTTTAGGGAAATACTTCTTTTATGCTTTTTAAAAAGTTAATCAAATATTTCTTGAAGTTAGGAAGGGAGTTCATAATGATCTGAGTTTAATTTCCAGAACCCTTGTAAAAATCTGTGTATGGTGGTAGTCACCAATAATTGTGGTCCTGGGTGTGTAGGAGGATAGGAACTTATAGATCCCTGGGGTACAAATGGTAGCCAGTCTAGCTTTTATAGAGACTTCCAGGCCTGTGAGAAAGTGTACCTCATAAAAATGTAGACAGCAGCTGAGAAGAAACACATAAGATTTGTTTCTAATCTACACAGACAGATATACAGACTGACATGAACAAATACACACACACACACACACACACACACACACACACACACACACACACTGTGTATCTGCATCATATGTACACAAATCACAAATATAAAGAAACATTTCCATGACCACTGCTGTCCTCGTGTTTGATGCCTAGAATTGTAATAATTTATTTTTTATCATGAGGGGAACTAGACCAAGAAATTCCTTTTAATAAGAACTTAATAAACAAAAAGAGAAAGCTACAAAAAACACCTCAATTTTTTTTTCAATGTGTGCTCCAAATTAAATTACTGTCACCCACTCTTACTCTTCTTGATTGGTGAAGTAAAATTTTTCCAGGATTCCATTAGAAGTTGATTTATTTCTACCATCTGTCAAGGGTATTTAAATTGATAAATGCCCTCCTGAACACACACAATCTCCTTTTATCCATTTTATGTTTAAAAATTATCAAGTTAATTGCCAAGGATCGGCCCTCCTGGGGCACTGAGACCAAGGGAGAACACGGGTTGAAGGAGAGGAGAATGGGATTCGGTGAGTAAATGACAGACAGACACACTCAGGGGGTTGAGTTAATGCTGCTGCAACTTTACTGACTTTTTCAGGTGATTATATACAGAAAGCAAAAGGGGACTTGGCAAGGCATCTAACCACGACATTTATGAGAACAGAACAATATGGGACATGTGTCATACATTGAATCTATTGTGAGCACCTCTTGTGGGCAGCTGTAAACAAGCATCTGCTGGCTTGTGGTTAGGGGTAGGCGAGGCATGGTTAATGATTTTTAAGAAAATGATTACAACTACTTATTAATCTTACATGGGCATGGGCTGTGTCCTTTTGAGAAGTTTTTTGTATGCCCATTTTTCTTCAAAGCCGAATGGACAGCGAGAACACGACCCCAAAAGGCTTTTGAAAAAAGGGGGCCAACTAGTTTGTCCATTTTTGAGTTAAGCAGACACCAGGGTTTTTGCATATGCTTTGATCTTTTAGAAAAAGGGAAGTGAGTAATAATTTCTTTTTTGCCCTTTGTACACTATTCACCTGTTGCCATATTCATCATAAACTCTATTACATTGAGTTGCTCCTAAGAATGGTCTCATTGGTTCTGCCCTAGGTGCTGTCTACTATTTGCCATTAATCTTATACTGTACATATCCACCTGGGAGAGCCCTGGAGGGGAGTTTTGCTAATGCTTGTTCTTCTGAGTTACTGTGTTGTTTATGAGAATTTCTTACCAGCTGTTTTATTTTCATTAAGTCATTGGTTTCTTAAGAACCTTTTTAATTGTCTGAAATAAAGGAGGAGGTACTTCCTCCTGTTTCTCATCATTGACTGTGCTAGTTTTATTCCTGGCATTATAAATGGGTACATTCAGCCTCTGGCATGATACAATTAGCAGTAACAAAGAAAATAAGGAAAAGATTAAGGAAAAATAGACTAGGTGCATTGTGGCCGAGAACAGGGTGACGAGGTCATTACACAGGCACTGTATCAAGGAACCGGGGAACCGTTCACTCCAAGAAGCTCTGGCTCACCAACATCCCACCATGAGGGTCACCTGATAGGCATTGCAGCTTACACCGCAGGCACAGTGGATGCAGCAGTTAATGATATGTATTTAATTTTTATTTAACATTTTAAGTATATATATAATTTGACTTTTAATTAAAGTGATTTTTTGTTTTCCTTAAGCAATAGATCTAAGAATAAAATATGGTGTTCATTGAAAAATGGAATAATCACTCACCTGGACTGATGTTACACTATTTCCACAAAGCAGTATAGGGAGACTACCCTTGGATAGTCATGCTTTATATATTCCTTTTCAGTATCTTTATACAAAAGTCAGAATTTTTGCTTAAAATTAAAAATGAATTCTGCCTTTAGCAATATCAGAGGCACTAGCTAAAAATGACGACAAGAACATACATAGCCAATGAGCACTATTTGATATATGGTTCATCAGAAAAAAATATGAATAAAAAACAGTTTATGATGTTTATTCCTAACTTTTAATAACTTATAATAGAAAATAAAACCATTAAAGATAAAATTTAGAACCTACAGAAGACCATCATGTTTTTCATCTTACCTTACAACACAAAATCAAATATGACAATAGCTTTTACCCAAGCTTATCTCAAAGACAGCCAAGTAATGTGATTGAATATAAGCTTATTCACACTCATGAATGCAAATCCCAGATACAGAGATCCTGAACTGTCTTGTACATTCAGTTCTCTTAAGATGGTAGTTTATTCAGTATACTAAATTTTTACCTGCTATGCTGAGGTCCAGTCTAGGTAGAAAGGCTCAAAGTGCAGGAAAGAGAAAGGAAATAAAGCAAAGAACAAGACAACTGGTAGGCTAGAGAAAGCTACTTCAAAGTTGTCAGGAAAGCTCATTACAATGTTAGTTTCTGATGCTCTTTAATGTGGTGTCTAAACAACACATCAAAGGCCAAAGAGAAATTAGAATGAGAGGATATCTTTAATCTCAACCAAAGAAAAACCTCAAAGGAAACATAATACATGAACCTGGGGAAAATGTGGCCTTTCAGCAAGTAAAAAGTGGATTGTGGATGTGGATTTATTATATACAAATGAATCTGGAGAAGGCAGGTTACCTTTTCTTAAGAGAGGGAGTCTTTTTAGGGGAGCAGACCTGGGATGAAGTCATCCAGGAAGAGGAAGCTGTGGTTCACATTTTCTTCACACATTGATTTTAGCTAAAGGTCAACTGTTCAAAATGTCAGTCATGCATTAATAACTATAAACTATAGCCATTCAGACTCAGACCAGGGACAGTCTCTGCCTTTTTCCTGAACCTGATCATTGTAAGATTTTTCCATATATTTGAGGCAGTGCAGTCCTTAGAATAGCAATGTTCATGTCAACAATACAGGATTTCATCTGATTTCCATTAAAAAATCAACAACAGTAAAACTTGCTATAAACTAACTGCTTAGCAGCCATGTACAGATATCCAAGAACATGAGAAAGGAGCATTCATTATACATAACACTAAGCTGCAATAGTTGACTACTCAAGGAAACAATGTATAATGGTTTTAAGAAGGACTTTATAATAACTATTCATGTAAAAAATAATAAGCCTAGATATTTAGAATTTAAATGAAAATACATTAAAAATCATGAATTTGGATTTGTTTCTGTGTAGCATCTTCATTTCCTAAACATGTAAGAAATTTCCAAAATGCACTCCATGGCAGCAGAGAGCATTACAAATACAATTTATTTGAAAGATAACATTATAATGAATAATTTTGTGAAGGATTTTATTTGTAAAGCTGAAACAGAAATGACAAAACTAAAAAATGAACTACAGATAGTTTCTTATATATAACTTACTGGATTTCCAAGTATGTGTCAACAAAATGGTAATTTCCATCTCAACTGTGTACTGCCACAACATTCTTTTCTTTCCCCTGGCTCAGCTGATCTTATTGTAACATGTGTGCTTTCTGTCTAGAATCCTGAATCACTTTAGAATTTACCCAAATGTGGTATGTGTCAGTGAGCTTTCTAGTGACACAAACAGAAGCAGTGCTACTTGAAAGAAGAGATAATGTGGAAAAATTTCAAATAAAAATAAAAGCCAGGCTGAGTGGGACAGCCCTGTAATACCATCTAGGATCTTGATTTTAAGGCATACTTGTCTTAGGGAGGAGTTCAAGACCAGATTGATTTCCATACCAAGATTCTTACTTAAAACAAAATCTTAAAAGATGGATATATTGTTAGTTGTCAGAGTGGCTGCCTAGCATGCATAAAGTACTAGAATCAATAATTACTGTTGCAAAAGGGAAATACTAATCCTCTTGATTACCAGTCTTCATTTATTTTCACTAGTTCTAATAATTACCTTGTTTATTACACATTTGTAATTCCTATCTTGAAATATTATTTTCCTTTAGCTCCTGTTGCCCTTAATCCTGTCCCCTTGTTCTGCCACACTTCTGTTTTATTAGTTCATATTCAAAGACATGGAAATCATCTTATAAGGCATAGAATAGAGGAAAGAATGTTTACATACTTTCAAAATGAAATTCAATACCTTTTTGATGTTAACCATTAATTAATAACCAGTGCCTATATACAATTGCTATTTGTACCTTAAGTCCAAATTCCAGAAACTATTAAAATAGAACATTAATATTAAAACATTTTTGTTAATGTGCTATGAAAATGACAGAAATTTCCTTTTGCAAAAGTAGAAAAATTGGATCTTTCAAAGAAGATCCAAGTTACTGCCAGTCAGAGGAGTAATGAATGCCTAGAACTTTAACATTTCTCTTAGTTCAATGTTCACATGGGTACTCTACACTACTGTAGGGTATACAAATGTTAACATTATGAGAATGAAATTTTGTGAGGACAGCTTTTAATCCTGACATAAACAATCTACAGAAACAGCATCATAGTGATCACAATGTAAGTTATATAATGTGAACAGTAGAAAAAATCCAATGTGATAAATTCAGAACACACATTGGCTTCAAAATAAAACTATATATTATAAATTATTATATTCTTATAAAAATATAAGAATTACATGAGTATGCTACATACACATAAAAATTTCCAAAAGACAATATTTTTATATCACAAATCACTACTCTTCTATACATACTTTGTTAAAGAGTAGGTATTGGGATCTCACTAATTCTGAAATGACAGTTTAGGAACCTTCATAGAAGGGAAATAACCTCTCAAAATGTAGATGACACTTGAATGGCATGGGCAGTTCATGGAGCCTATAGCAGTAGGACCAGAATTTATTCCTTGTATGTGAACTGACATCTTGGAACACATTCCCTACAGAGCAATACCTTACACAGCCTTGATATGGGGGAAGGGACTTAGACATACCTCAACTGGATATGCGTGACTGAACTGACACACCTTAGGATTCCTTGCCCTCCCTGGAGTATGGATAGGGAGATGGGCTGAGGGAAGGCTGAGTGAGGACTGGGGAGAGGGGAGGAGGGGAGCAGAGGTGGGTATGGGAAACATTTTTTGAAATAAAAATAAAGATTTTAAAAACGAAAAATAGTTGGTATTGTACAAGTTCTATAAATTTGTCAATCAAAACTAAACTTGTATAAGTCATATATAGATTTATTCAAGTAAAAAATCTATTCTGCTGTCTTATATATCACTCAGCTCAAAAATAAGCACACAAGTGATATGCTCTTCCTATAATATAAATATGAATAAGAGAAATGAACCACATTAAAATTCTCTACTATTACATATTGGAAGTTTTTGATGACATCACACAAGACTATAACATAAATTACTTTTGTCTTCTCTTTATCATACTTCTGATTTCACATTAGTCAACTATTTATACAGGAAATGGGATGATTAAGACTCCATATTTGGAAAGGATTAAGAATAATGTGAATACAATTATGTCACTCAAGTCACTTGGATGAAAACTGAAGATTGAAGCCATTTAAAGAGAGCAATACACAGCATAGCCCAGTACCATAGAGTAATCAAGGTAGAAATATAATTACATTGGTCCTGAGGCATATTAACAGCTCTTTTTAGTTGAAAACAGATTTTGTTCATAGAAAATATTTTGATTATAGTTTTCCCTCCTCCAACCACTCCCAGAATCGATAAACTTCTCATCCACCGACATCCACACATATTCTTGCTTTCTTTCATTAAAAAAATACATTTGAAAAAACAAAACAAAAACTAATAAAGTAAAATAAGAAAAACCAGTAAAACAAAAAAACCCAAAAACAACAAATAAATCAATGAAAAAGAAAAAAATTCCAAAGAAAAAGCTCAAGAAACACATATAGACATTAACACAGATAGACAACACATAAAATTATAAAAAACTGTAAAACAATAGATAAGCAAAAGACATGTATGATTATAAAACCTCAGACAAAGTACTATGAGCCAAAAATTCCAAGAATGCAATTGAGTTTATTTTGTGTTGGCTATCTAGTGCTGGGAATGGGAGGGAGCTGACCTTAAGAGTGGTTTGCATTATCCAATGGAACACCACTGGAGAAAACTATTTTTTCCCTTTACAAGCAGTAGACAATTAGAGATAGCTTCTGTATTATGGATGGGGATTATGTCCACTTCCCCTTGCAGCACTGGAACCCTGCCTGGGTTGGACATGTACATACTGTTATGTTCACTGTGGCAGTCCCACTCTGTTTAGTTCTTGTTTCTTTGGTGTCCTCTATCCCCTATGGCTCTTGCAATCTTTCTGCTTCTTCCTCTGAACACTTCCCTGAACCCTGATGGGAGGGGTTTGATGAAAGTATTCCATTAAGGACCGAGTTTTTCAAGGTCTCTTCTATTCTCTGCGTATTGCCAAATTGTGGGTTTCTGTATTTGTTCCCAACTGCAGCAGGGGGAAATGTCTCAGATGATGGCCAAACAAGACACTGATCTATGAATATGGAAAAATATCATTAGGAGTCTATTATATTATTTTCCTTGAATACAGTGGTTCTCAACCTGTGGGTTACAACCTCTCTGAAGATTGAATGACCTTTCATAGGAGTTGCCTAAGACCCTTGGAAAACATAGGTGTTTACATTATAATTCATAACAACTTCAAAATTACAGTTATTAATTAACAACAAAAGTTATTTTATGGTTGGGGGTCTTTGGAACAGGAGGAAATATAGTAAAAAGGACAACATCACAAAGATTGAGAACCACTGATTTAACAGAACATTAGTATTTGGTCTCTCCTAGGTCCACAGCCTAACTACTCCCTGGTTCTTGGCTACACAAGCACTGTTGTGGATTGGTTTTATCTCATAGAGTGGACCTTAAATCCAATCAAACCATCTCATAACTTCTGTACCATTATCACACCAGTGTATGATACAAGCCAGTCACTATTGTAATTGGATAGTTTTGTACTTGGATTTATGTTTGCCTTTCTCCTTTGTAACATGCAGAGTACCTTCCAATACCATGAACACTAATCAGTATGGGTGAAGACTCTACATATGTATCACCTCAAATTTCAGTGACCATTGGGTTATGTAGATGCTGTCTTCAACAACAGGGCCTTATCCTCAGTTTTTGGAGCTCAACTACTAGTCTTGGCAAATATATGAGTTGTTTAAAAGTTTCCAGGGGACCCCTTTAGCCAACAATTCAACTAGATGCAATCCATTTCTGGCACTGGAAGTTTGGATTGGAGACAAGAGAGCTTTTTGTCTCCTTCATTATTTGTTGATTCCATTTAGATTATATATATATATATATATATATATATATATATATATATATATATACACATATTTATATACACACATATATACATATACATATGCACATATATCTTCTTTCATAGTTTATTTCCATATAACCCCTCAAATGGCCCTTAATGTTACCTAATGTTGTGGGATTCAGTTGTCAGCTGATACGGTCAAAAGACACTTATCCAGGGTCCCGGAACCATGAAGGGGGCATGGAAACCCCATTGAAAAGGGGCTTCTGGAACACTCTCTTCCTGGTTCCTGGCTGTTGGGGAGACAGGATCGGAATCCATCATCCGTCCATCACTCTTCCACCGTTCCAATCTCCAGTCCCTGTTCAGGTGCTACTATAAACTGTTACCTGTACCATGAGTGTTGGTTTATATTTTAATAAATATCTATCCTGTATTGGTGCCTCCTGAGTACACTCCGCCTACATCTGGCTCCCAACATCACAGGTTGTGGCCGGCAGATCCACGGGCCAGGCTTAGAATGCATATGGGTCAGGTTTTGAGTGCAGGCAGGTCAAATTTAGAGCACAGGACACGTCTGCCCAGAGCGGGAACGCAGCTTTCCCTGGTTCGGCACCAACAGCGACCCTGCCCAGTGGTCCGGTCCCCATGGTTGCTTGAAAGGCCGGGCTTGCAGCGTTTCGCTGGTCCAGTTACTTGAAACAGCCCTACAGCATTTCCCTGAGCCAGCAGGGCTTGGTTTGTAGCGAGCCACTGCCGCCATTCCTCTGTTCAGACACTGCCCAGCAGTTCCGTGCGGTTACCTAGGCTCCACTCTAGCTAGCTCATTTTGACCTGGGAACTGCAAATTCAAGTGCAGCTCCGCCCCTAGCCCCAGTAACCAAGGGCACCCTTCTCTCCCCACTGGTTGCTGATTGCGACCCAGGGCAATTGTAAACTACTCCTGCAGGCAAATGAAGGAAACAAAAACCGTTCTATCTTGTGATTAACACCCTGTCTTAACTTGTGAGTAGTTGCTTTTTCCAAGGATTATATTCTTCCTGCTGGGGCCTTTTAACTCCACATAGGGTCGGTAGGTAGCTTCCTATTGCTGAGAGTCTCTGCATCTACCATTCAGTTACTGTGGCATCTGTAGACTATGCAACATCATCACACCTGAATTGAGGTAATGGCTGACAATTATTCTTTTGAGGAATTCAGGATATATTTTGCCACGATGGTTGACAAGTTTTTAAATGAATATCTTGAAGGATTCAATACCCCAGTCCTACTACTTTTGGGCTTGTTTCTCTATTTTGTGTTCCAAAATAAGAGGATGATGACAGAGGTCACGAATGTGAACCAGCAATTACCATCCATATTTGGTATTATGGAATTATCAAACGCTACAGTGGCAGATGAGGTAAAGCAAATACAGACGCTAAATCAGCAGTTGTTGCCCAAGATATATGACGTGGAACTGTCAAATGCTAAGATGGCACAAAAGATGGGTACTCTGGAAATTGGTTACAACAAGCTTTAAGATAAGGTTTCCTCTTTAGATATGGATACCACTGTACAAGAGAAATATAAGCTCTTTGTAAATGATGAAAACAAGAAACTTGTTGACTACATTAATGATGAGAACAAGAAAATCATTAATTATGTTAATGATGTAGATCTAAAAATTGCTAGCTCGGTGAGGTCTTTGGAAGGACTACTTCATCAGGAAAATCAAGCTCTGAGACCGGTAGTATCCAAAATCCAAGAATGGGAACCTGTAGTATCCAAAATCCAGGAATGGGAACCCATAGTATCCAATATACAAAAATGGGAGGGCCGTATTGGAACACTAGGCAAAGGTAATGATGCATCTTATGCTCAGAACAGTTCAGGTCAACCCCCAATGGGGTGTTATGGTACTGAAAATACTTTACCTAAAGTAATAAATATGACAGGGCTACCCCCGTCACCACCACTATTGTTCCCAGCTACTATTCAGACAAAGATAGTACCAGGGGGATCCTCGGAATATGTAGAGTATAGTTATGAGCCAGTACATATGAAAGACATCAAATATTTTAAAGAGACAATATCAGTATATGGTATTCACTCCACTTATGTAAAGCAGCTCCTAAATTCATGGTCTGCAAAAAACTGAATCCTCACCCTTGATTGGATGCAGCTAACGGCTGCTATCTTGGACCAAAGTCAAAACTTACAGTGGAGAAGCTGGTTTAGAGAGGAGGCCAAGACCTTAGAACACCAAGGAAGAATTAGGGGTTTCTTTGGTTCTCAGGACCAAATCCTTGGTGAAGGAATGTTTGCTGACATGAAGACTCAAACTACTTATGACGAACATACTTTATTGCTATGCCGTATTGCCGCACTTAATGCATGGGAAAAGATTTTGGACCCAGGTCAAAAAATTGAGTATTATGCTAAGGTCAAACATGGCTTAAAAGAGCCTTATACTGACTTTCTACAGAGGCTTACAATGGCTGTACATAGAGCAATATCAGATCCAGAAGCTAGAAAGCAAATAATACGTTCTCTGGCATTTGATCATGCTAATCCAGAATGTAGAAGAATGCCTCTTCCTTTAAAAATCAGAGCTGCACCTATAGAAGAATGGATTCAATATATAATCAATGCTGAATCTCTCCATGGCAATGAGGAGAATTGGGTAGAACAAGCTGTTGCTAAGGTAAGGAAGAGGAACCAAGGCATCACTTGTTTCAACTATGGTAGACAAGGCCATATAAGACGGAATTGTACACAAAGTACTAGTGCAAATGATGCCCGATCTAGGTTTAATTCAAACAGAAGGCCATTGCCTTCTGGATTATGTAAAAGGTGTAGCAAGGGATGGCATTGGACCAATGAATGTAGATCTACCAGAGATAAAGAAGGCAACACTCTGCCATCGGGAAACACCTTTCAGGGCTTCCCCTGGGAAGCCCTCAAAAATCAGACTCCAAATTCGAGTATGGTGAGATCATATCCGGTCATAGTAGAAGACCAGCATTCTCAAGATGAATAGAGCACCCAACACCTGATCTTGAAAACCATACAGTATCAGATGATAACATAAATTCAAAAGAAAATTAATAAATTCCAAAAAGAATCACAAAACAAATATTTTGGCAGACTTCGATAAATGAACAAAGACAAAAATTGGTGATACAGATAGATAATATTTATATCAGGGTTTAGTCGACAAGGGGGCTGATGTTTCGATCATAACCCCACAATCATGGCATCCAAGATGGCCTTTACAGACAGTAGATATCCAATTTCTGGGTATTGAAACAATATCTCAGGGTGAAACAGAGTGTGAGATGGCTTGAATGCATAGGACCAGAAGGTCAAAAAGGACGGTTGAAGCCATATATGGCTGATATAGCAGTGAATCTGTGGGGTTGCGACCTCCTAATGCAATGGAATACCGAGATTAAAATCCTTCCTGGTTCTGATGTCAACCGGAGGCTCAATTATGTTTCCAAAAATGATGCTTTAAGGTACTATGAAGGAAATTCACCAGCCATTCAGGCTGTACAAAAGAATTGCCCTATATCCACAGATCCTAAAAGGATACTCACAGCATTGCCTTTGAAATGGTTAACAGAAGAGCCTATTTGGGTTCAACAATGGCCTTTGATGAGAGAAAAACTTCAGGCTTTGGAACAGTTGGTACAGGAGCAGTTACAGGCTCAGCATATTGAAGAATCAACCAGTCCATGGAATTCTCCTGTTTTTGTTGTCAAGAAAAAAATCTGGAAAATGGAGGATGGTGACAGATTTAAGAACAATTAATAAGGTGATTCAACCTATGGGCTCCTTACAATCTGGTATTCCCCTGCCTTCTCTGCTACCTAAAGGATGGCCTATTGCAGTTATTAATATGAAGGATTGTTTTTTTTACCATACCTTTACAAGAACAAGATAAAGAGAAATTTGCTTTCACAGTACCTATTCTTAAGAATTCATGGCCAGCTAAGTGGTACCAATGGAGAGTCCTTTCCCAAGGAATGTTGAATAGTCCCACCTTATGACAATATTTTGTATAACAACCACTAGAAATACTGTGCAAGCACTTCCCACAATCTATCGTTTACCATTATATGGATGATATTTTGTTGGCAGACCCAAACCCAAAGACATTATAAATATTGTTTGAAGAACTAAAGATAATATTGCCTAATTGGGGACTACATATTGCTCCAGAAAAGGTACAGAGGGGATATTCTATCAATTATTTAGGATATAAGATAGGTTTACAAAAAATTAGGCCACAAAAGGTAAAATTAAATAGAGATAAATTGAAGACTCTTAATTTTCAGAAGCTACTAGGAGATATTACTCATATACCGCCCATGATTGGTATAAAAAACTATGAGCTGGTTAATTTATTCAAGACTTTGGAAGGCAACAAGGGTTTAAACAGTCCAAGAGAATTATCTGATGAGGCCAAGAAAGAATTAGAGTTGGTTGAAAATAAACTTCAAGAAGCACATGTGGATCGTGTGGATCCAGACCTAGATTGCATACTTGTTATTTTACCATCTAGACAATCTCCAACAGGAATCTTAATGCAAAGAGAAAGCATTATATTAGAATGGATATTTCTGCCACATAGGCCAAGCAAGAAGATGAAGACATATATTGAAATGATTGTTGATCTGATTTTTAAAGGTAAATTAAGACTTTGCCAATTGACTGGAAAGGACCCTTCAGAAATTGTTGTATCTTTGACTAATGAAGAAATTGAACGATTATGGGTAGACAGTGAACCTTGGCAAAAGGCTTGTAGTAATTTTTAGGAGAGATTAATAATAAATATCCCCAAAACAAGAGGATTAAATTTATATATAAAAAAAACTAATTGGATCTTTCCTCGTGTGGTACAGGATAAACCCATTTCTGGAGCCCCTATATTTTATACTGATACAAACAATTTAGGGAAGGCTGGCTACAAGTCTGAAAACTTAACAAAGGTGGCTCAGAGCCATTAAAAATCTGTTCAGAAGGCTGAACTATATGCAATTATTATGGTGCTTTTGGACTTCACAGAGCCTCTCAATGTAATTACTGACTCTCAATACGAAGAAAGAATTGTTTTACATATTGAAACTGCTGACTTCATTCTTGATGATACAGACTTGACCTTACTATTCATACAACTACAAGATATCATCAGAGGTAGGATACATCCTATGCACATAATACATATCAGGGAGCACACGGGTCTCCCAGGCCCTCTAGTGCAGGGTAATGATGAAATAGATCAGTTGCTGATAGGAAACGTGCTAGAAGCCACAGAATTTCATGAGAAACATCATGATAACAACAAAGGGCTAAAGAAGAGTTTTCCCATCACTTGGAATGAAGCAAATGAAATAGTAAAAATATGTAACACTTGCTCTTTCTATAACCAACCATCTTTACCCGCAGGAAGTAATCCTAAGGGTACACAGAGAAATGAGATCTGGCAAATGGATGTGTTTCACTTTCCGGAATTTGGAAAGATGAAATATGTACATCATTCTATTGACACCTATTCGGGAATGCAATGGGCAACTGCCCTGAGTTCTGAAAGTGCTGATGCTGTACTTACATTTTGGAAGCCATGGCCATAATGGGATTCCCACTCAGATTAAGACTGACAATGCTCCAGCTTACATTTCCCGAAAAATGAAGATAATTTTTGGATACTATGAAATAAAGCATATTACAGGGATACCACACAATCCTACAGGACAGGCAGTTGTGGAGAGATCTCACCGCACATTAAAAGAGATGCTTTAAAAACAAAAGAAATGAAAAAAAAACCAGAGAGAGTTTGCATAATGCCTTATTGACTTTAGATTTTCTTAACACTGATGAAAAGGGAACATCAGCTGCTGAGAGACATTGGGTAATAGAGAAATCCTCTGAGTTAAATCAACCCATCTGCTTCAAAGATGTGTTGACTTCAGAGTAGAAGCCGGGATATGTGCTTCGATGGGGTAGGGGTTTTGCTCTTGTTTCCACAGGGACAGAAAAGATATGGGTACTGACAAAACTAATAAAAGTCTGCTTCAAAAAGTAGTCCCTTTCTGAGGAAGAGAAATAATTTCTCATCCTAAATATGACAAATGGACAAATGGATACATGGTAAGGAAAACACATTTAACAAACCTGTGGCAGGGTTTCAATTTTGTCTTTACAGGAAAATGGATACAACTATTTTTAAGACATTGACTAGACATTGAATAATTACTCACCTGCAATCAAAGACAGACTGATGATGAAGGAATATACATGACAGACTATGAGACCAACTGATACACATATGCACTACTGGGTAATCTCTCAATTCTTACTGCTTTGCATCTTGCATCTACACCTCAAAAAAAAAAGGTGGTCCAGATTTGACTATTAATAGGGCTGGATTTGGATTGGGAGCAAGTGGCTTTCTCCCTCTCTAAACCCAAGCATATTGGTAAAGAAAATGTGAAGAATTCTGTCTCATGTCAGAAATGCCACCTGGTGTGAGACAGAAGACAGAATGTTTAGGGACCAATATTATTGTGACTTCATCTCAAACCTTATTTCTCTCTGTATCTGTACCTTTCAAACATCCTGTCTACATACAGTCTCCGGAAGTCATAAAAGATATAAATATCTCTTTTGAATATCAACAATGCTTAAGTTTTCCACTGTAAATAACATTTCCTCCTATCTGCTCTCTACAAAGAATCTGGAACCGAGACGGGGCCCCCACCACAACAACTCCTACTAGTGAAACAAGAATAACAGAGAGAGTATGGGAATGAGAATAAAAGACAGGTAGACAGACAGACAGAGACAAAAATAGAAAAATCAAGAACCTGGTGCACACCAATCAATAATTGTTTTCAGGAAATAGACTATTCAAAAACAGCTGCAAGTTAGCTCTTTATGATTATCCTTCAGATCACACTTCTAATTAGAATTCCAGATGGAGTGAACCACTATTCGGAGAATGGTTATAAATGTATATAGTCAGTCCATTAAGATCTAACCATTGTTTTAGCTTTTACAGGATCCCAAAGAGATGCCATCACCCTTAAGTCAGCAGGAAACAACCTTATGAAAGACTAAGCCCCATTTCCCAATAAGTTTTATGCTCTGAGGGTTGTGGGTAATTATTATTATAATTAAATAGTTATAAGTTAAAACTGGGTGAAGGACAGAACTATAATATAGCATCAAAGATCTCTTTTGAAGAAGAGAGAAGATAGATAGGATAGATAAAGGTAGACTGTTCTACCTACCTATACATCATTTTAGCTGAATGTATGGGATATGCTAAAGACAATTTGCACTGGCATAGATATTTGTATATTGATAAAAATGTAAAATCATTTTATATGTTTAATTGTGATAATTTGTACATTGGTACAAAGTTTAATCTGAGATTGTTTTATATAACCAAAGCAACTTATATTTCGATATAAATCTGAATCTGTAACTATTATGTAAAACTGAACCTGAAATTGTTATATTTTATGTATGCTTCTACCTCTGTTTAAAATATTTGCACATCATTGTCATGTACACTATGCAATTACTTCGTCCATTTAACTATACTAGATATAATGTACGATCGCGCTAGTTATGATATATGCACAAGATGTTTTATATACCTCTGTTTAAATGATATATATGTATTTACATGTCTAAAATGCTGAGGCCACTTTACCTGGTAATATACCCCTGGCTAATGTTTGATAGTCCTATTAAAGGTCATTGTTCAGAGATTGTACACCCCTTATATAGGTATTCTAATTTTTAGTACAGGGTTTATTCCTTAAGACGATAAAAACTACTGTCGACATTACTTAAGGTACCATATCCCAGTCATATCAGATACAGGTTAGAATAGCATAGATAGACAGGAATCTTCAACCATTTCATAGACCTAGAGAATATGGCATTTAACATTTGAAATTCGGCCATGAGAGACATGACGACTCCTGGTGTCACTGCTTCCCTCACGAGATGGTGTTGAGCACTGAAGATACTCCATTGGAGTTTGTCCTTTTGGGAGAGAATGGCCGGTTGAGTAAGGAACTGTCCTTACCTTGATTGCTGACAGTACACACATGATGTCCAAGCTGGACAAACAAGTTGATGGATGGAGACTGACAAAACCTGCCTGGACAGAATAAAACAGTCCCTCCAAAATTGTCCTGCTTGTGAAAAGATCTGTCAGATACCATAGGCCTGTAGCCAATATGATATATGCTCCAAGGGCACACAAATCCAGAGGTGATGGTCCAGGTAGCTGTGTTGCTGTCCTCTCCCAAATTTTAAAAAGTCACTACTTCCAAGTACTTCTGACTTTCGGGTGATTCACCTTCCTTCTTGGGTCTTGAAGAGGTTGAAGAATGGGTATATAAGCTTATCACTCTATTATCCCTTAGATAAGAACACTCAGGTATTGAATTTTCACTTTCCCAGATTAACCTTCTGACATAATGTTTACACCCTACTCTCTACCAATATTCTAAAACTATTTGATGTACCTCATATAAGTTAGGTTTTGATTAGAATTTGTACTTTATCCTCTCCTAGATACTACCTCATAGCAATTCCTACTATACATAGTCTTAGTTTAGAACCTTCTTAGTTAGACAAAAGGGCGAGATGTTGTGGGATTCAGGTGTCAGCTGATAAGGTCAAAAGACACTTATCCAGGGTCCCGGGCCCCTGAAGGGGGCATGGAAACCTCATTGAAAAGGGGCTTCTGGAACACGAGACACTCTCTTCCTGGTTCCTGGCTTTTGGGGAGACAAGATCGGAATCCATCGTCCGTCCATCACTCTTCTACCATTCCAGACTCCCGTCCCTGTTCAGGTGCTACTATAAACTGTTACCTGTACCGTGAGTGTTGGTTTATATTTTAATAAATATCTATCCTGTATTGGTGCCTCCTGAGTACATTCTGCCTACAACCTAACCCTCCCAAGTATTCTGTCTCTTGCAGTCAGATTTTCTTCTCCTCTCTAATTAGTCCTCCCATTTCAATATCTCTCATACCCCCATCTCTTAGCCACTTCTATGCCTTGTTTTAAAAATATGTACTTAAGTTCATTGTCTAATTATATTTTGCAATTATTTGTTCTAAATTGTTAGCTATTTTGATAAACATGTTAGAATAGAGGGTAAGTTAAACTGATATCATAATTTCCTCATATTAGTTTTTTTACCTCATACTTTCTTCTAATGAGGGGCCAGAGCAGTAGTGGAATCAGGACCTACATTGAAGGTGAGGCGCCAGTGGTAACACTGGCCAGTAGAAAGTCAGAATGACTATACTTTCTACATTGTTGCTGCTTCTACAATGTCTTGAAGAGCACCTCAGAGTAAAGAAGTCAAAAGAGATGTATGCAAGCTCAGAATTAGAAGACACATTAAGCAAGTATGAGGCTGGAGCTCTGGGGATACTGAGTGGATGCTCATCTAGTTGCCAGTTGCAGTGATACTGACCACAAATGGCTATAACCTCCTTAAAAAGAGAAACAACCTTGGAAGTATCTGAGGAAAAACTCTTTCCCACTTTTGATTGAATTATTCACATTCTTACAAATGAATAATTTTTGTTCCTTATATATTCTGAATGTCAGTTCCCTGCTAGATATATGACTTGCAAATATATTCTCCTAATTCATTTATTGTTTGGTATGACTTCATGTTGCAATGGCAAGCCCCTCCAAAGCTTTTATATGTCTGGGAAAGTATCATACTTTCATTTTTGAAGACAACGTAGGCCAGTACTATATGTCTGATAGGGTAAAGACAGATTTTTATGTATCTTTCCCATTAATGCTTACAAATGGCCAAGAAACATGTAAAAATGAACTTAATATCAATAATATTATAGGACACAGTACTCCAGTGCAAAATAAAAATGTACCACCTTACAACTGTTAGTATGGCTACTGTAAAAACAGATTAAAAATAACTAATGTTGGTAAGTGTGTAAAAAAATTGACAAATGTATCCTGACTGGTTGAAATGCAAGTATGTTAAGGCATTATATGTAACAGCTTTGTGGGGTATTAAAAAGTTAAAATAGGACCCCCTACATGACCCAACAGTTCAACCTCTTATTATTTTTTTAACATGTAATGAAATTAATCTGTTGAAGAAACATTTTCACTTGGGTGTTCATTGTAACAATGGTCATAATAGCTGAAAAATGCAAATATCATAGCATCTTTTAGTTGATGAATGAATAAAGAAAATATGATAGATATCACAATAGGGATATTGTTATTTCATAAAGAAAGTAAAACTTGTCATTTTGGACAATGTGCATAGAAGTTGATATCAGGTGTTAAGTGAATTAAACAAAGCACATAAATGTAAGTATGTAAGTACCATATGATTTTGTCCATATGTATAATCTAATAAGATTTATCTCCTAGAAATTGAGAGTAGAATTATAGTGAACAGGTGCTAAGGAAAATTGAATGGGGGGAGGATTGACAAATAGGTGTTAAATTATAATTCCAAGCAAGAATCTATAGTGTGTTTGTATATAACAGGCTAATAACATAATAATAATAATAATAATAATAATAATAATAATAATAATAATATACTATGAACATTCTACAATCAAGAGAATGAATTCCATGAGTTTTTAACCATAAAGAAGTACAGATATTCTGAGGAAAAGATATTTAATATTTTTAATCATTTAAGTTTATAAATGTATAGGAATATATTACCACATTGATACATCTAACTTTTATGTTCTATATACTAGTTTACATAAATGCAATTATAAATAATATGCCTGAGATTTGTATTCTTTTCAGTTGCTGAAAGGAAACAACTAGACAAATACAGGCAAGTAGCATGTTCATGGATTTGAAGAATATGGTTAATATACATTTAATCTAAATTTAACTATAGATCTAACACATTGTCAAAAATAAGGGATGAGAGAGAGGATAGATGATGTGGGAATGCCTTTCTGTATGCTGTGAATATCAATCTTTAAATAAAAGAGTTGTTTTGGGCCATAACAGGCACCATAGAAGAAGTAGGAGAAGAAATCAGAGCATAGGTAGAAAAGGAAGGGTGGAGTCAGGGCAGATCCAGCAAGCTGCCCAAGGAGCAAAATGTAAGGAACACAGGTGAGCCCTGGACCACGTGGCAGACAGATTAATAGAAATGGGTTGATTTAAGATATAAGAGCTAACTAGCAATGTGCCCGAGCCATAGGCCAAACAGCATAAAGTTAATATAAGCATCTGAGTCATTTCTGGGGGCCTGAGTGGCGGGCAGCTGGGCGTTTAAGGGGTCTGGCATGGCAGGTCTGTGGGTCTGGGCCTCTGGCTCTCTGGCACCAAGAAACCCCACTATAACAGATGGCATCCAATGAGGATCGAATATCCATTTAAAGCCTGAGAAAGATTAAAATGGGTTCTAGATCACAGAAACTGAGCCAAGACAGCTTCAAAATTGTGTATACAAAGCAGGTCATTGTACAAAGAAAGTGTGGCATCTGGGTGACATTCAAAATGGCACAGGTAGACTAGTGGCAGGCAGTGTAAGCTGCAACTAGGCTGGTTCTTGAAATCTCACAGAAGACTCAGTAGCATGTGATTGATTTTAGATTTCTGTTTATTTTGAACAAGAAGGAAACAAAGACAGATAATTAGTAGCAGCATTTTCTGTGGTCTGCTCTGTTTGCTGGCCACAAATAGATCGGTCCATTTAAGAGAACTTACTGATTCAGCTTCCTCTGCAAAAACTATGCAGCTCTTTAAGAGAGTGTATTTTAAAAGCTTTTATGGTTGGAAGATGATTAAGGATTCACAATAAAACAGATTCAGATGAAAAGAAAAACCTCTAAACGGCTTACAATGTGTGTAAAAGGTACATAGGCTTCAGAGAGAAAAGAAATAAAGTCTTTAAAAAGAGAAATAGAATAATAAAAATATAATAAGCCACTATAACAGATAGAGGCAGCAAGAGAAAGGAGATAGATAATTATATACTCAGAACAACCCATCCAAGAATCAACATGTGTTAGAAACTTTTTAAATGATAACCAAGATATAAACTAACTCATGTTCAAATAAATGGTTTTTGATAATATGCAACCATATCACAGTAATATTTAAAACAAAATACTGGTTGAGCAATATAAAATGAACAGATGCCTGAAGTATATATTTTAATACCTAAGAAACAAAAAAAAATGAGAATATAGTTAAGCACAAAAGACACAAAATAGCATGTATTATGCTGAGCTACACCAGTAGAAAAAATTAATTATTGTTGATTGAACTAGAAATAGTTTTTCTCTAGTTTGATTGTCCCTGAAAAGCCTAAAGTAAAATTTCTTCTGTGACATAAGCGTCTGTATCTTCTTTTGGGTTCTTACTAAATGAATGTGTACAATTTTCAGAGCTCCTCAAGCTGAATATGTAAGACGATTCCATTTTATTGTATTCAAAATGTACCTTTATAACATGGTAATTTATTAAGTTATACTTTGTATATTGATAGATTGTGTTTATCTAGGTATAAATGTTTATTGCTGCCTAATTTTTTGAAATCTTGAATTTTGAAATTGGGTAAAATGTTCTGGAATTTTTTTTTCAACTAGCATCATGTATGCAAGTAATCATAGGGGTAGCAATGAATTCAAACTTTGGGGAAAATCATGATTTTTTTGGACAGTGAACACCAGCAGGTAATTCCCAAAAGAAGCTGCCTGCTCATGAGCATTGTATGACAATTGTATTCTTCCCAGGGTTTCTCTAACTGCCTTGAGGCTTTAAAGATAGAACTAAAAATATCTGGCAGGAATGTCCTTGACACACTTATGATGATCCCTACCATTCTTTCAGCAAGTGTAATGCTTAAGTGTCTCTTTTCTGTCTTTTTAAATTATACTGTTAGCTTGATGCCTCAGGGCAGCAGTACAATAAAGTGGATAACTAATTGAAATATTTAAAACCAGTAGACAGCTGTATTTATAAACCACCACAATGGAATGTAACACAAAATCTGACTCTTTAATAAAAATCTTTTGTTAGATTAAGAAACACACTTACTTTATAGTTTAATCAGGGAAAATTTTGAATTTTATTTTACATAATGTGTTATCATTGCCAATGTTAGGCACACATATGCTAAAATGCTGATTTAATACAATAAAACATGAATTAAGAGATCTACTTCTTTTGTAATAGGGGTATATGTCACTACTCTATTCTACTGTTTCAATAATTTTGGAACATTGGAATAATTAAGATACCATTCCAAAAGTTTTCGCCTTCACTTAGCAGTATATCATTCACTTAGATTCTGCTGTACATTCCTATGTACCTGCAGCCTAGAAACTTTTTTCCTGGGAAGGGCTGGAGCCAGTGCTTCAGTTAACAAATTGAGATTTTTGAATTTTGAACAAAATTACTAGGAAGATTATTGGTAGAATATGAAAGCTGGAGCTACTGAACCATCTTGATTATATGTCAAATAAGTCAATCACTTTAGAAAATAATTGTCTAAAATAT
The DNA here is from genome assembly GCA_033318265.1 of Phyllotis vaccarum. NCBI lineage: Eukaryota > Metazoa > Chordata > Mammalia > Rodentia > Cricetidae > Phyllotis > Phyllotis vaccarum. The sequence goes on along the minus strand of JARWLC010000013.1, from coordinate 89,616,473 downwards.
GAAGCTTTTTCAAGAATCTATTTTACCCACTTCACTATTATTCTATACATAAGCAGATCTATAAGGGATGACTGAGGTGTATAGAATACTGAAACATTTTACCAATAAACCCACTATCTCTCCAAACAAACATTGAGGTTTCCATTACCTTTATTTGCTTCTTGAAGCAAAGCCTTGCTCTATAACCAAGATTTTTCTGAACTTACCATACAAAGAAGTCTGGCCTTGAGATCCTCCCTCAGCCTTTGCCATGCCAGACTTACATGCATAACCACCATACATGGTTCATTTGAATGTTAAAATGTATTTAAATGCAGCTATATAGAGCTGCTTCTCTCTCATAAAGTGAAGTATTTTTATTATTTAGCAAAGAATATAATTCTACCCTTTTAATTTTTTCCAAACTGGAATCAATATCCTTTGCTATACTACTTTTTTTCATTACTATGACAAAATATATGACAAAAACAAATAAAAGAAAAAAGAGTATATTTTGGATCATTGATGAAAGGTACAGCCTTTTAAAGTAGGGAAATCATGACAGTGGAAGTCTGAGGCAGATGGCTACACTGTGTCTACAACCAAAAAAAAAAAAAACCCACAGATCTCTCTTGTATCATTTTATTCATTCTCAGACACAATCTCATAGATGGTATTCCCACTTCAGAGATATAGCATCTACATTTTGTGGCTGTAGTTTTAGTATACCATGGAATGTATAAACATCATATCCTAGATTCTTTAAATTAAATATAAACATTTATCTCATTACTTACTTATACTTTACCTCAGTCACAAATCCACATCATGAAGTCAAAAAAGTAAATAATGGAAAAGGCAGAATATCAGACAAATAGCGCAGTATGAGACTAATTTTGACCTTATATATGAACAGCATTCACTCATTATATTTGGCCAGCATCACAAAATCTATATTAATACACAGTGGCTTCTGTGCCAGACTTTATGTAAGCAATCTCCATTCTTTTGGAATGTTTTTCCTGCTGACTTTCCCAACTCAGTTAACATTATAAGGACTGATTATGTACATAATTGTAAAGCTATAAACTGACAAATCAGTAGGTTTTTCATGTTCATAATTAAAATCTAAAGCTAACAGCTCAACCATTTATAAAAAGTTGTCTGGGGGAAAGATAGGGTATGTGAGCAAATACAGGAAGAGACAGCTAAAGCTTAGGGCCATTTGAGGGGTCATGTGGAAGGATATAGTATAGTAGAACTTTCTTAAAATACATCCACATTTGAAAAACACTACAAAGAATCACTGGATAATGAGGGAGAGAGAGCCCCAAATTAGACATTTCTTATCATCAGTGAAACCTCTACTATCAAGAATGGGGTACATCTAATTGACTTGTTGGTCACAGAAGTACCATGGAAACCTTCAAATAACTTAGACCATTAGCAAGGCCATGAGTTTTTCTCCACTAACTGATGATATGGCCCTATTGTTGAAAATAGTTTACTCCAATGGTGTCTCACTGGGTATAAAAGCCACTCCTAAGATCAGTTTCAATTCCCCAATTTCCACCCAACAGACACACACACATACACACACACACACACACACACACACACACACACACACACACACACACACACACACACACTTCAATTGTATTCTTGGAGAATTTTTCTCTCATATTTCTTTGTTGGGCCATTTTTCACTTTATTTGACTTTTGCTTATATATTACAGTTTCTGATTGTATGTGTGTGTGTGTGTGTGTGTGTGTGTGTGTGTGTGTGTGTGTGTGTACACTTCCCATTCTCATGTTCCTTTGTTTTGTTTTATTTTTGTTTGTTTTTATTTCTCTTTTTGTTTTCTAAAGAACAAAACAAAAAATGTGTGGAGATGGAAGTGTAGGAAGGTGAGGAAGTTCTAGGAGACTTTGAGGGAAAGGAAACTGTGATCATACTGCACTGTACAAATAGTTACTTTCAATAAAAAATTCTCATCATAGAAATGCCAATTAAGACCACAGGAAATTCACTTCATGAGTGTTAAATGACTGTTTTCAACTGATAAAATATAAAGTATGTAACAAGTGTTATCAAGGGTATGGGATAAAATGTACCAAAATTGATATACCACTGATGGTAATATAAAACAATACAGGCATTATAAAAAATCAGAGTGGGAGTTAATTGGAAACTATCAACTAAACTTACCATTCTGTTGATAACATTATCAACACTGTAGAAACTCAGAAGTAGGACCTAGTTGGAGATAATAGGTCATGGGGAGTGAAAGGAAAGTAGAATAGTTTTGATGGTTTTATCTTGTCCCTGGCATCTTCTACTTCTTGTCTGTCCTGAGGTAATCTACTTTACTACATGACCTCAACCATAATGGTATGACTTTCCATTCATAGGTCTAAAAGCAAAGTAGCTGAATGCACTAAAATCAAAACTATGATGCAAAAGCGTTCTTCCCTTGTTTGATATTTTTGTCATAGCATTTAAAAGTAACTAATACACATATAACTCAGTAATTTCATTGGGGGAATTTTAACCAGTTATGCACACACATTAATTTCCTGCATGATACATGCTTATGCATAAGGGAATTGGTTTATATGCTGAAAACATTTCCATCTTTATAATCATTGCAACATTATTCATATTAACTAATTACAGAAGTAACTGAGGTAGTCACCATTAGTTAAATAGCCAAGGAAATGTTATACACAGTGAAATACTATCTAGTTGTAGGACAGCTATGTTATTTATAACATGGATCAATCTGATGACAGTATGCTAGGTAACATAAGCTAGGCACAGAAAGATACCTCACAAGATCTCTTTTATATTTAGAATAAGCTAGTGATTACCAGATACTGGGGGAGGCTGCATAAGAAAAAGGATGATGTTGATGAGAAGTTTTAATGTTGCCTAGGGGTGTAGATCAATGGCAGTACACTTGACTAGATGTGAAGTCTTGAATCAATCCCGAGAAACACAGGGATTAAAGATACAAAATTTCATACAGAGAGTAGCAATAACCTCTAGAGATCCACTTCACAGAAAGACTACTGTCATAACGGTACACTGCATACTTTCAAAGTGCTGATAAGATTGATAAGATTGTTTTAAATAACATTTTTACCAATATTCTGAAAATTTTAATATAATGCATATTGATTATATTCATCTACAGCTCCAAGTTCCTCTCAGATAAAACCTCTTTCCCTACTCACCAAAACTCATGTTAAATTTCTCCCTCCCCTTTCTCTCTTCTTCTCTCTTAACACACTGTGTCTAATTTGTGGTGGCCAACAACTTTGGGGTTTGGAGTCTACTCTGGTTGATTTACAGGAAGTCAAACCATTAAAGGACACCAATTTCGACTTTCCTGGTAGCTAGCAAATGACAATAGCTTCTCAGCTAACAGGAGAACTATATACCTGTCTTGTCTCTCTGTGCTTGGATTTTGTCTGGCTTGAGTTTGTACGGGCCTAATACATGCTGGCACAACTGCTCTGAGTTCATATATATAACTGCCCTGATGTATCCTGAAAGCTCTGCTTCCTTGTAGTCATTCAGTGCCCTGGTGCTTAAACTCTTTTTGCTCCTTCTCTGTGATGATCCCTTAGTCCTGATAGGAGGGGTGTAATGTATAAATATTCCATTTAGAGTTGGATATACCAAAGTCTCTTATTCTATACATAGTGACTGTTTCTGTCTCTCTGTGTTTATCGTCATCTACTGCAAGGAAAACCTTTATATAGGAGACTGCTTTTTGTTTTGTTTGTGCAAAAGAGTAAGTATATGAATTAAGGGTTTGTTTACCTAGCTGATTTAATCAATATTATTATAAGTACATTTTAGTACATCATTCTGTCATATGTATATGTCTTTGTATAATGATAGTGCGATATCACCTTATTCCAATTAGAACAACTTATGAGAAAGACAAAAGTAACAAATATTGGTGAGATAGTATTAAAAAGAAACCATTATACACCATAGTTATCTAAAATTTAGAACGGTTACTATAGTAAATAGTTTGGAAGTTTCTCAAAAACATATAAATATATTTATTGAGCATTTGTACATCATGTTTTGAGAACTCTTCACTTCATTAGTTCATTCATTGACGGAGTAGTTTGATTTCTGGTTTAGTTATTTCATATTCTAAATATTAATCTTCTCTTACATATGTAGTTAGCAGAATTGTTAATTCTGTGTAGAAGCTTTTTGATTTCATAAAGTCTCATGTGTATATTCATAGCCTCATTTACTGAGTGACAGGATATGGCAGTAAGTATTTCAACTATTATTCCTCTAACTCATTTGGCTTTTCAGGTCTCAAATTATAGTTTTTCATCCATTTGCATTTGATGTATACCGATTGATAATTAGGACTCTAGTTAATTCTATATGTGGACATTTAATTTTCCTAGTAGTAAATACTATTTTTATTGTTAAATAATGACATTTCCAATATAATTATATTTTCAGAAAAATGATTTAACTTGAAATTATCATATGTCAGCCTTTCACATATTTAAACATTTATATGTGAAAATGTGTTTTATATATATATATATATATATATATATATATATATATATATTACATTTTTCTATGTAATATTACTCAATCATTAAAAATAAAATACTGTGACTTGGAGTACATGTTAGGTAAAATAAGACAAATGTAGAAGTATATACATTAACAAGACAAGGTTGTCCTCTCTTTTTTTATTGATTCAATATAGTTTAAGTTTTAACTAAAGCAATAAGAGACCAAAAGGAGATTAAGGGCATATAAATTGAGAAAGAAGCCAAACTGTAGTAGTATGTTTCTTGCCCAGCCTTTTTTTTTTAGGCCTAGCCCTGTGGTTCTGATCCACAGTCTTGAAGAAACACACAGATACTTGTATTAATTACACTCTGCTTGGTGATTGACCGGGGGTCCAGGCATATAATTTGCTCTTAACTCTTAAACTAACCCATGATTCTTATCTTGTTCACACATGTAGCTCTGTATTGTTTCTCAGCAGCATTTCAACTTCTTTTCTCTGCATTTCTCTGGCTTCTCTCTGGCATCTCTGCAGCATCTCTGATCTGTTTTTTTTCTCTTCCCAGAGTTTTCTTAGCCTGGTAGCTCCACCCACACTTGCTGTCTGCCTTTGGCCAATCAGTATTTTTCTTAAACTAGTAGGCAGGACAATTATTTACAATGTAACAACATAATTCCACTACTTTCCCCCCATTTTTATTTTTAAAACAAGTATCCCAAATCTAATACCCTGTTTTTCCCCAGAACTATCTATAACAACTTATAACTAACACTAAAAATAAAAACAAATATTCAAAACCCACTTTTTTGGAATGTAAGCATATTTCTCTAGGCTACTTCCTCCTGGATTGGGTATCCCATGGGATTGCCAGTGCCCCCATTCGGCAAGAAGTACCCTAGAGAAGGATGCCCACATTGCCAAGAAAAAATTAGGGTTATGAACAAGTCCTTAGTGAACTAGTCTGTAAGGCTGGGTCATCTCAGCCAGTCTCCTTGAAATTGTTCTGGATACAGAGCTCTGGAAACTTCAACAGAGGTTCTCTGAAATGCTGAATCATCTGGGCCATCCATTTTCATTGGAGACTTTTCAGGGGGTTTTCCTCAATTAAACTTTATGTTCTTTATCAAGGAATAAATCCACCACCTCTCACTTTATGTGAAAATAAAAAGAAAACCTCTTCTTCAAAGTAGCGTATCTTTTGATTTCAATTTTAAAGTTAACTCATTTACAAAATATATAATTTAAATTAACAGCATTTCTAATCAAATGTCTTTTAGCAGCTTTTATTGCCTCATTTTCAGTCAAAAGACTTAAATACAAGACAATAGCATAAAATATCCAGATACTCTTTGTATTTTCCATTTTTATGTGACTTAATATCTTTTTTTATTCTATTTCTTTTTAAAGAAATTTTTCTATGATTTTTCTTTTTCCTTTTCTCTCTAAAGCCTACATATACTTTTAGACACACTCTAATCCATGAGTTTTTAAAAATCTGTCTTTACTGTCTATCTCTTATTTCTTATTTAATTCTGTTTCTGACCACACCTTTGCTTGGTTAGGAAGGCTGACTCCACCCAGGCTCCCTCTATTTCTTTCTGTTTCTGTCCACACCTTTAATCTGTCAAGATGTGGCTAAGGATTATAAACTGGGCTAAGATGGTTGGCTGGCTCCACCCAGCTCCTAGTCCAGCTTCATAGAATTTAGCTTTTTAGTCAAGGTACTGGTATGACTCACAAACACCACTCTGGAGAATTTTAGGGTCCATATAATCACCCAGTAAAACACTGCAATCTGCTTCTCATTAACTCTATTTAAGCATTTGGTGGCAGGGCCTCTTAAAAAATTCACAAATCTTTTGCCTCTAAGGCTGAATCAGGAAGCTTCTCTTTTAAAAGCTGCACCTCTGCTTGCCGCTAAAAACAGAACTGACCCAAGAAAACTCTGCTGCTACTTAAAAGCAGTTTTTGACTATGTTTCTTTTTTGTTCAATATAAACAGAAACTTTAAATCCATCACATACAACTTGTTGTTTATACCAAGTCTTCTGGGAGACTTCAGGAATTGGCCTTGGTGCAGCTTAAATAGCCATTTTGTAATTCAAGTTGGAACACCACAATGTCTTCGTACCATGACCCCATCAAAGACACAACTCAGAAGCTGCTTCTGGCTCCAATTCTTGGCTCTAGAACCATTTTTAATCTTTTTCAAGATTTATGTGGGTGTATATCAGCTGTGTTGGGACACCACTTGTTGTATTATGATTCTTGCCTGTCTGGCCTGTGTTCCAGACCCGCAGACCCACAGACATGAAGTCTCACAAAACCACACACTGGCTTGTATTAATTTTATGCTGATCAGCCTATGGTTATGGCTTATTGCCAGCTAGCTCTTGTTCTTAAACCAGTCCATAGTTGTTATCCTGTTCATCAATGTGGCTTAGTACCTTTTCTTAGAGCAACATTGTTGTCCTTTGCATCTGCTGGCTTCTCTGCCATCTCTGTGGCATCTCTGCTTTCTTCTTCCTGTTCCCAGAGATTTTTTTTTTAGTCTGGTAACTCTGCCCATATTTCCTGTATACCTTTGGCCATTCTGAATTTTTACTAAATCAGTAGATGGGACAATTATTTACAATGTAACATCATATTCACACTACATGTAACTATCTTTATTTGCAGATGATATGATCATATACATAAGTGACCCTCACAATTCTACCAGGGAACTCCTATAGCTGCTAAACACCCTGAGCAATGTAGCAGGGTACAAGAATAACACTAAAAAATCAATAGCCCTCTTATACACTAAGGATAAAAGGGCTGAAAAAGAAATAAGGGAAACATCACCCTTTATAATATCTGCAAATAACATTAAATATCTTGGTGTAACTCTAAACAAAGAAGTAGAAGACCTATTTGCAAAAACTTTAAGTTACTAAAGAAATTGAAGATAAAATGGAGTGATCTTTCGTGCTTCTGGATAAGTTGGATCAACATAGTAAAAGTAGCAATTTTACCAAAAGCAATCTCAAGATTCAATGCAAGCCCCATCAAAATCCCAACACAATATTTTACAGATCTTGAAAGAACAATACTCAACTACATATGGAGTAACAGGAAACCAAGGATTGCCAAAACAATCCTGCTCAACAAAAGAACTTCAGGAGGAATCATCATTCCTGACTTCAAGCTATACTTTAGAGCTACAGTAGTAAAAACAGCCTGATACTGACATTAAAAACAGACTTGTTGATCAATGGAATCAAATCAAAGTACCCAACATTAATCCACACACCTATGAACACCTGATTTTTTATAAAGAGGCCAAAATATTCAATGGAAAAAAGATAGTATCTTCAACAAATGATGTTGACATAACTGTATGGTAGTATGTAGAAGAATTCAACTATATGCATAATTATCACTCTGCACAAAAGTCAAATCCAAGTGGATTGAAGATTTCAACATAAACCCAGCAACACTGAACTTGATAGAAAAAAAGTGGGAAATACCCTTCAATGAATTGGCATAGGTGACCACTTTCTAAATATAACACCAGTAGCACAGACACTAGGAACAACAATCAATAAGTTAGGACTTCCTGAAACTGAGAAGCTTCTGTAAGGCAAAAGACACAGTCAATAAGACAAAATGACAGCCTATGAAATGGGAAAAGATTTTCACCAACCCTACATTGGACAGAAGAGTGATCTCTAAAATATATATAGAACACTATAAACTAGTGCCCAGGAACCTAAATAACCCAATTAAAAAATTAGGTTCAACTGGGAATCAATCTCCTCAAGGACCCACCAATACAACTATTGGGCATATTCCCAAAGGTTGCACATTTGTACCCCAAAGGCATTATTAGCTCAACTATGTTCATACCAGCATTACTTGTAATAGCAAGAAGGTGGATAAAATGTAGATGCCCCTCAACTGAAGAATGAATTAACACAATGTAGTATATCCAAACAATGGAGTACTACTCAGCAGTAAAAAAAAATGACATTCTAAAATTTTCAGGCAACTGGATGGATTTGGAGAATATCCTCCTGAGCAAGACATCAGAAGCCTGGAGAGAGGCATGGGATGTACTCACTCATAAGTGGATTTTAGACAAAAAGCAAATAATACCCAAAGTGCAAACTATAATCCCTGAAAAGGTTGGTATCAGGAAAAACTTAAAGACATTCAGATATTCCCACTAGGAAAAGAAAATAGGATCTCTTTAGCAAATTTGGAACATAATAAACTGCAACCATGAAGAGGTGGGAACAAATCATGAGAGAAGGAGATAGTTGAGTGAGAGGAGCAAAGAGTGAGAAAAAAAGAGATGGATATCTCAATAGAGGAAGCCAATCTGGGGATGGAAAGAGACCAGGTGCTAGGGAAATCTCCAAGAACTCACAGGATGTCCTGGGCTAGGTCTCCAACCAATAGTGGAAGAGATGCCTACACAGAACTTCCCATAGAATCAAATGAATAACCACCATAAGTGTCATCACAGAACCTACATCCAACAATGAATAGATGTGGAGGCAGAGATCCATGGCTGAGCACTGGGCCAAGTTCCTGGTCCAGCCCAGATCAGGGGAGTAGAGTCTGTATGAACACGGGGATAGGGATTATGAGGAAAATTCCCACAGTGATGGCTAGCTGGAGCTCTGAGGAGCTCACTGAAACAAGAACAGCCATTGGAGGCCATCCAAGTGTAGGCAACTGTTGATTGGCATTGGCAGTATGTGGAGCCTCAAGGAGTGGGATCAGACTGTGTTCCTGTGTGTGAACTGGCATCTTGGAGCCCATTCCCTGCAGAGGAACACCTAACCCAGTGTTGATATTGGGATTAGGAAATTGGACTTGCCTGCAATGGATATGCCATGCTTAGCTGACCAATCTTGGGACTTCATTTTCAAGGGGGAGGATATGAGAGAATAGGGAGGGCACAGGTTGAAGGCTGACTGGGAGGGATTGGGAAGAAGGATGGGAGGGGGAGTAGTGGGATACACGAATAAAAAAGACTTTTTAATAAAAAATGTAATAAAATGAACATACCCCTCCAAAAAAGAAAGAAATCTAAGGCAGGTTACAACAATCCTCTGAAACATCTAAGCTGTTAGGTCCAAGGAAAACAAGACTGAAAGAACAATGGCAGACATTGGGAACCTTTTGTCTTAGAATGTAAACCATTATTTTGTAAAATATCATAGCATTATTGTTCAATTTTCCTGTTAGTTTTTTTCCTCTGAAGTTATCCAAGCCTACAATTCAAAGTATTTCATGGTTTTACTTAAGTAATAGGCAGAAGTCAAGACAGCCTACATTTGCAAAAGGAACTTAGGCTAGCAAAATCTGTGAAGAAAAGTAACAAAATTTCAAGGTCAATACCAAGTGCATTTGTAACAAAATGAAGAAGTGGTTCAGTGGGATAGAGTGAAGTGAAGATGTGAGATTGAAACATATTTGCTACCTGGAAAATTAGAGATAATTAAAGAGTATTCAAGTAGTTTTGAACACTACATAAAGGTGTCCTCTTCAAGCTTTTCAAGTATGGAAACCAAAGCTCAAGGAAAGCAGAATTATAGTGGAAAGACTGTGGGATTTACATTGGGTCTGGGTAAAGGTTGGTGTCAGGAGGAGCATTCCTTTGTACAGCCTTCTGGGGAAGTTCATTTAGCCTTGTTAAAGGCAAATTCCTCATATATCTAAAGACACAAAGGAGAAAGCACAGAGCCTACAGTATAAAAAAAATAGATTCAGGGACACTCCTTAAGGACATGTTTTATGTTAAGTTGATTTCTCAGCCTAAATTTCTAACCCTAGAATAACTCAAAGCAAAAGAGCTAACAAGGTCATTCTCAGTTGGGTGACCTTCCTTTCAAACTCTTGGGTACACTGTGTGAAATATCAACAGCAAAACTTGCTTTGTGCAGGAAAATTTCTGTGCACAGTTTTCTGGGTTTGGGTGTTTGCTTTTAATTTCCCCCTTGATAAAAATGTGTTAGTCTCATAAATTTTATGACATGTCAGTTTAAGGAAAGAACTTAGGTTAAATGAAATCTAGTGTTCTGAGATAATTCCTTTAATAAGACACATAGGTAAACTGGAACTATTCTTGAAAGGAGGTTGTTTATTTCTAAAGAGGGCTTGACTTTGCTCCAAAACTTTAGAGAATTTACCTAAAGCTTCTCCTTGAGTTTCTGATAAGGTTCATAAAGAATACTGTTTTCTCTTGATCATGAAAGTCAATTGGCATATTACTTGTATATGGTGTGTCCCTTTTGTAGACCTTTCTTATTGTCAGGACTATGGGTACTATGAGCAAACAAACTGAAATGATATATGGAAATGTCATGTATACTACTTGTGAAATACAAACAGAGCTGTTAAACATGGTGTTTATATATTAAAGGAAATATCATAAAGATAAATATCATACAGTTCATGAAATCAAGTGGGTAATCTGATATGTTGATTCTATGAGTAGTCTGTGTGCATCTTTGCAAGCATATTTTTCTTTGGGGAATCCTTAAGTAATGGATGACATCAATACACTGACCATTGGCTCTATTGAACCATGACACTAACAGCAGATTAAAATGGTCAGGTCTACTCAAATAAAGCTGCTTGTTAGTGGGAAGAAAGAGGCCACACTATGTTGCAGTTTGTAATCCTCTTGAAGAAAAATATATATCTTCACACACTCAAGTATGTATCAACAAATATCTTGACACAGGTAGCAAACATATTTATCTTCTAAAACTATGTAACACATACTTGCCTTCAGCTTAACCTGTTCAGTCAGCATAATGCCATTATTTGGGCAGACTTGCTTGCTGTCTTGAGAGCAAACTCCAGGCAGAGAGTTAATTATGTTGTCTAGATGAGAATGGGTATGGGACAATGTGATTCCTTCCAACAGGAAAAGAATATTTTTGCCATTTTATGGGTATAATAATGAAGTGAAAGAGGAATGGAAGACAATTTAAAGCTAAGAGGATTCAGAATAAGAGCTAAACTCATGGTTTGTTCCTTAGTAATCATGACAGCACATTGGGAAGAGTAACTTCAATTGGATATACTATTTAATAAAGTAATAACCCATTGCCACTAAAAAAGAAATGTACATGTGATGTTACTGCATTCACATGTGATTTATAAAGACTCATAACATCTCATAATCAGAATAAAATAGTGATTACCAGAGTCTGTAGGAAGTAGAACAGAGAAGACAGGGTGACCTATCAGTTGGTATCATAGTTACAATAAGAAGGGATTGTTTTTGTTCTTCTATTGCTTAGTTGAGTTACTATGGCTGCAAACATATTGAGTATTTGTTATTTGCTAAAAACATGATATTGTATACTCAGGAGACCAAAAATATAATATGGTGACTGTATGAGGTAACAGATAAGTAAAATGTCACCATTGGATATGTGTGTGTGTGTGTGTGTGTGTACACATATATATAATTTATTAGTTTAGTATATTTATATATATTAAAACAACATTGTATTGGGGCTTGAGAGAATGTTCAGTGGTTAGGATAACATGTTATTGCAGAGCACATGGGTTTAATTTCCAATACACAAATGGCAGTGCACCACTGTCTGTAACTCCAGTTCGAGAATATCTGATGCCTTTTCTGACCTCTGTGGGTATAAGGCATGCATGTAGCACACAAAAGTACATGCCAGCAAAATACAGACATAAAAATAAGTAAACCAAAGAATATTATATCCCATATATAGGCACACATATTTCCATTAATAAACAAAAGTATTTAAAAATCAATAAAATTAAGACTATTTTAGTAACAGGTAAATAATCAAATACAATAAAGTATATTTATAAGATTATACATTAAAATAAAACAAAAATGAAAACAAAAGCAACAATTAATATTATTCAGATCTGATGTGGTGGCATGTCTATTCTCAGCACTCAATAGGTGAAAAATAGGAACATTAGGAATTTTAGGTCATCCTTGGGTATATAGAGTTAAAAGCTGTCTCAAGCTACTTGTAAGCATATCTCAAAAAAATAATGTTTCTACACAGGCTCATTAAACATTAGTGGCAGTATAAGTAACTAAAACTCCTTTAATCTTTGGTAATTTTTTTTTCACCTGCAGTAACGTTTAAGAACTCCTCGAGTAATTCCAATGTCCATGCAAGTTTGAGAAATTTCAAAATTACATATGCACACATTTGTGTGCTAAAGCAATTTTAAAAAATAGTAGTTAGCTTTTGGTAGTGCAATTGGTCTGTTTTTATTTTCTAACCTTGATTGAATTTTAACTTTTTACTACACATACTGGAACCCATCTAAGGCAGTCATTTTATGTATTTTAACTGCTATACACCAATCACTTCAAAACAAGGTAAGTGCTCTATGTGTCTCCAACATCTCATAAGCAATCTTATTTGTAGAAATACTTTTATTTTTAATATACATAGACATTTCAACCAACTTTACATGAGTTTATTGTAACATTTATACTAATCAATCATATATAAATTACTGTTGTATATTCAGGGCTTGCCGAATCAGATCAACAGTTTATTTTCTTTGTTTGAAGGACTACTTTTATTTGAGAAATATTTGCATATTAAATTTTACAGATTAGAAAAGAATGCAGTTTTTCTCAGAGAAAAATTATATTTAAATGCTTAGACTTTATATGATTATTTATTTTCCTGGGTAGTTTTCTTATTGTTAAATATATCACATTTTTCTAAGCATTTTCTTAGATATAAAACATCTATATAAGCTTCTGTTTTTCCTTAATATACACAAATTCAAAACTATTAGCTCAGTGGTCTAGAAAACACATTGGTACTTAATATGTGTCATGGGCTGTGCAAATAAAAACAGATATATTGGTTAAAAAGACAGTCCCAGTTACTGGGCTTAGGTTTTATATTAATTAAAATTGAGTACATTAATTAATTATGGAATACCAGAAAAAATAAAAAGAGGTTTTGAGAGTTTATGTTGGAGGTATCTAACTTAGCCTGTATATGCTTAAGGAAATCCTTTCTTAAGAAAGTGGCATTTAAGCTTGGAACTGAATATCAGTGAGATTGCTTGAGCCAAAAATTCTGGCATGCAAAAAGTATACCAAAGAGAGAAAAGAGAACACACAAGGGTTCTGAGGCATAAAGCATTTTAAAAAGTAGTGTAACTGAGTCAAAAATAGGAGGAAATAAAAAAGTAGTGAGGGGATAGATTATGAATTATAAGCCATTTAGAAGGATGTGTACTTGATCCCACATGTAATGAAAACCTAATAAATAAAGAGTTAAAGATAAGAGTTAAATGAACAAATTTGCAATTTACTAAACTTATTTAAAATTTACTAAACTATTCTTTATGTCATAAGAATAAATTTGAAAGAAATGAGCCTAGCTTTAGGGGAAAAGTTGGATTTAGTGAGACAAATAGAATACTGTTGCATTTGGCCTTAAAGGAAGATACTAGAATATAGAGAGTTTTTACTTGTGTTATGTGTAGAAAAATTAATAACTAGATGTGAAGAAAAACTATGAAATGAGAGCCAAATAATTTTCTTCAATAATGCTTTCTGGATTTATGACCTTAGAAAATGAGCATTAGTAGGGAAGAAGTAAACAGGTAGGGTAGACATGGGGGAAATGTGTTAGGTTGTGCATGCTTTAAGAAAAATAAATCAAAGAGTCCAATAACCAGTTGGATATTGTAGTAATATTTTATGTATCCTCTAAGAAATAAAGCTTGCATGAAGATCAGAGGTCAGAGCCAGCCACCAAGTTACCCATAGAGGTCAGAGAGTGACAACACATCTCTAATCCTAGCATCTGGATCTCTGCAAATTCAAGGCCACCCTGGACTATACAAGATTAATCCAGGGTAAAAGAGAAACAGAGCCCAGCAGTGATGGAACACACCTTTTATCCCAGCACTAGGAAAGTTGAGACAGGAAGTGATATGTCTGGGCAGAGAATGGAGGCCTGCTCTTCCTTCCCCTTCCCTTTTGGCTGAGGTTTCAGAGACATTTAGTCGGAGGATTCACGGAGACAGTATGTTCCCCTCTTGGCCTAAGGTTTCAGTAGAGGTGAAAAGTTTCTCTAGTGGCTTTTTTCCCTTTGCTTCTTTGATCTTTAAACATTTGTCACAAAATCTGGCTCCTATGTCTTTATTATAAGACTATATAAGACCAATTAGGATTCATGCAAAAGATATATTGGATGAAATTTCAGAGGTGTGATTGTTCAATATTAATCAGATTTCAGTGTTTTGGGATGCCAAATCTGAGCTTTAGAGAGTTAATAAGGACTGAAATCTGAGATCATCAGTATTTCTAGTTTGTTTGGAGGAGAAAACATTGTGTGGAGAAAAAAAAAAGTAGTGCATAGAGAGAGGGAAGCAAAAGACTCAAGAGTGTAGGGTCTCAAAAACCAAAGGAGCACACTGTTTTATAAAGAAGGTAGAATATACCTTATTTGTGTTTCTGGTAAACCAAAAGGAAACTCAGCAGTAATTACCAGATTTAAGTTTCTACTGAGAAACTTGACTGTAGAGAAACTAAATGAAATTCCAAGAAGATAACATTTTTATCTCCTAAACCCATCATTCTGTTTAGGCTGATTTGATTTCCTTTGTGAACTGTAACATTTACAAAGTGGTTTATATATATTGTTGGAAGAAAAAGTGCACTTTGCAATGATTGGAAGCTGGTCGACATTTGCAAACTATGTAGATTAGTGAATTCTGTGCCTTGAGTCCTTTATTTCCTCACTCTTGTCTCCTTGATTTCTGGAATAGAAGAATATTTAAACATTTCTAACTATATTTTTAAATTTTCTGTATTTCCACTGTGGAGTTGGGCTTTGAGGTCTTATGCATGCTCAAGCTTTGCTCACTGAGGCGCACAGTTTTCTTTTGCTGTCTGTGGATCAAGATGTAGAAGTCTCAGCTCCTTTTCCAGCCCCATGTCTGTCTGTACATTGCCATGTTTCCTCACATGATGATATTAAACTAGACCTCTGAAACTGTAAGCCAGATCCAATTAAATGTTTTCCTTTATATGAATTGCCTTGGTCGTAGTGCTTCTTCATAGCAGTACAAACCCTAAATGAGACAGGCAGAGAAGAGTTTGTGCAAGTAAATTGGGCCTAAAGGCTGGATATTGCTTATGTATAATGAAATCAGGTGGACAGTGGGAGCTCAGTGAGTATGGAGAATATGCATCTGTTACAAGAACAGAGTTTAGGGATAGATTTGTGGGTTGGGGAGGATACATGGATGAGAGCATCAGGTAGAATGGTCAGGATGGACTTTGGGGAAGGATGTGTACGATTTGGTTAAGTGAAAAGATCAGATGTGTTGTTGGAGGGACCTGTGCATCTGTGGCAGGCTGGACAGCTTCTGGTAGAATCATAGAGTTTGGTTGCTGAGTAGGCAGAAGTAGCCAGCTTATACAGGGGCACTGACAGTTGGACCCAGGACAGATCTGGGTTTTGGAGAATGTGTGTGGAAGTGGAATACAAGAACAGATAGACTACTAGCTAAACCCTGGAGAGAGATATGAAATTCTTTCTTGTTGATCATATTTAATTTCAAAGCTTATATGATGTGGGGATGTCTTTCTGTATGCTGTGAATAGCAATCTTTAAATAAAGGAGCTGTTTTGGCCCATGATAGGCAACATAGGAAAAGTAGGAGGAGGCATCAGAGTAGGTAGGAGGAACAGGGTGGAGTCAGACAGGAGGAGCCATAAGCCCAAAGGAACAACATGTAAGAAGAGACAGACCAAGCCCGAAGCCCAAAGGAGCAACATGTAAGGAACACAGGTGAGCCACACGCCACGTGGCAGGAAAGATTAATAGAAATGGGTTGATTTAAGATGTAAGGGCAAGCTAATAATGTGCCTGAGCCATAGGCCAAACAGCATAAAGTTAATATAAGCATCTGAGTCATTTCTGGGGCCTAAGCAGCAGCAGGTAGCTATGAGGTCTGGGGCTGCAGGTCTTTGAGTCTGGGCCTCTGGCTGCTCTGGGCTAAGAAAACACAATATAACACTTAGACTTACAATTTAGCTGTGTGTCCCTAAAGCAAATGTGTTTGTCAAATAGTTAAGCGTTCTCTGATACATAGGACAATTGAAGTTGATTTTTTGGTATGTATAAAATAGAACTTCTATTCCCACATAGGAAGAATACAAATATAAAACCACACCGAAAAAATAATTTTGTAATGTGTGTATCAGTTAAAGAATAACTATAGCATAATTTTAAGACTACAGAACTAAACAAACAAATGCAGAAACAAAATAAATTTTAGGAATTCACATGATGGGGAATTATACAGCAGTAAATATGTCTAGCTAAGTAGATAATCTATAGAGATACAATATTGAGCTGAGAAAAAGGTAAAAGCACTATATAGCTTGCACCATTTTTATAAGACTAAAAATTAAATAAATTTAAGGCTTTTTAAAAGGGAAATATCATTATGAAATTCAAGACAGCAATAGTCTTTTGAGTAGATACTGGAAAATCTCACATTAGGTCCCAATTAACCATCTGGGTGCAGATAGTAAAATTTCATGAAATCTAAAAATTTTATGTCCCCTATTTTATAAACACTCCACAGCTTGAAGTTAAGCAACTAATAAAAATGGATAGATATTATTATAATATATGGATAGAAAACTGAGAAATAAACAGTTTATATATAGACATCGTCAGATACTTGTATTTAGGGATAAATGCAGGTCAAAGAGGCAAATTTTCATTTATTCAATAATGAGAAAGGTTCACACAAGTTTGAATGACGATGGCAAAGAAGAGTTGTGAACATCTAGGAGAAAGGAGAACTGATGGAATGGTGTATCTGAGATGAAGGGAAGGGGTAAATTTATGAGTTTACATTCAAGAACTACCATTCACAGAAACAGAAAATAAAACCTACTTACGTTTAATGAGGAAACATGGGCTACAGCTACTGATTCTAGACAATGTGTATTAGCCTCTTAAATTAAGATACTGGTTCTTTGAAAAATACAAGCATCTACATGAAAAATGTCTTAGTAGTACTGCTTAAGCCTAATGCATTCAGCAGAACTTTATTGCCAGATATAATTGTTTGTTGGCTTCATATGTAGACTCATTTTTGTACTGAAGATCCCTAATAATTACTTACTATAATTTGTCAATCATTTAAGACTTTTTGATTTTTTTCTTGTATTAGCCCCCTTTCCTATAAATAACAGATTTAGGAAAATTCTAATTCTTACTGAGACTAGCTGAGTACACCCTTCTTGTCCAATTGGGGCCTTGGAAAGTGATACTGAGTTGGCCATCTTACATACTTCATTTACTACAAAAATGTCTTCACAATTAGCTTTCCACGTGTATTTTTTAACATTTATTTTTCAAATCTATAGAAATTCATTTATAGTAGGAGACTCAAATAGAAATATATTCAAGACTTACCTCATATTTCCTTTAGATTCTCACAGTATGCAGAACAATATTTTTTATAATGAATTTGTGCTTCTATGAAGAAAAAATGTTATATGTAACTAAATATTTGGCCATTTTCACATAGGAAACTTTTATGAGAAAGTGAATATGAAAATAGAAAATGGGTTTTATTTATTTCTGCTTTTGAGAAAGGTTTTCTTTATGAATGCCCTGGAACTCAGTATTCAGAAGAGGCTGGCCTGGGATTCACAGAGATCCTCCTGCCCCTTGCCTCAGAAATGCTGGAATTAAAACTGTATACCACTATGCTAAGCAGAAAGTAATTTTTAAAACATATATATATTCACACACACAGTGAAGAAGCTTGAAAATGATTATAAAAGGCAAAGAGTGCCATCATAGGCAAAAGTAGAGTAGAGGGCCATGGAGAAAGCAGAAGAATTAGGAGGCTTATCTTCATATTTTTAAGTGCTAGCTCCTGCCCTATTTTTCTGTCTTCCTCAACTGCTTCTCTTTCTCATCCATCTTTACACTGTTTTATTAATCTTTTTTCTATCTTCTTTAAGAATTCTTTTATTCTTTTCCAGATCCCCTTTACAATTTCCTGGGTTAAGCTTCTCTCTCAGAATTAGTTTCTGTATACAAGAGAAATCAAGCAACATTTGCTTTTTGAATCTGGCTTATTTCACTTAACATAATGATTTCCATTTACATCTATTTTCCTTCACCTGTCATAACTTCCTTTTTCCTTCAAGGAATATAATATTCTGATGCATTGGTTATTATATTTTCTTTATTTTATCTACTTATTGGTATTTGGTCTGATTCTACTACAAAAAAATTATGTATAGTAGAACTCAGATATTCAGTTATATTGACTAATCAACAAGCTGTAGGACTCTTCCTCTCCCCACCTTCCCAGAAGCAGGATTTTAGATTCTTCCATAGCATCTGTTTTGTTCATGGATTCTGGGCTCTTGGATTTATGTGCTTATTCTTATGGTGAAAGTACATCTCCAAGTTATCCCCCTAGTTTCTATTTTTCCTTTTATAAGTTATATAGATTTTAAATGTTGAGCAAGGCTGAATTCTTGAAATAAATCTCTCTTGTTTATGGTGAATAGGTCTTTTAATATATTTTTTGTTCTACTTCTAATATTTTGTTAAAGATTTTTCATGCATATTAGTAAAAGAAATTAGTTTGTAGATTAGATAGTTTTTGTTTTGATATTCTGTCTGGATTTAATGTCAAGGCAATCATTTCATAAACATGAATAAACCAAATTGAATTCCTAAAAATGACTACACAGTATTTTTGTTTCTTGAATGTTGGCTAGAATTCTCCATAGACACTATCTGGCAACGGCATATTAATTGTAGTAAGCTGTTTCATTACTAACTTACTTTCCATTTGAATTATATAATGGCATTCAATTTATGGAAAAAAACTATAGTTTATAGTTTTTGAAGATGAGGTCTATTTTCATGTAATTTGTCAAGTTTATATGTGAATCTGCAGTATGTCTTCATTATACATTTGATGTCTATAGAGTGCATATATCAACAAGTGTCACTCCTGATCTTGATAATTATCACCTCATTTTTCTTTTTTCTTTCTGTTTGAGGTGCTAATTCAATTTTTTCTGTAACAAAGAAATTTGAGTTTCACTTATTTTCTGTATTTTTAAACTACATTGTTTTCTTCTCTTTCTATTATTTTTTTACCTTTTGAGGGCCTTCTATGACTATATCAGGACTGCCTCAAACATCCACATTCCGAACTTCTACATTAATAATCTAAGAAAAGTCCAGGCTCTGAATTTTAGAAAATCAACCTCTTGTGGGGTCACTATTCTGTCTATTATAGTCTACCGCTGACTGCTATAGCTACATGATCATACTAATTAAAAAAATACATCTACTCTATTCCAAGATACCTATAGTCCAGTGAATTATAAGAAAACCTCAAGTCCAAAGTCTTTTCTACAGTTTCTCAGCTCGCAAGCACAAAATTTTATCATCTAAATCATTTATGAGTGAGTGACAACCCATTCTTTTGGGCTGTCAACTTCTTCACCTCCAATTTTGGCAATTATGAGACAAGAATAAAACCCAAGAAATTAATGAAATTACCATTCTTAAGATACTCAACAAACCATTGTGTCGCGTCCATCCTTGCCCGAAGGGATGACGCGACACCAGGCCCTTCTTTCAGCAGTTTATTCAGGAACCTTGAACATAGCCTCTTCTTCCTCTTTGGGGTACCCGCTCCCAGCTAAATACCTTCTGGACTGCCAATCACGGGGCACCACGTGGGCCATACCAATAGGTCCAGGTACGCGGGGAGCAAACCAAGAGCTTTGCCTTAGCTAAATAAGGAGTTGTTTATCTCAGAGAGCGCTCACTGTCAGGAAGGTGGAAGGCAGAAGCCAGCGCCATCTTTAAGGTGCAGCTCTGCAGCTCTCTACACCATTGTTTATTCTTTTAGAGTTCTTTCTTACATTTGTTCCATATACAAAGCCTAAAAATTTAACCTGAATTTAGTGAGAGGAAAAGAGAAGTAGATCAACTCCATATTCCTGGAATTCTAAGTCGCAGAAAGTGAAGACTAGTTAAGATGTTTTAGAATATGGCCATCTATTATAATTTTGTATTTTTACAAGTTCTTTGTAATTTCCTTATCAAATTCATGAAGCAAACATTTATTCAACAAAATTTCAACTTATTTTTCTAGTAACCAGTATCTAAGTATGTCTTAAAAATTTGACTGATAGGATTAAAAGATACTCCATTTTACTGTAAATTTACTTCAGGTACTTGAAAATGCTTCAGTAATGGTAAGAAAATCCTTTGATTCATCTAGGTCTTTAACTTAAAGTAACTTGGTTAATGGAAAACAAAATAATTCCTTAGAAAGCCATGGTGCCTTTCATACTTATCTGGAATTTATCCTGTGAATTAGTTCTAAAATAATTATGACCAATTCTAGAGTTAAGATTAAAGGTGTGAGGTACTACTATTTGATAGTTAGGCCCTGAACTCACAGAAATACAGAAAGATCTCTGTCTCTGGAGTTACCGGATTAAAGGTGTAGGTCACCACTCAGTCTTTCCCATGATGGTATTAAACACATGAGTTACCACTCTTTGAATGTCCTAGCTTGACTGTGGGTGGATCTGTTCTCTAATATTCCAGACTGATTTTTATTAAATATAAAATATATAACTACACATTATCTAACACAGATTATGATATTATCATTTTTTCTTGTAGAAACTATAATTTTATAGTTTACATCATATTTCTAATTAATTCTAATTCATCATTAATATTTAGGATAGGGTTTCTTTTAGATTTCATTTATATTCTATTGTTCATCATTATCAATTAGAAAGACCTTTCTGCACCAAATTTCATCTTTATCCATGATGAATATTAGTAAGATATACTTGCATGTATAGGTCAATTTTTGAGCTCCATATTCTTCTTAATTGATCTATTGATTTGTTTTTCCATTATACAGTATCTTCTGATTATATGTCATGATCCAATAATTGTATTTACAGGAACTAACTACAGATAGACAGATTTTTTTCCATATGAAATGGACATGTGTTACAGAAATCACACAAAGGGATTTTTATTGCAACACTTTTTGTATGCTGATGTTTTGGAAACAATGTTGCATCTAGCATAAGGAAATTGGTTTTTAAAAAACCTTAGATTTCAAAAAAAACCCACCCAGCTCACTTAACCAGTGTGGAAACTCTTTTTGTATAAAATTAAGTGAGGTTGCATAGGCATAATCTATTTAACCACATATTACCTCAAAAATTTGCAGCTCTTTAAAAATCACACGAGAGATTGCTATGAGCCAAAATCCAGAAATGATGACTTTCTTGTGACAAAGTTACTAGCAAGGTCTTGGTTTTAATTCACATAAAGGAATGGATGATGAAGCTCTACACATTCATTACTGGAGATAGGAATTGAGATATGGAAATAAAGGCAAGACCTTTGAAAGACTGTGATCTTAGTGAATGGGAAGTTAAAATACTCCTGTACCTACCCATTGAGAGGACAATAAATCTTCAAAGAAAATTTCAATTCCAGCAACTAAGTTCCACATAAATAGAATCTACTTACACTGAACTCAGGGTACAATCTACCAAGCTGATAAATGAACTTGAATATTTGTAGTGGGGTTTGGCAATTGAAATAATCTATAGAGCCTAATAGTAGTAAATGTAACCTCTCTAGGAAATATCCCAGACCATAGCTCCCCTTAACTGAAGCTATCAAAAATCTTTAAAAAAATATAGATTGGAATCATCAACCATGGCAAAGCCAGAGCAGACCCTAAAACCAAGAGAATTAGTACAGCTAATAGAAAAGACTTCAGAATTTTCTGTATGATTTATAAACCACAGGGTCTGACAGAAACATAAGTGTGAGTCATCTATGTAACTGAAATTCAATAAAATTCTAATATTAAGAAGTAAAATAAATAAAATTATTTTATAATAAAACTTTTCTTTAGTTTATTTTTACTTTATATTTTTAGCACATATTCACACTAAATCTGTGAAATTTATACCTTATGCTTTCAGAAAATTTTAATATGCTTAACAAATCATATTTCAAGGGATAACTGCCACATGTTTACTGCCTATTATGTCAAATAAGACAATTCATGTTAAAAGTATATAAGTATATAAAGTTAGTATATATGTATGTGTATACTTACACTCATATATAACATGTATATGTATTAGTATGTGCACTATAAGTAATAAAAATCATATAAGTAATATGACTCAATTATTTCTCTAGTAAGAACTTGTTACATGACAGATACTAACAGAACTGAAGTTTATATATAGATAGGTAGGGTAAAATTGGGATAATATCAACAAGACCAATTATGTTATATGTGTAGTATAGGAGGTTGTGGTTGTGGTATTTTACATTAGCTGCAAAATTAAATCCCACAAATAAGGTACTATTTGAGCACAAACTTGTAGATCAATAACCAAGTAATATATACTAGAAGAAAAATATTTTCAGTGATTTCTTTTTTAAAAGAGCCCAAAGTGTGGATTAAAAAGAGGATTATACATAACCAAAGAATGGATTAGGACATAATTCTGAAAATATTAGATAATAAATTTCTGAGAAGTTTTATAGTTACATAATAACTATGTTCCATTCAAATAACCAGAGGTAGTTTGTTGATGTTTTTGATCCTGATTTTGAAAAACCAATTCTATGTAAGAATACTTGTACTTATTTCTAATCCCAATATTTGGGGGGTAGAAGTAGGAGAACCAGAAATTCACAGTCATGGTCATCTCCAGCTAATTATTGAATTCCAGGACAGTCTGAGCTCCATAAAAATCAGATTAAGAAAAAATATACCTCTATCTAACCTGTCTGATTGTACTTTGAAGTAGTGGCATGGCCATCTCAAGCAACTACCTTCTTATTGTACTTACATATAACACTATCCAGGAAAAACTATAGAATTCACTCTAGTGGTTGAAATTATGATACAAATTTTACAAAATAATGTCATATTACATAAATTTTATTTCATATACACATATACAGTTAACTCTCTCTCTCTCTCTCTCTCTCTCTCTATATATATATATATATATATATATATATATATATATATATATATATATATATAATGATTTGCTTCAGAAGATTTTGTAAATCTTTTGTGGCCAATCCATTGTAAAGCAACTAGGCAAAATAGAAATTCTCTGTAAGTGAAAAAAAATCCTCTGAAATGCCAGGACAGGTATGTTTATAATAAGAAAGTTTCCATTAATTTGAAGTAAGCCTGGGTCATATACTGACTTCCAGGCTAATCTAACCTACATTGTTCATCATAGTCTCAAAACACAAACAAAATGAACTACCATTTTTCCTTTTCAGTACACCAATATTTCCAATGGATGAGTGCTTGAATCTGGACATACTAGAGTTGTAGAGAATGCTAATTCTCCAAAATCATGTAAATACAAATATTTACATAATTTTATTTGAAGCACCTTGCCAATCTTATGAAAATTAAGATACATTTATACTTACAATTTTCCCAAATTCTGTTTCTCAACACTGTTCTCTTCTATTTCTAGCATCAGTTTTTGAGAAGGCATTTGCCACCTGAGCACATCATTTAGTTGAGGTGCAATCCTCAGCTCCTTTCATAAATTGATGTCTCCTTGCCCAGGGAATGATTTTGCTTGTCCCCTTTCTGTGACACAAAGTATAGGATGCACATTTCATTTATATCACTTAGTTCTTGCAGTTGGTTAATATTAAATACAATGACATATATAATTTGGTGGCTTGTTTCAAAGTGTAAACTTCACAAAAGCTCTGCCCAGAACAAGCAATCAGTAGGACCAGTAGTACATTACTCCTAAAGAGTCTACAAAGGCGATTCTAACAACCCTCTCATTTAACATTTATTTATATTTAATAATGTTTGTATACTACTCAAAATTATTATTATAGTGTCACTGACTTCACAAAGACTGGCAAAGGCCACCTCATAGTGTCTTCTAAAAGTGCTTTTTTGAATGATATCTGTTATCCCCCCATTTACTTGAGTTACTGGCACTTTCCTGTGTCAGCAAACAAACTGTAGTTCTAGAGTCTTGAAATTTCAACAGGATTATTCTGCTCAGCAAAGTACTATAATTGATGAGAGCACTTGAAGAGTCTAAATTTATTTCTAATACTTTGAAACTCAAGTTTGTTTTTAAATGAAGTTTACAATAATCTGAAATGGTACTAGAAATATAACTTGAATATGGTGAAAAATAATACAATATTTATGGAATTTTTGTTAAGCAACTTTTGGATTTTGGCTGCAAAAATTCTCTACAATGTAGTCTATGTAATGTGCCACTAAGAGTAGGTAGACACTCAAGAAATATCATTGTCCTTCTCTTACTTGATTTTCCCTGGAGTCAACAGGGAAAAATGTGTGGACTATTACAGGAGAAATAAAGAGGGATAAAAATTCTCCTTTTATTTAGTGAAAATTAGTATCATGACATTTTTAGATAAGATAAAAATAGAAAAAAGAACGGGCTAGGGAGTTGACTTAGTGGTCAACACTGAATACACACTGAATACTGCTCTTTTGGAAGACTGAAGTTTGGTTCCCAAAACCCGTGTTGGGTAGACTACAACACACCATAATTCTAGCCCCAAGGAACCCAATGTAATCTTTTGGCCTTGTAGGTAACTAGACACATGAGCACATCCCCTCCCACATAGATAAACAAATATACATATTTAAAAATAATAAAGACAAGGATGATCAGAATGCTATATGCCTTTGATCATCTTCCTTAGGAGGCAGAGGCATGTGTATCTATCTCTATGCATTTGAGGCAACCCTGGTCTACATAGTGAATTAGACTATGTCTCAAAATTAACTAATTAGTTGATTGATGAATTGGTTAACTTGTAGTAAGAGGTTGTGTCCTGGACTACCCTCAAGATACAGACCAGCAGTCCCAAATAATCACACAAAGTCTTATATTAATTATGTACTCCTTGGCCTATGACACAGGAATATTACTTGCTAACTCTTACTCTTAAGCAAACCCATGATTAGCCAAGTGGCTTAGCACCTTTTCTCAGAACGATATTTAATCTTTCCTCTGCTTCTACCTGGCATCTCTACTCTTTCTCTTCCCAGAGTTTTCTTAGTCTACTAGCTCTGCCCATACTTCCTGTCTGCCTTCTGGTCAATTAGAATGTATTAAATCAGTAGGAACAAATATCTATAAAGTACAAGAGCATAATCCCACAGCAATAAATAAATAAACAAACAAGCAAATACTTAGCAAAAAGTAGAATTTAGGAAAGGAGACTACTTTATAGAGCATAAAAGAACCTAAACTTTTTGGATATGAATTAAATGAATATAAGATTCATTACACATTCTTTTCTACTTTTTTATAATCACTTGTTTGTTTAGAAAGACTATTAAAATCCTTAAGAAAAAAGTCTGGACAACAAACATTAATGTTCCATTTACAATTATAAGAAACATGAGGCTTAAAGAGATGTTATATTTTCCTCAAGAAGAGGTAAAATGAACTTAAAGAAAAATGTTACTTACATTAATTTTCTTTTCCTTTTTGCTTTCTTTTTTCATGGAGTAAGTATTTTATTCAGTGTTTATTTCTCTTATTTCCTTCTGTCTTTTGTATTTTCTTTTATTGAAAATAATTTTTTCATAATACATTCTAGTTACAGTTTCTCCTCCCACATCCTTCCCACTTCTACTCCCATTCAAATTCATGTCCTTTTCACTCTCTCAGTAGTAAACAAATAGGCAAATAAATAATAAAATAACATAATAAAGAACAAAACAAACAAGCAAAAGAAAAAGAACCAAATAAACCCACAAGGAACACACAGACATAAGCATTAGCACACACAGAAATCCCATAAAACACAAAACTGGAAATTGTAATACCTAAACAAAAGTTATATATATTCATTCTTTCAGTACATCTATCTGATAGAACACAGAAGGCAAGGGGTAAATTTTGTATGTGAATTATGAGTAGAGGAATAAATTGTCATGTTACTTAGTAAAGAGAAAATTAAAGATAGAGAAGGAATAGGTATTGGATGGAGACTGATAAAATAAAAATATTGCTTAGGATATACTGGTTTTAATTTGGACTTAGACAACTAAGTCGAGTTTTCTCTATGCAATTGGCAGTATGGAGTTAATAGAATGTAAGAGCTAGTTTTATATATGTATAGTGTGACAGCCATATACAAAAAAGCATAAAAACTTTCTAATCTAGATCTCACTGTTAAAAATATATTTATCTACTATGTCATTTAGTACAATTTTAATGTTAATTTTTTTATTTATGTCTATTTCCCTTCTCCTACTGAAACAGTTTAAAGTAGAATATCATTAGTAGTATCTGGGAGATACCCATATTCAACCAAAAGGTACAAGAATAAATTAGAGGAAAGGTAATAAAATGCTGATAAATATAACAAAAGCATGTTTAGTGGGGAAAAAAAAGAGAAATTAAGGATGGTTTGTGAGCATTCACCAAGAGCCAAGCAATTGACCTCTGTATTACTGCCCAATTATAACAAATTTCAGTACATTTATGTAGTTTGTTAGCTATTTACTTTTATAAATAAGAAGTTGTAACCTGTATAGAAATATACAGAAACAAAATGAATAATGCTGAATTCCAAGCTAATTCTGTTATTGTAAAGCCTATATTTTTTGTTTTGTTTGTTTTGGATCTTTATTTTATTATTTGTTTGTTTTATTGAGACAGGAATTTTCTATGTATCCCTAGACATCCTGAAATTACTATATAGATCAGACTAGCCTTAAACTCATGGCTGTCTGTCTCTGCCTTCTGAGTGTGTCATATGGAGGTTTCTTGGTCCTGGGGGACCAGAGGTCCAGACCCACAGACCTGCAGCCCCAGACCCCTTAGCCGCCTGCAGCTGATCAGGTCCCCAGAAATGATTCAGGTGCTTATATTAAGTTCATGCTGTTTGGCCTATGGCTTAGGCACATTGCTAGCTTGCTCTTACATCTTAACTCAACCCATTCTCATTTTAATCTGTCTACCATGTGGCCCGTGGCTCACCTGTGTTCCTTACATGTAGCTCCTTTGGGCTTCTGGCTCGTCTGACTCAGCCCTGCTTCTCCTACCTATACTCTGATTTGTCCTCCTACTTTTTCTATGGTGCCTCTCATGGGCCAAAATAGCTCCTTTATTTAAAGATTGATATTCACAGCATACAGAAATACATTCCCACATCATGAATGCTTAGATTAAAGGTGTCTGCCACCATGCCAAGCATATATTGTTTTATGAAGCACAGAAAATAATCACTGATTTGATGTGGGAATGCTTTTATGTATGCTGTGAATCTCAATCTTTAAATAAAGGAGCTGTTTTGGGCCATGGCGGGCACCATAGAAGAAGTAGGAGAAATCAAAGCATAGGTAGGAGAAGCAGGGCGGAGTCAGAGGCAGATCGAGCCAGCCGCCCAAGGAGCAACATGTAAGGAACACGGGTGAGCCACGGGCCGGGGCCACGTGGCCCACAGATTAATAGAAATGGGTTGATTTAAGATATAAGAGCTAGCTAGCAATGTGCCCGAGCCATAGGCCAAACAGCATGAAGTTAATAGAAGCGTCTGAGTCGTTTCTGGGGACCTGAGTGGCAGTGCATGGATAAGCGGTCCCGGGCGGCAGGTCTGTGGGTCCCGGATTTCTGGCGCACGGGACCCGAGAACCCACTACAACACTGATTATTAAAGCATTGCTATACTGGAAGATGAAATGTCAGACTAAAAGATGTTTGATAATGGATATATGATTTTAAGTTGATAATCATGAATAGGGTGTGGTGGGATTCAGTTGTCAGCTGATAAGATCCGAGGATGCTTACCCAGGGTCCCCTCCTGGGCCCCTGAGGGGGGCATGATCAACCAAATTGACAAGGGGCTGATGTGACCCTGAAAACAAAACAAGTTTGCCTGGTTCCTGGCAGCTGGAGAGACCAGTTTGGAATCCATCGTCCACCAATCCAGACTCCAGTTCCTGTTCAGGCTCCACTATAAGCTATTACCTGTATTGTGAGTGTTGGTTTGTATTTTAATAATTATCTATCCTTCACTGTTGCCTTCTAAGTAAAACTTCGCCTATATCTGGCATTATATCCAGGGTTTAGTCAACAAGGGGGCTGATGTTTTGATCATAACCCCACAATCATGACATCCAAGATGGCCTTTACGGACAGTAGATACCCAATTTCTGGGTATTGGAACATTATCTCAGGTGAAACAGAATGTGAGATGGCTTGAATGCATAGGACCAGAAGGTCAGAAAGGACAGTTGAAGCCATATATGGCTGACATAGCAGTGAATCTGTGGGGTCGTGACCTTCCAATGCAATGTAATACCCAGATTAAAATCCCTCCAGGTTCTAATATGAACCAGAGACTTAATTATGTTTCCAAAAATGATGCTTTAAGGTACTATGAAGGAAATTCACCAGCCATTCAGGTTGTACAAAAGAATTGCCCTATATCCACAGAACCTAAAATGACACTCACAACATTGCCTATGAAATGGTTAACAGAAAAGCCTATTTGGGTTCAACAATGGCCTTTGACAAAAGGAAAACTTCAGGCTTTGGAACAGTTGGTACAGGAGCAGTTACAGGCTCAGCATATTGAAGAATCAACCAGTCCATGGAATTCTCCTGTTTTTGCTGTCAAGAAAAAATCAGGAAAATAGAGGATGGTGACGGATTTAAGAGCAATTAATAAGGTGATTCAACCTATGGGCTCCTTACAATCTGGTATTCCCCTGCCTTCTCTGCTACCTAAAGGATGGCCTATTGCAGTTATTGATTTGAAGGATCATTTCTTTACCATACATTTACAGGAACAGGACAAAGAGAAATTTGCTTTCACAGTGCCTACTCCTAAAAATTCATGGCCAGCTAAGAGGTACTAATGGAGAGTCCTTCCCCAAAGAATGTTCAACAGTCCCACCTTATGCCAATATTTTGTACAACAACCACTAGAAATACTGTGCAAGTGCTTCCCGCACTCTATCACTTACCATTATACGGATGATAACTTGTTGGCAGACCCAAATCCAAAGACATTAGAAATATTGTTTGAAGAACTAAAGAAAATCTTGCCTGATTGGGGACTACAAATTGCTCCAGAAAAAGTACAGAGGGGAGATTCTATCAATTATTTAGGATATAAAATAGGTTTACAAAAAATTAGGCCACAAAAGGTAAAATTAAATAGAGATAAATTGAAGACTCTTAACGATTTTCAAAAGTTACTAGGAGATATTGCTCATATACGGCCCATGATTGGTATAAAAAAACTATGAGCTAGTTAATTTGTTCAAGACTTTGGACAGTGACAAGGATTTAAATAGTCCAAGAGAATTATCTGATGAGGCTGAGAAAGAATTAGAGTTGGTGGAAAAGAAACTTCAAGAAGCACATGTGGATCGTGTGGATCCAGACCTGGATTGCATATTGGTTATTTCACCCTCTAGACAATCTCCAACAGGAATCTTAATGCAAAGAGAAAGCATTATATTAGAATGGATATTTCTGCCACATAGGCCAAGCAAGAAGATAAAGACATATATCAAAAAAAATTCTGATCTGATTTTTAAAGGTAAATTACCTGGAAAGGACTGGAAAGGACCCTGCAGAAATTGTTGTGCCTTTGACTAATTAAGAAATGGAACGATTATGGGCAGACAGGGAACCTTGGCAAAAGGCTTGTAGTGACTTTTTAGGAGAGATTAATAATAAATATCCTCAAAACAAGAGAATTCAATTCATAAATGAAACTAATTGGATCTTTCCTCGTGTGGTACAGGATAAACCCATTTCTGGAGCCCTCACCTTTTATACTGATATGAACAATTTAAGAAAGCCTGGCTACAAGTCTGAAGACTTAATTAAGGTGGCTCAGAGCCCTTATAACTCTGTTGAGAAATCAGAACTATATGCAATTATCATGGTGTTATTGGATTTTACAGAGCCTCTCAATGTAATTACTGACTCTCAATATGCAGAAAGAGTTGTTTTACATATTGAAACTGCTGACTTCATTCCTGATGATACAGACCTGACCTTACTGTTCATACAACTACAAGATATCATCAGAAATAGGTTGCATCCTATGTACATAACACATATCAGGGCGCACACAGTTCTCCCAGGCCCTGTAGCACAGGGTAATGATGAAATAGATCAGTTGCTGATAGGAAACGTGATAGAGGCCACAGAATTTCATGAGAAACATCATGTTAACAGCAAAGTACTAAAGAAGAGTTTTTTCATCACTTGGAATGAAGCAAACGAAATAGTAAGGAATTGTAACACTTGCTCTTTCTATAACCAAACATCTTTACCTGCTGGAAGTAATCCTAAACAGAGAAATGAAATCTGGCAAATGGATGTGTTTCACTTCTCAGAATTTGGAAAGATTAAATATGTACATCATACTTTCGATACGTGTTCTAGAATGTAATGGGCAACTGCCCTGAGTTCTGAAAATGCTGATGCTGTACTAACTCACCTTCTGGAAGCCATGGCCATAATGGGAATTCCCACTCAGATTAAGACTGAAAATGCTCCAGCTTACGCTTCCCGAAAAATGAAGATAATTTTTGGATACTATAATATAAAGCATATTACAGGGATACCACACAATCCTTCAGGACAGGCAGTTGTGGAGAGATCTCACCGCACATTAAAAGAGATGCTTTACAAACAAAAAAAAAGAAATGAGAAAACCCATGGAGAGGTTGCACAGTGTCTTATTGACTTTAAATTTTCTTAATGCTGATAAAAAGAGAACATCAGCTGCTGAGAGACATTGGGTAGTAGAGAAATCCTCTGAGTTAAATTGACCCATCTACTTCAAAGATGTGTTGACTTTTGAGTAGAAGCCGGGATATGTGCTTCGATGGGGTAGGGGTTTCGCTTTTGTTTCAACAGGGACAGAAAAGATATGGGTACTGACAAAACTAATAAAAGTCTGCTTCAAAAAAGGGTCCCTTCCTGAGGAGAAGTAATTGCTCATCCTTGATATGACAAATGGATACACGGTAAGGAAAACACATTTAACAAACCTGGGGCAGGGTCTCAATTTTGTCTTTACAGGAAAACAGATACAACTATTTTTAAGACATTGACTAATTACTCACCTGCAATCGAAGACAGACTGATGATGAAGGAATGTACATGACAGACTATGAGACCAACTGATATGTATATGCACTACTGGGTAATCTCTCAATTCTTACTGCTTTGCATCTTGCATCTACACCTTAAAAAAAAGTGGTCCTGATTTGACTATTATTAGGGCTAGATTTGGATTGAGAGCAAGTGGCTTTCTCCCTCTCTAAACCCAAGCATATTGGTGAAGAAAATGTGAAGAACTCTGTCTCATATCAGAAAGGCCACCTGGTGTGAGACAGAAGACAGAATGTTTAGGGACCAATATTATTGTGACTTCATCTTAAACCTTGTTTCTCTCTGTATCTGTACCTTTCAAACATCCTGTCTACATACAATCTCCTGAAGTCATAGAAGATATGAATATCTCCTTTGAGTATCAAAAATGTTTAAGTTTTCCATTGTAAATAACATTTCCTCCTATCAACTATCTACAAAGAATTTGGAACCCAGACGGGCCCCCACCACAACAACTCCTACTAATAAAACAAGAATAAAAGGGAGAGTATGAGAGAGGATAAGAGACAGGTAGACAGATAGAAGAAAAATAGAATAATCAAGAACCTGGTACGCACCAATCAAGGATTGTTTTCAGGAAATAAACTATTCAAAAACAGCTGCAAGATAGCTCTCTATTATTATCCTTTAGATCACACTTCTAATTAGAATTCCAGATGGAGTTAACCACTATTCTGAAAATGGTTATAGATGTATACGATCAGTCCATCAAGATCTAACCATTGTTTTAGCTTTTACAGGATCCCAAAGAGATGCCATTGCCCTTAAGTCAGCAGGATGCAATCTTATGAAAGACTACGCCCCCTTTCCCAATAAGTTTTAGGCTCTGAGGGTTGTGGGTAATTATTATTCTAATAGAGTAGTTATAAGTTAAAACTGGGTGAAGGACAGAACTATAATATAGCATCAAAGATCTCGTTTGAAGAAGAGAAGTGTGATAGATAGGATAGATAGAGGTAGACTATTCTACTTACTTATACACCATTCTAGCAGAATGTATGGGCTAAGCTAAAGACAATTTGCCCTGGCATAGATATTTGTATATTGATAAAAATGTGAAATCATTTTATATGTTTAATTGTGCTAATCTGTACATTGGAACAAAGTTTAATCTGAGATTGCTTTATATAACCAAAGCAACTTGTACTTCGATATAAATCTGAATCTTTAACTATTATGTAAAATTTAATCTGTAATTGCTATATTCTATGTATGCTTCTACCTCTGTTTAAAATATTTGCACAGCATTGTCATGTACACTATGCAGTTACTACCTTCATTTAACTATACTAGATGTAATGTATGATTGCACTAGTTATGATATATGTACAAGATGTTTTATATAACTCTGTTTAGATGATATATATGTATTTACATATCTGAAATGCTGTGGCCACTTTTTATGGTAATATACCCCTGGATAATGTTTGATAGTCATACTAAAGGTCATTGGTCAGGGATTGTATACCCCTTATATAGGTATTCTAATTTTTAGTACAGGGTTTATTCCTTAAGGATAAAAACCGTAGTCAACATTACTTAAAGTACCATATCCCAGTCATCTTAGATACAGGTTAGAATATCATAGACAAAAATCTTCAACCATTTCATAGACCCAGAGAATATGGCATTTAACATTTGATATTCTGCCATGAGAGACACAACAACTCTTGGTGTCATTGCTCCTTTCCAGAGATGGTGTTGAGCATCAATGATACTCCTTTGGAGTTTGTCCTTTTGGCAGAGAATAGCCGGTTTGGTAACTGTCCTTACCTTGATTGCTGACAGTACACACATGATGTCCAAGCTGGATGAACAAGTTAATGGATGGAGACTGACAAAACCTGCCTGTATAGGATGAGAAAGTCCTTCCAAAATTGCCCTGCTTGTAAAAGTATCTGTCAGATACCATAGGCCTGTATGATAGATTCTCCAATGGTGCACAAATCCAGAGGTGATTGTCCAGGTATCTGTGTTGCTATTCTCTCCCAAATTTTGGAAGCCACTACTTCCATGTACTTCTGACTTTCAGGTGATACACCTTCCTTCTCAGGTCTTTAAGAGGTTGAAGAATGGATATTTAAGGTTATCACCCTATTATCCCTTAGATAAGAACATTCAGGTGTTGAATTTTCACTTTCCCAGATTAACCTTTTGAAGTAATTTATACACCCTACCATCTACCAATATTCTAGAAATATATGATGTACTTTATATATGTTAGGTTTTGGTTGTAATTTGTACTTTATCCTCTCCTAGATACTACCTCATAATAATTCCTATTGTACATAGTCTTAGTTTAGAACCTTCTTAGTTAGACAAAAGGGGGAGATGTGGTGGGATTCAGGTGTCAGCTGATAAGATTCGAGGATGCTTATCCAGGGTCCTGGGTCCCTGAGGGGTGTGTGGCCAACCCGATTGATAAGGGGCTGATGTGACCCTGACAAGTTTGCCTGGTTCCTGGCGGCTGGAGAAACTGGTTTGGAATCCATCGTCCAACGTTTCAGACTCCAGTCCCTGTTCAGGCTCCACTCTAAGCTGTTACCTGTATCGTGAGTGTTAGTTTATATTTTAATAAATATCTATTCTGCACTGGTGCCTTCTAAGTAAAACTTTGCCTACAATAGGGCAATCAAAGACCAGAATATGTTGTAGCTGACTCTATAGGGAAGCTAATATAAGTTAGAAACAGTTAGGCTAGAGAAGAAAAGAGTTAATACTAATACTTTTCTTTGGTTTTTGTTGTTGTTTTTGAGGCAGAGTTAATGGGAATGGTAGATCTTATCAGATGATATTTTCTATACTAGATATTTAAGTGCTTTTCATTTCATGGCTGATTCAAAGTTTTAAGAGTAGAAGATGTTTACTAATCATCTGACCTCTGGTGATATATAAAGAAATAACTTTATAGAGAAGCTGTAACTTCTATATAAAGCTATTATTCTGTATATACCTGTATAGAAGGTCATTGGTAAACCCAAACAGGAGAAACCTTGGCTGAATTGAGTCAACAAATTGCCACCTGTTTTAATGCACTTTGAGACGGTATTGATTATTGCAAAGTGTACTCTATCTCGCTCACACTTCCTTAACATAAACTTTACCTGAAAGTCCTCTAAATTGTATCTCCATCTAATTGTGGTCCACATGGAATATGAACTATTTCTTAAACAAGATAGAAGCAAAGAAGTGGTTAAAAAATGTATACTTCTGAAAATGTGTTCAAGACTCATAAAACTTTCTAATCTTGATCTCACTGTTAAAAAATATTTATCCACTATGTCATTTAGTACAAGTTTAATGTTATTTGTTTTCATTTATGTCTATTTCCCTTCTCCTCCTGAATTTAAACTTCTTGATAGAGAGAGAAAATTCTTACATGTATTTTCCGTTGGTGAGTACACGCTAGACAATTCATACATATTAATATACAAAGGTCAGAACTCTGAAACAAATTTTCTGAAGGGAAGTTTTTAAGTGATTGTAATTAAACTGTCCCCTGAAAACAGTGTGTGAAATCCAACTAAAAATGGTGTATAAAATCTAATTAAATTCACATTTAGACATCTTCTCATTGGATGATTTGAATGGCTCACTCTAAGTGCACTGAGACAACAGCAAAGATGTCAGATAAACTCTTACACTATTGACAGTTTCTTTTGTTTATAAGTTTCTCCTGATAAAAAGAATTTTTCCACAAATGTGAAAAATATAGAACTGAATCATTGAAAATATAAAACTTTAAAAAT
The DNA here is from genome assembly GCA_033318265.1 of Phyllotis vaccarum. Classification (NCBI taxonomy): domain Eukaryota; kingdom Metazoa; phylum Chordata; class Mammalia; order Rodentia; family Cricetidae; genus Phyllotis; species Phyllotis vaccarum. The sequence goes on along the minus strand of JARWLC010000013.1, from coordinate 89,580,864 downwards.
TTCCAATAGTCTATTCAAAATAACTATGGCTGATATTTTATTTCATTTTATTAGTTTTATGTTAATAAACAGACATGTATCTTGTGTGCTTTGTTTAATTAATTATGTTATACAGTATTATTCCTTATGTATTACAAAATAGCCACTAACACTAACATTTTAATGCATGGATAATTCATGGCACACATGATATCATTTAATCTATCTTGCCATTTTTTGAGTTAAGTTTTAAAGTTCGTATTGGTATACTTTGTGAATAGATTTTAAGCACATAAGAATTTTTTCTAAAACACCTATTCATTTCCTAAGGCTAGACTTTGAGAAGTTGTGTGACATGGTAACTGAAGCTTAATTTTATTTTCTATGACTATAACATAAAAATTACCTGATAATTGAGTTTATACATTCAAGCACAATTGCAAATCTGTTTTTTTATTTAGCACTTACTACATAATGCAGTATTTTTCAAATCATTTATTTCCTAATTATCATCATCATGTACTGCTGATAGTATTAAAAACAAAATAATGAATTCTGATTCTTAAAATGATCAGTAATGGGAAAATGTAAAAATGGATATATTTGAGTTGATTCTTTAAGATTAAAGTGTCAGAGAGGTTGGCTGTGGCTATTATGCTGTCTTTCCACAGGTTTAATGCCAAATTATATAAATCTCAGCACTTTGTTTTTCTTCTCAGTCATTCTCAAAAACTTGACAACATGTCTAGTGTTCTAATACTGGAAATAATGCTATTATAAGAAACAACACATAATACATACCAGTAACTCAATAGACAGTATGCTTTGATACATTTGAAAGCCTATTTTTATTGGAAGACAGTTCATATGGCTGAAAAAAATCTATTTTCTGGGGAATAATATTGGCTAAATTATAACCTAATTCCAGTTAAGACAATAAAGTAACTTCAGCCACAATATGCATTTACATATTTACAGTCATAAATTAAATGTATTTCCATTTTGTCCCAAAAAAACAGGTATGAGATACTCTTGTTCCTAATTGCTACATTTAAACTCTAACTTTGGATGACACACAAAGAATCAACTAGACTTCAGATTTGAAAACATCAATATTCAAAAAGGTTAATTTGCCTTAATATTTCATGTAATGATTTTCTTTTAAAATATTATGGAAAAAACTTTAGAAAAGCATCAATTAAAAGAATTAAATCACCTCTAATTCCCTAACCTAGTGACAGCTGTTAATTGCTTTCTGTAACATTTTGGCCACTTTTCTTTCCATCACTGTGTGCATGCTTTTGGACGAGGTTATACTATACTTGTGCTTAGAGTAATTATTGCATCAAAATCTTTCTTCATATATTACATATCCATGCCATTATTTATAATAATGTTTTATTTGTCTCCCTAGTAAATTATAAGTATATAAAGGAATAGGTCTCCATGTTAGATGGAAGACTAGAAACTGCTTCCTTACGGCCATTTAAGAATAGACAAAATAAAAGAGAAAAGTTGAGCAATGGAGAGAATGTACAGTTAGCTATGATTGAGACACTCTGGTGTGTCATGGCATAGTATAGTAACTATAGCTATCAAATACACATTGTATATTTTAATAAAAAGGAGATTCTGATTTACCATTAATAAGTGATAGCTGTTTGAGGAAATAAATATGTTAGCTTATTTGAAACCACTGAAGATAAACATCCATTGAAAACAATGAAAAGAAAATAGACATTTCAAGTACAGAAAGAAGAACTTCAAAAGTCCACAAAGGAAATAATACAATAGCTAAAAACTGCTAAGGAAAAAAAAATCAGTGATTAGGTAATTTTCTTAAAAGAAGACAAACAGCTCCTGGGAGGTGCTACAGGATGCAGGATCCTCATGCAAAAGGTAAGCCAGAGAAAGAGAGAGAGAGAGAGAGAGAGAGAGAGAGAGAGAGAGAGAGAGAGAGAGAGAGAGAGAGAGAGAGAGAGTATGAAGTTGGATGGGTAAAGAGGTGGGAAGAATTGGGAAATGGAAATAATATGATAAAGTATATGGCATAAAAATTAAATAAAAATTACTCTTAAAAATATAAGCTAGGTGAAGCTGGTGCAAAGGGATTGGGAATAACAATAGTAACATAGCTCTCAGAAGACCTGAACACTGCACATTAGATGTTCATTGCTCTGGAGGACAGGTCACGCACGGTGTAGAGAGGAATCCAGTGAAGTCACTTTGTATTTGATTTGAAGGATAGCATTTTGAGATGCGATATATTGTTTAAAAGTGAATAATCTGAAAAAATTTATCCTGAGTAATGTAACCTAGACTGAGAAAGATAAGCATGCCATGCACTCGCTCATAAGTGGATATTGACTGTAAAATAAAGGATACAACACACTGACTCAGAGATACGAGGTAACAAGGAGCGTTCATGGGGGGATGTCCGGATGCCCTGGGAAGGAGAAATAGAGATTTTATGAGTGGACTGAGGGTGGCTAGGGATGAAAATATGAGCAATTAGGTTGGGGGCACGGAGAGAGCAACTGAGGGGGACAGCTTGGTTGGGGGCATTTTGGGGTCTGGCACAGGGAATCTCCCAGGAATCTACAAGGAAGACCCCAGCTTAGACTTCTTGTAATTCCAGATTTGTAGCCTGAACTGGCAATCTCCTGTGACCAGATCTGTGCCTAGCCAAATGGTCATCAAAGAAGCTTCACCTAGCAAACTAATGGAAAAGGATGCAGAACCAAACATTGGGAGGAGTTCAGAAATCCTGCAGAGGGGAAAGGAGTATTGGAGCCAGAGAAAACTCACAGAATCAACTAACCTGTGCTCACAGGGACTAACAGAAACTGAACCAACAACCAGGAAGAGTATAATGAGACTGACTTAGGTACTCTGCATCTATGTTACAGTTGTGTAGTATGTTCCTCTTATGGGACTCCTAACAGTGGGAGCAGGAGCTGTCTCTGAAACTGTTACTGGCGTTTGGTCCTCTAATCCTCATATTGGGTTGCCTTGTCCAGCCTTGCTTCATGGGAAGGTGCAAAGTATTGCTGTGGCTTGATATGCCATCCTTTCTTGATACTCATGGGATACCTGCCCTTTCTTGGATGGACACAGAAAAGAAGGGGATAAGGAAATTGGAGATGGGAGATGAGGAAAAAGGACTGGGAGAGGAGGATGACGGGCTGCAGCTGGAATGTAAATAGATGGATTTTAAAAAGTAGACAGTCTGACAGATCTGAAGGTACAGATTAATCACAAGTCAAGGAGGCTGAATTTAATTCTTTAGCTCAAGGGTGAGATAAAGTTCTTTCTGGGAGGAAGCTGACACAATCAGGAAGCAGAAGCCGCACTTATGCTGCTGAGACGAAAGGCCAAGTGGTAAGAGACTCAGCTCAGGCAGTGAAGTACACAAAGAAAGAAAGCACCAGCCTCAGGAGCTGGGAGCAGACCAATCAACTAAAAATAACCCCGTTAATCTGGAGCGTGACGGGAGTCGTCGATGGATCAATCTCTTTTGCCATCTCTCTGCTCTTTATTTCAGTCCTCTCTGAATTCTTCACAGGTACAGCCCTCTGGCAGAACAACATGTAGAGAATTTGGAAAACTTGAAACAAGTCCTTCACTTGTACAGATCTCAGTGCTCTGGTGGCTTTCTCTACTATCAGTGCACTTGGGCAAGACTCCATATAAAAATATTAGGTACTCTGTGGGAGCATGATTTGAAGTGTGTTTGAGAGAGTGAGAGGCCTGCTCAGCCCACAGAGTACAAAGCTAACTGTGTCTGGTGGAGGTCTTTGGTCGACAAAAGAGGAAGGTACTGAACTTAGGAGAGTTCTGGGCAACAACATACTCTGGACGAAACAGTCTCAAGATCAGCATGAACCATAGGAAAGACAAGATCAACCCCAAACCACCTATGTAGCAAGCAATCTCTAAATTTGACAGACCCAGAAAAAGCCTCTCCAATACTTCAGCCTTCCTCCCTTCACTTCATTTTTGTCCCATCTTACAACACTTTTTAATAAAATTTTCACCTTATTTTAAATTAAAAGACTTTGTTTAAATTAATTAATTATCCATCATATATTTAGATACATTTTATGCATATAGACTTTCAGTTTATGGACAGTATATGTTTTATTCACTTCTGGCCCATTTACACCTTTTAGTATACTTTTAATAGTATTTTCATTTCATATTAATAATGAATAGAAGTGCTTTTATGTTTTTATTTTATTTCTACTCCCATATTTATACATTTTTGAAACTTTTAAATTATTTGAAAATCCAATTTTTACTTTTCTGATCATTTTTAAATTGTTTTCTATTCTATTTTCAGCTCTCTAGCATCCTTCTAACAATCCTTCTATCTAACTCCATTACTAGTAACTTTTCATCCTTCTTTCCAATATTATTCATTTAATATCCCCACATCTACTCTTATTCATTTTAAATGTCCTACCACTTTCTATATTAGTTTTGTCAAATTATGGTATTTTTAAAGTGGCTTTGATCAATTTTGAGTATATTTATATATTTTGGATGGTCTGAAGTTCTTGCTTTTATATTAGGTTGTTTTCTCGATTTGAGTTGTACTGAAGATCAATGTTTCATACAAATAAAATAAAGATTATAAAATAAAACTTGACAAAAGCTCCCAGATCAACAAATGCAGAAATTGCATCACAAAATATAAGAACTATGAAAAGTCAAAGCAAAATAACTATTCCAAAGTTCCTAACTTCTTAACTATTGAATTCAAACACATTAAGAAACACTACTTCAAAAGACACCATCAATCAAGCAAAGCAGCATTTTCCAGTGTGGGGTTAGAAGGTTAGCACTGAAAATGTATTAAAAAAATACTAAAAAAATACTGAACAATTAAGATGTATATACAACTAAAAAAAACATAGAACATCAGGAAAACAAATAACCTAATAAAATTAGGTATAGAACTAAGCAAAGACTTCTTAACAGATGAAACACAAGTGGCTAAGAAACACCTTTTAAAAAATGATACATTTTGATAGGCAGTAGTGGCATGTGCCTTTACTCCCAGAATTCAGGAGGCAGAAACAGGGGTTCCTGTGCAATCAAGGGAACAGAATGACTTTCAGGACAGTCAGGTATGCACAGTAAAACTCTATCTCAAAAACCAACCAAACAACCAAATAGATAAATATATAAAATTACACCTTTAGCCATCAGAGATGTGAAAATTAAAACTATTTTGATAATTTTTCCTACCCCAATCAGAATAGCTAATATCAATATAACAAATGACAGCACATGCTGACTGGCAAGGATGTAGGAAAAGCAGGATGCTTATTTATTGAAGGTGGGGTATGAACTATAGAAATCAGTGTGGCCATTTCTCAAAAAGACGGAAATTGATTTTCCTCAAAACCCAGTTATATTGCTCCTGGGCATATGCCCAAAGACTCTACATCCTACTTCCAATACATTGGCTCAGCCATGTTCCTCATTGATCCATTCATAATACCTAGAGGTTAGAAACAGCCTAGAAGTCCACCGACTGAGGGATGGATAATAAAAATGCTGTACACTTATACAACTGAATATTATTGTGTTGTTACAAAAAAATGATATCATGAAACTTACGGTTACATAAATGGAATTAGAAAACAGTAAGGTAACCCAGAGTCAAAAATCCAAAGGAAAAAAATCAGTTCTTTTTCAATAGAATCATCCCTGGATATACCAAGTATTCTCCAGTGTAGGATTCATGTCTAGTACTAGTCAGCCAACACAAAATTTACCATATGTTTTGTTATTATTGCTACTGCTGTGTCTTTTATTTTCTTTTGGTCTTATTGAGCTTTTTTCTTTTCTTCTTTGTTTAGTTTGTTTAGAATGTAGGAAGGATGTGGGAGAGGGAAAGAATATGCCCTAAATATATTATATGGAAGAATTTAAATAAATATCACAAAGTGACACAAACTAGATCCAATTAATATTGGGGTTAGCAAGCTAAATTGTTATCAAAAGATTTAAAAAATTAAATAAATATTTAGAAAAACTACAGTACAAATTAGCCAAACCTTACAACTTGAAGTCCATATGTGAATCCTAGATAATGGAATGAGAGAAGCATCTCTTAAAAGTTCTTTTGATCTCTACACATGCACCATGGCATGTGCATAAACACACACACACACACACACACACACACACACACACACTCACACACACACACAAAATAAATAAATGAATAAATTTAATAAAATTTTAAAGTAGAAGGTAATCTTAATTTAGTAATGTCAAAGAGTTCAATACATATTTAAAAAGAATTTGTCTTCACACACATATTTTATCTTTTCTCAAAATACAACTAACCAAAATATTATTACAAAAGAATATTGCACTAATGCTGTATTTTGGGAATTATATTATTTTCTATCTCTTACAATTACAATTTTACATTAACTAATTTGCAGATGCTTATTTCTTTAAAATGAGTTACTAAAATCTTCACTTGCAAGATTAAAAGAACACTAATATAAAAGATTAATAATACATATTTCTACATTTATATTAAAACAGTTATTTAGGTTGCCAATATTTGTGATTTGAATAGAAGGGTCCTCATAGCCTGATATGTCTGAATATTTGTTCCCTAGGAGATGGAATTGTTTGGGAAGGATAAGGAGGTGTGATCTTGTTAGAGGAGGCATGTGGATGGGAAATACTAAGGTTTCAAAAGCTTCTCAGTGTGATCACTGCCTCATGCTTATTATCAAGATTTTGGATCAAGCTGTTTATATGACTGTACCTTTGTTCCTACTTTATAAATTATATTGATAGTGCAAGTCCAATTAAATAATTACTTTTATAAGTTTCCTTGGTCATGATATTTTATTAAAACAATAAAAAAAAAGAACTAGTATATTCCTCCTTTCTGTTTTACTGTGGTCTGGGTGCTCAGCCCAGTGCTTAGCTGTAGCTCTGTGCATCTGTTTCTATCAGTTGCTCAATGAAGGTTTTATGATGACAATTTGGGTAATTATCAATTTGATTACAGGGGAAGGCCAGGTCAGGTATCCTCTCTACTATTGCTTGGAGTCTTAGCTGGGGACATGTTTGTGGATTCCAGGTGTCTCCCTAATCCCAAAATGGCTTCCTTAAGACAGCTCTTTCATTGGTTTCACTCTCTGTCCCTCCCCCAACTCAACCATCCAGTTTCCTCCTGTTCTTTTCCCATATCCTCTTACTCCCTCACCCCATTCTTAAATTATCTCAATTAACTCAGGATTTCTTCTCTATTTCCCCTTTCCAGGGAGATCTATGGATATCTTTCTTGGGGTCCTTTCTGTTACCTAGATAATTTTGGATTAGAGATAATAGCTGTATTATTCTTTGTTTTACTTCCAATATTATTTTACAAGCGAGTACATATCATGATTGTCTACCTGGTTGTAAGTTACCTCACTCAACTGATCTGAGCTAGTGGGAGCTCACTGACTGGAATGACAGCTGGGGAACCTCCATGAAACTGAACTAGACCCTCTAAATGTGGTTGACAGTTGTGTGGTTTGGGCAGTTTGTAAAGTTTCTGGCAGAGGGACCAGGATTTATCCCTAGAACATGAATTGGCTTTTTGGAGCCCGTTCCCTATAGAAAAATAGCTTGCTCAGCCAGGGGGAGGGACATGTAATGGCTTCAACTTGATTTGTAGATTTTGTTGACCCCCCCATGCGAAGTCTTACCATCTCAGAGGAATGGGTGCATGTGGGTGGGTGGAAGCTAGGGAGATGAGAGTGAGTGGGAGGATAGTAGGTAGGGGGAACTAAAATTGGTATGTAAAATTAAACAAAAAACTTTTAAAGAAAATATTTAAAAACAACAAATAAGAAAAAGAACTATGACATCACTGAAACTATGTAGTGGCCACTTTTAATGCATTGCAGTCAGTCTATCCACAAGTCTCTCTTAGAGCAGGACAGCCATGTCTGTTAAACAGAGAAACCAAGTCTTGAAAAACAAACTACAAAAAGACTGAAAAATGAGAATATCAATATATATGCAATATATATGTATATATATAAATATATATGTTATAAGGTATACTAAATGGAAAAAAGATGATTATGTTGGGGAGAAAAAATACAAATACAACATCAAATTCTGATCATAAGTGCTATACAAAAGATCTATGATAATGGAAATATTTTAAATCTGCTCTGAATTATAAGTACTATGATTACTATAGCTAATGAAGTACCATTTTAGGCTTAATGAATTTAAAGGTAAATAGGTACATTTGGTTATCAAATACTTTATTAGACAGTGAACACCCTGACTACATAGTAGTATCTCTACTTTCCAAGTGTTACATTTGGCTTATATTCCACTGCTAAAAATGATTTTAAAAAATCCTCCAATTGAGAAAGTACAATTCCACAAAGCATTACTTCTATTGTTACATTGAATAATGTATACAGGAAACTAGATATATGACTAAATCAAAGAAAAGTATTAATGATGATATAAACTTTAGGCATAATATTAGATTTCAGTAAATATTCTGAGAAATTTCATGTATCTTACATAGCCCAAGCCTCACCATGATCTTATATATTAACACCATTTCTATCTTATAAGTGAGGAAATTGAGACATAGAGTTAGGTTCTACAATTTGCCTATGTAGGTAAGAAATAATAAGACTTAGAACTACAAGAGTCTGTGCTTTTATTCACTAGAGTATGCTAATTTTCAATATTTCAGAATTATTTTCAGTCACTTAACATATACTTAAAAAGTCACTGCTACATTATGTGTTTTGTCACAAAAAGGAAGCATTTTAGAGTCTTAACTGATGAAAAACACTGTGGAACACTGACTGTCTTGGTCTTTTAAACAGGCCAGTTCTACCTCTAAATATGCTGTATCATCAAATGCGAAAAATATTTCTTTCCAACCTCAAGTAATGTGTTTCTAGGTTAATGACATCTAATGTTTATTACACTGAATTAAAAAATGGGAATAATTTAGGCAAAGACTTCTCTTCCCACTGTCTAATCTCTTCTATTACATAATTTTTATTTAAAATTTCATTGAATAATCTCAGAATTGGCAACAAAAGCCACAAAGAGAATTACATATGAAAGTATTATATTTCTTGGAGGGGGAAAGGATAGTGATGTAGTAAGAAGTTCCAGACACATAAGAGCCCCTTGGTCTGAAAAAAGCTAACCCAAATGCAGTCACATGGCTGCTCATAAAATAACCACTCTGAGGCTTATATCAATTACAAATGGTTTGCCCTAAGATCAGGCTCATTACCAACTAGTTCTTATAACTTAAGTCAACCCATTCTTATTAATCTAGGCATTGCCACATGACTCGTGGCTTATATGTGCTCTTACATCTTACTTCTTGGGTGGCTAGATCAAGTCTCCTCTGACTCATTCCTTCTCCTTTATCTATGCCCTCTGACTCCACACTTCTCTTCCTTTATCTATGCTTGGAATTCCAAGCTGCCTTGCCATAGGCCCAAACTGCCTCTTATTAACAAAAGGTAATCACGTATACTTACAGTGTACAGAAGGACTTCCCACATCATAGTGATACAGTAAAAAAAAAAGTATATTCCAGTTTAACAGACAATGCAATGCTAAATGGAGAATAGTAGTTGCATAAATTAGAATGCATTAATAATATCTGGCTATGTTAATATTTAGGCAACTGTGCTATTTAATGCTCAACCATGGAAATTTTTTTATGAAACTATGTGAAGGGAGAGAAAATCTTTCCACAAAAGTGTAATAAATTTGGTGAACATAGATGCTTACAGATCTCATTGATGAGGCACTGAATAGCTCAACTATAAAATACTGATTGTGTTGTTCATGTTTTGTAATTGGAAACATACACAGAGTAATTTATTTTCCAACACACTATGAGCCTTCCATCAATAAGATGACAAGATGAAACACACTTGTAGAGTTTGTTCTTGAGAGCAATCTGTCCAAATGCAATGATGCCATGTCCACTTTACAATATATAAAGAGACTTGCTTCTAAGAGTGAGCATTTTCTGGTCAAGTCAAGAAATATCACAGGAACTTTCCCCAGAGTTTTAGGTTTGAGAATTCTTACTAATCATACTAAGTACATTATTTAAAGAAGAAGCTATCAATGGCAGGATGTTTCATTTTCATGAAATTAAAATATGCTTAGTAAGCAGAAAAGGTAAGGCAAAGGAAGAGGAAGCAGCATAGCATACCTTGGCTTATCAGGTGTAAGTCAAGGGGAGGTTGTTGGATTTGATACTAGACATTTAAGTAAAGGCCACACCAGAGAAGTCGTTGATGAATCTATCAAAAGATTTTAACCTTTAATCTAAAGATGGGGGAAACACACCAAATAGTTTAAGCAGAATTTGATGTTTTCAGGATTTTAGTTTCAAATATAATTCCAAATAGTAGTATAGAGGTTAACATTTGAAAACTTACAGATCTCATTCAGAGATACAAAGAAAACATTCAGTATTTAAATGTATACATTGACAATTTTATACATGTATATATTCATTCTGATCACTTACACCCCTACACTCATCTCTCTTCTGCCCTTGTAAACTCCCCACATTCTCCCAAGCCTATCACATTCATATATTTCTGTTTTGTTTTATAACCCAATAATCGAAGTAATTTGTGTGACTCTAGGTTATAAACTGTTCCTAGAGCCTGGGGGACTGACATCCCCCCCTCCCAAATATATCAGGAACCTTTAGTTCAGCATTGAGGGGCAGTGTTTATTAAAACACTGACCCATTTATAACTACCTAGAAAAGGCACCATTTTGTGTAGGCTCTGTGCAGGCAACTGAAAACTTTCCTGAGTTCATGATTGCAATGACATTTTATTACCTTTCTCCTTATCATCTTGCTCTTAATTTCTAGTCCCTATTCTACTATGTTTCTTGAAGCTCAGAGAAGTTAATATAAATATCTTGCTTAGGGCTGAACAACATGGCTATCACCTATTTTCTGCACTTTGAACAGACTGCAGTCTTTGTACACAGTGCCATTTATTTTAATGACAAGTTTCTATGATTGATGCTGAGAATAGCATTTGTCTACAAATAAAAACATAAATATTTAGTATCTGGCTTGATTATAGATCAATTTAACTAAGTAGCAGCAATAAATGCCTCACTAGAGCCTTTCTGCTTCAGTTTGGACTTGATGTATATGGTAACAGGCATGGATTCCCTTTTGTGGGGCAGGCTTAAATTTAAATCTGAAGAGCATATGCATACCCTTGTAGTATGAGGTTTCTGGCCTGACTTTTCGGGCCTAACCTCCAGATTTAGGACCCACAGACCTGCAGACCCACAGACCCGCAGTCCCACAGTCCCACCGTCCCACAGAGACACACAGACACTTTCATTAGTTTTTGGCTGATCAGCCTAGGCCCAGGCATATCACTTGCTAGCTCTCTACCCTTCATCTAACCCATGTCTCTTGTTCAGCCATGCGGCTCAGTACCTTTCTTTAGAGCAGCATAGTTGTCCTCGGCTTCCTCTGGATTCTCTCTGGTGCTCTGCTTGGCATTCTGTTCTCAGAGTTTTTAGTCTGGTAGCCCCACCCATACTTGCTGCCTGCCTTTGGCCAATCAGCTTTTTATTAAACCAGTGGGTGGGACAGTTATTTTCCATGAAACAACACAATGCCCCTACATACCATCTTAACAGTTATGCTACTGTTTCACAGGTGGGCACATCTTACCTAGCAGGTTGGCATTGTATTTTATATAGTTCACAGCTAAGTAAGATCATTACTGCATTTTCCTCACTTGCAGCCTAAAGAAAAACTAGCAAGCCAAGAAGAATTATTTAGCTCAGGTTTAGTCTAAATTTTATGTTTCTTGCAAAAGCATGTGGTGTTTTCAGGAGCAGGGTCATATCATCTATGACAATCAAGCAGAACAGCAAAAGACTACATTATTTGGGGAGGGGGGCTCTGAAACATCATAGACCAACAACTTCTAAGGAGATTATGTCAGATTTTAATTGAAAATTTTGATTAGTAACTTGTGGCTTCTAGAAGTAGAATTATCTAGAAATCCAGCATTACCATTCTCCAAACTCACCTATCCTATACTGTTTTTATGTAAAACTATCAATGTTAATAATCACTGTCTCAAACAAACATGCTTTACCCAGATCATACACTTAAATATAATTTCTAAGTAATATGTAATTGTTCACTATTTTTCTTATGGAAGAATTATCTAATACAGTGTAAAAGTAGGAATTGTGATTAACATGACTGATAAAAAATATATCAGATTCCTTTAGAAAAAGTATTTCAATATAGACTAGTTATGTTTGTAGAATCACTGTGAAAGCAACAATGTTGCTCAGACATATGGGTCATTGAGGAACCCTAATTGGAAGAATCTGCCATGTACTCTCAGTTTATTTATGGTTGGATTATATAACTAATTTCTTTGAAGAGGTAGGTGCCCAATGCCATCAACAAGGCCTAAAAAAAGATGAATTAGGTGAAAAAGATGAAATTAGAAGAAGCTAAATTCTTCATTAAGCAAAAAGAATAGTAAATTACTAAGAAAAATGTCTGAATGGTAAAAATGAGAATAATTTTAAAAATAAATATCAACATGGTAAGATTAAGTTACCTCACCTTAATCTATGTCAGTCAGAAAGTAAGACAAAAAGTAGAAAGACTGACTACTCATAGGAGGTAGTATAGGGGAGATTTGGTATAAAGAGTAAGCAGTAAATAGGAGAAACGTTTTTTTATAAATCAGCCTGCAAGCTGATTTATTCTTGTCCAATTCAGAAAGGCCATAACTCTCTCTATCCACTACGAGTCAGATAAAAACAGGGTAAGACTGAAAGAGAATAAGCAGCAAACAGACATTAGGTTCAATGAGGAAAGAGGTAAAGGATTGAAACAAACAGCAAAGAGGAGAAACAGAGTCCTTCTGGTGGTCACAAACAGTAGACAACTGTAAAAGACACTATGCAATATTTTGAAGTAGATGAATCACAAAACAACAAGAAAAAGAACAGCAAAAATGCATGTATACTTGGAGTTATGTGAATTAAAGACGGACATTAAAGCATGAGCTTTAACAAAAATTCCAAAATCTAAATAAAGGAAAATAGGGAGATTTAGAGCCACCAGTGTAAACACCAGAATTAAAACTAAAATCAAATCAGTATTTAATATTCATTTAAGAACACTTCTTTTTAATTTCTTCATTAAAGAAGATACTAAATGCTTAGTAAACATAATTTAAAAGAAATATCGGATGCACTCTGGACCCATTGAACCAAGAGGTGAGTGACACTCTACCCAGGCCAGGTAGAGAGTCCTGGTTCAGAGAACCAGGCCTTGGGACACAGCCCTTGGAACCCCAACCCCACTCATCTCTCTCCTAAATCCAGGCTAGCAGGGAAAATGCCTGCAGGCCAGAAACCCTAGTAAAATCAAATTTCTTGGACACCCCCAACTAGAGAACCCTGCCCAATACCCCAACCTACCTCATCACCCAACAACCACAGTGGCAACCTGAGACCCAGAGATCCTTAGCACCCATTGGACGAAGAGCACCTGGTGACCTTAGAGCAATCTGAGACTAACAGATCCTTAGCACCCATTGGACCAAGAGTCCTCCAGCACCTGTGAGATCAAGAGAGATTTCCTGAGACTTGCAGTTCCTCCGTTCCTATTGGATAGAGTGGCTACCTGAGACCTATAGTGTGTTAGCACCTACAAGATTAAGAGGGGTCACTTTGACACAGTATATACTATCTTCACATGGACAAAGAGCCCAGACTGAACCAAGAGAGGCTTTATGAGACACATTCACAGTCAGAATAGATTGCAACAAAATCAGCTCCCTGAGATATAAACAAATACTGCAATGATCTGAGGAAGCAATTGGTAGATGCCAGTGCAAGAATATATATAACAACATAAGAAAAAACATAGAAATACCAGAATCTAGTGGTTCTACAACAATAAGACCTACCATAGCAATGAAGAAGAAGCTGAAGGAAATGACCTTATAAACAACTTTATTAAGATAATAGAAGTCTTAAAAGAGGATATAAAATTTTTCCTAAAAAAAAAGACAAACAAAAAATTGGAAGAAGTCAACAAATCACTGAATAAAAATAAAGAAAACCAAGAAAAAATAAATATAGAAGTGAAAGAAACATTACAAGATTTAAAATTTGAATAGAAGCAATAAAGAAGATACAAAATGAGGCAATGCTGGAAATAGAAAATCTGAAAAAAATGTACTGGAACTGCAAATGCCAGCATAATCAACAGAATGCAAGAGATAGAAGAGAGAACCTCTGGAGTGGAAGATTCAATATTGTAAATAGATATTTCAGTCAAAAAAAAACCACTAAAACCAAAAATGTCATAACACAAAATGTACAGGAAATATGAGACACCATGAAAAGACCAAACTTGAAAATAACTGGAAGTGATGGAGAAAACCAGCTCAAAGGCACAGAAAATATATTCAACAAAATTATGCAAGAACACTTTCCCAATCTAATGAAGGAACTGCTTATAAAGATACAAGAAGCATTTAGAATACCAAATAGATTATACCCTACAAAAGTCTTCTCAGTATATAATAATCAAGCCACTAACTGTACAGATTAAAGAAAGAATACTAAGAGCTGCAAAGAAAAAAATGTCAAGAAACTTACAAAAGACAGACCCATTAGAATAACACCAGACTACTTAAAGGAAACAGTAAAAGCCAGAAGGTCCTATGTCAGATATTATACAGACACTAAGAAACCACAGTTACCTGCCCAGACTACTGTGTCCTGTTGCACACAAGACAAGCCCATACCTGCTTCACACCAAAGGAACCTCACACCACCAGGTGGGTATAAAACCCAGAAGCCAGTCTGCACCACCTGAATGGTGAGTTTGGGTGCCATTATGCTCATATATCAAGACCTCACAGTGCCTTCCAGCAAGCTGCTTGTGGCTTGTAAAAAAAAAAAAAATGCCATGAGTCTGCTGTCTGCGAATCGATAGATAGTCAGATGTTTTTGACAAAAGTAACATAGCTGCCATCTTTGCTCATTGCTATGGGTGGGAGTCAGGTAATCTGAATTAAAAACTCATTCAGCAAGCATCCTCTGTGCTCTCTTTAAATACCCCTTTTATAACAATGCCCAGGTGCAGCCTAAAGCAGTTGCGGAGAGAATACTTTGTACTTTGTCCTTTAACCCTGAAACAGACAAGGAAAAGCATAGAGTGTCTAGCTTATTCTGATCCACCAAAATAAGCCTGTTCTAGTTTTTTTTTTTTTTTTTTTTTTTTTTTTTTTTTTTTTTTTTTTTTTTTTTTTTTTTTTTGGATCTCTACAGATTTCATGTAGCAATGCTTTCTCAGCTTCTTCAATGACAGATGCCTCTCCTTAGTGACAGTAAGTTCTCCCAGAAGACAGCTAGCCATGAGTTGCCTTCTCTCAACACCTCCAAGGGATAGTCTGACCTCCTCCGAGACAACAGCTAGCTACCTTATCTATCTTCCTACTCTGCCCAAAGTCCCCACAAAGACAGATAATTCTGGATACTCACTCATGACCATCATCACTTTTTCTTTTTTAATAAAATCAGAGAGTGAAATGTTACCTTCTCAAGCCATGCCCTCATCTGAGCTCTGACATCACACCATGCCCTTTTCTGAGCTTTCATATCAAGCCCCATTTAGAGAGGGATTCTCTATTCTGAATACCCCCCTCTCTCTTTCTTCCTTTGAATTCTCTTGGGAGGGTTCCTCTTCCTCTCTTTCCTTTCTTCTGTCTTTTTCTTCCCTCCCCCATCTCTGCTTATTATTACCATCCTGGCTATCATAACTTCTGTTATCATAACCTTTCTGTTAATCATAACCATACCCATCTGAACAATAAAGCTCCTTTCTACATAGAAACAGCTTTAAGAATATCCTGCTATCTGCCACTAACTTCTGCTGCATTCCCACTTGCATCCATAGAAATCTGTAACCAGATAATGAGGTAAATGCAAATCATACCAGACCTTCACAAAATCCTAACAACTATAGAGCTAGAGTAATAAAAATTGTACTGTACTGGCATAAAAATAGACTTGTCGACCAATGGATTTGAATTCAAGACTCCAACCTTAAACCACACACCTATGAACACTTGACTTTTTGACACAGGCCAAAAATATAAAAAGAAAAAAGATAGTACTTCAACAAATGGTACTGGCATAAGTGGATAGTAGTATGTAGAAAAAATGGAAATAGATCCAAACCTATCACCCTACACAAACACAAATCCAAATGGATCTGGATTTCAATATAAAGGCAGCTGCATTGAACTTAATAGAAAAGAAAGTGGGAAATACCCTGAAACACATTGGCACAGATGACCATTTCCTAAATATAACACCAGTAGCACAGACAATAAGAAAAACAATCAGTAAGTGGGACCTCCTGAAACTAAGAATCTTCTCCAAAGTAAAGGACACTGTCGATAAGACAAAACGACAGCCTACAAAATGGGAAAAGATCTCCACCAATCCTACATCTGACAGAGGACTGATCTCTAAAATATATAGAGAACTCAAGAAACTAAAGATAAAAACCCAAAGAACCCAATTAAAAATGGAGTTAAGAGCTAAAAAGGAAATTCTCAACAAAAGAATTATAAATGGCTGAGAGATATACTTAAAGAACTGCTCAACATCTTTAGCCATCAGAGGAATGCAAATCAAAACAACTTTGGGATACCACCTTACACCTGTCACAATGGCTAAGATCAAAAACCCAGATGACAGCCTATGCTGGAGAGGATGCAGAGCAAGAGGAGCACTCCTCCATTGCCGTTGGGAATATAAACTTGTACAGCCACTTTGAAAATTAGTATGGCAGTTCTTCAGAAAACTGAGAATCAATCTCCCTAATGATCCATCAATACCACTATTGGGCATATACCAAAAGAATATACATTCTTACCCACAGGGCATTAGCTGAACTATGTTTGTAGCAGCATTATTCATAATAGCCAGAAGCTGGAAACAACCTAGATTCCCCTTAATGGAAGAATGGATTTAAAAATTGTGTTATATTTACACAATGGATCAGCAGTAAAAAAAAAAAAAAGCCCTAAAATTTGTAGACAAATGAATAAATTTGGAGAGTATTGTCCTTAATGAGATAACACAGGCCCACAAAGATAGACAAGGTATGTACTGTCATAAGTTAATTTTAGACATAATGGAAAGAATAACCAGGTTGAAAACCACAACCCTGGACCAGCTAAGTAACAAGAGAAACTTAAGAAAGATATATATAGATCTCCCAGGGAAAGGGAAAGAGAGAAGATCTCCTGAGTAAATTGGGATCATAATGGGGAGTAATCAAGGGGGGGTGGGAATAAATTATGAGATAAGAGATGGTTAAGTGGGAGGAGCAACAGAAAAAGGGAACAAAGAAATGAATATCTTGATAGAGGGAGCCACTGTGGGGTTAGAAAGAAACCTGGTGCTAAGGACACCTCCATGAACCCATAAGATGTCCCTGGCTAGGACTCTAAGCAATAGTGGACAGGGTACCTAAACAGGATTCTGAGAGGAGAGAAGGGAGAGGGGAATAGTGATTGGTATGGAAAAATTCTTTTTAAATATATAAAAAAGAAAAAAAATATTAGATGCAAATGGCATACTACTTAAAGTTCATAGTATATTTTAATACAAAACTGTTGTTATTCTGCCTATACATACTACCTAAGTCACTTATTCATTGACAATTTTATCCTTAATCCATAGTGTAGACATCATATATTTCAACTAGTCCTTTCTGTTTACTTTATTATTTTTTTTTAAAAAAATATGACATTAGAGTTAGAGATCAAACTAAATTGTCTGATTGATCTTGGCCTTCAGAGAGAATAAACAAGTTGAACAGAAAATTTTTTGATAATTAATATTTTTAAACTTTTATATGATGATTTCTCAAGATATGTTGTGAATAAATTTACCATAATATTAGTGAATTACTTTAATAATGATTATTCTTGGGTGATAATACCATGTGAGTTTTAATGTAGGTCATACTGTAATTGGTCCCTATGGAGTATCCTAAAAATAAATATTCCTCATTTAAATGCTATTATTTTGTATTTTCCTAAAATAAGAACTCTGTAGGTGTACAGGTTGTGGAGCTATAGCTATGGTTCTATACATCAAGGAATACTTAAATGAGCTGCCCTAGTAGGAAACAAACACTTGTGATGACATTTCCTATTCTCCCTACAGAGATTGTCAGTCAGATGGAAAATAAAAACAAATCTCAATTGTTATTGACATATATTAAACAAAAACAAAGAAATAAAACTATTAGTAAAAAAATAAATAAAAATATAAGGAAAGAATGTTACATTTTTTATCACTGATAAAGATTTATTCTGAGAATCAAAAAAAAGTTTAATTGAGTTGAATCTATCCCTTGACATTGATGTACTTTCTTGGCACTGACCTTCACTGGGTTTATCATGAAAGACCTTGTGGTATGTAAAATTCAAAACTTTAAAATTACTTTCCAAAGAACCAAATCAGAACTCTTATAAATATTAAGGAACTCACTAGGAAACTAAGAAACCAGTACGACTATAAAAGCTTTCTAAAGATGTGAGAAATTATACATCAATAAGCAATGTTTATTATACTGTGAGGTTTAGGAATGAGATGATCTACACTGATAGAAATTGAAACTTGTTTATTATACTGTGAGATTTAGGAATGAGATGATCTACACTGAAATAAATTGAAACTTCTAAGATAGCATTGCCAAGAAAAATACAAAACAATCAGAATTGTAAATTTTAGGTAAACCATGATTCTATTTCAGGACAAGTGAGTATATCCAAATCCTTCATTGATTTTGTTTTCTTGTCTTGCAGCTTTACTGTAGTAGGAGGTTTCTGGCCTGGACTTTCCAGCCTAACCTCAAGGTTTAGGACCAACAGACCCGCAGACCCACAGACCTGCAGTCCCACAGTCCCACAGTCCCACAGAGACACACAGATGCTTTCAATAGTTTTGGGATGATCAGCCTCAGGACCAGGCATATAACTTGCTAACTCTCTACCCTTCATCTAACCCATGATTCTTCCTGTTCAGCCACGCGACTCGGTACCTTTCTTAAGAGCGGCATAGTTGCCCTCTGTTTCTTCCAGCTTCTCTCTGGCATGGCATTCTCTCTAGCATTCTGCTCTCAGAGTTTTTCTTAGTCTTTTAGCCCCACCCACACTTCCTGCCTGCCTTTGGCCAATCAGTGCTTTTCATTAAACCAGTGGGTGGGACAATTATTTACAATGAAGCAACACAATACCCCATATACTTTACCTTTGGTTATTTTTACCATTGAACAAAATAATTTTCATAATTTCTATGGAAAAGTATACAAAGTAACTTTTGCCTCTCCAAGGATGAATAGTATCTGAAAAAACAGAAAGACAAGTCCATGAATCCACTTAAAAAAACAGTTAATAATTGCAATTGGTTGATTTTTACTCTTTACTCTTACTCTTTGGGAACCTGCCTCATAGCTCCCAAATAACAAAGGGTAGAAAAGTTATTTATATTTATGTCCTTTTTTCCAGCTTTCTCACCCCTACATGGAAATACAGGCCCATGTTGGAATGTCAAATATTATTGGTTATTTTTTGGGGGGTTGCAATTTTTATTAAAATTTTACTTAAATAACATTTTTAATCCATTCAACATACTGACAATAATTTCCCCTCCCCCTCTCCTCCCACTTCCTCTGCTCTTCCTCCACCTCCCATCCACCCTCCTCTCTATCCACTCTTCTTCTATCTTCATTTAGAAAAGGGCAGGCCTCATTTGCTCTGGTACACCACCCATCTCCCAAATAAATACATATTCTTACACTTACTTATGAATTCCTGACCTTAGTTTTGCTTGTTTCTAGACAACCTTTCCTTAACTTAAATTATACTATCTATTCCTTTGCTTCTAAGATTTTATATTTTTCTATTTTTGTATACCTTTCTTTCTTACTCTGTTGCTGGTTTATATAGATATGTAGCTGGCCTCTTATACCCTCCTCTTATTCTGATTTTCTTGCTCTCTGATCCCTCCTTCTTAATTTTCTCATTTTATTTATTTTTCTGCCTTCCTGTCCCTCCTAGCCTTTATCCTACCTAGCTATTGGCCACTCAGCTTTTTATTAGACCAATCAAGAATTTTAGACAGGCAAAGTCACACAGATTCACAGTTAAGCAAATGCAACTTAAAAGAATACAAGACATCTTTGCAGTATTAAAAAATGTTCCACAGCATCAATAAATGTAAGATATCTTTAATACTCTACAACATATAATATTACTCACTTATTTTCAAAGTTTTAGAATTTTATGAAGTAAATCACAACTACAGACTAAAAGTATAAGTTATTACAAAAGGTATCAACAACTCTAGAGAGTATTTCCTTAAATATCTTTATACCTAGTTTGACAAAACATTAGTAATTTTTGCCAGAGTGTTACTTATATTTAGAAGGTATTTTCATATTTAAGAGTATATGTTATAGTTTTTTTTAAAAGAAAATATGTATGTTGGAATAGTTATTTTTACCCATTTTTTTTTAATTCAGGACAGTATTTGCTCATAGAAACCTAAACAAAAAAATCACAATCAGATAACATGGCCAATATTTTCACTTATAGGACTTGAAGAAAGTCAATTGGTATCTATCTCCTGCCCTCATGTTAATTTTTCTAAAGCCAAACAAGATATATAATTATATACTTTTATTCCTCAATAAATCTTTGTAGTCATCTTGGAACTATGTTAAAAACTATACAAATGGATTTGAAGTGAAAATTTAATAATCTTATTTGCAAAATATCAACAAAGAATTCTATCCAGTAGCTATATACATAATAACATTCATATAATGACTATATAAAATGACTCAAGTGAAATAAGGCTATGTTTATAAATTCACTAACTTGTTAGAAATTTGTTGATCTCAACATATGTGTTGGTCTCAAGAGATACCAGACAAACAACAAATAATTTGGATTTTAACCTTTTTGCACTTTTATCTACCCAGCATTTATATGAGTAGAGTGAAAAAAACAAAAGAAAAATATAAATTCCAAAGCTAAGTAACTGAAATTTAATAAATTTTCTGTATAAAAGGACTTTAGAATACAGTTTAAATTTGTATTTTAAAATACTGAAATCTTAAAAAGTGACTAGTCTTATCTTGACAACAGAAAATGATTTTTTTGTTGTTTTAAATTTTTGAAATCTAGAAAGCAATGTCAAAAACAACAACAGACAAAATGGCATTTAGGAGAGGAAAACAATGTGTGTCAGAATTTAAGCAAACAAGTAGAATTTCAATGTATTAGAAAGGCATCAGCATGTGTACTCATAATTATAAAGGTAGTGATAAATACTGAATAGTCTTATAAAATGGAAAGCTCAGTGGGTAAGAATAGGTATGTCTCCGATATCATTATTTAAGAAGTAATTAAGAATCAAGTTGAGAAAACTTTCCAAAATATAGTATGCAGTGCCACAATCTGCAGTATCTTGACTCAGGTGGATCATGTAGGAAGAGTACAGATTTGAAGGTAGGATGTGCTAGTCTTGGTATAGTCTAGGCTACATGGTGACTCCCAGTTTTCAAATACACATACAAAGAAGGGGTACGAAGAGTATAGGGAGGGGAGAGAAGAAATCCTAATTGGTCTTATAATAAAAAACCCACAGCCAGATATTAGAGTCAAGTTAAAAGATAAGAGACAGGATTAAGCCACTAGAGAGACTTTTCACATCTACAGAATCCTTAGGCTAAAAGGGGAAGGTCCTGTCTCCATGAATCCTCAGAGTGAATGCTCTGTGTCTTCAGCATAAAGGGAAGAGAAGCAAATGGGCAGTGAAGGCTGACCTCTTGTCTTTTTTCACCTTATATTCCTTTCTCTGCCCAGCCATATTGCTTATCATTTTAACTTTCCTAGTGTTGAGATTAAAGGCATGTGTTTTTCCTAAATTCCGGAAGCAGCCTGGGATTCCATGTGCTGGGATTAAAGGTATGTATCACCACTGCCTGATTCTGTCTCTATTTTTGGTTGGATTAATCTTCTGTAGTGTAGGCTGATGTTGAACTACTGCCTCCTGAGTGCCTAGATTAAAGGTGTGTACCTCCACTGCCTGACCTATATGGGTAATTCTGTGTCTGGCTCTGTCTTCTGATCTTTAAGCAATCTTTATTTGTTTAGAGTTCAAACAATATATCACCACAAGAGAGATACAGACACACACACACAAAGAGACAGTGAATAGAGATCAAGGGCAAAAGGAAAGAAGGATGGAGAGACAAGTATAATTATCTAAATTTAAATATAATTCTAATGAGTCTGAAAGCAAGTTTCCTTGCTAAAAGGATTAGCCCTTTTTTATGAGAATATAGATTAGACTGAGAATGCACTGGGTTTAACTCTAAGTTTTCTGGGCTTCTATAGCTAAAGTTAAATATATGGCCTAAACTAATTGGTGAGATGATGGTAGGAATCTAATGGTTAGACACAAATTACATTTATAGTAAAACTATGATTATGTCATCTAATTATGTAGCTCTATTAAAACATAACAGTATATACAGCAATAGATAAAGAAGGGGAAAGAATAGCATTGATAATAATATTTCCAAAAAGTTCCTTTGAGAATTCTAATATAAAATACCCTTATAAAGTGGGTATGGAAATTGTTCTTGATTAGAGGTCGAAGAGCATACTTATTTGTGGAGTGAAGCATGGGTTATGCTGGTTTAGTAAAGTGGTAGTTATATGTTCCCCTCAAAATTCCAAGACCTTATTATCCTTGTTTAGCTGTCTAAGTTTTTAGCACCAGGCATATTTCCACTCTTTTTGAATGGATCACAAGTACAATTAGAGATCTGTTGGTACCACCAAAGTAGGAAGGTTACTACTGCACTCATGGTGGTCAATGTGGTTCATAGATGATATAGCTGATTAGGACTGTTGTTTTTTTTTTTTACTTCCTTTGGAACTTTGCATGGTTCTGTCCGAACTATGAAATATATTTCAAGAAAAGAGATTTTTTTCAATGAACCATTGTCAAGTAAAGTAGGAAATTTTCATTTAAAAAGTATATGTATATTTATACAGAGACCTAAGTTAGATAGTTAATTGTATTATTTCTTAGGACCTTTTCATACATCCTGCTTGTTATTTTTGCTATCTTCTTTTCTTCTTCTGTATTTTTCACCCTTCCCCAGTCTCTAATCAAAGCACCACTCATCAAAAATTCTCTTTGCAACAACTGATACTACAGAAAACTACAACCAATCAAAATACAGAATTTTGGAGCCCATTCACACTGGATACATCTACAAAAGAATTATTCCACTTAAGGCTCAGGGATCATTGTGGAAGGGGGCAGAGAGATTATAAGAGCAAGAAGACCTGGAAGTTGATTTTGAGGTTGTTTCTTCTAAGAATATCTGAATATATCCCTATACTGTCTCATCAGCATCATTGTCTAAACAAGAGTTGGATAGAACAACAGAAATGCCAAATGCTTCCCTAAAAGTCCATGAATTCTCAACCCATATACAGAACTATAGGTAACTGAGGAACTCTGAGAGGAGGAGAAATGGTCTTGCCCAAAAGAGAAGACCTATTTGTTATTCAAGATCAAATTGTCATCCCTGAAAACATAGATACAAGTAACATTACATGGAATAAGCAGGTAATATTTTTATGTTTAGGAATATGTATGTATATATGTACATGTGTGTGTTTATTTATATGTATATATATATACATAACATAAATATATTTAATAAAAAGAGAGACCAGAAATTTGTAAATGATCAAAAAGGATATAAGGGATGATTGAAAAGGATGACAGGAAAGTGGGAAATAATGCAATTATAAACAAAAAATTAAAGAAATAATAAAATCAAAAAGAGGGCACCCTTCACTAACCTTGCCTATTATCTAGATCAAGACATTTCAGACTCTCATAAGTATATGTTTCAAACAAGCTTCCTATTAACATACAGACTCTGAACTCACTGACTTAAATAAAACCTGGGATTTGAGGTTTTAGCTAGTTTTCAAATGTGGCTGATAATACTCTTCCCTACACCAGACAGAAACAACTATCAGGGCATTAAAGTGAGGACATATCTTAACTGCACCCTATAAAGTCTTCATTTGTTTCAGGTATCCCTCTATAATTTTATCTGAAAGACTCATTTTTTATACTACACAGAAAAACATGATAAAATCTAACCACATGGTAATAAGTTCACACTAGTTTGAATCCCCAAAGTCCATGTAAATGCTAGCACACGTGTGCATATGCACATGCGTACATGTGCTATATACATGTGAATGTACATACACAAATAACACACACACACATACACCAAAAGATATCTGCACTAAAAACAAAATGGTAATTGACAATGGAAAACAATGCATACAAAAGAAAGGAAGAAAGAAAGAAAGAAAGGAAGGAAGGAAGGAAGGAAGGAAGGAAGGAAGGAAGGACGGAAGAAGGAAGGAAGAAAGGAAGGAGGAAGGAAAGAAAGAAAGGAGGAAGGAAAGAAAGCTAAGATACAGTCTCCTTTTCCTCCATTATTTTTGGAAGGGTTGATCCTAGTAGTAGAAAGATATTGTCATTTTTTTGAATAAAGAGGTAGGTTTTATTTTTCCTTTGAGACATAGTTTATTCATACCACTACTAGATCAAAAGCAATTTAATATGTAAATTCCTAATTTCTAGGATCTCTAATATTCGTGTTCTTGATAGATTGTCTATAATTTTCAAATATGTGAGATATAGTTATAAATGTTGATGTGTTTGTTCTTAAACAGTCAACAAAATAAAAGTAATGCTGATGTGGTATAAATGGTACTAACACCAATCCATACTTGTTTGGAGCAAGAAGCATTCTTAACTCCAAGTACCTGGAGAAAAATATGTTTTTCTCTCTTCTATTGATCTTTTGTTATATCACACGTTGCTTACATTTATATTATATGAGGAATACAGCCTAGTTGCTTCAGAGAAACTTCTATTGGTATGCCATTGCCATGCCATGGGCAACTGGTTGGCAGCAAAATTTAACACATATAAGTTGAACAAATGCCACATTTCTAAATCACTCATGAATGTAAGCACTAAACAAAAAGGGAAATGAATTGAAAAATAATATACATGATGCCTCAAAAGAAGCATCAAAAGGCAAGTGCCTGCTGGAAAAGAAAAAAAAATCTTTAGGTTAATGGTTTCAACTTCTATCTTACTAAACTAAAATGAGAAAACAAAGTTGAACCCCAAATGAAATAGAAAATTCAAATAAGCATCAGAATAAAAATTGGTAAAATAAAACAATGGGTAAATTGATGAAAGTGAAAACTAGTTCTTTAAAAAGATGAATAGAACTCATCTATTTTATCCAATGTAATCAGGAAAAATGAAAAAATATTGAAAATCAGGCATAAAAGGACAGTGCCACATATATATTCTATAAAATTTGAAAGGATAATTTGTTTTGGCTAGAAATTTTAAAATAACTTAAGCAACATATATAAAATTAACAATTTGCTTAAAAACACTAATTACCAGTGTAACACTGAAGAACAAATAATTTGTGTGAATACATACATACACACACACACATACACAGAGAGAGACTGATAGAAAGAGAAAGACAGACAAACAGATGGGCAGACAAACACAAAAAGAGACAAATACAGATACAAAGAGGCTGAGGCAGAGACAGTGTAAATGCTCTTCACAAAGAACAACAGGGTCAGACTTATGGTGAATACTCTAAACAATTAAACAACCATAAGAAATTTCACAGATATAATTCCCCATTTTAAAATTATGGCAAAGACTTAAAAAACAAATTATAGAGATTGTCAAGACAGTAAATTGAAAGGCAAAATGTCTCCATCCTTTATATTTGCAAAATCATTCTGCATTATTTATTTATTTTGCTTGACTAAATTATACTAAACAGGTAAGACTTACCTGAACTTGTTCTACTGTCATGGATCTTATTATTTGTCATATACATCATCTCTCTTTGCCTTATCTTCTTGGTCTTAATTATTTTGTTTGGTTGCTTGATGTACAGTATTAGTTTCTTAGTAGTTATCATTAAGAAAAGAGAACAGGAATCCTTTTCATAATGTTTTTTTCAGAGACCTCCATAGCATGCATAATGAAAAGCAGGTTTTAAGATATTGTTTTGTGTTTGTACTTAGAACAAGCATATTATAGATTACAATGTCTTAATAACATAAATTTGCTATTTATTGAAACTCAGACCACTTGGGTTATAAAAACTTCTTCATAAAAAGTATCTGAGACCATAGTAAATATTTTATTACCCAAAAGTATAGAAACACTCCAAAACTTATGTTATCTCTGGATGAGGCCGGGGAATGAGTATATTGCAACCCATCATATATCACCCAATAGAACAATGCAAGCTAGCTTTAGTTTGTCTCTTTTGCTTTCTCCTCAACTTTTCTTCCCATATTTCTTCTCAAAAGGAATGGATGATATATTTGAAATAAAGTATTGATTAACTTTATCAAATTTATATTCATTGGAAAAAAGAGGAAACTGAAAATTAAGTAACAATGGGGACAATATGTTTGAAGCAGGTACTGTCACTGGATATTTCTGTGTTGTGTACCTAAATAATGAAAGTGTAAGTCTTATATAAGGATATAATTGAGTTTTACTAGAATAACGGAAAGGGAAATGTAGAAGGGAGTGATGGTCATGTGTGTTTCTGCATATTTATTTGGGTACATGTACACATGTGTATTCATACATTTGAAGACTAGAGGTCAAATTTAGATGTCATTCCTTGTTGGACAAATCCTGACTGGAGCTGAAAAATCAGAGAGACAGAGAAAGAAGCCACAGCCACTTCTTATCTATTCAACTCCTCAAGTTTGTAGTAAATTTTGTCTTTAGGAATCATCAGACTGAATGCCTCTGAGGCCTCAGCCAAAAGGGATGAGAAGCAAAGAAGAGGAAACACTGGACTCCTGTCTCCTATGTTATGGGAGATTATGTTGTTACTTTGTAAATAATTTTCCTACCAACTGGTTTAATAAAAAGCGCTGATTGTCCAAAGGCAGGCAGGAAGTGTGGGCGGGGCTACCAGACTAAGAAAACACTGAGAACAGGAAGCACAGAGCAGAATGCCAGAGAGAAGCCATCGGAAGCAGAGGACAGCTATGCTGCTATGAGAAAAGGTACCCAGCCCCATGACTGAACAGAATGAGTCATGGGTTAGATGAACGGTAGAGAGCTAGCAAGTTATATGCCTGGGACTTAGACTGATCAGCCTAAAACTATTGAAAGCATCTTTGTGTCTCTGTGGGACTGTGGGACTGCAGGACTGCGGGTCTGTGGGTCCTAAACCTTGAGGTTAGTCCCGAAAGTCCAGGCCAGAAACCTCATACCACACTACCTTATATTCCTTTCTCTGCCTAGCCTTATCACTTCCTGTCTCAACCTTCCTAGTACTGAGATTAAACATGTGTGTGTTTCTTAAATACTGGGAGCAGAAGCAGGAGATCCTAAAAGATGGGATTAAAGGCCTGTGTTCCCCCTGCAACACTTCCTGGCTCTGTTTCTCTTTTAGACTAGATTAATCTCTTGTAGGCCAGTATAGCCTTGAACTCATTCCCTGGTGCTAAAGACTGATAAGGCCTGTGACAGCACTGCCTGGCCTATATGGCTAATTCTGTGCTGACTCTGCCTTCTGATTGTCAGATAAGCTTTATTTCTTAAAGGATACACAAAGTA
Source organism: Phyllotis vaccarum (assembly GCA_033318265.1). Taxonomy (NCBI): domain Eukaryota; kingdom Metazoa; phylum Chordata; class Mammalia; order Rodentia; family Cricetidae; genus Phyllotis; species Phyllotis vaccarum. Next base: position 89,552,970 of record JARWLC010000013.1, on the reverse strand, counting down.
TCACTGAAATTCCTGAAATGTCATTCATCTTGTGTTTTGAGCAATGATCTGGTGCTGTTTTAAAGCAGTGTCCTAGCACTGAGTGTGCACTACAGCTCCTAGATTTTCTGCCTCTGGAATCACATTGAAGTCCTTACTCTTTCACTGCAAGCACTGTACTAATTAAGTTATCTCCACAATCGGGAAGAATTTTTAAAACTTCAGTTTGATATAATTATACAAACTGCCTCTCTAATTGTTCAATTCAAATCTATAAACAAGAAACATTCTACATGTAGTTTCTTATCTTATCCTTATCTCCAACATAGTAGGAATTTTCGTTTGAAGTGGGACCTGACTTTTAATATAAAATAGAGCTCTGATAGTGTTTGTAAGTAAATTATCAATTTTATCAATTCTGTTTAATTTATAGACACAAATTAATTAATATCAAAAAGCAAGTATTCAGATTTTCTACAATATTCATGTATTTTTCCTTACTAGAGTTAATAAAGGTCTATCAATTCTCTCAACCAAAAGTAAAAAATAACTTTGATGAATAGAATTAAGATATCAGAAAGTAAGAAAACTATAACTATCACCAATCTATTTTGAGAATTTGAAAGCACTTTATTAAGACAGGGCACTTGAGACTGATGCTGTGTTGCTCTTCCACCATGTCTAGCTCCCACTGAAAATTAAGATAGAAGAAGCTGAAGCTGTTTTTCTGAGTCCTGTGTTCAGATACTCAAAGACTGTATATACTTGAAATTTTGTAATAGTTGCTTCTCTTTGGTGGAGTATCATTATTTGTCTCCCATCCATTCTACAAACTAGTCTTTTTCTTGGTAAAATTAATTTGAGATGAAGATTTTCAGAAAGCTATAGACTGATGATGCACAGAGAAATATTCTGAAGCATGTTGAATTCTAGAGGAAAGCTCAAGAAATATAAAGTTCAAATGTTTAAAATATGAGAAGACATCATCTAAATGAAGTTAGCATATATGCATAGCGAAAAGAAAGCCAGATAGTATAGAAGGTAAAAAAAAAAAATTGGAGAATGAAATTAAGAACAATACAGAATTGCATTCTATGTTTGACAAGAAAGAGCAAAATTAACTGTGAGGACCATCGAAATTTTAGAAAGGAAGTTACATTTGTTTCTTTTTATACATAGAAATTAAAAAGTAACAGAGTTTTACCTTGCTGACATTTTCCAATGAAACAAAATTATAAAAATTTCAGGAAAATGGATGAAACTAGAAAATATTGTATTAAGTGAGGTTACCCAAGCTTACAAAGACAAATACTATATGTTCTCTTTCATACCTGAATCTAAAGCTTCTTACTTTTTATCTGTGTGTATTTGTGTGGGAGTAACTGTGGTTAGAAGCCAGAAAATGGAGAAAATCCATAAATCAAAAGAAAATGAGAGATTATAATAGAAAGGAATGAAGAAGATAATGGAACATATTTGATATGGAAGTAAAAGAGTGAACACTGAGGGTGTAAGGGGCATGGGTTTGGAAGTCCAGGGGGTAATAGAGAGAATCATCCTAGGTATGAGCAAACAAAACTGAACATGGAATATAGAGGATGCTACGCTAGTATGATAGTTTTAAAGATTAAAAACAAACTAGAAAATTAACAATGAGGGTGAAAATTGAGCCTTTTTATAAAAAAAGATGAATGTAGAAAAAAAGCAATAATCAGACTACCAATAATAAAAAATTAATACAGGGACATACAAAGCAAGGTAAAGAGTTCACCATATTCTAGTTAAAAGTTTTTAACAGAACTTAATTATATCTAAAAATTTCATAATGAAATGGATAGGTTGGTCAAAGAAAATATTAAATCAAAGAAATTTGAGGCACACAACATCCAGGAAATCTGGGACACAATGAAAATACAAAACCTATAAGTAACTGAAATTAAGAAGAAGAAACAGAGCTTAAGTGTACAGAAAATTTTTCAATAAAAACATATAAGAAAATTTCCATAACTTAAAGAAGTCAACAAGGAACAACAAACATACAGAGCACCAAATAGACAAAACTAGAACAATTACATCTGACATATAATCAGAACAGCAAATGTACAAAAGAAAGGAAGAATATTAAACACTATAAGAGAAAATGAGCAAGGAAAATATAATGGCATACTTATTAAAACTACACCTGAATTATCAGTGAAGACTCTAAAACCCAGAAGCCTAGACAGATTTTCTACAAACTCTAAGAGATCACAGATATCTAGAAACACCCAGAAAATCTTTCAATCACAAAAGATAGGAAAGAAAGCCATCCCATGATAAAACCAAATTTCATAAATATCTGTCTAGAAATCCAGTCCTATGAAAGGCATTAACTAGAAGGAAACCTTAACCTTAAGAGGTTAACCACACCCAAGAAAACATAAGTATTAAACCCAAATCAGTAACTGAAAGTGGCCACCATCACAACAAAGTAACAATCCTCTAACACTGCCCATTGATACTTCTCAATATCAAATATCTCAATTCCTCAAGAAAAAGACAAAAACTAACAGAATTGATACTAAAACCTGATTGCTAGATCTAAGTAAAAAAAAAAAATTAAAGAATAGACATCTACTCAGACTAAAAGGAGGGAAAATATATTCCAAGAAAATGAAGTATATGAGCAGAGGTTAGGGATTAGGAGGACAGGTCCGGTTCCCACAGTGATGGCTGGCTGAAGCTCTGGTTATGCTCACGGAATTGCCACTGGAGATCCATTGGGAGGGGGAGCTGGGCCAGCTGGGCCCTCTGAGGATAGGTGGGTTGCGACTGCTATGAGCAGTGTGTGGAGCCACAAGGGGTGGGACCATACTGTAGTCTGTGGTCCTGTTCATGGGCTGGCACCTTGGAGCCCATTCCTTAGAGAGGAAGACCCAGCCCAGCATTGACTTTGGGATAAGTGAATTGGATGTTCCTGGAGTGGATGTGCAGCGCTGGGCTGACCCACTTTGGGACTTCTTGCCCTTTTGGGGGAGGGGATGGATGGATGGGGAGCAGCGAGGCTGAGGGTTGGCTGGGAGGGATTGGGAGGGGCAGGGGAGGGTAGAGGAAGCCGAGGATACACTGATAGAGATGACATTTTTAATGAAAATTAAATTTAATTAAAAAATGAATTAAAGAAGAAAGCCAGTGTAGTCATTAACTATTTGACAAAATAGACTACAAACTAAAAATAAAAAGAAGGGTTATGAAAGGATACTGCATCCTTGTCAAAGGAAACATCCATAAAGATAACATTGCAATTCTTCTTTTCTTCTATTCATTTATTCATTTTTATTTTTTATCTGTATATCCTTAGGTATCCTGGAACTCAGTCTGTAGACCAGGCTGGCCTTAAAAATCACAGAGATCTGTTTGCCTCTGACTCCAAGGTCTGGGATTAAAGGCATCACCACCAGCCATCGACACTGAAATTCTTATCATCTATTCACAAAACACAAGGGCAATCAAGTTCAAAAAAGAAACACCACCAAAGTTTAAATCACATACTGGCCCTAGCATATAGATAGTAAACGACTTTCATACCCCACTTTTGACAATGGACACATCTTGCAAACAAAAATTAGGCAGATAAATCCTAGAGCTGACTAGTATCATAAAAAATATATCTAGCAGATATTAATAAAATAATCCACCCAAACACAAAGAATATAACTTCTTCTCAGAACCTTATGGAAATTTTCTCAAAACTGACTACAGTCTTGGACAAAAAGAAAGCTTTAATAGATACAAGAAAATTAAAATAACACCCTGTATCTTCTGCAACCACCATGGATTAAAGCTGGACACAAACGACAACAGACACAATAGCAAGCTAAACTGGTTGAAACTGAACAACTCTATACTGGATGAAAAATGGGTCAAGTTTTCTAGAATTGAATGGAAATGTAAACAGAACATAAATTCAGGACACACACACACACACACACACACACACACACACACACACACACACACACAAAACGAGTCTAAAAGGCAAGTACATAAGGAACATTGCCCAATTTCTTTTACCAGACCACAGTTTCCATGATGCACAAACTACATAGAGACCCAACAAAGAGAATTACAGGCCAATTTCCTTTGTGGACATAGAAATAAAAATTCTCAATAAAATACTTACAAACCAATTGTAAGAACACTTAGGATCATCCATCATGCCAAAGAGGCCCCATTCCTGAAATGCAGAGATGATTTGACATATCTAGTAATAAATTTAACTACCATATAAAAAAGTAAAAGACAAAACTTACATAATCATCTCATTAGATGCAGAAAATGGCCTTTGACAAATTCCAACAAACCTACATGGTAAAAGTTTGGAGAAATTATAGTTATGACAAGCATACCAAAACATAATAAAGGCAATTTACAGCAAGCTCATAGCCAAAATAAAATCAAATTGAGGCAAAAACAACTACAGTTCACCAAAATGAGCAACAAGACAAGATTGTCCACTTTCCACATATCAAATAAATATAATACTTGAAGTTTTAGTTAGAGCAATAAGACAACAAAAGGAAATGAAGGAGAATACAAATTGAAAGGGAAGAAATCTAAGTATCTTTATTTGAAGATGATATGATAGTATATATAAGTAACCCTAAACATTCTACCAAGAAACTTCATTGGTAAAACTGTCAATAATATATCAGGATAAAAAATAGACACATAAAAATTTGTAGCATTTTTGTATGCAAATGATAGACTAGGAAATCAGAGGGGAAAAAGAATCTTTGTTGTATTCTCAAAAATATAAAATATCTTGGGATAAATTTTCTCAATCCAGTGAAAGACTTGTATGTTAAAATCTTCAAGTCTTTGAAGAAGGAAATTGGACACAATATTAGAAGATTAAAACATCTGTCATGCTCATGAATTGATAGGATTAACACAGTAAAACTGGCCATCCTACCAAAAGCAATCCACAGAATTCCCTATCAGAATTCCATTGTAGTTAGTTTTTCACTGAAGTTGGAAGTTTTCAGCTGCACACACATATAACAACAACAACAACAAAACCCCAAAAGACAAAAGAGAGGAGAATTAAAATTCTAAAAAAAAAAATGAAGGAGAATTTATATTGTACTATAGAACTGTAGAAATAAAAACAACACTATATTTGCATGGAAATACACATTGACAATAGAATTGAATTGAAGACCAGACATAAATATACATACCTTTGAACATCTGATTTTATATAAAGAAGGCAGAAATATACACTGAAATAAAGAGAGTATCTTCAATAAATGGTGCTGTCAAACTGGAAGTGTGCATGCAGAAGAAATTGATCTATACTGACTGATCTCCACGCAGAAAACTCTACTCCAAATGGATCAAAGACCTCAATTTCAAACCAGATACACTGAACCTGATAGGAGAGAAAGTGGGGGAGTAACCTTGAACTCATTGGCACAGAAAAAGATTATATGGACTGATAGTGTATGCACTAAGATCAACAATTAATAATTAAGACTTCATGAAACTGAGAAGCTTCTTCACTGAAAAGAATATCATCATTTGGAGAGGCAGCCTTCAGAAATAAAAGGGAGTTTTACCAGCTATACTTCTGATAAAAGACTAATATTCAAAATACATAAAAAACATTTTAAAACATGATATAAAAAAACAACAAAAAATACAAAATAACTCAATTAAAATAGGGCCCAGATATAAACACATACTCATCAGGGAAATACAAATCAAAACTACTTTGAAATACCATCTTACACCTGTCATAATGGCTAAGATCAAAAACACAAGTGACAACTCATGGTGAGGAAGAGATGGAACAAGGGCAACACTCCTTCATTGTGAGTGGGAGTACAAACTTACACAGCCACTTTAGAAATCAATATTCCAGTCCCTCAGAAAACATGAAATATATCTATGGCAAGGCCCAGGTATACCACTCATGGGCATACACTGAAAAGATGCTGCATCCTATCACAGAGATACTTGACCATGTTCAAAGCTGTGCCAGAAGTTGGAAACAGTGTAGATGTCTCTCAATAGATAAACAGATAAAGAAAATGTGGTACAACGGAATATTGCTTAGCTGTTAAAAATGGCATAATGAAATTTGTAGGTAAATAGATGGAAATAGACAAATATTGAGTATGGTAACTCTGAATGAGAAAGATAAATATGGTACATGTTTGCTTATATGTGACCATTAGCTCTTAAGTCAATGATAAGCAAACAATAATCTATAAAACCACAAAGGCTATGTATAGAAGAAGGGACTAGATGGTATGGCTAGGCTTCTCTCTTAAGGGAAAATAAAATAGATAGTTACATATGCAATATATATTCAATCTAAATAAAATCACAGAAAAACAGAGGAGAAAACCATTTGTCTGGACTTCTCTTTACACCAAATGAACCTTCCATTACTGGGTTTGGATTACATCTAATAGAGTTGTTGGCCAAAGAGGTCCTATGAGAAGTCCAATACAAGCCAGGATATTGCTAAGACTATAGTAACTTTTCACAAACTTATGCCAAGTCCCCATTGCTGAAGATAACATCAACACAACTTATTTAACAGCCTTGGCTCCAGTGGCTAGAATTCTTGGTACAGGAAGATACTCTTTAAGCTACCAAAGGAGAAGAGTGAATACCAAACAAACGAGATACCCTTTTGTGTCCTGCCTGTAAGATATGATTAGTGCCTTGTTCAGCCATTATCAGACGAGCTTTTTGCTGCAGCAGGTGTGAATAAATGCAGAGACCCACAGTCAGATAATATTTGGAGAGTGAGAGATCTTGGAAAACTCAGCCTTAAATGAAAGGTTTCCATCTAATTCATCCCCTCGAGGACTGGAGCTCCATAAATAGGAGGTGGAAGGAGTGTAAGAGACAAAAGTGACAGAATATATCAGGAAACAAGGCCTTCTAAATACAAGAGAACTGATGTACTTATGAACTCAAGAGTCTGAGGCATCATTCATAGAGTCTGCACAGATCTGCACCAGATGGGGTCTTAGAGATGAGAGAAATGGACACATGCACTTATTTGTAAATTTGGAAGTTTCTTTTCTTATAATATTATGTCAGGGATTTTTTTTCTTTTTTCCTTTTCCTTTTCTATCCCATTGAAATTTTATGCACATATTACAGTTTCTAGTTTTGTGCTTTTATTGGATTTCTGAGTGTGTGAATGAGTGGTTCTCTATATCTTTCATATGCCATTTTTATACTCTTCTCCTTCTGTTTGTTTTATCCTATTTAAATTTGTTAGTTTTTGTTTCAGCTTATTATATTATGTTTTATTACTCTCTCTTAGAAGTTTGTTTTCTAAGGAGAGACAGAAACAGTGAATCTGAGTGGGACAAGAGGTGGGGAGGACCAGGAAGTGTAGATGGTGGAAAATTGTAACTATGATGTATTATATAAAAATATCTATTTAAAACAAAATACAAGTATTAAGTCCCAATTTCATTTTCTCTCTTTTTCTCAACCCCACTGAGTTCACTTAGTATTGCCACATATGCATGGACATAGGAACATTTATTGGTGCAATTTTTTACTATAGTATCAAAAATAGAAAAATTAAAACAGGGGTAATATAGTGCAATGTTATAGTCCTATATGAGGCCTGGAGTTTCCACATTCAACATCAACTCTTTAAGCACTGCATATTTTTTTTTCTTATCTATAGCTGAATAAAATTCCATTTTATATAGGTGCATAATTTAACTTGCAATAATGATCAGCATGAAGTTATGCCCATGAATGCAACAGCAGCATTAATGTTATGGAGATAACTAATCATTAGACTTAAGACCTGTTACACAGGAGAAACATATGCCTATTACTGTAATTTTAGCCAAGAACCGATGGCTAAGGTGCTCATAGGTATTTCAAGGAAACCTACTACTATTATTTTGATAAATGTTATGCTACTAAACTATACTCTATATTTATATCCCTCTAACTATAGATGAATGGAACTCTCAGACCTCATCAGAGAAGTTTCTTTGTGCAGTGGACAATGATTAATGCAGAAGGCCATTGTTAGTACAAGTAGAGATAATAAATATCAGTGGTGTACTCAGTCACAACTGGGACATTTATATCATCTCCTATGGTAGACTGAATGTAATTGTCCCCCATAAGTTCATAGAGAATAACACTATTAAGAGGTGTGAGCTTGTTGAAGTAGGTGTAGCCTTGCTGAAGGAAGTATTTTACTGTGGTGGTGATCTTTGAGGTTTCTTTTTTCCAAGCTTCTCTCAATGTAACTTTTAGACCATTTTCTGTTGCATGCAAAATGTAGGACTCTCAACTACATCTCTAGCACCATGTCTTCCTGTATGCAATCATGCCCCACCATAATGATAATAGACTGAATCTTTGAAGTGTAGTCACCACCGCCATTAAATGTTTGCCATTATAAGAGCTGTCATCAGGCTGTGGTGTCTCTCACAGCAATAGAACCCCTAACTAAGACACATCTCTTTTCCAAATCCTATGGACCATTTCAGAAGGGTTAGAAAGACTGGAAGAGATAGACATTGAGGAGGACAGGGCTAAAATTATTTTTTGTACATAAAAGAACCAGCACACTCCAGAAGTCACAAGTCATGGCTGCCTGCACAAGATCAAGTCAGGCGACATTCTAGTATGGAAGCAGAAGACATGTAATTCCTCAGTCCTAACTGAGTAGCTATGGACAGGAACGGTTTCTTCAGGAAGGAAACTCAGTATTTGACAGTGTGGCCTCTGGTAGGTCAACCATGTTCTAGTGTATTGCCCCAGACCCATGATTATATGAACAGCACAAACAGGAATTGATGAGTTAATGTTTAAATATAGAATACACATGTTGGGTATAGGGAGGTTGATCTGAAATGAGTTAAAGGGAACATTGTGGTAAAATGATCAAATACATTGTAAAATTCTCAAAGTATCAATATAATATTTTTCAAACCCTGAAGAATTAAGCACAACTTCCTAAGAGGCTATCAAAACAACCCCTTCAGATTTAAGTATATTTTGGTACCAGAATCATTATAGCCTTTGCCAGAGGACTATGCAATTATAAAAATTTAATGACAACCATTAAGGAAATTAAAAACAACACAGGAACAATATGTATATTACTTTGAATATTGTCAGTTTAAATGCAAGGCAATTAGAGTAAAGAGAACTTTAGAAAGTATTCGGAAACATGATTAATTACAAGCTAAATTATAACTTTTATATTGAGAAGCTAAAGCTAAGTTATTTTTGAATTTTTGAAGAAGAGAGCCATTCAAAATATTGCTGTCTCAGATATGTAGGATAATGGGCATGCTCTTCTAGTACACATTATAGGATGATTACAATTATTGGGGATGCTGTGGTAGTTTAGAAGAAATTTTAAAGTTTGAGTGCACTGAATGCATTCAAATAGCAAATAAACGTGGCTTTATTTCAATGTATTGATCATTGTGTTTACTCCCTAACCCTAGGAAGCCATTTTTGTGAATATGGAAGTACACAAAATTGACAAAATCATGAAAACTAAAATTATAAGTTTACTTATTGCAAGAGATATGAGGAAAGTTTTATCTCTGTTACTCAAACTTGAATTATATTAACAAACTTATATTTCTTAAATTATTAAATTTATCAATTATATTGGCATCTTAAAATCAACTTTACTTGCAGGTAAAACTTTATACATGAGTTACATTGACATACTAATCACGTGTTACACACCACATAATTACTTATATAGGAACATTATACAGTATACTTTAACTCTACTATTCAATATCCAATAAAAAAATAAATAAATAATAACTCACCAGCTTTAAACAACAGTCATTTATCCAGGTACCTGGACTGGCAAGGTGATTCTGCTGAGAGAACTGGAAAGAGATGTGCATGCAAGAATAAACAAGGCCACCCATCAATGGGAGGGTCATGCTCAAAGGGTTTATTTTTCAAAGGTGGTATAAAATGTTAAAAGTTATTATAAGTGAGTTTATGCAAAATAATTTATCACAGTAATGGCACACAATAAAAAAATATGACAAAAGAATTAGTGAAGTACACAAAAATTTACCTTTGGACTTATCTTTCTAAATTCAAAATGATAGGCAAAAGTAAGAAAATATTTTAGAAAAAAGACACAGGAACTTGCTATAAATTCCAAACATCACTCATTACATTGACGATCTACAATAATAGATAAGTGTGATGATTTCAAGACAGAAACCCTCTTTGTGATATATGTCATCAGTGAATTGGTTTCAGCTAAGAAAGTTTCAGTGACATTCCAGTTGGACAGACGGCACATGATGAGTCATATATTAAAGTTCCTAATAGTCAGATTTCTATGTGTGTCTGGGGAGGTTTTCCAATAACTACAGAATAATTATTTTCATTAAAGTCTTAAAGCATTCATTTCTAAAAAAACTGAAGACCAAAGGAGCCAATTTAGAAGAAATTAGATAGACTCAGCATACTGCTATGAGACTTCAACTAGTTAATCTGCCATCCCTGAAGATATACTTAGAAGAGACCAAATGTCTGAATTTCTTATGTTAGTTTCTCTTTACAGTTATTTATAGATTGAGCAATGTTTTCTACTTATATTTAGTGAAATTTTATATTGTCAAAGTTTCCTAGATTTTTCAGTGAAGAATTCATGTTCATGGGATAGAGAGAAAACTCAGTTGGTAAACTGTTATGTAAGCCCAGGTATCTATTTGATCCTAAAACCTCACATTAAAATAAAAAATGACACATATTTGTAATTTCAGCAGTGAGGAGATGGGGTCACCCTTAAAGCTTTCTGACCAGCCAGGATAGCCGGCTTAATAAGTTCTAGGTCAATGAGAGCCTTTGTCTCAAAAGATAAGAATGGCTCCTGAGTAATGACACCCAAAGTTGGCCTTTGCTCCCTTCTCACTCACCTTAGCAGAGTGAGACCCAGAGAGAAAGAGAGAGAGAGAGAGAATATGAAGGGGCTATTTTTAAATGTAATCATATCACTGCAACTATAATTCAGTTATACTCATTTTGCAGAATAATTTTAAATTTGGTCAATATATTTTTGGAGTGCTCCCCACTTTTTTGTCTTATGCCATACATAGCAAACATGCTGAAGTCCTAGGATTTTGCTTCCTTTGTGCTATCCATCTGAGCAACCTTGGCTTACGTGATTCCAGATTTTTAATGCAAATATATATGTATTTGTTCTTTCTTCATTCTTTTGTTGTTCCAGTTAGGTTAGTCCCTGAAACCGAATAGGGAGCAGAAGGAAGCATCAAAGAGCGAGAACATTCAGAATACAAAAGAAAGCATGTCTAGTCTGGAAAAACATGCTTAGATTTTTAGCCAGTATCTGAAAAAAAGGATAAGAAGTGAAAGGAAAGTTAGAAGTCAAACTCAGATAGACTTAGCAGTGAAGGTCTGAAAAGTTCTAAATCAGGGGAGGAGTTTCTTGGAAGGGTAAATACATCATCTTTGGGTGAATAAGCTTTTGCGGGAGATGGACTCCAGACTCTGATTGGCAGGCCCAACTGTATTAATTCTTATTGAAGAAGACAATAATGTGAAGTGTTCTAATCTTTGGAGTAGAGTATAATATCAAGTCTCCACTCAGGACCAGGAGCTGTGATGCTTTCCTCTCTAGGGGCACCAGAGAAAAAGGTGTGAGCCAAAACTGACCATGAGTGAAGAGTATCACCTTCAATACTTCAATAGCCTCCTAGTTGTCAGTTCTCTTCTAGCTATCCAGCTAAAGTGCAGCCAACACCGTCTCTCAGATTTCTCCTAAAACTGCATGTGCAAAGGCAGTTTCATTTGTTTAGGTGTTTGCTCTTCTTGGAAGTTTTAATTGAGAACAATCATGCAAATTAGAAGTACCTTTATAAGTGTTCATTTCACAGGTAGGGAAACCTAAATTCAAAAAGCTTAAATATCTTTCAAACTATAACAAAATCCAAAAGAAAAAATATTCTTGCTCATGTTAAATAGTAAGACATACTTAATCATGCAACTGAAATTTTATTATAAAATGTGACCTGAAATTCTTTCTAGACCATACTTTCCCTCAGACCTAGTTATAGAATAGTCATCTGCCCAACTGATTCAAAAGATTCTAAATTGAATATGCTACTTCCACATAGTTGGTTAAACTAAATATGCATCTCTCTTTTAAAATTCTCTTTATTTTGGAAAAGTTTCTAGGGAAATATGACATTTTGTTGCCTCTTTAACCTATCTTTACTTGTAGTAAGAAAATAGAATTATTTATTACAACTCAATTTTCCTAAGCTCACACTTGCACTAACCAGAAGTGATCTTCGTTATATATTGGCAACTCTGATAAAGCTCTTTTCTCTTCACAAGTTTTCAGTGCTTCTGAAGCTCTCCTGTTTGCAAAGGGGAATGACTCTCTAATGGACACTTACACTGCACTTTATAAGATAATATCACCTTTGCTGTCTGTTTACCAAACAAGTACAATGGATGAGTACAGAACAAAATATTTTTTTTTTATTTTGTAGGCACTTGTGAGGCTTTTTTATTATGAATGCAGAGGGATTGAAACAAAAGTAAGATGACATTTGAGAATTTATCACTTTCTCAAATCCATTCACTTTTCTGTGTGTATTGAAATATGTCTAGTAGATTAGAAAACTTTCATTCAAATATAACAAACTGATTTTAAAGTGGAGTACATAATGAGAGATTTTAAACCTTAGGATATCAATCAGAACCTAGAAGAAATATCTCAGATGGAGCTTAATTGAGAAAATATTTGATAATTTTACTGCATTGTGCCTCTACTTTTATCTACTTATTCATAATGTAGTTTTCTTTACTGACACAAAAGTCAGCCTATACCTTCTAGGAGTGCTATGATTTCTCATTTCTGTCTGGAGTAGGCTAGCTCAGAACGCTGTAACTTGATGATCCTTCCAAAAATAAAGCAGAAAGGAAATTCTAATGCCTTTAGTAAAAAAACATACATTTTTTTTTCACTTTCAGATTTAGAAACAAATATACTACCAGGAAACTCGGAGCTATATTTAATGCTCCCCTTTAAAAATACAACTTCTAAAGGTAGGTCAGTGGTGGCACACACCTTTAATCCCAGCACTTAGGACGCAGAGGCAGGCAGATCACTGTGAGTTCCAGGCTAGCCTGGTCTAATAAAATGAATTACAGGACAACCATGGTTGTTATATAGAAAAACACCACCTTGAAAAACAAACAAGCAAACAAAAATAAATAAAACACAGATTCCCATTCTCTTTGATATGTGAATCTCTTTCACCATCTTCAGTTTCACCCATCTGCATCTACAGGCATAATCTTATCTTGTATATATTTTAATATTTTCAGGATTTCAATCTATCTTTGAGAACATATGACACACAAATTATATTTAAAACTTCAATGTTTCTCTATCACATATGTGCAGGTCTAAAACTCAAGTCTCTTTCAAACCCTTTCTGCCAATAAAAAAACTGAAACCAAGACATTGATGTGGGAATGCCTTTATGAATGCTGTGAATCTCAATCTTTAAATAAAGGAGCTGTTTGGGGCCATGACAGGTACCATAGAAGAAGTAGGAGGAGGAATCAGAATAGGTAGGAGAAGCAGGGTGGAGTCAGAGAGATGAAGGAAGCCGCTGAAGGAGCAACAAGTAAGGAACACAGGTGAGCCATGGGCCACGTGTCAGACAGATTAATAGAAATGGGTTGATTTATGATGTAAGAGCTAGCTAGCAATGTGCCTGAGCCATAGGCCAAACAGCATAAAGTTAATATAAGCATCTGAGTCATTTCTGGGGGTCTGAGCGGCGGGCGGCTGGGTGGCTAAGGGGTCTCAGGTGGCAGGTCTGTGAGTCTCGGACCTCTGGCCTCCCGGGACCAAGAAACCCCACTACTACAAGACATCATCATTATTCATAAAGCAAGGAAGTTCTAGTCCCCTGTATCATACTCTTAATCTTCTTTGTTGGATACAGATGAGTATAGAAAAACACAGGTAAAAGGAAACAGTGGCAAAAGGTATGGTGAAGAAATAGAGTAGAAAAATGAAAGAAGACACTATATTATGAAAATAACATAAGAAAATCTGTTTCTTCATAAGATAATTTTAAAAAACTGTCAAAGGAGCTAGAGAGATGGCTCATCAGTTTAAAATACTTGTTGCTCTTCCAGATAACCTGAGTTCATTTCTCAGTGAAATACCAGGTGACTTACTGTCGTAACTCCAGCTCTAAGGGATCAAATCTCTACACTCACACACTTATTCATGATTAAAAATGATAAATCTTTTTAAAACTTGAAAGAGAAGTATGAATGATAAATCAATGTCCAGAATTTTCATATTCCAGCAATAATAATAACAGCAATAATAATAACAGCTCTTAGTTCCATCATAGCTAAGACATCACTAGTTTCCCCTCTACCATCTTCTCTTATTCCTGCTGCCTGGTTTACCTCTTCCTTTGCCCTCGTAAAGTTATTTCCTCTATATCTTATTCCCAAAGTCTTCCCCAGGGTGTGCTACTTATTTTAGCTTGAACTTACTATTAACAATCAAATTTGCATTCTCCCCCATGTCTATGGCTTTGATCTGTACCCATCAGCATATTCCTTTAACCTGGTCTTTGTCACAATAGCAGCCATACTGTAATAGACATAGACTAAAGACCACAGAAGTCCTCAAATTTGTAATAGACTTAAACTAAAGAACCACAAAAGAAGTCTTCACAAATTGAATCCTAGTTGCCTTAGGTACCTCTTAGCTGCTAGAGAGATAAGAAGTGAACTATACAGAGGAGTAAGCCAAATATATAGTCATGATGCTGTGCATTAACATTAGTTCATTAGCTTGTTCTCAATAACATGGCAAGTGAAAGCCTTGAACAAACTTCTCCATAAAATACACCTGCAAACCCATAAAATACTAAACATTAAAATGCAGCTAAAATAACATTAATGAAAAAACCGATCATGTCTTCCTATACTAGATGCTATGAGATTATTTTTTAAATGGCTATAGAGGAAACAATGGACTTTAAATTTATCTTTAGAAATTATTGGAATCTTTTTCATTGTTTGACTTATTTTCTACTAAAAGTATTTTATTTTGGTTTTCAAAATAACTAGAATCACATATTTCTTTCTAATACTAAAATTTTCAAAAAGCCTAAATCTTTTCAAATATAAATGTCATTAGAAAATGGAGAAACTGGGTACATATTTAATTGAAATTTTCTTCTTCTAGCTAAGACTAAGCAAAAATTATGCTTAAAAAAGTAGTTAAAAAGCAAGGATCTTGGAGCCTTCACTCTGAAGCTTTGCACAAAAGGTAAAGGCAAATATTTGGTTAATTTTATTAAATGTTAGAAACCTTTATGTGGGTATAGCCTTAAGATTCCCTATCTCACCCTGCTGGTCTCGCAGCCACTTATTATCAAATAATCACATAAAGCCTCATATTAGTTACAAACTGTTTAACCCATGGCTCAGGCTTAATTATAGCTAGTTCTTGCATACTTACCCATTTCTATTAATCTATGTCTTGTTGCATGGCCTGTTCCTTTACATACTGCTTCTTGAGCAACTGGATAGCATCTCTCTTGACTCTGCCCTCCTTCCTCTGTATCTATGTTTGGATTTCTCACCTGCTTCTAAGCTGCTCTGACATAGGCCAAAACAATTCCTTTATTGTCCAATGGTAATCACAGCATACACAAAGACATATCACCTATGTGTGGTATGAGGTTTCTGGCTCAGACTTTCAGGCCTAACCTCAAAGTTTAGGTCCCCAGACCCTCAGTCCTGCAGTCCCGCACTCCCGCAGTCCCGCAGTCCTACAGATGCTTTCATTAGTTTTTGGCTGATCAGCCTCAGGCCCAGGCATATCACTTGCTAGCTCTCTACCTTTCATCTAACCCATGTCTCTTGTTCAGCCATGCGGCTCGGTACCTTTCTTTAGAGCAGCATAGTTGTCCTCGGCTTCCTCTGGCTTCTCTCTGGTACTCTTCTGGCATTCTTCTCTCAGAGATTTTCTTAGTCTGGTAGCCCCACCTACACTTCCTGCCTGCCTTTAGCCAATCAGCTCTTTTTATTAAACCAGTGGGTGGGACAATTATTTACCATGAAACAACACAATACCCCTACACCTATGCATATTTTTAAACACACTGTAAACTGTTTAAATGTTTTACTTTTTGTTTTTGTTCTGACTGAATCTGTTTTTACTCTATACCTTTCTTTTTCTGACCACACCTTTAATCTGCTAAGGCATGGTTATAATTAAAAGCTTCCCCATGGGGGCTTGTTCCACTCAGCTCCTCAGTTGGTGAAAGCTTAGCATCATAGCAGATGTACTAGCAGGAACCACATTTACCGCTCCAACTCTGGAGTATTTTAAGGTCCACATTACAGTGAAGTAGAGCACTACCACTCACTGCTCATAAACCTCATATAAGTGTTTAGCAACAGAGACTCTTACAAGAGCCTTGTGGTTTTTGCTGCTAAAGCTGATTCGGGAAGCCATGCCTCTGGCTTGCCATTAGCAAACAGAGCCCTCCCGAGAAATTGCTGCTACCATGAACAGAAACCTCCTGCTTATACTAAGGCTTCTGTGAGACTACAGGAACCTGCCATGTTGCAACTCAAGCCTGAAGACCACAGAGTCTCTGGATCAAGGCCCACTTAAGAGACATAACTAGGAAGCTCTTTTTGGTTCTGTTTTTGTTTACTAGAACTCTTGTTTAGGTTTTAAGTGGATGTTTACTTTTTGTGGCAAGAGTTAGTCTATGGACAAGAAATTGTTCTTGCCTTGACTGCTTGATAGTATGTTGTGTAAACTGTACATGCAAGACTCACAGAAAAGTTACCTCTGAACTGTGTTAGAACAAGCAGAGGTGGTCTTCAGGTTCCTGCTTCATAGAGACTGCCAGACACTTCAGGCCTTAGAGAGATGCAAGTGATAAACTATGCCAAAATGGGTAGAGCAGTCCTTCAACTTTCCTATTTCTCTTTAGGCTTGTAGGCTAAAGATGGGTGTTCCAAAATTACAAAGAAACTTTGGGTGAACTTTTAGGAAACCAGATGTCTCTTTCATTTCCAGAATTTGGAAGTTGCTTACAATGTTCTTCCTGTTTACTCAGGTAATATTATATCTTTCTGTGGTATTAGATAGAGTTGAATATCAGGTAGTTATAATTATATTTTTTCTTAGTTATAATAAAAGGTAAAATAGATATAAAACGTTGGACTCACAAGGATAAGATAGATTATAGAATATTTTCTTTAATTTGCTAAATATAAATAGACTACAATTATACCTATAATTCTTACCTGAAGGCTTTTTGTTATATGTAATTTTTCTATGTTAAAATTGAAAGCTTCGTTTTGATTAGACGGAAAATAGGAAGTAAAGTGGGATGTCTTTCTTTATGTGAATACCATTGGTATACAAAGAGACTGTTTTGGCCTATGACAAGTCAGCTTATAGGCAGGCAGGAAATCCAAACATAAAAGGGAAGAAGAGTGGAGTCACACAGAGATACTGCAATCTGCCACTCAAGGAAGCAAATGTAAAGAAACACTGGTAAGCCATGAGCCATGTGAGAAAACATAGATCGATAGAAATGAATTGAATTAAGATGCAAGAGCTAGCTAGAAATAAGCCTGAGCCTAGACCAAATAGATTGTAATTAATAAAAAACTTTGTGTGATTATTTGGGACTGCTTGTTTGGACTGCTGGGCTAGGCCAGGCCAGAAACTTCTTACTACATCCCACCTCTAATCTAAATTCAGTATAAGCATCTGATAATGATTTCTGACTTATTATACATAAAGAACTTTCTAAAAGTAGTCATCTGAATTTTCTTTAGAAAAATCCTCCATCCAAACACATGGGAAATTGCCATGACCAAAACATGTTGTCTGTCCCTTTTAACAGTAATGATTTGCTAAGAAATTCAATTAGTTTTTTTTTCCATTAACTATTGAGAAAGGGTGTATATTTCACCATAAATGGGCTAATATCACAAGACTGCATCTATTTCAGGCATCAGTGGAAAACACAAGTTGTTACATATCCTAATGAATGCAGAAAATAGAAGCTATAAAGTAGAAGTTCCAACAGACTTGGGCTTGGAAATTTTCTTTAATGACTCCAATAACATGGGAAGGCATTTAAATTACTCTTACTTATTAAGTCAAAGCATATAGTTTGGGATAAGACAAATGGCTAGATATGTAAATCATGTATTCATCAATGAAAAAGCTCCAAATTCGATAATTTAAAGGTTTGCTTGTTTTGATTTTATGGGTTCTTCATTACCCGAGTATAATGAATACATTAGCCATTTGTCAAAGATTAAGGTGAACTAAAAGTACAAATTTTAATTGTGCCTTACCTTAATCTTTCTGACAAACAAACCCCATGTTAAAGTCTAGTAGTCCAATAAGATGTAAGGACCTCATTAGAATAAAAAATGCACCTATTACTCAGGAAATTCCAAAGGATTTCAATTCAGAAGCTCTCTGTTAGGAACTAAGATAAACAGTTCCAACATTAGAAAAAGATGCTCCTAATATAAGCATCAATCAAGATATTAAGATGGTTTTTGAAGTCTCCATGTAAGGAACCAGGTCCAGAGAATGATTGAAAGTGTGTGTGTGTGTGTGTGTGTGTGTGTGTGTGTGTGTGTGTGTGTGTGTGTGTTTGTGTATGTGTGTGATGTGTGCATATTACATGAGTATATTTGAAGACAATTTCAAGACTTATTTTTTCATGTGTACTTGTTTCTACATAAAAAAATCAGAAACGTTTGTATTTAGTGAGTATTATTTCTTAAAACAAAACAAAACGAAACAGTAGGTCTGTAAACCTGGGAGGATATTCTTACAACTTGGAGCAATATGTTAAATCTTTCATGACTACCATAACAATTTGAGAGGAAGTTACATTTCTAGCACATGTAATACAAAACTGCCAACAGAAAGTGAGACTCTGGAAAAATTGCATAAAAAGTTTTGAAGTTGTTAATCCGTTTTCACTCCCTGGCAACAATATTAAGGGATGTTCACAGTCTTAAACAAACACTTCAGAAACTTAAATATACCCCCAATTACCCCAATATTTGTGCCCAAAATATAGTATAAAATTTCCAGATAACAGTTACACATTCCAAAGTTTTAACTACATTTTTCATTTTTTTTAGATCTCAAGTTTTCTATTCACAGTATTAAAAAATAGGGACATAAAATGTTACCCTAAATTTTGGTCTGTGTTTGCTGACATATGTTCCTTTGCTTCATGTTATAAAAACAAAACGAAACTTTTTTTTTGCTTTGATTTCCATTTCCCTAAAATTATTTTTCCTCTTTTGTCTGCTACCAGTACCTTACTGTAACTGAAAAGAGAGGTAGTTAAGGTAGGCCAGTTACACAGGGGTGCCTGGTGGTTCTCGAGGGTAAGACTGTCAGAGTAAAAAAAAAAAAAAAGCAAATCCTTCCTCTTCATACTCTACAATGTAAGTGGTCCCTCTTTTTAATTTGCTTGTTCAGGTATGATAGTGGATAGTAATTCTTTTTCATCTATTTTCTGCTCCTCTTACTTGGCCTCTTATTTCAACTGAGGCCAAAGAGGCAAATATCTAGACTATTTGTCTAATTCAGAGAACAGAAAGTCTCTTCTCTAATAATGATATATAATAACTATAAGGTATAAGGGGAATCCCCTGATCTGTCTTTATTGAGTATTATTTGTTTTTCAGACTTACCACACTTTGTCCAACTTACGAGCTTAATATTTTTTCGTTCTAATTATTGCCTTTCTTTTAACTAATGGAAAATTTACTTAAAACAATGAACTGTCAAAAACTAACAATGTGTTTTGTTCCCTCTAAGCCTGAGATTCAGTTTAAATGAATCATCCAATGGATGATTCTCTTAAGGTGTATACATAGTGAATCTGGTTGAAGTTAATACTAAGTATCTTTCTAATTGTTTACAATGAGAGAGAGCGTCCCTATCTAAGTCACTGTTTTATTCCTAGAGTTCAGCCTAGCACTGCTTGGATACTTGATGTAGATCTGTAGACCAAGTAAATAAATATATTTCTCCATAAAGAAGCAACAAACAATAGCAAAACTTTGCCAATGGCATCTTGTTACATTTTCACTTTTCAGAACATAACAAACAACTCAAAGTGGAGTGAGATTCTATATTGAACTACAGGGAACAGCACATTCAGAAGGGATTCTGTGTGATTAAGTTATTGTTGTAATAAATGATGTTATGACAAGAAGATATTACTCCTCCACTGAAATCACAACCTACATCAGGAAATGAGAGCACAATAGTGTCTCAACAGAGCTGTTCTTTGCTTATTTATTACTGGTGTTCCATGTTTGGAATATATCCAGCCTTCACTTCATTGCAGAGGTTGAGTACTGCTAGTACTTTGATTATAATAAATGTTCAGTACCTGGGAACATATTTCTAAGAGACCTAGTAGTCACTTATTGTAAATACTAAATTATATGTAACTATTTCCATAAACATTTACTGACCACAAATTGTGTGTAGGAGAATGTGCTAGGTCTTACTGAATTCACCTATTCATTAGGAAAGAAGCAGATTAATCATCGAACTGAGCAAAAAAGTAAAACTTAATTTAGCCAGAGTAAAACTGCTTTGTTCACCTTCTTCAATACATTTCGGGATGTTGTTATTTGAAAATATATCCTTAAATATTTCACTACCTTATACGAAAGTAGAAAATGGAAAATACTTTAAAATATTGCTGCTATTTGGTTATAATACATGAGAATGTTTGTGGAGCCCAGTGGCATACTTTAAGTACAGGTAACTTTATGAAGTACTCATCAATTTCTTCTGGGTATTTTTTAATCTTCTAAGGACTAATTTAAGTGATATTGTTTTGAAATTACTCTCTGTCTCTTCAGGTAACATATAGGCTCTTCCTGACTTACATGTTACTGTAGTCTTACCGACACCCCCTCCCCCGACAAACATACACACACACTTCTTCATCGGTCTGCTTGCTAGGCCTCAACAACAAAATCTGATGAGAATTTCTCCAACATTCCCAGCATTATAAGATCTGGCATGATGTTAGAACAGTCTCAATTACTTTAAAAAAAAAAAAAAAAAGGCTTGTCTTTTTCTTTCGGTTCTCTGAGCTGAGCTGGGACTACCACCAGAGAAGTACAGTGAATTTGTCCAGTCACCTAAGATAACACTAGGTCAAGTTTCATACTGAAACTTCATACTGTTCCCATCCTGAAATTATTTATAACGTTCATCTTTCAACTTTTGTTTCAAAAATGTAATCCATTAAGGCAAGTGAGCATTCATATGGATAGACAATATAGTAGAAATATTGATCATTTTCATTTTAAACTTGGTGCCACTAAAGATATAATGTAGCCAGTTCTTCACTAAGGAGAAAGATCTGAACCTACCAGTTCAATTATGAAGAGTTCAGAGAATTTAACCTTCAGCAGCGATGGTAGAAAACTCTCAAAATTCTTTCTTTACTTGATCTTTATGATAAATACAGTATGTATGTGGTAGAGCCATTTAATTATTGCATGTCATATTAGTTACCATAATAAGCTCTACTCCAATAGGATTCTAGGTAAACAACTCTTTGGCCTCAGGCTTTTCCTCATTAAACTGCAATTAGCATGATGAATTGGAAGTAGATTTTGCTTCAACCACCATTAGCCCTACTTACTCATGAGGTGACAGGAGAAGTGATCAGAAATAAGAATTAAAGATACTTAAATAAAAAGGAAAATGGTGAGGTTTGCGGTTTTCTACCTACTAGACCAATACATCTGTGTTTAGGCATGCCTTGTATGCTTCAGCTATAAATGACAAATTAACAATATTAAATATTTATATCAATAGTCTCAGTTTGGTGAGTAGATGCCCTCTTTCCCTAAATTACAAGTGTATGTCATGATGACTATAATTTTAACAAAGCAAGCCTTGTTAAAAGGATAGCTGATATGGATGGCCCCTAAAATATTGTGAAATCTGAATCAGGTTATAAGCTATGACTCCATGAGCATTGCAGTATTATCTATTGAAGAAATCATTGGTATATACAGAGTTTGCTGAATTATAAAAGAAAAGCAGTTTACAAAATTTGATTTTAATCTTTGAAGATAAACTATAATCCAACAATTAGATTTCAGGACAATTTTTGTAAACGTTAAGTCATTTTAACCTAAGTTTCTTTCTACGAGTGTCTCTTCCTTACTGTCAACTATTCTCTAAGACAACACATCTTTAAAATGCAATTTCAATAAATAATTTTTTCTATTAAAAAACCCTAAAACAACCTGCAAACATTTTAAATTATTTTAATAAAAGCATCACTTACCATATTCCATTTTACCTAGTTGACTCTTCTTTTTGCTGGAAGGAGAGGATCCTTGTCTATCCTGGAACTTGCTTTGTAGGTCAGGCTGACCTTGAACTTGGAGATCTGCCTGCCTCTGATTTGGGATTTCTGAGGTTAAAGGTAAGCACTACTCTGTATTTGTTTTGAGTAGACAAGGTACTGCCCCATGTTTGGCTGTCCTAGATCTCTCTGTGAAGAACAGCTTCATCTTGAACTTTCAGCAATCTTCCTCCCATTGTCCCCAAAGTGCCTGAATTACATGTGTGGACCACCAGTCAGCTTTACTTGGCCAACTCTGTAGACTGTCTAGCTACTTAATCTTTTCTGTTTGTATCAAAATATTCTATCAACACATGGTAAAGATTGTCATGAGTTTGGTTGTGTTGATTCATCATTAAAGCCTATGGGGCATGTAATAAAATTTAATGTTATCCAAATTTTTGTGTTCTTTAAAACATTTCAGTAAAACAGAGTGTTTCAAATTATATTTCTTGAAAATGACTGCAATTTGTCACAGCCAGTTCTAACATATTTTTGAGACCCACCTTTAATTGCAAGCCCTCTACCATAGTCTCCATTTGTAGGAGGCACCCAAAGACTTCATCCTCTCTTACTTGCTATGCTTAAGAGTATTAAATTAGGATTCACCTTGAAAGCTATTTTTTTTCCTAAAATTTAAAATCTTTTTTTGTCATCGAATCCTGTCAACTTTGCCTGTTCAGAATAAGTCAAACATTCCAGGTTCCCATTCCTATATTTATAGTGGATACTCATTCCCATAAATTTTATTTCATGTTTATTAATGTGCCTTCCTTTCTTAGAAACTGTAGAGTCTAATATTACTCCTAATTTTCATTTGTCACTACATCATTACTTTGATCTCTGTGTGTTTGAATGTTATAATTGAATGTAATTTTAAAACTAATGCGTACATTATTTAACTGCATTTTTTATTCCAAAATTAATACAAATGTGGCTATGGAGATGGTTCAATGTGTAAAACCTTGTGTCAAGCCTAATGCTTTCAGTATGGATCTATCCCCAGAACCTACATATAAGCTGAATATAGTAGAACAAGCACATTGCTTGCAGAGATGTAAACGGAGGCAAAAGGCCCACCAAAAGCCTAGAGGTGAGTTATCTTGTCTTGCACAACTATAAAGAGATCCTGTGTTGCATTCACACACATGAATGAACAAGAAAATAACACACTCACATAAAATATACATACATAACATTAAAACCATTACAAAGTTCTATTAATATCAGTACATATTAGTATATCTTATTTTAACTTCAACTGATTCAATCAAAGCATAATGATAGAAAAAAACAGATATTTCCTGTTCTCCTATCTCTTTCAACTTTGTCTTTATGTTGAGTATTGTGTCAGTGAATTTAAATATATTATTCTATATAATACTTATACATATCTAGTAATATATATTGCCAATGAGACTACATCTTTGTGCTGAGCTTAGGGATGAATTTGAATTCATGTTCCTTCTGCATGAACCACCTCAAGTTCTGAGATTTTAGGTCACCAAGTACATATTTCAAGATTTTTTTATTTGTTTGTTTTATTCACATGAAGAGAAATGCTTGTGCCTCAGTTAATTTGAAACATAGTGTAGTAGTGAGGCTTCTTGGTCCTGGGCGGCCAGAGGCCCAGACCCACAGACCTGCATGCCAGACCCATTAGCTGCCCACTGCTGCTGCTCAGGCCCCCAGAAATGACTCAGACACTTATATTAAGTTCATGCTCTTTGGCCTATGGCTTAGGCACATTGCTAGCTAGCTCTTACATCTTAACTCAACCCATTTCTATTAAACTGTCTGCCACGTGGTCCATGGCTCACCTGTGTTCCTTACATGTTGCTCCTTGGGCGGCTTGCTAGATCTGCCTGACTCCGCCCTGCTTTTCCTACCTATGCTCTGATTTCTCCTCCTACTTTTTCTATGGTGCCTGTCATGGGCCAAAACGGCCCCTTTATTTAAAGATTGATATTCACAGCATACAGAAAGACATTCCCACTTCAACATAGAAACTTCTGATGCCAAATCTTTTCAAATGTTCCCTCAAATTATTCTATATGGACCTTATCACCTCCTAAGTTTATACTAGTAGGAAATCATCTTTTTTGTTCCATGTGCTTACTTCCCAACCTCCTTCAGGTTTTCAGCAGTAGGTTAAGTTATAAAAAGGAGACATGTTGCCAGGTACATAGTGCAGCTCCACTTCTAAACAGTCTTACTCTATTCATTGAAATATGTGGAAGTCTAGACATCTTCCTTCCCTGTCTTATTCATATTTATCTACCTATCTGAGGAATGCACATAGATGTTTTGCATTCAAATGCTTGTAAGAAGCATCTCCTTACATGTCTTCTTCCCAACACTGGATTCTCTAATGATTTTATTCATTTGTTAACTATGTCAGAAAGCAATTTGACCAGGAATGCACTGAAAACACTTTACCGATGCTTTCTCTTGGTTTCGAGTGTAATGTGATATCCATGTTCTCTTAACATTTTCAAATTATGTTACATTTCATTGTGGACCAAAATTCAGTTTTGACTTAGAAGCACAATTGTACTGGAAAAGCAAAGCCTGGGGAAAGAGGCAAGACAACATTGACTACAGTTGGCTTTTCATTTGCCCTGTTAGAATTTTTGGCACCACAGGATGAATGGTGCCCAGACATGCTGCATGGAGGAACACACCCTTCTCATCTATATGCATGAGCAGGTATGATCATGTAAACTCCACATGCTATATATACCCTTATAAGCCGAAACCATGCCTTGTTCTCTCTCTCTTCCCACACATTTGTCACAGGCATCAGAATCACAATCTTTCCTGTTAAATAAACTCTGGCATGGGTTGGTTATTGGTATTTGAGATCTTTTCCCGAGTGCATTAACATTTGGTACAGTGCCTTGGCCAGACTCTCTCCTGCACCCAGTGACACATAGGCACTTGGGACTCTGTGCCAGGCTTTTTTTTTTTTTTTTTGTACCAGGCAGCCCACCTTCAGTCTGCCCAGCTGTGGAATATTTGCTTACCACAAACTTTAATTGGTAAGTGTTCCCTCTCCAGTCACTGTAAATGAAAAATGTTTTCCTCAGAAAATGACAATTGACCATTTGGCTTTCCAGTTTCACCAAGGACCACATCCAGCCATAATCTTCATTGGTCATGGCAGTTCCTTCCTTCCTGACAATCATTTCTGACTACTGAAGTTCAGCCCAGATCATTGGATCTTCTGGACTCTGTCTCCTGGGCTTTGCCTAGCATCTTTAGGAATTGACAAGTGCCTAGCGATAGCTAGAAGTGTGTACTTGAGACCACCCTAACCTGGATGACAACCCAGTTTTTAGTGGTGGAATCCCCTCCCCCTTCTAGGAATCAGTAATGGGGAATAAGCCAGCAAAAAATATTTTCCAGTTTTCACCTCTAGGATGCATTCTTGATAATCTCAAGCCACACACACAAATTGCCCTAAGTACCCTTAGATAATAACTCAAAGTGTCCACCTAAGGGCTAGCTGGAACCTAATATTTAATAAGAACTTTCTAATTTTTGCCTGCAAATGGGCAGATGGAGTTTCTCTGTATACAAGGCATTTTCCTATCTTAGATCTAAACCTTATATTCTGACTTCCTGTTCACATTCCCACCTCCTTCTAGCTTCAAAACCAGAACCAAAAGAACCTCACATTTCTTCTCTTGATTCTGCTAATGACCCCCACCTTCCAGATCTCAATGCTCACCCTTAGCTCCTCTAACCTCTTCCTCTCTGGGAGCTTCAATCTTTGTGCCTACCTTCACCCCTCAGGTCACTTGTTCTCCAGCTTCTAAGGACTCTGAGTATCACTCTGACCCAGTTCTTTCTTTGTGAAAAGTAGCTTGTATAGGGGGGAAAGTAAGTTTATGCCCTGTTTTCTCTGACAAAACTCTCAGGTAGCCAAAAATCAGGCTCTTATAGTTCTAACTACTCTTTTCATAAAAGAATACTAATATATTACTCACTCCTTTAACCTCACTTCTCATAATATATATGTACAATTCTAAGAAATAATCTGCTCCCGGAGAAGTACAGGAAAGTATGAGAACAGGCCATAATTTATGCATTCGAAGTTCCCCAGACTGATCCAACACTCCTACCAGGGGCTGAAGCTGTCCAAGACATCGACCCCCTCTGTAACTATAATTCAGCAAGAGGAAATTAGCCAGAAATCAATTTGGAAACTGGTGAGACTTTGTAAAGCTGCTCTAAAGCCAGTCAATTTTGAAAAAAAATTAGGAAATAGTCTAGGATAAACAAGAAAAAATTGTCTCAGTTTTTGGAATGCCTCATAAATGCTCTCTTGCAGTATACTAACCTAGATCCTGAGACTGCTCAAGGAAGGCAATTTCTCATGACCAATTTTGTTTTTCTCCCAGTGCTTCCTCAACATCAGAGCCAAGCTTAAATGTCTTGAGAGGGGACCATTGACTCAGCAGGCAGAAGTCTTACTGCTGGCTTTAAGATGTATCACAGCAGAGATGAGAAAGCCCACAAGGAAAATTACCTCTTGCTAAAGAAAGCTATCTGACCCACTCCTTTGCCCAATCTTGTGGCAAGGAGACCTCCCAGTGCATGTTTTAAATATGGTCACGAGGGTCATTAGTTGTGTGTTCTTGCCTGACCCCATTGAGCTGTCCAGGCCTTGTCCTAAATGCAGGCAAGGGAAACAGTGTTCTAGTGAATGCCCCCAGGCAATGTACAACAGGGAGGCATCACACATACACTCTTCCCCTTCTGATCTCCTTGGCCTGGCCATGGATGATGGAATCTGCCCAGGCTTCCCTGTTCCTACCACTGACCACTATCATCTTCTTCCAGCCCCCGGGTGGGCCCGCAAGTGTGGGACACCCAGAATACTTCTGTTGCTAGACACCATTTTTCTATTGTTATCCAATGACTAGATTCCATCTGGTACATCACCCAAGCACTGTGCTCACTGTCACTCAGGAGCCTTAGAGGACTCAAATCTGTTATCTCTGATCTCCCCCTTTTAGCAACTCTATTCTTGCAGCAAAAACACCCAATGGAGCATATTGCCTAGTCCAAGACCTCTGACTCATATACTCTGCAACGGTCCCTATTTATCCTATTGTACTTAACCATTATAGTTTATGTTTATATATATATATAAACATAATATATATAATTCCTCCAAGGAACCTACCACTTCTCAGTTCTAGACCTAAAACATGCCTTTTTCTCTATACCTCTTAGCACCCACTCTCAGTATATCTTTACTTTCACCTGGACTGATCCTGACATTTACCTGTAAATGCAGACAACCTTGAGAGTACTATGGCAGGGATTTAGAGACAGTTCACATTTATTTGGTCTAGTGTTAGCTTCTGATCTTTGTTTTCTGTCCCTTCCTAAATCTAAACTCATATAATACATAGATGACATTCTGCATCACAGTCCATCATTACAAGATAGCAAAACTAACACCTCTACTCTCCTAAATTTCCTACCCAGCTGGGGTTACAGGGTTTCACCTTCCAAAACCCATCTTCCACTCCCTCAGTTACCTATTTGGGTTTAATTATCATTCCAACTCAGAAAGCTATTACTTTAGAGAAAAAACAACTAATTCAATCCCTTGCAGCCCCACCACTAAATAATAGATCTTATTGTTTCTGGAAACAGCTAGCTTCTTACCATCCTGAATTCCCTACGTTTCTCTTCTAGATAGTCCCCTATATGAGGCAGTCCTGGGATTCCTTCATGAACTTCTCCTTCATCCAGTTATAAAACCCTTTCAGAAACTCCAACAGACTCTTTTAAGACCCCAGTCCTTTATCTCCTTGATGTATCTTGCTCTTTTTCCCTCTATGTAACTGAGAAGAAAGATTTGCTCTTGGCATCTTAGCTCATCAGCATGGACCTTCTTTTTTTCTGACAGCATATCAATCAAGAAAAACTAGATCTTACCAATGCATACATGATGTAGTGGCAGCTGAGCTTCTTATTCAAGAGTCAAAGAAATTAACCTCTGGATCACCCATCACTATTTTATCCTGCCATAATCTATTCCATCTTCTCACCTACAAGGATTTATAAACTCTACCCTTTTCCTAAGTTGTTTCTTTCCAAGTGGCATTGGTAGAAGATGCCACACCTACTTTCTAATATTGTCTGCTACTCAATATCTCTAATCTTCTTCATCCTAATACCAACTATACATACTTTTATCTCAATCTTGTATTGAAACTGTAGAGGAACTATTACCCCAGCCCTCACACATACAAGAAGGTACACAGTCTCAGGCTATTTAAACCTGATATACAAATGGTAGCTCTATTTTACATAAAGGAGCCCATGAAGCAGGCTATGTCAGAGTGTCAGACACTAGGATAATAGAAACATCAGTACTCCCCTCTCACACTACTAATCAGCAGCCTAAACTAATACTCTCACTTTATAGTTACCAGAGGGACAGTCCCAAAATATTTATACAGACTCTAAATAGGCTTTGATACTCTACTGTCCCATGCTACTATCTGGATGGAGCATAGGCTCTTTACAACAAAAACAGGATCAATTTTATATTTGAGCCATATTATGGCTATACTAGAAACCTCCAATGTTCGAAAAGCTGTAATAATTATACACTGTCAGTCTCATCAGACAGACAGCTCCAATGTCTCCAAGGGAAATGACAGAGCTGACCAGACAGCCAGAACAGTGGCCCTCCAGGGCACTGTTAATGTCTCACCACTTTAACCTCATCACACTACAACCCACACTTCCACAGTCATCCCCTAACAACAGAAAGATTCTGTCTTATCTTCATCAGCTTTTCCATCCTAACAGTCAGGCTATGTTATGTTGTTAAGGCTTACTTCCAACTTACCTCTGAGGACTTATAGCTCTTAAAAACTATCACTGTGTCTTGTACAATTTGCCAAAAGTCAGACTCTAACTCTAAATAGCAGAACAATCCATTTCCACACATCAGGGCAGAGGATCCTTTCCAGAGACAGACTGGCAGCTGAATTTCATACAAATGCCCATGGTCAGGCAGGGCCAAATACATTCTGGTATTTTCTGGGTGGACAGAAGTCTATTCCACCTCTAACAAGAGAGCCAGTTTGGGATTCCCTCCTCTCTCAAATCGATAATGGTCCTGATTTACCTCAGATTTCTCAAAACTTATCTCAAGCTCTCAATATCCTCTGGCACTTTCACATTCCCTATTGCCCTCAGTCTTCGGGTAGAACAAACTAAACTGTTCCTTAAAAAGATAATCTTGTTAAAATGTCACAGAAACTTCATCTGGACTGGGTAAAACTCTTGTCTCTAGCTCTTTTTAGAAGAGACCTCTCACCATTTCTCCATTTGAACTCTTATATGGAAGACCAGTTCTGGCCCCTGGACTCTCATCCAAACCTTCACGCCTTCCAGAACACCTACATCCTCCTCTATTATACAACCTCCACTCTCTTTTATAGAACTTTATGAACTATTCTTAGCCTAAGCCATGTACCAACCTGTGTTCATCCAAATTAACATTGGAAATCAAGTCAACACACTTCCCCAGTCTCCCAAATGAATGGTACCCTTTAAGGTAATCCCTACAACTCCCAAGGCTGCCAAACTGTTAGGCTTTCCCCACTGAAATTCCCTGTCTTACTATAAACCCTTTACCCCTTCACCACCCCAGGACAACCACCCCTCATACACAATAATCCAAACAGGGCCCTGCATCCTCAGATCCCAAAAGAGATCAGCAGCTTTGCCTCCAATTTCAGAAAGGTAAAGGCCCATTTCATGTTTCTCCTTTCCTTAAATCTCCCCTCTCTGAGTTTGGTGCTAGACTGCCTTTGTGCTCAGTAAATTTCCAGCTAATACCCAGGAACACCCACAGAGCCTGAGGCAAGATGGCCAGTGAATCAAATAACCAGGTTACTGGCAGACAAAAAATGCTGCTAGGTATTTTGCAACTTTACCCCCCCCCCACAAACACCCCCCAGATGCCTTTGTGTTCAGTAACTTTCCAGCTGACTTACAGGAACACCCTCAAGAAAGCCAGAGTCTAGACCAAAGGCCACTTTAAATCAGTAATGGGTAAACAACAACTCAAGATAATTTTTAACCTCTTCCCTACCCCCAGACCAGGTGGAGACTTTATTATAAGAACTTAAATCACTTGTGACTAACCACCAGTGTCTCCTAATGAAAAAACAAACCAAAACAAAACAACTGCTTTAAGGTTCATTTCAGGTAAAGATTAAAGGTTTAACTTAACAGTTATGCCTACAACACATTTCAGACTTTCTTCTCCTCTTTCTTCCTCTCTATATGTGACTGTCTACAACCTTAACATTGACTGATAAATTTCTAATGGCAGAGTGCTAACACTAGACCATTATAATTCTGTCACTTCCCAAGGTACCTAAATGTGCCTTTCTCACTAACTCAGAAATTTTTTCCAGGCTTCAGGAAATCAACTTAAATTCACCAAATTGAGCCTTAAACTCACCTGAATTTCAATAGACGCTCCATAGGGACTAGATGAACTTTGAGATCAGCTGCCTCAAGATACAGTCCTCACCCCCCCCAAAATGACTAATGCCTAAGTCAGCCTGAAGCAGCATCAAGAATTTGTGGACCCTATTCCCTCCCCCTTTATGAACACCTCTCTCTCTCTCTCTCTCTCTCTCTCTCTCTCTCTCTCTCTCTCTAGCACAATGAGTGAATGTAGTATTCAACATGGTACCCAGACAAGCTACCTGTCATCCATATGCATGAGCAGGCATGATCACATAAATTCTGAATTCTACATGTGCCCTTATAAGCCAAAAATCTCACCTTGTTCTCCCTCTCTTTCTGCACATTTCTCACAGGTATCTGAATCACAATGTTTTGGTCTAAATGTCTTCAGACCAAACTGGAAGGTTATATGCTGTACTTAATTATCCCCTGCATCTTATCCCTTGAGAACACTGAACTTCTTACGTTATTAGCATGCCAAGATGCTTTTCATCTTTTACTTTTGCATACACTATTTCTTGTGCCAGAAACAGTTTCAATCTCTCATCCACTTGACAAGGGTTATAGATATTCAAAAGGCTAACATACATAAATTCTCTATTCATCTATTACCTGTTGGAAAGCTAATTACATTTTAATATTGCTAGAGGTCTCATACTGTTTATAATATAATTCCCTATATTTTATATTTGTTCTCAGAAGTAGCATCAATTTTGAGCATAGATTCCTAGAATGTAGTGGTTTCAATGTTAGGTCAATTTCAGTTTGGCTATTTTTTCTTGTTTTGGACTACGGTCATTTTCAATAAAGAGATACTTTGTCCTGAACTCATTTTACCCACTAGGGCTAAAGTACTGACAGTGTCCAAGAGGCCTCATGACGGATAATTTCTCTTGTCAGGTGCTTTTGCCTAGCATCAAAATACAGCCCATTATAGCACATATTAATATATATGACAGCTCAAGTCAAACCTATCTATTTCTCTAAGGAGAGAAAACCATTTCCCACCCTTCAAATATTCTTTTCTGTTCTCTAATGTGTCAAAAGTCATCATGATTAATAGTCAACATGTCCATTTTACTCAAAGAACTTTGAAAGAATTTGTTATATATATATGTTGTTCCAAGAAAATATGTTCTTCCAAGAAAAGCCTTAAAGAAGCCATTTGTATTATTACCAAATACACATTAAAATTGTCATCCACATTTTATAGGTTTTGATATTAATATGAGTTCTCCTTTTCCACATTTATCCTAAAATGTTCATTGTCAAAAAGTGAAAATTTTCTTTGGTAAATCCTACTATCAGGAAAAGAAACTTTTAGTAGTCTATACTTAAAAGAATGCATTTTTTAATATGTTTCAATTTTCACAGCTGCATTTTTTGTTGTTGTTTTTCCCCTCTCATTTATTAGAGGAGGGGAGGGTGTTTTTTGCTTGTCTAGCGACTATCTAGACACCAAAAGAAAGGTGTCCCAAGGGCAAAGGATTCAATTTAGTAAAAATGTGAATTAATTAGAAAGGGAAGAGCCTAAAATTATGTCCCTGAAGGTAGTCTTTGTTGCTCATTTCTTTTTTTGTTTGTTAGTTTTTCTTTTGTTTTTTGTTTATTACTGCTCTGAGAATTTCAAAATATTTTGATCATATTTCCTGCATTCCCAATTCCTCATTCCCTCCTCTCCTAACTTATTATCTTTATTTCATCTTTATGTCTCCATTTCTTGAAAGTAAATACTATTTCCTAGGTTCGGTATATAAAAGCAACTGTGGTTCACATGGGAGAGGATCTATTGCAATCTGGCAACATATCTTGTCAGAGTTGTCCACTTGGTACTAGTATCGCAAGCAAAACATACAAAGGGATTATGAAACCTTGCTCCATGATTTCATAGAGCTAACAAGTTTAGAGGTTAGGTAATATGTGGCATAGTCTGAGTCCTGCAAAAAAAAAAAAAAAAAAAAAAAGCCGAAGAAGGTTGTAGGCATGGAATAAAGTGAGTTCAAGTGAAAGGCTATTTATGTTTGTAGGTATCAATAAAAGAAGCATGTGTCAACTCAAGAGGTTTGAAATGCAAATGCTCTTCTTCCTCTCTTGTGAAAAATATTTTGGAGTTTCCTTAACATAACAATCAAAATGTTAAAACTGATCCTGAGATTCTAGTTCACTAAGTACTTGACTTTCATATGCTTTAAACAGATTTTCATTTCCATGCTCATTACACCAAAACTTTCAATAACCTGATGTGAAATTAATTATCATCAACCTAAAAATGGGAGAAAATATTTACAAATTATACTTATTGTAACAGATTAATCTCCAACACATTTATTTCATATAAGACAATTACATTTTAAATGTTTAAAAGACCAGATTAAATCTCTCAAAACTTATAAAATAAATACCTGAAAAATGATTAGTAT
This sequence comes from Phyllotis vaccarum, assembly GCA_033318265.1. NCBI lineage: Eukaryota > Metazoa > Chordata > Mammalia > Rodentia > Cricetidae > Phyllotis > Phyllotis vaccarum. Next base: position 89,519,546 of record JARWLC010000013.1, on the reverse strand, counting down.
TGTCATTATGAAAGTGATATTAAATACACAATAGGTATCATTCAATATATTTCAGAATGTTTACTATACAAAAACTGAAAAATAACAATATTTGTGGTGATGTTAAAGGGAAGCCTGGGTTAATCCCTTTTACTATCCATCTCTTTAGCATCTATTTGAAAGCCTTTAAGCAAGTCTTAACCATTGCTTCCTCCTTTCATTTTTTCCTAAGTGCTCTTACCTAAGAACTGCATTAGAATGATGTAATTCTGTAGTACTATTAAACTGAAACCAGATTATTCTATGCCTTTTTTGATTGTTGTCTTGAATTAAACTATTATTTGTAAATTGTGCATTGTGTCTTAACCAGGTCTTATGACTTTAAATGAGAAGGGTTTAGGTAGCATGTCTTTTGTCCCTGTGGTATATTGAACATAGGTAATTATCCAATGATTCTACACATGAATAAATAAAATCATTTATAAGCAATCCCCAAATAAGTGGTTTTCCAAATTGAGTATACTTCAGAATTTCACAAAAAGGGATTAGCGAAACTTAAATATGAATGTATGGACTTTACCTTGGAATTTTAATTTATTGCAAGAACCTGAGAATTTGCATGTCAAACAAATTTTCTCATGATTTGTGAAGGAGAGTTAAAGGAACATAGGAGGATGAGGAAAAAGAAAGCAATCTTTCTGAGACAGCTATTTCTTGTTCCCAGAGAACAGTGTCAGGAGAAATTGTGGGAGGTGTGGGGGCTGGTAAGTAAACAAGACCATGGGGGAAAATTGGAGAATCCAGCTACTCTATATGATACCCAATCCATCAACCTGCTTAATGGACTTTTATCCTTACTTGGGCTTCTACAATCCTGAACATATAAAGTTGTTTCTTTCCCTTTCTCCAAGGCTTGGTCCTTGCCTGTGGTTCAACTATTTGTTAAAATTAACTAATTTTATTTTATGCTTATGGGTATTTTGCCTGCATCACTATTGAAGCACTATGACGTTTGGTGCTTACAGAGGCCAGAGGTGGGCACTGGATCCTCTGAGAGTATAGTTAGAAATGTTTGTGAATTACGAAGTGGGTGGGGGGAATTGAACCTATGTCCTCTGGAATAGCAGCCAGTGACTCTTCAATGAAGATACCTCTCCAACCAAGGTCCACTCACTCAGTTCTTTCCCAAGGAACTCTTTCAAAATTCCCCTAGATAACTGCTGGCACTCTCATTATAATTCAGATATTTTGGGTTGTGAGCCTAGTCCTTAACAGCTGAGCTATTCTCTCCAACTGTAAAATAAAGGCTAAAATCCACAGCCCCAGAGAAACTAGGTAAAAAGGAGTATTCACGGAGTGAGGGACCACCAGGATCTCTCTGAGAAAGGGAAATAAAAGAGATATCTGGGTAGAATGTGGGCTGGTGGGAATGGGAACATGTGGCATCAGGGTGTTAGAAAAAATAGAGAAGCAGAGTACTAAAAGAGACTACTGGAAGGTGGGCACATTTTGGAGCAAGGTAAGCACCTGGCACAATTTCCTAGGAATCTACAGAATAAGTCCAGCTTAGACTGCCATCAATAGCAGATACATAGCCTGAACTGGCCATTTCCTACGCTTAGCCCAAATGTGATCAGAGAGGCTTCATCCAGCTACTGCAGAAAACAGATGCAGACTCACAGTCAAACATTAGGCAGAGTTTGGGTTATCAGGCAGAAGAGGTAGAGAATGGAATATAAGAGCTAGTGGAGTCAAGAACACAACAAGAAAACTCACAGAATCACCTAACCTGGGCTCATAGGGGCTCATAGAGACTGAACTGACAACCAGGAACCTGCATGATTTTGGAGATTAGTGATATAAAGCTCAACCTGCATGGAACTGACTTAGGCACTCTGCATATATATGTATATAAATATGTATATGTGTTACAATTATAGCTTGGTCTTCTTGTGGGAATTCCTACAGTGGAAACAGGCTCTCTCTAACTCTTTTTACTGGCTTTGGGTACCCTACTACTCATACTTAGTCACCTTGCCCAGCCTCAATACATTGAGAGGTTCTTAGTCCTACTGCAAGTTGATAAGCCATCTTTTATTGATGCACATGTGAGACCAGTCCTTTCCTAAACAGAAATAGAGAAGGAATGAATTGGGGGCAGGAACAGAGAAAGGTATGTGAGAGAGACTTGAAGGAGAGGAAAGGTGAGAAAATTGTGGCCAGATTGTAAAATAAATAAATAAAATGGATTAAAAATTATTCTGATATTTCTAGGTACAATACAAGAATGTTACAAATTACTACTTTAGATGTTTATGTCATGTAAAAAATTGTTTTTATGCCTCATGCTAGATAATCTTAATTTTCTGTATGTTTCTCTGTGTGGTAGTTTATAGAGCACACTACTCATTAGAAATTATATAACTTTTATTGGTCATTAGTCCATGATCAGAATCTGTTCGTTTTTGCTTGAAAATCTCCAGAGCTTTTTATTAATCATATACTAATCCAAGCTGTTTCAAATCCACTTATTTTCTAACCTTCTGATTTTGGAGATTAGTGATATAAAGCTCAAACACCCTGCTATGATAAGAACATCTTACACCTCCTTTTATTTTTGTATTTTTTGTCATCTCTTCTTATAAATAAAAAAAATGACTCAAAATGCTATGGTGTTATCTAATACCTTTTATTATGATTAAAGTATTTATAAAGCATAAAAGTCAACATTTGTTTAAAATTAAATAAATAATACAATGAAATATTTTAAATTAAAAATAACATATGCAATCCCTTAACTTTTTCATACTTTTAAAAATATATCTATTGCATTTTTTTACCTTTTAAACATTCTCAAAATGTATCAATGTATCTATTGAAATAATGTTTTATAGATGGCATATGTACATCCTTTGTTTTAGAAAATCAGGCCATATTGGTAGGTTCACTAGTTTTTCAATATTCTCTTAGAATAGAACCATAATAAAATCTAGGATAGTGTGAATGATGCTTGAATTTGAAGTTAAATATGAAAATTATTGAGAAAAATGTTTTCACATAAAACATTATGAGGTTTTTATTGGAGTAAATCCTTTGAAAGAAAATCTTATCTACATTCATAATTCTTGGATGGATTCATGAGTTTTATAAGTCTTCTAAGAATGTATAAGCCTTTCTGATCTTCACAATTAATATATTTTTAGTTATGCTACCTTTCCTGAGCACCATTGTGTCCATTAACATTTGATAACATTTTCAATGATATACTTCAGTTTTAATCTAATAGAGCTAGTTATTAAGGAAAAGAAATAGATCATTACATTGTAAATGTAAATTAAAGGGTGTGGGAGGTTGTGTTGTTTCATTTTAAATAATTGTCCCAACCACTGGTTTAGTAAAAAGAGCTGATTGGCCAAAGGCAAGCAGGAAGTGTAGGCGGGCTACCAGACTAAGAAAATCTCTGAGTGCAGAATGCCAGACAGAGCACCAGAGAGAAGCTACAGGAAGCAGAGGACAACCATGCAGCTCTAAAGAAAGGTACCAAGCCACATGGCTGAACAAGAGACATGGGTTCGATGAAGGGTAGAGAGCTAGCAAGTGATATGCCTGGGCCTGAGGCTGATCAGCCAAAAACTACTGAAAGCATCTGTGTGTCTCTGTAGGACTGTAGGTCTGCGGGTCTGGGGACCTAAACTTTGAGGTTAGACCCGGAAAGTCCAGGCCAGAAACCTCATACTACAAATGGCAGCCCAACGTGTGGCTAATATGCCCACATAAAGTCATAGAAAGCTTAAAAATGGTCTAGAGCCAAAAGCAGCCTCTGAATTGTGTCTCCCACATGAGCCGTGGTACAGAGACACCCTGGTGAGGCCTGTCAGCTTGAGCTACAATGGCGGGCTTTTGGAATGCAGTTTAAGGTGTAAAATGGCTCATTCCTGAAGTCTCATGGGAGCCTAGATGTAAGCAAAAGGTTGTAAATGATTTATTTAAGGTTTCTGTTCATAAGGAGAAAAAGGGAACAGAATCAAAGATGGCTTTCTAGTGGCAGTGTTTTCTTGGATCAGCTCTGTTTGCCGGAGGCAAACTGTGGCTTGGTTTTAAGAGAGGCTTCCTGATTCAGCATTAGAAGCAAAACACTTGTGAGTTTTTCAAGAGGCCCTGCTACCTAACACTTAAATGGAGTTAATGAGTAGCAGATGGCAAAGCTTTACTTGATAATTATATGGACCCTAAAATTCCCAGACTACCTGGGTTAAAAAGATAAATTCTATAAAATTAAACTAGGAGCTGGGTGGAGCCATCCACCCATCATACCAGCCTTTAATTCTGGCAGATTAAGGGTGTGTTCAGAAACAGAAGAAATAGAAGAATCTGGGTGGAGTCAATCACCCTAGACAAGCAAAGGTATGGTCAGAGACAGTCAGAAATAGTGGCAGATTAAAGGTGTGGTCAGAAACAGAAAAAGTTAAGAAATAAATATACAGTAAAGACAGTTTTTTGTAAAATGTCTAAGTGGTTTAGAGTGTGTTGAAAATATATATACATAGGCTTAGAGAAAGAAAAGAAAGGTTAGAGAAATCCTTTAAAAAAGAAATAAAGTAAAATAAATAAATAAAAAATGAGCCACATAAAGATGGAAAATACAAAGAGTGTCTGGATACTGTATGTTATTGTCTTATCTTTAAGCTTCTTGACTGAAAATGACTTAGTAAAAGCTGCTAAAAGACAGCTGATTATAAATGTTGTTGGAGTAATTCAACCTATATATTTTGTAAATGAGTTTACTTTAAAATTGAAATGCAAAGATACGCTACTTTGGAGAAGAGGTTTTCCTTTTATTTTCATAGAAAATGAAAGACTGTGGATTTCTTCCTGGATAAAGAATATAAAGTTTGATAGAGGAAGACCCCCTGAAAAATCTCCAATGGAAATGGATGGACCACATGATTCAGCATTTCAGAGCACCTCTGTTGAAGTTCCAAAGCTCTGAATCCAAAACAATTTCAAGGAGACTGGCTGAGATGACCCAGCCTTACAGACTATTCCACTAAAGAACTCTACATAATCCTACATTTTTCTTTGGATTCCCATGAGATTGTCATGCCCCATTCAGCAGGAAGTAGCATAGAGAACGACACCCACATTCCCAAAACATGGATTATGGATGGTTGTGTTTATTTACAGTGTTGTTTATAGGTTGTTACAGATAAGGGGGGAAAAGAATATTCAATTTGGAGTTCTTTTTGTTTTAAGAAGAGAAAAGGGGATATGTGGGAGGTTGTGTTGTTTCATTTTAAATAATTGTCCCAACCACTGGTTTAATAAAAAGAGCTGATTGGCCAAAGGCAAGCAGGAAGTGTAGGCAGGACTACCAAACTAAGAAAATCTCTGAGAGCAGAATGCCAGACAGAGCACCAGAGAGAAGCTACAGGATGCAGAGGACAACCATGCAGCTCTAAAGAAAGGTACCAAGCCACATGGCTGAACAAGAGACATGGGTTCGATGAAGGGTAGAGAGCTAGCAAGTGATATGCCTGGGCCTGAGGCTGATCAGCTGAAAACTACTGAAAGCATCTGTGTGTCTCTGTAGGACTGCGTGTCTGTGGGTCTGCGGGTCTGCGGGACTGCGGACCTAAACTTTGAGGTTAGGCCCGGAAAGTCCAGGCCAGAAACCTCATACTACAAAAGGGCTAGGCAGATGACTCCATAGTTAAAAATCCTCTTTCAAAGGATTCAAATTAAGTTACCACCAGACATCTGGTAACTTATAACTATCTATAACACCAGGCTTTTTTTTTTTTTTTGGATCCAATACCCACTATTGGCTTCAGTGGGCACCAAAACACATTTTACATATGGATACCTACAAATAAAAGTAATAAAAGTAAACATTCAATAGAAATATGAGAGCAAGTTATGATAGAGATCACAGAATGTCATGCTTATTTTCAAAGCAGTACAAATGAAGTTTCACAAAGCAACAAATAAAGCATCCAAGAATGAATTCATAGATTTTATTTATACAGAAAATGCTGGCTGAAGTTATAATGCATATGTAATGCAAGGCGTTCATACTGGGTGTGTAAACAAGAAAGCAAGATTATTTTATTGAAAAACTTTTGTGCAAGTCAATACATTGACAAGCCAAATCTCATCATAGAGAGAACAGAGATGCTAGAAGTGGTCTATAATTATTTAAAGGATTATTAGTGACACAGGTGTCAAAAAAGTATGTAAATAGTGACCAGATAACAACATATGAAATGAAATGAGTAATAATCTTTTTCTGTATATGAGTTCCCACAGAAATATCAAGACTCTGAAACATTTTGGTACCCTGTGACCTCCTCAGATATTCCAAAGAAGATATTTGCAATGATCTGATACCATCCTCATGTGTCTTCCCAGACAACCTCTAGATTTAGGAAAGAAGATAGACATGGAAAAGATGAAATTTGATGAAGGTCCTGGCATATATAAAGTCTTTGCTCTGCAAGTACTTTAGATTTCCACAAAACACTCTGGCAAGTAACTAAAAAAGAGGAATGAAAGTTATACCCTGAGGCTACAGGTGTGACATCATCATTCACTAATAGAAGAAACCAGATTATTACTGTCCATCTCTAGCCACAGACCTATGAGATTTGGAGATTGTCAAATTTGAATATGTAGGATTGGGTTAGGAAAAGAAACTGAAAAATGAAGTAAAGGAAGGGAAGTAATTTTACATGTTTAGTTTGCTTTGAAATATACTATGATCTAAAATAACAAAAGTTATCCAATAACTAAAAAGAATTTTGTGACATAGAGTAATGAAAAATCAAAAGTGTTACCAAATGAGAATCAAAGACAGTGAAACAAATTTAGCTATATGCAGAATAACTTGTGCAGTTTGGAGGTATATAAACGCTCCTCAGAAAAGCATTTCAGATAGTAAACAGGAAAAAATGATAATAAATAAATAATTATATATTTACATATAAAATGTATTTATAATTACTGAATAGTTTCTACTTGGAAATTTACATATATTTTTAATAATAAGGATAACGAAAGCAACAGATGTCCAATGTATGTGAATGGTTATTAATTTTATGCTTTCAGTGATGAAAACTGGAAATAATACATACACAACAAAATTAGAAATTTGTAATTTATATATTATACTTCATCTTTTCTAATTATTAATTCTTAACCTTTTCTATATCTGAGAAATCTATAATCATATTAGACATTTAGGCTGTTTTTATGAAGTGTACTTATGAATAATTTGAAAAAATGCTATGATTAAGTGGTGAAATTTGGCTCTCTGAATTGATTCTTCTCTATCTGGTGTGAGACAGAAGAAAGACAATATCTAGAGACTATTGTTATCATAATTCTAATTCTTTTATTCCATACTTATTTTTGACCTTTTAAAATTTTTCTTTGAATAAAATTCTTCAAAAAAGGTTAAATTTTTCATTTTGCTATCAATAATCATTAAGTTTTCCACAATAAATGACAAATTCTCCTAACAGCAACCTTTGAAGCATCCAGATAGAAGATGGGACACCACCAAAATTATTTTATTTGGTCAATTATGATACACACACACACACATACACATATATACATATATACATACAATACATATATATATTTAAGTTGGTGTATATTACTCAATGACTGGTTTTGGACTACAAACTGTTCAGGACAGTTGCAATATGGCTTTCTAAGACTGTCCATAATATTATACCTCTAACGAGAACTTCAGATAGCCCTATCAAGTACTCTGAGAGTGGCTATAAATTTAATAGCCAGTCCAATGATACTTAACTACTGTTTTAGTGTTTTTATAGGCCCCCAGAGAGATATCATTGCCCCCAGGCAGTAGGAAGCAATTCTAAAAAAAAAAAAAAAAAAAAAACAAAACTATGCCCCCATCCCAGTAAGTTTTGTTTTCTATAGGTTATGGATAGTTTATCATTCTGTCAAACCTCTGTCTTTACCTAGATTGATAAGAATTAGATTTTATAGTCATCTATGCTTATATTATAGTCATGTTAATTAGTTGTTATAGATGTATAATAGCATATGTCAGATAGATATGCAATCTTCAAACATTTCATAGTCCTAGAGAATATGGCATTTAAATGTTTTAAGAACTTAGACTTTTTTGAACAGTGAGACATATCTACTCCTGTCAACATCAATCAACTTTAAGTGGATGATGGGCATTAAAGAAACTCCATACAGAGTTTACTTTCTCTGTGGCAAGTTAGCCACTGGGCAAGAAATTGTTCTTACCTTAGCTGTTTGACAGTATTGCTGTATAAACTAGACATGCAGGACCCATAAGAAAATGACCACTGAACTTTGATAGAACAAGGTAGGGATGATCCTTCAGGTTCCTGCTTCAAAGAAACTGCAAGTCATTCTGAAGGACACAGAAAAAGGCAACTAAAACTATACCAGAGTGGGTGGTGTAGTCCTTCAAATTTCCTGTTTCACTAAAATGTCTATGAGAGACTCTAGGCCTGTAGGTTGAAGATGGATGCCCTGATGCCTCAGAGGAACTTTGAGTGACTGTCCAGACAGTCAGATATCGCTGTCATTTCTAAAATTTGGAGGTTGCATGCAATGCACTTCCCTTTACTCAGGAATATTATATTCTGGAGTTTTTAATGGAGTTGAAAACTAGATGGTTATATGAAGGGGGATGGTTCAACAGTTATAATGAATTTTTCCTTAGTCATGATAAAAGGTAAATTAGATATAATACTTTGGCCTCACAAAAATATGATAGATGATAGAATATTTAGTTTTGCTAAATACGAACAGGGTAAATACTGAAACTGTAATTCTTGCTTAACTGTTTTATTCTGTGTAATTTTACTATGATAACATCAAAATCTTAATTTCTATTAGACAGAAAGGGGGAAGTAATGTGGGATGTCTTTCTCCATGCTATGAATATGCATTGTTACCATTTGTTAATAAAGAAGCTGTTTTGCCTTATGTCAAGGTGGCTTAGAGGCTGGCAAAAAGTCCAAGCAGAAAAAAAGACAAAGGAAGGCAGAATCAGGGAGAGAAGCTGCAAGCTGCAGCCAAGAAAGCAAAAATGTAATGTAATACAAGTAAGGGCATGGAGCCACATGGCAATACATAGATTAATAAAAATGGGTTGTTAAGTTATAAGAATTGTTGGTAATGAGCCTGAACCATAGGTCAAACAGTTTGTAATTAATATAAACTTCTGAGTAATTTTATAAGCAACTGAAGGGCCATGGGTTGGAAAGCTTTGTCTGAACTGAGAAGACTGGAAGGATTAAAAAAACTTCAGGCTACACATTCTTATCACCCACTGAGCCACTCACACCAACACATACAACTATTGCCATTTATTTACTATTTATACACATATATTATTTTGTATAGAAGTGTTTGTTAAAAATTTGAACATTTTGCCAATATATTTTCAATTCTACTAAAATCAAAGAAAAGATTTGTCTGTGACAAAAGAGAATAAACCCTTCCATTTCCCTTCCTGAAGTTTTATACTCTAACATTTAAGGTTTCTTTTTGTTTCCTTGCAGTACTTCTCCAAACTGTCTTATTTTAGAATAAAGATTCTCTGGAGAATTGATGTTAAGTCTTGAATATATTAGTGTAAATTAGTTTTGTCATTTTATATTTCTAATTAGATTTTTTTCTTCCAAAAACTGTAGACTGAAATGATCTTGGTGCAATCCACCAGACTCTTAATTAGTGTAATAAAAATGTGTAAGTTAGGGAGAACTGAAGGCTAAAATATTAAGCGGTCAAGAAAAGTTTCAGGTAGCTTATACCTGGTTGACAGCATTCTATTCAATTATATAAAGCATTCAAACTATTTATTGCAATAGTAAGAACAATGTAATAGACACACAGAAATTTAATGATTAATGATACTATTGTTGATAGAGGGACAAGAACAGATGTGCCTTTATCAAATACATTCCTAATAAATCTGGAGCATCAAGCATTTTAAAATTTCAAAGATAGCATAAATGGCAAGCACAACACTCACTGTCTGGCATTATTCTGAAAGCATGTGAATAAGACCTTTGGTGGAGAAAAACAAAATAACACACATGTTCCCTAGGTTTGGTCATTAGTCCGTGAATTTCTGGGCCAACATTTTTAAGAAACATTGACTCTTAGGCAGTAAGAAATATTCACTGAGTAAGAACAAGATCATTAGATGCTGTTGTCAAGACACCCTATTACAGCACCTCTTAGATATGTAACAACAATATAACAACAGTAAAATTATCAGCAGATGTGTTAAATGTTGCATAGAATCATACTATCAATTTCTCTACCTAAAATTATCTATGATACATGTAAGATGGTGTATAAATATTCATATACCGTTTAAATGAAAATTTTCTACTTGAATTTATAAAGTTTCATCAACAAGACAAAGATCATCTATCAAAACCCCCAGTACCAAATATGAAAAAACTTTATTGAGTATTTGGTCAGCATTGTTCAAGAGATTCCAGAACCTGACAGCCTATTGCTATTGAACTTGATTGCCCCTCAGAGGTAAAGAGTAAGTCTCAATTGCCAGATACCATTCAGTTTATAAATAGGGCCTTAAGTCCCTTAAGCTGGAACTATCTTAAAAGTCTCCTTCATGATACCAGATGATACCATGCAAGCTACTAAAGAAAGAAAAAAACCAATAGTCCTACCCAACTATAATTCCTATGAACCACAGTAATAACCAAAATTCCATTATTATAATATTATGCAGATTTGGTATGACATTAATTTACCAAGTTACTTGGCATCGTATTTCTATGGATGCAGGTTACATGGAGAACGTCACAGAAGGCAGCAGCAGATAGCAGGAGACACTTAAAAGCTGTTCCTATGTGAAAAATGACATTGCTGTCAGAAGAGTATGGTTATGACTAACTGAAAATTTGTGATAAATAGAAGGGAAGGTTATGATAGTAGAGAAAGAAAGAGAAGGAGAAAGGAAAAAAGAGGGAAAAGAGAAATGGAGAGAGGAGTTCCCAAGAGAAACAAAGGCAAGAGAGGGACTGAGAGGTGGGAATCCTGCTTTTAATGGGACTTGACACTAAAGCTCAAAGGAGGAGTGGTTTTAGAAACTAACATTTCTCATTCTTCAATTTTATAAAAAGAAACGGTGGGTTATTGATGGAGATGAATGGGGAGGCAGAACGCTACATCTTTGTGGGGATTTGGGTTGGAGTAAAAAAATGGATGAAAATTAGGTCTTCTTGAAGTCAATCGTTTGTCATCTCTTCCTTGGAGGGCCTGAGAAGGAAGGCCATAGCTAGCTTTTACCTGGGAGATCTCTAGGCTTCTTTCTTTGGAGGATACTAGGATCACATGGAGTCTGTAAAGATCTGAAAAAAAAAAACCAGCTAGAACAGTTTATGTTTTGGTGTATAAGGTATGGATAATTTGAGGTTTTCTCTGTTTCAAGGCACGATGTATTCTCTTTGTAACTGCTTCAAGATGAAGTTGGGTATTGTCGTAAAAAGGGGTAACTAAACAGAACACAGAGGGTATTCACCAAATAAGAGTCCTTTATTTGGACTGCCTGACTCCTGCCCCTAGCAATAAGCATACCTGGCTCCTGCCCATAGCCACAGAGCAAAGATGGTGGCTGTCTTACTTCCATCAAAAACTTCCAGCACAGGTCTCACCAGTGCAGTGCAGGCATGCCACTGGGTCTTGTGGCACAGGTGAGGGTCTACTCTGGGGCCAGCTGTGCATACCTGGTGGTGCATAGGCCCTGCTGTACAAGGCAGGGTTGCCACTCCATGAAAATGTACTCTGTCTCACTGCTCTGAGGCTTTTGTCAAGGAAAGCAACTAACTACCCTGTCAAGTGCTTGAGGTGGCCAGCCTCAGAATTCAAACAGGAAGCAGGGAGGGGAAAGAAGCCTAGGGTGAGGTGAAGTTATATCTCCGTGGGAAGTCCTGGTCAGGCCCAAATATTTATTCCTTAGGTATCCCAAAGGAAAAAAAAATGGCCCAGTAAATGACCTAGCTGTCGCTCTGGCTCATCAGCCAAGAATACAGAGGTCAGGAGGTAATGCCCAGGTGAACTAAGTCCTGAGGGTGTGTGTCTCCACTGGTAAAAGCCACAGGTTCAGTTACAACCAGGAACAACCAAGGACTTCAATTATTTACAGAAATGAGATATGGATGGTAATGGAATCCCCTGGAGGGGTTATTTACCATGTTGAAGGTTCTTGCAGGGAATCTCGGTTGTACAAACACCCCCAAGAAATCTCTGCTAAATTACAGCACCAAATGTTAGGGTTTTGTGTGAACTAGGTATGGCACAAATTTACCCAGTTAAGTGGTGGTTGATTTCTATGTATGCAGGGCCTCATGGAGAACTCAGCAGAAGACAGCAACAAGTAGCAGGAGATACTTTAATGCTGTTTCTATGTAGAAAAGGACTTTATTGTCCGAGGGGTATGGTTATAATTAACAGAGAATGTTGATAGCAGAGAATACGTTATGATATGATAGCAGAGATTGGGGAATAGAAGAGAGAAAGAAGAAATAAGAAAAAGAAAGGGGAGCACTCCCAAGAGATACAAAGGTGTGAGAGAGATTCAAATGTGGGAATCCTGCTTTAAATGGGGATTGACATCAGAGCTCAGAGGAGGGAGTGGCTTTAGAGACTAACAGCCATTATAAATCTTAAGAGTTCAGCAGTGACAGACATACTTTGGTGATAACCAAAAGCTCTATAATTGGACGTAAGACCTTATCAACAAGAAATAAATCATGCTTGGAACTGAAAACCTAGCCAACTCTCCAGGATGAGTGAAGTTATGTATCTTGGAGGAGAACCTACAACCACCACTTTATTAAACCAGCATAATATGTAATTACACTTTTAAATATCTGCCTTTATACCCATGGATAAGTATAGCTTTTACCCTTCATGAAGGAAACTTTTCTTTGCAACAGACAGATTTTACTACAGATAACCATACTTGATCAATATGCAGAGTTGTGAAGCCCAATCCGAATGGATACACTCAGGGATCACTTCAAAAGAGGGAGGAAGAAGATTGTAAGTGCCAGAAGATAAGGCCAACATTAATATATGTGCCAACAGAGATGGTAGAAAGCTAGAAGACACTGACTTTATTAATAAACATATTCCATCATTAAAACACGTTATTATTTTAAAAATATTTAAAAGTTTTAGTATGAAATTCTATATCATACACTTCTATTCTTTGTATTTATTTTGGTAAAATTTATATTGATTAAGTTCTTTGTTCTAAAGTATCAAGATCATTTTTGATACCAGCTTGACAACACGTTAGCAATTTATTTCAGGGTTTTAACATCCAAGAAATAAATGTTAAATCTCTCAAACATGCAACTGAGTATTTAATACATAACAGACTATAAAAATGCAGCAACACTATACAATGCATAAATCTTCCATCATTCAAGTTGATGTACTCCAATATCCAATGTATTAATGACATTTAAATAACAATACATCTACTTAGATGTAAAATTATCTGGTTTTAAAAACATATTCCTTTGCTTCATTCAATTCAGAGATAAATATTTTATTTCTTTCCTACAAATATAATAACTATAAACCCAAGAGTTTATTTTTTTTAATTTCACTAAAGTATCAAATAACTGCTCTTGGTCAATCATACTAGTGGCATGTGAAGTCTTATTGTCATTTTAAAATACATTACTCAGGGTTAATTTTTATTCTATCTATTCAAAAAATAATAAAAATAACTGGAGTTAATAAAACATTTCAGCTTTTTATACTGACATTCAAATATGTATGTTCTGTAGAACTAGTATAATACTGAAGGTTTTATTGGTTATGTTCACACATTAGAAATAAATGTATGGTCTATATACTGTAGCTGCCTACAAAACATTGGATTAATTCAAGAAACTCACATCAGATAAAATTCTTACATTTTTTTTATGTTGTGCTAAATGGAAGTATTTAAATGCTTCACTCTGATTCAGTAAATAAATGAGGTTCCTGAAAATCTGAGCACTCTTATGCTCACATGGCACAACACCTTTCTTCTCCAACACTCTCTTAGTGGCTGTCAATCCTGGGGTTTATAATACACATGCTTCACAAAGAAAACCAATGTGCTCATTCAGTTGTAGATATTACTGGGCCATATACTTTAGCAAAAGAAAAGTAGACAATCAAAATGGATGCAATTTTCTGGGCTAGAGTGTAAGAATTATATTATTAATTATAGACACGTCCTGTCTATCCAAAATTACACACGTCATACAAAAATTAAACAGAATTTTGTAAAAAAACAGCTAATTGTAATATGCTGATGAATTTTAATGAATTTAAAAAGTTGTCTTTTAAATGAAAAGGAATTTGTGCAGCTACATTTTTAGCTGTGTTCATTTGTCCCAGCTGTTTATCTACTTGATTTCTCAGCTTCAAATCTACCCTGGCATGTCTGTGATGCTATAGCTGCAAATCTAAAAGTTGTATTTCTCATACTCTGCTGCCAGTTACACTTCCATTAGCTTCAACCAATAGAGTACACTAGAGAGATAAAAAGTGAGAAGAAAGGGGTGTTTATGTGAGTGAAGAAAGAGCATCAGCAGGTTTTCTTCAATTTTCACTTGAAATTTCCAGAACCAGACTTCTTATGCCTACTCACAGGCATCAAAAACTATCCAACACTTCTTCAGAGGAATATTTCTAGCTTTGAAGGTTCTCCTCTGATAATCTTAGGAGGCGTACATAGCTAGGTGATGACCCTATTACTACAACCATTTCCACTAACTCCTCTTCAAGATCTTAGACCTAATGCTGTGACACTTTAATGCAGTTTTTCATGTGTTCATTACACAAACCCATAAAATTATCACCTTGCTACTCCACAATTGCAATTGTGCTACTGTTATGAATCACAACATAAAAAAATATTGTGTTTTCCCATGGTCATAGGTAACCCTTGTGAAAAGATCATTCAGACCCCCAAAGGGATCATGATCCACAATTTGAGAACTACTGTCTTAGGGTATGGTTATCTTAACCTCTTAAATTTATATATCCTCAGAGTTACAGATGATAAATGCATTACACACTTTTTTGGAGTTGAATAAGTATTTTAGTTTTGACTCAAATTCCTAGTGTTGATTTCTGGTGTAGCATCTGCTATATTAGCGACAAAATAAACTTGTGGCCTTGTGAAATGATTTATGTTTATTTTTCACAATTACCCTCTGTAAACATCAACGAAAGTCTCTTTTCTCTAACACTTTTAAACATATTTGGCTTTTATATATATTTACCTTAATTTTTTAAAATTTTATTTTTGAGATTATATTATAATTAAAACATTCCTTCCTTTTCTTTCCTTTTTCTAAGCCCTTCCATATATGCCTCTTCTGATTATCTCAATTTCCTTACCTATTTTTCTTATTAACTGCGTGTGTGTTTTTAAGGCTGACAATTTGGCACTGGAAAACAAATTGATGTGTTTTTCTCTGGAGAAGAGCAACTCTCAAACTTCTAGCTTTCATCAGGTCCCATCGTTCTTTGTGTAGAGTTGTGGCCTATTGGGCTATTCCTCTGACCACTTCAACATGGTCATTGGTGTCATTCTTGTTCAGCTCCAATTTGGGGAGTCATATTGGTGAAACAATAGGAGTACAGCCATTTTGAAATGGCACAACCTAACAAAAAATTCCATGATCCCCTGGCTTTCACAATCTTCCAGCCCGCTTTTGCACATTGTTCCCTGAGATGTAGGTACATCAGTGTTTTGTAAATGTATCTATTTTCACTGGGCTTCATAACTTATTCTGTTTTAGTAAATTAGTGGTTGTAGATTCTCTTCCAATAACAATGATTTCACTAGCACTGAGTAGATCTATTTCCTACACTAGGTGTATTTTCGCTTTTGGAAAAGAACAAATACATAGTGTCTTCAAGTTACTAATGAAATAAAATGGCTTTTCTACTTCTAAAAATTAAAACATACCTATTTGTTTCGTTTCAAACTATGAACACTCAGTGAAAGGAAATGACTCTGTTGTCAAGTTTGCTCATGGTTACTATGCAAATATTTCACCAATGCACAATATTGGTTGACTATCCTGTTGTGTGTAATAATCTGTGTACCAACAGTATGAGTCTATTATAGCAAATAGAAAATAAGACTGATGCAGATTGATAGTTTCTGACTATGTGGCAATTGAGTAGTTTCAATCTTTGTTTTCTTAGTTTATCTTAAGTGAGTTATTAAAATAAACAAGTACTATTTTATAGACTA
Source organism: Phyllotis vaccarum (assembly GCA_033318265.1). Classification (NCBI taxonomy): domain Eukaryota; kingdom Metazoa; phylum Chordata; class Mammalia; order Rodentia; family Cricetidae; genus Phyllotis; species Phyllotis vaccarum. The sequence goes on along the minus strand of JARWLC010000013.1, from coordinate 89,503,237 downwards.
GAAATACAAGAGTGTAGAGGATAAATTTTGATCTAAGTTCACATGCCTTATAAGAGAGAAGAAGCATTTTAAAACAATTAACTTGTATTGTTGTATAATGCCTTTGGCATTAAGAGCCACAATCATTGGCTTCATTAAATTCACAGACAAGTAATACTATCAAACATATTAATATGTTAATTACTTTTTGTTGTTTTTGTCAAATATCTGACAAAGGCAACATAAAGGATGAATAGTTTATTTGGAATAAAGTCTATCATGGTGGTTAAGGCATGACAGTACAAGAGGCAGAACTAATCACAGTGCATTCATGGTCAAAAATCAGGCACAGCTGGACTTTAAGATTCAGTGTGTTTTCTAATTTTCCTATTTATATTTAGTTCTGGTTGATGAATAAAGGATAGTGCTGATCATATTTAGGGAGGGTTTTTCCTTTTCAGTTAATAACTCTAAATAAACTCTCATAGACAAATACTAAGGTATGCTTCAAGATGACTTAAGCATTTTCTATTCCAATATAATTAGTAATCAAAACTATTTATAATATTTAGTATTTACAAGATCAAATATATGAAAGTACAATCAAAATTTTATAATGTAACCTGATTAACATTACATAAAAAATTTTTCTTGGGGAGATGCAACACACATGTCAACTCACCTTAGAGATTCATGACAGAAAAAAGTATGGATACTACAAAATTCCAAATTGGTAAACCAATGTGTTTTGCTTAGGGTTACTTAGAAATATATGGGTATAGGGTTATTTACAGGAGCAGAACCAATGCAAAGATTGCAGCTGCTACATCATTAAAGCCCACCTCAACATGGATGACAGCTCACAAAAACTGGGAACCTACAACACAGTACATTGCCTGAAGACTGATCACAAGGTAGAAGAGTGTACTTACTCAGTAACACAATTGATCTGTTCTCTTCCAGTAACCCCACTGGGTTTTTGTTTCTTCTAGGCATTTGGTTTGGCTTCACACTTTTTATTATAGCTTGATTTATCTGAGTCTTTTTTTGTAGCTCAGGTCTGAACCTGGGGCTCTCATCTTTTATTGTTTACTGTGGCATGGAGAGGCCTAGTGAATTTGGTCAGTTTCTGGGACTTCCTGAAGCTATTTTGTATTGTTTAACTTCCTGCTTAAGGAGCTTTTTGGTAGAGTGGAATTTTTCAACTTCTAAGCAAACTGTTACACAACAAACATAGTCAAACAATTTCACTTAATCAAAGATTATATATACTCACAGTTGTACAAAGGAAAATTAAACAGAAAAAGTGAGAGATAATTTAATAAACCATTTTTGTATTAGGTTAAGAAATTTCCCAATGCTTATGACAGAATTATATAAAGCAAAACATAATCATCATGAAAAAATATATAAACCTAAAGAATTTAATTGAAATTTGGTTGAAGTAAAAATAATAAGCTAAACAGTAAATAAGAAAATGTTGCAGTTACCTGAGTAGAATAGAAATAATAGCTGATCAGGGATATAGATACACAGTGGGAACTTAAATCCCGTTTTGTCATTGACTTATTTTATACCATTTGACAAATTATAAACTGTCTGATTTTTACCTCTCCCAAAAGAAAAAAAGAGACTATATAAAATAATATCAATTTTGTATATAACAGGACAAGTTTGAGATAGATTCAAAGATATTATAAAGAACTTCAAAAAGTAAAATAATAAATAGTACTATAATAATAAAGATTTACAAACAAATACGATTTAAATTGCAATGGAAAGAGGAGTGCATTTTTAAAAGATCCTCAAGAAACAGAGCAAGATACTGCATCTATCATTCTATGACTTTATTCCAGTCATATCAATAGGTAACTCTAGTTTATGTAGGTGTACATAAAAAGGATTTCTGCAACCATTCAAGTATGATTTATCAAATGTCATTGAGGCAAGCTTTGGGAATTCCAATCCGCTGAACTTACAGTTTTGTCCAATTCAACCACATTTCTACAGGCAAATCCAAGAGCTATATGGGCTGTACAAAGAATACAGTATATATCACTTTTAAGAATAGAACACTGAAATACTTAAGCATACATAGAAAATGTTGGGAGATATAATGTACTGAACTGAAAGGAGCCTACATGCAGAAAATTTTATGATAAAAATAGACCAGAAAGGATAAAATAATAAGAACCAAGGTACAAATAAGTCTTAAATATAAGACTAAACAAAATGTAATGTCCAGGCTTAAATCCTACTCACTAGTCAAAATTCAATAAAATTTTCAGCAGATGCAAAAGAATGAAGATAGTACTTATTGGAACATGCTTTACCACCAAAGACTAGATAACAAAAATACTTTTTAGCTTATGATGTAGAGAAAATCTCTGTGTAATTCCATCTTTGGAAATAGTGGCAATTTATAAGTAGATGTTCACAGTTATTCAGTGTAAATAACTTACTAGTATGATATTTATACTTTAAATTTCAAAGATAACAAAGGATGAGGAGGAACAGCTGCTATGAAGAATTTATAAATTGTCTTTGTGTATGTCATGATTCCTAGCAAGAAATACAAATCATCATTCTTCTAAGAAAAGAGAAGGGTTAAGTCAGAATCATAGGGTTTTTCTTTAAAAAAAAAAAATCACTGGAAGCTCCAAAAGAGCAGGAATCACAAACAATTATTGAAACAGTTTTATTTTTTTAAAGCATGCAATGATGGGTGTAACCCAAGGATGAAGGTGCTGCTGACCATTCAGACTTAGATACTTCATTTTAAAATACTATTTTTATGATGTATTCTTTTCTTTACACTCTTGACTTTATGACTTATGCAAACCAGAAGCAACAACTTTGACAATGTAATCTCTACCTGAAGTCTGGGTTCCAATGGAATGGAGATAATTCATATTTAGACTTCTTTCCAAAATGAAGTCTGGGAAATGTGCTTCATCAGAATCTAGTCCATGCAGAATAGGATCATAAAGAAAACAAACAAAAATGAGTGATAAATTCCAATAACTCATATCCAGCATGGCATTACTGTTTTCTAATTTAATTATAGAGAAAAACACATTGTAAATGAAAAATCAACATGTTATTTTAGCTCACCACTTTGTTCAAAAAGAGGACATGGATATGGGTGGAATAGACACAGTGGTAGCCTGAATACCATCACAAAAATATAATTGCTGTGGTCTAGATATTATGTGGAATATGAGTTGGAGAAGAGTCTTATTTAGTCATTTAATTTTTAATTATGATAATCCATGGCTAACATGTTTTGAGTGCTTGTTTGTTTAGTCTGTTTACATTAATAGCAGAGTTGGTTAAAACTAACAGTAATGAAGCTAAGAAAGAAATCTTACCCATTTAACATTTTAACCTAAATGAAATTATTATTTTGACATAGTATTAATGCCAACTCATCTACTTTGTCGTATTGGAAGTTTTTTGGTCATGAAATGCCTCAAAAAATTGTATTATAGGGATCAATATTGAGAATGAACATAGGCACATATTATAAAAGTACTTAGATGTATATCAAGTGTATGATATGCCTAAATGCAGTTCTTAAGGAAGTTCTATGGGATATAAAGATTGTTCAAGCAATAAAGAAAAGGCACTGTTTTTACAGAGTACTCAGATATGGGCAGCTGATAACTGCCTATAGCTCCAGTTTCAGCCTATCCAACATCCTCTTCTCAACTCCACAGACACATACACATACCTACATACAAGCACACACACATATACATATAATAAGTAATAAATAATGCTGAAAAAGAACATTATAATGGAAAATTGTAAATTATGAAATGAGTAAAATTTTATGTGATTTCAGTTATCTATAGCATAGCTTATTGAGCAACTTTTGTTTTAAAAATCTAATTTCAAAAGAAATCACTGGGATATTTGCATATTTCATTCATATGTGAGAAAAAACTACTTGGCTCATGTGGATTTTTAAATTTAGTTTATATTGTCAATTTATTTTAATCTTGTGTGAACAACTCAATGCTCTCAAGATAATTACATTTAAAATGATAAAAGAATTAGTGTGATATATTATAGACCTGGCCATAAACTGGTGTCATGTCTATTTTCCCAAATTAATGATATTATAAAGACCAATAGAAATGACAAGGAAATTGGATAAGAGCTACTTTCTTATCCAATTAGTCAAAATAAAAGAGTATCCATCTACCCATTAATCTGAAATGTATTTATAGAACTATTGTATGTCAGTCTATGCCAAATGGTTAAGGAAAAAATGAGTCTCTGATACTATTAAAAGAGATTCACAGCTAAGTATATAAAGTAATTAAGAAAGACGAATAAATCAGTTTGATGATAATGGTGATCCCACAGGATCATTTTGTTAGGATGCAGACTAACAAAACTAAGGTTAGCTTCATTATCTAGGAAGCATGTCAAGGGAAGCTCCTTGGTACAACACTTCTGGAGGAAGGGATAAAAGAAAAGTTTGGCGTAGGGAAAGTCCACTTTGCCCTCATTTTAGCAATGCCTTCAAGTGGAAGTTTTGGAGGAACAAATATCTTCTAAAATAGAGCCAAGATAGATTTGAAGGATAATCAGTGGTGTGTGGCGATCAGCCTTGGGAGTAACAACTACTTTCTGAGTTGGATGTTTTTCACTCAATGACAAGAAAATCATCCAACAAGCCCTCACAGTGTAGGACACAAGAAACTACAATATTCTACCACAACACTTAATCAGGAGAAAGACAATTGGTTACCTAAAGTATGCTATATAAGAAACTGTTTTATAACTTTAATAAACATCCAAGAAAAACAGGATTTGAAAGAAGACATAAAATATGAGTTACCAAAACATTCTGACAAGAAAGTTTAATAACAATCAGTCCTAGGTTGACAAAACTTACAGGAAAATTTTAAAAAAGAATTTCTATTTAAGTATTTTAAATATAAAAGTAGTGTACAGGTTAAATATAGTTTACATTTCAATATTCTTTTATGTTAATTGTTCATTATTACCCATTCAGAATAGTTGTGTAAACTCACACATAGTACTAGTTTTCTGAAAGATCCAGATGCTCAAGGTTAATTATCTAAAGTAGTGGTTCTCATTCTATGAGGAGAGGCTCCTCTTGGAGTTGAATGATGATTTCACAGGGATTACATATCAGATATCCTACATATCAAATATTTACATTGCAGTTCATAACAGTAGAGAAACTACAGTTGTGATTTAATGATAACAATAATTTTATTGTGAGGTTCACCACTGCATGAGAAATTGTATTAAAGTGTTACATTATTATCAAGAATGAAAATCACTGTCCTAGAAAAAGGCATTGATACTATATAGGTTTTAGAAGCAAAGAAGAGCATATCTGGGAGATAAGAATACAGAACTGATAGATGAAATCTTAATATATCTGAGCACTATTGTGGATTCACCATGGTAGTGAACACTAGAAATCTAAGATTGAACAGGAAAGAAGGATTTCTGTACTAACAGACATTAGTTTATCATTTGCAAATTGCTAATGAGAAACCAATAAAATTTTAATAAAAGATAAGCATGTTAAGTAGGTTGACTGAAGGGCTAATGTAAAAAATGAATGGGCTGGCAGGCCACACAAGCCAGAGAAGCAGGTAGCCTCACTAGACCTTGACATCTTCCTAGTCTTCTTCAAATATAATTACTCTTCAAGTCTTCAAATATAATTAATCTTCAAGTCTTATTCCAGTTTTTTAGTAGACAACTTACTGTGGTGTCCCCTTCCCTTTTGCCCCATTCTTCAGTAAATCACACAGATCTTCTTTATCAAAATTTTTCCCTATCAATTCTGTTATTCCAGGCTCCAATTTCAGCAAGCATGCCTTGGCAACTCACTAGTCAAGTCTTCAATAACAGAAAGGGCAGGAAAGTAGATAGGCATGCTTGAAATCTTCACTTTTCCTCCTCTCCTCCATATCCAAAACCCAGTCTCATCTGCAGCTTTGTACAGACACCTGCTGTGGTCTCTCATTCTCTTCTCCCATTCCTGGGGAAAGAAGTATACTTGTGTGGAACAGGCTTTTTTCCTGCCTCCTGTGAAAATCACTAAAGTATCCCCTTCTAGTGCATACCCACTCCTAAGTGTAAGCTTTCAATACCTAAAAACACATTCTACCTGGAACTTAGTGGCCACAATGGCAAGATTGCAGAATTTCTCACTGAGTAACACACAGCCACCTTAACCTCCTAGAACCAGAGAAAGCAAGAAAAGTCAAGAAACCAAACCAACAAAGACAGAGGCAGACAGATATCAGCACCTAAAAGTAGACTGCAAAGACAGATACCTGCCTAGATACCAGTATAAAAATACAACCAATAACAACCATGACAATTTATTTGTCTCCCTTAGAGCACATCAACATTACTATAGTAGACCCTGAGAAAACAAACATAGAAGAAACATCAAACAAGGTCCTTAAATTAGCCTTTTTAAATATGATAGCTATTCTCAAAGAAGAAATGACTAAGATCCTTAAAGAAAACTATAAAAGCACAAAAGAACTGTGTAAGAAAATAAATAAAAAAGTTTAGGGCATGGAAATGGAAATAGTATAAATAAAGAAAGCAGAGTTGCTGGAAATCTGGAAATTAAAATTTTAGGATCTTGAACAGAAACCTCAGAGGCAAACTTCACCAACATAATACCAGAGATGAAGACAAGATAGAAGAAATGGCTCGCTTGATCAAAGAATATGTTAAAACTAGGCAAATAGACAAAAACTCAAAGCAAATAAAAACAAAACAAAAAAACAACAACAACAACAACAAAAATGCCAGGTATAAAACATCTAGAAAATCTATACACTATAAAAAGATCAAATCTATGAAAATTTATTCAAGAAAAACAGAATGAAGTCTCCCTAACCTATAGATGGAGAGGCCTACCAATGTACAAAAAAGATATAAAACACCAAATAGACTGTATTAAAAAGAAATATCTCTTAGCACATAATACTCAAAATACTAAATGTACAGAACAACAAAAGTATATTAAAAGCTGCAAGTAAAAAGATTAAATAACATATAAAAACAAACCTACTGGAATAATATCTGACTTCCTAATAGAGGCTCTAAAACCTACAAGGGCATGAATAGATGTTTTACAAACTCCAAAAGACCACAGAGGCCAGCCAAGACTACTATATTCAGAAAAACTTTCAATCACAATAATAAAAAAATATGTTAATAGCAGATTTAAACAGTAATTATCTATGAATCCAGCCTTATAGAAAGAATGAACTAGAAAGAAACCTTCAACCTGAAGAAGTTAACCACACTCAAGAAAACATAAGCATTAAATGAGTCCAGACAAACAAATAAAAAGGTATATGTGGGTTACTACCCCCACAACAAAATACTCATTGGTACTGCTCATTGATAACTCTCAGCATCAATGGTCTCAATTATTCCAAGATAAATACACAGCAGACTATCAGAATAGATGTAAAACCAAGTTCTGTTCTTCTGTTGAGTCAAAGAAACTCCTTAATAACAAGAATAGACATCACCTCAAGATAAAAGGATGGAAAAAGATATTCCAAATAAATGGACCAGAAACAAGCCAGTGTATATACTTTAATATTTGAAAAATTAGTCGTCACAGCAAGACTAATGAGAAGACATAGGAAAGTATAGTAGTACAGACCCATAGGGTCAAGAAAATTTGCTCAAACTAGTTGTCAAGGCATGCAAATAATGTACCTTATAAACCAACCTGGAGTTTACCTGAGGGCCAAGCAACAGCTGCTATCCAAAATTTCTGATTGCTTAGAATCTGCTTAGCAACAGGCACTGCTCAGAGATCCTGACACTCAGAATCTTCCTAGCAACTGATACTCTCAGATCTACTTATTGTGCTCATCCAAAGAGGGACAACCCTGCAATATCATGAGATCATGACACAGACTGGGTGATGGGTGGAGAGTATATAGGGCTCTCCCCATTGTTCAATAAAGGAGTTAGTCCTTTGCCAACTGACTCCTGGAGTCTGTGTCATTGACTCTGAGACTTCTCACTCCCTTCTCTGAAGAAACAGTTCAGCAAAAGGGAAGGACATTACATACTCATCATAGAAATATATTCACCAAGATAAATTTTAAACTCTAACAATTTTATTTTCGAGATGCAAGGGAACTAAAGTTTGTAAAAGAAACACTATTACAGGTTAAATAATATACTGACACTCACACACTGAAAGTGGGTGGTTCGATACATCACTCTCTCCAATACATAGTCAGCCAAACCAAAAGTAACCCTCAGTCATTAAAGACAAAGTAGAAGAAATGGGCATCTTAGTAAAAAAAAAAAAAAGATACATATAAATAACCCCAGACACAAAACATCCAGGAAATCTACACAAACTGACAGCTAATCCCTGTAGCTGAAGGCAATACTCACACACCTAATTCAATGCTGAGAAATTGAGTTGGTACCTACATGGATCCTGCACTCTTACAAGCTATGCTATTGATCCTGGAAGGTACTATCCATGCTGCCAAAGGAGATACATAAATACAAACTCTTTGATCTACTATGGTGATCTATCTGTAAGATATAATCATGCAATGGTGGCACAAAGCTTGTGGGTGTAGCCAACCAATATATGATTTGACTTATAGCCTGCTCTATGATAGAACCTATACAGGATTCTGCTTGGGTTAGCAAGCACCAGAGATTTGATCACCAAGAGACTTTGAAAAAAACCAAATATTGTAGTTCTACTAGTAGAATGTTGCAATAAATGAACTCCTAAGAAGATTCTCTTGTAATTATGGCTCAGTGTTTTGCTTGGCCATCATAAGAGGAGATTCTTCCTGCAGTAGATGGGAACAGATATGGAGACTCACAGCCATACAATACACAAAGAGTGGGAGATCCTATAACACTCAGTCCTAAATGGGTTATTTGCACCAAATCCCTCCCCCTAGGACTCAGAGGACCCTGTAAAAAAGGAAGCAGAAAAAATAAGGAAGCTGAAGTGGATAGAGGACATAAAGAAAAGACGGCCTAAACAAAACAGGACTGGCACGCATAGTAATTCACAGAGACTATAGCATCATAACCAGGGCTTACATAGGTCTGCATCAGAGCTGACAAGAGAATTAGACACATATGCCCATCTCTAATCCAGAAGTTATCTCCAATTCATAATCACTTGCCAATAAAAATTTAGTTTTATCCAAGAGTGCCTCACTGGAAAAAATATACTTTTAAAAGTAAGCTACATTTCCAGCAGTAGATAGGATCTTTCTTTGGAGGTTCTTTGTCTCATACTTATGTGCCAGGGCTTCCTCTTTTTTATTTTTTAAAATTTACTTTCTATTTTATTCATTTATTTATTAAAATTATGGCTTGCAGTTTTATGTTTTTATGGGATCCTTGAGTGAACATATGAGTGTTTCTCTGTGTCCCTCTATTTCTTGTAGCCCTTTCCTTTCTTTTATTGATACATGTTTGTCTTTTGTTTTATCTGACTTTATTTTATTATTATTCCTTAGAGGTGTATTTTTTCTGGTGTGAGACAGAAAGTAGGTGGATATGAATGTGAGGAAAGGTGAGGATTAAATGGGAGTATAGATGGAGAAGAAATCATAATAAAGCTATATTATATGAGAAAAAATATATTTTTAGTAAAAGAAAAAATTAATGTGAGGGGTATGTAATACATGCTTTACATTATGACATCAGAAAAGGCCTTTCAGATAAAGAATGATGGTTCGAACTTATGAAATTTGCTTTTAATTAACTTTAAATAGAGCTAGATGGTAGTAAAAACTAGATGATTTAGATAATATTAAAATAGAGAGGGGGAGTATTGTGGAGAAAAGATTTTAGTGGGAGTCATAAGAGGATAGAAATGTGTGGGTGTTGTAAGGAGTAAGCAAAGTGAATTGGGCATTAATGATCCATTTAGAAACCTATTATTTTGTAATCAAATTGAAATATACACTTTATTTTTTTTAAAGCTATCCTATGCATTTACCTGAAAATATCATTTTCCTTACAGGTGAGTATTATTCCAATGTATCTGTATCACAATTTCTCTGGTTCTAGAAATTTTATGTTGAATAAGGTCACCCAGGTCCCAAAAGACAAATGCTACATGTTTTCTCTCATGTGAAAAATCTTTATTTCAAATATTTTCTTTTGCAGTGTTTAGTTTGTAGTACATGTGAAAAAACATAGAGAAGAAAATGGCATCGGAATAGATGCATTTAAAGGCAATAGTATAGGTGAAAATATTCATTAAAGAGGAACACTGGGAATAGTAGGTCAAGTAGGCAGTGGAGAAATAGGCATGAGGAAATGAGAGTTCAGGTGAAGGTTTAAACTAAATAAAATGTATATGAAGAAGTTGCTTGGGAACCTGTGGTCTATCAATCCATGTATACAAGAAAGGAGGATAGTAAAACATAAGTGATCTTACAGAGAAGAGGACAAAAATGCAAGCGGAAGCCTGGACACAATAAACAGGGTGGATAGAGGTAAATTAATGCAAACTATATGTGAAGAAGCTTAGTGAAATCTCATTAGTTTGTAAGCTAAACATAAAACATGCTTTAAAGGAGTTTTAGCCAAAAAATAACATATTAGTGGCCAGTGCAGTTCTCAGTAGACACAATTTTTAAGTAAAAACTTCAGTGCCACTCTCATGATTTAAGGGACACTTCACAATGCATTATTGATCAGTGAGGCATCAGAGGCACCCAAAGCAATGCAGGATATTGCTATAGCTATTCAATTCCTGCTATAATTAGAATATAAAATTCTATTGCTAAAATTACCAAAATCTTTAGTTGCAGGACACTGAGAAATCGTCATTAAGCTGACCAGGCAACTCTCCATGACAGGTAGATTTTATAGTAATAAAAGATGCTATACAGGCTGTTGGAAAGAAAAGTCACCAATGCTCTTACCCAGCATTAGGCCCTGTATGTTACAATACTATCCTTCCAGGCATGTTCCCACAGATAAAATAAAGACTAGGCCATTTATGTGGTTAAATAATTGCTTACACTATTGTATTTGAGACCTGCTCCACAGGAATAATTCATAATTAATATAAGTATAGTTGAAACATATTGCCAGAGAAGACATAGGCCATAGGAAAGAATCTATTGATCTTAGTTTTCTAAATGGTTATATTGTCAAATTTCCTTCTAAATATGTGTAAATACACATAGATTTCTGCTATTTTTAAACTTGGTCAGAGAAGCTTTTTATTGTAGTGTGAAACAGTAATTGTTCAATGTGCTGCAAATAGGCAACTGTGAGTAAACTGATAGGTCATATATTTAAAAGTCTCCCCCAAGACTCATGAACCACTGTAGAAGAAGGGTCACAAATAATGTAAGAGTTGGAGGATGGGAAGAAATGCTTTCAAATTCTGCTCTTTTTTATATGAGCTAGCTTTTGTACACATTAAGATAGAGCAGCTTTGATTACTGATGCAAGATTTGCACAATAACAAGCTGATAAGAATTCCAACATGGATCAGAGATGATTTCCCAAGGTCTCAACTATACCTGAGGTGTTTTGGGCAGTTAATGAACATTTTAGGAGAAAGAGTCATTTTTTTTTTTTTTAGGAGTGTGGTCACTGTTAAGTTATCTGTGTTTTAGTGGATAACTCCATCTCACATGTATATGGGAGGTACTAACTGTATACAGTGAGATAACAACAACAAAGTAGTTAATTATAAAGCAAGGATGTGACTTTGAGAATGAGGTGTGATGGAGTCTTGAGTATGGGGCTGAGGCAGAAATGAGAAAAGGCAAAGACCAACATGTATTTATGCATGCGTGCAATTTTGAAAAGATAAATAATAATATTAAAACTAGATTATATAATAAAATGAATTTCAGTAATTAAATTAAAATCTGTATCAAAAGTGTAATAGTGAAACACCAACTTCATGAACATAATATTTAAGCTAACACAGCAAGATCTTTGGCATAGTGACTTGATGCTTTTCTAATGGTTACATGTGTGCAGATGATAAGGACAGAAGAACAAATAAGGAATATCTGGGATAGTGTTATATACTCATACTATCTTAGAAAGCTGGAATAGGACGATCTGGAATCCAGGGATAAGCCAGCACATTTATTAGGTAGAGCTTTTTTATAATTATGGACAAACTGAAATCCTTAAAAAAATAGTACTGGATAGTTTTACCTTAAAATTGATCTAGCTCTCTTATTGAACCAGACCTATTTAGAAAAGCACCGAAAAGTCAACTCTTAGATCATGATGGATAGAAACAAATGTGGGATCCTCCATAGTCATTTCTAATACAAGAATCACATGAACTTTGTCCAAACCACAAACAAAACCCAACATCTTTGTTCCTGGCTAATATAAGGGCCCTGCTTCTATACCAATTGCAGCATTTACCCAGTGCCTATAGCTCTGTTCCCTATTAAACAAAAATAACACAAAACATATTTTTCTCAAAATGTAGAATTTACTATTCTTTCTCATATCCTTCAACTCATTAACAATGTTCTGATTCCTTCAGAAGTTGTCAAGTATTTCACTTCTCATCAATCATTTTCTGTTTCTGTTTCTTGATAACAGTTTTCTGCAAAGGAAATGTAAATATTTGGAGTTTGAGGGCCATATATATTAACTTATATATATTCAAGATTGTGAAAAATTCCACTTTATACAAGACAAACTCAAACCCCCAAACAAATATTATCTGACAGGTTCTTGCTGAAATATTTCTTGTCTTCTCAACATGTGCTGTCTTTCTCACTATCATAAGAAACCTAAACCTATTTCGACTAGGACTATGTTCACAATGATTTCTAGCTAAGAGACTTTGGAGCATATTAAAAAGAAATTTATTTTCAGAGTAGGCTATAAAAATGTGGAATGATGATAATGGAAAGAAAAACAATTCAAATGGAAGAAATAAAGAAAAAGCAGAAAACATACTAAAGCACCAGAAAGTAGAACACATATAACAGGTTTTACCAATACAAATTTATAAACTTCTATAAATAAAATTATTACTTTGTATTGAGAAAACTTAAAAAAATACTTTACTGGAAATGATAATGAAGTTGCCTGATTGAAGTGATACTGGGTAATATTGAGACTAAGGAGGAGATAGTTTAATTAGAAGTAGAATTTACAATTGTTCATATGGAACCAACAGTTATCTTTACACACACATTTTTTTGTCTTGATTTCTTAACCTTTTGTTAAATTAATCACACAAATAACAGGTTCTACTATGGCATTATTATATATGTTAATAATGTACTTTGATGGTATTCTCTGATTATGTCAAACTAAAGCAAGTTTTGCAGCCATAGCCTACTGGCTAGGGCCAGACTGAAGACTATATTTGAATAATAAAGGAGATAATGATTTTGACATTTAATTTTTATAAATATCTGAAAAGAACTTAAAATAATACCATTTATGAGATAGAAATATTTGAAACTTAAATTTTACTAAGTTAAAATGTTTCATTGGGACATACCTTCATCGACTTATTTGTATATTATCTATGAATACTTTCTTCCTCCTGTGAAACTTAAGTTGGAGGATGTTATATGGCCTTCAATCCCCAAACTCTACATTTCATTTACAGAAAACTCTTAACAAGAAACTGAGAGATGATTGAATATAGGTAAATAAACTGACCATTCTCTTACTTTAATTATAAACTTAACCATTACCCAAAGAATCTTTGGGAAACCTAATTTGAATATAATTCTGTGACACATACCATTCAATACAGACTGAACATGGGTATATATAATTAGGAGATACTTTTTGAGATTATAATATGATTACAAAATTTCTTCCTTCCATTTTCTTCCTCCAAATCCTTCCACAGCCTCTCCCTGCTCTTCCTTCTTTCAAACTCATAACTTCTTTTCTTTATAGAATTTTTTTGTCTTGTATTTCAAACTAGGGTTCTCTGTGTAGCCTTGGTTATCCTGTAACTCACTCTGTAGACTAGGCTAGCTTTGAATGCATGTAGATCTGCCTACCACTGCCTTAGAAAGTGCTGAGATTTAAAGGTATGTTTCACCACTGCTCAGCTTCTTTGCTAATTATTATTTCATGCAATATGCACACATGCCCTTGAATGTACAACTTCCCACATATACATGCTGTGAGATATTACTCTTGTACACTGTAAGGATTTTTCAGTTTTATTGTTTTAATAAAATGCTAATTGGCCAGTAGAAGCATAAAGTAGAGACAGGTCAAACAGAAAAGAATTCTGGGTAAAGAAAAGGAAGAACAGCTGATGCCAGCCTAATGCAGTGGAAGCAAGATGAGTATGCTGCAATGAGTAAAGGTATCAAGCTAGGTGGCTAAATATAGATAACAATAATGGGTTAATTTAAGTATAAAAGCTATATAATAATATGCCTGAACTACTGGCCCAGCATTTGCTATAATATTGAGGATCTGAGTAATTATAAGTGGCTGCAGGACTTTGAGTGGGAGAGATATGTTCAGACTGCAGGCCCAGATAGAACAGAAAAATTTCTGACTACGAATGGTGCTCTAATGTGTTGCATGTACATCCACATAAGCCCTGAGAAAGTTCAAAAATGTTTCCAGAACATAAAAACAGGGCCCCAAACAGCTTGCTAGTTTTGTCTCTCAAGGAGCCATTGTACAGAGTGATATTCAGGCTTGAGCTAAAACATGTCAGGTTCCCACAGTCTTACTGGAACCTCAGCACAAGCATGGATCTGGATAAGACTAATTTAAGGTTACTGCTCATACAGACAAAAAGGAAACACTGCTTAGTAGCAGTGTTTTCTTAAGTAAGCTCCATTTGCTGGTGATCAGAAGAGGTGTAGCTCCTTTGAGAGAGGCTTTCTGACACATATTTAGCAGCCAAAATAGTGTGGCTCTTTTAAGAGGCCCTACTGACAAACACTTAAATGAGGTTTAGGAGTAGCAGGTGGCAATGCTCTACTTGTTAGCAATATAGATACTAAAATTCCCCAGAGTTGAGATGATAAATATGGCACCTTCCAGTACCTTTGCCACTCATACCAAAGAGCTGTGTGGGGCCAGCTGCCATAGCCAAGGCTTTAATTTTACCCACAAAACTTTAATCCTAGCCATACTGCTTAGTAGATTAAAGGCTTATATGGTCAGAAAAAGATAAATATATGTGATAAAGATAGATTCAGATTAAAAAAAAATTCCCTCTAAACAGTTTACTGTATGTTTAAAAATAAAAATAGGCCTGGGAGAGAAAAGAAAAAGGATAGAGAAGTGTAGTAAGATAGGCCCATAGGGCCAAGGATATTGCCTCAAACCAGTTGCCAAGTCACTCACATAATGTACCTCCTTATGAGCCAATCTGGAGTCTGCCTGAGGGCCTAGAAACAACCAAAGTCCAAAGTTCCTAATTGCTCAGAATGTGCCTAGCAATGGACACTGCCTAGAATTCCTGATTACATGAAATCTGCCTAGCAACAGATGATGTCAGATCTCTTGGTTGTGCCCAGCCAATGACATAAAGCCTGTGTTCAGGGAGGAGGGTATATAAGGCTCTCTCCATTGTTGACTGGAGGTCTTTGCTTTTCAACTGATTACCAAGGTTTTTGCTGCTGAGTCCATTTGTTCTTCTCTCTTCCCTGAGGGAACCATTAGGACCCAGCAACAGCTGGTGCCCTGAACAAGATTGTAGCCATTGTATATTAGTGAAGTTGATTAGTTTCATAGTAATTGTCCTGGGGTAGGACAAGTGGAAAATTTTATATTTAAAGCTACATTGTCCTCATAACCTTAAACAAAGCAATGTAATTATAGTGTGTATATTTGTATTTTATTACATATATCACATGTGAGCCAGATGTAAATTGTCCATTCTGCTCACTAGTTCAACACTAAAAGCTCTACTAGTGTCAGTTCTTATTTGTGCTAGTCTCCTGAGGGCAAATACAGTGCCCTCAGGATCAAATATGACCATAAGGACTGGGGCACACATCTACCTCTAGTAATATAGAAAGACCCTATTCCCTCCAATAGCAGCCAGCTATCCCCCATGAGAGAGGATGTGCTTGTTTTTTCCTCAGAGTGCCACTAGGCCTACATTGGTGACAGCAAGAGATGTGTGTCCACTCACAGATCTGCATGATTCCACCAAGTAGGAAATAATCCAGGATTGGTAATGTATATATACTTCCCTTTTCTTGTTCTCATTGCCCTCTAAAAGTTGAAGACTTTTGAACCTTCACTTTTCCTTATTTTGTATGACACCTTTTGAGATGAGGATCATTAGTTTAACACTCCAGGAGCTAGTTTAATATATTAAGGGCCCATGGTCAGCTAAGTTTTATATTATTCATTACAGCTAACACATAAAATTTTCCAATTAAATCCAACAAGGGCAGAGGTTATAGCCTTTGACTATTTTTGAAAATGATTTGGCATAATATAAAGGCTGTTTGATACCTCCTGGATTCTCACTTAAGTTTTGATTGGCAGGATGGTGGTTTTAATCATTCTCTTATTTAAGTGTCTTCTGCAGCATGTCCAACAGCAACAGGCAACCATAAGGTGACTATTCAGGTTTTAATGGATATTAGATGTCTAAATCATGGCCCTCCTTATGAGTCAACCTGGAGTCTGCTTAAGGGCCTGCAACAGACACTCCCTATAGTTCCTAATCACATGGAATCTGTGTAGCAATAGGTGCTGTCATTGCTCCTGCTCATGTGCAGCCATACAACATCACCAGGTTGTGACACAGCCTCATATAATCACACAAAGGCTTATATTAATTTCATGCTCATTGGCCTCTAGCTTAGACATATTTCTAGCTAGTTTCTTTCATCTTATCCCATTTCCATTAAATTGTCTTGCCACATGGTCCATGGCTTACCTGTGTTCCATTAGATCTTGCTCTCTAGTGGGAAGCTCACAGCATCTCTCCATGACTCTTCCTCTTCCCAGAGTTTTCTTACTCTGGTTGCCCTGCCAACATGTCCTATATGCCTGCTGGCTAATTTTATTAAGTTTTATTAAATTTAAATCAGCATTTTATTAAACCAGTAGGAAGGACAAATATCTACAGTGTACCAGAGCATAGTACCATAGAATATGGTAGAATATATAAGGCTTTTCCCATTATTGGATAAACAAATTAGCCTTTTTCTTTTCAACTAATTCCAGAAGAATGTCATTGACACTTTGTCTTTTCATCCCCTCCCCCAAGGGGACCATTATAACCCAGAAACAGAGAACACCCTTAAAAAAGAAATACAGTAAAAAAAAAAAAGCCATGTAAAAAATGGAAATTACACAGAGTGTCTAGAGACTGTATGTTATTAAGATGTCTGAGTTTTTTGACTACAGAGACATGAGTAAGAGCTGCTAAAAAACCATGATTATAAAAGCTGCTGGATTAATTCAACCCACATATTTTTAAAATGCCTCGACTTTAAATTTTAAGTCAAAGGATATGTTAATTTGGAAGAGAGATTATGCTTTTGTTTACACATAATACGATAGGCTGTAGATTCATTCTGGGTTAAGAAAGACGAGGTTTGATCAAGGAAGAGACCCTAAGAAATCTCTGATGAGAACAGATGGCCCTGATGATTCAACTTTTCAGTGTACCTCTGTTGCAGTTTCTTCTATGTTCTGCATCCAGAATAGCTGTGGGATTAAATCTGAGATAGTCCAAACATACATACTACTCTAATCAGGACTTGACCTAAATTTTCTTTGGGTCTCCTTAAGATCATCAGTGACCCCAATCAGCAGGGAGTAGTCTAGAGAACTACTTTTATATTCCTCCAAAATTGTTTATGGATGTTTGTCCTTGGTTACAAGTTATTATATGGATAATAATCAGGAAAAGGAGTTTAACAAAGAAGATTGGATTTAGGATTCTATTTGGAAACAAGTGAAGTTCTGTGAGATATTGCTTTTCTACACTGTAAAGATTTATCAGATGTATTGGTTTAATAAAATGCTGATTTGCCAGTCAAGGCAGGAGGTAGAGGTGGGGCAACCACAGTACAAGAATTCTGGGAAGAGGAAAGGTAGAGCAACAGATGCCAGCCAGATGCAGAGAAGGTGAAATAAGCGTGCTGCAATGAGAAAAGGTAGCAAGCCATGTGGCTAAACATAGATAAAAATAATGGGTTAATTTAAACATAAGAGCTAGTTAGTAATGTGCCTAAATTACTGGCCATGCATTTACTATAATATTAAGCCTCTAAGTCAATTATTTCAGAAGAGGCTGCCAGGTACTTGAGAGTGGCATAAATGTCTGACTACACACACACACACACACACACACACACACACACACACACACACACAAATACCTAAATATAGTCTGTTCCATATGTATGATGTTACTGGTATATGTTTTCAGGACTTATCATTTTGTATTGGACAACAAATTGGTATGAACATGCATGGGGAAGTTTACTTCTCCCACTTCCAGGTTCTGGTGTTATCATGGGATACAGTTTTACAGCAAACTTCCTGAGCTGGTTTTTAAAATATTTCTACCCCTTCTTCCACAATGCTTCCTGTGCCTTGAGAGTGGGAGTGTTTTATAGATATCTAAGAAAGGAAATTTCTATATCAATAGGAAATATGTTAAAAATAAATTGTAGTAAAATTTTACTGAAAAATAAAAGATATGTTATTATGTTGTAACAAAGTAATAAACATAGAATGACAATGTCTCATGAAAAGTCACTCATAATCCTGGTATCATTGGTGACACTGTTGGATCCAGGGAAGTTATTTCCAAGGTTCACAGAAAATGGCCTTCTGTTTCTTTATTTCTGTTTACTTAAAATCTTTTCTTTGTTTGCCACAGGCACTCTTGATTTCTTTCATCACCATAAGCAATAGGATCCTTTGGGCACGATTGGAGCCCAACGTAAGTAAATTTGCTAGCTTCTCTTGAACCTAAATGAGAATAATCAACACCCAAAAAGTTCCTGTAAGGTTCTGTTGTCTCCCAATAAGTGCCATTCTGGCCCTTATGGCCCATCCTCCTCCCCAAAGGACTAAAACCTTATGTTAATAGGGGGGGAAAGGAAAAACATGTTTTCCTGAGCTACAAATCTCCTTATCGCTGCCACCTGCTGAGTGCTAGTCTCTTGGGATCTTCCAAGACCTTGGGTGTGCCCGGATGAGGGGGCAGGGTGTGAGAGAGTTAAGAAGGTAGTAGAGAGCTGAGACATAAGGAGAGAGACACAAGGAGAGACACAGGGAGACAAGCATGGAGTAGAGTTAGTAGAGTCAGTGTGAGTGGAATGGGCAGAAGGAAACCAACATGGCGGGACGCTAGAGGGAAAAAAGCTAGACAAGATGCATGGCAGGAGAGAAGCATGGCAGGGGGAGAAACAGGTCTAAGATATAAGATGTACTGAATAAAGCTCGGGTCTCTCATTGTGATCCTGAATGATGGAGCCTAAATGACTCCTGAGTGCAGATTATTTAACCTCAACACCCCTCGCTTGGACAAGACTCGGCCCACAGAAACGGGACGCAGTAAGTTTCAATGATGGTAATAAAAATCAAAACTACAGTATTCGTAAACAACAGTTAAATTTACCAAGAAAAAACTACAGAATACTTCTTGAGGCTAAAGAGTCGGGACTAGCATGGTGGTTCTCTAAGTATGTTGCAATTTTATTGCATGATACTGATCATCCACTTGCAATTTGGGGTATAAACAGACTCTGTGAAACACTCTAGGAAAAATATCCCCTTCTCTCATATTATATGTTTTTAAATATTTACAATCTCTATAACTGATTTCTAGTAGATATGACTTCAGCTAGGTCCATAGAGTTTCTCAGCAGCAATAGCAGGTGATTAGTTTTCCTGTACTGCCAGGCTCACTTCCTAGCCTGAGGTTCAATGACATTTGCTATTGAAATTTAATTCTTCAGGATGGCATCATTCTCTAACATCAAGTCTGAATCACATTTATGTAGATAGAAAACACTGAAGCAGCTTCCCAGAAAATTCTGTCTCTCTGATTTACATGGATAAGACAGGTCAGTATTTACAGAATTTTGCTCATTTGGCCAATATCATTCAATTCCAAAACATTTTAGGGGATATATTTAGGGCAATCATTCAAAAGAAATCAAATCAAATATAGCCAGACATTTCTCTGAAATTTTACTTTATATTTTAAAAGATGGATCAAGCTTTAACCAATGAAGTATATTGATAGCTAATAATTCAAATTGTATATGGCTCCATTCATTTAAAAAAATTATAGCTTTTAACTGGGAAGTTGTGGCACACACCCTTAAGCCCAGGAATGGGTAGCAAAGGCAGATGGATCTCATGAGTTTGAGATAAGCCTAGTCTACAGAGCTAGTTACAGGACACATAAGACTACATAAACCCTGACTTAGAGTCCCCCCCCCTCTCTCTCTCCATATATACATATATATTGGGTTAACAAAAGGAAAGGATAAGGTTGACAATGATTAGAAGTCATATGTTGTTTGACATTCAATATTTTCCACCTTTTGACAAAACATAATTTTGTTATTTATTATATAATAAATTAAGTATAAATAAAAATATAATAAATAGAATTTATTAAATGATTTAAAACAATCACATTATTGTTTAGTTTGTGGAGAAATGTGCTATAATTTGAAAATTTATGAAAGAAATAAGGATAAGGAAATCACTTTGTTTAAAAAAATGTAAAATTTGGTTTATAGATGCTTGTTGTTTAGAGAATTTTACAATTAACGATAAAATTTAAATATGAAATAGATGTACATGATAAGGTTTGCTATAAAACCCTTTGATAGAATAGCTACTGTATTCCAAATAGGTTTATTTATTGATTATTATTTATTATTTTAAATATATAAAATTATTTACTAATCTTTATTATTTATAAATAAATAGCATATTTCTGATGGTGATTGGTTTGAAAATCACAAACTTATTCAAACTTAGTTATTCCTTATAAGTTGTATGTGTGTGAGTGTGTGAGAGAATATGAATGTGTGTACATGTGTGTATATACATGTGTCTGAATAACCTTGAGTGTCATCTTAAATAGCCACCACCTTTTGTATTTAAACAGGCTTGGGAATCTCTAACAATCTCATAGTGGCTGGCTGGTTAGTAACACCCAAGGAATCCATTTGTCTTGGTCTCCCTAGAGCCTATTACCACAACTGGTTTCTCTTTTTCACATGGGTTCTAAGTATTGAACTAAGGTCCTCATACTTATAAAGAAAACAGTTTAACATCTGAGCTATCTACTGAGACACATTTGTAATGAATGAACAAAAATATAGATACAATTACAAACCAGATAGTGTTTATTTACTGCAGGAACCATTCTTACTCCTCTGTATGTTATTTTAGTTCCATTGGGACACGTAACTTGAAAACTGCATTTCTCAGACTCTAAAGCCTGCTGGATTTTATTCAGTACATGCCAATGAGGGAAATATGAAAGAGTTCTGAAATTCACTATATAATGAGAACAATATTATCTCTGGCATTAGCATCTAGGAACATGGGTTTCAATAGATGGTAAATTTTCTAAAATCTATCCCTGAGAATTTTGTTCTATGAGTATTAAATAATTGTGTAAACTCAATATTAAAAAAACTTCCTGCTACTATGACCTAGAGGAATAGCAATTCACTGAATAAAGATGGTCCAGTGATCTAAAGAGTCATAAACAAAGACAAAAATTAAGCATTAATGACAACATTGACTGTAATCCCAAGAATTGTGATTTATAGTCTGGACTGAACTTTGAAACTCAGAGTAAATTCTAATATTCAAAACCATGGGCTCAGCATTTGGACACCTGCAAAAACTCTGTTCATTATCTTTCCTTGTTGCCAAAATAGAACCAACACAATATTTTGCATTATAATGTGTAGACATTTTCTACTTATAAAATGTATCATCATAAACATTCTAAAACCTGGACAAGATGCCAGACCTCCATCAAACTAATGTGATCATAAACATGATGATAAGTTAGGCAAATGTCAAGTTTAACAGCTTAACTCACTGCTAAAAGTAGCATTATTCATATAATGAAAGACACTGGTGATTATAAACTAACAACTCCCTTGCTATCATTTAATTTCTAGAATTTGATTATTTGCATCCTCTCAGATTTCAAGGCCTGCCAAATAGAGGTTCCAAACACTGCTTAACACAAGCCTTTATATCTTAAGGTATTTCCTGAAATTTTTTCTTAATATACCTAAAGAAAAAAGTCAAATCCACCATTTTCTAACAAAGAAAATTTGCACAATGAAATCTAAAACATTTTAAGCGTCTTGAATTGTAAAATATCAGAATATAAATAACTTAACAATATAATAATTTTAAAATCAAGGTAGGCTACAAGTTGTATTTTCTAATTTATAGAGTTCATGTCTGACTTCATACTGAATATATCAGAGTCCACACTTATCCCAGAGTTAATATAAGTTTTAACATATTACATATAAAAATTTTATATATTTTAAAATCCATATATTTACATAATTTACTACTGGTTACAAGTTCACAGAAATCATATTGCATACTTGAGACATTTAACAATATAAAAGAAGACAAATTTAGTGTTCAAACATTTTGAAGTTTTCAGAATGTCAATGTTAACAGTTAATAAACTTGACATCAGATGTTTTGTACACAATAATATGTAAACTTTAACTCTTAAACCTCTAACTTTATATTCACCACCACTACTTTCTATTTTTTCATATCTTAGATATTTCAGAAACTTTTGAGAAATTGTTTGATATAAGACATAGACTATCAATAAGCAATTTGCAGCTTGGGCTAAGACAACAAATTTATATGACTATCTAATTATTGGCAAGATTTTATTTCCCTAATCTAAGCTTCTAGAAGGGGAAGAGAAAAAGATATTGATTTATCTGTCCATGTCTTTAAAATTCATTTAGAAGGTATACCCTCAAATATTGTTCTGTTAATTTCTTCACTCATCTGTCCCATGGAACAGAGGTCCTCTGCTTCACCCCTGGCTACCATATAACAATTTAACAATTGGTCACATTGTACCAGGGTTCATAGAGGTAACCTAAGAGATCTTCCAGATGATCCCACAGAAATTTTCTGGCACATCATTCTGTTTCCCAGAAGGCATTAAATGTTTTGAGTATTGTCATCTAAGAAAAGACAAATTAGTTTAATCCACTATTGATCACTTTTGTAAGAGGAATGTCCAAGTTTATATCTATATTGGGAAAATGCTTTTTTTGTCTTCATCTACTCATTATTCTAGCACAAAATCAGGTAAAATGTTTCTGTCACCTTCAGTGTAGGTACTTTCATCTGAAATGTTTTCTCTCAGTATTGTTCTAGGTGTAGAATATACCTTATAATCCAATATTCATAAAATTTCAATTAAGTATATACTTGTAGTTTTTTTTAATTTACAAGACAATCAATGACATTAGCTTTTAAAGAGCCACTTCATAATCCTTTGTTACAAATCCAAAATCACTGGCGTCACCCACTATTCTTGTTTATAAAACATAACCACAATGCAATAATCTAAGCTCATCATTGTAAAGGGACTGGGCATTGTAATTAAAGTACTAATTTTAATTAGTATGTCCTAACATGAAATGAATCCTACAGATGCTACAACTATAAATCCCTGAAGTCTGATGGAGTCTATTCATTTTGCAGTTTTTTTCTTGTTCAAATTTATTTGATTAGACACAAATTTCTATATTCTAAATAAAAAAAGTTGCTATTTAATATGCCTTAATAATATGGCTCAATGAACCATTCTAAAGATAACATTGTCATACTTACAGATGATATTTGAGAAAAAAACAGATTTTATGTTGTCTATTTTTAAATAATTAGTAATGAAGGCAAAGTGAGTTACAGAGAAGGCAATTATCAAGAGGCCTACTCAATCAGAAAAATAATGAAATAGCATAAAAAGCCAGTCATGTCAGTCTTGAGGGCCATTTACATAGCAAGTATAGGGTTATTATCAATAAATAATTTTACATACATTTGTGGTATATAGAAAGATTTAAATATACAACATGTGTACTTAAATAGTTATTTATCATTTAAAACAAATTGACCTCATATATATCCATAATATCAAATAAAAAGCAAAAAAAACCAATGCCTAATATATTTCACGGAGAAATTATTTCAAGTCTTATACTAAAGTAATTGATCACTTATGGATAAGGGCATGAGAAAAAATATTTATAGATATTGAAAAGGACACAATATGTTTTTCTCAATAAAATGTTTTATTGTGAGAAGTTTCTAAGGAAAATATTCTTTATAATTTGTTGAATTATTTTGAATGAAAATACCATTGTTGTCAAATATATTAAATTAAAAATATAATCCTGAAAGTACTTTAAATAAGACCAAAAAAAGAAAAGAAAAAATAAGTAGAAGATGTAATGACATCTCAAAGACAGAGAAGAAAAAAATAAAAAATATATTTCAGGGACATGGATATATCTCAGGAGATAAAATGTGTGATTCTCAAATATTTTCAATATTAACTTTTAATGTTTGCTCTTGAGGTTCACTAGATTTCTTTGATATCTATTGTTATGCTGTCACCATTTTATTCCTAATTTTTACACTTTGACCTTCACTTTCTGCCTTTCAGTTAATTTGGTAAAAGATTTCTTAATGATTTTTTCAAAGAGCCTGTCCTTTGTTTCATTGAGGTTTTTTGAGTTTATTTTTTGTTATTTTTTTATTTTATTAATTTCAGGACTAATCATGGGGATCAGCTTTGTTGGATCTTTATCAAGCAGCTATGATGACTTTATTACTTTTCCTATTTCCATCACATACAGCTATGCCAAACGCCAAAAAGTATTAGACAGAAGGAAATATCTAAAATTAGTCCTGAAATTAATGAAATAGAAACAAACGATCATAAAAGATAACTCTGGTCCATCATGGTTTATCAATGATGACTAAACTTATGACCCCAGATATGCAAGAGAAAAAGGTAAACAGATGGCTGGAAACAAAAAGGATATTATTTATATTTTGAAACAACACAAATCTATCTCTGCCAACTAAATTATGTGTAAATAAAGAAGAATCAGGCATAGCTGCAAGATACTCCTGACTGTTCTGCCTGGCTCAATTCTTTCTTCTCCTACCCTCTGTCTCCTCTCTGGAACTTGTCAATCACCGAGGCAGGAACCTGGAAGCTGTTATTTCTTCTTTGTTTCTCCAAGAGCTTTCATGTGTGCTATTAAGTTGTTAGGATGGTATCTCTTCATTTTTTATATAGACAAAGCTATGAGCTTGCTTCTTGGAACTGCCTATATTATGCCATATAAGTTTGGGTATATTGTGTTTTTCTTTTCATTCAGTTCTAAATGTTTTTCTTTTCTTAATTTCTGTCTTGATTCATACAAAGACTATTCATTGCAAAGATTTGATTCATTTGATTCAAATGAACTCTTGATTCATTGCAAAGACTATTTTTTAAAAAGACATCATATTAAATGATCCATAGGAATAATATTCTTGCTTAATTGCAAAAAAGCTATATAATATTAGTGCTAAAGCTAATTAAAATACATTTTATTAATATTCTTCTGGTGCTTCATTAGCATGTATTCATTTTATTTCTGTATATGTTCATATTATATGAATTTTCCTCATTGACACTCCAATACCACTGGAGTTAATGAGTTGCTTGTTAATAATCTGATGTCTTTCATTGGATGCTATAGATTTCTTTGAATGACACTAAATATATATTTTCATCATTCTTATTTTTTGCAAAAGCTTTGAATAACATCTTAATAGTCTACAGAAGAAAGTTTAAAAATGACTTGCTTAACAATTCCTGCATTTTCCCTCAAATTCTCCTAATTCCTGTGATAAGACAAAGCTGAAGTTTGGATACTCTACTTAGGATGCAGCAGCATACTTGATATCTTTAAAAACATAAACCCAGTATTTTGTTTTCTTCGCATTTATTTAAGCATTTAAATGTAAAGTATCTATGGTTGTTCTTTGTCCATATATCTATTTGAATTGGTATTTGCATCTTGAATGACAAGCTGCTGGTATCTACAGTTCTTTATCTAGGAGATTAAAAAAAAAAAACTTCAGTTCTGTAGTGCTTAAAGAAAAAAATCTCTTTTGCTATTATGTTTAATCCCTTGTGTCTTTCAGGAGTAAGAATACAAAATAATTAATTTGTAACTTATGCTGTCAACCTAGAGCTTCAATTTCAGACCTTCTTTGGTCATATAGTCCAAGAATATGATCGTCACAGTTGTCTCCCCACTTACTGCTATATATATTTACTTGAATCTGTATTATTTTAAAGATAAATATCAAGAAAAGTACCAAAAGGAATTCATAGCATTCAAAGCATCATACTTGTCTATAGAATACATTTTTTTGTGTGATGAGTACTGTACTTACATGCTCATGCAGACATATAGAGGACATATTTCAAATGGTGACCAGAATCAAGGCATCTTCTATCTACATCCTCTTTATAATCAGAATCCTGCCTACTTTTTTTAAATGATCTGTAATCAACAGTCCTTTGCATATGTCTCAGAGTCCAATTAGTATTAGTCTTATTTCCCACTAGTTAAGATTTCAAACAGATTCTCGCTAGCTTTTCACGAGTTCTGTGTGATTTTGAATTTTCCTGGTAGATAATCTTAACTCTACAAGTATTTGTAAAAGCACAAATAAAAAATGTGTTTTCTCCTATCTATTTTACTTTTTATGACCTTTTTCTCTACTTATGAAAGAGGAGTCTTCTCATTCTTTACATTAGTTTATTTCACTTCTTGTGAAAACCACAGAAAAAATATTACCCACTATGATACACAGCATAATATTGTGATAGGTATTTTGCAAATCATAATTGTATACTAGCTTATCAGCCTGAAGACAGCAAACTTGTTCAACTTAGCATTATTATCCCAAGCATTAAGATCCCAAGCATGACCACAATTAGTAAGTACATAGTAATTGACAATTATATATCAAGTGTTATAATCCCAAGTTTAGAATTATTTATAATAACAATAGAATAATGAATGATTATTGTAACTGTTAAGAACAGTTCAGAGACATTATAGATCTATACTTGTTTCCAAATGTTATATTTGTTCTTAAGTAGTTTATTTATCTATTCTGTCCCTGTTTTTATTTATTTATAAAATGAAAAAAATAAGTCTCTTATCAGACTGAATTAATGACTGTATAAGGTGATGACTAGAATGACTAGAATGTAATTATTCATAAATAAATAATTCATGGTGATAAAATTCCAATACCTATTAACCATACCATTGAGATATGTTGACTCCATTAAATGATCTTAAGTAAAATACTTTATAACTAATTCCTCACATCTATAATAAAGGTATTGAGAAAAAGAGATCATCCATCTTTAGCATGATCATAAAATTAATAAATATAAAATCTATCTAACTTTTTAACACCCAGATTTCTACAAGCCTTTTAAATGGATGAAAGTTTATATACTTTGAGTTTCTAAATATTCTATTTGTTTGCTATTGTGTTATCCCACCTTCCCTCAATTCATAGGTTGCTTTGAATTTTTTAAGAGTTTGTTAGATTGCTATAGTTGGATTAACAAATAGTCAATTTGGTTTCTAAAATTTCAACATTTTACTATTCAATGACATTGCCCAGTTAAATACTTTACTTACCTTCATCTTTAGCTCCTTCTGTAAAGTGAGCATACCAGTCTTCCTCTCAGAAGGTACTTTTTCCAAGAAGTAAATGATACTAATGATGCTTAGCACTCAAAAGTCTACATAAAAGTAAGCTGCCATCCATCATTGGTTATTTACCTTACTAGTTTTGTTAGTTTCTTCTTTGCATTACAGCTTTCAAAGATCTCAGTTGTAAAACTTTAGATGCTTATACTTTTGTAACAGAGTGTTTCCCTGAACATTCTCACCTGGATTCCTTCTGCTAAGGAAGGTACAGATTTTCCCACTGCTTTGCATTTGTGAGATACAGGTATTGGTGTCAGACATCAGAGAGTTATTGATATTTTCTGAGCCTTCAAAGAGATTCATCGTACTTTTATAAAGGAAAGATGGAAAGTCCCAGAAACAGAAGAGAACAGATGTGAAGGAAACAGTCCTAGCTTCTGTAGTTGATAAAGGAGCAAATGCCCTGTTTAAAAGAGGTACTTGTTGCTAAGCTCAGAGTGACTTTGTTCATATGGTACCTCAGGCCCAATGTTGGTAGATATACTAGGTATTTAAAAACAGGCCCTAAACATAATGTTTTAAAATGTGAAATCCCATGATTTTAAAATACTGAGAATTAGTTAAATGTATTCACTCTTAAGTTCAGAGTATAAGTCAATGGTTGAATATGTGCTTAGCATGTTCAATTTTCCACACAAAAATGAGATAAATCCTGAACATCATTTTTTTTGTTGTTAACTCCAAATATCTGTCTTACATAGTAAGAATATTACTGGAATGTACTGTTCTGTCTACAACTTCTACCTTGGCCTTCCTCCAATTTTCACATCCCTTCCCCATTAAAAAAAAAAAAACAAAACGTAATTGTAAGGTAGTACCACAATTGATTGTCAGTGGGTTTGTCTATCATGTCTTGTCTTCATAGATGTTACATTTGACCTACTGTTCTCTTTGTTTTCTGAGTGTTCAGAAGAGCTTTGAGACAGCATTTGGCACACTGAACTGCCAGATAATCTTGGCTAGGCACATGATTTACCTCTATCTTTATCTCCTTTTGTAAAATTTGATGGAGACCAAGAAGCATAACAATGAGCATGGGCTTTAGAATGTTACTTTATGTCTTTGTAGTTCAGTTAACTCATTTGTATATTGAAATCATAATAGCTATATTCTAAAATTTATGTATAGAATAAGCAAAGCTTGAATTTGAATTTGGAATTAACTAAAACCAAAGCAAAATGGTACACCATGTGTGGAAGTTTTTTCCCTTGGTTGAATATTTTGAAGTGAGAAGACCCATCCTAAATATGTATCTTTTGAGGTGGGAATATCAACCTTTAATTTAGGAAAAAACTTCTTGTGGCAGATCTATATAAAGGATGGAGAAATAGAGAATGGATATCTCTCTCCTTTTGCCTGTTTGCTCCCACCCTTGCTTATAAGTTCTTCACTGCTATCTGTGCCTACTTCTTCAGGATTCCAGTAAATAATGCAGACCAGCTGACACATCTAGTGTTGTGCATTGAAAAACTGCTGGATTCTTAGATTTTCACTTTGTAGACAGTCATTGTTGAACCAGCTGGACCACGACCTGTAAGTTGCTCTAATAAATCCAAAGTGCGTGTGCGTGCGTGTGTGTATGTGTGTGTGTGTGTGTGTGTGTGTGTGTGTGTGTGTGTGTGTGTGTGAGAGAGAGAGAGAGAGAGAGAGAGAGAGAAAGAGAGAGAGAGAGATTAATAGCATAGCTTCTTAATAAATATGTATTGATCCATGCTGTTTAATTTCTACCTAATGGTCATTACTCATTTTCTTTTCTCATACAGAATTAGATATCATCAATAACACATTTTTATGAACTAGTAGAGATAATTTATTTGTACTGTGGAACCTATGTATGTGTTATTAGTAAATGGTCTTAAACTCAAGGTTGGATACAAGTCTCTGTGGTTAAAAGTACTTTCTGTTCTTCCATAGGATCAGAGTTTAGTTACCCACTTAAATAAGGTGTGCAACTCCAGCTTCAAGAGATATAATACTATCTTCTGGCCTCTGTGGACACCCATACATATGTGCATATACACAAAGAGAGGATAAAAGAAAATTGCTATTTGAAAGTGCTGTAATTAAAAACATATTCTAATGGATCACACTTGTAAAATCTTTCAAATCACTCTATTATCTCATTAATCTAGCACATGATAAAAAGTTTATCCAAAGTCCTGAGGAAAAAAAAATACAACAATTATTTGTCTTCTGAAGGAAGATTGGGAGTTGAAGAGTATAAATATTGTCTCCATTTTTATTACATTTTTTCTGTAGCACCAGACTGAATTTTATGGCAAATGCTAATTTATGCTTATTTTGGAGGGTGGCTAAGGGTTTTTGGCAGTCCTGGCACTTAAACTTGTAACTAATCCCCTTCCTGCCTTTGCAGCCCAGTGCTGCTGAGATTCCAAACATGAGGTACAATAGTCCCCTTCTAAAAATTTAGCATTATGTTTACACTTAGGGTGTTCTTATTAAGTTTTGAAATGACATAAGGAGGAATCTCAGACATTCTTTACCACTTCTATTGAAATAAACCTTTGCAGAAGAAAAATTGAGCTAACATTTACCAAGCTTTCTATATATATCAGATCATTTCTGAGATACATTATAAAAGTCTATTGTAACCTTTACAAAAAGCCCAATTCACTATCCCTATTTGTCAGAAGATAAACTGAAGTTCAGGGAAGTCACATGAATGATTCAAATGCCAGGTAGTTAAGGACCTAGTATGCACTTACATCTGAAGTTTATGCTTTTACCATGAACTTGGCTATGCTTTTTGGTTAATCCATTACTAAGTATTTTAATTGATTAATAATATATAAAAAGGTGTGAATTACTGAGAATATGAGTTAAATACAAAACAATTATTGATCTTAACTTACTTAAAAGTTTAATGATCTGCTTAAATTAGATATGATTCACCTGTTTAGAAAACTGAGAAATGATAAATAATCAATTTTGCTACATACAAAAATAAAAATAATAAATATTTATACATAAGTCCAATATAGATCATCCCATATCAAAAACAGTGGGTTCCAGTTCAGTGGCTAAACATAACAATTACAAGGTTTCTGGCAGTGGTGTGGGATGCCAGTGTGTCTAGTCACCTCTGTAACCCCCAATAACTGCTAGACTTCTCAATAGAAGTTCTGTTGTTCTTCAAATATCTGGCTTTTTGACTAAATCTCAAGTCCTGCCTCATTTCTGTAACAAAGACCAAGTTCAGGCTTTACTGAAATCCTTTCAATAAGTCATGCTCTCTGCTACTTTGGGACATTTTCTTATGTTGCCCTTCTTTTCCTCTACTTTAGCTGAGGAACAGATCCCCATCCTTCAAGTTACCTCAAACCAAATTTCACTAGCAAGAAAAACTTACAGAAACCTCATAATCATTGTCACTTTCTGAGATATGTGTCTCTATAACTGGCAAACTTCTCCTAGCATAGCTGTCTACATACTCTTTAGTGATTATTAAGTTTTCCTTTCTCCTTACTGAGATTCTTAATTTATCTATTGACTTCTGCAGGGCAAAGAGCATTTTGCATTACTTCCAAGGGATTCTACATTGTTTTGCAAAGGGCCTACCATAAGGTTTGGGAAATAACTCAGTCAGTAATATGTTTACCAAGAAAACATGATGGCCTGAGCTTAAGCTACAAAGCACACACTTTAAGATATTTGTATGGTGATGTGCACTTTTAATTCTAGTGCTATAGAGGTAAAGTCAGGTGAACCCCTGGGGCAGCACCATCTAGATAGCTTTATGTGTACCAGGCTATTAAGAAAACAAAATATATAGTACCTAGAAATGATACAAAATTTTGTTCTCTAGACTCCATGTACATGTTTATATGCGAACAAATATCCAACCAACATGTGCACCTATATATACACATACATGTACACTAAAGAATACTTAACACAGACAATATGTATTCATGTATGTGTTTCTGTATTTTAATATACAAACATTAGCCATGTGTTGGCTTCACTGGAAAACTGGCATATATATATATATATATATAAATAAAATATCAAGGTATGGTTATTGTTGCTAAAGACAGGTTTATTGTAGCTAATAAAACTGTAGCTAAAAATCAAGACAAAACTGTAATTTTAGAAAAAGAATGCTTAGGTTGAAATGGTAAAATATCAGAGTCAGAGCCTGTAACTATTTACATTATCAAAAGTCTGTATTCAGCGGACACCTTATCAAATTACTGGGTACTAGTAAATAAGTACAGAAGGGACAGAACAAAATCCCTGCTCTCAGAGAGAGTGCAGTGTGATTTGGGGAAATAAAACTCCTCTATTAGAGGAAAGCAAAAAAAAACTGATAGTCAATGCTAAGTCAGACATATGAACTGTTCAAAGTGAATGGGAAAAAAATAAATTACCAAAATAAGCTCGGATTGATCACTTACTACCCTGCAATTCCTTTGGAATACAACACTATGTTTATGACTATTTTCATATCAAGGATGGCTATTTCAGAAAATAGACTTCTGTTGTTTTAACATATTCATCACAATGGATAATCACTGATGAGTTAAAGAAAACTGATGTAAGATATA
Source organism: Phyllotis vaccarum (assembly GCA_033318265.1). NCBI lineage: Eukaryota > Metazoa > Chordata > Mammalia > Rodentia > Cricetidae > Phyllotis > Phyllotis vaccarum. The sequence goes on along the minus strand of JARWLC010000013.1, from coordinate 89,470,836 downwards.
ACTAAGGTTGTGAAAGGGACTCTTCAGAAATGGAAATATTCCATTTAATTCATTGGTATTCATTTTATTTTCTAAAAATGATGAATAAAATATTGCATCATATTGTATTCAAGTTCTGAATTCAGTCAGTGGAACTCAAGAGATATTTTTATTTCCTACACACAATGATACATACAGACTTACACAACTTTTTGACCTATGTATCATGCAAAAGAAAGACAGCAATTTTGTTTCTATTTAACACACTGGTATTTAGAACTGTAACTCAAGGCCTCCTGCAGATACTGTTTTTAATTCTTTAATTAGACTGCATCCCTGTCATAAGTAAGCATTAAGGAGTATCCCTGATCATTTCTTAAATTTTCTGTAGGTTTTATATGCTTTCTGATGATGTATAAACTGAAGCAGGTGAAGGTGCACTAAAAAAAACATAGGACTATAACTTTCTATGTATATGTGACTCTTCCAAACAACATAATGTTTCAAAGTTTAAGAAGAAATAATAGCTTTTTAAAAAACTAAGTAATGACTAAAAACTCTTTCCTGGATAAGAAAGATGGCTCTGAGGGTAAAAGTGCTTGTTAGCCAGCCTGAAGACCTTAGTGTCATCCTAGAAGTCACATAGTAAAAGGAAAGAATTGTTTCTGCCTTCCTTTTGGTGTGTATTCATTTCCTCACACATACTAAAATAGGTAAGTAAATAAATGTAAAAATTTTTCTAAGAAACTTAATATCCTACTATTCTCAGCCTTTCCCAAACTTACTAGGTAAACTTAGTGACCTTATGCTTTGTACCCTTACAAAACTTATGGGAACATCTAAATGCTTTTAGCACAGAATTGACCTGTCACTGAGTTCTACTTTTATTTAGCTTCTTAGAAACAGGCCTCTATATGTTGTGTTTCACTCCTGACAACTATTTGCCACACATTAGGTCCCAAATTTCTTTCATGCAAGCCAATTATAGATTACTTAAACTTGTTTTTAATTGAATGCATTTGTCTTATTTTTAAAGCATCCTTTTTATTAGTGGTCCAAAGTACTGGCTTTCTGACATTGGTAATATTAATATCATTTAAATATCAACCAGATATATTCATTTTGTGGGAATCCTGTTTTAAAGAAGAATATAATAAATGTATTTAAATAAAGATAAAATAGGAATTTTAAAATTAAGAGCTCTAGGCCACTGTAGAATATGGTAGAAGTTTATAGAGTGAATTAGTTTTTATCAAATCTTTCTCTAGAAAATTTTCCTTTTTTTAGCCATCTAGTTCATGGGACTGGTATCTTCAACATTCATTTGTCCTGATTTCAGTTGTTAGTCTGACCCCAAATTATGAATATAAAATAGTTATAGTCTTCTCTGAGGTACAAAGATTTTTATTAGTTTTATATGGTATCTACATAGCATATAGGTAAAAATACAATGTCATAATTCAGATAGATTTTTTACCTCACTCTGAAAATCCCACTGAACAGAGGATGCAGTTTAATGTAGACAAACATGAATTTATGAGTCAATGGGCTAAACACAGAGCCCCTATTAAGCAGTCACAATGCAATGTAATGATCGACAAAATGACTTAAGGATTCTTGCATGATAATATCAGAAGCTAGAAGCTCTGAACTATTTGATAGATAAGCAAAAATATTATATGATGCTCAAAATGCAATTCAGATCATATAGCTGAAATACTGTGAAAATTACAGCAGTAACATATCTAAAACTCTGTAGTTGCCACCATTTCACCATGGCCATGTTAAAACAATCAATTTTAAGTTGGTTGGTTACTGGCAACTATGGCAGATAAATACATTTAAGGATGATATCTTCCTGCCTCTGTGAACTATGAAACATTTAAGTTCTTTAAAAGAATAATATGCATATACTATATTTTGTACCACAGTCTTATTTTCTGTTTTTTTTATTTTATTATTTTTTTTATCTTAATCTCATTTGCTTTCCTAGGAAAGTTGTGAGAAAGCTCAGGAGAAATAGAATTTCCAATTTGCAAAAGTTAAGAGTCAGATTATGCAGCTAAATACAGAAAAGGAAGAATAGGATCCCATTGTAGTACCCTTTCACCATGATATTTTACCAGGATTTTTCAATGGAATTCAGCTAGCTTTTATCAGATTTTAAATAAACATAAAGTTATATTTACTTTGTGGAAGCAAAAGACTGACAGACTGCACATTTGTGGACACTGTCCAATAGGAGTTTATATACATACAAAACTATATGATATATAATCATATCTAATATATTGTATGATATATATTGTGTATATAATAGATATTCTACATAAAATATAGCATGTATTTATATGTATAATATAATATATAGAGAATATGCTGAGATAGAGAAGACAAGTTCTTGTACAGACAAGAACTGGTATTTCCTAACTACATGTCTAGTTGTCTATACATTTCCAAGATGACTATAATATGTGATTTTCCAAAGCATGGTTTTTTATACTGATTCCATTTCCTGAACCATTTTAGGATTCTCATACCAACATAATTAAGTAGAAGCAACAAGAATGTATATTATGGAAAGCAATGCAGTTTCTGTATTATTTATTATTACTCATTGTTTGATTAAATAAATATAAACCAACTTGAAGATGTAAAGTATAACATGTGTAGAGGAACTACATATACAGATAGAGACTGTGGACAGCATCAGTGTGCTTAGGTTAAGGCTGTTGTCAAATACATAGACATGGAACCAAAATCTGACAAACAAGCTCTTACTAAATTGAATGTTCCTGATCTATTCGGAAAGAAATAAAATGAATTATTTATTTTATAAATCTAGTAAGTTTATGAATGATTTATAGTCATCAACACAGAATGGAGCTGCTGTTAGTGGCATTTGACTGTGATCTCAGCAATAGGTTAGCAGAAGCAGGAAGATAATAAATAGAAAATTGAAGTCAAAGCTTTCAAATATTGAAGGCTAGCCTCAGCTACATAGTGAGTTCGAGGACAGTCTTGGCTAAGTGAGATTCAGTCTCAAAAAAAAAAAGTAAAATGGAACAAAATCTTAAATAGCCTCAATCAATTATTTGAAATTTAGTATTGTTTATACTTTTTCTTAAATAATTAGGTATTTCTTTCTTCTATTAACAAAGGAGAATACTTGCTTCCTAAAATCTTACTCCTAAAAAGAATGATGGTGGTTGAAGTCTGTTATTCCATAACCCTGGCCTGAAAGGGTGGAATCTATTCAGAACAAACTTGGTGGTGCTGGCTAGCATGTATGCCTCTCTTTCCAGTTTCCTGAACCTCTGAAATTGTCTATTTTCCTGATTATTTCCAAGTCTGCTTCATTAGTTCTGTTTTTTTCTTATCCTACTTTCGGTTTTTAGGGGCAAAGTTTCTCTATGGAACAGCCGTGGCTACCCTGGAACTTGCTTTGTAGTCCAGGCTGGCCTTGAACTCAGAGATATCTGCCTCCCTCTGCTTCTGGAGTGCTGGGATTATAGGTGTGCATCACCCCAGTCTTGCTTCAGTGCATTTCTTTAAATTTAATTAAGACACATTCTGCAATTCACAGGCAAGGCGTGCTGACTCAGTCTCATATATTAAAACATGTTTTACAACTTTTGTGATTGATCACTTATGCATATGTAAACTACATACTGTACATACTTCGGCCTATTAGAAATTTATCAAGCTATCATCATTACAAAGAAATATATCCACCACCTGCCTATATTTCCTCATGTATCCTTGTAATCTTTTTATTCTTCCCTTCTGTCAGGCCCCATTTCCAACCAGTGTTAATAATTACAGAATTTTGTACAAATTAATTCATATTATATATGCTTTTATTGTCATCTGGATTCCCTCATTTAGCACATTATGAAGTCATATAAGTTGCATATTAAATTGTGTGGCTATATCAACATGATTTATTCAGCCATTTTTGTACATTTAGGTAAGTTTATGTCTGTGGTGAATGTATTAAATCTTATTCAAATTTATGCAGAAGCATTTTTGTGTTATATGCTTTTTTGTGTGTTTATTATTTTTTAATAAAAAATTTTTATCCATGTATCTCCCTGCTCCCCTTCCCTTCCCTCCTTTCACGCCCTCCCAGTCAGCCTTAAGCCTCACCCTTCCCATCCACCCATCTCCTCCCCCAAAATGGCAAGAAGTCCCAAGGTGGGTCAGCTCAGCTTGGCACATCCACTCCAACTAAATCTAATTTCCTCATCCTGAAGTCAAGACTAGGTTAGGTGTTCCTCTGCAGGGAATGGGCTCCAAGGTGCCATCCTACACACAGGAACAAAGTCTGATCTCATCCCTTGAGGGTCCACATATTGCCATGCCAAGCGACAATTGCCTAGCATTGGAGGGCCTAGCTCCTTTCCCCCTAGGGTTCCTGATTCAGTGAACTCCCCAAGCTCCAGCTAGCCACCAGTGTGGGAATTTTCCTCATAATCCCTATCCTCTTTCTCATATAGACTTTCCTCCTCTGCTCTCAGCTGGAGCAGAGATCCACCCAGTGCTCAGCCATGGATCTCTGCCTCCACCGCTATTCATTGTTGAAAGCAGGTTATGTGATGACACTTAAGGTGATTATTCATTTGATTATGGGGAAGTCCTGTTTAGGCACCACCTCCATATTGGTTGGAGACCTAGCCAGGAACATCCTGTGAGTGCTTGAAGGTTTTCCTAGTACCCGAGCTCTTTACAACCCCACATTGGCTTCCTATATAAAGATATCCATCTCTTTCTATCTCCGTCTTTGCTCCTCTCACTCAGCCGTCTCCTTCTCAGCATTAGATAAATACCTTGATGTGAAATTATTGGGCTGTATTATAGGTCCTTACACTTTTAAGATAACACCAGTGTTTACCAAAGTGACTATATTATTCTCTGTTCCTGAGTATATAACAGATGCAAATGGTCTGGGACCACTTCATTTAATTGTGTCTGTTTTAATTAGTGCATTATGACATCTCACATTAGTGATTTTTAGTTTCCATAGTAATTAGGATATTTGGAATCTTTTGATTTTTTTTTTTTATTTGCCAGGTACGGTTGAGTTCCTCTTGATAATCTTTTGCCCACCATGCAGAATGACCTGTCATCTATCAGCATGACACACTCATCTGTCAAGAAACAGTGGATATGAATTAAGCCCCAACTATAAACATTCTTACCTATCAATAAAAAGTTACACAGAGGGATAGATCAAGAATACATAACAACAAATAATAATTTATTATTTATTGGTACTGTGATTAAAATTAAGTTTTTTATTTCTTTATTTTTTATATTTTTGACTAAATCTTTAGCAGGTGGAGATTACTGCATATTTTAGGCAAAATAATTAGATGGGAACAAATGTAGTGATAGTCCTTGTATATTCCAATGTTACAAAAGCAGCTATGTTATTCGTTTTTCTTTTGCTATAAAGAAACCATTCAGAAAATGATCAAGTGATACTCTATGTATATGCATTTGATGATCAGTAACCTATAATGAGGAAAGCATTGGTCAGAGTATGCTATTATTCTAGACAATTAGATCATAGTTCAACAAATAGAAGTGTTCAGATTTATATGTGTTTTATATGAGATGGTGCAACACCAACTCTTTCACTTGGCACAGTCTTCACAATACAAATACAGTAATCAAATCCACAAATTATAACAACTCATCTGGACCTTCACTCTGAGGCACACATGGAAAGCATGTGCCACAATCACCTCTCAACAAAAACTGATAATCTTCTTTCCTATAAGAGAACATATTAAACTGGGGTCGTGTGCTAGAGTAGAGTAAGGAGAAATGGAGGCAAGAGGATGGAGATTAATTCACTAAAACACATTGTATGCATTTAAGCAGTTTTCTATTTAAAACATATCAATGAAGTTGTAGAAAAAGCAAAACACTGTCCTAGGGCCAGTTTTCAGAAAAAAAATACTACCCTTGAAGATTATCCATAATAGATCTCAGACACTTAACTAAATATTGAAATGATTAACTTTCTTATGGAGTCTCTAGTAATTTGGTCTCAAAGTTGCATATGGAAACAGGCATTTAACTGCTTTTCTATTTTATGCAACAATTACAAAGATGTGTTTGTCCCCTCCTCAGCCCCAGAGAGTCCATAGTTGTTCTATCATCTCCCAAGGGGAAGATAAACTACTGTCTACATTTATTATTTCTGTATATGTCAGTCAGAAGAAACAGTAAAACAGATTAAAGCTTGTGTACATTAGTTCCAAATAAGTTGAAGTAGTTTTTAATATGGGTCATACGATTATATTTAGCCTTATAATTCAAGTAATGACCAATAAAAAAGTAGCTCACAATTTTATGAGAAAATTTCAAAATTATTGTAAATGCATTGACTTATTAGGAACAAATATAAGCTGGTTTATATCGTTTATCTGTATTTTAGTTATTTTCAATTATTTGATAAACAAAGCATAAAAACAATGACCTACTCCCAAATAATTTTGGACATAGAAAAACATGAAAATATAATTTCCAAATATTGAGGATCACAACAAGTAGGAAACCAAACTGGTAGCTGAAAAACAGAAACTGCTGTTGGAGACTGAATTTCCCTAAGTCAGTTTAATAACTTGGATTTAGTATATACATGAAGAAAAAAGAGAACAAGTAAGCATGGCTAGGTTGATAAACTAGGTAGTTAACCAAACCACATCAGCACAAGATCTATAGTAAAAGCTACTTCAGACTCAGAAACCTAGCATTACTGAAACTTGGAGTAAAAAGTAAACATTTAAGTATTAACCAAGAAATATCTAGTTTAGGGGGACCAAATATAGCATAAAAGTACAACCTCTGTATCTTATACCAGGAAATACACTCTCTCTGAAAGAATAAACTTTCATATAATTTCACAGCACAATGATTTATATAATACTAACAAAAAAAGCATTGGTGTTGGAGATAACCATTTCATCTTCCATTCGCATATAGAAATAGGTCTGATTTCCTGCCCCTACATTCCAAGCCCTTTTGATTTTAGATAATTAAGAGACTACTAAAATAGGATGCATTATGTATAACCATATTAATATCTATGAGACTATACAAAGAAGTTGATAAATAATGATATATGAATTAATTCATTATATTCTGAGTATATTGTAATGGATAGAATGTTTATATTCACTGAAATTTTGTGCCCCAAACATTTACCCCTCAAAATAATGGTTATAGAAGACACTAGTATAAGAGATAATTAATTAGGTCATAATAACAGAGCCCAAGAAAAAGATTAGTCTTTTTAAAAGCAATATAGTACAGAAATTCTACTCTTCTTCTATGTAAGGGTATGTTGTATTAAGTTTCTGCCCCAGACTTTCCAGCCTAGCCTCAAGGTTCAGACACACAGATCCATATACCAGCAGTCACACAGAGACACACAGATGCTTATATTAATTTTATGTTGATTAGCCAAGGGCCCAGGAACATAACTTGCTAACTCTTTATCCTTAAACTAATCGATGATTCTTATCCTGTTCAGCCATGCAGCTTGGTACCTTTTGACAGAGCAGCATAGTTGTCCTCTGCATCTGCTGGCTTTTCTGACCTGGTATCTCTGCATTGTTCTTTCTGTTCTCAGAGTTTTACCAGTGTGGTAGCTACACCCACACTTTCTGTCTGCCTTCAGCCAATCAGCATTTTTATTAAACTAGTAGATGGGACAATTATTTACAGTGAAACATAATCCCACTACAAGGGTACAATGAGAAGATGACCATGTAGAGATGAAAAGAAGAAAATGAATCTGGTTTGTGCCTTGGCCTTAAACTTGTTATGACATTACAGCAAATATGAGAGCAAATATCAGGGCAAGACAATGCAGTACAAATACATCAACATAGTCCTAACTCTCTCAATGTGAGTATATGTTATTCCTGCCAAGATATACCACCTCTTCTTGTATACAGTCTGTCAAGGCACAATTGCATGATCTTGGCCATCATGTTGCTACTATGTCTGAGTTAGAGTCCTACGTATTGCTACATAAAATCAATGATACTATGTGGTTTTTAGAACAAATGTGTATAAATATAAAAGTATTGAAGAGTATTACGATTAGAGGTGATTTAAAATACCATAATGATCTTATAAGCTTGTTATAAGAATTCTAGAGCAGTGCTGAGACACTGAGCAGTCTTGTCTGATTCATTTTCATACTATTGATGCAAGTTTTTATACTTTATAATATTCTTCTAAGGCAGCATGAGTCATCACCAGATCCTTGACATTTATAGATTTCTAGAGAAATCCCACATGTATAGAGCAGTTTTGTTTTATAACTGGGTCAATAAGAAACACAGTTGACTAAGATCAGAAGAGTAAACAGAAATAAAATATTAGATAGGGTATTTTGAAAGAGGGAAGAAGGAAGTAAGTTTATATATCTCACCAATGTATAGTATATCCTAACTGTGGTAAAATATTGAAATCTTCCTTGGTAGGTTTGATAAAGATTAATGATTGAACATCACCTACAGATATTTTGCTATAATTATAATGGATAATGGACTATTCAGATTGTTATACTATGTATACAACGGTTATAACAAAAACATAGCTATGCTCCAACACACAACCATTCACCATTCTGAAAAAAAATGAATCTTTCATTTTATGTTCACTATAGTCTGGCAGAGGAAGCAAGCTCAGAAGGATAGAAACTGAAAGAAATTAAAAGCCCAAGATTTAAAAAAGTGAGTGTGTACACCCCCAAGACATTTTTGAAAAACACATGCATTTATTAGGCTTCATTTTTAAAGAATGGAAATGTTCTAGACTGTACTGTTAATGTTGACTCTTCAACTATACTGAAAAAGTATATTGTACTTTTAAAAGAGGTGAAGTTTAGGGAATGCAAATTTGATGTTAAACTAACTATTACAAGCATTTTTTGTGTCCACACAGTACTTTAAACAAAGTCCTGGAAACTGTTGTTAGTCTATCAGTTCATTATTCTTAAATAGATAGCTGAATGTTAAAAAATAACATATTCACCCCATGATTCTTACAGAAATCTATACATCAATATTATCTAATTATTGAGGAGTAAAATTCTCATTTATAAAATAATTTTAACAACAAAATAAAAAAAATCATAATATATAAGCCTCTGCCGGCCTTCTCATTCAACCATTACATTATTCATTTATAACATTCAATTATATTTATTGTAGAAGTTTACTGTGCTTTATGAAGGCATTTTAATATACATATACAATATACTATGTTAAAAGTTTCTATTTAGAAAAATACATTAAATGTTTTCTGATAAAATGAAATAATACTTCATATTTACCTTATATTATTGAAGCAAAAGTCGGGGAGCTAATATAGTCATTATTACAGTATATATACTCCATAAATCAGCAACATCACTATTACCTAAAAAATTTTAGAGATAGAAATTCTAGTCCTTAATGAGGGATCTCAACTCCATATTTTTGTTTGCAAGCAATTTTGAAAATTAATTTTAAGATCACAGGTAAAATAGTCAATGGCAATTGTAATTGTTGAAATTTTAGACTAAGTAAATGACTAAAGAGTAAAGATATAGTATAATGTTTGGAAACATCCAAATAAAATGTTAAAAGAAAAATAGTATGAAGAATCAAATGAAATCAAAAACGAAAATAAAAAAGGAAAAGTGCTTATATCAACTTTACTCCAGTACCACATGGAAAAATATTAACTTTTCAGAAGAAAAGCCAGGTAAGCAGAAGATAATTTCTTGAAATTTAGAGTTTAGAACTTTTCACAGACTATCACCATATTTGGTTTGTCAAATAAAGTCTTCTTGGAGATTGAGGACTTGGTCCTTTTCATAAGCCTTGTGAAACCCAAGACCATGAGTTTCCTGATGATAAGGTGTTTTCTCTGATTGCTAGAATAGCTCTTAGTAACTGATTGCCAGAATAACCCTTAGTAAAACCACGGAATATTCCTTTGTCTGCCTTCCCGCCTTTCCAGAGTGGGTGGGGTGGTGCTGAGCCCACAGACATGCCATTTGCCCTTCCCCCACAGCTGCTATTTGCCATCCACTATCCCCCTCCTCATCCCCTTCCCTGAAGAGTATATATGTTACAGCTTGCAGCTCAATAAAGGGAGACCTTGACAAAATCCAGACTGACTCTGTCATTCTTTGTGCTTGGTCTTCATCCCTCTCTCACCCCCCCATTGATATTTCAGGTGGAACCCCCTCGAGACCCACAAAATTACGAGTCCCGCGGCAAGTGGAGCCACAACGTGGGGCTTGAGTACGGCCAACCACCGGAGGATGGATAAGGAAGGGGACCCCGAAGCTTTTGGTACGGATGCCTGACTGCATCGCTCGTGCTGCTAGGAGAGTCCAGAGGTAAGTCGTCCAAGTCATCATGGGGAAGACTTTGTCAAAAGAAGTGATGTTTATAAAAGAGATGAAGGCCAATCTCAGGGAGAGGGGGATAAGAGTTAAAAAGAAAGACTTAGTGAATTTTTTTTGTTTTATTGAAGAGAAATGTCCCTGGCTCATTTTAACGGGACCTAACATACATCCCTTAACTTGGATGAAAGTTGGCAAAGATATTAATGTGCTTTTAAAAACCAGGGAAGAGATCCCTGAAGACATTTTTTTTTAGCTATTATGGCATTGTTAGAGATATTCTTAGAGAAGCTGACAGTGATCAGACCTCCTCACATTTGCTGGCTCTCGCAGAGGATTTTCTTTCGGGCTCCCGCTGCCCTATACCCAAAAGTGAGACTGAGGATACGCCTCCCTGATCCAGTGCTGCATCACTTATCGACGAACCCATTCCTTCTACTAAGACTCTCGGATTGCCATTACAACCAGAGAAATCAGAACCTAAAGTCTACAAAGCAATCTACCCAGTCATTCCCCGCGAGGAACCTCCTGATGAGGGGCTCGATCCGACCTCCAAGTCTGATCTAGACAAAGAGGCGGCAGAAAGATATGATCCTCCACGCCCCCGCCCCCAGCTTACCTGTCAGGTGACCTTGGGGCCATTCTCATGGAATTTTCCACCTCCCTATCCTACTACACTTCCTCCTGTAACAGGGACCCAGGGAGACCCTGGTCCTGCTCTGCCAGGAGCCCAAGAAATGCTACAGACCAAAGCCTAGCTTTTAAAGCAAGTTTCTGAGCTCAGAGAAGTTTTAACCATCAAAAAAAAGAAGAAATGAGTGATTTAGTCTCTCAGGTACAAGCTTTACACACAGATTTGATTAAAGGAGTTTCGGGCCCACACCCGGTGGTCGGGTTACCTCCCACTCCTCCCACTCCTCTTGAAGGCCGGGGACGCTGGAGACACAGTATCCCCAGAGCTGAGCCCCGATAGATACACCTTCCCGGTTGTAACCTGAGCCCAATCATCAGAGAGCACAGGTGATCACGCCAGTGGTGCTGTTAGTGCCTCAGGCAATCACACTAGTGGCAGAGACTTGAGGAGGGGCCAGGAGAGCCAGCTGTCTGATTCTGGCTCAGATTCAAAGCAAGAGAGTAGTGACTCTGAGGGAGGGGAGGAGCTAGATCATACTCCGGGACTACGTATTTACAGGAAACTAAGACTTAAACATGTTAAAGAATTACATTCTGCTGTTAAGAATTACGGCATTACTGCCCCTTTTACTGTATCTATTCTTGAGGGGCTTGGAGAAGAGGGACACTTGTTGCCCCTTGAATGGAACAACGTAGTACAGTCTGTCCTAACCCAGGGAAAATACTTAACTTGGAAAGCTAAGTTTATAGATAAGGCAGAAATGCTGGCTAGTGCCAATAGGAGAAACTCAACCACCACCTGGACAGCAGATAAGATTACTGGCTGAGGAGCTCATAGGAATGAAAAGAAACAGCTAAAACTCCCCCCCCCCCGGATTGCTTATGCAAACCGCTCAAGCTTCCATGGCAGCATGGAGGGCAGTTCCAGCTGTGTCCCGCGCCAACTTCTCGCCCGCAAGAAAAGGCACGACACACGTAGGATCCTTCTGCAGCAAAGCTTTAATGCGTCTTGAGGGAGAGCATTAGCTTACAGAAAATGGAGACCACGAGGTAGGAAAAGCCCAATCCTTATATAGACCAAAGACCTCTCCGCCTTGGACGTGTCACCTCTCTATAGGCTGCAGCTCATTATCTCACATGACGCCACGGGAGAGGCAGAGAGACCAGTCTCGGAAGATTATCAAAGGCATGCGCCCTTGCCTTGATTACTGACTCAGGCAGGTTGGCCAGCACTGGATATCGGCACCATCTTGAGGGGCTGGGGCCAGCGGCTCCCAACATCTCCCCCTTTTTTCTTTTCTAAGCAATGAGGGAATCTTGTAAGAGGGTGGAGGCAGTGGTTATCCCCCAGAAAACATTGTGGACTTGCATGGGCGTCATCTCTAATCCCTCGACAGATCAAGATGCCCCCAGCCTGTCCTCTGCCTTTTGCTGGGAAGGGAGTTAAGGCAGGCACCCTTATGCAGGACAACATACCTCCCAGGACATATCTATGTCCTGTGCGATGCCCTTGGCTCAACACCCCTCTCTGGAAAGGGGCCGAACACTCCACCCAGTGCAATGGACAGGACTGTCCTAGGTGTGCAGGAGCTGTTCGAGCCAAAATATCCCTATTGCTTTAGCATAGTTAGCCACACATCTACCGAGGCTCCTGAGTCTAGAGCCATTAAGGCTTGAGCCAAAACTGCTTTGTCTCTCTGACTTTGGATTCTGAGCCTGCAAACCATCCAGAGAAGAATGACCAGTCCTCCGCAAAAGGCTAGGCCAAACATACCCACCCCCACCCATTCCTTGAAGTAGGAGAAAGCTGAAGAAATCCACGTAGAAAACCCTTCGGTCAGTGACAGGTCTAGCTGAGTGGAATTGACCTGGACGATCGCCACCCGCAAGTCACGAAGGGTCTGCTCAAATTCAGACGACCAATTCTGTAACAAAAATTGAGAAAGGCTTCTCGAAAGATTAGCTGCCTTTGTAAAATTTTCATATTGAATAGAGGTTATACATAAGCCAGCAAGTTTTTGCTCACACCCCAACTGTGCCATTTACTGAAGCGGACAAATCATTAACCGCCTGCGCAGTCTGCACTGTCCCTGAAAGTGCAAGAGCTGAGGCAGTCACCGAGGCCCCCATGGCAGCTGTGGCAACAATCCCTACAATAACAGCAGAGATTCCAAAATCTCTTTTTTGTCTAAATAGCTACAAGCTACTGGGGGTCTCTACTGGTATGGGCACAAATCGTGGCATGTGGGCCACTACTGCAAAGAAATAAAGCTGAGCATCTCAGCATAAGGCATAAAAGCAATTATCAAATTTGCATCTCAATTCATCTATAATTTCTGAAGCATTGCTAACAATCTAAATAAATGGTGGCCATACACATACTGGAGCGGGACTAAAACTTTGTTGTTTAAATGTCTTATAGGCAACATCTTTACTCTGCCAGGAGCCAGAACCTTCTCTTAGACCTGAGCTCACATGGTCTTCTATTCTCTTGCTCCAATCATATTCCAATTGTCCCAGCTCAACTTGTCCTCCACCTATCATGGCCATGGGTGTCAAATCTGTGCAACTTCCATTTACCCCACAAAGCAACCACTGATCAAACGGATTATCATTAACTTTCTTTTTATCAAACTTTCTAAAATCAGTGGCCAAATTGGGAGAAAATGAAAATACTTCGGGCACGGCCCAACCTATGCTCCTGAATTGGCAACCGGTCTATGGTAAAATTGAATCTTTATCCGGCCTGCCTGAGGAAAAGGGGGCCAATTTTGGTTGCTGAGGGGGCGCTTTTCCTTTTTGCCCCAACACATTTGGCCACCATCCATAAAGGATGGTGGCATTGGCCACAATTTTGGTTTTATCAAACTCTGCTTCTTTTTGCCAGGCTGCCGAGAAATTTTTTAGTAATACACATACAACTAAAACATAAACTTCCCTTTAACCCCAAACTTCTATTTTCTTTAAAGCTAGGCCTAAATCCTTATCAGTGGTAAAAAATCGAGGGAAAACTTGTGCATTATACATCACCGGCATTGGCAGAGGGAAGGTGGACATTATCCCCCACCGTTGTTCTCTCCGGGTGTGATATGTTGGTATCACCCAACACATCAACTGGAGAAGGCGAGTGCTCTTGCTCTTCCAATATCTTCCTGGTGAGGCGCTCTGGGACCCAAACCGGATTTCCTTCATCCTGTGGAAAAACACAAACAGCTCCCCTGGATCTTATTAAAATAGGATCCAGGCCTTTCCATTTATTCTCCAAAATATCTTTCCATTTTACTAGCTCTTTTGGCCATTGTGGTTCCGAGCAATGCCGCTCAGCAGCATTTTGATAATTATCATCAATATTTAAAAAATGTATGGTAAGCAATGCCAGGGCAATGGACACTCTTGGTGTTGGGGGCAACCCCATTCCCCCTTTTTGTTTTAACAAATAGGATTTTAAGGTTCGATGTGCACATTCAATAAAGCCTTGTCCTTGAGGGTTGTATGGTAACCCGGTAAGATGTGTTACTTGCATTTGTGCACAAAATTGGGCAAATTTTTGGGAGATGTAAGCTGGCCCATTATCAGTCTTGAGGTAAGCTGGTTTACCCTAGGTGCTCTATGCTTCTAAGCAATGTTGAATAACATGTATGGTCTTTTCTCCTGTAAGTGGTGTGGCATGAATAATACTTGAACATGTATCAATAGAAACATGTATAAATTGAAGCTTTCCAAAGGATGGAACATGTGTCACATCCATCTGCCATATTTGTAATGGTGAAATGCCTCTTGGGTTAACCCCAACAGTTTTGGCAGGGAGGAATTGATAGCAGTTTTGACATTGTGTCACAATTTCGCGAGCTTGTTGTCTACTAAGTGAAAAACGTTTGTGTAAAGTCTCTGCTGTAACATGAAATTTTGTATGAAAATCTTTTGCAGCTTGCAATGGGTCAGCAAAGGCAGCCACGACCAGGCGTGTGGTTTGGTCAGCCAAATCATTTCCCCTGCTCATAGGGCCCAGGAGTCCCGAATGTGCCCGTATATGGGTAATATAAAAGGGCTCACGGCGTTGCAGCAAACAATCTTGTATGGTACAAAACAGGGCAGACACTGTACTGGAAGGATTAATAACACCGGCCGTTTCAAGTAATTGAAGGGCATTTACCACATAATGGGAATCAGACACAATATTAAGCGGACAATCAAACCTTTGTAAAACTTCTAACACAATTAGACATTCAACAATCTGGGGTGATCTTTGACTAAAATCTTTAAAAAATGTCTGTGAATTTATAACATAAGCACCTCTTCCATTTCTTGAGTCATCAGTATATATAATTAAGCCATCTTTTAAAGGTACTGAGGAAGTAACACGTGGATATATCACAGGGTGATAGGCCACAAACTGTAACAAAGGATGTTTAGGATAATGATTATCAATTTTTCCAGGAAACATAGCAGTTAATATGGCCCAATCATCATTGGTAGCAGCCAGGACCTGAACCTGATGGGTGGTATAGGGTAAGATCATCAAAGTGGGATAAGTACCAAAATACTCAGCCGAGGCCCTCAAGCCCTTTTGAGCTAACTGGGCAACGGCGGCTGGATACCAGGCAATAATCTTCTGGGGTGAGGCCAGGGGATGAATCCACAATAAGGGGCCTGTCTGCCATAATACAGCAGTAGGCAATACTCTTGTTTTAAAAACACATAGGGAAAATGGCTTATCATAATCAATCCGAGCTAATTGGGCCTTCATTATCGCATTTTCTACTATCTTAAGTACTTCTTTAGCTTGCGGTGTTAAACTGCGGGGAGAGGTGAGATTAGAATCACCTTCCAAGATATCAAACGAAGGCTTTAAATCTGCAGTGGGAATTTTCAAAAAAGGTCTAAGCCAATTAATATATTCTATGGAGAAGTGGAGGGCTCAATATGTCCTCCAGCAAGCTGTTCTGCAACAAGCTCAATCACTGCCTTAAGCTTGTCAGAGGTCAGTGGCCATTGAGGAACCCATACCGGCACCTCTGTCTTCCAAGGTATGGGTCGTGCTGCCCCAATGGCACCTAGGAAAAACCCAGGCCCTGTCTTTGTTTAGGAATCTTGGGCGTGGTTCATCCTTGCCCCAACTGCCCCAGGCCCTGTCCTTCCTCATACCTTGAGGAGCCAAACTTTAAATTTAAATTTTCAAGTTCCCGTACAGGGTACAAGGTGGGGGGACCAGGCTTTAGGTTCTGGTTCCCCAACTCCCCCTTATTCTTTACTTTACGGGGGGGGGGTCCTTTTTCCTTATTGAGTATTGTTATTTTACGGCACGCGCCTAACCTCACATGGCGCTCGGTTTCTGACATGCTGTCCTGAACTTCTTCCATCACATCTCGCCCTTCAGCTATCAGATCTTTACAGGCTTTATCTTCTACAAAGTTCTTTAGGGTACGCTGTGCCATCTTAATATCATGCTGCTTAAGCAGGGAGTCTAGTGCTGTTACAATAGACTGGGAGGATCCCATGGACCGGTAGAAGCAAAAGGCAACCACAAAGAAAATCAACAGCACTGCCAACATAAGCATCAAGGCCTCAAAAAATCCTTTCCAGGGTGGCAAAAGTCCCAAACCAAAGTCCAGTTCAGACATATCTCTCCGAGCAACCTACCTGCAGTTCTGAATCCACCTCGTCTCCGAGGGGTCTCCGACGGTGCAAATGGTGTTCAGTTCCCGGGTTTCGGCACCAGTTGTCCCGCGCCAACTTCTCGCCCGCAAGAAAAGGCACGACACACGTAGGATCCTTCTGCAGCAAAGCTTTAATGCTCCTTGAGGGAGAGCATTAGCTTACAGAAAATGGAGACCACGAGGTAGGAAAAGCCCAATCCTTATATAGACCAAAGACCTCCGCCTTGGACGTGTCACCTCTCTATAGGCTGCAGCTCATTATCTCACATGACACCACGGGAGAGGCAGAGAGACCAGTCTCGGAAGATTATCAAAGGCATACGCCCTTGCCTTGATTACTGACTCAGGCGGGTTGGCCAGCACCGGATATCGGCACCATCTTGAGGGGCTGGGGCCAGCGGCTCCCAACACAGCTGCAGGCACGATTACTACCCCCCTGACTAAGGTGACTCAAGGGCCCAATGAGCCGTATTCCCAGTTTGTGGCACGGCTTTTAGAAACTGCTGAGCGAGTCCTGGGAGAAACAAATGGTGATAGCCCCATGATTAAGCAGTTGGCAGTAGAAAATGCCAACTCGGCCTGCCATGCAGCTCTGAGAGGAAAAATCAGAGATCTAGACCTAAATGGCATGATTGTAATGAAGTTGACTCCTTTGACCATAAATTAACCAAGTCTATTAATCTGGCAATTGGAGCTGCCTTCCAGGGGTCAGTTAGAACAGCCAATCAGGGTTTAAATAAATGTTTTTGCTGTGGGCAACCTGGACATTTTGCTAGAGAGTACCATCAAAATCAAAGAGAGGGCCAAAGCTTAATGACTGGGGCCTCCCAGCCCCCACCAGGAATTTGTCCAAAGTGTAAAAGAGGGTGTCACTGGGCCTGAGATTGTAAGTCTAAAACTGACATTAATGGGCAACCCCTGACCCCTGTCTCCCCTACTGCGGTCCTGGGAAACGGGCAGGGAGCCCCTTTATGGGGCCCAATGCAGAGCCTTTCAGACCAGCAAGCCACCCTGCTGAGGCAGGGCCCAGCTTTTGTCAAGGCCTGTTCCGAGCCTGTCCCAGAAGTGCAGGGTTGGACCTCTGTTCCACCTCCACCTGGATTATAACACCTGAAGAAGGCCCAATTGTTATTGCTACTGGAGTATTTGGTCCCCTTCCACCTGGGATGTTTTTTCTTATCCTGGGCCGAGCTTCAAGCTCCTTACAGGGTCTTTCATTCATCCCTTCAATTGTTGATGGTGATTATGAGGGAGAGTTAAAATTCCTAGTACAGGCCCCCCGAGGGCCTGTTACTTTACATGCTAGACAAAGGATAGCCCAGGCCTTGCCCCTCCCATTAATGGGAGACTATCCCCATCTGGGCCGCCGCCCAGAAAAATCAGAACCTGGGTCTAGTGACATCTACTGGATACGGCAGCTCACAGAGACTCGACCTACCTTAAAACTACTGCTAGACGGTAAAGCATTTCTGGGATTGTTAGATTCTGGAGCCGATGCTATGGTTCTAGCAAAACAGCATCGGCCTGGTTCCTGGCCATTAGAACCTACTGCTACTCATCTCCAAGGAATAGAACAGGTCCAACACACCCTACGCAGCTCAAAGTTTTTAAAATGGGAGGACCCAGAGGGAAATACAGGAGAAATACGCCCCTATGTGGTAGAAGGGTTGCCTGTTAACCTGTGGGGAAGAGATATCATGACTCAAATGGGAGTCATTATGATGAGTCCTAATGATAAGATTACTCAAATGATGCTGAAAACCGGGTTCTTACCTGGCAAGGGGCTAGGAAAAAATGAACAGGGAATTATACAGCCTATTGCCCCTACCCCTAAGATTGATAGACAGGGATTAGGAACAGAGACAAACCTTTTTTCCTAAAGACCACTGCTCTCCCTGCACTCCACGCAGATAAGATCACTTGGAGGTCTGACACTCCTGTCTGGATAGACCAGTGGTCCATGCCTTGAGAAAAAGTCCAGGCTGCCCTTCAGCTGGTGCAGGAGCAGTTGGAACAAGGGCACCTAGAGCCCTCTATCTCACCTTGGAACACCCCCATTTTTGTGATTAAAAAGAAAAGTGGACAATGGAGGCTGCTCCAAGACCTCAGAAAAGTTAATAAGACCATGATACCTATGGGGGCTCTTCAGCCTGGACTTCCTTCCCCTGTAGCCATTCCTAAAGGGTTTGAAAAAATAGTGATAGACATTAAAGACTGCTTTTTCTCCATTCCCCTCCACCCAGAAGACTGTAAGTGCTTTGCCTTTTCTGTCCCCATTGTTAACCATGCTGGCCCAAACCCTCGGTTTCAGTGGCGAGTACTTCCCCAGGGCATGGCCAACTCGCCCACACTGTGCCAAAGGTTTGTAGCCCAGACTATTGACCCTATACACCTGAAATTCCCTGAAGTATATATAATAAATTATATGGATGATCTTTTGATTGCTGCACCCCACCCAACTCAGGCCCAAAAGACGGCTCAAGAAATTGTGCTGGCTCTCCAACAGCGAGGCTTTTGTGTAGCCCCAGAGAAGATACAGACCAGTTATCCTTTCCTGTTTTTGGGCTTTCAGCTAGATCCTGATTTGTTATATACCTAAAAGATCCAAATTAGGCGAGATAAATTAAAAACTTTAAATGACTTTCAAAAATTGTTGGGAGATATCAATTGGTTGCGCCCTTATTTAAAGTTAACAAAGGGCGAGTTGCGACCTCTTGATGACATTCTTCAGGGAGACGCCGATCCCTCCTCCCCTAGGCAGCTTACTCCCACAGCTGAAGCAGCCCTACAGAAAGTAGAATTGGCCATAATCAATCAAAAGATAGGATATTTTGACTCTGCGCTGCCGTTGTTCTTGATCACCTTCCCCACTGAGTTTGCCCCGACAGGCTTGTTATGGCAGGCAGCAACTCCCTTAATGTGGGAGTTCAATGACAAATTGGCTCATTTTGTAGCTTTTCCTCGATAGATTTCTACCTCATTCAAGAAAAGAGGGGTATACTCCCAATATGTGAGTTCAGGGTTTCTTACATCTTACTCCATCCTATTCTTTATGATTCTAGTCAGTTTCTTTACATTACCATGGTTGGGCCAAATATATATATATATATAATACTAGAAGAAACAAATGTTTCTAAAGCACTAATCTCATCATGTCACAACTCTTCAGATTAAATAATTCAGTATCTCTTCATTTCCCTTAGGTTAAAGCATAAATCGGATAATATGCATAACCTGTACTGTTTCTGTCAGTATCCCATTTTCACTCCCAGGGAATCCACCTTTCATTTATATGAAAAGATTTTATTACCACAAGAACATGTAAGTCTCTGCCTGGGGTATTTTCCAACCTAGTTAGAAAACAAAATGTGCCAGAGAGTTAATTCTCAGAGAACAGCCTCCACCTAAAAATGTAAAGGAGTCATCTGGAATTATGTAAATGTATATATTCTATCTAGTATGATGACTCAGAGGTATTTAATAGATTGAGTCTTAGTTTACAGCAACTGTAACCTATTGGTATTTATGAAGTCCCCTTCAAGATAAAATATAGTCTTTAAATTCATTATCAGGGGGTCTGTTTCCAGAGGAACTTAAGTAAAGCATGATCATCCAGTGCTTGACTATATTTCAAATTGTACAGAATAACTTTTTGTATAATTTTCCAAATGTAACATTGTACTGTTTCTATATGCTATGCAGGTGGTGTTTAATCTGGAACTGCCAGTCTCAACTCTACATTTCTTCACCCAGACGACTTTAGCTTATCCTTCTAACCACATCTCTGCATCCAAATTCGCCCACACTGCTCTCTCTCTTTGCTGCTACAGGACTCTGATACATTACATCCCCTCTTCCTCACAAAACTGCTTAGCAAGGGGTTGTGGGCTCCTCCTGGCCTCCTCTTTCTCAATTGTCTGTCATGATAAATACAATCAAGTCAATAAATAATTTGTGAGAGCATACACTTTTCTGACTCTTTGTCCCCTGTGTCCTCATCCTTAGAGAAAGTGTTCAGACTGAGAAAGAACCACTTTCATGTGCTTGCCCATGGCTCTTGTCTGATTACAAATATTATCAGAAAATAAGCTATCTACATAAATATAGACAAATACATTTTGCTTTAGTGCTGTTGATATGTTCTCCCAAAATACCAGTATATTTTAGTCCTGACATTTTATTATTATCTTTGCATTTCAATATTACCTTCTGGCTTTGCAATTAATGAAATTCTTAAATTCTGAGAAAATAAGCATGTACTATTTAGAAGTGGCAAAACACCCAGGGCACTGTTCAATGTTCCAATTCTCTCTGGAAGGGGTTACTCAGCTGTGACTGCAGAGCCTCCTTTTCTGGAAGGGTTAGCCTTCCTGTTATCCCCCAGCTGTATTTTGTATCTTCTATAGTTTTTTATTTGTTTTGTTTTGTTTTGTTTTGTTTTAAGGAAGTGTCTTACTATGTAGATGACCCAGGACTTAACCTCAGAGAATGGCCAGTCCCCTGAATGCTGGGATTAAACTTATGTCTAGATTACTATATATTCTCTGTTGATCATGCCTTATAGAACTTCAACATGAAGACTGAGAAGTTGAGTCATGATCATCATCCAAAAAAATGTGGGAGAGTCCATGTTGACAAACTGTTCTATACTTACTGTGTAGACTATCTAGAAACCTCTGGTTTTTTTTTTAATTTTTCCAAATATTTTGGTTGACACTGTGAATATTTAGATGACCAATAGATTACATGGGAAAAGTAACAATTGGACACAAAACACTAACATGAATTTGAGGGACATCGAAGAGAGTGTTTAATACAGGCAGTGATGCAGGAAAGTCCTGGGACCTGAAATTGTAAAAGAAGACTGTGAAGAAAAACAATAATTCAGCACAGCATGTAAGTACTGATGTTAAAATCTTCAGGTCCTAGAAAATATGTTCACATAAGCAAGTAATAAAACCCAGTTGAGCCAGTTGTATCACTACCAGCATGAAAAACTAAGAATGATAGGTGCAGTAAAGGTAGTTATGGAATTCCTATAGTGCTGTGTTCCACTAGATGTGAACCAAAATTCTGGAGCCAGACCTCCTGAATACAAATATTTTATTCAACCAAATAGTTGGGATGAGTTATTTAACTTCTCTAACTCTCATATTTCTCATATGTCAATAACAACAACAAAACAGTATGTCAATATTTTTGTTTGTTGATCAAAATATATCAAGTAAAAAATAAGTAAAAAGTCAAAAACAACATGCCATTTCCACAATTCTAATGACCCCTTGATTTGTAAAACACACATTAATGTGAGTCTTACATTAATAAGTAAAATTGTAAGGTGCTTTTGGTTATGATATACAAACTCTTGGGAGGAGAATTTTTTTAAAAAAAGGGGGAATCAACAAATTGATAAAACCAGGTAAGTAGAAATATTCAACACATAGGGATGCCAGAAAAATGATATAGAACAAATGTGTGAAAAGCATTTATAACACCAACTCATACCAGGTGAATGCTGTATACAGCTTCATGGGTGTGAGACCATAGGGAACGTTTTATTTATAACACCTTGATGTATGAACACAGAAGTTTCTCCAATTACACTTCCCACCTTTGTCTTCTGTGACTTTCTACCAACAAGAAACTTTAAAATTGAAAACACCATGGTTTCAAAAAGTCAATTCTCATATTGAAAGAGTATATTATGATACCTGGTTATATGTGGAGTTGAAGGAATAAGGTGGATAAGGTACTTGCAATAGCTGAGTGTATGTCTGCAATAATTGTTTTCCAATATGTACTTATACAAAAACATTATTTCTCTACCTTAAGTAAATATAATTGTAATACTAAGATATGATTCAACTAAAACATAAAATAAAATAATATAGCCTTATTATTTTATCAGCATCTGTTTTCCCACCTTTACTGCAGCTTTTCACCATAATTTCTTACTATTTCTACTGTATTTTCTACTTGTAAAAATTAATTTTAATTTGAATTGTTTGGATATTTTGTCCACATGTATTTTTGTGGGCCACATGTGTACCTAGTGTCTGTAGAGCCCAGAAAGAATGTTGGAGCCTGCGGAACTGGTGTTTCAATTGTTTAGGAGTCAAAATAATGAATGATGAAAACTGAACCCCATTGTTCTGAGATAGCAACAAATGCTCTTAACTACTGTGAAATTACTCTAACTGCTACATGCATACTTTATATATCATCTTCTGACATGCTTAATAGCTTACAGTAGGATCCTGTCAAAATTCACAAGCTTGTTAAAATAGTATAAATATCAATATAATACCCAGAATATAAATAAAATTGTTCTAATTAACTCAATTACTCAGACTTGAAAATTGCATCATGAAAAGGGAAATTAGAAGCCAAATCTTAGCTGTGAAATTATTTTTATTACAAAATCGCTATGATGAAAATATCTGTAATAATGACCAACTTCATACAATGTGACATGATGAGTAAAGCTTTCACAAGAATGGACATGTGACTTCAGGAAAATATTTAGTATATATCACACAACCAAAAAAATTGGCGATTAAACTATAAGTGTAAAACATGTATTTAAGTACTTTTTAAATATTTATTTCCTTGTTAAATTTAAAAACATTAAACTTTGAATGTACTTAAACCTCTTCAATAATTCTTCAATAAAAGTTGTCTTTTAAAAACTACTATTGCTTTTAGTGATTGACAAATACAATAAAATTGGAAATTATATCATCTAACAAAGACTAATCTTTGTTAGTATAGTATTATTATAAAATGCATGAAAATGCACTGATTTTTTTCTTGAAATTCATCAAACACAAGTAATGAAAAATAAGTATAGGGAATACAAAGTATTTTGTTCATGAAAATGTAACAGCTCTTATTACAATCCACAAAAAACACAATACAATTCAATTGCTTCAAATGACTCTACATATTTGATTATTACTTTTTATAACAATTATATTAATTTTAATAATTTAAATAAAATTATATTTTATTATAATGAATCTAATTTCTAAAATAATACTCTATCAAATTTATTTTTTGTAAAATACTGGCTTTATGAATGAGAATTTTCCACATGTCATATATAATATAAAACTGAAATAATTATTCTCTTATGAGATGATTCAGCTTGAATCTGCTGAATTTCTAAGTCTGACTTATTTTCCTAATATGAAAATTTACATCATCTCACTGAAAATTTCCTAATTTAATTCTTCTTTATTTGTGTTATCATCTGTAAAATATAGATTTTACATAGATACATAAAGTCGCATAAATATGTACCTACATATACATAGATATAAACATACATATATAATTATAAGACATCAAGGTTAATAGGAGACTTGGAAATAAATAGGAATAATGGGGGAAGAGCAAATGGATATGAGGGCAACTATCATCAAACACATGATATACCTCTATAAAAATACTTCATGAAACCCATCGTTGTGGATGATGGATATATAGAACAATACAATTTTATATTTATTAAGATGAATCTTCTATTAAACATAGCTATTATTAGAAACTGCACTGTGAGATTTGAGTTGTCAGAAGATAGATTTTATGTTGTGTTCTTGCTAAAAAAAATTCATACCAGAGTACAAGGAAGTAGAGGTATGTTTAATACCTTGTTTGTGATTATGCATATTTCCAAAATAATTCAAATGTACTTTTTAAAAGCATATGATTTTCTATATAACAACCATGTCCCAATAAAGCCAAACAATTTAAGTACAATAATTAGAAGTATACTTGCTCTTAAAAGGCATTTTGTAAATATTAGCAAATAGAATATGAATATATATGGATTCATGTAGAATTAAGTACTCTCAAAATAGATCTAAAAATATATGACAACAATATTATGTTTGTAAAAGAAAACATTTGTGCTCAAATTTTAGTGAAACTATTTTCTATTCTAAAATTATCACAGAAAAAGAGATAGGAATATAAAAAAAAAGATTGGTTGAGAAAGAGAAGGGTGTTAGTGAAAGGAGAATGAGAATGGAGCAGAAAAGACAGGATAGGGCCATATCAAAATGACTAAAATTCATTATGTAAGGGAATGGATCTCTCAAAAGGTAAAATAAAAAAAGAACTCAAGGCTTTACTAAATAGTATATCAACATAGCACTAATGTGTGTGTTTTATATCAATATAGCACTAATGTACGTGTTTATATGTATTTGTGTGTGTATGTAGTATATCAATATAGTACCAATGTACGTGTTTATATGTATTTGTGTGTGTTTGTAGTATTATCAATATAGCACTAATGTATGTTTATGTGTGTTTTGTGGCATGAGTGTATGTATGTAGTATATCAATGTAGCACTAATGTATGTGTGTGCATGTGTGTGTTGTGTGGTATGTATATATCAATGTAGAACTAATGTATATGTGTTGTGTGTGTATAATATCTCAATATAGCACTATTGTGTGTGTATTTAGTATATCAAATATAGCAGAAATGTATGTGTGTGTATGTAGTATATCAATATAGCACTAATGTATGTGTGTGGTGTGTGTACATTTAAGATAAAACCTGAAACAAGCATAGACAACAAAAATATGTTTAAAACATTTCTTTTGAAATCTAGAAGGCTTGTAACGTCAACCATCACAGTAGTTCCAAGGGCAAACACTAATCAAAGAGGGCACAGTATTTAGAAATAAGATCTCAGTGTTAAGAATTTGGGTTCTGGTCCACACCTTATGCATCACTGCTTTGACATTTCCTAGACCTGTGACTTCAAGCATGTTACTTTATTTTCTATGCCTTAATATTTTAACTCTAAATTGGTATTTAATGAATTCATATCATATATCGTTTAATTAAAATTTAGGGATTAATAAATTGGAAAAGTGCTTAGCATAGAGAAAATATTAGAATTTGAAAACAATAGACCATGGGAGAAGCTAAAACTCTGATGAAAGTATGACATATAATGTATTGATATTCTTAATTTTAAAAAATCTTCTATAAATCATTTCAACAAGCTTCATTTAGTATTGGGACCTAAAAATGTCTAAACAGAGTATTAAATGCTAGTTTTAAAATACAGAGAAGCTGCTTCAGGGGCTTTACACTTTTAGACATAATCTCCTCTTTTCTGCTTTTCTACTCAGTTTTTGACCTTTTTCTAAGGCCAGTTGATGGTACACAGTAACTCAAGATGCAGTCATTCTTTTTTATTCCAGCCAGAAGAAATGAGAAAAGGGCAAATGACCTCATGACCTCTTCATGAAATAATGACCTCTAGAATTTTCCCACATTTTTTTCAAATCACATGACAACATAGAACTACTTTACTATTTTACTGTGACTATATCCTTAGCTATCATTTAGGACTCTTAATATCAAATAATGTAGAATATCTATTAATGAGAAAGTGTCTCTGGAACTAACTCAGTATTATTTAGCATGAGTCTAAGAATATACAGTAGTTAAATTCATATACAATGAGACACCAAGGTTCACACATCAATGTTCTTACTATTATAGAATATAAGTTTTTAAAAGGTGAATTTTGACATATTTTAAACTTTTAAAAGTGTGTAATGCTAACCTGTACATTAAATTCTAGAAAAATATATGGTGAAAATAATCAGATTCAATGAGAAACCTAGTAACATTGATCAATTAATATATATTCTATATCCATGACTAGTGAAAAATATAACTAATACTAACTTTTGGGGTGTAAATTGGAGTGTGGCCATAAATAGAACATTCATTAATGAAAAGGGAGGGGGAACAGAAAAAAGGGAAAGTGGGTCGGTAAGAAGAGGAAGGGAAAGATGAATTTAAAATGGAAAATGAAGTGCCTTGTTTTTTAGATTCCATTAGCAAAACATCTTTTATATTTTTGTTGATTTTTAAGTTTTTATACAATATATTTTGATCATATTATTTCCCCTCCCCAAATCCTCTCATATTCTCCATACTTCCCTACTCACACAATGACATGTTCTTTCTTCTCTCTCTCTCTCTCTCTCTCTCTCTCTCTCTCTCTCTCTCTCTCTCTCTCTCTCTCTCTCTCAAATAAAAACATGCCAATAAAATCCCAAACATACCAAGCCAAACAAAACCAAACAACAATAACAAAAGCACAGAGTCCATCTTGCATGGGCCAACAATTACTTGGAATATAACCCACCCTGCAATACAGTTGACTATATCCAGTGATACTCTATTAATGAAAAATGATTTTTTCCCAAGCATGTATCAATTGCAATTAGCTTCTATATTAGGAGTGGGACTTTGAACTCACACTTCTCTTTTCCATGAAGAGCTAGCTTTCATTGAGCATATAAATAACTTGCAGTGGCATTTCATTTAATCCCTGAAATTCCCTATCAATAAATATTATTATCCTTAGTCTATGGAAGAAAGATATTAATTGTCCTAAGTCACAAATAACAAAATAAAGTATCAAAAATAGCAAGTTTAGTTTCAAAGTTTGTAGGTTTGTAATGTAATAAAGATGAAATAATAAAATGAGAGAAGAAATGAACTTAGAAACTAGAAAATTTGGTAACATAGCAAGTCATTTATTTTCTTCATTCTTTTATGTCTAAATTTTTTTATTGGAGGCTAGTTATGTGTAATAAAAATGCTAAAATAAAACTCAAGTGTCACTAGCATGTATTGCATGTATTATATCAATTCATGTTGTAGACAGAGGTTTGGCTTGTTAATAAATCTGTGCTTATGCATAATTTATCACATATTATCTAAAGCAGTGTAAGCTGTTCTCTTGTTTGTCCACAGGAAAGAACAAAAAAAATTCCTACTTCATTGTTAAATTATGCTCCTGATTTTCTCATCAGAATGCTTGTCAGCTAATAAATGTGGCTATTTACAGACATATTAATTTACTATACTAATATCTAATGTCCTAAATGTACTATAAGAGGAATGACAAGTTAATGAGATTCTTCTTAGTAACTGATGTTAGGTCCAATAAATAAGAACAATTTTGTACACTGCAGAACACATAGTAGGCACATGATACAATGTCTCTTAACTTTCTTATATTTGTGGTAAAATGCTTGACATACAATGAAAGAAGGAGGGCAGTTTTATTTTGGCTCATTCTTTCAAAGGTCTACTATGGTAGAAGGTTATGTTAGAGAAGAATAGCTCCTATCACAATGGCAATGTAGTGAAAATAAACACACGCTGGCTGTCTCTCTACATTTCTCCATTTTATTCAATCACACCGACCAGCCTACTGAGCAACCACACCCACATTCATAACTTAGTTAATCTTCTCAGCATATATCCTCATATACATACCCAGGACATTCTCAGTCCAGTCAAGGTAACAATTAAGATCAAATATCATAGATATTTATACACTGTAGAAGTAGCATTCATTATATCTCAAGCTGGGATTTGTATTCTACTACATAGCATTTCATTCTAGAGCATAGGTTTGTTGTGGGGTATAATATTAGAGTGTGTGAACCATTAGCGAAAGAAAGCAAACAAGGTCTCTATCTCCATACACATTATCAGAAATCAAAACTCTAAGGTAGGATCAGTAAGCTATGATGAAAGGCAAGGCTAGTACACTGTTTAGTTTCTTTCTTATTTCATGAGCTAACAATATTTTTTGTATTGAAACAACTACAAAAATGTAAAACAATACTTCATGATTTTTGAAGAATATATGATTCAACTTGAGAACCCATAACTAAAACTATATTTCAAGTATTTACAGAATATTTTTACTGAATGATAAGGAAAACTGAAATTTTAAATGATAACAAAAGGCAAGCTATTCTTAATCTCTTACATTTTATTAACAATTAAAATAATATGTCTAAGGTAAGGATGATCATGAAGTTCCTCTAAATGTCCAGAAGAAGAAATATCTGAAATCTTGTGGTTCATGTGGTCTGTTACAGCTCCATCTATAGGGAACAGAGGAATCTCTGAGTGAATGAAATCCTGAGTATCTGTGTGCTCCTTACTCCAAATCTTCAGATGTTAGCACATAACCTGGAGTAACTACAGAAACCAGGATTGTAAATAGGGACCATTGCCAGCAGTATACAGGTGATGTGAGGGGGTTTGAAAAATAGAAGGCTATAATTATGGAGGGGAATGAGATATATATATAGAAGTAGAAAGTGGTAAACAGTAAAGACATCTAAAATAGTCATAAAGATTATAATATTAATTACCTGAAAACCTTTTAATACTTACAATTCTCTATATAAATATACATATAAAGTTAGATGAAATTTTCTCATCTAGGTTGACAATGTAGCCTTCATGAGTCAAAGACTGTTTTACAAAACCCAGCACCATACATGATAAACTGTATTAAGCTGTTTGTTGGTCAGGGTTGTCCAAAATATTCCCCAAACTATGTCATTAATATTGATAATAGTTGCTCTAAAAGGTAGAATGTAAACAGCTAGTCCTGAAGACACCATGTACTTCAGAAACATGGCTCTGTGGCCCCTGAGATGGGAATAACTTGAATGCCTTTTCACTGAGAACTAGTTTTCATGAAACCAGAAGTTTTCATGCAAACTTGCAAAGAGGAAACCAACAGTCCAAAACTATTGTTATGTCTTTGAACCACAATTGTCATATAGCACAATAACCCTAAGGGTGCAGTTGTAGCAAGTCAATTCTGCCAGTATCCAACATCTCCCTAATTAAACATCAATCTGGTCAACAAGAAGAAAATCATGCCTGGTACTTGAAATCTATGTAACTCTTCAGGACTAACGAGGCTGTAGATTTTGGTGAACTACTTGATCTGACCAGGACAATCCTTAAGATACATTTTTCATGCCCACAAATAAATGTAGCCCTCATCCTTTATCAAGGAAACTTATTTCTGTGATAGATGAAGACCATTTCAGAAAACCACAGCCAATCAAAACACAGAGTTGTAAAAGCAAATCCCAACTGATATATTTCCAAAATAGCTCTTATTTATAAGGTTCAGGGATCATTGTGAAACATTGAAAATCCAGAGGTTCAGGGAATTTGTTATGTCCTCTATGCATGTCAGAAGCTACATCCATGAAACTACCATTATGACTGCCTAGATGTGGAATAAAAAAGGACAAAAATAATAAATGTGCTTACATGGATGTGGACAGCCCAATAAACAAAGAACTACTGACAACTAAGGTTTACCATGAGCTGGAGAAATAGATGGAGCTAGGAAAGAACACACTAATTAGTTACCCAATACCAAATGGTCAGCATGAAAACACATAAGTAAAATTAAATATACAGATGAAACAGGTTGTATTTATATATTTATGAATGAATATATGCATATACATGTATATAACAATTAAAAAGAAGTCATTAATTTGAAAGAGAGTAAGGAGGGGTATATAAGTGGATTTCATAGTAGGAAAGGAGAGGGAGAAAATTATATTATAACCTTAAAAACTAAGAATTTTTTTCATTTTTCATTCATTTAAAAAAATTTTCCATATCTACCAATACTTTCCCTCTCTTCCCTCCTTCTAGTCCCTCCCAGCCTCTCTCCATTATATCCACCCATCCTTCCCCAAGGAGGGCCAAGAGTCTCGTGGTGGGTCATTTCAGTCTGACATATCTAGTTGAGATAGATCTGATTCACTCACCTCAAAACTAAGGCTGGCTTAGGTATTCCTCTTTAGGGAATGGGCTCTGAGATGTCAATTCATGCACAGAAATGTAGTCTGGTCCTACTTCAAGAGGTTCCACATACTGCCTACACAATGCAACAGTCCTTTGGAGTGTTAAGTTCTTTTCCCTGAAGGTTCTCCAGTGGCTATTTCTGAATAAATGAGCTTCGAATAGCTCCAGGAAGCCATCTCTATGGGTCTCCTTTTCATGATCCGGATCCCTTTGCTCATTCATATACATTCTCTTCTCTCTCTTTTCAGCTGGACTGCAAGCTCAACTTGATGCTTATTTATAGGTCTCTGCTTCTGCCTCTATCCATTTCTGGATGAAGGTTCTATAATGACATTTAGGCTGGTCATTCATTTGATTATAGGAGAAGTCCTGTTTAGGCACCCTCTCTGCTATTGCTTGGAGTCCTAGCCTGGGACATCTTGTGGATTCTTGGAGGTTTCCTTATCACCCACTTTCTTTCCAACCCCATAGTGGCTCCCTCTATCAAGATAGCGATTTCTGTTTGTTTTTTTTTTTCTCTTTCTATTTTTCCACTCACTCAACTATCTCCTTCACTCATGATTTGTTCCCACCTCTCCTTGGTCGCTACCCATTATGATCCCAATTTACTCAGGAGATCTCTATTTCCTTTTCCAAGGGGGATCCCTGGATGTCTCTCTTAAGTTCCTTCTGTTACCTAGCTGTTCAGGGGTTTTGCTTTTTAGCCTGGATATTCTTTTCTTTCTGTTTCTAAAATCTACTTATGAATGATTATATACCATATCTATGTTTCTGGGCCTGTGTTACCTCACTCAGGATAATACTCTCCAAATCCATCCATTTTTCTGAAAATCTTATGATGTCATTTCTTTTTACTGCTGAGTAGTACTCCATTGTGTAGACGTACCACAATGTGTTAATTCATTCTCCAGTTGAGGGACATCTAATTTGTTTTCAGGTTCTGGCTATTACAAATAATGCTGCTATGAACATAGTTGAGCTTATGCCCTTGGGGTAAGAATGTGTATCCTTTGGGTATATGCCCAATAATTGTATTGTTGGATCCTTGGGGAGACTGACTCCAGAAAAATCTAAGAATTTTTTAATCAATATGACAAAAATACCAAAACAACAAAAAATGAATAAGAAAATATGGAGTCCTTTTGTTTTGTCCAATTACCGCTAGGCATGGAATTTACCCTGGGGTAAAGTTGATATCAAAGTGACACCAAACTGGAAAAATTGATTATGTCTTTTCTAGCAGGTAACAATTGCAACTAATTTCTTGGATAGGGTGGGAAATTGTTTCTACTTTCCATTCTCAGTGTTTTGATTTTCCCTGGTTTGAATCTGTACAAGCCTTATGCTATATGCTGTCACAGTTTCTGCTGGTTCATGTGTATTTGTCCTGTTGTGTCTACATCAGGGAGGTTCACTATTCCAATGACAATCTGGTATTATTTTCCACAGAAGCTATTTTCCCTGGTAAATATATCCATTATGAGGTCATTAGGCTTGTAATAGTCATCTTTGAATCAATTAGTAAAGGGAGTTTATTTAAAATAGTGGGGACTAATTAAGGCTTTGTAATCTTGCTCTCCAGTCAGATTTGGTAGACATTATTTGAGTTGGTTAAGAGATATTGTTATAACATAGCCTTAAGGATAATTTGGTAAAGAAGAGGACATAAAATTGAGAGAGAAAGACATGTTTTGGGGGGCCTTTTGGGATGTTAGAGAGCTAAAATAGATAGAATCATATCTCATAATAATAACAATAAGTAAAATATAAATGGATAGACAAAACCTTAAGTGGAGACTATCTGAGTGAAACCAGCTCTGGATTCCAGAAGGCAGAGGCAGATGTCTCATACTAATTAGAAACTTAGCTACTTTCTCAAACATAGTAATCTAAGTTTCAGAAACACACACACACACACACACACACACACATCTCATATATCTCAGTAGGTAGCAGGTAGCATTGCCTCAGGTTTTGTTACCTCCCCACCATATAAGCTGAGATGTGCTTCTTCCTTCAAGTGAAAGGGAAGGAACTGTTCAGATAAGCTCCACTTTAGGGCCTAATGAAGGAAGGAAAGGAAGGTTGACTCAGGGGCAAAAATTAATGGATTTTATTATGTTATTCTTTTTCAGTCTTATTATTTAAAACTTGCATACTATTATGGACTTTGCCACTATTATAAAATAGCAATATTTGTATTTAAACAGTTGACAAATATGGAATTGCAAACATGACTAAATAAATAATATATAATGCCATAGTTTTGTAATTATGTTTCGGTTTCTACCATTGAGATTTGAGTATATTTTTTTTAAAGGATTGTAGAACAGTCCTGTGTGTTACAATGCGGTTTCTAAGTCCCAGGCTGCCTGAGGCCCAGAACCACAGACCTGCAGCCCCAGACCCTTTAGCTGCCTGCAGCTACTTAGGCCCCCCATAATGACTCAGACACTTATATTGATTTCATGCTGTTTGGCCTATGGCTCAGGCACATTGATAGCTAGCTATTTCATCTTAAATCAACCCATTTCTATTAATCTTCCCTGCCAGGTGGCCCATGGCTCACCTGTGTTCCTTACATGTTGCTACTTTGGGCTTTGGCTTGGTCTCTCTGACTCCAACCTGCTTCTCTTAACCTATGCTCTGATTTTCCCTCCTACTATTTCTATGGTGCCTGTCATGGGTCAAAACAGGTCCTTTACTTAAAGATTGCTATTCACAGCATAGAAAGACATTCCCACATCACCTCCCCTTTTCTGTCTAATCAAAAAGGAAGGTTTCAATTTTAACATAGCAAAATTACATAGAACAAAATAGCCATCAAGCAAAAATTATAGTTACAATATTTAGTCTATTTGTATTTAACAAAATTAAAGAAAATACTCTATCATCTACCTTATCTTCATCAATCTAAAGTTTCATATCCAATATACCTTTCAAATGACTAAGAAAAACTGTACCTATGACTATCTAATCTTCAACTATATCAAAGACCACAGAAGGATATATTTACCCAAGAAAACCAGAAGTGCAAGCAACTTCCAAAATCTAGAAATGACAGAGATGACACCTATCTGCCTGGACAGTCACCCAAAGTTCCTTTATAAAGTTGGGGCATCCATCTTCAACCTACAGGCCTAGAGTCCTTTTCATTTCAGTGAAGCAGGAAATCTGCTCTTCCCATTCATCAGTCACTTCTCCTCAAGTCCTGAAGAATGTATGAGAGTTTTCTCTGAAAAACAGGAACCTGAAGAAACATCTTGGCTTGTTATGTCAAAGTTCAGAGGTCACTTTCATAGGGAACCTGCATGTCTAGTTTAAACAGCATACTGTCAAGCAGTCAATATAAGAACAGGTTCATGTTCAGTGGATAAGCAATGAAACAAAGAAACTAATCTCCATATGGAGTTTCTTCGATGCCCATTTTTTTCGAGAAGTAAATTGGTGCTGCCAGCAGCAGACCTGTCTTACTGTTTAGAAAAGTCTAAGTTCTTAAGACATTTAAATGCCATATTCTGTAGGTCTTAGAAGTGTTTGAAGATTACTTATCTAATTGAATTATATCTTTGTATACCACCTAAAAATCTAACTAACATGCATTTCTTAATTATACATTACAAATTTAAATCAATTACATAAACATCATATCTTAAATAAGAGTAGAAGAATACATAAAGCATAAGATAATTGACCTTAAATTTGTATCAATAAACCAAAATCCATGCCAATGTAAAACATTTTGAGATTAACAGTTGATTTCCGTATTTAAGTAAATTCAATAATCTAATTTTTTAAAAAAATTATTCCTATACCATATCCCCTTTTTCTTCTTATGAAAAGATTAATTATGACCATTAACCATTTATAATGAAAACAAACATTTATAAACAATATTTTGGGAATTTGGGTTTAGTTTTCCATTACTAATTCCTGCTGATTAAGGAGTGTTGAAAATCTCATGGGTTCTTGAGACTGGATCATAGTCTGCGGCCCTGTATCTGATATGGCCATTTCTTCCCATTAATGATTTTTTTCAGGAGGTCTTGGTTGATGAAACCATATTTGCCTGGAAGTAATCCACAGGGTCTCATCTTCTGTGGAAACAAAGCAGAACTCTTCCAAAGCAATAAATCCTTAGACACAAATGTTAAAATCAAAACACCTTTAAAATATATATTCTTGTTTAACTTAGTTGCCTTTGCATTTGCAATCCATTGTCTTTCTGCAGTTATCTCATTAACAGTTAAAAAATTAAAAGAAAACACAATAACAACCAAAATCCAGATTTTGTGTCTATTTTCTATCTTTACATGGCTTATTATATTTTTATTACTTTATTTCTCTTTTTAAAGACCTTCTCTATCCTTTTCTCTCTGAAGCCTATGTACCTTTTACATACATTGTAACCCGTTTACAGGTTTTTCTTTTCATCTGAGTCTGTTTTATTGTGAATCCTTAATAATCTTCTGACCATAAGAGCTTTTAAAATACACTCTCTTAAAGAGCAGCATAGTTTTTGCAGATAAAGCTTAATCAGTAAGTTCTCTTAAAGGGATCCCGTCTGTGTGTGGCCAGCAAACAGAGCAGACCCAAGAAAATGCTGCTACTAAGTATCTGTCTTTGTTTCCTTTTTGGTCAAAATAAACAGAAACCTTAAACCAATAACATGCTACTGAGTCTTCTGTGAGATTTCAGGAACCGGTCTGGTTACAGCTTATACTGCCTGCTGCCAGTCTGCCGGCACCATTTTGAATGTGACCTGGACCCTACACTTTCTTTGTACAATGACCTGCTTCATATACACAATTTGGAAGCTTCTTTGGCTCAGTCTCTGTGATAAAACCCTTTTTAAAACTTATTCAGTCTTTAAGTGGATATTCGCCCACCCAGGGATGCCATCTGTTACAATGTGGTTTCTAAGTCCCAGACTGCCTGAGGCCCAATCCACAGACATGCAGCCCCAGACCCCTTAGCTGCCTGCAGCTGCTCAGGCACCCAGAAATGACTCAGATGCTTATATTACCTTTATGCTGCTTGGCCTATGGCTCAGGCACATTGCTAACTAGCTATTTCATCTGAAATCAATCCATTTCTACTCATCTTTTCTGCCAGGTGGCCCGTGGCTTATATGTGTTCCTTACATTTTGTTCCTTTGGGCTTTGGCTTGGTCTCTCTCCTGCTCCTCCTACCTATGCTCTGATTTTCCCTCCTACTTTTTCTATGGTACCTGTCATGGGCCAAAACAGCTCCTTTATTTAAAGATTGCTATTCACAGCATAGAAAGACATTCCCACAACACCTGTGTGTGTGCATGTATGTGTGTGAGTGCATGTATCTGTGTGTGTGAGTACATACATTTTGGGGGATATGATTGGTTTTGTACCATGGATTATTTTACTTTCTATCATGAACATTTTCCTAAATGAGTGGTTTGTAGAAAGTATTACTTCACCCAGATAATTTTTGCTGTGTATCTGACACTTTGCTAGTTACTCTGATAGATTACAATTTTATACAGGATAAAGCCAGTTCCAGACTTCTTGACAATTATGACATTTGTACACAGTCTTATAAATTACTGGAATTAATAGATGCTCTCAGAAATTTTTTATTAGATACAGATTTATGCTTGAAGTAAACACTGATTGTGATTTCTAGAGCTGGCATTAGAGAAACAGGAAGATGTGTAAAGAGATGAAAGTTCTAAAGTTAAACAACAACAACAAAATACCATAATATTCTCATTTTATAACCTAGGAGATACTGTATCCACAATAACTAAGGATTACTAAATCATAGAACAAACTTGTTAAATAATGGACATCTAGACTTCACAGCTTAAGATATAAAACAACACAGGGTTTAATGGTTTCCCTCATAAAAATATAACCAGCATGTCCAGAGACACTGATACATTTTCTATGGCATTCATCATCCATTATAACTGACTTACTAATGCTGTGGTATTTTTACAAATAAATTATAAACATGAAATCGCCTGATTGTTAAGATTACAATTATGAGGTAGTGGTCACACATCCGTCTAATCCTAGCACTCTGGAGACAGAGGCAGGCAGATCTCTTCAAGTTCAAGGGCAACCTGATTTACAGAGTGAGTTCTAAGACAGTTCTAAGAAGGTTATACAAAGAAACCCTGTATCAAAAACCCGAGACCAAACAAAACCAAACAAACAAAAAGATTACAATTAAGTAATATTTCCATCTTTTTTATTAATTTGGAAGAAGTTCCACCTACTATGATTATTTTTTCTTATGATTTCAGTTTATTGCATTGAAATGCCACAGAATAAGTGGAACAATAGTGTAGGCACACAAGTAGGGTTCAGGAACACTCCCTCTCACTAGTCATTGGACAGTGCTCCACTCTCCCAATAGTGGTACACGGGGACATATACTGTGCTTACTAACTGGGAATATTTACCCAGCTATGCTGTGGACTTAGGCTGGAAATTAGGGGGTCAGTCATAAAAGCATCACTTGTTGGCAACAGGCTGATTGAACCAACAGTCCCACATGAGACCTAAGTGATTGAGAATGGCCCAAAGTCCCTCTTATTAGGCAGGCTATTCTAAGGCCTTAGAGATAACCTTCAGGAGACACTCCAGGTCAGCCTTTTCTCAAAAATGCCAAAGGTTCAAAGAGCTCAAACCTGCTTACTTAATTTGGTCCTACACAAAACAGAATGACTTCCAAAGTGAACGGGGTCATACCATGTAGTCCAAGCTGGACTGGAATCTTCCTTATTGAACAGGCTGGCCTCAAACCTGCAGTGATCCTCCTGCTTCCATATCCCAAGTGCTAATGTTACAGACTATACTCCCATATCTAGTTTCCTTCAGTAGAATTCTCTAGTAGAATTAGTCTAGCTCTAAACAGAGAGACTAGGAAGCCACAGTTCTCACCCCAGGGAAGCGTCATGAGTTTACTTGCTTTATTTCCAGGTAGTTTCCAGGACTTAAGCCATACAGCCAGAAGGAAGAGGGGAGGAGGCAGAGGCCTCACATTCACACAGAAGCCTCTCCTGATCAGAGACTTGAGTAGAAGGCAAACTTTCCCAGCTTAAGGTCCACCCCACAACCTCAGGCCTGCCTAAGCAAAGGTCTCTTTTCTTCACCATGGTCCAAACAGAGAACCGATCAGGCCTTTTCCACTCCAAACACCAAGAGTCCTTAGTCCCTCCCAGCATCTGGTCTTGCTTCATGCCCCACAAAGCCACCCCAACAGCCCATTGGTTGCAATGCCTACTATCCATGTCTCAGTACTTCTGGCCAGAAAAGAGCGCCTGGAAACATAAGACCTGACTAATTGAAAATCTCTTTGGACTCCAATGATAGGGCTGTCGGCAATAAGATACGGTCACTGTCCAGCAACTATTGGAAACCTCCGGGGTACAGGAAAGTCTCTGCAAGCCGAAGGTTGGACTTATGCACCCCTCATCCCCCCCCCCGAACTTGGTCTTCAGGAGCTTCTTTCAATGTGGTACTCCCTGAATTTTTTCCTGAATTTCTTCTAGATTATGGAGAATCTCTCTAATTTTCCTCTCAGATGCACCAGATGTTACTAGATTTGGAGAACTCAAGAAGTATTCCTCCTTAGAGGAAGAAGCCCAGATAAAGTGAAACAGAAACATGTGTGGATGGTCTGTCTAAGACTGGAGGCTAACTCAGAATAGAAAGCCCAGCCAGCTGGTAATTACTCCTCCAGCCACATGTTGCTCTACCTGGCAAGCAGCTTTTTTTTTGGGGGGGGGGCAAAATTCATCCTCCAAAGTTGGACCCAACTGTTGCACAAATTCTAGTTGTAATAAATGAAACTCAGAGCCAGATATCGGGGAAAGGCTGGAATATGAAGGAGAGATGTCAAATCTCACCCAGCTATCTTCTTAATTTTATTGTTATAAAAGATGTAATCTCGGAGAAAAATAAAATTAATTCTGATTGCAGAAATGTGGACTGATTATGGGGACCCCTTCTTCTTTTTCCTGCTCAGATCATCAACCCATTGATAATCTCGTGATTCACATGATGGATCAGACCTTGGAATATTGGTTCTACCTCCATACATTCAGCTTTAATCTGCAGCAGAATCTTATACTGACTTCCCTTGTCTGTTGTTACCTATTGTATTGATTTGGGTTCTCAGAACCATAAAGGAAGGATTTACAGAAATGTTTCTGCTCTTCTAGAATACTCAAGATTTGGTTTGCAACAGTCATGGCTCACAATAAGCTGTGGCTCCAACTCGAGGCAGGGGAAAGTGATACCACTGGATACTGACCTACAAGGCCACACACACACACACACACACACACACACACAAACATGCAACATATACACAATTTAAAATCAAACAATATCCTTTTTAAGGCACAACTGCAGCTAACAATTTCACTGTAAGTAATTTTTTGGAAGGTAGCACAAAGAACTGGGAAGAAAAAGATTCGTTTGCCGTGCACAGTATGGCAAATGGGTTCAAAGAGGCTGCTGGGGCACCTATCTAATGTCTTAGATATTTATATATCATTTCCTTATTAATCACCCATGGAATAATATTCTAAAATGTATTAATTCCCTGGTACTATCGACTAGCTCCTATAATAGCCACATGCTCTTGATCAGAGAAAGGGAGTGTTTTATGTGAGATCTTTGTTATAGAGAATTCTTGAATGACATGGCCAAGTACCAACATTGGCTAAGTAAGGGCTCTCAATCAATTCATTAAATGTGTATTAATACTGAGACCATTTCTATATAAAGTGCTATAATTAGGTAAAAAAAAAAAACTAGAGGATTCAAAATAAGATTATTTCTTGTGTGCTGCCTTCCCTTTCCCCTGCAGAAGTTTCAAAACATATTATGGATATGTTTTGATCTCTTGTTTAATAAGAACTTGACACATCAAGTGGGGGAGACAGGAATAAAACTAATGATGTCTCTAGAGATGAAAAGGTAACAGGATGACTGACTTATGTCAGATTTTTGTCATTTCTGGCAGTTTATAAAATAACATTCAGGACATCTGTTATTTAGAAACTGTCAAAAAGGTTGGTCAGAAATTTTGATTTTTTTCACTATTCTAATAAACTTAAATTAGTTACAACTGAGTTGATCACAAAGGCTTCTGGGGTTTCCTCTTAGAAACTTTCTAAGGTTAGGTGGAAAATGTTTTGTTCTTTGTTTTATTTGTACTTCAGATACTTCCTTCCATAAAACATAGCTTTAGCCATGTATTCTGTGTGTGTATCTGCATCCATACAGACAGCTATATTTAGTCAAAGTAAGGAATAACAGAATTAAAATTGCATCCTGTAATATTTAAATATTCTTTCATCTCAGAGAGATTTCCTGAACCTCTGTGTGTCTGACAGGAGCACAGGATCAAGGTGTTAAGATCAGGGAGATACTTTCCTGCCTTCAATGTGCTCACAGTACCACAGTCATTAAATCTGAATACACTGTAAGGAAATGAGGAACTGGATTAGCCATTGTTACAGACTCAAACAAATATTTTGGAAAGAAGAAAATCAGCTTAAATACAGATTTAAAAAAAGAAGTTTTTATGTTGAAAGAAAATATTTGGCCAAAATTACACAGAAGTATCAATAAAACTATAGGGATATGTGTGACAGTTGTGTAGCTTGGTCCGTTTGTGGGCTCCTGGCAGTTGGTCAAAACCTGTCCCTGGCAATTTTGACACCCGGCTTTTGGAACCTTTTTCCCATGCTGAGTTTTGTTGCCTTGATGCTGGGGGAGGAGCTTGATGCCTTTTGATGTTCC
Organism: Phyllotis vaccarum; assembly: GCA_033318265.1. Taxonomy (NCBI): domain Eukaryota; kingdom Metazoa; phylum Chordata; class Mammalia; order Rodentia; family Cricetidae; genus Phyllotis; species Phyllotis vaccarum. Next base: position 89,430,654 of record JARWLC010000013.1, on the reverse strand, counting down.
TGGGAGGCCTGCCCCTTCCTGAAAGAAGATGGGGAAGAAGGGGATAGGGAGGTAACTAAATACTAAGTTCGGAGGCATCAATAAAAAAAAGGGAAACTGGTAGGCATAAAAAAATAAATGAAAAAATTAATAAAAATACCTATAGGGATGAGCTTGGCCCATACACAAATATTCATCCCTTGTTCTTAACCAGTCTCTATTAACAGTTTTCTTATAAAGCTGCTCATAAAACCAAGTCTTGAACAGACTCCAACTATGGCTAGGATATAAGTCCTAATATTTTAATATAAGATCAGTCTTGTTGAAAAATCCATAGCAGGTATCCATGAAGTAAATTCTAGACATGTGATAACTGGTTCTTATATTTTCTGTTTGTTCATTTTGTAAAGTTCAGGTTTTTCTTACTATATTGATACAGGCATAAGTATAGAAAGAGATATTAATGTGTCCATATATATATGCATGTCTATCTAAATATAGATATGTGTGTACACATAAACATATTACTGGACCCACATGAAAATGACTAAATATCTAACATTGCCTATGACCAGTTTACCAAACAGTAAATACTAGAATATAAGTATTGACAAGAAAAATAATGGTAGAAAATGACATTTGTACTATATACCAGATAATAAAATAAACTTCTACTTAATTCCCATCCTATAATAAAAAATATTCTTAGTACTTCCATTTTATATGTTCTGATTTAAATATGACATATCCTTGTCAGGGAATAACTAATCCCAAATCTTAAAGCTCTCTAAACAATGCTTTAAACTGCTAACTGATACTATACTGAGTCCATTTTAGATACTGTATGTAGTAGTAAACCCCACAGTCAGTTCTTCAGTCCCACTGAAGCACACACACACTTATGTTAATTTTCTGCTGATTGACCTAGGGTCCAGGCATATAGCTTTCTAACTCTTCACTCTTAAACTAATTCCTGATTCTTATCTTGTTTTACCATGTAGCTCATACCTTTTCTCAGAGAAGCATTTCAACTTCTTTCCTCTGAGTATGCTGGTTTCTCATTGTTATGTCTCCAGGTTGTCTCTCTGACTTCTCTGTAGTATCTCTGCTCTGCTCTTTCTGTTCTGAGAGTTTTCTTAGTCTGGTAGACCCACCCACATTTACTGTCTGCCTTTGGCCAATCAGAATTTTTATTAAACCAGTAGGCAAGACAATTGTTTACAATGTAACAACACAATCCCACTACAACTATAGACAAGAGAGAGTGGTGATATTAAACCCATTGTATATGCCTAAGATGGCTCATATTTCTGCTGCTTTCTACAAGTCTAGGTCCCATTGAATGAAGCCAGAAGAAATCCCTTACCGAAGAGATTCTGCTTTGTAAGATACAGTGTATTCCTGTTCATAGTCTGGTACCTTGGAGCCCATTCTCTTCAGAGAACACCTAATGCAACATTGACTTTGGGATGAGTAGATCAGACTTGCCTGAAATGGATGTGCCTTGCTGAGCTGACCCACCTTGGGAAGTCTAGCCCTATTGAGGGAGAGGATGGGTGGATGTGGAGGGGTAAGGGTGAAGGTTGACTGGGAGGGATTGGGAGGAGGGAGGGTAGGGGGATCAGGGGGATATATGGATAAAAATTACATTTTTTAAATAAAAATATAATAAAAAACCTGAAATTAAAAAAAAAAAAACCCGAAACCAAAAACAAACAAAAGATACAGTGTATGGTGGCTTGAATGCCATGACCTTATATGTATAGATTTCTTGTTTATGGGATTGTTTAGGAATATTTAAGAGGTATGAAATTCTTGGAGATGTGTGATAAGAAGTTTCTAGCCTAGTCTAGCCCCTAAGATCCAGACCACTCACAGTTGCTTGGTCCCATATAATTACAGAAAGTCTTATTTTAATTACATACTGTTTGGCATATGGCTCAAGTATATTACTTGTGAACTCTTAACTCTTTTTCAATTTTATTTTCATTAAAAAAGTCATTTCCATAAATGTATTTCCCTTCTCCCCCTCCCTTCCCTCCTCACAATCCCCCCAAGTCAGCCCTCATCCTTGTCCTTCACCCTCCACCCATCCCCTCCCACAAAAGGGCAAGAAGTCCCAAGGTGGGTCATCCCAGCGAGGCACATCCTCTCCAGGCACATCCAATTCAGTTATCCCCAAGTCAATGCTGGGCTGGGTGTTCATCTATAGAGAATGGGCTCCAAGGTACCAACCCATGAACAGGAACACAGTCTGATACCTCTTAAACTAACCTGTGATTATCCAAGTGGCTTAGTACCTTTTCTCAGAAAAACAGTTTGTCTTCTTTCCTCTGTGTCTGTCTGTCATCTCTTCTCTGTTCGTCTTCCCAGAGTTTTCTTAGTCTGATAGCTCTGCTCACACTTCTTGTCTGCCATCTGGCCAGTCATCCTTTTATTAAACCAGTAGGAGGAACAAATATTTACAATGTACAAGAACATAATCCCATAGCAGAGGTGTGCTATTGGGGGCAAACTTTGAGGTTTTCGAGTGTGTGTTTCTCAGTCTCCTGCTTGTGGTTTTGATATGTGAGCTCTTCGTTATTTCTGTGCCAATGTCTTCACTCTGCCCTTGAAGAACCATACCAAAAACATAATTAAACATATTCTAATGTTTCTTGTTTGTTTTTTGTCACAGTGATAGAAAAGACTAACACAGAGGGCTTAATTTCTAGATGACTTTTACCTAACTAGATAAGAAATTCTATGATATTAAAATATGAGGACCAAGTAGAACATAAAACATTAATTCAACTATGTTTAGGTAGGGAAAGCAGATTAGCTTCTACAAGTACATTTCAAAAGTGATATATCTCCACAAGAAGAAAATAAATGCATTTTCATTTTAACACAACTAGAAACAGTACCTTATGCATTTTAAATAATAATAAGTATAAACTTTTTGATAGTTGTTCTATTGCTAATTTTAACAAAACATTCAGTAATGACTTGGCAAATGCTTTTTAATTTAAGCTGTAATATGTAAATGAGTAGAACAATCAGTTGTCACAAAAGTGCAAAGCTTAAAATTCAGCTTGTGTTCATTTCTGTCACTTCTTCCCTAGTCACCATCCTATTTTTATGGCTGTATAATGTTTGGCAGCTCATGACATGTTATTATTTTAACAATATTTCTGAGACATTATTACACAATTTTTGTTGTTGATCCAAAACACATATACCCAAGACATGTTTCTCTGGGCCAACTGACTTCATGACCTTGGGGTATGGTAGTCAGGCCTTGCATGTATCTGTTACCCATAGGATTTACCCCAACTTCAGAATATTGTTTTTTCATTTTCTAACCTCTGAATTATACAAATAAATTGGATGCGACACAAAACCAGAAAGTTCATCTAAAGTTTGAGTGAAGATCTTTGGCCACATGTACTTGATCATCACTGAAGAATTTATTTAACATTGTCTTCATTATATATTTTAACTTATTCTTTTTAAAAAATACTTTTATCAATACTTTCAAAATAGACATTGTAGGCTTCCTATATTCTCCATATTGATATTTCAAAAATATTGATATATTCAATCCTTGAAGACAACTTATATATAATTGTGACTAATTATTTTCAAATTCTAATGTGTGTAATGAATGATGTACATGATCATATACTGCTAATATTTCCCTGATCCACATGTCTTACTAGCCTCATGAGAAGTATCAATGATTAAAGCAATCCATTCTTCTAAGTATGCTAGTGAAAATAGTAACAAAGTGACCCAGTATTAGATTTGTGGAACAAGAGGTATAAAATAGAATTATATACAAATTTGACATGAGAGCAACATGACTTGCCTTTCTGATAGATTTATAACACAACCTTACTACATACATGCATGTACTTGTGTGCATTTACTACAAAGTAATGTCTGAGGCAAAATGATATTTCCTTAAAAGAATAAGCAGAAATCTCTTTTGCCCATTCTTAACTATTTGCACTGACATCACTTAAAAATATTCTCATGCAAAGCCTTAACTCCACTCCTATAGATGTTTTAATTTATGATTTCATAAAACAAATATAACCCTTTGAACTTTTGATCTCTTTTTCATTATTAATTTTTCTATAAACTATGTAAGAACAAAAGATTTTCATATGAAGTAATTATATTACCCTCATGTGGTTACATATATTTAATAAAATTAATCTGAAATATCAGAGTTAACCAAGAATCATGCCAGGTCAAAGAGTGGCAACCCATACCTTTAGTACTAACTTTAGGAATATAGAAAGAGAAAGTTAAGAGAGCTGGGCAGAGCAGGAGAAGAAGGTTTTTAGCTCCCCCAGGGGCATTCCCTTCCCATTTGGCTTAGGAATCAGAGGCATTTGATTGGAGGATTCCTGAAGATTAGCCTGAGGAGTTGGCCTGGTTGGCTGTGGTTGTTTCTGGTATTCCTCCAATATATAGTTTTGTGTTTTCATCATATGCTAACTAGAATTTGTGCAATACTACATTGAAAGTTATTAGCTTTCATAGTGTAATTAAATCATTTTATTATATTACTTTCTTATCACTTCCTCTTCTATATCACTAACATTTAACACATATGAATACACAAAAACACTTATACAGACACACATTTAAACATATTTATTTATATTTTCTTGAATATAATATAAGCTAAGAGATATACACAACCATTATTAGATCTACCCATTGCAACCCCACTTAAAAATTAATGGAGTAAAGAATAATAATTGTAATAAGAGTAATAATTTGTATTATATTACAGAATGTTGTGGGAATATGTTTCAGATTTAACAAAAACCAGTCTGAGATATAGGAGGGATCTACCCACAGTCAGTCTAGGAGGATCAGACAGTGGTAACTCACACCTTTAATCCCAGCACAGGGAGTGGTGGCCTAGCTCTTAATTCAATCTGAGTTTGATGTCATCTTTACAGAAGGAGTTTCAGGCTCCCAGGAAGGCAGTGGTGATGCCACACTTTTAATCTTAATCTGGATATGAAACAACTGAGTGAAGAGGGTGTTTGAGGCAGGCATAGAGAGATAGATGAGGCAGTAGAAGCCATGAGGAGCAAGGCTGAGGAAGCAGGAGGACAGCAAGGTGAGATTTGACTTTGGTGTTTCCTCTCTTTGATGTCTCAGCCTTTCCCTGAGATCTGGCTCAAAGTTTATTCATGCAATACTTGGCATCCAACTTGGTAGCATTAATCCCCCCCCCAAAAGGCACTTGTCAGCCAGAGCAACACTTGGCTGGAGGAGTAATTACTAGCCGGCTAGGCTTACTGTTCTGAGTTAACCTCCACTCATAGGCAGACTGGCCACACATATTTCCATTTCACATTCATCTAGGTAAGTTTCTCAGATAGTGGCCTCTTTCTCCTGGTGGCCTGTGGGGTTTTTGTTGTTTTTTTTTTTTTGTTGTTGTTGTTTTTATCTTTTTGGACCTTGGGCTGCTAGCACACTAGGTAGTTGTCCCACATCAAAGTCACTTGAATCATCACAGACAACAAGATTGGTAAGTAAATCTTTTTTTTTTTTTTTGGAAAAGGGGGGAATTTGTTTAAGGCAATGGAGGGTGTTTGGTCTTTCTGTGATCTTTCTCTAGATGGTTTGATATTAGAACCAGTAAAGGAAAAGATAAAGTAGATGGGATTATAAGTAATGTTTATCATGAATATTGTTTAATTGATTATTTCTGTTTTACCATTTAAAAAGTCAATTAATGTAAATGCCAAGAAAAAAAAAAGTCTTTTAAAGCCTGTGAAGAGAGAATACAAAGATGTTCAAATTCAAACAAAGGAATATAAAGAAGCAATTTCAGCAATGTCATCTAAAATTACACAAAACAGGCAACATTAATATATCCAGCAACCTTTAAAATATTGAAATATGATACAGATGATAGAGAAGCTAGTTGGGCTTCAATACAAATTCTAAAATTAAGGAAAGTAAAAGAAGCAATTGTTACATATGGGATGCACTCACCATTTGTAAAACAAATGCTAAATAGCTGGTCATCATGTAACCTGATCACCCAAAGATTGGTTAGATATGGTTACTGCTGTTTTAGAGGCTGAGCCACTTTTACAGTAGAAAACATGGTGGGAGGAGAAGGCTAAAACAATATAGCAGAGAATAAAGACCAAAAGGCATAGAAGTCTCCCAAGACCAACTTCTTGGTGAGGGGTATTATGCTAATATTGAAAGGTAGTTGTTATATGATGAACATTCTGGCTTTATGCCACATAGCAGCTTTAAATGCCTGAGATATGATTAAAGAAATAGGAAAGAAAACTGAATCATTCATGAAAGTAATTCAAAGCCCCCAAAAACTTTTACAGTCTTTTTGCATAGATTAACTGCAACAATAAACAGAATGGTACTGGACTCAGAATCCAGGTGAATGATAATTAAATCACTGGCTTTTGATAATGCTAATGCACAATGTAGAAAAATACTTAGACTGTGAAAAGCAAGCTCAGCATCCTTGGAGGATTGGATTCATGAGACAATTAATCTAGAGTCTAATGACAGTAATGATAACTGGGTAGGAAAGCTTATTTCTATAGGTATAAGAAAAAGTAAAAATGTTAAATGTTACAATTGTGGAAGGCAAGGTCACTTTAAAAGATATTATAAACAAAGAGTTCCCAGAAACAGTGCTTTTGTTAGGAATAATTCCAAGAGAATGTCCCTGCCTTCTGGAGTATGCAGAAGGTGTGGAAAGGGGAGACATTGGACAAATAAGTACAGGTCAACAAGGGACAGAGAAGGTAACTTTCTGCCATCTGGAAATGTCCTAAGGGGGCTTTCAAAAGCCTCCATATCAAATCCAGTATGAACTTGCCTTACCATTGTGGAGAAACCAGCTTACCAGAACAATTAAAGAAACTAAAACTATTTTAAAAAGACATATTATATTGAGTGATATAAAATTATAGAAAAAGAAAAAAACTCAGGAAAGATTATAAAGTAAATATTTTGGCAAGCTTCTATCAATGAACAAAGGCCAAAATTAAAAGGATAAGCAAATGATGTTATTATTGAAGGTTTATTGGACACATGGGTAGATGTATTAATAATTTCATCAGAGTCATGGTATCCAAGTTGGCCCCTTCAAGAGATAAATGTTCAGTATTGGGAAATTGGGTCATTATCCCAGGTAAAGTAGAGTACAAGATGGCTTGAGTGTTTAGCACCAGAAGGACAGAGAGTAATATTAAAGCCATATGTGTCTAATATTGCTATAAATTTATGGGGATGAGATTTACTACAACAGTGGAACACACAGATTAATATTCCTTCAAAGACAGAAATAAGCCATAAACTAGCACATGTTTCCAGAAAAAAAAAAATCATTAGAAGGTATTGATGTGGGAATGCATTTATGTATGCTGTGAATCTCAATCTTTAAATAAAGGAACTGTTTTGGGCCATGACAGGCACCATAGAAGAAGTAGGAGGAGGAAATCAGAATAGGTAGGAAAGGAAGGGTGGGGTCAGAAGCAGATCGAGCTGAAGCTGCCAAAGGAGCAACATGTAGAAGTTCAGGTGAGCCATGGCCACGTGGCCGACAGATTAATAGAAATGGGTTGATTTAAGATGTAAGAGCTAGCTAGCAATGTGCCTGAGCCATAGACCAAACAGCATGAAGTTAATATAAGCATCTGAGTCATTTCTGGGGGTCTGAGCAGTGGGCGGCTAAGAGGTCTCAGGCGGTAGGTCTGTGGGTCTGGGACCTCTTGCTGCCCGGGACCCGAGAAACCCCACTACAACAGATGGCACATCCAACATGGGTCGATTATCCACTTAAAGCCTGAGAAAGATTAGAAAGAGTTCTAGATCATGGAAACTGAGCCAAGGCAGCTTCCAAATTGTGTATACGAAGTGGGCCATTCTACAAAGAAAGCTTGGCATCCAGGTCACATTCAAAATGGTACCAGTGGACTGGCAGCAGGCAGTGTAAGCTGCAGCTGCAATCAGGTGGGTTCCTGAATCTCACAGAAGACTCAGTAGCATGTGATTGATTTTAGATTTCTGCTTATTTTGAACAAAAAGGAAACAAAGGTGGTTTCTTAGTAGCAGCATTTTCTTGGGTGTGCTCTGTTTGCTGGCCAGGAACAGAGACGTGGTCCATTTAAGAGAACTTACTGATTCAGCAGTATCTACAAAAACTATGTGGCAAGAGAGTGAGAGTATTTTAAAAAGCTCTTTTAGTTAAAAGATGATTAAGGATTCATAATAAAAGAGATTCAGATGAAAAGAAAAACCTGTAAATGGGTTACAATAGGTTTCAGAGAGAATAGAAAGAGGATAAAGTCTTTAAAAAGAGAAATAGAGTAATAAAATATAATAAGCCACTTAAAGATGGAAAATAGAAACAAAGTCTGGATTTTGGTTGTTATTGTGTTTTCTTTTAATTTTTTAACTGTTAATGAGCTAACTGCAGAAAGACAATGGACTGCAAATGCAAAGACTACTAAGTTAAACAAGAATATATATTTTAAAGGTATTTTGATTTTGAAATTTGTGTCTAAGGATTTATTGCTTTGGAAGAGTTCTGCTTTTGTTTCCACAGAGGATGAGAACCTGTGGATTGCTTCCAGGCAAATATGGTTTCATCAACTGAGACCCCCTGAAAAAATCTCTGATGGGAAGAGATGGTCATATCAGCTTCAGAGCTGGAGACTGATCCAGTCTCAACAACAGTGAGATTTTCAACGCCCCTTAATCAGCAGGAAGTAGTAATGGAAAACAATGCCCAAATTCCCCAAATATTGTATCTAGATGTTTGTTTTCATTATAAATGGTTAATGTCATAGTTAATCTCTTTCTAAGAAGAAAAAGGGATATGGTATATAAATGATTTTTTTAAAAATTAGATTATTGAATTTACTTAGATCAAGAAATCAGCTGTTAATCTCAAAATGCTTTACATTGGTATAGATTTTGGTTTACTGATACAGATTTAAGGTCAATTTTGTTATGCTGCATGTGTTTTTCTATTCTTGTTTAAGATATGATGTTCATGTAACTGATTTAAAATTGTAATGTATAATTAAGAAATGAAGGTTAATAGTCCCCTTTGATAATCAAACTTATAGTTAGGTTAGTTAGGATTTTTAGGTATACAAAAATATATTTCAATTAGGTAGGTAATCTTCAAATACTTCTAACATCTACAGAATATGGCATTTAAAATGTTTTAAGAACTTAGACTTTTCTGGACAGTGAGACAGGTCTGCTCCTGGCAGCACTAATTTACTTCAACAGAAAAATGGGCATCGAAGAAACTCCATATGGAGTATACTCTCTTTGTGGCAATGGTTAGCCACTAGCAAGAACCTGTTCTTATATTGACTACTTGACAGTATGCTGTTTAAACTGGAAATACAGGTTCCATAGGAAGATGACCTCTGAACTTTGGCAGAACAAGCCGAGATGGTGCTTCAGGTTCCTGCTTTGCAGAGAAAACGGTCAGACATTCTTCAGGACTCGAGGAGAAGCAACTGATGAACTGTGCCAGAATGGGCAGAGCAGATTTCCGGCTTTACTGAAATGAAAAGAGACCCTGGGCATGTAGGCTGAAGATGGATGCCCCAACTTTATAAAGGAACTTTGTGTGACTGTCCAGGCAGATAGGTGTCATCTCTGTCCTTTCCAGATTTTAGAAGTCGCTTGCACTTCTGGTTTACTTGTGTAAATATATCCTTCTGTGGTCTTCGACATAGTTGAAGATTAGATAGTTATAGGTACGGTTTTTCTTAGTCATTTGAAAGGTATATTGGATATGAAACTTTAGATTCATAAAGATAAAGTAGATGATAGAGTATTTTCTTTAATTTTGCTAAATACAAATAGACTAGATATTATAATTGTAATTCTTGCTTGATGGCTATTTTGTTATATGTAATTTTGTTATGTTAAAATTGAAACCTTCCTTTTTGATTAGACAGAAAGGGGGAAGTGAAGTGGGAATGCGTTTATGTATGCTGTGAATCTCAATCTTTAAATAAAGGAGCTGTTTTGGGCCATGACAGGCACCATAGAAGAAGTAGGAGGAGGAAATCAGAATAGGTAGGAAAGGAAGGGTGGGGTCAGAAGCAGATCGAGCTGAAGCCGCCAAAGGAGCAACATATAGAAGTTCAGGTGAGCCATGGGCCATGTGGCCAACAGATTAATAGAAATGGGTTGATTTAAGATGTAAGAGCTAGCTAGCAATGTGCCTGAGCCATAGACCAAACAGCATGAAGTTGATATAAGCGTCTGAGTCATTTCTGGGGGTTTGAGCAGTGGGCGGCCGGGTGGCTAAGTGGTCTCGGGAGGCAAGTCTGTGGGTCTCGGACCTCTGGCTGCCCAGGACCCGAGAAACCCCACTACAACAAGGTATTATGAGAAACAGTTATGGACCATTAAGGTTATATAGAAACAAGGCAAAAAAGTTGCTGAACTTTCAAAAACACCCACAGCTATCTATAAAATGGCTAACAGAGAAGCCTTCTTGGCTCATCAATGGCCTTTAACAAAAGAGAAGTTGCAGGCCTTAAAGCAGCAAGTACAGGAGCAGTTAAATGCTCAGCATATAGAAGAATCAACCAGCCCTTGGAATTCTCCTGTGTTTGTTACTAAAAAGAAATTGGGAAAGTGGAGAATGATAACAGACCTAAGGGGGATAAACAAGGTGATCCAGCCAATGTGCTCTCTACAGTCTGGGAATCCTTTTCCTTCTCTTTTACCTAAAGAATGGCCTATTATAATTAATAATTTAAAAGACTGTTTCTTTACAATACCTTTACAAGAACATAACAAAGATAAATTTGCCTTTACAGTGCCGACTTATAATAATTCTTGGCTTTTAAAGAGATATAAATGGAGGGTGCTCCCTCAAGAAATGCTGAATAGCCCCATCCTGTGCCAGTATTTTGTATAAAAGTCCATAGAACAATTACATAACAAATTTCCACAATCTATAGTTCATCATTACATGGACAACATCTTGTTGGCTAATTCAAATATTGATACCTTAGGAAAGAATGTTTGAAGAATCGACAAAAATTTCGCCTGCTTTGGGATTACAAATTTCCCCAGGAAAAAAAAATACAAAGAGGGATTCCATTAATTATTTAGGTTACAAAACAGGCCTACAAAAAAAAAACCAGACCCCAAAAGGTACAAATTATGAGAGATAGACTGAAGACACTTAATGGTTTTCAAAGATCATTAGGAGACATTGCCAATTTATAACCCACTATTGGAATTAAAAATGATGAACTGAATACTTTGTTCAAAACCTTAAATGGTGACAAGGACTTAAATAGTCTGAGAGAATTGTCACCTGAAGATGAGAAAGAATTGGCTTTGGTATAAACGAAATTACAGGATGTACATGTGTATCATATGGATTCAGACCTTAATTGCAGTCTAGATATCTTGCCCTCTAAGCATTCTCCTACAGGAATTTTAATGCAAAGGAAAAATGTTATATTGGAATGGATATTTCTTCCACATAAACCAATTAAGAAATTAAACATATGTGGAAAAGATTTCTGTACTGATTTTCAAAGGGAAATTAAGACTTTGTCATTTGACAGGAATGGATCCAGCAGAAATTGTTGTACCTTTAACTAATGAATAAATTGACCAATTATGGGTAAAAAGTGAACCTTGGAAAAGAGCCTGCAATAATTTTTTGGGAGATATTAATAACAAATATCCTCAAAGCAAAAAAACTGAATTTCTAAAGAAAACTAATTGGGTTCGTCCTCATATTGTATGAGATAAACCAATTTCTGGAGCCCCTACATTTTATACTGATGCAAACAAATCAGGAAAAGGCAACTAACAAATCAGAAAATATAAGTGGCTCAAAGTCCTTATAATTCTGTTCAAAAGCCAGAATTATATGCTATCATGATGGTATTAATGGATTTTATTGAACCTCTCAACATAGTTACTGACTCTCAGTATGCAGAATTTTTCACAGATTGAAACTTCTGATTTTACTAATGATGAGTCAGAATTAACTTCATTATTTATTCTGTTGCAAGAAATAATCAGAACTAGAAATCATGCCTTCTATATAACACACATTCAATCCCATATGGGTCTGCCAGGTCCAATGGCACAAGGTAATGATGAAATTGATAAATTATTAATAGGAAATATACTAGAGGCCTTAGAGTTTAATAAAAAGAATCACATCAATAGCAAAAAATTAAAAAAAGATTTATCACTTGACAAGAAGCCAAATAAACTGTAAAAAGGTGTCCCATCTGTTCCTTCTTTAACCAAACTCCATTGGCAGCAGAAAGTAATCCTAAAGGTATACATAGAAATGAAATCTGGAAGATGGATGTGTTTTATTTTACAGAATTTGGAAAATCAAAATATGTACACCATACTGTAGATATATTTTCAGGATTTCAATGGGCAACTGCTTTGAATTCAGAAAAGGCTGATTCTGTAATCACACATTTGCTAGAAGTTATGGCCATCATGGGAATACCTGTACAAATTAAGACTGACAATGCTTCAGCATGTGTCCCTAGTAAAATGAAACAATGTTTTGCTTATTATAATATAAAGAATATTACATGAATACCACACATTCCTACAGGACAAGCAGTCATAGAGAGTTCAATTCTAACTCTAAAGGTATTCTAAATAAGCAGAAAGGAATAACAAGACCCCTTGAGATAGAATATGTAATGCTTTATTAACTTTGAATTTTCTCAGTGCTAATGACAAAGGAACAACAGCTGCTGAAAGGCATTGGACTATAGAAAAAACAGGTGCACTAAATCAGCCTGTCTACTTAAAAGATGTACTAGCTTCTGAATGGAAGCCAGGATATGTGCTACGTTGGGGAAGGATTTTTGCTTGTGTTTTTAAAGGTGAAGAAAAGTTATGGATACCATCAAAACTAATAAAGACTTGATTCAAACGAGAGAAACGTCATGAAAATAAGAATTTATAACTCATCTACCCATATTACAATTAAGTTGTAAGAAAAAACAAAATTGGGGCAGGTTTTTGTTTTTGTCTTTACAGAAAACTAGAAATACACATCTTCAAGAAGTTAAAAGACCTTGGATATCTAGATGTTTAAGGCAGAAAGAAGGTTATCCAAAAAAATTTACAAACAAAAGACTATCAGACCTATTGGCACCAGTATACTCTATAAGGTAAAATCTCATTGCTTAACCTCTTTATATTCATTTTTTGTAGGTTGGAGTCCCAGTTTAATTATAATTTAAAGCTGACTTTAGAGTTGGGGTTTGACTCTCTCCTCTAAACTCAAATATACTTGTTAAACGAAAATACAAAATCTCTGATTCATATGAGAAAAGCCACCTGATATGGGACAGAAGAATAACAAAAAATAAGGGACTATTCTATTGTTACTAATCCTATGCTCAATAAATACTTATATATTTAGCTTCCTGTACATTGTGTTGGGTTTTAGTCTTTTATCGGTTTTCTGCAGTGATCTACGACAATGCCTAATTTCAAACTTGAAGTATCCAAAAGGAAGATGGGGCCCCACAACGATGATTTCACATGAACTCTGACAAAGCCACTAGGCTGACAAACATCAATAAAAGATCAGATTTGGACTACAAACTGCTCAGGACAATTTTGAGGCAACTTGCTGAGATGAACCAGCTTCACACACTATTATAGGAAGGACTTGAGACAAGCTGAGCACTTTCCTGTTATGCAGAGACTGGACAACAAATGATATAGCTACTTATTTCAGGATATGACAATAACAATTTTTTTTCTTTTCAGGATCCCCTAAAGATGCTGGTACTCTAAGACAGCCAAAAGTAAATTTAAGAACAAGGTACCCTTATTCCCAAGAGGTGGGGTGGTTGGTTTTTTATCTTTCAATGGGTTATGGGTGATTGTCATTGTTTAGGTTAATTGGTTTAAAATTGTTATTGATTATGGTTAGAAAAAAGTTAAATAATAGTGATCATATTCAAGATTCTTGTTTAAAAAATGAAAGAAAGGGGATACAGAAATAATAGGATATAAGGGTAGATTGTTGAATCTTCTTTTAAAAAGGATTTACAAGTTTTAAATATTTTATATCGGATTGGATTTTTGTGTACTGTATACAAATTGTGTATATTGAGATTAATTTTGTTCCTGTACATATATATCTATGCTTGTTCAAGGTATTATACTTGTTCAGTTCATCTAACAATGTAACACACGTTGCTAGTCCATGAAAGTTTTTATTACAAATTAATTAGGATATAAAGTAATTCAAGTTAGTAGTTAGATATTATATTCAAACATAGTCATATTATATATGTTTTCAAGATCAAACAGATATATTTTAGATGAACAGGCCTCAAACACTTTAAAGATCCATAGAATATGGCATTTAATAACATAGGATCTTACTCTTTTTATAACAATGGGTCAACTGCTCCTGGCAGCACCAATCCAATTCAGAGAAGATTATGTACAACAGAGAAACTCCATATACAGTTGACCTTTTTGTAATGAAAGTTAGCCATTGGGCAAGAAAGTACTCTTGCCTTGACTGCTGACAGTATAATGTTCAGATTGAACAAGAGACACATGCACAAGAGAATTGCTGAATCTTGCCAAGAAAAGTAGCAAGGTCTTTGAAAATATCTTGCTTCACAGAGAAGTCTGTCAAACAAGATAGGCCTATAGGCCAAATATGGCTGCTGCAATGATACAGAAGAACCTTGGGTGACCTTCCAGGCAGTCAGCTGTTTCAATTTTTACATTTTTTGCAAGTTGCTTGCTTGACCATGCTATTTAATTAGTTAATATTATTTCTGTTTCTGAGGTAGTTGAAGATAAGATAGTTATAGTTTTCTAGTGACAGATTTAGAAAAGAAACTTTGAAGTTAAAGTGCATAAGTTTGAGACATCAAAATAATAGTTTTTAGTTAGTAATACAAGTTTGAAAGAAAGTGATTTAGGTATAGTCCTTTGGACTCACCAAAATAGGATAATTAATAAAATATTTTCTTTAAATTATCAATTGTTAATGGAATGGACATTACTCATTTATTATTTGCATATAGCATATATTGTATCTATTGTATATGGTTTTCCCTATGTTTTAACCTTCTTTTTAATTTTGACACAAAAAGGTATTTGTGGGAATATGTTTGTAATTTAAAAAACAAAAACCAGCCTGAGATATCAGAGGGTTCTACCCACAGTCAGTCTAGGAGGATCAGAGAGTGGTAACTCACAGCTTTAATCCCAGCATAGGAAATATGCAGGAGTGGTGACCTACGCCCTTAAGACCAGCATATCTGAGTCTGAGGTCATCTTAGTTTACAGAGGAAGTTCCAGACTCCCAGGGAGGCAGTGGTGGTTCCATGCCTTTAATCTTAACCTGGATGTGAAACAGCTGGGTGAAGCGGGTATTTAAGGCAGATATAGAAAGACAGCAGGCAGAAGAAGCCAGGAGGAGCAAGGCTGGGGAAGCTGGAAGACAGTTGGGTGAGATTTGACTGTGGTGCTTCCTGTCTTTGATATCTCAGCCTTTCTCTGAGATCTGGCTCTGAGTTTCCTTTATTTGTGCAACTGAATGTGACCTTTCCAATATTTGGGTTCACAAGTGTATCAAAGAGAAAATTTAATTGCAATAATTCAGAGTTTAAAAATAAGAACATATTACTGAAAATATTGTAAAAATAAGTGTATATTTTGGAGTTTTCTAGTAGTAGAAACTCAGAAAATGAAATGAAAGCAGATGATTTATTTGTGAGGTGACTGAAAATGAATGGGACAGGAAAGACAGCCTATTAAATTACATGAATGAGTGTATTTACTATGTAAAAAACTTAAGCCTTGAATCATCCAATAAAATTTTGGAATGATCATATACAGAGCACATGCAACTAATAATTATCATCATATAACATAATATATAATATAATATAATATAATATAATATATAATATAATAATGATACTTTTAATGATTCTATACAGGTAGTAAAATGAGATCCTCAAAAGCAGAGAGAATGTTCAAGCCAATAAATTTGAGTACGGTTCATCTTCATGAAATCGTGATACATGACTAAGGTATATATATATCATATATATATATATATATATGGTAATTGCTGCAGCAGGCATCTAATGCCATGTGTAGTTTAGTACTCCTAGGGTATGCATTTTACTATAGCTATGTGAACAAAAACTACTTCTATAAATGTAACAGAAGGCAGTCTATTCCACAGACAAGAATAGACCAATATTTGAATGAAAAGATTATCTAAATGGCAAGAGAAAAACCTATTAAAAAGGAAAGACAAAGTAACTAAATTGTGTGTCATATATACCAGATGTTTTTAAAGTACCATAATGATAAAATGTTTCTGTAGTAGACAGAAATGGCATTAGTTCATTTTAGCCATGAAAATCAGGAAGAACAACTCATGCAAGAGTCACTAGAAGCGAAGTGTTACTTTTCTTGTTATTAAATATCTTACACACCTCACAATCATCTACACAAAACACAGACTAAAATAGTTATCAGACCAACTTGAGATGCTGAGAAATTTTGTAAAGTGAATTAAACTTATACTCAGAGGGAGAAGATGATTCATTGGCTCCAGAAATCCCTATGTATATTACTAATAAAGATACTATCTAATCATTTGAAAAAGAACAAAGAGCTTGAGGTAGGTTTCAGAAATGACAACAACTATTTCCCACTCCATAATTGCATTCTTGTCATCTATATAGCCTTTGTAACTCAGACCATCAAGAGTCAGAGACTAGATCTCTACTCCTATGAACTTGATTGGCTCTCCTGATTTAGCCAATGGAATGGAAGCCTGCAATGTAATGAGGAAGGCAGAAACTAGTTTCTTTTCTTTTTGTTACCCTTTTCAAACTGCTTTCAAAATAATAGATATGCAGCAGTCTAAGAAATGTGCTGAGCCTAGCTCAAACCACATGGTATGCTTTGCAGTTATTTGTTGTTTGAGGAATAATACTTGAGTGTAAGTTTGTCATGCAGCAAATATTGCCTTTCTGAAGACCCTGAGAGGCCTATCCACATTTCATATTTTATTCTTTATAAGTATGTTTAGATTGTGTGTTATAGCCTGTTATTGTTCTAGATTTGGAAATTACATGATGACAAGAGTGAAAATATTTAGTCTCATGGAGGTTGTTTCAGACATAAAAAGGCCACTAATCAAATATTAATCACAAAATAAGCATAGGATATGACAGATAATAAGTATTGGGAAGAAGAGTAACAGGTGGATAAGGGTCTATTTCCCACACCTTAGTTTCATGAAAGAAATGGATGGGTCTCTCATGGCCTTGACATTTCCACTGTCCTCTGTACTATGGTATATATCTCATACCTTTCTCCCTAGAGGTCTACAGCTAACTCTATTAAATTTGTGGTACATGTGCAAGAAAGCCTCTTAGTGAATGAAGTTACTGACAATCTATCTTTAATTACATTTCTATGTTGTAATATGATACCATGACCAAGCCAACTTATAAAAAAAGCAATGAATTTGAGTCTCATAGTTCTAGAGAGTTATAGTCCATGGCCACCATGGCAGGGAGCATGGCAGCAGGGTAACAGGTATTGTTCCTTAGCACTGAAGCAATAGCCAATGACTAACATCCAGACCCACAAACATGAATAAAGAGAGATAATTGAGAATGGAATGTGATTTTTACATTTTTATTTATTTTATGGTGATATATTTTATATTCAATAAAATAATCCTGGAATATCAGAGAACAGATCCACTCACAGTCAGTTCTCACCCAGCTATCTTCCAAAGTCCTCAGCCTGGCTTGTCACTTCTACTGTGTATGCCTCGTTAAATACATTCTTCACCCAGTTTGTTCACTTCTGGGTTCAACTCTGCATCACAATTCTAGAATAAAGATTAAAATGTGAGATACTATGAACTCAGAGAAACACAGAAAGATCTCTATCTCTAAAGTTATGGGATTATGATGTATGTCACTACTTGTTCTTTCCTGTGCTGGAATTAAAGGCATGAGTTGCCACTCTCTGACCCTCCTGGTTTGAATGTGGGTAGAGCTGTTCTCTGATATTCCAGACCAACTTTACTGAATATAAAATACATCACTTCACATGGGTACATGAATACAGTGCACATGGGTACATGAATAAAGCTTTCTGCCAGTGATACATCTCTTCCAACAATTCCATATTTTCTAATCTTTCCAAAACAGTTACACCAACATGGGAACATGCATCTAAATATATGAACTTATGGGTGATATTCTTATTCAAACAATCACATCAAGAGTAATAACATGGGTGAGTTCCATTGATCTTAAAATCCAAATCAAAAACAATCAAGCCAGGAGGCAAGAAGAATGGGTGACTTGTTCCTTAACTCTTTAGAAATGATAGAATACTATCTATGTGACCATAGAATATAGACAGCATGGAATTACTGGTTTATCTACTAATAATATAATGGAAACTTATAGGATACTTGGATTTAATATTAAGATAATTTTGAGCTTGGAGAATAATTTCTTGTTCAAGGAAATCTAATCTGTTATACAATTGGCATAATTTGCTGACTATTTCACTTCAGGAAACTGTCTTCAAGTTTAAGAAAATATCTCACCTAGAAGCTGCTATGTGGGAATACTGCTACTATGTATTATTATCTTAAGATAAGTTACATTTGTTTACACAGTGGAATATTTGTTAAATAATGCAAAATATATGTGTCATTCTTGTATGTTACATTTGTTTTACTCTGTAAATTTCTGTTACATTGCTTTCTGAAAACACCTGATTGAACAACCAATAGCTAGGTAGTAGAGAGAAATAGGTGTGGTTGCCAGACAGAGAGAATAAATAAGAGGAAAACACTAAAGAGTAAGAGGAGAGAGAAGAGCAAGGCATGAGAGAAAGAGAATCCAGTCACCATCCACACAAGCAAGCCATGGAGTAAGGAGGAAAGCAATATATATTATAATCAAGGGAGGTAAAAAGCCCAGAGGCAAACTGTAGCTAAAGAGTAATGGGATAATTTAAGTCAGAAATTCTGGGCAAAACTAAGTCAAGCCCAGCCTGGGCATTCAAAAATAGGAGTAACTATGTATTTGGTTGGAAGCCTGGTGGTGGACTGCCAAAGATAAAAAAATTTACAGACTAAAGACTGCAGATAAATATCTTGACTGTCTTATTTTCAAAAGATGTTTTGCTTTAAGACATTTACCAGTACTGGAAGAAAAGTACACCCAGGACAACAGGGAACATTAAGCTAAATTTTCTTCTACTGGTGTTTTAAAGAATACTTCTAATATGCTCTTATTTCCCATGCTGATCATTTTCTAACACATAAGAGATACATGAGACCATAAAAAGAATCAATGTTTTCAATAAAAGAGAAGATTTCTTTGTTCAAGAAAGATAGGGCTAGCCAGTAGCCTAAATTATCAGAATATACATTTTACTTAATCAAATGCCACTTTGGGACATTTGACAAGGTAAGTCTAGTAGGAAAGTTCAATTGTCTCTTTTGACACATACTACCAATTTTTATCAATGTATTTGACTATTGAAATAGTTCAGAGATTTCATCATGTAAATTACTTTTAGGGATTTTTTCCCTCTATGGTCACAAAGAAACTAAAGATTAAAAACATCATCTCCTTGGCTGAATTTGTAGTTTAACTTACCATTCTCATGTGTCAACTTTCTCATATGGCAACAAATTTCTTGGTTTCTTTAGCAAAATTTGTTCATCCACATATTATTTGCTCATTTGAAACAAAGTTAGAACTAGTGGGCTATCATATTGCTAACTAAGATCATTCAAGAAATCTTATACATGTTTTAATGTCCAAAATATTGATATTCCATAATAACCGGCAAGCAACACAATAGGGAAATCAGAAGAAATATCTTAAAGTTCAGCTAACCCTTCAGAAGTCTGACTTTTTATCAGATTATTTATTTGGTTACATGTTTTTTTTCAGAGTATGGAAGACAAATGTATGATGTCATAATGATGATGCCTGCTTTCCTGCACATTTGACAGATACTATTAATCAAAATTACCTTAACTGGTCCTTTTAAATTTAACCCTAAAGGTAGTCATAACCAATGGACCAAATTAAGCACTGAGATAAAATCAATATATTCTTGACAGCTTTGGATCTTCAATGCAGCATTTAATTTTGCCTCTAATCAGGTAACTTATTCTCACTATGGAATCTAATGTGTTCACTTCAGAAAATCAAAGTAACATGTATGTATCATTCTGAAATATATTTCATCTAGTGAGGAAGACATGAATCAGGAACTGTAAAGGTCTTTTATAATATTCACAGCCTCATGGAGTGTTTAGCACCTACAAAATGGGACAAAACAACTATAAATCAACAATTTGTTTTAGAAAAGTTAGTCTTGGATATAGACTATGATATATAAGCATGGAGCCAACATAAATAATGGTTCTCCCTTAATGAGTCATGGCAATGTACAACTTACACTGAATTGTTGGGCAAACCATGCTGCTCCTCCATAAAACAAATACAATGTGACAATGTGCTCTGAAGTGCCTCTAAAATTATTTTTAAAAACTTACCAATTCTACCTATATAACTCCATATGAAAGAAAACCTAATTGTTCCATCTTTCTTGGGTGATATACACTTATTTCCAACATGGATTAAGATGATCTCATAACCCTTATCAAACTCCGCCTAAATTATTAGAAAATTTCTCTATAAATCATTGATAGACAAGCAGAATATCACAATATGTTGTAGATAACCTCTCTCTGTTCACCCAGAACTCTCCCAGAGAACTACTCTACCTTAATTTCGCACTACTACTTGTCAGCTGATATTGTCAATAGGTATATAAATACAAAAAGAAAATTATACTCTGCTGGGCATCTTATCCACTCCATTTCTGACTAAAATATTTTTTACACAACACTATATCATCAAATCCAAATTATCTTTGATATGTGTATCCTCCTGTGATTTCCATTTTTTTCCCATGGACATGATCCAAACAAGCAATTCCAGACCTTTTTAGACACCCCTAATAGTAGAGCCAACCAACTAATAGTAACTTTCACTTTTCATTTCAAGAATGATGTTTGCAAAACTTGCAATTGTGAGAGTGGCCTGTATATTGCTCCTCTTTTTGGAAATTTCATTTTCCATTTCTGGCATTGGCAATGCTCTTAACAATTACAGGAAGTGTCTTCCCATGTAGCTCACAAAAGAAATGGCCCCAAGTTTTAATGGATGACAAGGACACAAATTAAATATAAACTCTCTGATATTAAAGAAATTAGAGGTTTTTATTCTTCTTAATTTTTGACCATAGATATTGTGATTCAGCATGATAATTGATGGGGCGATATATATGTATAATGAAGATACTCTCCTCTAAGGAGAAACTTTCTTTTGGTCATCTGGGACAGGTGGATCAAATTCATTCTGCTGTCACCATTGTCACAACAGAGTTTGCTTGTGGGGATATATTGTATATTATAATAAAACTTGTCTATAATTAAGAGCACAGAGCCAAGCCATGAAGGTCAGGGGTTTGTGACCAATGCCTTTAAACTCAACACTTGGGAGGCAGAGAGTTCAGGGCCAAACAGAGCCAGTCAGTGGTGGCACACACCTTAAATCCTAGCACTAAGAAAGCTGAGGAAGTGAGTTAGCCAGGCTGAGAAAGAGGTGACAGTTATTCTTCTCTTCCCTTGTGCTCCCTTTTCACGGAGGACCCAGGCATTCAGTCTGAGGATTTTTGGAGACAGGATCTACCTCATTCAATCTGAGGAGTTGGTTGGATTAAAACTGTGGCTTGTTCTGTATCTCTCTGATATTTCAGCTCTGGGTTTTTATTTTAATACTAAATAGAATTCATGCAATTCTTCCTCTTTATTGGGTTAATAATGTGATTACAAAGAAGCTTGATGTGAGTGGTATGTAGCTATTCGGGAAACAGGACATTTCCAAGTTCAAGGAAAGCATAGCAAATTTCTATCAGAAATAAAAGGAGATATACCACCTAGTGATATAGCTCAGTCATAGAGATATAAACAGGCATGAGATGTCTGGATTTAATCTCCAATTTTCCAATATAAAAAAAAAAGAATTGCTGCTTATTTAAGAGTGAATATTGCTATCTCTCTGACCACATGTAGAGATCTACTGGAATGACTTGCATGCTCATTATCCACTCTCAAAGGTCAAAGAGTACAGAGACAGCTTCTGTCTGAAAGGACTGTGACAAGTGGCCATTTATGTATGACAAGCAGTGAGCAAAATCATGACTTGGAGCTAGATGGAATGGGAGAAGTGGGCTCATGTCAAGAAGAGAGAATATGTTTGGAAGTTACTGCCTATTGAGAGTCTGCACATGAAAGTCATTATTAATTTATAGTCTCACTTTAAAGTGAATAAAGGAGATGTGTTGACAAGCCAAAGAATGAGGCCAGGACTAATGGGATATGCGATTAGCAATGTCTAACTTAGAAAATAATTAACTGATAGAGCCATGCACATAGATATTAATAAAAAATATACTGGGTAAACCCAGAATTAGCTATACTTTCCCTCTCCTATGATAATCTTTGTCTCTTAGTGTGTAATCTGTGATACACTACTTCTATATTTTTTTCTGATTTAAATGTCAGTTTAAAATAGTGTCAACTTTGTATGGGAGATAATGAACCACCTTCTACAAAATTCTCAGCCTAACATCAATGGTGTAAAACTACATAGCTCCAACCATTCTCAATTAATTCTAACAGTTCTTGTATTGAACATAAGCAGGTTTTTCTCCTTCCAATATATTCATTGCCAAATATGGGCAAAAATAAGCTCTGTTATCTTAGACATGGTTTTTTTTTTTTCTTTTTGAGCAGCAACATGAGGTGAAAAATCTCATTCTGATTGTTATGGATTACTAAAGGAAATAAAACATTCTAACGTTATTCAAAAGGAAGCCTTACCCCTATTAGAAGCAATTGCTCTGATTTTCTTGAAATATAATAATTTCTTGACTGATATTTGTCATGAATCCACTCGTCTAGGCTAAGACAGCATGAATCATTTTTTTTTTGAAGAAAGGTAATTATATAAAATGATCTCCTATATTCAGGGTCAGAAAACTCTAGAGATACTGATTCATTTTATCAGTCACTGAATCCACCATACCTTCCACATACCACTAAGATTCTGGGTTGATTGTTATTTTATATGCAGTAAATAGTGATTATAGAAAATAAGGAAGACCTTCCTGGGTAATTTCTCTTCAAATCAGACAGACAAGCTGACAGGAGTAGAACACCTGAAAAGTGAAAGTGATACAGAGTTTGAGGTCAGCCTGGTTTTTAGGAAACCCTGTCTCAAAGAAATATAGGTAAATAAACATACAGATGCAAATACAAGCTCAGAAAACCAACAAAGCTAGTTGCAGTAAACATAGATAACCACTCTAAGTATTTATCATTCTCTGTTTTCTTTTAACTTAGACTTTCATCAACTTGTTTATGTTGTGAGAGCTGAGCTTCTGAGATCCTCATTATTGCTTTGCAGACTAGAGATCCTTGGGGCTTTAGAACGGTGGTTCTCAACCTGTGTCTCTTGACCAATTTGAGAGTCATATACCAGATATTTATATCAGAATTCATAAAAATAGCAAATTTATAATTATAAAGTAGCAACAAAATTTACTGTTGGGGGTCATCATCTTGTGAGGAACTGTATTAAATGGTTGCAGCATTAAGAAGGTTGATAACCACTGTTTTAAAAATATGTAAAGGGTGGAATAAAGAAGAGCAACTTGGTCCTTCTGTATACTTCCTGAGAACATTTCTCTAGCAACACTAATTCATTACTGCAGTAGCAGTACCATCCCATAATATGAGCAGTGCACAATATGCATTTCTGTTCTTTGGGGCCCATGCATCATTCATCATATTACCTTCATAAATACCAGGACAGACATGATCAGAGGTCTGGGTTTCAGGTCTATAGGAGCCCTCCTCTGAGAAACTAAGTTTTAAGAATACATCTTAAGAATCCTGACTTTTGTTTGTATTCCTCATGCAAGGGATGGATGCTGCTTTTTAAAAATTCCCTTCCTTGATTCCTTAGTATTTTCTTTATACCTTGTTAATAATTCCACATCCTTAAGTAAAGAATTTTCCTCATAAAATAACTTTTGAGATTTCTGAAACCACAATGAACTCTAACAGAAAATTTGAGGTATATTCAATTTTACAATGCAAACTTATTTTTGAAAATCTTTAGAATAGTCAGAATGTTACAAAATCCAATCGAGTACTTCAAGATAATTATAACCCTTTGTGGCTAAAAAAAGAAAAAAAAAGGAGTCATCATACAAAATAATGAGACTTTCTATCTGGAGTAGCTAGGGCTTTCAATGATGTGAAGAAAAAAAGAAAAAGAAAAAACCCAAAACACATATACAAATCTAAGACTTCCCTCCAGATAGTCTCTCTAATTGATGATACATTGCTTCATGGAAAATATAAAATCTTAGAAGTTGTTATTAATAAGACTATGCACAATAGTTCTTCTAGGAGCTCCTGGAGTTAGCTACTGGTTTGCAAAGGCAAGATCTATGCCCAATTCAAAAGTTTTGGCTCTACTACTTGCTTTGCTTTCTCAACTGGCTTGTGGCTTAAAAATCCTTTGCCAATTTTCTTTCTTGAAAATCCAGAGGAAAGTGCCTTTCTCTGTTCAGATGTTGCCTCAATACAGGAAGATCCACTAAGTAATAGGTTTTAAAATGTAGAGATTTTATCTTTTAACACCCCACCAACAGTATGAACTCTTTGAATGACAATAGCAGATAAACAAGATAAATTTACACCTTCAGGGCCTACAAAATATTTCCTTATGTCTTTCCCCTTCCCTGCTCAAAGACAGATGTCCAGATCTGCCAATTAAAGCCACAGTTTATGATACATCCATTATTTAACTATCATCATTATCTGGGAGATTTCCACCAGCAGGATATGGAAAAGAGTTCAGAGACCTACAGGGAGAAATTATGTTGAGAGTCTAAATTAGAGGTCTCCATTGGATCCCTCCCCTTGAAAATTGGGGAACCCCATAAAAGAGGGGGAGGAACAATTGCAGCAGTCAGAGAGTATGGAGGATATCAGGAAAACTTGGTCCATTGAATCAACTAAATAGGATTCACATGGTCTCAACAGAATCTGAAGCAGCAAGCCTGGGACTGCACAGGCCTGCACCAGGTCCTCTGTGTATATATCATGTCTGTTAGGCTGGTGGGCTTCTTAGTCTCCTAATATTAGGAGATGGTGTAACTCTGACTCTTTTTGCTTGCTCTTGGGACATTTTTCCTCTATTGGGTTGCTTTGTCTGACCTTGATATGAAGGCTGGGACTTTTCTTATTGTGTCTTGTTTTGATATGTTTGAATGTTGTTTTTACAGGCCTGATTTTTTTCTGAAAAGGAAAGAGCAGGGTAGTGAATCTGGGGCAGAGGAGGATAGAGGGAGCTGGGAAAAGTATAGAGAGGGAAAACTGGTTGGGATGTATTGTATGAGAGAATATATTTTTGATTTTTAAAAATGGTAGCACTTAAGTCATGAAAAAGAGAAAATTGTGGTGACATTCAAGTATCAGCTGTTAAGGTCCAAAGACGCTTATCCATGGTCCCAAGCTCCTGAAGGGTGAGTGGCCAACCCCATTCAAAACAAAACAAAAAAACTACTAAGATCTTAAGGCCCATTTTTTTTTTTTTAGTTCCTAAATACTAAAAAACAACATCCATCAACTATCACTTAAATAATCCAGTCTATCAGACGCCTATATAAACTATTACCTGTTTCATAAACATTATCTTATATTTCAATAAATAGTAATCTTAGATTAATATATTTAAAAAAAAAACTTCTGCCTTCTTCTGGCACCCCACGTTGGGCACCATCTGTTGTAGTGAGGTTTTTGGGGTTAGGGCTGCTAGAGGTTTAGACTTATAGACTTGTAGTTTTAGATTTTTTTAGTTATATGTTGTTGATTAGGCTTTTAAAATGACTTAGATGTTTTTATTAGATTTATGTTGTTTAGCTTATGGCTTAGGCATATTGTCAGTTAGTTTTTATATTTTAATTTAATTTATTTTGATTAATTTGTTTATTATGCGACCCTAGGCTTATTTGTGTTTTTCATATGCATTTTTTTGGGTGGCTAGATTGATTTGTCTTTGACTTTGTTTTTTTATTTATTTATTTTGATTTTTTGTTTATTTTTTATGGTGCTTGTCATGGGCTAAAATAGTTTTTTAAATTTAAGGATTAACATTCACAACATATAAATATCATTATCTGACCCTTTAAAGAAAAATTCTGCCAACTCTTATTAGTAATCATTTTAATCTAATGATATTTAAAATAAACATTTATTTAATTATATATATATATATAAACATATATATTAAAAGACAAGGATTACAAAGTTAACTAAAATTCTGTTTCCATTTGTTTTGTTGGACATATAGAACCAAATATCTAGCAATAACTGATGAGATTTGAAACCTTACAAATTCCTTGCCATTATTTTCTTATATACTTTGAACCCTGTATTGAGCAGGCTAATGTTTTATATACTTTTAATAATCATGACATTAGTTTACAGGTTTTTAAATGGGTAAAGATTCTGCAATAATTTTATAATATTATCAAAGTCATAATGGAATAATTATTAAAAATTATGATATAAATATTAAGGCAATTCATTATACAGGTCTTCTCAAACCTTAATGTTCAAATAAACTTTCTGTGAATCTTATTAGAAGAAAGATGATTCATGAGGTCTGAGTGAGATCCAACTTGTCTCCATTTTTTAATATATTATCAGGTGTTATGTGGCAGATTCATCTAAGATTAAAAGATTCTTTTCTAAAAAAGATCACATCCTAAAAAACTAAGCAAGTCTTTATGAATCCAAAAAGTCTGAAATAATTTGAAATAATTTCAGAAAACAATGCAATATCAAAATTTAGAGCAAATAACTTCAATAAATATACAAACATATAGCTATTAAACACTTAATTACTAAATGATCAATGGATCAAATAAGAAGTCAATAAAAATATTAAAAATTTCCTGAAACTAAATGAAAATGCTAACATAATCCAGGAAAAGTCTCTAGCACCTATTAAGGAAAAAAATATAGTTGTAAGTGCATATATTAAAAAAATTTAAAAAGGAATAAATAAGTTAAAGATGCAAATAAAAAGAGGTAAAACAAGAATAAACAAAATCCAAACCCTGGCAATGGCAAGAAGCAATAAATATTAGAAAATAAATCAAAGAAATAGAAAACAGAAAGCAATATGAAGAATCAGTGAATCTAAAAAGTGGTTCTTTGAGAAGAAACAAAAAGATTGATGAACTCTTGTCCAAATAGCAAAATTAGAATGCTTAAATTAGCAGAATCAAAAATAAATAGGGAAATATTACAACATATATCAAAGAAATTCAGACTAAAATTAGGGAATATGTTTTGAAACCTGTATTTCATTAAGCTTGAAAACCTAAAAGAAATCAATGGCCAGGCTGGCCTAAAACTTGTAATCTTATTTCCTTTGCTTCCTTCAGAAAATCTGATGGTTATGTACCACATCTGTGCTAGGTCCTCTGCATATATGTTATGGTTCTTGACTTAGTGTTTTTGGGGGAATTCTTGACAGTAGAAGTCTTTTACCTGTTCTTGAGAACCTTTTCCTCCTACTGGGTTGCCTCAGCCAGATTTTATTTAAGGGTTTGTTCCTGGTACTATTGTATCATGTGCTGTGTTTCATTGAAGTCCCTGACAGGCCAGCTATTTTCTGAGGGGACACAGGGAAGGAAGTAGATATAGGAAATAGGGTAGTGGAAGACTGGGTAGAGTAGAGGAAGGGGTAGTTGTGGTTAGAATGAATAAATACTTTTCTAAAAAAAAAATCCATGCATTTCTGGAATCAGGAATATCAGGAATACATTTCAACTAAATAGACAACTATCTATACAGACCCAAAAATAATGTGGAAATTGAAATTGTAATAAATCCCTTCCTAAAATATGATCATATGGATTCAGAAACAAATTCTACCAGACTTGGAAAGAATATCTATGGCTAATACTTCTTAAATTACTTTTTAAAAAGACAAATAAGCAGAGGAGAACTTCATAACCAAGCCAAAATAATTCTAATAAAAAAAAACAGATAAAAGTATATATATACAAAGTAAAAGAAACTACAGGTCAATATTGTTGATGAACAGATGTGGCGGGATTAAGGTGTCAGCTGATAAGGTCAGAAGACATTTCTGGGACCCTGGAGGGGGTGTGGCCAACCTGGAGGGAGTGTGGCCAAGCCCTTTGATAAGTGGCTGCTGGGACACGAGGACACTCTCTTCCTGGTTCCTGGATGCTGGCTGCTGGCTGTTGGAGGGATAGTATTGGAATCCATCGTCCTTCTATTGTGCATCCATCGCTAGTCCATTGCTTGGATACGCCAGTCCTTGTTCAGGTACCACTATAAGCTGTTACTAATATCATGAGTGTTAATTTATATTCTAATAAATATTAATTTTGGACTGGCGCCTTGAAAGTAAAACTCCGGCTACAAACAGACTCAAAAATATTAAGTAAAATACTTATAAACATAGTAAAGACAGAACAAAAAAATTATCCACCATGACAAAGTTGACTCTATCCTTGAAAATGTAGGGATGTTTCAACATATTTAAGTCAACAAGTGTTATAAAAACTGACTTAAAGATAAAAATCACATGCTAATCTCATTAGATGTAAATAGCCTTTCATGAAGGCCAGCACATATTTATCATAAATGTTTTTGATAATGTAGGTCTAAAAGGCAAATACCCCAATATTACAAAATCATATATAATAAATGCATAGCTAATACTATACTAAATGAAGAAAGGCTTAAAGAAATCTTATTGATTTCAGAAATTATACAGATATCCGATTATCTCCACTTCTTTTTAATATTGTGTTAGAAGTACTACACAGAGTAATAAATCAAGAGAAGGAAATTAAAGAAATACAAATATGGAAAGAAGATGTCAAACTATTTTATTTTCAGATGATATTGTTGGATACATTAGATAGCCCAAAATTTTCTGAGAGAAAACATCTAGAATTCAACAATGTGGCCAAATACAAAATCAACTTGCAAAAATTCATAGTTATTCTATTAAACAGCAACAAATATTCAGAGCAAGAGGTCATGGACACACTCCCAGTCATAATAGCCTGAAAGAAAGCAAAGTACCTAGGAATAAACCTAACAACAGAAGCAAGGAACCTCTATAATGAAAACTTTAAAACTATATAGAAAGAGATAAAGACACTAGAAAATGAAAAATATGCCATATGCCTATAAGTTGATAAAAACATTGTGAAAAGGACTATTTTACAAAAATCTACTTATAGAATCAACACAGTCTCATTCAAAATCCCCATCTCATTCCTTACAGAAATAGAAAAAATCTGAGTTGCCACCTGTGACTATGGTGATATCCAGGCGCAAAGTGTGACCAGGGGCTATATTTGGGTTTAGGAACTTGCCACAGCCCAGGTCTGTGTTGATGTCCATGGATCCTGTTATCCAAGGTTGTACAGATACTTGGGCCTATGCTGTCACCTGAGGCCATATTGGTGTCTGAGGGTGTGCCACCATGGCCATGAGGATCTGATTGGCCTGGGGCAACGGTGACTTCTGGTCCAAAGCTGCTGCTGAGGGCCATGTCTGGATCCATGGTACTTCTGCAGCTAAGGTCTTTCTGGATGCCTGTTGTTGAGTTAACACAGGGGCCCATACAAACCATGCATGTTGAAGTATAAGGACAGTGCTGAGCTGTCTGGCCCCTTCCCCTTGTCAGACCTAGGAGAGCTGACCTTGATGATCCCGGCATAGAAGTGCTAGTACTGCCAATTATTTTTTATGAGATTTTGGGCTGGATTAGTCTCATGGTCTGGACCTGTCTGCAGCTAAAGACACCCCACATCACTTCATAGAAGAACTTCCACCTCCAACATACTTGGAAAAGCTTGTCTTTCCCCTCACTACAGACATGGTAGAGTTGGCTATACTCCTTGCATGAGAAGAGTTGTTCTTGTGACCAAACTGATCAACTCGGCTACCACCCAGGCCCCCATGATGGAATCTGAGTTTGCCCACCCTAACATCTACCCATCTATGACCTTGTGGATCAAGTAAAAAGACTAGTCCTGCCAGCCAGAGGGATTGGGAGGGGGAACAGGGAAATACATTGATGGAGATGACATTTTTATTTTAATGAAAATTAAATTAAATTTAAAAAAGACTAGTCCTGTAGAGCCATAGCTGCAAGATATATATGGCTGAGGTAACAGAGGAGTTTAGATGAATGTCAGGTTCTAATGAAGAAGCAGAATCCAGAAGCCTTGAACCAGACAAACGATTCACTGCAATAAACATTTATAAGTAATTTCTTTGGATGAAAAGGTCTACTGAGTGGTACATAGCAGCTCCCAATGCCACTAAGATGAATGAAGAGGTGATGGAGAGGCAGGAAAAATGAAGGAGCAAACTATTCTTGTTTGCTTGTTTTAATATTTTTTAATTTTTATTTCTTTTTAAATTTTTCTTGAAGGGGATGCTACAGGAGTCAAGGATGATACAGAGGTACTGGACAATGAGTAAATATTGGGGTGAACTATGTGTAATTCCCAAAGAATCATTAAAAATGTTCAAAAGGAAGGAAGGAAGGAAGGAAGGAAGGAAGGAAGGAAGGAAGGAAGGAAGGAAGGAAGGAAGGAAGGAAGGGGGAAAATCTATCTCTAACTTTGTATGGAATCACAAAAGACCAAAAATGCCCAACCTTCCTAAACAAAAATAATAAAGGGATTATTATTCCAGATCTTGAGATATATTACTGAGCCATCATCATAAAACCAATATTGTACTAGTAAGAAAATATGAATACAAATAATTCTGAATACTTGACAAAGATACCAAAAGCATAAACTGAAAGAATGAAAGCATTTTGAACAAATGATACTGAAAAACTGGATATTCATGTGCAAAAGAAAGAAATTAGAACCATATCTATAATCTTGCATAAATATATCTGAATAGATCAAAAATATAATCATGAAACAAGAAGTACTGAAGGTTCTAAAAGAAAACATAAGAAGTATGCTACATTATGTGGGTGTAGGAAAAAATAGTCTTTCTGAATAAACTCTGTTTGCCTCAGAATTAAGGTCAACAATTGACAATGGGACCTCGTAAAACCAGAAACCTTCCGCACTTCTAAATAAACAATTAACTGGTTGAAGAGGGAGCTCATAGAATAGCATAGAATTGTTGACAACTATACTTCTGATAGAGGATTAATATCTAAAATCTACTTTTAAAAAAGTCTAAGATTTAAAAATCAACCATTCAAAAATGAACTTGATACTTGAACAGAATTCTCAATAAAGAAAATGCTAAGAAATATCTCAAAAGATTATTTTTCCCAGATATTAGAAAAACACTAATCAAATAAGCTTTGAGATTTCATCTTGCCAGGAAATAATGGTAAATATCAACAAAACAGCCAACAATCCATGTTAGATAGGGAGGGAACATGGGGGAAGTGTCATTCATTATTGGTACAATTGCAAAATACTGCAGCCACTATAGAAATCAGTGCAGAGAACTCTCAAAAAGTTAAAAAGAAATTTATCTTATGAACGAGTTATACTTCTTGGCATATACCCAAATCACTTGACATTCTACTCCATAGCATCCATGTTCATTGTTGTTTTACTCACAATAAGTAAGAAATGGAAAAAAAAAAACCTAAATGTCTTTCAATGATGAGCAGAAAAATGTGTTATAAATACACATAAATAAATACTGTATTATTTTAACATTATACACAATGCTGAATACTATACAGCTGTAAAGAAAAAAATCATGATGTTTGCAGGTAAATGGATAGAACTTGAGAAGAAAATATTAGGGTGAGTGAAGTAATCCAGGCCAAGAATGGAAAACATAGAATTTTATCTCTCATTAAAGGAGCCTAGCTTCACATCTTTAGACATGAGTACATATCCTGGGATAATAATAGGAACAAGGAAAATGGAAACAGACTATTTATGGCTTTGAAGGGAAGGGAATCTAAAAGAGGACAATAGCAAGATACAAATGATCTGATGGAGAAATGGGAAAAATAGGAGACTCTAATTAGGGAGTGTAGAGGAAGATAAATATAGAAAATTGGAGGAGGATAAAATAACAGTAAGGATGTCTTGAAAATTCATGAAAATAATATTAACTAGCTTCTGAAATACACATAAGTCTGTATATAAATATATATAGTTTGAATGACATTTTGTCATCTGGGCTGACAGTTCTCCATCCAAGCCTAAAAGACTACATGACAAAAAAAATATTAGACATGATTTTTGAATTGTTGGTCAGGGCTGTCCAAGACACTCTCCAATATATCTCAGTTTATGTTATTGCCCTTATGTTATATCCCAGAGATTGTGGAAGATACTATACACTCTAAAAACAGGGTCCAAAGGCCTCTGCGATGGAATTGACATGAATTTCTTCTAAGAACTATACTACATAGTGCTGGAAATCAATATACAAGCTTCCAAAGCAGAAGAACAAACAAAATTCATACCAAGGTTATGATGCCTGTGAATCATAATGCCCAATATGACACAATATTAATAAGGGTAAAATAGTGGCACATCTTCCTTGTTGGTAAATACCAGCCTTCTCAATGTGTTTAAGACTTGCTTAAAGACAGGAAAATCCATTTCTGGAACTATAAATCTAGCTAAGTACCCTATACTAATTGAATCATGAAACTTGAAGAAGAACCTACAACCACCACTTTATGAAACCAGCCAAATCACAAACTAAGTTCTATATAATATTTATATTCACATATTAATGTAATTCTCACCCACCAACATGGGTAAATCTCTGCAATATACAGATACGATACTATTACAGAAAACAACAACTAATGAAAATGTAGAGTTGTGGTGCTCAGTCTGAGGGAAAATTTTCTCTCTTAGAAATTTTAGAATCTACTTAAATAAAGTTTGCCTGAAGATCATGGAGACAGAGAAACAAGCCACAGCTACCTACCTAGCTAACTCCTCATGCCAAAAAAGGTAGATCCTGTTTCCATGAAACCTCAGACTAAATAGGGGAAGTGAACCACAAGACAAAATGGAAAAAAAAAGGGCAAACTCTGTCCTCTTCCTTGCCTTATATGTTTTTTCCTGCCCAGCCATGTCACTTCCTAGTTCAACTTTTCTAGTTCTGGGAATAAAGGTGTGTATTTCCCAAGTACTGTGAACAAAGTTATGGGATCCCAAGTACTGGGATTAAAGGTATGTGCCACCAACACCTGGCTCTGTTTGGCCTTGAATTCAGAGATCCAGACAGATGTCTGTCTCTGCAGCCCATGTGCTAGGATTGAAGATACGCCTCACCACTCCCTGACCTCTATGGCAAACTTTGTGGCTGGCTCTGTCCTCTGATCTTCAGGCAAACTTCATTTCATTACAACCTATACAATATATTACCTCATTTCCTTATTTATCAAAAATAAAAAAATTATAACTAACATAAGACTTTATACAATAAGTACAATAACTACATACAATATATAAGACAGTAACTATATCAATATCCAGTCCATTAACATTTGACAAATTCAGAGAAAACACTTAACTATTTATCTTATCTTGGTGAGTCCAAAGGATTGTACCTAATATACTTTCTATTTAGCTTGTATTACCAACTGAAAACCTATACACTTTAAACCCACTTGTGAGTTTCTTTTCTGAATCTGTAACTAGGAAACCTACAGCTACAACTATCTAGTCTTCAACACCCTTAGAGACCTAAGAATTAAATAATATTAGCTAAGTAAGGAGGATGTGTAAGCAGACAACTCTCTCCAAAATTCAGAAATGATAGAAACATCTGGCTGTCTGGATACTCACTCAAGGTTCTTCTAAAATGTTGGAACATCCATCTTCAGCCTACAGGCCTAGTTTATCTGACAGACTTATCTGTTAAGCAGGATATTTTTAAAGGCCTTCCTGTTTTGTCTTGGTAATATTTGGGAGTCCTTTCTTGTGTGTCCTGCTTGTCCATTTTGAACATCATACTGTCAGTAGTCTAGACAAGAGCACTTTCTTTCCCAGTGGCAAATTTTGGCACAAAAGTAAACTCCATACAAGTTTCTTCAATGCCTATCATCTTCTCTGAAGTAGATTGGTGCTTCCAGGAGCAGACATGTCTCATTGTCATAAAAATAAAAAGAGCCTATATCATTATAACATCTTAAATGCCATATTCTGCAAATTTCTGAACTGTTTGAAGATCATCAGTCTATCACAAGTATATCTCTTTGAACTTGAAAACATGTACGACTATAGTTTAAATGTAATAACTAGTAATCTACATTTCTTTATATCCTACTTAGTTTGTAATAATAATTTCAAGGATTAGCAATTTGTATTACATTGCTATATAAACTCTATAGGTACAATACCTTGAACAAGAGTATGTTTTAATGAAATTAATTTCAACTTTGTATCTATATACACAATTTGTACACAGCATAAAAAATCCATTGTAAAATATTTAAAACTGGTAGTTGCTTTTTAAAAGTAGATTCAATGTTATACCCATTTCCTATCATATCTATATCCTTTTTATTCTTTTCACAGTATATCCAATAAACTATTCTTTTATGCTATCATTTCTACATTTCCCCCACGTTAGATTCAATAATCCAATAATCTACCCTTTGTTCCAGTCATATCTGTATCCTCCCTTTTCTTTTTCTTTTAAAGAAGAACCCTAAATCTAATCTCCTTTGTTCATCTTTTTTTGAACCAGTACCAATACATCTTGTAACCAATCACCCTAAACAATAACAATTGTTCATAAGCCATTGAATGACCAGAAATGACCCACCCCACCTCTTTGAAATGTGGGCATTGTGTACTTAAAATTTATTCTTGCTTCTGTCTAGGGGAAATGGTATCTTTATGAGATCCTCAAAAGAAAAATTTGTATGAATTGTCAAGTCGTGGGAGAGGTACCTGCAACATTTGTTGTCCAGTCTCTACGTAACAGAAAATTTCAGGGCTTGTCTCAAGTCCTACTAGAGTAGTCTATGAAGCTAGATTATAGCTATCCACCCTGAAATTCTCCTACATACTGTTGATATACTCATAAATAGTCCTGGTATTTGTCAGTTTATTTGTGTTATCATAGTCCATGCAAAATCATATTTATAGGGTCTTATCACCAATACTTCAGAGATAACATTAGATTGAATTATTTCTTTTCTTGGTAATTATTTAATGAGCAGCTCTTCATTCTTCTTTGGACGCTTATTTGTCCAAAGGTCTTTAAATTCCTCAAGATTGTATTTTTTAATTCTTTTAAAAAACATAAACAAAACCCTTCCCCAACCCTAACTTTGGGGAATTTCCAAATCTTATCTTCATCAATTTTGATTTATGGTTTCTCCCTACATTTTGTTCTGTCTTCTATCATCTAAATCATTTCTATCATCCAGAGCATTATGGTTTTTTACAATAGATATTAGATTCTTTAATTCTTCTGGTAAGGTGTTTCATTCATGATAACAGAAATCTATTGAACTGAATCTGATATGGGGCCTTCAGGGTATTTCCAGATCTTAAAGGCAAATAATTATCTTGTTTGTTCCTTGTCAAAATACATTTCTTAGGCCAATATCTACCTTTGCCACACATTTTGTGTAACACAGAAGGGAGGTGTGTTCTCTTGATGCTATTATTAGCAAAAACATTGCTTCTAGAAATGCCTGGCTTATATTCCCATTTTAGGTGATGTTACTTATCACATTTGAAGCATTTGACTTTTCATTTTTCTTCAAGTTTCTAAATATAACTTCTCCTATACAAGCATCATAGTAGTTATGAGATTCAATATTAATTGTATCTAATATTTATTTCTCCAAAGGTGCTGATCTTGCACTTACTGGCCTAACTATCTTCTTGCATTGTGAATTTGCATTATCAAAACCCAGAGATTCAATAATTATTTGTATAGATTCTGAATTTGGCACCATTCTGTTTACTGCTTAGTAAGAAATCTATAAAGGTTTCCTTGGTATCTTACATAACTTTTGTAAGTGACTCAGTTTTCTTTTCTACTTTCTCAGTTATATCCCAAGCATTAAAGTTGGACATATGGCATAAATCCAGGTGGTAGTCATCATATAAAGATTGCCTTTCTACATTAACATAACCCCCCTTCAAGAAGTTGGTCTTGGGAGATTTCAATAACTCTCTCTGATCTTTTAGCATTTGTCCCAATATCTGGCCCTGTGTTTTTAATTATAAGGCCTACTAAATTTGTGCAAGAAACTTATACCTACAAATATCTCCTGCATGACCACCTATATTGGTGAATAAGGACAGCAACAGTAGACATGCCAATGTGGTCCAGGGCTTATTCTAGTAGGTTGCAACCAAATTAAAAAAAAAAAAACAAAAACTGTGAGCAGCTAAAGAAAAATTAGCCGATTAGTTATCTAATACCAAATACTCTTCCATTAAAATGCTCATAGAAGTAACATTATACAGACTTAGCAGGTTATATTTAGCAATACATGTATATACAAAAATAAACAAAATGACTAATTTTAAAAAGGCCATAAATGTTACAGAGAGGAGGGATATATGAAAATTTTTGGGGTTAGGAAAAGGAAGGAGAGATGATGTAATTATATTATAATTTCAAAATTAAATTATAATCCAAAAGAAAAAGTAGCTATGATACTTTTTGAGTGCACTTGATATCAGTTATCTCATTTTTTTTTAAGGAAATAAGAAATAAGTACTTTTAAAAAGAGATGTCAGTTTTCCTTTAGCCTAAAAATTATATATAGTAACCATATTTTTATTTTTAATGAGTTTATTAAGCATACAGAAAGCTAAACTAAAGGTACAAATGGCAAATGATAGGATAGAAAGACGACAGATAGATATAGATAGGTAGATATCCAGACAAACAGATAGATAGATTTTTAAAAGCCTTATCAAATTGGGTGCATAAAACATTCAACAGCAAGTATAATCAAATCAAAATCAGTCTGGAAAATACCTCTATACACTATGTTTGGATGATCCTAAA
Source organism: Phyllotis vaccarum (assembly GCA_033318265.1). NCBI lineage: Eukaryota > Metazoa > Chordata > Mammalia > Rodentia > Cricetidae > Phyllotis > Phyllotis vaccarum. The sequence continues at coordinate 89,393,372 of JARWLC010000013.1, read as the reverse complement.
ATAGCCTTACATATTAATTAATTTTATGCTATACTTCACTGAAGTTACAATATTTTTCGGCAAATTAAGATAGGGACTCTATATTGGGAACAAAATGATATGGAACATCATTTGGCAAAAGCTGAAAATTTAAAAGTGATAATATTTCTAAAGTAATGGCTGTGTTGAAAGCAGTAAACGCCACCCAATGCATTTATTTTCCTGTCAAGTACTCTAATGAAAATGGCAATAAAACAAGATGCGAAATTAGTCTGCCCTTAAAAGCCATTGTATCATTCCATCAGTTTTTTTACTCCTGTCATTTAGAAATATCAATAAAACATCAAACAGAAGCTTTAATAGTGCTTTCTATTGTCATTTAGTGTTTGTCTTCCTCTACAAAGATGTATAAGTAAAGATTTTAAAACCCCTGATATCTCTCACTGTAGTGATTTACACTGAAAAAATCTGAGCATAAGCTTTGCCCCAAATCCTCCATTTAAATGTCTTTATAACCTTTAAGCACTTTTAGAGCTCTCAAGGAAGGCAGTAAAAACTTCTGACACACTGACTAACTTTATAAAGTCCAAGTTTATCACAAATGAATATACTTAATGAATATGATTTCCCTTTTTGCTATCCCCATCTTTTCCCAGCATCATGTTAAAAACCAGAGTTCAAAAATTAAAATCAGATTTGTGCCACTCAGAATGTCAGTAATTTATTTGTACACCTGTTTTTACGTTTCTAAAACTATTGTTTTTAAGAGGTGATGACTGCATGCTACAACTTAATAATATGTAAAAAAGGGGTAAGAATATTTTGGAAAGATATATTGCATATATGTTTTATTTTGATAGTTCTTGTTGTAAGGATTCCTGGCACATAGCAGTTAGTGGTAAACATGCTAGTCCAATAATGCAGCATGGTGCTGAGTGAAATAAAAATCCTTGGCATGTAGTAGCCAAATGGTAAACCCAATATGGTGATAGCAGAACATGCTGCATATGGAGGGCACCATGACTGGTATTGGAAAATGAACTGGTGCTCTCTTTTCTGTGGAGACTATTTCTCTCACTCCTTCTTTCCTTAGTGGCCTCAAGTTCTTAGAGTAGGGATCAAGCCTTGTGGGCTTTTTCTCATCCACTAAAGCATGTCTACTGTTGTTGATATTATTCAGCTACTGTTTAGGTAATACTGTTAATGAGACTTTATGGATATTCATAAGTTAATTTTAGAACAGTAAATCATTACCAGGTCAATTTTTTTACTAGTTACTACCTTTTAGTTCTGTAACCTAAATGTTGAGCTCCCACTACTTGTTTCCATTTCTAGGAAATCATTCACCTGGTTTGCATGTATATATGTTGGAATAACATCCAGGCACTACCATACTGTAAGTGATTATTTTCAAGGGTTGACTAATTATTTGTATATATTTTTGGAGAAATATCTGTAGTTGGAACTACAACCAGCTTGTAGTTAGCTACCAATCAGCTTCCCACAACACACAAAAGAAACTGTGACTTAGTAATAATGAATTCTTGGCCTTAACTTAATCTTGCCACAATAGTTTTTTTAACACATCTTTACATAATTAAACACATTTTCTGAAACATAAACAAATGCAACAGATTCCTACATGAATAAATATCTACCACAAATCTTTACATAGTCAACCAAATATTCTACAACAATTATGAACTTGAATTCTCTGAGCATACTATGATTCAGTTGCGGTAGTATCAGTATCAATAAGCTATAAATGTTGTTTATATCATCTGGGTATGACTACATTATAAGATTGTTGCAGGATAATCTTTGTACACCTTGAATATTTGTCTCTGCCTAAGACATAGTCTGACTGGTTTAATAAAGACCTGAATGGACAATAGCTAGACAAGAGAGTATAGGTAATCTTTTCATGGAGAAAGAACTTAGAAAGAACCAGAAGTACACAGATTTCACCAGCCCAACATACAAAAGTCAGACATAAAGAATAAATGAGAGTTAAAGAGACATGTGGCAAAAATTAGATTAATATTTATTAATTTAAGTTATAAGAGTTAGTTGAGAACAAGTCTAAGTTAAGGGCAATCTATCATAATTAATAATAACCCTCTACCTCATTATTTGAGATTGGTGTTTCAAAAAAAGGCCTGTTACATATGATAAATATTTTTTTAAATATTTTTGTGGTCATCATATATTTTCTTGACCTTTCTTTGAAAAAGATATAACTTTAGTTTTGATAAAATGAAATTTATATTTTTATATGCCTTTGATGACATATCTAAAAATGACTTGTATAAGTGTGATATTTTTAGTTCTCAAATTTAAAGCTTTATCAATATTTAAATTTTGTGTATGGTCAGAAAAATACCTAAATACAATAAAGGCAATATATAGCGAGCCAACAGTCAATATCAAACTAAAAGGAGAGAAACACAAAGCAATACAACTAAAATCAGGAATAAGACAATGTTTTCACTCTTTTCATATCTCTTCAATATAGTTCTCAAAGATTTAGCTGGAACAATAAGACAACAAAAGTAGATTAAGGGAATATAAACTAGAAAGGAAGAAGGCATAATATCATTATTTTCAGATGATTTGATCATATACATAAGTGACTCCCAAAATTCTACCAGGAAACACCTACATCTGATAAACACTTTCAGCAATGTAGCAGGGTACAGGATTAACTAAAAAAAAAATCAAAGACTTTCCTATACACAAATGAAAATGAAAAAAAAAATCAGGGAAACATCCCTCAACTGCAAATAACATCAAATATCTTGGGGCAATTCTAACCAAAGAAGGAAAAGACATAAACAGAAAGAACTTAAAGTCATTGAAGAAAGAAATTAAAGAAGATATCAGAAAATAGAAAGATCTCCCATGCTCTTGGATAGGTAGGATCAACATGGTAAAAATAACAATCTTACCATAAGCAATCTTCAGAATTAATGGAATCCTCATCAAAACTCCAACACAATTCTTCACAGATCTCCAAAGAATAATATTCAACCTCATATGGAAAAACAAAAAACCAGAATTTCCAAAAATATCCTGTTCAAAAATCCAACTTTGTGAGGCATCACTATGCCTCACCTCAAGATCTATTATAGAGCTACAGTAATAAAAACAGATTTATAATGTTATAGAAACAGAATTATGGATCAAAGGAATCAAATTGAAGGCCCCAAACTTAATCCACATACCTATGAATACCTGATTTTTGACAAAGAAGCCAAAAATATACACTGAATAAAAGATAACTTCCTCAACAAATGGTGCTGGTATAACTAACTGGTGGAAGAATGTAAATAAATTCATATCTGTCACCCTAAGCAAAACTCAAGTCCAAGTGGATCAAAAGCCTGGACTTTTCTGTGCACTGTTGGATGAGTAAGAGCATCCCACACTCCTACTACCAGATGTAGATGCTTCTTCCACTTGTTATAACCAAAATGTAAACACACACTGATGCACTTGAATTTTTGATCTCTTCTTTACTTAACCTGATAGAAAGAAAAGTGGGAAATACCCTTTAATGTATTGTCCTAGGTGACCACTTCCTAAGTATAACAAAACTAGCACAGACACTAAGAACAACAATTAATAAATGGGACCTCCTGAAACTGAGAAGCTTCTGTATGGCAAAGGACATGGTCAATAAGACAAAATGACAGCCTATAGAATGGGAGAACATCCTTACCAAATCTACATCTGTCAGAAGACTGATTTATAAAATATATAGAGACCTTAAGAAACTAGAGGCCAAAAAAACCAAATATTCCGATTAAAAGATGGCGTTCAGAGCTAAATATTGAATTTTCAATAGAAGAATTTCAAATGGCTAAAAGATAAAGAATTGCTCAACATCCTTAGCCATCAGAGAAATGCAAATCAAAATAACTCTGAAATATCATCTTATACCTGACAGAATGGCTAATAACAAAAACACAGATGGAAGCCTATGCTGGAGGGGATGTGGAGCAAGGGAAACACGAGTGCAAACTTGTATAGCCATTTTGGAAATCAGTTTGAAAGTTCCTCAAAATACTGGTAATTGATCTACCCAATGATCCTGAAATATCACTACTGGGTATATACTCAAAGGATACACATTCTTACTTCAAGGGCCTCAGCAAAACTATGTTCATAGCAGCATCATTCATTATAGACAGAACTTGGAATCAACCTATATGCACTTCAGCTAAAAAAATAGATTAAAAATGTGATACATATACACAATGGAGTACTATTCATCATAAAAAAAATTGCATCATTAAATTTGCAGGCAACTGATGGATCTGGAGAGTATCATCCTCAGTCTGGTAATTCAGACCCACCCAGAAATATAGACATGGTGTGTACTCACACATAAGTGTGTTTTAGACTAAAGTACAGGAATAACCAGGCTACAATCCACTAAAGTAGGACAATGCTTTTACATTGTAAACAATTGTCCAGCATACTGGTTTAATAAAAACATTTCTTGGCTGAAGGTAGACAGTAAGTATGGGTGGGGCTACCCAACTAAGAAAATTCTGGGAACAGGAAGAGCAGAGCAAAATGCCAGAGAGACACCAGGAGAAGCCAGCAGATGTAGATAACAATTATGCTGCTCTGAGAAAAGTTATCAAGCTTCATGGTTGAACAAGAAGGGTTTGTTTAAGAGCAAGAGCTAGCTAGCAATAGGCCAGAGCCAGAGACTAGTCAGCATAAAATTAATCGAAGTGTCTTTGTTTTTCTCTGGGACTGCAGATCTGCTGGTCTGGACCACAGGAAAGACAGGCCAGAAACTTTCTACTACAAGATACTCTTGGGAAGGGGAAATAGAGAAGCTCTCCTGAATAAATTGGGATCATATGAGTGAGTGAGCAAGGGGACATGGGAGGAGATAAGAGAGAATTAGATGGTTGAGTGGGAGGAACAACAGAAATGTAGAACGAAGAAATAGGTATCTTGAAAGAGGGAGGCATTATGGGGTTAGAGAAAAAGCCTGGTGTTCATGGTTAGTACTCCCAGCAATAGTAGAGAGAGTACCTAAACTGAACTTCCTCTATAATCAAATTAATGACCACCCTAATTATCAGTATAGAACCTTCATCCAGAAATTTATTGAGTCACAAGCAGAGATCCATAGCTAAGCACCAGGTAGAGCTCCCAGTCCATCTGAAGAGAGGAGAGAATATATGAGCAAAGGGTTCAAGATCATGAGGAGCAGACCAACAGAAATGGCTAACTCAAGATATTGGGAGCTCACTAACTCTGAAATAACATCTGACTAAACCCTCTGAATGTAGATCACAGTCAAAAGGCATTGAAAGCTCATGTAGCCTCCTGCAGTAGGACCAGAGTTTATTCCTGGTGCATGAAATGGCTTCTAGGAGCACATTAACTATGGAGGGACATCTTACTCAGACCTGATACTGGGGGGGGGGAACAGGAATCTGACCTACCTCAACTGGACATTCCAGACTGAACTGATTCACCTTGGGATTTCTTGAATTCCCTTGAGAATGGATGAAGGATCGGGGGGATTCTGAGAAAGAACAGGGAGGAGGAGAGTTGGGGACCAGTGATGGGTATGAAAAAATCTTTCAATAAAGAAAATTTACTTAAAAAACAACAAATAGCAATAATAAATAAAATGTATTTGTATAAGTTATGAGGTAGACATAGAACTTAAATTTTGCCTGAGTATATCCAGTTACATCAGCACCATTTGCTGATAAATGTATTCATTTCCTAGGGACTTGTCCTTAGTTGCCTTGTCAATAGACCATAGTCTAAATATTTTTTTGGCTCTTATTTTGAATCTTCTGACATATAAGCCTGCTCTTATGATAATACTACACATGCTATATATTATTTTGGTTTTGTAGTTTTTGAAAATGCAGTATGTGTTTTATATATAAATATATATATGTGCATGTGTGTATATATGTATCTATATTTGTATATGTAAAGTATATACATGTGTATATTGAGAAATATCTATAGATACAGAAATATATACATACAAAGAATATATATAGTGCCATACCAGGTTCTTGTTCTTCCATAGGAATTTTTGAATCAGATTTTTCAGTTCATTCAAAAAATGGGTATAGAATGAGGTTTCTGGCCTATCTGGGTGGTAGCCCAGACCCACAGACCTACAGTCCCAGACTGCCTAGCCCCATGGTCCATACCTGCTTTTTAGGCCCCCAACAATGACTGAGGTGCTTATATTACTTTCCTGATGCTTGGCCTATGGCTCAGATATATTGCTAGTTAGCTTGTTCATCTTAATTCAACACATTTCCAATAATCTTCCCTGCCACATGGCCTGTGGCTTACCTATTTCTTTTTCCCTTCATTTTAAAAGTATTGTAAAAACATAGTATCATGAACAAGAGAAAAATACAAATATAGTATAACAAGATTGACCTTAAATTTGTATGAACAAACTAAAATCCATACAAATGTAAAATATTTTGAGATTAACAGCTTATTTTTAGATTAAAGTAAATTTTATAATCTATATTTTTAACCATTCCTATATTCTATCCCCCATTTTTTCTTAAAAAGAGATCAGATATGTCCATTAACAATTTATAATAAAAACAAATATTTTTAAACAATATTTTGAGAATTTGGATGTAGCTTTACATTCCTACTTGCTGCTGATTGAGGGTTGCTGGTAATCTTATGAGGGTTCTAAGGCTGGTTATCTTAGGTGAAGCTGATGTGGTCATTTCTTCCCATCAAAGATTTTTTTCAAGGGAGTCTTATTTGATGAAACCATAATAGCTTTGCAGAAATTCACAGGTTCTCATCTTCTGTGAAATAAAAAGAAGAACCTCTTTTCCAGAACAACATATCCTTAGACCCAAATTTCAAAGTAAAGTTACCCATAAAACATGTTTGTTTAACTTAGCAGCCTTTGTAATCAATTGTCTTTCTGAAGTTAGCTCACTAACAGTTAAAAAATTAAATATGAGTAACACAGCAGTGAATCTATGAGTCATGACCTTCTACAACAATGGAATACACAGATTAAAACTCCTCTAGGCTAAGATATCAACCAGAGACTCAATTATGTTTATGAAAATGATATTTTTAGGTACTATAAAGAACAGACACCAGCCATACAGGTTGTGCAAAAGCATAGCTCAATACCTGTTGAACCAATAAGACATTCACAACACTACCTTTAAAATGGTTGATATACAAAGGAGAAACTTCAGATTCTACAACAGCTGGTACAGGAGCAGTTATACACTCAGAATATTGGAGAATCCATAAATCCAGGGAGTTCTCCTATAGTTTTTGTCAAGAAGAAATATGGAAAGTGGAGAATGTTGATAGATCTAAAAGAAATATATAAGGTGATTCAACTAATGGGTTATTTAAAATCTGATATTACTTTGCTTTCCCTATTACATAAGGAATTGACTATTATAGTTATAGATTTGAAGTACTATTTTTGTTTGTTTGTTTGTTTTGCCATACCCCTACAACAACAGGACAAAGAAAAATTTGCCTTCACCGTGCCCACATTTAATAATTCACATACAGTAAAAAGATATCAATGGAGAGTTCTCCCATAAGAAATGTTGAATAGTTCCACCTTATACCAATATTTTGTACAATGGCTACAAGAAGTTATTTGCAAACAGTTCCCAAAATCTATCATTTACTATTATATGGATGATATCTTGTCGGTATACCCAAACATAGATATGTTTGATGAAATAAAGAAAATTTTGCCTGATTGAGGACTACAAGTTGCCCACAAAAATACAAAGAGGAGATTCTATCAATTATTTAGAATACAAAATGGGCCTACACAAAATTAGACCCCAAAGGGTGCAACTTAGGAGAGATAGATTTAGGGCACTAAAAACTGCTAGGAGATATTCATATATGACCCATTATTGGTATAAAAAACTATGAACTGTTAATTTATTCAAAACCTTAGATGTTATAAAAACTTAAATAGTCCCAGAGAATGTTCTGATGAAGCTGAAAGAGAATTAGCTTTAGTGGAAAAGAAATTGTAAGAAGCACACATGAGTTGCGTGGATCTAGACCTTGATTGCATTCTGGCTATCTTACCATCTAAGCATTCTCCTACAGGAGTTATAGTTCAAAGAGAAAATATTATATTAGAATGGATATTTCTGCCGCATAGGCTGAGTAAAAAGTGGAAAACATATGTGGAAAAGAATTCTGATTTGATTTTTTTAAAGGAAAATCAATACTTTGTCAATTGACTGGAAAGGACAAAGCAAAAATTATTGTACTTTTAACTAATGAAGAAATTGATTGATTATTGACAGACAGTAAACCTTGGCAAAAGCCTGTAGCATCTTTTTTTTGGGGGGGAGATTAATACCAAATATCCCCAAAGCAAAAGAATTCAATTTATAAAGAAAACTAATTGGTTCTTCTCTTGTGTGATATGGAAAAAAAAAACAATTTCTGAAGCCCCTACATTTTATACTGTTGCAAACAAATCAAGAAAAGCTGGTTACAAATCAGGAAACTTAAAAAAAAGTGCTTCAACGTCATTATAATTCTGCTCAGAAGTCCAAACTATACACTATTATTATGGCATTAATAGATTTTTACAAAACCTCTTAACATAGTAACTGACTCTCAGTATTCAGGAGTTGTTTTACGTAATGAAACTGCTGAATTCTTTCCTAATGAAACATAATTAACTTCATTGTGTATACAACTACAGGATATCATTAGAAATAGAATTTATATATATAAAATACAACAGATCCCAAACAGTCTACCTGGTCCTCTAGTACAATGTAATGATGAAATTGATTGGTTATTAATAGAAAATGTGTGGGAGATGGTGTTGTTCATTGTAAATAATTATCCCACCCACTAGTTTAATAAAAAGCGCTGATTGGCCAAAGGCAGACAGGAAGTGTGGGTGGGGCTACCAGACTAAGAAAACTCTGAGAACAGAAAGCACAGAGCAGAATGCCAGAGAGAAGCCAGAGGAAGCAAAGGACAACCATGCTGCTGTGAAAAAAGTTACTGAGCCCCATGGCTGAACAGGTTAAGAGTCATGGGTTAGATTAAGGGTACAGAGTTAGCCAGCTATATGTCTGGGCCTTAGGCAGATCAGCTGAAAACTATTGTAAACATCTGTGTGACTCTGCGAGTCTGTGGGTCTGTGGGTCTGTGGGCCTAAACCTTGAGGCTAGGCCTGAAAGTCTGGACTAGAAACCTCTACTACAAAATTGTGCTGGAGGTCTCAGAACTTCATAAGAGACATCATGTCAATAGCAAAGCACTTAACAAATGCTTTCCCATCACTTGGCATCTGGCCAAGGAAATTCTACAAATTGTCCTACTTGCTCCTTCTATAACTAACCATCTTTACCTGCTGGAACTAATCCTAAAGGTATGCAGAGAAATTAGATCTGGTAGATGGATGTGTTCCACTTTGTATAATTTGGAAGATGAAATATGTATACCATACCATCTACACTCAGGAATGTAATGGGCAACTGCCCTGAGTTCTGAAAAAGCTGATACTGTAATTACTCACCTTTCAGAAGTCATGGCTATAATGGGAATTCCTGTTTAAATTAAGACTGACAATGCTCCAGTATATGTTCCCCAGAAAATGAAACAGAATTTTGGATATTATAATATAAAGCACATTAGAGGAATACTGCACAATCCTATAGGACAAGCAATCATGGAGAGATTTCATCATACTTTAAACAAGATGATTCATAAACAAAAAGGAGAAATTTAAAAATCCAGGGAGAAATTGTGTTACAATGTGGTTTCTTGGTCCCCGGCTGCCAGAGGCCCAGACCCACAGACCTACAGCCCCAGACCCCTTAGCCACCTGCTGCTGCTCAGACCCCCAGAAATTACTCAGACGCTTATATTAACTTCATGCTGTTTGGCCTATGGCTCAGGTACATTGATAGCTAGCTCTTACATCTTAAATCAACCCATTCTATTAATCTGTCTGCCATGTGGTTTAACAGTGTTCCTAACATGTTGCTCCTTTGGGCTTCTGGTTCCTTCTGTCTCTCCTTACATGTTGTTCCTTTGGGCTTTTGACTCAGTCTGTCTTTCCTTACATGTTGCTCCTGTGGGCTTCAGGCATGGTCTCTCTCCTTACATGTTGATCCTTTTGGCTTCTGGCTCATTCTCTCTCTGACTCTGCCCTGCTTGTCCTACCTATTCTGATTCCTCCTCCTACTTTTTCTATGTTGCCTGTCATGGGCCAAAACAGCTCCTTTATTTAAAGATTGCTATTCACAGCATACAGAAAGGCATTCCCACATCAAAATTGCATAATGCTTTACTGACCTTAAATTTTCTTAATGCTAATAAGAAAGGAAGAACAACTGTAGCAAGAGACATTGGGTAATAGAAAAAAAACTTCTGAGACAAATCAAAATATCTACTTCAAAGATGTTCTGACTTCAGAATTGAAGCCAGGACATGTGCTTTGGTGGGGAAGGGATTTTGTTTCAACAGGAGAAGAAAAAATAAGGGTACCAACAAAATTGATACAGATCCAATTCAAAAATGAGACCTCTCCTGAGATGAAGTAATGGCTCTTCCCCCTATATGACAATTGGATACATAGAAAGGAAATCTCATTTTACAAGGATTGGTCAGGGTCTCATTTTTGTCTCTACAGAAGAATAGATACAACCATCTTCAAGAAATTAAAAGGATACTGAATGTGTAATTGACTTAAATATTTTAATAATATTAATTAAAAACTACATCTGATAATTATAACTTTTACATCAATTTTCAAATGTCAGAAAATCTGAGAGCAGATTATGCATTAATTCACAATCTAGCTAAATGTTTTTCTTCCTCATTCCTAATCCATTGCACCACCTTTTATTATTTCTTATTACTTATTATTTATATATTTTATATTATTTTTTTATTTTTTGCATTTAGAGAATGTCATTTGGCTATTATTGTAAGGTAGTTCTACCAGCACAATGTCTCTTATTTTTCTCTCATTGGGAATATCTTCATCTCATTAACTTTTCTGAAGGCATTTTCTTTAAATGTAGAATCATGAATTGGTAGTATTTTACTTTGACCATTTGAAAATTATTATGCTAAGTAGCTGTGATGGCTATTCTTCATTCTCAACTTAATTTCATCTGGATCCAACTGAAACTCAAGCCACTGATACACCTGAATGAATATTTTTTGATTGCATCATTTGAGGTGGGAATACCACCTTAAATCTGGGCCACATCTTCTGGTAGTAGCTTATATAAGGGGCATGGAAGAGGAAAGCTTGCTCTCATACTCACTGGCAAGTTTCATGCCTCACTGGCATTAGAGCTTCTTCAGGATTCCTGAGTATACAGATAAGCATATGTGCTACTCAGACTTGAGGACATATAAACTCTTGCATTCTTGGACTTTATATATGGAGATAATCATTGTTTTAATAGTTAAATTGCAGCCTGTAAGCTACTCTAATAAATCTCATATGTAGGATCCATCAGTTATATTTCTCTAAAGGATTCTGACTAATTCAGCAGCCTTCTGATCTCCATGTTATCTACAGAGCAAGCTTCTACCAGCTAACTAGTTTCTTCCTTGTAGGTCATGTATAATTTCTTTCTAGCTACTTCAGTAATATTCCATTTGTTATAGACATGTGTTGGTGATATGTCTTAGCATATTCTTTATTTGGTTTATTATGTTTGCATTTTGTTCATATTCCTCAATTTAAAAGGTTATAATTGTCATGAAACTATGAATTTGCTATTCATTATTCTTGCTCTCTCCATTCTCCTGAAGGCCCAATGACATGAATATTAGACTTTAGCTTGCTGTCACAGCTTTCTTCAGGCTATAGGATGTTAAGATCACTTAATCTCTCATGTTCTACTTTCAAGTTCATTTTCTTATTCTCTTCTCATGTCCATTTCTATTAAGGTCATTTATAGTTTTCATTTATAGAATTTGTATTAGTATTTTATATTTTCTACTGCTTAAGAAGAATTTCTAGTTCTTATTTGTTTCAATAATACTCATGATTTCTCAATGAAGTCATTGTTTGGTAGATGCTCTTAAGTCAATTTAAAGAATTTTTGACGTCTTGATTGAATGTTAATGTCATTTAATTGTGATTTCTTATTTAAGTTGTAATTGCCTGGTTTTTGTTATATTGAAAAATTTCATTTCTGTCTTATACATTTGTAGTATTGAAAGGCTTGAACTTTATTTGAGTCTTCCATTTTTGGCCTCTACCTAAATAATTTTCAGAGGACTGGGCAGAGCCACTTGGGAAACAAGAAGAGGTCGAAGTTCATGTTTGTCATTTTGCCTTCATCAACATTGTGAAAATGGATAGGTGTAGCTCATTCCCATAGAATGAAATTTCAAGCTGGCTGTGTGCTATCTATCAACAATAGATGAGGTGTTAAAGAGAGACATTGGAATTTTTGCTAGAAGTGCTAAAAAAAAACACCAAGTGTCTGTATTTGATGTCTTTGGACACTAACCAATCAGGAAGGGGCAAAGCATTTCCTTATCATTATTAAATAAGACTAAAAATATAGAATTATCACTTGGCCATTGTTAATGTGAGAGAAGTGAGAGGGAGAGAGAACTTTCTGGTTTGTTTAGTTCTGTATGAATAGAAAAGTCATGATAAAATGATTACTTCCTTAATAAACTAGTCTTCTATATAAACTGGACATTTTTTAAAATTACACATTTTTCTTGGCATGTATTAAGTTTTTGGCTGTTCATATGAATATTTTTGGTGACAAATATCTTCAGGGCCCAATTCTAGACACATAAATTCATGTAATAAACCAGGATATTCATCAAGCTTTTGGATCTCCAGTAAGTTTGCTTTCTTTCCTCTATATGTGAAGAAGAAATATGTACAACAGAGAAAAAAATTTGACAAAAATCAGAACTAAATTTTTAATTATTAACAATAGACAATTAATTTATAATTTACACCTATAATTTATGCCATATTTCTGTTAGTAGAAAGATACATTTGACCTTGGCTTTGTCATTTGAATATTAGTAAGGTCAAAGAAACATTATAGGTTTAAGCCTCTAAAATCTCTTTATTCTAAAAATGTTTGGTTCTTCAAAATAATGTGAAATGGTATAACTAATTTTGTTACTCTAAATATTTCTCAACAGTAAAGCTACTTATAATAAAATTATTCTATAAAGTACACCAAATACTTAAAATTAGAGATAAATGATAATTGAGAGTTATTATTCTTAAAATAAGTTCAATATGCTAGCATTTTCATGGAAGTAGTTGGTAGAAAATAATTTTTCCAATGGTGCTTATTAAGATGCTAATTATTTTACTATGTTTAATTTTTGTGCTAGAAAGAAAATTAATTATCTCAGAAGTCTCACTTATTTATATGCCTAAATAACAAATATACTCACCCTGTGAAGAATAGACTCAATTTGATAGGGAATGTTAAACGTATAGCTAAAATATCACTATTAAACAATTGAGAGAACTTTGAGAATTCTTGTCTCTACTTTAAGGTTTTCCTTTTCTAAACCTGGTAATGAGTAGCTCCTATATCCTTAGGATATGTTGTTTTATCCTCCATTTTAAAATATATTTTGAAAAGTTTATTATATTAGTAAAGTTTATTTTCTCCAATATCCATGATGTTTCTTAATAGATTCTTTAAGAAAACAATTATAATAATATGTCTATGAAGTTTTGTTTCTTAGAATCCTTGCTCACATATTTGCTGAACAGAGCAATGACTAGATACACAAAATCCCAAGGAAAATACTTCCATCAAGTGCATTAATAAACTGTAAATCACTATAACTATTAAAAAATCAATTCTAGTAGAAATTTCACTCATAAAGACACCTGATTTTGACAAAGTAGTAAAAAATATACACTGGAGAAATGACAGCATCTTCAACAAATGATGGTGTGCAAGCTGGAAAACCATGTATAGAAGAATTAAATTGGAGTCTGCATAAAAGTCAACTCCCAATGTATCAAGGAATTCAACAGAAGACCTTATACATAAGTCTATAAGGAATACACTTGAGTACAGAAAATATCATGGACTGTAACATCATACTATAGGCATTAAGATTAACAACTAATAAGAGGGATCCAATTAAACAAAAAATGTTCTCTGCAACAAAGAAAAATCACCATTCTAGTGAATATTCAGCATATAGAATATGTAAAAATAATTTTCAGATATATATCTGGGACTGGATTAGTATCTATATAACAAAATCACGTAACTAAATACTAAGAAAGCAAACAACCCAAATAAAAAATAGAGCATGAGCTCAACACAGGATTCTCAAAAGTTAAAATACATGTGGCTGAGAAACAAACAAACAAGCAAACAAAAAACATTAAACACAATTAGCCATTATGTAAATGCAAATAAAAACTACTTTGAGGTTTCACTTTAACCCTCCCAGAATGGCTAAGAAAATTTTAAAATGTGATGTCAAATACTTTTAAAAAGTGGAATATGTGTGCTCGGTTAGAAGGAGTACAAACTGATGCAGCCACTATAGAAATTAGCGTGAAATTTCCTCAAAAAGATCTCCTACACTATCCATCTGTACTATTATTGGGCATGTACCCAAAGATTCTATTTCTTACTACAGAGATACTCTCTTTTCCATGTTCACTACTTTTCAAGTCGGAGTAGCCATTCATCCAATGATGAATGTATAATAAAAATGTTTATGTCTATACAATAAAATATTACTCGTATGTTAAGAGATATTAGAACACAGTAAAATGAATGAAAATAGTAGTGGTCATTCTGAGTGAGGTAATATAGACCCAGAAAGGAAACAATGTGTCTATTTTTATTTGCAGATATTAACTTTGAATATTCAAATATGTGTAATCCATATGGAATACCCATAAAGGTCGTCAAATTATTAAGGATAAAAGAGGCCACTTCTTTGGAAGACAACATAGAATTATGGGATAGTGTTAAGAGGTAACAGTCTAACTGGATAGCCTAATGTTGGAGCAAAGTAGAGGAAAAATTAGAAAGAGGGATAAGTAATATTAAATAAAGTTCTTTCAAAAATAAAATGAAAATCACATAGTACGTAAAAAGCTTTCTGAAATATATGCATACAAATATAAAAAGTATTTTAAAAGTGACTTATTCTTAAATAGGATTGCAATGGCCATAACTTATTACCAGTAATTGGTTTTTATTTTTGGAGTTGTTAACTAGTAATATTCTATAGATACCCTAAACATTATAGACTATTGTTGATGTCATTTCTTACCCTCTAGAACTTGACAGCAATACCCTTTTGCTGAAGTCATCATATAATTGAGACATAGAATATTGGAAAACCATGTTGTTACTAATTTGGATAATTTTCATAGTGTTGAAAGGTGCTGGACATACTATTATAGGATAAAAAATAATAGTGAATTTTATCTGGTTGCAAACCCTGTGACATATAATAGTGAATGGTTTGGTAAGATATGGCTACTGGTCCAATAGTGGCACCAACATTATGGGAGCCATTATTTTTGATGGAATTTAAGTCTTGCCCCACAAGACGAAATCTATATCTGGCCAAGTACCTGCGACTAGATAGATCATAAGCTTAGGAAAGAACTATGCTAAATGGACAATAAAGGAATACCCGGTGACTTATTGTTATACCTTTATTATAGTTCATCTTCCAACTCTCATCAGAAAATAATTATGTTGTAATAGATGACAATAAGCACATAGATTTACAATAGTTGATATCTGGAGAATATGAGGATAGATAATTTTCAGCCTTAAATTGGACATCTGTGTCACATTTTCTCCTCCCTATGCTCAGAAGTAGAAAAATTGTAAGAGTCAGAGGCAGTAGATGACTACAGGAAAGCAGTATTTTTCTTGACACAGAAGCAGAATTGCACATATGAATTTATGATAGTTATGACAGCATGCATAAGATCTATGCAAGCACAAATCAGACAAAATCCCAGCATGCAGCAAGGAGTTGAGAATGAAGTCCCAGTCCTAACTGAGAAGAGATTGACAGTTTATAACTGCCAGGACAGTCAGCTTTTGTGCTGACATACTTTATATTTAATAAAAATCAACCTGGAATAACAAAGAACAGAATTTCCCACATTCAATCCACGAAGATCAGATAATGGTAACTCACACCTTCAATCTCATCTCTCAGGAGACAGAGATCTTTCTATATTTCTGTAAGTTTAAAACCTAACAACAAAATAGTAGAACCTCACATCTTTAATCCTAACTCTAGGATTATGATGCAGAGTTGAACCCAGAAATGAAACAACTGGGTGGGGAATATATAAGGCAGGTGTAGACAGACATTCAGACATTCTTTAAGAGTGACCAGACAGGTGTAGGACTCTTGAAGAAAGCATTTACATTTTTCAGCCTGAGAAGATATTTGGGTGAGAATTTACTGTGGTCTGATCCTCTCTCTTATATTCAAGCTTTTAACCAATATCTGACTCTGAGTTTTTATTATATATCAAGTGGATGTATGTAATAAGTTTCTTTCAAGGGCAGGCCATTGAAGCCCTTTGTAGATTGGCCATAATCCAAGGCTGCACATGGAAGAGAATATAACCAATACAAATTGGAATAAGTGGGCTTTTTAAGAGGTGAAATTGTGTGGATAGAGAAGAGGGTTGAATCTGAGAGTAATTTGCAGTAGGGTGGATATGATTAAAATATGCTGTACAAAATTTTCAAAGAATTAATAAAAAATTTCAGAAGTAAAGTTTACCTCAGATAAACAGATTTATTAAATGAAATACTGTCAAGATGATTTCAAAGGCATTCCACTGTTAGACTATTTTAGGCCATCAGCATTAACTATTTATGAAACAGGAGAATTCTGCATGGAAATTGTTCCAGTTTACTGAGTATAATATTTTATTCTTTTAATGGTATCTAAATGTTGTAGCTAATCATCTAAATTGAATGTTGAAATCTATCTTAAACATAATTTGTCTTTATTGCATTACCTTTTTTAAAAAGAAATTTTATTCATCGTACACACCAACCACAGATCCTCCTCTCATCCCTCCTCTCACTCCCCATCACTCCCCCCAACTGACCCTCCATCATCTCCTCCTAAAAGTTAAGGTATCCCATGTGGGAGTCAATAGAGCCTGGTACACTCAGCTGAGGCAAGTTGACCCCCTTCCCTCTGCATCAAAGCTGTGAAAGACATCCATCCATAGATAATGGGCTTATAAAAACCTCACTCATTCACTTTGCAGAGATAGGTCCTGATCCCATTACTTAAACAAACCAAGCTGCACAACTGTCTCCCTTATGCAGAGGGCCTAGTCAAGTCCCATGCAGGCTTCCCAGCTGTCAGTCTAAAGTTTGTGAGTTTCCACTAGCTTGGTTCAGTTGCTTCTGTAGATTTTCCTATGATGAGCTTGATCCCCCTATGCTCATATAATTCCTCTTTCCTGTTTTCAACTGGACTTCCAGAGTTTGGCCTGGTGCTTGGCTGTGGATCTCTACATCTGTTTCTATAAGTTACTGGATGGAGGTTCTATGATGACAATTAGGATATTCCACACTCTGGTTACCAGGATAGGCCAGATCAGGCACCCTCTTTACTACTGCTATTAGTTTAATCTGTTATCATTCATGTTTAGTGCTCGGAACTTGCCTAGTACCAGGTTTCTCGCTGGATGTATGATTTCTCACTCTATCAAGATATATCTCTTGAGTTGCTCTCCCACTTTGTCCTTCTTCCACCTCAACCATCCCTTTCCCTTGTGTTCTCATTCTCCCGTACCCTTCCCTCTATTGCTCCCCTCATGCCCAATTTACTCAGGAGATCTTACCTATTTTCCACATGGCAGGACAGATTAATGGAAATGGGTTAAATTAAGATGAAAGAACTAACTAGCAATATGCCTGAGACATAGGCCAAACAGCATGTAATTAATACTAGCATCTGAATCATTTTGGGGGACCTTAGCAGTGGTGAGCAGCTAGTTAGTCTGGGACTGCAGGTTGTAGGTGTGGACTCCCAGCCAGATGGACCAAAAACCTCATGTTACAGATGGTACCCAATGTGGGATGAATACATACATAAAGCCAGTAAAAGCTTTAAAAGGGTTTTAGAGCATAGAAACAGAGCCAAAAGAGGCTCCCGAGTTGTGTCTCTGAAGTGGGTCATGGTACAGAGATGGCATGGCAACCAGGCCATGGACAAAATAGTGGCAGACTTGGATCAAGGCTGTTTCCCAAAGGCTCACAGAAGACAAGGTATAAGCACCAAATTGCATGTGATTGATTTAAGGTTTCTGTTTATATTGAACATTTATATTGAACAAAAAGAGAACAGAGTCAAAGACAGCTTCTTAGTAGTAGCATTTTCTAGGGTCTGTTCTGTTTTCTGGTCATGAGCAGAGGCACAGTCCCTTTTAAAAGAGACTTCCTGACTCAGTTTTATTGGCAAAACTCTGAACCATTTAAGAGGATCTGCAACCAAATGTTTAAGTGGAGTGAGCAGCAAGCATCAGTGCTCTACTTACGGACAGTGTGAATTCTAAGATTCCCCAGAGGTGGGGTGGCAAAAAATTTCACAATGATTAATATTTCTTCCTAGAATTGTAAAGATAAGTATGGTTCAAGTGAATCACTATGTTGAAAAGTTGAATAGGGTGGAGTCAATGCATTACAGTCTAGTATTTTAAAAGCTCTTCTGGTAAGAAAAGGATCAAGGATATGTGATAACACAGATTCAGCTGGAGAAAACCTCTAAATTGGTTACAATGTGCGTAAAATGCACGTAGGCTTCAGTGAGAAAAGAAAGGGTAGAGAAAGTCCCTAAAAAAGAGAAATAGTATAATTAAAATATAATAAGCCACTTGAAGACAAATATAGAGAGAGTCTAGATTATGTTTATTATTGTGTTTTATTTTAAGTTTTAACTGTTAATGAGCTAATTGCAGAAAGACAAGTGATTTCAAAGGCTGACAAGTTAAACAAACATATATTTTAAAGGTATCTTGACTTTGAAATCTATGTCTAAGGATATGTTGCTTTGGAAAAGAGGTTCTGCTTTTGTTTCCACAGAAGATGAGAATCTGTGGATTCCTTCCAGGAAAATATGGTTTACACAACAAAGACCATCTGAAAATTATCTGATGGAAAGACACGTCTACACAAGTTTCAAGGCTACAGACTAAGATGATCCAGCCTCAGGACCCTCAAAAGATTGTCAGCACTCCTTAATAAGCAGGAAGTAGTAATAGAAAGCTATACTCAAATTCTCAAAATATTTCTTATAAATGTTTGGTTTTTTATGAGTGGTTAATGGTCACAGTTATTGCAATAAATTTTATTTGCAATATTTATATATAGGATTAATATTTATTAGAAAGCAATTTGACTTTCATGAAAACAGGTTATACTTTAGGGAGATACTTGAGCCATCAGATGGTCTAAGCAATGGATGTTGATCTAATCTCTCAAGAAGGCAGGAACAAAATGGGGTGCTTAAGATCTCAGCATCCCCTCTTGAACAGGACCAGCCCACACCCCCTTCAGGAGCCTGGGACCCTGGATAAGTTTCTTCTGACCTTATCAGCTGGCACTTGAATCCCACCACACATAGTTAATCTCTTTTTTAAAGGGTGTGTGAAAAGATATAGTAATTATTTAAAAAGATAGATTGAATTTAAACTAAAAATCAACTGTTAAATTCAAAATATTTTGTATCAGTATGGATTTTGGTTTACTGATACAAACTCAAGACCAATTGTGTTATGCTATATGTATTTTTCTACTCTTGTTTAAGGTATGATGTTTATGTAACTCATTTAGAACTGCAATATATAATTAAGAAATGCAGATTTATAGGCATCTCTGATAATCAAACTTACAGTTGTGTTAGTTAGATTTTTAAGTATATATTTCAATTAAATAGGTAAACTTCAAACACACAGAATATGGCATTTCAAATATTTTTTAAGAACTTAGTCATTTCTGGATAGTGAGAAAGATCTGCTCCTGGCAGCACCAACCTACTTAAAGAGAATAATGGGCTTTGAAGAAACTTCATGTGGAATTTTCTTTCTTCATGGCAGCAGATAGCCTGTCGACAAGAAATTGTTCTTGTATTGACTGCTTGACAGTATGCTGTATAAACTAGACATGCAGGTTCCATAGGAATGTGACCTTTGAACTTTGGTGGAACAAGCAAAGATGGTCCTTCAGGTTCTTGCTTTGCAGAGAAACCTGCCAGACATTTTTCAGGACACACGCAAGGATAAATGAATGACAAACTATGCCAGAATAGGCAGAGCAGTCCTGTAGATTTTCTGTTTCACTCAAAGTTATGCCAGAGAATCTGGGCCTGTAGGCTAAAGACAGATTCCACATTACAAAGCAACTTTGGGTGACTGTCCAGGCAGCCAGATGTCATCTTTGTTATTTCTAGATTTTGGAAGTTTCTTTCACTTCCTGTTTATTTGGGTAAATATTATATCCTGTTGTCTTTGATGTAGTTGAATATTAGATAGTTATAGTTATTATAAAAGATATATTAGATATGAAACAAGGATAAGGTAGATAATAGAGTATTTTCTTTAATTTTGCTAAATAAATATATACTAGATATTGTAACCATAATTTTGCTTGTTATATGTAATTTTACTATGTTGAAATTGAAATCTTCCTCTTTGGTTAGACAGAAAAGGGGAAGTGATGTGGGGATGTCTTTCTGTATGCTGTGGATTCCATTTTAAATAAATAAACTGTTTTGGCTCATGGTAGGCATCATAGGAGTAGGCAGGGAAGTCAGAGCATAGGTAGGAGAAGGAGGGCAGAGTCAGAGATGTTATCCAGACACCCAAGATTCAAGATATAAGGAAATGATAGGTAAGCCACAGGCCACATAGCAGGGCATATTAACGGAAATGGGTTGAATTAAGATGAAAGAGCTAGCAGGAAATATGCCTGAGACATAAGCCAGATAGCTTGTAATTAATATATGTGTTCAAGTCATTTTGGGGGACATAAGCAATGGAGGGCAGCTAGTTGGTCTGGGACTTAAGGACTATGACTCTGGACTCCCAGGAGGATAGGCCAGAAATCTCATGTTACAATAAATATAGTTGAGCATGTGTCCTTGTGGTGTGATTAAGCATCACTTGGACATATGCCCAAGAGTACTATTATAGGGTCTTGAGGTAGAATGACTTTCAATTTTCTGAGAAGTTACCATCTGATTTCCAAAGTGTCTGTATTAGTTTGAACTTCCACAGACAGTGGAGGAGTGTTCTCCTTGCTCCATATTCTCCCCAACATAAACTGTCATCAGTCTTTTTTGTTTGTTTGTTTTGTTTGTTTGTTCTTAGCCATTCTGAAACTTGTAAGATGATGTTTCTGTGTATCAGGGAGTTGCAGAGTTGCACTAGTCCAATTAGCACTCTTATTCCAATTATATCTGGTATAGTCTATGTTTGTGGAAAGTTCTTTTGGTCTAATTTGAGCTATTGGTCCAATGAGAGTTTACAAATTGTTTGTCTCATGCAGCTGCTGAAGTTGCTGGGTCACGGGAAGATTTTAATAAGAGGTAAGACTTGTATATTGCAGGGTCCAATGGGGATGTCAGTGGGGATGTCTGCCCACAGAAGTCTTTCATGCTCACTTGCAACTGGGGCAGAAACAGATGGGGGTGGGTGGTGGCACAGGTCATACCTAGGTCTTAGAGATTCAACAATTATCCTTTTATTAACCTTGTGATAAGCTATGACTACACATTTCCAGCAGCATTAATCTCTTCTTTATTTTTCCTGCCAGTGTTGTACATGAACCTCTTAGATACCTGATCCAATATCATTCATTTAAAAAAACAATTAGGCATTTTTATGTTCATTGTTTTTAAGAGCATATAGATAAATGTCAAGCCACAAGTCATGGGGATACACATGTAGTGAAAGCATTTCAAGTTAACTAGAGATATTTATGTCAAAGATATCCACAGCAGAGAATGTTACACTCTTTATTTTTCTAACCAATAATTTTAGCCATAGTAATTAACAACTGACCATAAAAGGGAAATTTCTCTCAGAACTCTTTTGTACTTAGATTTACAGGGGCACCCCTTCAAAAACTAAATCCACCTTGATTTCACATTTGGATTCTTCTGTTCTTTATTATAACCCACATTAAATAAGAGGAGAAGCAAATTACTTCATAATACAGAATCAAATGCCTTGTCCAAGAAATAATTTATGATTTATATATTCAATGATTTTTCTACATATTTTTGGTCAATCCAGAAATCTTAGTGATATCATTTTCATTGTTTCATAACAAATGAAAAACAAAACCTCTGATTGCTCTGATATCTGTAGAATTCTGAAATACTAAGTATTATTCAAAATGAAAATGAAGGCTTAATGATTTAAAAATATAAGTGAACTATATTTCATTAAATAAATTTTCTTCTGAAAAAAAAATCAATGAACTATGTGGTAATGAGATGCCTCAAAACTCCTACTTCCAGTCATGAAAAATTGGGAGGGGGTCATATCTTCTTATAAAAGCACATCTAATTGAACAATCAACTAAAATTATTTAGATAATTTATATTTATATAGCACAGCATTAAATCTACTACTCATTATAGAAAATATTTGAAGAAAAAAATGTGGACATGAGGGTTTTCTGGACTTAGTAGCTCAATTTTAAAATGTCTGAAACAGGCTAAATAACTCTATAATGGAGAAAGCTTGAGTAACACCACTTAACCAAGTGACCTAGGTTAAAATTACTAATAATATGTCATGCTGATATCGAGTAGCCATGTCTCTAAAAAGAAGTGATTACAAGGGCACTTCACCTTTGTTTTATTTTTCTCAACTCCTATACCCTTTATATAATTACGGGAAATTGCATCAGACATACTCAATTTGAAGGACATCCTACAAATGCCTGATAATTATTCTTCAAAACTGGCAAAGTTATATAAAATAAAACATGAAAACTCTCAAAAATATTAGATTAATGCAGTGTTATGTCCTGAGATAAATCTTATGATTTAAAAATCCAACTTGTGAACTGGAGGCAGTAAGTCTAGAGGTTTGTTTATAGCAATACAATAGTAATTTCTGTTAATTCATACACATATCATGGTAATATGAGATGATAGGATTGGAAGTAATAGACTGATAACTATATAGGAACACTCTCAATACTATTATATACAGTTTATATTGAAAGCCTACTTAAAATTTATTAGAAGAAAAATCAAGCACTAAATAAATCATCCAATTAATAAATGGACAAATGAATTGAACAGACAGTTCTTCAAAAGAGAAATACAAATAGCCAGTAAATATATGAGAGAAATGTTTTCAGTACCTTTGGCCATCAGGGAACTATAACTTCAAGCTATAATGAAATTCCATTTCACCTCAGTCAAAATGGTTCTTATACAGATAACAATGCCATCAAATGCTGTCAAAGACATATGGAGAGGAGAATACTTAAATCTAGTTAGGGAAGCCAACTTCTGAAGCCAAGTGAAAAGCCAGTTCAAAGATTCTTCAGAAAACTAAAAAACAGAGTACTATATAAACTATCCCTTGGTATATACCAAAAATAATTTAAATCACCCTATCAAAGAAATAGCTCAACATATCTGTTTATTGCTTCACTATTCACCATAGAGGCAATGTAACTAGTCTACATCTCATCAAATGAGAAAGAACTAAAGAAAATGCATATTATTCAGCTATAAAAGAAAATGAAATTATTATTATTATCAGAAAATTAATAGAACTTGATATTATCATATTCATGAAATTAAACAAAGTCTGAAAGCATTCTAATATGTTCTCTCTTATATTTGAAGTTTAAATTTAAGTACATGTATCTGTGACAATAAGCATATGATTTGTATATGAGGTGAAATTAGGAGGGGAACATTTATGAACAAAAGGCACATAATATGGAAAGGAAGAAGTTAGAATAATGAGGGTAAACTAACAACATGTCACATGTGTTCTCATATAATCTACAGTCAGATATTCATTTTTTTATTTAATGGAGAAAGACTGTTTGAGGAGATAGAGGGGACCAGTAGTAACTGTCAGGCAAATGGTAAAGAAAGAATGGGGGAAAATAGTGAATTGGCAACTATGAAGATAGTAATAATGATAAAATATTAATGAAAATGCATGAGTAAGCCTACTGGAAAACTTTAGGTTAAGCAACTGATTTCATCAAGGCTCTTAATTGTCAGGATGTCTGAGATATCTAATAAATTCTGTCACTTTGATAGAGAAAACAAGTATTACATTTCTGAGACATATTTGGCTAACATGTTATTGTCTTCAAAAAATTATTTTTTAGAGAAACCAGGGATTTAGAATAATTTTGCTCTAACTTCTAACCCATATTGAGCCACTTTTAAATTTTAGTTACCAGCTTTAACTCAAGAGAGAAAATGGGCAGGCCATTAAGTTCTCAGAAAATATGATACTAATAAATAATTTATGAGAAAATAACTATTAAATGTGGAAAAGGATACATAAACTGACAAAATTTAATGAAACAAATTTAATAAAACAAAATGGACTTAAATACTCATAACATTACTGTGAATAGCTTTTTATCCTAGAAATACTTAAAATGAATTTGTAAAGCTGCCATACTCGGTGAAAAGACCCCAATAGTAGTAATAAGGTCATGCCTGCCTACTTTGATTATTTGGGCTTTTAGTTCCTTGTACCACAACAGAAAATTTTCTAGTGGGAAATTTTCAGGTATTAAACAAAATATGTATTTTATAGATCAGGA
This sequence comes from Phyllotis vaccarum, assembly GCA_033318265.1. Lineage (NCBI taxonomy): Eukaryota > Metazoa > Chordata > Mammalia > Rodentia > Cricetidae > Phyllotis > Phyllotis vaccarum. The sequence goes on along the minus strand of JARWLC010000013.1, from coordinate 89,368,524 downwards.
CATAACAGGAATTGGAAAATAAAAATATTACAGAAGATCTTATATCTCCAACAGAAGAACATAAATTTCAAAAAATGAAGATCAAAAGCCCTAAATAGTATCATGGAAAATCCAGTGGGCTTTAATAATGTTTATATTTTTAAATATTTACTGCTGAAAGACTCTGGGTATATTAAGGATATGCACTATTTAATGTCCACAGGCAGTGCTAGAAATACATTGGCAGTTTGAAGACCACAATGTTGTACATACTCCTTAATTAAAAACAAATTAAAAATTCCCAATAAGAGATTATATGGGAAAATTCTCAAAAGACATTGCATATGACAACCACAGTGCTTTTTCTTATGCCTACTTAAGAAGCAATATACATGTAACACCTGAAAATGATCTCTTTATTATGGTTACTTAAAGTGCAGCGCTAAGATTGTAAAATTTTCAGAAAAATAAAGAAAAAATAATTCAGTACTATTCTTTCCAGCTTGTCTAAAGTGTATACACAAATAAATACAATGTTGAGGAAATTAATTTGAAGTATAGTTACTTAAAATTGAAAGTATAACTTTAAGGACTTTTATGGTGGATCTGAATATTGCTTGGAAAAAACAATTAACAATCTCAAATGATCAATAGTAAGTGCTCCGTCTTAAAATCTCTAATACTTTAGTATTAGACAAATATTCACAATGTAACATTACCCCCTATCTGATCTTACAGTTGCCTATGAGTTTGGGTATATTATATTATACAGAATTATATTTGAATTTGTTCTAATATAATAGCAACTTAATTCATTACCTCCAATGGAATCTCAAATGTCCTTTGTTGATCACTCAGGGAAAAAAAAATGACTAATGCTTTGCATTTAAGATGCTAATTTCAAGAATTCCTTTTAAGGGCAGTGATATATTTATTGGGGTAAATGTACCAACTGAACAACATAAAATAGGGTGAGATTTTTCAATTTAGGTAAAGTAACAACATATATAATCACTAAATGTCTTTAAGTGAGAAAATAATTGAGCATTTTTTCTAAAATTAAAGAAAAGAAGAACTGTAATATGGAGAAAAGTAAGTAGAGACAGAACAGTAATTCTTAACCAGTGCTGATTCTTGTTTCTCAAATTTTTGTTGCAACTTTGGGTGAAGGATAAAGTGTTATTGGCTCGTAGGAGGTAACAGCTGCTAAACATGCTGACATATTATAGGCCAGTCCCACCCAGTAAAGCAGTATATGCTTCAAAATGGAGACTGTCTAACAGAATATACGTTACACAAATTAACCAAAAAAAATGGCATAATAACTAAGAAGGGATCTACTAAATAAAATTCTGGGGGTGCTGCAAACTCACAAAAGTCAACATTGATAGTTATTACTAATGAAAAAAGATCAGCCCTAGCTTAAGCTTGTTCCTAACTAGTTCTTATAACTTAACCCATATGTTTTATTCTACATTTTTGTTTCGTTACCTTTACTTTGTACTGCTCATCTTGATTCCTCCCCATCTGCCTCATAACTCTGCTTTCTCAGTTCTCTCTGTCCCCAGAAATGCTACCTAATCTCTTCTTGGTGAGCTAATGATCATTCAGCTCTTTATTAAGCCAATAACAGTTACACATCTTCACACAGTGTAAAGGAAAGGTTTTAAATCTAAATGCAGTAAAACTATATACAATAAGAAAAATTATCAGGAAAGAATTGCATTTACAATGTCCAATCCATTTGCATTAGGCAAATTTAGAGAAAATACTTGACTATCTATCCTATTTTATTCTAAAGTTTTATACCTAAACCATTTTTGTTAAAATAACTTTTATTATAATCATAAAAAATATCTTTTTCAAACTTAATACATCTTTTTAGATAACTTAAGATTTATGTTTCTCAAACTTATAAACTTTACATCTTATGTAAATTTCTTTAGATGTCATGTAAATTTCTTTTAAATTTGGTAAGACAGAAGACTATAAAACTATATCTAGTCTTTAATCCCCATTAGAAACTCAAGAAAAACAAAATATTACTTGAAAGCAACTTTTAAAACTAAAAAATGACAGCAACATGTGGCTGCTTGGCAGTCACCGAAGGTTCCTCTGAAGCATTAGGCATCTATTTTGACTTAAATACATAGAATATCCATCTGACAAACTTTTCTGTGAAGCAGGAAGTTAAAAGGATTGTCCCACTTTGTCTTGCCAAATTTTGGCAGTCACTTTCTTTTGTGTCCTGGTTGTACAGTTTTGACAGCATACTATCAGAAATCCAAATTGCTAGCTTTTGCCACAAAGAAAGCAAACACCATATGAAGGTTCTTTTATACCCATCATCCTTTTTTTAAAGTAGATCGATACTGATAGGACCAAACATGTCTCACTGTCATGAAAAGCAGTATGTTATTATAATATTTTATTTGCCATATACTGTATGTCTTTGAAATGTTTGAAGATCATCTATTTAAAATATATCTCTTTATGAGTTTGGAAACATACCTAACAGTAAAATTTTGATAGTTATAAACGACTAACTATTGACCAGTTTTTTTTTTATTATAATAAATAGCTTTTAAGGACTAAAACTAAAACGTCATATTTTTAATGACCTACATAGGTACAGCATCTTAAACAAGATTAGAGACATATATGAGACATATATACATATATATGTATATGTATATATATAAAACAAAATGACTTTAAATTAGCATTAATCTATAAAAATCTATACCAATGTAAAATATTTGAGATTGTTGGTTTTTCAAATGCAGACTCAAGAATCCTCTCCTTTTATTCCATCAATTTTCTACTACACACACACACACACACACACACACACACACACACACACACACACACACACCATTTTCCCGTCAGAAATTGATCCCTGAATCAAATCTTCCTTTTTCATCTTTTTCCCTGACCATCACCATCTTGTGACCAACCCCTCCTAAGATCCATAACCCACTAAATGACTAAAACCACTCAGTCCATCTCTTCGGAATGTGGGCATTGTCTCTAGACTGCTTTTTGTTGTTTGGGAATAACATCATCTTTGGGAGATGTTGAGAAAATAGGTGTATATGCATAAGAGAAGATAGAAATCAAATCCCTGAGCATTTGTTGGCACAGAAATCAGTCAGCTGAACTCAGAAGTCTTCATATGAGATCCTTATTATTATCCATTAGTAGCCATTTAACAAATAGTTGATCTCTTCTCATCTTTGTATCACCTTATTTTTTATATGATACTTCTGTATTATTCTTGGTATGAATCATCTTGTTTCTATCGTTTGGAGGGACTTTTTTCTTTTCTGTTAAATCAAATTCTCTTTTTAAAAACCACATTAATTTTCACAATAAGTGTCTGAAACTGATATTAACTATCCCTATGTATACATAAGAAAATGATTCCAGAAGTTTAAGTAGCTACACCATGGTCAGATACCTAATTTGTGGTAGACTTAATATTCATTAAGAGTAACAGTACTTAAAAATATAATAACTTAAGGTGGAGTCTACCAAAGTCGAAAGACTATAGTAAGATGCTCCATTATACAACTTTGCTTTCTGTTCTTTTTATTTCAAAACATTCATAACTCTTGCTCCTTGGAAATAATGTAATTTATATTAGTTTAAATTATTAGTTTAAATTTACTATATTAAAATTCATATAGATATAATATTTCATTGCATTTTGTCTTCACTAAGGTATTTATGTATTTACCTTTTGATGTCTTTGAACATATTCAAGATTACATTTATTCAGCTAATTTGATTTTGTCAGGGCCTATTGTAGTAGGGTTGTGGTTCATGGATGTGCTTCTGTGTTAGAATCTAAACATCTTGAGATATGTTTGAGGTATTTTCTGATAAAGATATAAGGTCTTTTCTTTGTTAGGTTGATGTTATGTTCTGTGGTTGCTGTTGTGTAAACCAAGTGTAGTTGCTATGAGGTCTTTGGTAGATACTTTTGAGGGGTCAGCAGGTTTCATAAAGAAATAAAGAAATGGAGTTGAGCTAGTAGGAAGGACTGATAGGGTAAGGAGGGAAGAGCTATGTTGGGTCTGACTGTGAGGCGAAGTCTCCAGAGAATGGAGGAAGGGTAGAAGGAAGGGGCTGCATTGGGCTGGCTATCATAGGACTAAAACTAAATCTAGACTAAAATAGAGAACCAGACATGCCTGCCGTAAAATAATACTTTTTATACAATGTAAAATTTGCCACTTGAATTGGTTTAATAAAAAGCTGGCTGGTCGGTAGCCAGGCAGGAAGCATAGGCAGAACCATCAAACTGAGGATGCTGGGAAGAAGGGCAGAGTCAGAGAAAATTCCAGAAGACACAGAAGAAGCAGGACATGTATAAAATGAGATCATAAGCCATGAGCTATGTGGCAGGGGGTAGATATAAAATATGGGTTAAGTCAAAATGTAAGAGTTACCTAGAAATAGCCTAAGCTATCAGATGATTATTTACAAGTAATATCAACTTTCTGAAATATTATTTGGGAGTGGTTTCCAGCACAGGAATACTTCACACCTAAAGGGAAAAACATTTTAAGAGGCTTTCCTACCAACACTTAAATGGGGTTTATAAGAAGTGGGAAGCACATTATTCGGTGGCAGTGTGGACCTAAAAACTCCTCAGAGTTAGGATGGTAAATGTGGCTCTCATCAGTTCATACCTCTGCCATAAAACTAGGCTCTCAGAGGACTAAGCAAGGAATAGTCAGTCACCAAAACACAAATAGAAGTCTTAGCCATGCCAATTAGTAGTTTAAAGGCTTATGCAGGTCAGAGAATGATTACAGATACACATTAAAGACAGATTCAGTTGGGAAAATCCTCTACACAGTACACTATGTATAAAAATGTACATAGGCCTGGGAGTGAAGAGAGGAAGGGTAGAGACAGTCATAGATTAAAAATAGTTTTAAAAATAAAGTTGTTAATGAAGCAGTGAAATAAAAATTTAATAAGCCATGTAAAGATGGGAAATACATAAAGAGTCTGAATTCTCTATGTTACTGTTTTGTTTTTAGATTTTATTTTCTTTCTTTAAATTTTCTGAGTTTGTATTTAATGGCTGGACTTTAATTATGGATCCAGAAATAAACAGAATCGTCAGTTCTATATGCAAATATTAGGTGAAAAATCTTAATTTATTGTGTAAAATTGACTATTATTATTCAAAAGAGATGAATGCTACTATAACAGACTAAAGGTATCAGGCCTTTATGTATTTGTTTTACATTTACTTTTTTATATATTTAGATTTTTTAAAGTTGATCTAACATACCCATCACTGTTCCTTCTCCCTCTCTGTCTCCCAGTCATCTTGAGCTTCCACCTACTGCAGGCCCCCATCCATTCCTCAGAAAAGGCAGGGACTCCTACGGTGAGTTAACTCAGTCTGGCATATTCAGTTGATGTAGGACCAAGTCTTTACCCCAGTATCAAGACTGAGCAAGGTATTCCTCTATTGGGAATAAGCTCCAAGAAGTCAACTCATGCACCAAGAATAAATACTGGTCTTACTGCCAGAGGCCTCACAAACTATCCACACCACATTCAGATGGCCTAGTTCAGCTCCATGCAATTTGCTCAGCTATCAGTTCAGAGTTAGTGAGTTCCCAATAGCTCATGTCAGGTGTCTCTGTGGGTTTCCTCATCATAATCTTGATCCCTTTACTTGTATACTCTCTCCTACTGATCTTCAACTAAACTAGAAGCTTGGCCCATTGCTTAGCTATGGATCTCTGCATCTGTTTTCATCAGTTGCTGGGTGAAGGTGCATGTTTATTTTTCTGAGGCTGTGTTACATCACTTATGATGAATTTCTTCCCAGTTCCATCCATTTGCCTCTTTCACTGGGTCTCTCCAGATGCCTTTAGATTTTCTGATTGCTAATGAAGGAACAACAGCTGCTGAGACACATTGATTAAACAACCATGTGGCAGAGTAGATAAGAAATATGAGCTAATTTAAAATGTGAGACTTAGGTAACTAGTAACAAGTCTGAGCTATCTGTGAGCATTTACAATTAATATTAAGTCTCTAAGTAATTAGTATGAGCAGTTGCAAACATAGTATATTTTTGCCTGGACAGAAGGATAATAAAGGTCACTTAACTGAGTACCATTGTAGTATGGCCACTGATGGTCATTGTTAGTGGGGGTTTCTGTGGTTGGATAAGTGTCACAAAGGAACAGATATGGAGAAAAAAGCTGAAATTTATAGCAGGAAATAACTATAGGGACCCTGGTGTCCATACTAAGAGGCATAGTCACCAGTTCAATAAAATAATTCCCCACACACACTAAGAAATAGAGTAGTTCATTAAAATAATTTTGAGCATGTAAAACTCCAATGTTGACATAATAATTAAATAAATTAAAGCATATTTATTTATGATTTTTGAATAAAAGAAATGACATTCTTAACACTTAAGGACATGAGGGAAATTTATTTATAAAATGATATCAATTCTTTATAACATTATTCTACCCCATACACCAACATAGAAAAAAATAAATAAAATTATACATAAATACATTGATGACAGTCATAATCTTCTACATTATATGATTATAGGTGCCTTTATTCTTCATCTTACTTTGCATAATTTCTAAAAATATTTTATAGTAAAAAATGAACACAATTTTAAAATTATAATCTCAAAAATAACTCAATAAAAATTTTGATCAAAAATTCATTCCCTAGGCATTGGAGGTTGTGTTGTTTCATTTTAAATAATTGTCCCAACCACTGGTTTAATAAAAAGAGCTGATTGGCCAAAGGCAGGCAGGAAGTGTAGGCGGGGCTACCAGACTAAAAACTCTGAGAACAGAATGCCAGATCAGAACACCAGAGGGAATTCCAGAGAGAGGCACCGGAAGAAGCAGAGGACAACTATGCTGCTCTAAGAAAAGGTACCGAGCCCCATGGCTGAACAAGAGACATAGGTTAGATAAAGGGTAGTGAGCTAGCAAGTGATATGCCTGGGCCTGAGGCTGATCAGCCAAAAACTAATGAAAGCATCTGCTAGTCTGTGGGTCTGTGGGTCTGTGGGTCTGTGGGTCTGTGGGTCTGTGGGTCTGAGGTTCTGCCGGTCTGGGGTCTGCAGGGTCTGTGGGCCTAGACCTTGAGGTTAGACCCAAAAGTCAGGGCCAGAAACCTCATACTACAGTATCTGGAGTCACTCAAAATAAAATTATCTTTTTTCTTAACCACACTAAAATATACAAACATTAATAGGAAAATTTTTATTTCTTTCACTGACTATTAAGTACTAGGAATAATAGCTATAACATGTTGGAGCATATTAGATATCTGAATAAATCAAAAATAAATTTATTACTTTACACTCATTGAAGAAGCAAAGTTTACAATTTCTTATCCTTTTCCTTTGACAATGTCATTTATTTGGTCTGTGCTTTGCCATCTGGATAATGTAAGAAAGGGAGAATTTTTTTGTGTGTATTTTACACACGCAACTCACTTGAAGGGATATTTTTTTAATCTCATTTTTCAGATTATAAGACCAATACCTAGCTAGATCACATTGATTTTCCATGTTCAAATACATGAGTAAATAACTAGTGGTGAAAGAGATAGATTTAATAATGATAGCAGAGGCTGAATATGTGGTTCACTATGGTTAGAGCACGTACATAGCATCAAAACACTCTGGATTTTATCTCAACATAGAAAACCAAAGGATGAATGCTACAGTGTATACCCTTAGAATGTACCAAATCTATTCTCCATAAATGTTTTACACTATATAATGCTTTTCCTTCTATTTTCCCTGGGCCTACAGTATCTCTGTCACTTTCAGCAGGTGAGAAACCTTCATTCTATGCTGATAGATTAAAATGAAAAAATAACAATCAATAAACAATGAGACTTTTTGAAAGCACATCCTAAAGACTAAGCTGAACAGGTTGGTTGGATATCTGTGCACTTAGGCACTTAGTAAAATATGAGGCCTGACAACAATCAAAAGAACAGAAATGGTTTCAATTAAAAACTGCAGTAAAACCTTCATGTTCCTGACTGTGAAAAATTGGTAATATTTGGGCAGAGCAAAATAAGCAAAAGAGCCTGCCAATATAATAAGTCATAAATTCAATAACTAATTTATAATCTCAAACTTCTGAATTTCTTGGAACAAAAATATAAAATATTTCTTCAACAATATTTAAGCTTGCTCAACAGCTACAGCCATCCTCATCACTTCCTTTGTACGCTTCTTTTAATTAGCTTGCCTAACCCAGGCCACATGTTTTAATACCTTTAAAATTAAAGGGTCTTTTTCCTAAGTATCCTTGAGACTAAAGCATAAGCATTGGACACAAAGCTGGATTATGATAACATTAACAAAATCTGCATCTTGGAGTTATGAAAAAAATAATTCTTATCTACAAAGATTCTCATGTTTTTACACACCATATTATAATAGTATTATGCTATAATGGTCATCTTTACATAAAAAGAAGATGAACCTGAAGGATGTTCAAGATGAAATCTAAGATTTTCAATGTAGTTAAAAGGAAAATGGCAAAAGACCTGAATCTTTAATAGTGTACCTGAACTACTTAGTTAAATTCTTTATGGCTTCTATGAATGTGTGCAGCAAAGATTCTCACTGAAAAAGAACTTGTTATTCAGCAGTAAAGAAATTATCTGGTATTGTTAACCTACAAATAATCCATGAGAGCATCTAGATCAAGTCTAAACTCTTTGTGGAGGACCCAGCAATTTCTAGCCAATATTTGAACCTTCTGTATGTGCTATTTGTGACAAAACTCTGGTTTGGAGGTCTCTAACATTAGAAAGGCCCACTGTAGACTTAAGCTTCTCAAGCTCAGGTTGACTTCATTCTTTCCCTGTCTTTTTCCATGGGTGTCAAAGTCCATACTAAACTGATTTGAAAGATTTGCCAACTAGTTTTGATACTTACTGTCCCTCGACTTTTATTGGTGTTCTCTTCATCAAACTCAACAAACACATGTAGGAATTCTTTGTATTTTATATTATGTACAATACTGTCCTGTGGCAAAGTAATGGTTATTGTATTACCAGTAGCCTGAAGCACCTTAAGTGGAAAAACTGGGAATATATTCATAACATTCTTTCTGTCAAAGTATCAAATTTTCTATTATGGAGAATTTTCAGTGAGGTCTACTTTGCTTAGCTGGAATTTGAATATAAGCAAATTAACTCTTTGCCAAATATTTGTTTAAGGGGTGATTGAAAAATGAAGGATCCTATAGGAAATTACTGTAATTTTATAGAATTTGGAAGCATATGAAATAAGGACAGTTTGTGAGCAATCAGTCTCAAAAAAAAAAAAAGTGAGTAACTAGTAGAAAAATCAAGCCACAGTCATAAGAAGACTAAATATCAAGGTCATCTGAGCTAAAAGCTTTAAGAGCATTTAAACTTGGCTGAACCTAAGGACATCACTGGATTTGACAGATATGAAATTTAGCCAACCAAAGACTTTCTTGTAATTAACAACCATTAGGGGTTCAGGGTTAACAATAGGACCTAATAAAGACACATAGCCTTAAGCAATGAGGATCTTCTCTGAAACTCAAGGAAATAAGAAGTCCTTTGACACAATAGGCAATAAGGAGAGAACAGATGGGCTATTTTATTTTCCTACATGAGTTTGAAAAATACCCCATTAAAAAGAATGAAGAGCAAATACTTTCACAGACATATTTAGAAAGTCAGCAAAAAAACAGTCTCCAGTCTCTCACCCCTCCCTTCTGGTAACCCAAGTGTCCTTCTCTTAATAAAAGAAATGGTAATTTAGGATTCTCGGTGTATTGATTGGATAAGAATCTATAATTAAGTGGAAAGATAGAAGCAGGGCTGGTCTTTTCTTTGTGCTGACTCTTCCATTTTATTTCCTAATTAATGCCAAAACTATTTGGTGCCATTCAAGGTCAAAAAATAAAGGGAAACTTTGATGTATTTTGTCCATCTCCAGTTTAAAGGATATTATTTTTCCATCATATATAAATGTTACCTTGAAAGGTAACAACCTTCTCCTAGTGCAGACTAATGTTTTTATTTAGTACTCCCAACATAGTAAGATGTCTGCAGTAATGTTTACTCAGCTTAAATAAAATCCATCCAATCTTATAACATTTACAGTATTAACTTTCAGTAATACATGTTCTTATGGGTTTGGGAGGTCTATTTAAAATTTAGTTGAAATCCATTTTTCATATGTATCCAAAATCCCTGTGTAGGCTGAACTAAATGCTTTTATTCTTACTTTCATCCTATGAGAAACAATATGCTATTTATGTTAATGCTTATATTGTCTGTGAAATAAATAAATGTATCTTTCTACGGCCACTTTTTTTTTTTTTGCTCAGTTTATTGGTCCTGATAACACACACACATGCACACACACACAAACATACATATACACACATGTATTTACACACTTTACACAAATTACACAATTTCACAGTTAGTTTCTATAAAACATCATCAAATATCCATTCAAACATTTTAAATGAATCAGCATGTGATATCCATTAAACTTTTTTTTTTATGAAGAACTGATGTGGAAATGCCTTTTTGTATGCTGTGAATTTCAATCTCTAAATAAAGGAGCTGTTCTGGGCCATGACAGGCACCATAGAAGAAGTAGGAGGAGAAATCAGAGCATAGTTAGGAGAAGCAGGGTGGAGTCAGGCAGATCGAGCAAGCCGGCCAAGGAGCAACATGTAAGGAAAACAGGTGAGCCACAGGTCACGTGGCAAGCAGATTAATAGAAATGGGTTAAGTTAAGATGTAAGAGCTAACTAGCAATGTGCCTGAGCCATAGGCCAAACAGCATAAAGTTAATATAAGCATCCGAGTAATTTCTGGGGGCCTGAGCAGCAGTGAGCTGCTAATGGGTCTGGTGCGCAGGTCTGTGGGTCTGGGCCTCTGGCTGCCCAGGACCAAGAAATCCCACTACAACAAAGAACCATATGCTATGCATCCAAACTTAGTCCTACAATGAATAAAAGTGTACAATTATGATAGTCCAGAGCACATATCAGTTTTGCAATTTGCAACCAGTGATACATGTACTTAGGCAAGTTATATAAACCCTTATCATTGATTTATTTAGCTACAGATATGGATGGTAATTTTAACTTGTACTCCATGAATTTCAAGGCCAACTCAACTCAATTGTCACTACCACACATTTAGGAGCACAATGGTTTCGTTTGAGAACTTATCAGTATAGGGAAGATAGTTTCTCAGTATGTTATATCTTTGACCAGTGTCTTTCTAGGCATATCTGTTCCATTCTTTTACTAAAAGCTACCTTTCTATGTTAGTCAGTTTTATCATTTTAATGATCAAATATCTGACAGAAGTTACTTAAGCAGTAGAATGATTTATTTTGGCTCTTGGTTTCACTAAGTGTAGACCATAGTTGCTTGGTCCTCTACATTTGGAATTAACATCATGGCAACAGGTCATATTACAAGGTTATTTTTCAATTATTTACAAGCAAAAAGAAATGAGCAAGACAAAGAGTCAGACATAACATGCTCTAAGTAACCTCTACTAGTGACCTACTTCCTACAACTAGACCACACTTTAAGAACCTGTTCTAAAGTAATGCCACCATCAGGAAACTAAGCATACTCCACATGAACCTATGGGAAAAAGTTCAGATCCAAACAATAACATTGCTTTTTACCATTTCTCTATGTTTGTGATAGAAATTATCTATAATATTTCAACTTCAACTCCATATCCTTATGAGGTAGGTCCAATTTAAATAAGTTGTTAATTCCAGATTTGATCAAATGCTATGGGCAAGAGCCCGGTAGAGACGGTACTCTAATATGAGCATAACTATGAGAGACCATTTGTGGTGGTTTGAAAGAAAATAGCTCCCAAAGGGAGTCTATTAGCACTATTTGGAGGTATTACCTTGATGAGTAGGTGTGGTCTTTTCGGAGGAAGTATGACATTGTGAAGTTAAGCTTTGAACTCTCAGATATGCTCAAGCCATGTCCAGTAAGACAGATTACTTCCTTTTGCCTGTGAGTAGAGGTATAGGATTCTCAGATCCTTGTCCAGAACCATGACTGCCTGTATACCACCATGTCATGTTATGATCATAATGGAATAAACCTATAAAGTTGTAAATTTCCCTAATTACATGTTTGTCATTCATAAAAACTTTGTCACTGAAGAAAGAAATTGAAGAAGATATCAGAAAATGGAAAGATCTCCAATGCTATTGAATAGGTAGGCTCAACAGAGTAAAAATGGCAATCGTACCAAAAACAAACTACAGATTCAATGCAATCTTCATACACTTCTTCACAGACCTTGAAAAAATAATACTCAACTTCATATGGAAAAACAAAAAACCCAGGATTGCAAAAATAATCCTAATCAATAATAGAACTTTAAAAGACATCACCATCCCTGACTTCAAAATTTACTATAGTGCTATAGTAATAACAACAGCTTTGTACTAACATAAAAAAGACTTGGCCTTCCCCAATAATCAAATAGAACATTCATCTAGCAACTGATGGAGGCAGAAGCAGAGATCCATACCTTCCAGCTGAATAGAGGGAGGAGAGATTATATGAGCAAAGAGATCAGGATCATGAAGAAGAGACCCACAGAGCTCACTGACTCTGAAATGACAGCTAAGAAACCATCATGGAATGGAACTAAACCTTTCAAATGTAGATGGCAGTCAAAAGGGAAGGGCAGTGTGTGGAGCCTCTTTCAGTCAGACTGTAGTCTATTCCTGGTACATGAACTGGCTTCTCAGAGCACATTGTCTACAGAGGAACACCTTACTCAGTCTTGATACTGTGGGTAGAGACTTGGTTCTATGTGGTGATATATATTTAATAATTTTAATCTGGAATATCAGAGTTAACCACAGAACCAACACCTTTAGTCCTAGAGTTAGAAATGTGGAAAGAGGAACTTAAGAGAGCTAGGAAGAGGAGAGAGTTTTTCAGCTTTCCAAGAGACATTCCCTTCCCTGATAGCTGAGGACTCAGAGGCATTTGGTTGTAAGATTCCTAGAGAAAGGCCTGAGGAGTTGGCTGGGTGGCTGCAGTTTGTTTTTGATATTCTCTCTTTCCCCCAATATCTGGCTCCAGGTTTTCATTATATGCTAACAAAGGTTCATGCAATAGTCCTGCCTTAACTGGATATGCCAGATAAAGTTGACTCCTCTTGAGAGTGCTTGCCCTCCCTAAGGAATGAATGGGGTGATGGGCTAAAGGGAGAGATTGGGGGACTGGGAGAAGGAAAAGAAGGGGGAGAAATTGTGGGCATGGGAAAACTTTTAATAAAAAATTAACTCATGGTGCCTCTTCACAGCAATAGAAATCCTAACTAAGACACCATTTCTAAAAAGGAGGGAACAGTCAGTTTATATAAAATATAAAGTGATTTAAATAATAAACAATTTCTAATACAAGACAAATCCTGTAACTTCCATTTATCTATCTCCAAATCCTTTTATCTAAAAATTATTGTCATTACTCTTCTTACCATATTTAAATATATGTTTTAGTACTTGCCATAACATAGTCCAAGAATGGAATGATGTGAGGGAATTTCTTAGGGCTTGTGAGAAAACTCCAAGTAAACAAAATGAGTAGCCTGTGACCTCAATTTCTTTAAAATCACAGAAATGGTCTTGAAATATGCTTTTTATGCCCAACCCATATGTAGAGGATAGGAGTGACTTTACTTCAGGTTACTTTTTGTAACTTGCTATTATATTTGTTTACATTCCTCTATGCAAAACTGTTTTTGCCACATGTGGCTTGTTCTTCATGATTATCCTTACTTGTGTGATTCCTCTTAACCCCAGATTATAAATCTAATGATCTGAATAAAGTTGGCTATTCAATGAAACTTTAATCATCTCATTTTAAGAACCTATTCTCCCATGTTTATTTACACTACCAAGTAGAGAAGCAAAAATTGCTCAAAATGTATTTGGAGTTTTACGTTATTTCTTTTACTGTTTTACATATCATCTGAAATACAAAAAAACTGATCCATGATAACACAGATTTCTTTTTATTTACAAGTTATCTTATTACCACATCTCATTCATTTGTCATTGACATGCTATCTTAATGTCAGTATTATATGCTGAGATATAAGTAGTCCATATAGAAAACTAAATAATTATTAATCACATTAATTCCTTCAAAAATATATTTGACTATATAACATAGGACATGCCAGAAAAAGTACATCTTAAGAACATATAACTAGTTTGAGGATCAAAGAACTCTGAAAAGAAGAAAAACTGTTTAAACATATACAAGATATTTTCAGAATAACAATAATACTTCTGATGTATAGGATTTCTGGTAAATTATACATATCTCAATCCAGTGTCTGTATCCTGATTCATCTGATTTAGGAGTGTGAGAAGAAGTTATTCAGAATGTTACCAACAATCTCACCATTATACCACCTTACATGCTGAATTATATAACCTATCTTACATATTTAATCACTTGAGATAGGACCACTAAACAACAATTATTTGACACCAAGTTTAATTATATTTCTAATTCAACGGTAAATGATATGTTAGGAGGTGGAGATAGGGACTTTCCTTTATGCATGGATATGCAAGTAGCTTTGAGATTTATAAAGAGCTTACATTCAAGTGAAATAAACCAGTAAGACCAGGATAGTGACTATAGCTTACATTTCTTCTGTTTAATTCCTACTAATAACAATGGTTATTGGACATTTTGAATAAGCCTCCCAGAAAATGTATGTAGAACTGCATTTTGGATTCCTAAAATGCATGTTGTCATTTTTGGAGATTTTGCCCACAGCTGTTTAAAGGTATTGAACCTATTTACATGTATAATAGTAGTTTAACATGTGCAAATTTATTTCTTAACAAGCCATATTGCTAGACATTCTAAGTTTTCCTAGTCTACTATCAGACAATATTGTGCTTAATTTATAGTTTGATTATTTGTTAAGTAGAATATCATACATTCGTCAATCATACAGAACTCCTTGTAAGTTCTCTAAGCATAGCCTTTTTTCAATTTTCACTATAGTCCATCTTTTTTAATTAATTAATAGGCATTAGACATTCGTTCTACTTATTAATTTCTTTGTCCATTAAAAATTTGTTTTAGAGCTAAGGATTTTTGTTTTATTTATAGCACCATTGATTATATAGAATGTCATCATTTGTTAGCTCTGTGTTTGTATCAATCATTTAAGCTCTCAACATCTCCATTTAGCTGTCTATAAAACAAGAATGATTGTGCCTCTTTTATATGATTTGTGGAAATAAAAATAATAAGATCGTAAAGTATAGGCTAAGCAATATGCAATAAATAATTAGTTTTCTTTATGTTGCCATATCTTCATATACAAGGGGAAGTGAGGGCCTAACATCTATGCAAATATATCCATTGTTTTATGGTAAGTCAAAAAATGAGCCATTTGGATGCTTGAACTGAAGGACAATTTGGCTAAATTATGTAATTCATTCAATAAATATTTAATGAAGTTTTAATATGTGCCAGATATGAAAATAGAGAAGAAAAATAAGACCAAAACTTATGCATTATGGTAAAGAAAAAAAACAAATTGTAATTTAAGATACTGTGAGTATGAAAAAAAAACCTAACAATGTGTATGAGGGTTATAAATAATAACAACTACAGAGTAAATGATCAGAGAAATATCATTGTGGACATAAAAGTAATTAGTACAGAAACCCACAAAAAAAATGAAGAATTTGATTGTATGATGCAGTAGGTATAAAGGCTCTAAGAGTGAATTGGATTTGTCAATCAAAGGGAATAAGGAAGTGTAAGGGAAGGAAATAATGAGAAAAGAGATGTAGGGGCCAAAGAACTTGGGGGAGAATAGCAATAAGGCAGCTGTAAGAAACTTTGTTGCACTGAAGCTTTATAAAAACTAATTTCGCCAAGAGTCCTAAGAAATAAATTACAGTGAACTAAAATCTCAAATGCAGCAAGTAGTATTGCTTTTATTTGCTCTCATTGGAAAATCTATGTTTAATCCAAGCACAGGAAAACATAAGTCATGGCAAAAATAAGTGGAAAAAAACTCAATGGTTCTGTGCTTATTTAATTATGATTTGTGCTAACCACTTTGTGCATTTTACCCTCATTTAAACAAATCAAGGTTTATTTAGGATATTCACTACCTATAGTTTTGTTTTTGTTTTATCCATCAAGTGGCTTGAGTTTAAAACAGTTTTCTTCTCATGATTATCTGGGAGACAACATTACTTGGTGACAGGGAAAGGTCATACTTTACCTCCCTTTTCAAGAAATGCTGGGTATCTGATAATGAATTTTCCCCAATTCTCTCACTCACCAAGGTGTTCTAATTGATTTTTCTCCCTGTTGTTTAGAAACTAAGGTTATTTAATTAATAGGCTTCTTTTACACAATTATAAAATCTCAGCAGGACCAAAGTCAGACTGGTCAACAGCTCAGCTCTTCCCTGCCTTTCAGTTATACCAACTTATTAAGGCTGATACCATGAGCTTGCCTGATAGTCTATAAACCATTTGAATCATATCCAGAAATTTTCTACTTGCACATCAAAATCACTTGTTTCTTTCTAAAATATATTATTAATTTAAAGAATACTATAAATGTATACAATGCATTTGAACATATAAATCCCCCAATCATTGTCCAACTGCTCCTAGAAACCCCTCTACCATGTTCTCTTCTAACTTGATGTTCATATTTCACAGCCCACTGAATTCAACCAGCCTTGAACTAGGAACTGCTTTTTGTGCTCTTTCCTTTATATGTTGGGATTTTTACTTTCTTGATTTTGCGTAGGCAACCACAGCTGCTCTGAGTTTATTGTTCAATGGTTTTGTCAAGCCAAGAAGCCACTCTTTTGCAGCAGTCTTCCTCAGTGACTCATAATATTTTGCCCCTTTCTTCCATTATGTTTCCTGAACCATGTGGGGAGCAGAGTGGAATAGATGTTCTATTGAGGGATAAAAACCTTATAGCTACTTATTAAAATTTAAAAATCATTTTAAAAACATGAAAAGTAACCTCCTAAAAATGTGAGACCCTTTTTTTTTCATTATGGATGAATTTTGAAAACTGATTCTTGTTAAACTGCAAAGCACGTGAGAATGGTTTCATGAGTGTAAAAGATGAGAAACACAATGCTTCTTAGAATATGAAAATAAATGTTATTTAAAATTTCAAGATATGATTCTTCTAACCTCTCTTTTTTCTATTTTATTATGTGCTTTAAATTCATCTGTTGGTTTTATTTCTGATAAATTTCTCCTGAAACCTATTTTTCCCAAAATGACATTTTTATTTGTCTTTCACAGATTTTTCTCTGAACCAAAAGCTCACAATGCTAAATATATTTCATCTTTAGCTATGGGTTATGATATAAACTCTCAGAAACTTCAGCATTATAACATCTAGGTCCTTGTTACAATTTCACGTTGGAGGACTTACCCAGATATGGTAAATGGTAAATTTCATTCATACAGCCTAGTCATCTATATTTGAACAAATCCTCCAAATATTTCTAAAATTTGTAAAACACTGCTTTAAAGTACCAGTTGGTTTTTTGTCATTTCTACATAGAACACATTTATATGATGTTTTTAACTTCATTGCATGAGATTAAGTTTTAAAAGATCCCACCATAAGTTACATTTGCATATGAATTAATAGCACAAACCTGTCATAAGAAGGAAGATTAACAGTAGTACTTCCTTCTTTGCTAATTCAGATATTAGTTATTCACTGCATGTGTAAGGAATTACAAAATAAGACAAAGATATTAACATTTAAAATTTTCAGCATTTCATAGCAAAACTTAAAAATCTCAGGAGGCCAGCTTGATATTGCTTTGAGGGCCACTTCTCAATTTCTTACACAAAGAGTATCTAGACATTGTTCTTTTCTCATCTCCTAGTTTATTCCTCCTGGGAAGAATACATTTGAACTATCCCATCTATATAATTGACTATTTATATGCAGCTATTAATGGAAAAGTTGACCCTCTTGAGGTCCAGTAACCAGGCTCAGGTCCAAATTGAGTCTGCTTTCATGATGAATATTATCAGATGAGAATCTAAGTATAGAACAACCCAAGGTTGGTTTTCTTAAGCCTTCTCTGGAAAACTGTCAGCATATTTGCACTTAATCCTGAGCACTACCAAAAAGAGAGGGTAGAAAATAAGCAACTAAATTTGTCATGAGAAATTAGGCAGTTCTAACAAATGTATACTTATCTGTAAAAACACTACCGTCTGCATGTAGACACACACTTTCCAAAGGAAATCATGTCCTCTTCACTGAATTGTTATGACAATTATGTACTTAAATAAAATAATGTTTTAAATAAATATGTACAAATAAAATCAATTCCTTTAAGTGCTATTTCTCAGCCTATGGGTTGCAATCGCTTTGGGAGCCAATTGGTGCTTTCACAGGGGAAGCCTAAGACCATTTAAAATTACAGATATGTACATTACAATTTATAGAAGTAGCAAAATTACAGTTATGATGTATCAATAAAAATAATTTTATGGTTGGAGGTTAACACAACATGTGGAACTGTATCAATAAATCCCAGCATTTGGAAAGTTGAGAACCACTGGAGACAGATGATATTAGGGAGCAATCTCCTATTTTGAACATTTGTTCTGAACCTGTCTTTGAGACTTACCAATCTTTATTCATTTCTCTATCAAAACCTGTTCTCAACCAGGTGTGACTGATGTTAGACACTCTTAATTCTAGCACTGAGGCAGGAGGATTGCTACAAATATAAGGCTAACATGTAATATACAGTGATATACTTGTCTAAAACCAAATCTATGGCCAGTAAAAAAGAAAATAATTTTATGACTAGAATAAAATATAACTAAGATTTCAATGACAGAAAAAGATAATATTCAAACTCAGAAAAAAAATTTACTCAAGAAATAGAATTCAATGGCTAGAATTTTCAATGAGGAATCTAGAGTCAGTATACTTTCTATTCTAGGTTAAGCAGTCCTTCCTTAAACCATAGAATAATATATCAGGGTAACAAATCATGCTACTTTTAAAGAAAGGTATCTTACATCCCATTTATACACACATCATACATGTATGTCCACACATACTTAGGCATCTGGAACTAACAAAATATGAAATATACACAAATATTTCATATTAATAGAAAATAGATGTATACAAACTTACCTTTTTTCAGAACTTGTAAAACAATTGAACAAATTCACCTCACAATATCACTAAAGAGAAAATGTACTCTTCCAAAGGGACCATATATTCCAAAAATATACCAGCCTTGAGGATATACCTAAAGAAAGCATATCACAGAAATAATTTTATATACATATTTATTGCTACTCTAGTAATAATAACCACTTATACATCATAAATAAACTAACCAGAGCAAAACCAAAAACAAACAAACAAAAAACCCCAGCTACTTTGCAGTATTTATATACTGAATCATGGACTGTGTCCTTCTCATGAGTATTTATTTCTTGTAAAAAGAAAGGAGTTCAACTCTGGCACATACACAGGATGGTCCAGTTTGAAAAGACAGAGATAAATTCACTAAATGGATTTATAAGGACCTCTCTCATTCTTTAGTGAGGTGATACTTAATTTTCTTCATTTCATCCCGTTGCTGCCAAGAAAAAGGTCCACCTTCTTCTGTTGGCACGGGATGTGGCTATCAGTTCATTCAGTACTTTGCTCCTGTTCCAGAAGTTGACAAAATGTAGTTTTATCTTCCTGACACATGTTGTTTTAGCTCTTAGTAAAATAAATGGTGTCTATATTGCACATCATTATTCATATGCTGAAACTTTTTTCTATGAAAAAAGATTTGCCATGTGAATAATTCCTTATCATCCTCATTTTTCTTTTGCTAAGCTCAGGGAGTTCTTATGAAAAATTTCACCAATATTCAGCATTAAGTATACCAGGAAAGAAAGGGAAACAGCTGCAAATTTATGTTCCCAAAAATTTAAATTAAGAAATAGTTCATGGTTTTCCCATTAAGTAGCAGTTTTAAGAGTTGAGTATCAACTAAAAATTACTACCAAAACTGAAAAATCTGTCCTCTTAAATTGCAGTTTTTGTTTTTAAATAAAAATGCATAAACTCTAATATTTTGTTCTTTAAATGAGGTAGAATATGTTTTGATCAACATGTATAACTCACGGCATACTCCTAATAAAATCTGGCATCCCACCTAGGATTGTTAAAACAGAACAATGAAAAATGGTCAAAAAGACAAGAACAAAGTAGACAACAGCTTATGAAATAAAACCTTTATAGAAAAACAGAATTTAAAAAGAAGTATTCAATAACCAGTTTCAGTTGCAAAAAAAGTAAAATTAACAACCAAAGAATAGTTGCTCAATCTAAGCCACAGAACAACTCAAAATAACAGCATTAAAGTGCATAGCAAAAATAAAGTTAGACAGAAATGGTACTTTTTCTCTAGAAAGGAGATACACCCATTACAATGATCTTGAATCTGACAGTATACGTAAAGCAAGGTATGCATGTTGTATGTTCAAAACAAGTTTACTTCATCTCTCCCCTAAATCAAGACCAGCAGGAAAATCCCTGCAGGCTAGACCCTCCCAGTAAAATAAAGATCACTATATACCCCAATCTACAAATCCCGCTCCAACCCTCAACCCAGCCCATCACCTAGGGAGCTCAGGAGCTACCTGAGACCCCACAGGTCCTCAGCATTATGGGATCAAGAAGTGAGTGATACTTCTCCCAGGCCACCCAGAGAGGCATGTTTCTGTGATCCAGGCCTTGGAACACAATTCTTGGATCCCCATTCTATTCATCTCTTCCCTAAATTCAAGGCAGCAGTATAAACCTTACAGGCAAGAACTCTACAGTAAAATTTAGTTCACTAGACACCCCCACTTATAAATCCTGTCTCAAACCCCTATCCATCCCATCCCCCAGCAACACCAGCAGCTACATGGCCCTCACAGTTCCTCAGTACCTATTGGAACAAGATGAGCTATCTGAGACTCAGAGTTCTTCAGCACCTATTGGATCAAGAGGGGTAACTGAGACTCACAATTTTCCAGCACCTATTGAAAGAGGAGGACTTTATGATCAAGAGCTCATATTGGATCAAGACTGTATCCCTGATACATAGACTCAGCCAGCTATTACTGCACCAAAAACATCTAACTGTGACACAGAATGCACTAATTTCAAGTAGACCAAGAGTCCATATTGAACCAAAAGAGGCTTCCTGAGACATAGACACAACCAAAACAGATTATACCAAAATCAGCTACTTAAGATACAGACAAATTTTGCAGTGAACTGAGTAAACAATGGGCAGACACCAGTGCAAGGAAACATATAACAACATAAAATAATATGGCACCACCAGAATCTGGTTGTTCTACAACAACAAGACATATCCATGACAATGTAGAAGAAGCAAAAGGAAATAACATGAAAAACAACTTTAGGAAGATAATGGAAGCCTTTTAAAAGGATTTTTTTTAAAAAAAAAAAAGTCCCTAAAGAAGTAGAGAAAAACACAAACAAAAACTTTGAAGAGATCAACAAATCATTTAAAATATATATTTTAAAAAACAAGAAAAAGTAATCAAACAGGTGCAGAAAACATTTCAAGATTTAAAAATTGAAATAGAAGCAATAAAGAAGGCACAAAATGAAAGAATACTGAGAATTAAAAATCCAAAGAAATGAACTGAAACTACAGATGCAAACATAACCAACAGAATGCAAGAGATTCAAGAGAGAATCTTTGGAGTGCAAAATTCAATAGTGGAAATGCCTCAGTCAAAGAAAACACTAAAACCAAAAAAGTCATAACACAAAACGTATAGGAAATTGGGAATATTATGACAAGAAGAACTGGAATTGAAGAAGGAGAATACCAGCTCAAAGGCACAGAAAATATATTCAACAAAATCTTAGAAAAAAACTGTCCTAACCTAAAGAAGGTAATGTCTATAAAGATACAAGAAGCTTACAGAATATCACATAGATTAGACCCCAAAAAAAGTCTGCTTGCCATATAATAATCCACAAATCCTAAAGAATAAAGAAAGAATATTAAGAGCTACAAAGAAAAAAAAAAAGGCCAAGTAACTTATAAAGTGAGACCCATTAGAATAAAGCCAGGCTACTCAATGGAAACAATGAAAGACAGGAGGTCCTGGTCAGATGTTATACAGACACTAAGAAACCACAGTTTCCAGCCCAGAATATTCTACCCAGTAAAACTATCAATCACCATAGATAGAGTAAACAAGATATTTCATGACAAAACCAGATTTAAAAAATACCTGTCCACAAATCCAGCCCTACAGAAAGCACTAGAGGGAAAGCTTCAACCAAAGGATAAACAATGAAACCACAAGCAATATATAAACCTACAGAAGGAAAACCCAAAGAGGGGACGAACACACACACACACACACACACACACACACACACACACACACACACACACACACAGACACACTACCAACAAAATAATAGGAACTAATGATTACTGGTCAAAACTATCAAAAATATCCCTTAATATAAATGGACTCAATTCACCTCTAAAAGACACAGGCTAGCACAGTAGACTCAGTAGAGAAAAAAATAGAATCCATCCATCTGCTGCAAACAAGAGACACACATCAACTTCAAAGACAGATACTGACTCAGAGTAAAGGGTTGGGGAAAGTCTTTCCAATCAAATGGACTTGAGAAACAAGATGGTGTAGCTATCCTAATATCTAACAACATAAATTTCAAACTAAAATCAATCAAAAATATCTCAATAGACATTAATTATTCATCTCAAGAAAATCCATTAAGATGAAATATCAGTCTGAAACATTTATGTCCTCAATATAAGGGCACAAACATAGGTTTAAGAAACACTAATAAAAATTAAATCTCACATCAAACCCTACACATGAAAACAGGGAAACTTCAATATCCCTCTCACCAATGGAAATGTCTATCAGACAGAAACTTAACAGAGAAATCAGTAATCTAACAGATGTTATGACTCAAATGGACTTAATAGGTATATATACAGAACTTTCCACCCAAACACAAAGGAATATACTTTATTCTCAAGATCCCATGGAACTTCTCTAAAATTGACCACATACTCAGACACAAAGCAAAAATGAATAGTTACAAAAAATGGGAATAACTCCTTGTATCCCATCAGACCACCATGTACTAAAGTTAAAGTTCAATAAAAACAAAAGCCACAGAAAACATAAAAACTTATAGAAACTGAGCATCTCTCAGTTGAACCACCTCTGGGTCAAGGAAGAAGTAAAGAAATAAATAATGCTTCCTAGAATTTAATGAAAATAAATCCACAACATTCCCAAATTTATGAGACACAATGAAAGCTGTGTTAAGGGAAAATTCATAGCACTAGATGCCTACATAAAAAAAAAAACTTGGAGGAATCTCACTCAAGAGAATTAACAGCACAGATGAAAGCACTAGAAGCAAACTCACCTAGAAGGAGAAGGCAGAAATTATTCAAACTCAGGGCTGAAATCAATAAAATTGAAACAAAAAGAACAATACAAAGAATTAATGAATTAAAGTTTATTCTTTAAGAAAGACTGATAAACCCTTATTCAAACTAACCAAAGGGCAGAAAGAGAATATTTAAATTAACAAAATTAGAAATAACATAACAGACTTGAAAAATCCAGAGGATTATTAGATCATAATTTGAAAATCTGAACTCCACTAAATTGGAAAACCTAAAAGAAATGGATAGCTTTCTGTACAGGTACCACTTATCAAAATTGAATCAAGGCCAGATAAATGACCTAAATATACTTATATTCACAAGCAAAATGGAAGCTGTTATTAAAAGTCTCCCAAGTTAAAAAAAAAAAAAAATGTCCAGGGTCCGATGGTTTAGAATTCTATCAGATTTTCAAAGAAGAAATAATACCAATACACCTCAAATTGTTCCACACAATAAAAACAGAAAAAACATTGCCAAACTCATTTTTGAGGTTACAGCCACTCTCATACCCAAGTCATCCAAAGATGCAACAAAGAGTGAATTAAAGACCAGTCTCCCTCATGAACATTGATGTAATAATACTTAATAAAATATGGCAAACAAAATTCAAGAACATTTCAAAAAAATATCCATAATCAAGTAGACTTCATCCCAGAGATGTAGGGGTGGTTCACCATATAAAAAACTGGTAATGTCATCGATCATATAAACAACCTGAAAAAAAAAAAAGACATGACCATTTCATAAGATGGTGCAAAAGCCCTTGACGAAATGGAACAGGCATTCATTATAAAAATCCTGGAGAGATCAGGGATCTAGAGAAAATACCTAAATATAACAAAGGCAATATACAGCAAGCTGTCAGCCAACATAAAACTAAATGGAGAGAAATTCAAAGCAATACCACTAAAATCAGAAACAAGACAAAGGTGTCCCTTCCATGTTTATTCAATATAGTTTTTGAAGTCTTAACGAAAGTAATAAGACAGAAAAAGGAGATCATGGGAATACAAATTAGAAAGGAAGAAGTCGAATTATCACTATTGGTATATTATATAATAATATACATACGTGACCCACAAAATTCTACCAGGAAGCTCCTACATCTGATAAATATTTAGCAAAGTATCAGGATATAACATTAACTCAAAAAAAAAAACAACCCAATAGCCCTCTTATACACAAATGATAAATGTGCTGAAAAAGAATCCAGGGAAACATAACCCTTTCCAATAGCTGCAAATACCATTAAATGCCTAGGGATAACTCTGGCTGAAGAAGTGACAGACCTAGATGAAAAGAGCTTTAAGTCATTGAATAAAATTTGAAGAAGATATCAGAAAACAGAAAGATCTTCCATGCTATTGTATAGGTAGGATCAACATAGTAAAATGGTACTCTTACAAAAAAACAATCTAAAGACTCAATGCAATTCCCACACTCTTCTTCAAAGATATTGAAAGAACAATAATCAAATTCATATGGAATGACAAAAAAACAGGACTGTCTAAAACAATCCTGTTAAATAATAGAACTTCTTGAGGTATCATCATGCTTGACTTCAAGCTCTAATATAGAGCTACAGTAATAAAATCATCTTAGCACTGGCATAAAAATATACTTGTGGAGCAAAGGAATAAAATCAAAGACCTGATATTAAACCAGAAACCTATGAACACTTGATTTTTGACAAAGAATCCAAAAATATACAGTGGAAAACAGAAAGCATCTTTTTAAAATAGTGCTTGCATAACTGGATGGTGATATGTAGGAAAATGCAAATAGTTCCATATCTATCACTCTGCACAAAATTCAAATGTGTCAAAGACCTCAACATAAACCAAGTTACACCTAACTTGATAGGAAAAAAATGGAAAATACCCTTGAACGCATTGGTACAAGAGACAGCTTTCTAAACTAGTAGTACAGATACTGAGTGTAACAATTAATAAATGGAACCTTCTGAAACTGTGGAGGTTCTGTAAGGCAAAGAGCATGGTCAATAAGACAAAACAACAGCGTACAGAATAGGAAAGTATCTTCACCAACCCTATAACTGGTAGAGGACTGATCTTTAAAATATAGAGAACTCAGAAACTAGAGGTCAAAAAACCCCAAACAATCCAATTTAAGAATGGTGTACAGAACAACTCCCAATGATTGAAAGACAAATAAAGAACTTCTCAACATCCTTAGCCATCAGAGAAATGCAAATCAAAACAACTCTTAGGTACCACCTTACACCTGTCAAAATGGCTAAGATCAAAAACACAGATGATAACCTATGCTGGAGATGATGCAGAGCAAGGGGAACACTCTTCCATTGCTGGTGGAAGTGAAAATTTCTACAGCCACTCTGGAAATCAGTAGGTGGTTCCTCAGAAAACTGGGAATCTGTCTGCCCAATGATACAGCAATATTGCTATTGGGCATATACTCAAGAGATGTACGTTCTTACCCCAAGGTTATTAGCTAAACTATGTTCATAGCAGCATTATTAGTGATAGCCAGAACCTGGAACAAACCTAGATGACCCTCAAATAAAGAATGAATTACAAAATTGAATTACAGTGACACAATGGAGTACTACTCAGCAAAGAAAAAAGAATGACATCCTGAAAATTGCAAGCAAATTGATAGATCTGGGGAGTATCATCCTAAGTGAGGTAACACAGATTCAGAAAGAAAAACATGGTATATACACACTCATAAGTGGATTTAGACGTAAAGCAAAGGATAACTAGGTTACAGTTTACACCCCCCCACACACACACACCCAGCAGCTGGGTAACAGGAGCAAGAGAGATATTCATAGATCTCCATGGGTAGGTTAAATAAGGAAGGTCTCCTGAGGAAATAGCTATCATACAGAGGAGGGGGTGAAAGAAGCAAGGTGAACTAAGAAGAGAACATGAGAGAATGGGATAGTAAAGCAGGGGAGCATGGGGGGCTACAGATAGGGAGAGCAAAGAAGTGAATATCCTGATAGACAGAGACATTGTTGAGTTAGAAAGAAACCTGGTGCTAGGGAACACCCAAGACCACACACACACACACACAAGCCCAGCTATGAGTCTAAGAAATAGTGAAGAGGGTGGATAAACAAGACTTCACCTACTATCATATGAGTGACCACCCTAATTGCCATAATAGAACCTTCATCCAGCTGATGGAGGCAGATGCAGAGATCCATAGCTGAATACCAGGTCTAGCTGAAGAGAGAGTGAAGAGATTGCATGAGCAGAGGGCATGATGCGGAGACACATGGAGTAAGAAGTCTGGTGCTGTTGGGAGTTTACAAACTCTGAAATTATAGCTGAGGAACCTTCATGGAACAAATCTGAACCCTCTGAATGTAGATGACATTCAAAGGGTGTGGGCAGATTCTGGAGCTTCTTGCAATCAGACAAGAGTCTATCCTGGGTCCATGAACTGGCTTCTTAGAGTCCATGCCTTAGTGGAGAAACACCTTTCTCAGCCTTGATACTTGGAGAAGGGACTCAGTCCTAACTCAATTGGTTATGACAGACTAAATTGGCTCACATTGGGATTCATTGCCTTCTCTTGGGAGTGAATGGGATTGAGGGTTGGAGGGATAGGGAGGAGGCTGAGGGAGGACTGGGGAAAAGGGCAGGAAAGTTAGTATGGGAAAAATAATAAAACAATAAATCAATAAGAAAACAAGTTTACAGTGAAGTCACGATGCAGAACATGTGACTGATGTCAGCAACACCTCACATAGCTTACACATTTAGTTTTGAATGAATATTTTTCCTTATGCATTCATAAAGCATTTACTATTGGCAAAGTTTTAATGATCTCCGTAGTCAGTAAGTATTCAGTAAGATTTCACTAGTTTTTTTAATGCATTTATATGTGTGTATATCTTTTCATAAAATTTGATCCCATGTACAGGCTCCTATAAATAAATTTAAAAAGATGGTACTGCAGTGTTTTATGAATAAACTCTTTAATGCAACTGTTTTCAGTTTTCACCAGCCACCCACCCCATAACATTTCTATAAACACTAATGTGTCCTTCAATTATTCAGTTTTATCTTTTTTCTGAATTTAACAAGTTCTTCCATGTATTAAGGACCTTTTCATTGCTGTTGAGTATTACATGGCACTATACCAGAGTGTTTAGAACCATTGATTCTTTGAAAGACATTTGGCCAGTTTCTATGGGATATTCACAAGTAAGAGTATATATTTGTGGATGCATTCTGGTGTGAACATAAGCTTTAATCTCTATTGGCAAAATTTCAAGAGGAAATCCATTGCTAGTTTGTGTGGTAAGTGTATGCTTAGTCTTTAAAAAACACCCGCCAAGTATTGTTCAGTGTAGCTGCACTATTATATGTCTACAAGCAAATGCATGAAAGCCCCAGTTTTTCTCTATTTTTCAGAATCATCTGGCAATAATTATTTTTTTATTTCAGTCATTCTAATAAATATAATTTTACTATATATTAGTATATAGTTTTATATATATAGTATAATTTACTACTGATATGAAATATAGACCAGTGTATATTTTTGTTCATATTTCTCAAATGTTTATTTTATTAGTTTTCATATTTATATGGGGATATTTTAGAGGTTTGAATATTCTTAATATGTTCTAAATATCACTCTGTGTTGTAATTTTGACCCTTGAATGATAGGACACATGATTAAGTATACTTAGCCAACACAAAATGGAATTCTATATTTTTTATTCATTTTGGTGCTTTTTGTTGTGGTTTTCTGGGGTTTTAAGGAGAAAGAAAGAATATGAAATTGTGTGGGTAGGTTGTGAACAACTGGGAGAAGTTTGAAGATGGAAAGAATATGGCCAAAATATATTGTATAAAAAACCCCTTAAATATAAAATTATGGCTTCCAGTATATGACTTGAACTTTTTTATGCTTTACAACCCTACACAAAACTATTTTTCTTTCACGATCACTGTTTATTTTTATAGCTAAATAATTGTTTGTTCTTATAGCTAAAATTTCTTTATATAACCTTAGGTGCTGACTAATATGCATTTTACTCTAAAAGTTTTATAGCTTTATATTTTAGTCTTTGATACATTCAAATATATTTTTTAAATGAGGTGAAAATTTCTATTTTAAAAGAACCTATGAATGTGAACTGATTCTATTATGATTGGTTGATAAGAATATCCTTTTTCCATTTGAATTATTATTTTCCATTTTCAAAAGTCAGTTGGCCACTCAATTCAGTTCATAACAGTGTCTTTCCTTACATCATCAAAACAATTTTGATTACTGTAAACACAATATTTAATATTCTTCAAAACTATTTTATAATACTATTCCTCTCATTAAAATTTTGACATTATGGCATCTATTTATTTATATATTATAGATATTTATCATATTTTCTATCTTTTCTCCTTTATGATTATAAACATATTAACTTTTTATTGCATTCATTTTTCAAACAGTATATTCCGACCACAGTTCCATCTCTCTTATATCTCACAGATCCCTCTCATGTCCTCATTCTTCTAATTCCATGCTTTCTATAATCATTTCTTTAGAAAGCAAACAGGCCAATAAAACAAATACACAAACCAGAATTAAACAAAACATATAGACAAATGAAAACAAAAAGTAAAGAAAAAGGAAAGGCATGAGAAATACATACACATGCACACATGTAGGCACATGTGAACACACACATACACACACACACACACACACACACACACACACACACACACACACACACACACACACACTCTAAAACTGTAAAGTCTGAAACCATAATAGAGAAACAAAAGATATGTAAGGAAAAGAGCATGCCTAAACAAAGCATCATGAAACAAAACAGCAAAACATCTCTGAAAATACCATTGAACTAATTTTGTGCTGTCCATGAAGAATTGCTTAAATATGGTTTGTATACTCATCGAGACTCTAATTAGAGAAAACTAATTTTTATTTTGCAAGCAATTGTCAGTTGGAGATATCTTCAAGGCTAGGAATAGAGGCTTATGTCCATTTCTTCTCTCAGTGCTAGAAACCCATTTGGCTTAAACACACGCAAGCCTTTTGAATACACAGACTCTGTGAGGTGATATGTACATCAGTCTTGATATGTCTGAAAGATACTGTTTTCTTAGTGTTTTTCATATCCACTGGCTCTTACAGTCTTTCTACCTCTTCTTCCAAATACTTCCCTGAGCCCTTAAGGGAAGTTTTAGTGAAGACATCACATTTAGTACTAGGTGTTCCAAGGTCTCTTACTTTCTGAATGTGGTCCAATTGTGGTTTTCTATACTCCCATCTCCTGTAGGAAAAGCTTCTCTAATACTGATTAATCAAGATGCTGGTCTATAAGTATAGCAAAATATCATTAAGAGTCATTTTATTGCAATGTTTCTCTAGCATAGTGTTTCTCGACCTTCCTAATGCTATGATTCTTTAATACAATTCCTCATGCTGTGGTGACCACCAATCAAAACATTATTTCATTGCTACTTTATAACTGTAATTTTGCTACTGTTATGAATTATAATGTAAATATACGATATGCATACAGGATATCTGATATATGACCCCTATGGGAGTCACTTTAGCAGACTGAGAGTATTTGTTTTCTCCCTAGGTACATGACCTATCAAGTCTCAATTTCATGGCCACACCATTGATCAGTATTGAAGATAGGTTCCATCTCAAAGAGTGGGTCTTAAAGCCAGTCACACAGTAGCTGGTTACTCCCACAAATTTTATGCCACTATTGCACCAGCATACCTTGCAGGCTTGTCATCATTGTAGATGACAAGATTTGTATTTCAAATGTTTTTATTTAATCTTTCTTCTTTGATAACATGTTGAGTACTTTCTAATATCATGAACATAAGTCAGTAGGGGTAAAGGCTTTTAGTAGTCACCAACTCAACTTCCCTGTGTTTACTGAGCTATGTTATTTTATCTTTAGCAATAGGGCCTTTCCATCACTTTACGGAAAGCAACTAACAGTTTTGGATATAGTCTATATTGTGTGAAGGTTTTCCTGGGACCTCTTTGGCCAACAACTCATTTACGTGTAACCAATTCCCAGGACTGGCTGCTTTATTCTGTGTGTTAATTTTGGGACTTTGCCTCACTCATTATTTGGTGATACCATTTAGATTTCTATCACATATGCATACTTTTCCTCCCATTTTTTATTTAAAAGATTTTTGTCTCATATCTACCACTGCTCCCCCTCCTTTCCCTCCTCCTAGCCCTCCTCATTCTCCATCCACCCCATCACCCTAATCACTCCCCAAGGAGGACAAGGAGTCCCAAGTTGGGTCAGTTCAGACTGTCATATCAAGTTGAGGGAGGTCTGAGTTCCTAATCCCAGTATTATGGCTAAGTAAGGTAGTGTTCTTCTGTAGGGAATGAGCTCCAAGATGTCAGTTCATGTACCAGAAATATACTCTGATTCTACTTCAAGAGACTTCACAAATTGCCCACTGAGGTATATATTCTAAGAAGCCTCTACTGTAGTAGGTTTCTGTGTGACCCCTCAAATGATCTTAGTTTAGTTATCTTGAGTCTGAAAATCCATTTTTGAGTAAGTTCTTGTTTTTTTTTCATTTTCTCATTTAAAACTGTTTAGCATTTAACATGAATAATTTTCTAAGTTAACCGCTAAGTATTTAATTATTAGAAACTAATGTGGGAATGTCTTTCTATATGCTGTGAATGTCAATCTTTAAATAAAAGAGCTGTTTTGGGCCATGACAGGCAACATAGAAAAAGTAAGAGGAGAAATCAGAGCATAGGTAGGAGAAGCAGGGCGGAGTCAGGCAGATTGAGCCAAAAGCTGGAAAGAACAACATATAAAGAACACAGGTGAGCCCCGGGCCATGTGGCAGGCAGATTAATGAAAATGGGTTGAGTTAAGATGTAAGAGCTAGTTAGCAACGTGCCTAAGCCATAGGCCAAACAGCATAAAGTTAATATAAGCATCTGAATCATTTCTGGGGGCCTGAGCAGTGGCGGGCAGCTAAAGAGTCTGAGGCTGCAGGTCTGTGAGTCTAGATCTCTGGCCGCCCAGGCCCAAAAACCTCATTATTACAACAAGGAACTTTAATGTTATTGTATTTTAAAGTTTTGTTTCTACATAAAGACTATGTTTAAATTTAATATGTTAATCTTGTATCTTATGACTTTACTGAACTTATCTCTACTTTTATTTTTTTTAAAAAAAATTCAATATTATTGAGGCCCAATTTCTTAATTCTTTCATTTTGTAGCCTTGTATAAGGACATTCCCTAATACAATATTAGGATACTTTTTAATCTATATGTTCTTCTAAGAGTTAACTTTAATAATGTTTTGTTTGAATTTATGATATATCCATATAAATTTTAAAAGGTCTGATATATAGCTTAAGGTTTATTTTTAATACATGGATTTCCAAATATTTTGACACTATTTGTTAAAAAGAATATTATTTCAGTGCTTAACTTTTCCACACAGAAGAATAAAAACAAGAAATTTGTCCATACATTTGAGAAAGGCACATGGACTTCAGTGTCTACATCTACTCTGGATAGTATCTAAGAAGCCCTTCATTGAGTGTGTTTTCTTAGATATAACATCCTTGTCTAATCTTAAATAATTTGTTTTTCACCAGAAACATATTTATATTTATAAGTGTATCTTCTGTCTTAATGACATATTCTTCACAAATTTTAGTAAAACATAGTGGCAAGTTGAATAATCCTATATATCAGAAAAATAAATATGGTCACCAGGCAGCAGCATAGTAATTGAGATCATTAATTACTACAGCAGCTCACAACAAATGGAATCCTGCTAGAGGAGTATGCATGAGATCTCTTATTGATATTTTTAATGTACATTATATTGCACATAATTATTACAATTGAGCTTTATATAGTTATAGTACATATGTATGTTTTACCTACATGTAAGCTTGTATACCACTTGATTGCAATAATATCAACTTTTTGTTGCAAATATTTTTCTTAATAGGATTGATGTATTCCTCTTAGCATTGCTCTTTAATTATTTTTAGTTATTAATATTTTGCTTCTATTAGAATAAAGTTTAGGATAGCAATTTTAGATCTTTCCTCTTTGCTAATATGAGCATTTAATGCTATAAATTTCCTCTAACTACTATTAGTTTATATGGTCATTTAGTTTAAAACTTTTTATTTTTTAACAATGCAGCATCAAATGTATTTGACAAATACTGTTTTATACTGTGCATATGAGAATAAACTCCGTATTTTAAAACATCTGCATTCTTGATGGTATTTAAGGTCTTTAAAAATACATTCTTTTGAATAATTACATTACATGTATATAATGTAGTTTGATCATAATCTTCTCATGTTATCTACAATAGTACTTATTTTATTTATTTAAAGAGTTTTTCAAACATCAGTGAGTTTAAATTTTATCATCCCAGGGTTGGTATATATTGTTAGTGTTTTGCCAAGCTAGTAAGATTTTTCTGTAATATTGAGTATTTCTGCTATGGATGTAGATGCTATGAGCATTATGTTATGAGCCTGTAAGTCTTGTTTAAATCATATGCTGAATATTGATATTACTGTGTTAGCAGGTAATCATCATAGATTATTACAGGCCAGAAGTTCTACCCAGTCCTTCATAGGCTGTGATTTTATATCATTTATAATTTTCAGGCCCTTCCTGCATTCTTTGCACCTGTCCTTATATGTATCACCCACTGGACCCCTGGCAGTGGGGACTCTATTTTGCCTTTCTGGTCTCCAAGTCTCTGACAGACTGCACAGTTCTAATCCTTCTGTTCTTACCTGAGTTTGTAAATTATTAAAAAAAAAAAAAACTCTTAAGAGATTGCTAAAACTCCATGAGATTTTCTGTATGGGCTTCTAGGGGGAAATGGGTAAAACAACAACAACAAAACATCAAAAACCCACTTTCTTTTGGCTTACACTTCCTGCTACTTGTTTTGTGTTTAGGACCCAATCAAAAAGACAGAAAGGCAGACTTTAATAAGAGTTTGCTCATCCTCTTTGGTTCTAAGTACCTCCACCACACACACACACACACACACACACACACACACACACACACACACACACACACACACACACACACAAAGTGCATTTTAGGCTAATGTGGAATAATGTCACTGTCACATCTATCTAACCTGCTGTCTTGAGTACTTCAGCTGGAATGTGAGCAGAAGGTACAAAGACAATATCCTAGTACATCCCAAGTCTAGATATCAGGATACTGTTCTCCTATTTCCAGAGCTAGGAAAAAAAAAAAAGAAAAAAAAAAAAAAAAAACTTCCCTGAAATTCTCTGTTTTCACTCCAAGCCTATTTGTGTTTTAGGTTGCCTTATTGTCATGCAGAGTGAGCTGAAAGAAAACACTGATAAATCCACTATGAATTCAAGGGTACTTCTAATTCTGAGCTTTTTCTCTTTGCCACAGTTTATGTAGTTCAGAGCTTTCAAAAAACAACTCTATGCATTCTTTTCAAGTTTTGTAGCTATATTTAATGGGAGACAGAGTGAAATTGCTTATTCAACCTCAATCAATGCTTAGAACTGCTCAGATATTTTATAAATATTTATAAATATTTTATAAATATTTATATTTATCTTTGGGTTTTTGTTTAGGACTTTCTTTGTGTCAGACTAGAAAGTTGTGAAATCATGTATTTTGTTCATTTTACAACTCCAACCTGGAATATGTCAAGTACTTAATACAATTTTGATGAATGACTGAATGACTCACTATGAATAATTAGTACTGAGTCATTTTCTAAAAATTTGAAGATATTGGTTTATTTTAAGGTGGTAGTTAGTGAATTTTCACTTTTCCTAAAAGAGATAAATATATTTAATTCATATTTATACTTATGGGTACACATATAAATATATCTAATATTTCCTATGAAAATATTAATCTACAATAAATATATTATCTGTCCTGACTTCTATTAAGAAGCAAAAATTAAACAATAAAACAGTCTATTTTTGAGAGTATTTTAACTGTTTGGTCGAGATGGTAAGAATAGTTCCAGTGGGCTTTTAAAAGTTATTCAAAGACTTAAAATTGATCTGTTCTTTGGCGACAGTTTTTTTTTTTTTCTCTTGTCTACAGGGGTATGTATATCACCCCAAATAAACATACAAATATTTGTAAGAATTAACCTGTTGTTTAGGTCAATAGTCATTATAGTTAGTTGGTAGCTATAATGTGGTTCCTTAACATGTTACCTCTGTATAACAGCCATTATGCAAGATAACTGACTTATGTCTTGAGGTGCATCGAGAGAGGAGGAGGGCAACTTAAATGTTTGTGTGTGTGTGTGTGTGTGTGTGTGTGTGTACTTAATGCTGATGATGCTAGCAAAAATTCCAGTAGATTAATATTGATATTTGGTTCCAAAGCCTACAAATGCCCACGACAATAATTTCTAAAGTATAATGATTCCTGTACAAGACAGGTCTTTTTTTTTTTTTCATCTACATTGAAGGCACAACAAAACCAAGAGTGAATGAACAGAATATACTTTGGCCCAAATTATAAAGCACAAAATAGCTCATAGTTAATTAGTATTAGTTTTTTTCTTTTTAAATTCAGAATAAAATCTATAGCAGGAAATGTAGCATAGTCAATAGGAAATAAATACTTCTTTCACAAGATATCTTTTCACTATTAAATTTAAGCACTATTCATTCCATGATTAATTCTCAGAAAATTAGAAGACAGATGACTGGCTTTCTGTCAGGTCAAATACTCCTGCTGATACTCCTGCTGATACTCCTGACAGGATCTTCCTTTCAAACTATCCTTATCCAGAAATACAGATAGATCCACATTGTTCAAAAAAGCGCCATCTTTCCAGGAAAAAAAAAAAAACTATGAAGTTTCACTGTATAGCTGACCAAAATATTTACAAGGAATTTCTAAAAGATGAGGAAAAATGGAATCAATAGTAAATTAGGACTAAGGAGTAAGAAAGGTCTTGTGGCATTTGGCATGAATAGAAAAAAACTTTATTTCAGAAAATGAATGCTTTACCCAAAAATCAGAGTTATCTAGAATGCAGTGTAAACTCAAATCTTGACTCTATAATCCTAAGTATCCAATTTATTTTCCAGAGATCCTTTTTTATTTGAAATGGAGTAAATGTAGCAATATTTTTTATTTGATTAAGAAAATTGACTACTTTTTAATCATTAGTAAGCACTCCAATTTTTTTTCTAGTTAATCATATTTTCTGCCTGGTTATCTGAAGAAATAAGATTTCTTTAAACTTGCTCTTATTAATTTTTGAGATAGGATTTTACTATTTTGTTCAATCTTCTCTCAAATTCCTGAGATCTTAGTACACACCATCATGTGTGATTTATTTTCTTACTATCCTTTGAGATGTTATCTCACTACATAGCACTGGATAGCCTGGAATGGACTCCATATACTAGGCTGGCCACAAAATCAAATAATTTTGCTTCTGACTCCTGAGTACTGAGATTAAAGAGAATGCAGGTACTACCAGTCCCAGTCATTTTCAATGAAATTCATGCTGTTTGGCTTATGGCTCAGGCACATTGCTAGCTTGTTTTTACATCTTACTTAACTCAACCCATTCTCATTAATCTGTCTGCCACGTGGCCCGTGGCTCACCTTTGTTCCTTACATGTTGCTACTTTGGGCTTCAGGCTTGGTCTGTCTGACTCTGCCCTACTTCTCCTAACTATTCTGATTCCTCCGCCTACTTTGTCTATGGTGCCTTTCATGGGCCAAAACAGCTCCTTATTTAAAGATTGATATTCACAGCATACAGAATAACATTCCCACATCAGAAAAGTATTTGTCTTTCCATAGTTCTGTGACCTCTCTAGTCTCAGGTTCTTGGCCACATGGGCAGTGTCAATGAGTACAAGATGATTTCTCACTTACTTCTTTACTAGAGTCAGTGTATCAAGCCTTATGTTGAAATATTTGATGCATTTGAAGTTGATTTTTGTGGGGTGATAAGTATTGACATTCTTAATTTTTAAGCATGACATGAAAACTACAATACCATTTCAGTGTTACTAATTGTAATTTCCTTTGCCAGGAAAAAATGTTTTTCCTGGGAAATGGTATTTAATTTTCATTATATATGCTTTAAATTTTGTTTTTAATTTTATTTCCACTGTGACTTCCTCACATATTTAATGTACTAATCAGTGCCATCTTAGCTCTAGACATATTTAGTTACTGGTCAATGTTCTTTTTTATCTTAAATTAAATTCTTTGAAAAATTCACTGTTATACATACATAATGCAATTTGATTAATGTCATGTCACCATATATGCCTTTTTACTTTGCTGCCACTAAAATCACTATGTGCTCCTTCCTACAAGGCTTTCCCCCAAACCCATCCCTTTCTGCTTGTTTGCTGTCTCCAGGACTGTCTGTGAGGCCATGGTTTTGAGTGATGAAACTAATTGAAGGTTGATAAGACAGTTGCATACAATATATTTATACAAACCTTTTTACAGCTCAGTGAACATCACTAAAAAGGAGGTGACACAAATTTAAAAGTCAGAAGGCAGAGTTACAGCTATTAAATGCTGTCTTCTGGGCATGGCCCAGCCAATGTAATCATGATCCCATAGCATTGAACACTTCTATAATGGACTTGCAAATGACAAAGCTTTTCAATAGTCAGTCACAAATTGGGGAGCAGTTCATGTGTCCCTATCCATCACTGTTGATCTACTTGCTACTGAACTATAATGGGACTAGGTAAGTAATTGTCTCTTGTCTTGTACCCATTAATGAGCCCACAAAGCTCCAGTGAATTTTTTTCCTTTCATTCTTTAGCATTTTTTTTATTTGTGTGGGTCTGTTTTTGGTTTTAGTGAAGTTCTTTAAAATTTTTTCAATGGCATGAATGATTTGAGAAAAGGTATGTATGTGGCTTATTTTAAGCTTTACTCCAGACTGGATTCTACCAGTATACCATCTCTGACAACTTTCATTTGTTTTTCTGCATCTTTATTTTGCTTAATTTTTGCTCTAATATATTCACACAATTTAATACATTTTAATTAATTTAATACGTTTTAATTGTATTAATCGTATTCACAGTATAGGTAACACTGTTACCGTTTAATGGGGGAATTCCCTCCATGAGTGAATTTGAGTATCATTTCATGTTCTTATTCCTGCATCTCTGAGCTTCAGTTTGGGTCCTTTCAATCCTTGCCTGAGCTTATAGGAGAATCAACATAATATTTGACCTAGGTGAGACAATTAGGAGATGTGTGACCTGCTCTGTCTCTTGAAATCCTATATCAAAGTCAACACATTCAGCTTATTCTGTGAACTCTATATTCTCACCCAGAAAATAAATCTCTGGTTCTCTACATGCTGGAAATGTTAGAGCAATGTGGTCACAACCTTTTTCCCCATTTTTTTTTTAGAGTCACTTATTTATTACCTTAGTAAACTTTCTCCCAAACTGAGCAGCATGCAGAAGAAATTCTCAGTATTTTCTTAAATTATTGTCTTATTCAAGAATGATGTCCCAACATATCCAAATCCCTTAAAAAAGTTTATTTGGTTTTACTCTTCGTGCCATATTTTATGTTCATGCTTTATTATTTTCCCTACATGTATTCTATTAACATTTTGAACCATAAAACATAGGCTCAAGATTATCAAGAGAAATGTTCAATGATCCAGCTCCTTAAATCATTGTTTTACAGATGTCTATGTTTATCATTATTTTATTTAATTTATGTGATTACAGCTTTATACTTATTTTTCAGTGTATAACACTAAGCTACTATGTTCAAATACATCCCTTAATATATATGGTTATAACTCTATGGGATTGTCCACATGGAAACACTTATATTCATGTTAACTGTTGTTGATTTCATGAGCAAGTTGGATGGAATAATCTGACAATAAGCCTTCCAAGTGTAGTCGTCAAAGTACAACTAAAAAGATTTCATATTTTTGTTGAAACATGGGCTATATTCTCCACTCTCTCTTTGGAAATCATTCTCTCTCTCTCTCTCTCTCTCTCTCTCTCTCTCTCTCTCTCTGTGAATGTGTGTGTGTGTGTGTGTGTGTGTGTGTGTGTGTGTATTTAGATTTGTCTGACTATAATGCTGGACATCACAAATAATATGAAATGAACCACAGTAAATTCATGTATGAGAAGCAGGACTCCCAAATTTATAGTCAGTTTTCTAAGTAGACAGATATATTCTTTTCCTGTTTTCCAATTGATGTCTATCCAATCACCACTTTCTCCATTAAAAAGCTATATTCATCAAGTTAAATAAGTGATTTATACTCATTTTTAAGTTTAATCACAACCCAATTTATTTTTGTTTATATAAAATACAGTGTTTATAAGCTTAAAAGAAAAAGGAAGTCACAAACTCCCTGAGAGAATGTTTTTATCTTCATATACTGTACATAAATCTAGCCAAAAGTTACACACACAAGAAAATACTAGCATAAGAACTTTTGGGTATGAGTTATGGAATCTGATGCAAGCGATTTTCTTTTACACAATTACTTGAAATTCATGAGTTTATTTAGCTCTCCATACATTTAATTTTGGAGATGTTATTACTGATCATTCTTTTGAGTTTGTTTTACTATCTCTAGAAAATTTTCTATATAGGAGTATAACTTGTTATATATAAGTAGAGCATATATAAAATGTTTACCAGATAGCTATCTTGGAACCAGAAGAAAGAAATCTGTGTTACCTATTACAGTGCATAAATAATCCCAAGATAACACCATGGTTGCTTTGGACCCTAGGTTGGAAATAGATGAGTAAATATTGGTTCTGAAAAGAAATGGGAACCCTTTCTAGCATACAACTGGTGTAGTTTAAAGCTTAAAATAAAATGTTACAAAAGTAGTGTAGACACACATATAA
The DNA here is from genome assembly GCA_033318265.1 of Phyllotis vaccarum. Taxonomy (NCBI): domain Eukaryota; kingdom Metazoa; phylum Chordata; class Mammalia; order Rodentia; family Cricetidae; genus Phyllotis; species Phyllotis vaccarum. Next base: position 89,328,949 of record JARWLC010000013.1, on the reverse strand, counting down.
TAAAACATTTTCTACCAACACTCTGATAGAACTCTTTCCTCTTTTAAAGGAAGCAACATTGTTGAAAGCTAAATTAAGAAAGAGATACTTTCTTCAGTTCCTAAGTAACTTTGGGAATAATTCTATTTACCTAAAGTCTACAGACATTTAAAACACAAGTCAGAACAATTTTGTACCCACTAAAATTGTTTTTACAAGGTACTTCAGATACTAGAATGAATGGCATTATAAGAATGTGAACTCTTATCATAACTTTAACTTCTGGAATTACAGTTATGAACACAGATTTTTTAGGTTAAAGTAAACCCCACATATAATTAAATACAATACTGTAAGAATAAATAACAGTTAATATTGCAAGGTTAGTTCATACAATGTTCAATGACAACTGCAGCTGTCCACTATTTAAAGTATCACTGTGAAATTAATGTAATCTATTACTTAAAATTTTATGTGAATTTCTTAGAGAATAAATATGACTGGGTGTGTCTTATCCAGTGTTCTACTGCTGTGAAGAGACACCATGACCAAGACAATTCTTAAAAAATTAATTGAGAGTTTGCTACAGTTCCAGAGGTTTAGTCCATTATCATCATTGGGAGCAAGACAGAATGCAGGCAGGTGCTTGAGCAAAAGCTAACAGCCAGCCTTATATCATGATCTACAAGCAGAGAGGGAGAGGGAGAGACAGATAGAGGGAGAGGGAGGGAGGGAGGGAGGGAGGGAGGGAGGGAGGGAGGGAGGGGGAGAGAGAGAGAGAGAGAGAGAGAGAGAGAGAGAGAGAGAGAGAGAGAGAGAGAGAGAGAGAGAGAGAGAGAGAGAGAGTTTGGAATTGGACTAGCATGAGATTTTGTAACCTAAAGGTCCACCACCAGGGATACTTCCTCCAATAAAGCAACACATGCTAATCCTTATAATGTTTTCAAACAGTTTTGCTCTCTGGTGACCAAGCCCTCAAACAAATGAGACTTTGGGAATCATTCTTATTCAATCCACCACAGGATTGTAGAGCAAAAGAGAAAAGAACGGAGACTAGTCAAAAAGAAAATTTTAGATTTTATTATTTATTTGCAAATAATCTACAAAATTCTCACAATTGGACGTCTACAGATTCACTCTAAACTTCTATAATTTTAATACTCTATTCAACAATACCTCTGAATGCTGTGTTTGTTTTTTCAAATTTCTAACTGCTAACTGACAAGTGTCTCATCCATGAAGATGTAACAGTTAATAATAAAAATTGACTCTACTCTCTTCAGAATAACTAAATTAACTAAAGGATTCCTGAAAACATAGTGCCTTGGCCTGGCCTTCAAATGTGGTGGTGCATTTAAAGAAACCACTTACAAGAGAATCTGGGATTAGTCATAAAGGAATTTAACAACTCTACGTGACCAGTTGTGATTCCATTCATCCTAGGAAAGGCCCAACTATTCTGAATTTTTAGAAAATTAACATTATAACACAACTTAATTTCATACCAGTGCCTGATGCTTTGCTAATTGAAAAGTTGACAGCCTAGAGGCATACTTCAGCTTCTTCAGGGATCAATTGACCCCTTCATAGTTGTCACATATTAGATATTCTGCGTATCAAATATTTACATGATGATTCACAAAGTGGCAAAATTACAGTTATGGTATAGCAATGAAATAATTTTATGATTGAAGATTGCCACAGCATGAGAAGTTTGAGAATCATTTACCTAGAGGAAAAGATCTGTTGCAGCTAAACTTTAGGGAAAATCCTAGAGAATTCAACCTACAGGATATTCTACATGTGCAGATCTTGATTATAGATATGACTCAATATCATTTACTCATTAGTATAACAAAATCCTATTCAAGCCTCACATTAAAAGTAAATTGTTAAGGGAGCAGAGATTGCATGAATAGAAAGGTATAACTTCCATTTATATCAATATATTAAATTCATGGAAGTTTACTTCCAATAAACAGGTACATTCTAGCTTTTAATCTTTTTCTGAAAAGTACAGTTCATTAAAGATCTATTCTTGTTTAGAGTTCACCAGTGCAATATATTTTAATGAGTTACTAGTTACTAATGAAACAGGGATTACTGTGAAAGTTTAGCTTTTACTTCCTGCATTGTCAAAATGGATTAGGGTCTCATGATGTTTCCCTTAGATAAAGGTAAATGGCTGCTAAGGACATGGCAAGTCAATTTCTATTAGAGATGTGCCCCCTGCAAGGTTATTCATGTTCCAGGAGTTTGTCCTCCAACCATGCATGTGGCACACTGCTAGAACTAAACAGTGTACTTTTTAAATCACAGCCAAAGTAACAGGGAGATTATTGTTAGAAATTATGCTGATTTAGTAAATGAAAGGTTTTGGATGCTTCTTTATAACCATAACTTCAGCAGCACTGAATAGGTAGCATATCAGGCATATTCTCCCTCTTACTGAGCATGTCCTATGTCCAGTAGAGAACTGTTGGTTACAGCTAAGTGATTCATGTCACTATTGCACCTATAATGTTATCTTGCATTGTGGGTTGCCGTTCTCACAGATGTCAAAGCGGGGTAGGACTGTTGGTTTCTTTATTTCTTTGGAAGCTAGCATGGTGCCTCTAGTAGCATGAAAGCTAGTCCTCATAGAGGAGACATTCATGTCAGTTAGTTATCCCTGGGCTCTGAAGTGCATGGTGTCTTTACCTCTGCTGAGCAACCAAGGGCGATATATGAAATCAACTAATAGGCTGTATTTTGGGGAGAGTCTTTTGGCCAGCCATGGCCAACATCTCTAGAGGGCTTCTTATATCTGATGTTGTGGTTTTTGTTAAGTGGTCTTTGGCTCTGGGTTACCTCACTCAATATGTTAATTTCTAGTTCCAGCCATTACCTGAAAGATTTGTGATTTCCAATCCTTTCTACTTATGATTACAATATATTTGAGAAAGTCAAATAAAAAATATATCAGATAGTAATTGATGAAGGAAAATTTTTACAAATGTTCTAGATAGTTATTTCTAAAGAAGTCAAAATATGTCAGAATGACATAGCTCATGAAAAATAATTTGTATCAGTCATTTTGGTTTCCATTTGCTGGTACCAATTTGTGACTTAAGACCTTATCTTTGTCATACAGTAATACTGAAATAAAGTGACTAGAGAAATTAATTAAGAGTTGGGAGTTATAGACAGCATCCAGAAGCTTAACACAGACATGTATCTGGTTGCTCATTATTAAGATAAATTTAAGTTATTTTTCTTTAATTGATAACCATGTAAATGGAAACACTTGGAATTTCCTTTGAATGTGTAATGAAATATTACCCTTACACCCACAATTTATATACTGTAGTGTGCTCAGCACTGAGAAGAGCTAATACAAATGACACCTTCATTAGTTAGTGCTCAATGACAAATTGTGGAAACTTGCTCTGGAATCTCGAGGAAGGGAGGGAGAAGATGGAAGATTGTTTTAAAAGTCTCTCATTTTTCTATTACATGTTTTACAAGCATTCATTTTATTGCATTTTTAAAAGTTTACAGATCTAAAGAATCAAGATTCACTAAAATATCATGCTAAAACAAAATGAGCGGTTTTGCTTCATTCAGTATCTTAATCAACACTACTTTGTATATCAAGGCATATTTAAAACCTTATTTTACTGGTGCTTCTTGTGATATGAGAAGGAATTAAACAAACCACCAAGTTTTCTTTATCAATGCCCTCAATATGTAAGCTATAAAAAGTAAGCAATTTTCCTTAAGATGTTCCTCTGTAAGCAGTTGCACCCTCCTAGAATTATGAAGCAAATTATTTACTGAATTACATCAGATACCATACAGAATTTAGTAATGATAGCTGTATGCAATAATTACATGCTACATTGCCTCCACAGGAAACCATAGTAACCAATAAGTTACTGTTTCAACCTGCCACTATAGCTGAGAGTGCAACCAGAGAAAAATAGATCTATCCTCACACTAGACAATCTGAAGATAGCTGCAGATTGTTAGGTTTCTTTATAATTTAGCTTATATATTCTTTTAATTATAGCCAAATTTTCCCTGTGATTGACTTATACATATACGTATAAACTAGATTATGAACATGAAGAGAATTAAAAATAAAAGGGCAGACTAATGAAATATTTTATTGGCTGTTTTATATTATATGGAGAGTTTTAATGATATGAAATAAAATTGGTTTTCTTTTGGAAGTCTATAAACAATGATAGTCTTGGTTTTCAGGCTGTAACCTATATTGATCGACAGGACATAAGGACATACATGCTCATTGTTTTACTTATGAATTTCTCTTGAAATATTTTAGGATAATGAGTCTATCTGTACTATGATTTTTTTAGTTAGAAAGGGAAAGTTATGAAAGTCCTCTAAAGTTCACGAATGAAAATTTGCTTTTGAATATCTAGCCATTTCATTTTTATGTTGGTCTATGAGGGACAAGTTCAGATCATGGCATGCTCTGCTCACTACTTTTCAAAACTTTGACATTACTCTACATTTTAGCTGAAATGTTATTCTTTTTACTTTCTTAATACTTCCTGTCCTTCGTTAGTTAGGATACAGGTCAAATGCCAACTTTTAGCTTACACTTCTTTGAACTGAAGTAGCTGTTTCTTTATCTTCCTCTTTATCACTAAGAAAATGCCTATTATTTTCCAAAATAATATTTGCATATTCTTACTAACATACATATTATCACTATATACATTGTATTATGTACTGCACAAATGGGCTATAGACTCCTTGAAAGAAGCCATTTTGTCTTTCCTATTCTTGGCAGCCATCTTCCTTTCTTACTTTATTAATTATTTTTTTCAATTATTTTATATCTTGAGGGCAATATCCCCTCCCTCTTCTCCTATTTCTATCACACACATCCCCTTTGATCTTAAGGCTTAGTTTCTTCCCCATAAAACACCATTACAGATCACCTTTCTCTAAAATATAAAACAAAAGCAAAACTAGTAGGATAGACCTGAGCCTGTCTTTTGCTCCTATTGAATTGTCTAGCCAGTATAGTTACGGTTACTAAAAGGACTGTCCAATATCACATCCCATGTCGCCTTCTCAAGCCACAAGTTCAGACTGCTAATCTCAAATGATATGTCCCTCTTGTTTCATTTCAGTAACCTGAGGATGAGGTGATACACAGCAGTGTCTCTCAAATTTTACTGTGCAACCACCAACCCATATATCCAGGACCTTTGCCTGTTCTTGGTCATATTTCAATTCTATCTTTAAAAGTGGCAATGAGATAAAAACTTCTTCAAATTTTAATTCAGGGAGTATTTGATAATAACTGATAAATGTGCATTATGAAAAATTGTTGATATATTAGAACTTTGAATTTGGAAACAGAGGACCTGACTCTAAATTGAGGGCCTAGCACTTAGCAGCAGCTAGTAGATAATTCCATTAATTTCTTTGCATGTGGTTGAAAATTCTCATGAGAATTAAGTAAAGTAATAAACATAAATGCCATACAGTAGGGATATAACAAATGTTTTCTTGAGAAATGGCATTATAGCAGTGGAAGCTGGAAGCTTACTTTATAGTCAGAAAGCAATTGCCAATTTTCAATGAAATGGCTTGTTAGCCAAATGTTCTCCCATTCAGTATTGTTCCGATGTTTTTGAACCTATATATAAGATGTAACATTTATAACCATTAAATTTCATCTTGTTAGCTTTGGCCAGAGTTCCAGCCTGTCAAGATTGTTTTAAATTAAGACTCGGCTACTCAATGTATTAGCTATTGCTCCAAGCTTTATGTCATCTGCAAATCTGATAATCCACCTTCCGTGTCATTATACATATCATGAAAATGTTGAGGAGGACAAGACCAAGAGCAGAAACATTTTGCATTTTGTTTAGAAGGAAGGAGAGTGTATGGAATATAGAAAGGAGATAAAACTATTTGACAAAGTAGAAGTCCACATAGGTAAATATCACGCAGGCAAGATTTCTTAATTGTTTTTTTCTTACACAGATTTCAGAAAGCATTTTAGTAAAAAATATAAATCAAATAAAAAATATGATGTGTACAGCATTTTCTTCTTTCATCTAAAACTCAGAAATGAAATGGAACCAGAACTTAGTTTGCCTCAAATTCTACTTTAGTTAGCAATCTTCCTGAGTCGTCACCAAGAATTTTACAAATGGCTCATTCACAAGCAATGTGTTAGAGATTCCTGTCCTTTATTATAAATTGAATTTTATCTGGTTTGAAAAATGTATGTTTTTGTTGGGTTCAACATGATATCATAGAGCATACATTGAACAATAATAAAATCTTACTTGCAAATTCTAAATCACTGGCATTTAAATATTAATCTAGAAGTTTAACGTTTTTGTGAGCCCTTTGAGAGTACTCTTTTACACAACAATTTGTTCATATGAATATTGTAAAATTAAAAATAATTTTCATGAGTATCTCCAACATGAATATCTAAAAAAGTGATCTTAACTTGATTGGCTACTCGATCCATTAAAACAAACCACAATCAAATGAGTCTTACACATATGTATATACACCGAGGCACTGTTAGGTTTCTTAGTTCCACATGTATGTCTTCATCATTCCTTTATAGGTCTCTCCATAATAGCTTATGGTTTAACATCAATTCTCTAAGCAGCACTGGTCCTGTTTGAAACACAGTGATTGAGACCATGAAATAATTGGGGGTCAATGCTTTTTGGAAATGCTTGTAAGATTCAGGATCCAAATAAGTTTTCTATCAACCTTAACAGAGAACAAATGAAACCAAGATATAGCTAGGCTACTGTGTATATGAAACGATGTATGTCTTTCTGGCAAGTCCGTATGTAAGATGGTTAAAATGACTTTATTTTTATTACAAAATGAGGAAAAACATATAAATTAGGATACCCTGTTTACTTGATTTATCTAATAAAAATAAAATTCAGACATGAATGGAGTTTGTGTAATCTTACAGTTTTGCCTCAGGGAAGAACAATAATTATCCCAAGGTCATACACCAAGGAAGAGATCAAACCTGGGTGTCAGCTCAACTTATAGTCTCCCAAAACTCTATACAGTCAAGAATGGAGGCACTGACATCATATCAAAACAGAACTGCAGAACAGAAAATGTACCTGAGGATTTACATTGATGCAAAGAATATGATTAATAATCCTTTAGTCTTGTAAAATATTTGTAGCCATATTCACAATGTCTTTTCTATTTTTGTCCTCACAGAATTGTTTGGGGAGCTAAGCTTTTCATGTGTCTTGTAAAGCACAAAGGTCTTCAGATTTTTAGAAAAGGCCAAAAAAATGAGCCAGTAGCATGAAGACGTGGTAAATCCTACTCAATATGGAAGTATTCTATGAAATCCCTGGATTCTACTTTTGTGGGTGTCCTGGATACTCAGGAAGCTGAAATTCGACAAGTCTTCACATGAATGTGAAGCACAAAATGCACCTACCATCCTGCCTATAAGAAGAGCTACTAGGAAAAGCTAGATATTTCCTTCTGCCTCCTAATCTTTTCTAGAACTTGGGTCACATTAAAAACACCAGACACAAGAGAATCCATGTAACGTCATCATCAAAACTCTTATGTTTGTGACACTTGGAAGCAAATAGAAACAGTTTCAAATGATATATTAAAAAGTTAAATGCACTTTGAATATTTATATGACTCTTTTAATTATTTTTTGTCAATATAGACTTATAGGTCACAGTTTATATATTAGATTAGGATACAGGTTTGTTCTGTTTTATTATCCATGGTGGCCCTGTTTTGGCCACTGGAAGTTTCTTCAGTTTGTTTGTTTTTTAAACAGCATCCTTCTTAAGATACTCAACTCACAACCCATGCAAACTCATGGAACAACACTATTCCTGGGTGCATTCCCCCAGAAAAACTGTTAAAAAGTGGGTGCTAACCCAGGAATTAGTTCTCTTTAAATAATACCAAGTAATAAATATTCACTGTACATGTCATTGGTCTTGTATTATTCCCTCAACAGTAATTAAGGACTGAAAGGTGTGGATTCTGTTCTGCATGTTTATTTTTTTTAATACTGGTTGTGCTGAGAGGACAAGTGAATAGTTATCCTACATGTGGCAGAAGAGTAGGTATAAACAGAACTTTGAATTCCATAAGGCATCTCACAGACTCTCCTTTATTACCAACACAATCTGCCACTGGCTTCAGAAATACTATCACTTCATTTTCCACTCAAGGAGACAAATTTTCATTTTTTCTATGCTTCCAATAATGTATTAATCTCAGAAGTCAATTATTAGGAAAAAAAGTGTATCAATGAAAGAAATCAGAAAGCATGTTTCCTAGAGATAAATGAACAAACCAAAATTCCAGGGTATTTTTAAGTTACTATTGATTCTTTTTCCTAGTTTGAAAAAAATGGTTTACAACTTCTAAATTAAAGCCTTGGGGTAACAAATCATCACATTTTATCTGTGCAAGTAAAGAAGGTTGTGTAGCCTCCTTCTAAAATTAACATTAAGAAATGCATTGCTGCTTTTAAGGGTTTCATTCATGTAAGCTTGAGCTCTAAGGTAGTTTAGTGAATGCCTTCCTCCTGAAATCAACATTTTCAGCTCTACGGTGTTTAAATATATTTTCAAATGTAACTATTACATTGAAATTGGACATAATGCATAAAATATTATGTTTGTACTTATGTATACATTCATATTAACATGTTCACAATCTAGGTGATAATCATTCATATTCATCACATCCCACAGTTGTGTTCCTCTTTGTGTATGTGTGTGTGTGTGTGTGTGTGTGTGTGTGTGTGTGTGTGTGTGTGTGTGTGTTTGTGTGTGATAAGTCTAATGATTCCTGGCACACAATAGCTACCAGGTAAACGTGCTAACTCAACTAACCCAACATGGTGCCTTCAGAACACCTCTCTTATCCATATGCATGGCCAGGCAGGGCCATGTAAGCCCCCACAATGTACCTGGGCACTCTCCTTTCATACATATTCATATTTATGTGTGGCTATGTAAACTGATATCCACATGCTCCTTCATAATGGAAATGCCTTGAGGGGCTGCTCTCTCTTCTCTTCCTCTCTGCACCTGCCATCTACCTTCTTAAATAACCGCCAGCGTGGGCTATTGGTAGTATGGTTTGTTTCCCACGTGCATTAACAACAGTAAACAACCAACATATTTATTTACTCTTAACAAATTTCAATACACAATACTGAATTATACAGTGCCTGACTGTGGTATGCTATGTTATATGGCACACACGGCAAAAACACTCATCTAGTGTATACACTTGTCCATGACTCCACAACTAGAAAACACTTGGTGACACTTTCAGGATGTGCAGCATTGGTTATATTTATATTTTATCATTTGAATAACACATTTGTCAGTGCTTGGTGCCAACTATAAATTTTTTAGAATATTGGCTTATGTTTCTACAATCTGACCATGGAAATGAGAGAATATAAGGAAGACAGAGGAGACATAAAAGGAAAATTAAAGTTGAGGAAAGCTGAAAAAAAATCTTTTTAGGTGACCTCTGATTTCTAACCAATGCTGTGCATGCCTAGTTTGTGAATCTTTTTATTATTCTCATCTTTAACTATTTTAAATCCTGTTTCTTTCTCAGATACTTAGTCTAGATTTAGAAGAAAATGTGAGAAATATTATGTAATACAAAGTAGGGTGAATACCTAAGAGATTAGGCATTCTAAGAATACAGGACAGATGACTATATGTGCATAAAACAATAAAAATTGTCTTATTCCCAAATTATACTTGGTTTATTTTATATCCATTTCTTATAAACTTGTGTATAGTACATATTATAGCAATACTTATCCTCTGAAAAATAATCAGTAAAGATGTATTGCTCTAAAACATGTATCTACAACTTTAGTGCACATCAGAATCATCTGTAGTCTTACCAAATATCAGATTGCTGGGCTTTATCCCAGAAGATGAAATTCAGTGTGTCTAAGATAGGGGTCTGAGAATTTACCTTTCTAACAAATAATCAAGTGATTCTGATGTTGTTTATCTGACAACTGTGCAAGTAAAAGCACAAAAAGTTTACATCCTGACTTCTATTCCTGAAACCTATGGCGAAAGGTGACAACTACCTAGTCTTTCAACTACCACACATGTGCCACACTCACACTAATAAATAAAATCTGAGGACTACATTTCAAAAAACACTTTTAAGTCAGAGTTTCTCAAGTCTTGAAAGTTCAAATGACTGTGAAACTCAAATCTGCACCAATTAAACTAGAACACGGATGAGGACCTTAGTCCAGTAACCCATTCTTTTACTGCAGTTCATAAGTTTGGGGGACATATTCAGGGTGTAAAATTCCCATTTAAATAAATACCAACCAGTTTTATATTAAAATAATCACCTGTATGAAAAAAATAGATTTTGTACAAATTCCCCAATTAATACTTGGGTATATAGTTTTATATTTGTAATTGATGATATACAGTTAATTTCTGAAAATCATTAATATATAACTAATGGAAAGAAGAGAATGAAGCTCTACCATCCTCATATAGAAATGAACTTTTTGAAGCTTACATTATAGCTTCTATCAGAAGCATTAAGGAAGTAGTACTACCTGGTTAATACAGATAGAAGCAAACACAGTATTATCTTCCCAAAAAACATGTAAGAAGACCAAAAGTAATGAATTCAGTAATTAAGACATGATTGGTGAAGTGAAAGATGCAGAACTTGAACTATATTGTTTTGAACAGTGGAGCCAGAATAAAGCAATACTTTTAAAATAATTTTCTTACATATGATTTTTATTACACACATGTAATTCCACAAACACTTTTGATATATTATATAGATATTTAGCAAATACATAGCCATACAAATTTTGTATTAAAGTAAGATAACATTCTTATTTTGTCTATCATTAATTTGGAACAATATTCAGACATCTACATACTTTTGGGATTAGAGAATAGGAAATTTTTTTCTGAAAGTAGTGGCACATGAGTCAACCTTCATAAAATAAGTGTATATGTTTCAAGTAACTTCAGGGTACAGGTGATTTTATTTTCAAAAAAAAAAGGAATTACATAAGTGAAGGAAAGTATTAAGAGAGCAAAAGTTAAGCAGTAAGGAGCCAACATGAGAAAGTAATTTACTCCTAAACGATGAAAATGACAAGATAAAGAGACTGTGCTGTCATTTAATGGCTTCTAAGTGATGTCTCTTCAGTATAATATTTCTAATTGGAACTCTGATTATGACTTCTCGTCCCTCATCATTCATTATTTCTCCTCAGAGAATTCACAAAGATTTCAGAGATAATTCTAGATAGTGAGTTAATAGCAATCTTGGTAGGTCTTATTCAGCATTACTGTACAGCTACAGAGTACCATTGGTGATGATGAGGAAGAACGTCATGTTGCATAATTTAGTATTAGATTTATCTATTGATATGTATAAAGCATCACAAAAATGTTTTCAGCAAAATTTCCTTTCAATACCAATAAAAAGAAAATATTTAGAGAGAATAAAAAGTGATATGAAGCAGACAATCATATTTTTATGAGAAAGGAAAAAAGTGATTAAAAGAGAACAGGTGAGTAAAAAACAAAAACTTTAGCCTTATTCTTAATTAATTGAATAACATTTTATTAAAAATAATAAAAATGTACTTTATCTTAAATATACTCTACAGTTTACATGAATGTATCTTGTCTAGAATGCGTGTTTACCTGTAAGTGAAATGAGTAAAAACAATAATAAAAGTAATGAAAAGAAAAATGGGATTAATTTTTAAAATATGCATACACTACACATGAAATGGCAGAGAGTTAGCTTAAACCAGAGTTAGATTAGCTGTCCTTTACAAGCAATAGGACAACAACTAAAAATAAATAACCAAAATTGAGATGCAAAGGCAGAATATGAAATTTATATAAACTGTTCAACTAAAAGCATTAAAAGGCATGGGAAAGAATAGAAGATAAATAACAAAAAACAATTGCAACAAATACATAATATTAATACAATAAGTACTATTACAATCACACTAATAGTTTGTGTGGTTGTATGGTGTGGTCAAAATGAACAGATTAAAATAAACAGCTTGAGAAGAAAAAAAAGATCAATTATGTTATCTACAGGCAAATATACTTTAACAAAATAAAAATCTGTGTATTGAGAGTTATCATACCAATATTACTTTATAAAGGTTATTGTTCCATTTCATAGAAACTAAACTTCAAAAAGAAGAAAATTATGAAGAGTAAAGATGAGCTTTGGCATGTCCATTCATGTCATCCTTATTCAGCTCATGTTTTCGCAGTTATGTCAGTGAGATTTAGTGTTATATATAAGTAACTGTCATTGTTTATAGATGATATGACTTTCAGTATAGAATAAATTAACCAAAGGCTCCTGGAAATAATAAACATTCATAACTGAGTCATAATATATGAGATTATCATATAAATTAATAATTTTACCACATACTAACAAAGAGTAAACAAGAAAGTAAAAACACAAACTTGTTTACATTTATAACCAAAATCAGAAACAAATCTAACAAGATACATACAAAATATCTATGAAGTAAACAACAGAGCTCTGAAAAGTCAAATGACTAAATTATTGGTGAAATACTATATGTTCATGAGTAAAAAGCTAGAATATTCTCAAGATGTCTCAAACTGATTTATATATTCAATATGATTTTTAATTTTGATATAACTAAACTGCTCCAAAAAGTCATAAAAATATAACACTATTTACAGAATTTATCATCTATACCAAACCCTGAAAGGCAACATTTATTTCTAAATCAACCTTTCACTCCCATAGGCAACCTCAGAGATAAATTTCACCTTCTGTAAGATAATAAAAGCTTAAAACATGGGCATGTTTTGCCTGAAGTATACAAACTACCAGCAGAAATAGAAGAATCTAAGTAATTGGGAACAATTATGGCTTTTTGAAACATATAATCTAGGTGATAACTATATAACATGATTCTGCCATTATACCAGCAAAATGATCCAAGAAAGTATGTAAATTAATAAGTTTAACTGTGTTTAAACAATACATCATTTTTTAAAACTAGGCAATTGACCAGATGTGACCAGCAGTCTATCATTCCATCTTCCATTCTTAAAAAAGAATTATATAAGCTTCTTGACATGGATTTTAATAAAAAATAAAACATTACCCTTTATATCTTTATAATTCTATACAATATGAAGCACAGCAGTGTATGTGCTTAGGCACTCAATGAATAGTTTCAGATAAAATGATCAATGAATAAATTAATTCAGCTAATATTTCATGCCTATTTCTGAGGCAGCATTATAACCACTTGATATATTGGGAGAGGCAACAGATAGAATCAATTGCCTCTGTGAGGATTAAAGTGTATAAGTCTCAAAATTATACAAAAATTCTATATTAGGTTTATACTGATGCCATAATAAATCACCGGACCTACAGTGGATTAAGAAACACAAATATTCTATTTTACTGTTTTGTGGTTCAGAAATCCAGCATGTTTCTTAACCAATTTTAAATGAAGGCATTATTAGCATGACTATATTCCTTTCTGGAGGATCTAGGACGAGATTTATTTTCTCATTTGTAGGGTTCTTGGCAGAGTTTAGTTCCTTAAATATAGCTTCCTGTATCTCAGAACAAGCAGTGAGGCATTGAATCATTCCCCAGCTGCCATATTTATCACTGATTACAACCAAAATTTTTTTTCTGATTTTAAAGACTCATCTGAATAATCTCAAACAATCTCTCATCTCAAATACTTTTTAAAACATTTTTCTCATAAATATAATCATCATGCTTTCCACCCCACAGGTTCTCCCCACCTCCTTATCCACCCAACTCCCTTCTCAAAATAGCAAAAAGAAACAACAATAAAACCAAAAAAGACAAATAAAAACACCCTCCTAAAACGAAAGAAGACATGGAGTTCATTTTGTGTTGGTAAACTACATTTCAAGGCCTTAATCTCAATGTTGATTGTATTGTTAGTGAAATGCTGACTCCCATAGACTCATGTGTTTAAACATCTGGTTCTCGTCTGGTAATAGTGTTAAGGGAGACTGTAGGGCTTCTGGAAGGTGATTGTTAACTCAGGAGGTGTGTTGGCTTTCAGGTTTATAGGGCAGCCATGTTTTCTGACCTGCAAATCTGTGTCCCATCCTACACTCTCAGGTATGAAGAAAATTCTGCATTCTAGCCTTCTATATTAAAATAGAAAGTACCAGAACACTATGGGCTGAAACAAACCTATCTTTCTTAATTGAGTTTGCATCAGAAACTAGTCAAGTTGTTAATATAGTGTCATATTTACTAAGTTCATTTTTCTATGTAAAATAACATTTAAAAAATTCTGAACATTAAGATGTGGATGCTGTGACATAATCTTGTACTTTGTAAAGATTTGTCCCTTGAATTGGTTTAATAAATCACTGATAGGCCAGTATCCAGGCAGGAAATACAGAATGGGTGACCAAGCTAAAAATAATGAGGAAAAGGGTAGAATCAGGAGTCACTAGCCAGAGAGAGAAAGTATAAGATAAATATGTCATGTGAATAAAGGTACCTCCATGAGGCAGAGCATAAATAAGGAATATGGGTTCACTTAAAATGTAAGAGCTAGTTAGTAATAAGCCTGAGCTATTGGTTGCACATTTATAATTTATATAAGCCTTTGTGTGTTTATTTGGGACTAGATGATTAGGACAGGAAATGGTCAGTTATATACAAACATCCTTAGAGCCATGGTTGTGTATACTACAAGTACTATCACAGAATTTACTTCAAACTGATAAACTTAACTTTTGTATATGTACAGTAAAAATTATGTTTTAGCATATATAAAACTCCAGTTCCAGATAGAATTATTTAAACTTTTCCCAACTGTTGCACAAATAAATGAAACTCAGGGGTAGATCTCTGAGAAAGTCAGAGATATTAGAGAGAGTAAACACCACAGTCAGATCTTACCCAGCTGTCTTCCAGCTTCCTCAGCCTGGCTTTTCTTGGCTTCTTCTAACATCTGTCTTTCTATGCCTGCATTAAATACTCTCTTGGTAAGTTAAGGTGTGGCCCCACCACTGCCTGCCCGTGAGCCTGGAATTTCTTCTGTAAACTAAAATGACCTAAACTCAGTTTGGATTAAGGGTTTAGGTCATCACTCCCGGATATTCCCTGTGCTGGGATTAAAGATGTCAATCAACACTCTCTGATCCTCCTAGACTGACTGTGGTTAGATTCCTCTTATATCTCTGAAACTTTTGGAGCTTTTATTAAATCCCCACACCCAACCTTAAATGAGTTATATCAGGCCTTCTTAAATGATGCGACAGTATTTCATATCCTCTTGTCTAACACTAAAAACATTTAAATTATTCATTTTAATGTTACTGTTCACCTGAAATGCTTCCATTTTATAAACATAACATTAACTGAATCATGTCTAAAATATAGGATACTCAACGCCAGTGGTCTAAATTGCTGTCCATGGCCGTGCCATGTTTGACCAGATGTCTTGACTGGACCTCTATTTTTTGTTACTTCTTGTTTGCTTTTGTTTATTCTTTTTGCCTTTTATGTTTGAGGTTTTTGTTTTGTTTGGCTTTTTTTCAGTATTGAGGCTGCAATGCAGAGCCCCACATATGCTAACCAAGTGAGAAAACTTTTCATTATGCTTAGATTTTCTTTCTACTTCAGCCAGGACTTCAAAACATTCTCTGTCCTTCAAGCATTTCACTAGCTATGTTTCTATAAGTCTGGGGCACCATGTAGGCCTCTTCTTTGAAAAGATAAAATGTTATTTTTCCTCAGAAATCCAGGTTCTCTATTTTGTTTTTTTCCATGGGAACAGTCACAACACAACTGAGATGACTTCCTATCATGCCTATGTTCTCTGATTTGCCATTCAATCCACATTTCATTAACCAGGGAATGACCCTGTGGCTTCAGAGCTGCTGTAAAAAAATACAACTCTATTTTTGTATTTTAACTTTCTTAATGGCCAAACTATAGCTGTGCTCAAAGCTTGGAGAATTGTTCAATTCTTTTTTTCTTTCCCATTTTTCATTACCATATAGTAACTATTAACAAGAAAATCACAAAACAGGAAACATGGATTTCTGAGAGAAAATAACATATTATGTTCTCAAAAGAAGGCATGCTTTTGACCTTAGACATTCAGAAAATAATGCTAGTAAGGTGTTTTCTTGGTAGGGTGTGGTTTAGTCTCCAAAATGAAAGTCTCTGTCTTAATATTCTATTTCTGACAAGAGACACCATTACCACTTCAACTATTACAAAGGAATACATTTAAGTGGGGCGCTCTACAGTTTCAGAGATTTACTCTATTATCATCATGGTCTGGCATGATAGAATGCAGGCAAGCATTGTGCTAGAGAAGTAGCAAAGGATTCTATGTTCCTATCTATGGGGAGCAGAAAGAGCCAGACTCTGGGCTTGGAATGGGCTTTGTGAAACCTCAAAGCCCACCCCAGAGAGACATTTACTCCAACAAGGCAATGCCTCCTAATCCTTTCAAATATTGCTACTCATTGGTAACCAAGTATTTAAATCTATGGGCCTATGTGTGAGTAGGGAGGACATTGTCATTCAAACCACCAAACCACAGGCCCCATAAAAGTTTAAAAGTCATGGACTTTTAAAGACCTGCATCATTATCTAGACTTTACCAGTTATTTTTCCACCAGGAAATGCAAATAATACCTGCCTCATTAGATTACTATGTAAAATAAATGAAAAAATAAGAATGAATGAACTCTGTCAACTGCATATGTCAGCTATTGACATTCTGAAAATCTCATTAATGTTCCCCATCTCCACTGCATCAAATCCTACAACTGTTCAGGGTACACGATGAACTTTTTAAAGTCAATCATTCAAATTTATTCAGGTGGTTTGTTTTTGTTTTGTCATGTTAACATAAATCATTTAATTGTAATAAAATTTTATTTTATATAGCATTTAGTCTAATCAAACTCGCCAATATAAGGATTACTTATACTTACAAGTTAATTGAAACACCTTGTCTAAAAGCATAAGGCAACATTTGTATATATTTATATCATAAACCATAAACTAAAAATATGCCCAAATCAGTTACCTATTTCATGAATCAGTCTCTGATTTCCAAGACTCATTTAGTCCATTTTCTTCTATTTTCTATTGTTCATAGCCAAAACTCTTATGGCATTTATGTCATTATTATGGCACTTCTGACCTTTGTCCACAGGAAATTCTGAGCAACACTAGCATGGAGGTTTATTTTTTTGTATTCTCATTAATAGTTCCTAAATAATATGTATTTAAAGCCACAGAAAAAGGATTGCTCAGACTACATATAAAACTTATGTCATAGAGAACTACATTACTCTAACATATTTCATGTAACTTCAAAAATAAAAAGTGTATTTTTGAAAATATCAAGGTAATTCTTCTATACCATAAATGCTGGTTACTCTAGGTGTAATATAAACTACACTATTTTTTAAATTCAGCTTAAGTTAGAGATATGTGAAAAAATAGTTTATTTAAACCCCTCAGCCTATGAATGAAATTCTATGTGTCTTTTGGAAAAAATACCATGGACTTCATTTAGAGAGCCATATGTATGTCTTTCTGACATTTGAACTAAATATAACCTGGAACTATTCACAAATACTAATTGGTGTATAATAAAAACCTGGAGCCAGGTATTGAGGAAAAGCTAAGGATCAAAGGAAGACAAGAACAAGCCACAGCCACTTCTCACCTAGCCACTCATCAGAAATTGCCAGAGCGAATGCCTGGGTTCATAATGAAAGGAAAGCGGGTCACAGGCAAAGGCTGAACGCCCACCTGCTCCTGCTTTGTCTTTCTCTCTCCTCTCAGCTATTTCACTTCCTGGCTCAACTTTTCTACTGCTGGGATTAAAGGGGTGTTTCCCAGATAGTGGAATCCCAAGTGCTGGGACTAGAGGTGTACGCCACCACCAACTGGCTCTGTTTAGCCCTGAACTCACAGAGATCCGGAGGAATCTCTGCCTCTACCTGCCAGGCTAAATCTATGGATGGCTCTCTCCTCTGATTTTCAGGAAAACTTTATTAGATACACAATATACTACCACCCAGACCCCTTGCATTAAATGTAAAGGTTTATGCACTGAGGGGTGTTTTTGAAAGTACTTATGTCACTGATAAAACATGAACCTCCTGAGTGAGCTGACAGGTTTGAATTTTGAAGACTACCCCTCTACTCTTTCTGTATGTATCTCCAATGCTGAAATGCACCCCTCAAAGCATTACAGAAATGCTTATTCTAATGCACTACATGAAGGAAAATTTTGATTGCCTAAATATCTAATAATTTCCCAGATGCAGTCCCAGAGTCTGATCAACAGACCACACATGGAATAACAGGGTCCTGGTAGACGTTGTGAATAAGATAATTCACCATAAGTGGCATCTGTAAGGTAATTGCTACTTTATTTCCCCTATGACAGGTGTTGTAGACCTTGTCTCCATTAACATCTTTTACTTAAGAAAATAATTACTTTAATAAACAACCCTCAAACACTGGACCTTTCAGTTAACCTTAATTTAATCACAATGTAGAATGCAGCTGGTATAATGGGAAAAATGGTAATATCCCTAACAAACAAGGCAAATCATGTTTATGCTACATTTTTCTATTTACAATCTTTTAATATAAATCACTTCCCATATGGCTTCTGAGAGACATTACTGAAGGTGTTTTTGTCAGTGATATAAGCATAGCTCCAATAGTTCCATCCCCTGTAAAGGTGAAATAGTCATCACAAAAGAAAGCAACAGAAAGTCACCATATCTTCTAATAATTACAGACCTTTGGATCAGATAAGTGCATGGAAATGCCAGTCAAGACATCTTTAACCAGTAACAACAAACTAACGATCTTTTAACATAAAAGAGACTATTTCTAAATGTTCTCCATAGTACATTTTAGCTGTTTCCAGAAATTATATAACTATGTCCTCATCATGTCTTTCTCCATAACTTACTTTAACTAAAGACTCAAGAGGGTAGTATTTAAATTAAGGAACAGTATCACTACAACTTTTAGACAAAATAAATTCTTTTGCAGCAGTATTCAAAATCTGTAGGCCCCATCTGTCAATTTGAAGGTTTTTCCCAGTGATTTTCCCACTCATACTAATCCTCTTTGTTCTACGTTCCTTCCTGCCTTAGTCAATTGACAGACTAAGTTGTGAACAGACGAACTTCCATGAAGGAGACTCTATTTCAAGCATACTTAAAATAAATTATTTGATTGTGTGATAAATTCCATGTAAGAAATTACATCACTATTTTCTACTCATCTCCAAATATCAACATACTTTTCAAGTTTCAGTCTTCATATTTGAAAGTAGAATGTCTTGTTTTCACTTTATGCATAACTCTAAGTATTTCTATTTTGATATTCCAAGAGGAACCAACTTCCTTGGGTTGTGTAACAATTTGGGGCAAAGGCTTGAAATACAGGAGAGAGATCTACTGCATAGAAGCCAGGGAGGAAAATTTATCTGTAGGAAAGGGACTCTCCATGGACTTTGATATAGGAAAAGTGTGCTGTGATGGTTTGAAAGAAAATGGCCTGCAAAGGGAGTGGTACTATTGGAAACTGTGACCTTGGTGGAGTTTATGTGATCCTGTGGAAAGAAGTGTGTCACTGTGAAGCTGAGCTTTGAGGTCTCGTATATACTAAAGCCACAACCAGTGAGTCAGCTTATTTCCTGTTGCCTTTGAATTAAGATATAAGAACTCTCAACTCCAGCACTGTATATGCCTGCCTACTGCCTTTCTTTCTGCCATGGTGACAATGCACTAAACCTTTGAACTGTAAGCCAGCCACCTCAAATATTGCCATGGTCATAGTATCTCTTCACAACAATATAAATCATAACTAAGACAGTTTTTAAATGTAAAATCCTGATTCTAATTAATAGTGTCAGTAGATATCATATTCCTAAAACATGAAGAAAGGTAGAGATGTGACTATCATAGAGGTACCTGCAAACAGCATTCAAGAAAGGATAAATAGGAAAGAAACATTTACTTATTGACTGTTGAGACCTCTAATCTTCTCTATAGTGAGCTTTATGATGTCAGCAACCAGGTTTTGTTTCTTCAGGAAAGACACTGGATGGTTCATTTCTGAGAGATGAAAACATTTTAAGGGCCAGGTGGTGTTGTTGCTTGCCTTTAATACCAGCACTATGGAGTCAGAAGCAGACAGATTTCTTTGCGTTTGAGGCCAGCCTAGTCCAGGACAGGCTCCACAGCTACACACAGAAACCCTGTCTTGATAAAACAAGAAAAAGAAAAAGAAATAGAGAGAGAGAAGGAAGGAATAGAAAGGAAAAAAAAAGCATTTTAATAATTCTGCAAAAATAAATGGGCCTAGGTATAGTGCTATTCTAGCCTGCATAGGGTCCTGAGTTCTATCTTCAATAAAATAAAGTGAAGAACATCCTCCAATATAAATAAAAGGTAGAAGGAAAAAAGAGAGAACTATGCCAAAAGTTTCAGTAGTTGGAGAAAATTTCATACAGATGTGAAACAGTGAAGTGCAATAGAGAAGAAATTATTATAAATATTTCAGGAAATTTTTCATGATGTTTTTTGAGGTTGAAGCACACAACAAAATATAATCAATTAGGGCCTCACCAACCTTATATTGAAATTTAAGAAGGCATGGACTAGGGAGATTTCCCAGCCATTAAGAATATTGGATGCTTTTCCAGAGGACTCAGGCATGAATAGCAGCAAACAGACATGATGATACATGACTATAGTTCCAAGGTATCTGGAGTTTTCTTCTGGCCTCATTGTGCTCTAGGAATGTACATTGTATGCATACATATCCTCAAGCAAGCTCATTTTAGAACGAACATTATATAAAACTACAAGCTTACAAATGGGTGAGGAAATCAGGTGATATGCAAGAGATCTGAAATGAGACTACTGGAATTAGAAAGATGGCTCAGCACTTAAGAACATTCACTGCTCTTACAGAGGAGTCCCTTTTTATTCCTAGGCCCCCACACGGTTGTTCACAGCCATTGTAAATCTTGTCTCAGGGGGTCTGGTATATTCTTCTTCTGTTCTTCTGTACTCTGTGAGCACCAGGTACACACATGGAACACACACACACACACACACACACACACACACACACACACACACACAAACCACAGGAAAAACACTCACAAATAAATAAAACTACAAAAAAGAAAAAAATAAATAAAACCACTTGTGAGTTGTAAAATAACAAAAGAAACCAGAAGACAAGATCATACTGCATCCAAACATTTGAGGAAAAGCCATTTTTCTCTGATAAATTTCTATTTAGCTACACCAAAATAAAATTCACATGATATGCTATAGCTCAAAATTTTATCATTTGTCATCTCATTTTTATTTAGCTAAAATATTTACTATACCAACAAGGAGCAATTAAGTCATTAAAGAAGGATCACAAAATGAAAATGCAGGAATCACTCAGAGAGAAAGTTTTACATTGATCCATATATAGTACCCAGTCCAATTAGGAAAATAATGTTTTCAAAGAGTATTTAACAAAGAATTTGAACAACCAAAAGGAGTAATAATGATTTTTAACAGACTTTAAAAGTGTTCAGTACATGCCCAGTGCTCCAAGGAGAGGTGTCTCTGTTTCACTGAGACTTAGGTTATTTACTCTTTTTTTTTTTTTAAATTTAATCACCTGCCCTTTGCTACAATACCATATTATGCTCACAACTGTAGTCCCTTTGTTTTACTCTCTAAAATCTCTGATGTTCTTCTTTTCTGGTCTCTTCCTAGTTGAAGCTTCAGTGCCTCCCCACAATCACCAACCTTCAAGGATAGGTTTTTTTTTATTTTTTGTTTGTTTGTTTGTTTTCAGTTAGTGAGCTTTTGTCCCCAGAGAAACTGGAGATCCATCTGTGCTTCAACATGAATATTTTTGATCTCTCTGATTCTTAAGCATACATATTATTGAAAATCAATAGCATATAAATCTTCAAGAACTATCTGAAGTAATCAACTGAAATACGTAACAAGGAGAAGTGTTGTAATCTGTTGTAGTGAGTTCGTCGGGTCCCATGCCCTAGAGGTCCCGGACCCACAGACCTCCCGGGACTGCTTATCTGCGCACCGCCGCCTAGGCCCCCAGAAACGACTCAGACGCTTCTATTTACTTTATGCTGTTTGGCCTATGGCTCAGGCACATTGCTAGCTAGCTCTTACATCTTAAATCAACCCATCTCTATTAATCTGTGGCCCACGTGGGCCCGGCCCGTAGCTCACCCGTGTTCTTTATATGTTGTTCTCTGCGCGGCTAGTTCGATCTGCCTCTAACTCCGCCCTGCTTCTCCTCCCCAAACTCCTCCCATTTCTTCTATGGTACCTGCCATGGTCCAAACCAGCTCCTTTATTTAAAGATACAGCACACACAAATGCATTCCCACAGAGAAGTGTGGCAAAAAATTAAAAGCTTGTATTTTTTTTATAATTTTTTAGATGACTATGCACACACTATTAGAAGTAGAACTGAGAATTTGGATGTTTCCTCAAATATTAAAGGAAAACTCCCAGGTAATCTCTGGCTACACATTCACTTGGACAACTAAAAAGCAAGCATCTTGTATGCTTGGTAAACCCTACTCTAAAGCATGTTAGAACTTTCTAATCTCAGGCTTAAGAATGTTGGTTTCATTTACTTCTTTTATCGGGGAATGCTCCTGTCTCAGATATTTCTTAGATCCCTGTCTCTTCAAACAACAATTTTACCTTGAATGAAAGTCTCTTGTCACAGAGGAGGAGCAAAAGGGGCATGCCCTTTTCTTGATTAATGTGCAAATTAGAGATATTTCACAGGGGTTGATTTGTTTAGCAAGCTAAACTGTTGTTTAAAGTCCAAATGAAAGTCTTCTTGTTGATATTTACTTTCAACATTAAATGAGCTGATGCGTTGCCTTTAGTTTTCATTATCTTCCTGATTACAGAAACAACTTCCCATGTGAGAATTGTGGTCAGTACTGGAGTATCACGCTGAATACCCCAGCCTTTCTTTTCTACTTCATTGCTTCTCTGCTCCTCTTAATCTTTATTTCCAAATAACTGTTCTTTCTCTTTAAAGCATTTTTCCTCACAGTCTGTCTCATGTAGCTCACAGTAGCTTTGAACTACTTGTTTAGTTGAGGAATACCTTGCATTTCTGGTCTTTTTGCCTCTACCTACTTCATGCTGACTTTACCTGTGATGCTCACCATGCCTGGTTTATGTAGTAATGAGGATATCAAACCTGAGGTTTCGTACAGCCTCAGTAAGAACTCTGTCAGTTAAGTAACATTCTCAGCACTAAAATTTGTTAAAAATCCACAATGCAAAACTTAAGGGACTAATTAGAAATCAACAGTATTTATCTAAAGTGTACTATAATTTGGTTTGCTAAATAAACTTCAGCTTAAGCTATAAAACAAACAAACTATAAAGAATTAACAAAATACTTGAAACAGTTACATGGGTTAAGGAAAAATTCAAATAATTGGCAATGACAACTGAGTTCATGACAAATACATACAATCATGAGTAGCACCTCTAAAAATACCAGTACCTAAACTCTCTGCAAGAGCCACAGGTTCCTTCTGTACTCCATCTAACCTCTCAACCCAGGAAGATCTCCCACATATTTCTCCAGGATCTACTCTGGTGACTTCCCCTGATCCTTCCCATCTATGCCTTCTTGTGAACTTGCCAGATCAATAACAGTCCCCATATCAATTGCCATGGCTTTGACTAGGCATCCCTACTAACACAGCAGCCTATTTCTATACCTCTGCCAGGACCCAATCTTCCTACTCCCTAACCCATAGTACCCTTACACATCAAACATAAACTTTGCAGAAATTATTTCCAGATTTACCCCCACAATCAAGGCTTGGACCAGAAAGCACACCATGATACTCAAGAATTTCAAACAGTTGGGTCCAATTGAACCATGTGTTCTGCTCTGTCCATATCAGACTTACAAATGTTCTCATTGAAAAAATATAAATAATATGAAAGATCAAGACAGTATCATCACTATGAAACCTACCACTCTTTGAGAAATGTTTGCTGATGAGAATTACCAAGAAAGAAATCACTTCACTACACAGAGTTTAAGGAAACAATCATAAACGAAATCAAAAAAGACACAAAGAAACATCCACTCAATGAAATCTAGAAGAACAATCTTAAGGTAAATAAATACCAAGTGATGCCCAAGAAAGTAGAAACATAAAGATGTAAATGACAAAAAAAAATTCAGGATTTGAGAATGAAATTCAATAAGGAGATGGAAACACTGGAGGGGCCTCAGGCTGAAGTGAAGATAGAACTGAAAATCCCATTAGTTGAAATAGAAAACTCAAAGGAACACTATATAAGTAGAATGCATCATGTAGAAGATAGAATATCAGGATAAGAAAATAAAATAAAGGATCTAGATAAAATATACAGGAACAATTTTAAAATGGAAAAGGAACACATAGGAAATGGAAGACATCATGAAAAGCAGTCAAATGATAAGGCATAGAGTAGGGAAAACAATGCCAAATCAAGTGAATTATATAGACCATATCTTCAACAAGATTGTGGAAGAAAGAAAAAAAAATGACACGATACAAAAAGTTATATAAACAAGAGCAAACAAAATCCAAATCCAGTCAATGAGAAGAAATAGTAAGATTGAAACAATAATACAAAAAGTCTAGACAGATACAGAGTGGAAGAGAGAGAAAGAAAGAGAAAGTGCAAACTCCACCTACTAAGACAGTATCAGTCAAACATATAAGCCAGGGAGGTAAAGAATAGAGGGCAATATTATTGATGAACACAGACCCAAAAATACTCAACAAACAGAATGTAGATACATACCAAAAGATAATCAATCATGTCCAAGTTGGCTTTGTCCCTGATATTCAAGGATGGTTCAATGAATACCTCAACATATCAAACCATATAAATAGACATAAAAGACAAAAATCACAAGATTATCTCAGTAGATGCAGAAAAAGCCTTTGGCAAAATCCAATATATATTCATGATCTAAATCTTAGAAAATGTAGGGCTAGAGAGAAGACATTATGCATTTCTAAAGCATGAATATTTCCTCCCTTGGGACTAGTTTTCATGGTAACAAAGGATTCCATGCAAACTTTCCAAAAAGAAAAAAACAACAAACAGTCCTACCTAGTCACTATTAATTTGAACCACAAAAATCACCAGTATAACAGAGAAATTCTAAGGATACAATAATGGCCAGCATATCTTGATAATATCCCATAGCACACTAATTGGACTTAAGACCAACTCAATAAGAAAGAAACTATGCCTAGTACTGGAAATCTAGTTAATTACTCAGTGCTAGTGAAGTCAATGATTACTTAACAAAAGCAGCATAACCCGTAGCAATAATGTAAAGATTTTCATTATACCCACAAATAAATGTAGTCTTCACTGCTCAGCAAGGAAGATTCACTTTGTAACAGATAGAGACAACTACATAAAACAACAACCACATAAAATTCAGAGTTGTGGAGCCCAGTCATAATAGATACATTTACAACATATGACTGCTCCTAAGGATCATGTAATATTGCAAAAGGACTGGTAAAAGTCAGAGCACCAGAGAATTTGCTGTGAAATTGTGTTTCCTAGTAATATCAGAAGTTGTAGTAGGAGGTTTCTGGCCCGGACTTTCAGGCCTAACCTCAAGGTTTAGGACCCACAGTCCCACAGTACCACAGTCCCACAGAAATACACAGATGCTTTCAACAGTTTTAGGCTGATAGGTCTAAGTCTCAGGCATATAACTTGCTAGTTCTCTACCCTTTGTCTAACCCATGACTCATCCTGTTCAGCCATGTGGCTGGGTACATTTTCTCACAGCAGCATAGTTGTCCTCTGCTTCTTCCAGCTTCTCTTCTGGTGTTCTGCTCTGTGCTTCCTGTTCTTAGAGTTTTTTTTTTTTTTTTAGTCTGGTAGTCACGCCCACACTTCCTGCCTGCCTTTGGCCAATCAGTGCATTTTATTAAACCAGTGGGTGGGACAATTATTTACAATGTAACAACACAGTCTCCCACAAGAAGTTATACCCCAAAACCCCAAAATGACTGCTTAATAATGAGCTGAACAAGACAAAGGAAGTCCATTAAGCTTCAACCCTATACAAAGAACTACTGTCAATTAAAGAATCCTGAGAGAGTTGTGTATAAAGAGTTGTGAACTCCATTCCAATGTATATATCTACAAAACACTCATGCATATAAGCTCAGGAAAAATTGCTTAAAATGAAGGAAAACAATATTATAAATGCCAGAGGAACAGTTTACAGTGAGATTTTTGTTTCCTAGTAATGCCCAAAGATACACCTATAAAGTCTTACAACCTTAGCTGCCAAAACTTGACCTGAACAAGGACAAAAATGGCATGTCAAAGTGGACATGGGAAAGCCCATAAGGTCTCACCTTCATACAAATATCTAAAGGAAACTAAGGAATATTGAGAGTGGGAAAAATATTCTTCCTCTAGCAAGAAAACACCAAGAAGTAACTCAATACCAAAAGACCATTCCTAAAATTTTTATACAAGTAGCATTATATAGATGTAAGCAAGATGTTTTTAGGAATATCTATATATATAACATAGATACATAACAACAATTATATACAACATAAAAGAAATAATAAAAAATGACCTACGTAGCTTTATGAAAAGCAAACATCAGTTTCAGAAAAAAATTAGGTGGACCCTGGTCCACAGCTGACAAAGAGGTAAGTGACACTCCCCACCCCAAACCAAGAAGAGACCACAGGGACACAGCCTCTGGAATCAAACCCCTACCCAGCTCCACCCCAAACCCAAGTCAGCAGGGAGATGCCCAGCAAGCCCAAACCCCTACTAAAACCTGACCACCCAGCTATCCCATGGCCAAAACCACACCCCAATCCCAACCCACACCATCACACGGCAACCCTAGTTACATCAGTAAAAACTGGAAATGACAGACAACTGGTGCACAGCTGATAAAGACCTGAGTATGAGACTAAGAGCTGACTAAGAGTG
Organism: Phyllotis vaccarum; assembly: GCA_033318265.1. Lineage (NCBI taxonomy): Eukaryota > Metazoa > Chordata > Mammalia > Rodentia > Cricetidae > Phyllotis > Phyllotis vaccarum. Next base: position 89,301,773 of record JARWLC010000013.1, on the reverse strand, counting down.
GAACAAGAACCCAGATTGGACAATGAAAGGCTTCTTGAAACACAGACACACCCAGAACGGATTGCACAAAAGTAGCTCTCTGAGATTAAGACAAATCCTGCAGTGAACCAAAGAAGCAATGAGGAGATTCCAGCACAAGAATACATATAAAAACATAAAGAACAACATGGCACTACCCAAAGAATCTGGTGCTTCTATGACATTAAGACCTGAAGAGGAAGTAGAAGGAAATGACCTTAAAAACAACTTTATGAAGATAATAGAAGCCTTAAAAGAGGATATCAAAAATACCCTTAAAGAAATAGAAAAAATACAAACAAAAATTGGAAGTGATTAACAAATCCCTGAAATAAAATAAAGAAAACCAAGAAAAAATAAAACAGGTTAAGAAAACATTTCAGGAATTAAAACTCAAAATAAAAGCAATAAAAAAGGTGCAAACCGAGTCAATGATGGAATTAGAAAACCTGAAGAAAAGAACCAGAACTACAGACGCAAGCATAACCAACAGAATGCAAGAGATGGAAGACAGAATCTCTGAAGTGGAAGACTCAATTGTGGAAATAGATGTGTCAGTCAAAGGAAACACTAAAACCAAAATAAAATCATAAGACAAAATGTCCAGAAAATTTGGGATACCATGAAAAGAAGAAATCTGAGAATAATCAGAATTGACAAAGGAGAAGAAAACCAGTTCAAAGACATAAAAATATATTCAATAAAATCATAGAAGAAAACTCTCCCAGCCTAAGGAAGGTAATACCTATAAAGATAAAAGAAGCTTACATAACACCAAATGGACTAGACCTCCAGAAAAAGTATGCTTGCTATATAATAATCAAGCCACTATAACTACAGAAAACAGAAAAAAATACTAAGAGCTGCAAAGGTAAAAAGCCAAGTTCCTTATTAAAGCAGACCCACAAAAATAATACCAAATTATTCAATGGAATTCATGAAAGCAAGAAATTCTTAGTCTGAAGTTATACAGACACTAAAAGAATATGTCTGATAGCCCATATTACTATATCCAGCAAAACTATCAATTACCATAGATGGAGTAAAGAAGATATTTTACAACAAAACCAGATTTAAACAATACCTGTCAACAAATTGGGCCCCACAGAAAGCACTAGAGGGAAAACTCAAAACTAAAGGAAATAGATACACAAATAAAACCACAAGCAATCGAAAATTCCACAGGAAAAAAAAATCCCAAAGAAGAAAAATACATCACTACCCAAAGTTGTGGCGGGACTCAGGTGTCAGCTGATAAGGTCCAGAGACGCTTATCCAGAGCCCGGGGCCCCTGAAGGGGGGCGTGGAAACCCGATTGATAAGGGGATGCTGGAACACTAGGGAGCTCTCTTCCTGGTTCCTGGCTGTTGGGGAGACAGGATCGGAATCCATCATCCGTCCATTACTCGTCCACCGTTCCAGACTCCAGTCCCTGTTCAGGTGCTACTATAAACTGTTACCTGTACCATGAGTGTTGGTTTATACTTTAATAAATATCTATTCTGTATTGGTGCCTTTTGAGTACACTCTGCCCACACAAAGTAACAGTAAATAACAACCATTGGTCATTAACATCCCTTAATATCAATGAACTCAATTCAACTATAAAAAGACACACCCTCACATGGTAGATACAAAAACAAAACCCATCCTTCTGCTGCATAAAAGACACACATCTCAATTTCAAAAATATGCATGAGCTCAAAGTAAAGGGTTAGGAAAAGACTTTCCAATCAAATGGTCCTAAGAAATGAGCTGGTTTACCCATCCTAATAATAACAAAATAGACTTCAAACTAAAAGCATTCAAAGATACTGGGACAAACATAACTAATCATCTCAGGAAAAATCCACCAAGATGAAGTCTCAATCTTGAACATTTATGCCCCTGCAAAAAGGGCACCTATGTATGTAAAAGAAACTCTGATAAAACTTAAAACCCACATCAAACACGACACATTAATAGTAGAAGATTTAAATACCACGCTATCAGTAATTGATAAGTGTATCAGAGAGAAATTCAACAGAGAAATAAGGCACATAACAGATGTTATGACTCAAATGCACTTCATAGATATATACAAAATTTTCCAGCCAAAAACAAAGAGATATTTATTTCTCAGCACCCATGGAACATTCTCTAAAATTGATTACATAGTCAATCATCAATAGATACAATAAATGGGAATAACTCCTTGTATCATATCAGACCAGCATGGTCTAAAGTTAGAGTTCAACAACAAAAATTACAGAAAGCTTACAAATTCATATAAACTGGATATCTCTCAATTAAATTACCTCTGGGTCAAAGAAGAAATTAAGAAATCAAAGACTTCCTAGAATTCAATGAAAATATATCCATAACATACCCAAGATTATGGGATACAATGAAAGCAGTGCTAAGAGGAAAACTCATAGCACTAGATGCCTGTATGAAAAAGTTAGAGAAATTTCACACAAGAGACCTAACAGCACAGCTGAAGACTTTAAAACCATTAGAAACAAACTCACAAGAAGGAGTAGATGGCATGAAATAATCAAATTTAGAGCTGAAAACAATACAATTGAAACAAAGAGAACTATACAAAGAATCAATGAATCAAAAAGTTGGTTCTTTGAGAAAGTCAACAACATAGATAAACCCTTATCAAAAATAAGCAAAAGGCAGAGAGAGAGAGAATTCAAATTAGCAGAATAAGAAATGAAAAGGGGAACTCAACAATACTCAGGAAATTCAGAGAATCATTAGGTCATATTTTGAAAATCTATATTCCACTAAAATTGAAAACCAAAAAGCAATGGACAGGTTTCTGGACAGGTACCACTTACCAAAATTAAATCAAGACCAGATAAATAGCCTAAACAGACCTATAGCTCCCAAGGAAATAGACGTTAGTATTGGAAGTTTCCCAAGGGAGAAAAAACCCCCAGGGCCAGATGGTTTCAGTGCAGAATTCTACCATACATTCAAAAAACTAATACCAATACTCCTCAAACTGTTCCATACAGTAGAATTAGAAAAATATTGCTGAACACTTTTTATGAAGCTACAATCACCATGATACCAAAGCCATTTAAAGATGCAACAAAGAATGATAGACCAATCTCCCTCATGAACACTGATGCAAATATACTCAATAAAATACTGGCAAACCGAATTAAACATATCAAAAATGATCTTCCACGATCAATCAAGTAGTCTTTATCCCAGAGTTGCAGTGATGGTTCAACATCCAAAATCTGTGAATTCCATTCATCATATAACTACCCGATGAAAACCAAACAATCATCCCTTTAGATGCTGAAAAGTCCTTTGAGAAATACAATATTCCTTCATGATAAAGGTCCTGGAGAGATCAGGAATACAGGTAAAATACCTAAATATGATAAAGGTTTTATACAGCAAGCCAACAGCCAACATCAAACTAAATGGAGAGAAACTCAAAGCAGTCCCACTAAAATCAAGAATAAGACATGGCTGCCTTTTCTCCCCATATCTATTCAATACAGTTCTCAAAGTTTTAGCTAAATCAATAAGAGAAAAAAAGGAGTTTAAGAAGATACAAATTGGAAAGGAAGAAGTCGAACTATTTCTGTTTGAAGAAGATATGATAATATACATGAGTGGCCACAAAATTCTAACAGGGAACTCCTACAGCTGAGAAACACCTTCAGCAATGTAGCAGGGTACAAGATTAACTCAAAAAAAAAAATCAAAAGGCCTAATATACACTAAGGATGCAAGGGCTCACAAAGAAATAAGGGAAACATCACCCTTTTATAAAAGCTGCAAATAGCATTAAACATCTTGGGGTAACTCGAACCAAAGAAATACAAGATTTGTTCAACAAAAATTTTATAAGTAATTGAAGAAAGAAATTGAAGATAATATTATAAAATGGAAAGATATGCCATGTTCCTGGATACATAGACTCAACATAGTAAAAATGACAATCTTACTAAAAACAATCTATAGATTCAATGCAATCACCATCAAAATCTCAACACAATTTTTACAGACCTTGAGAAAATAGCCAACTTTATATGGAATAACAGAAAAGCTAGTATTGCCAAAAACAATACTGTTCAGTAAAAGAACTTGAAAAGTCATCATTATCCTTGACTTCAAGCTATACTAAAGAGATAAAGTAATAAAAACAGCCTGGTAATGGCAGAAAAATAGACTTGGGAATCAATGGAATTGAGTCACACACATATAAACACCTGATTTTTGACAATGATGCCAAAAATATTCAATGGAAAAACATCTTTCAGTAACTGGTGCTGGCATAACTGGATAGTAGTATGAAGAAGAATGTAAATAGATCCATATCTATCACCCTGCACAAAACTCAAATCCAAATGGATCAAAGATCTCAACATAAACACTGCTACACTGAACTTGATAGAAAATAAAGTAGGAAACACCCTCCAACACATTAGCACAGGCGACCACTTCCAAAATATAATAACAGTAGCACAGACACTAAGAACAACAATTAATAAATGGGACCTCCTGATACTTAGAAGCGTCTGTCAGGCAAAGGACACAGTCAATAAGACAAAATGACAGCCTACAGAATGGCAAAAGAGGTTCACCAACTCTAGAATTGACAGAGAACTGATCTCTAAAATATATAGAGAACTCAAGAAACTAGAGGCCACAACCATAAATAACCCAATTTTAAAATGGGGTTCATACCTAAAGAGGGAATTTTCAACAGAATTTCAAAAGACTGAAAAGCACCTAAAAAAATTTTCTCAACATCTTTAGCCATCAGAGAAATACAAATCAAAACAACTTTGAGCCATCAGAGAAATACAAATCAAAACAACTTTGAGATACCACCTTACACCTGTCAGAATGGCTAAGATCAAAAACACAGATGACAGCCTACGCTGAAGAGGATGCAGAGCAAGGGGAACACTCCTCCATTGTTTGTGGGAGTGTAAACTTGTACAGTCACTTTGGAAAGCAGTATTGTGGTTCCTCAAAAAACTGGGAATCAATTTCCCAAATGATTGAGCAATACCACTATAGGATGCACATTCTTACCCCAAGGGTATTAGTTCAACTATGTTTATGGTAGCATTATTCATAATATCAAGAAACTAGAAATGACCTAGATGTGCCTAAAGTGAAAATTTGATTAACAAATTGGGGTACATTTATACAGTAAATGTACAATTAAAAAAAATGAAATCCTAAAATTTTCAGGCTAATGGATGGATTTGGAGAGTTTCTTCCTTCATGAGGTAACACAGGCCCAGAAAGATAGGCATGAAATGTACTCACTCATAAGTGGATTTTAGACAAAAATCAAAGAATAACCAAGCTGTAAACTATAACCTCTGAATAGCTTGGTATCAGAAGCAACTTAGGAGAGGCATCCAGAGATCCCCCTGGAAAGATAAAATAGAGTAGATCACCTTAGCAAATTGGGATCATATAAGGTTGCTACCAAAACGAGGTAGGAACAAATCATGAGAGAAGATGGTTGAGTGAGAGGAAAACAAATAGGAGGAAAAGAGATGGATATTTTGATAGAGGAAGCCAATGTGGGATTGAAAAGGGCTGGATGCTAGAGAAATCTCCAATAACCTACAGGATGTCCCTGGCTAAGACACGAACCTATAGTGGATGAAGTGCACACACAGTACTTCCCCTATAGTCAAATGAATGACCAGCTTAAGTGTCATCATAGAACCTTCATCGAGCAATGGATAGAGGCTGAGGCAAAAATCCATAGCTAAGCACCAAGTTGAGCTTCTGACCCAGCTAAAGTGAGTGAGAGAGAGAAGAGTGTATGTAAGTAAACAAATCTAGATTATGAGGAGAAGCCCAACAGACATGGCTGGCTGGAGCTCTTGGGCACCACTGAATGAAGAACAGCCATTGGGGAATCTTCAGGTAAAGAAACTAAACTCTCCAAAGGTAGATGACTGGCGATTTGCATGAGCAGTATGTGAAACCTCATGGAATAGGATCAGACTATGTTCCTCTGCTTGAACAGGCATATTGAAGCCTATTCCCTGAAGAGGAATACCTAACCTAGCTCCAATACTTTAGTTGCATACTTATACTTAAGTCAAGACTGAATTCTGCACAAACATACAATAGTCAATATTATCAGCATAGAGTAAGAGGAAGTCTGAGCTCATGTGATGAAGAGAAAGAGAACTATACTCTGAAGATGTCAATGTTTATATTTGAAAAGTCAGAACAGGAAAATAATGAATAGTGATATATACTCAAAGATGCAAGTCAAAGATTATCCAGTTTGTAAATTTTCACACACACACACACACACATACACCCACACACACATACATATACTTTAATGAAAATTTTAAATTGAAAGTAAAAACTATATTTCAAAATTTTAAAGTTAAATAGCTCAGAATTTATAACACTCAACTATTTTTCATGTCTTTTAACACATTTACCTCCAAATTCTAATTGTCTTAAAAATACTATTCAGTAAAGCATCAATCTGTATTAATATTACTGCATGCATGTTTTCAGGGCTGATAGTTTGGAACTGGATTTACCTTATAAACCACCAATAAAAATTCAAATATATTTGAGAATTAGTCATATTAATTGATTCTCATATTATTATATGATTCTTTAATATCCAAAGTTTTCAGTAATGGAAATTTCTAGCTATGCAATAAATAGAAATTTAAACCCCAAGTTTCTAAAATAGACCTCCTTTGTCAAGACTGTGCTAAGCACTTTCTGGTAAGAGTGTTTTTCAAAGCCAATTGTAACCTTGTTCTTTGGAACTTCTAATTCAGAACCAGGTTTTCTTTTATTACATGTGTACTATTATTAGGTAGTTTAAAATTATTTATTGCTGTAGAACTCTGCTCCTGTACACTATGAATATTTGTCACTTCTATTGGTTTAATAAGATGCTGATTGGTCAAATAGATAGACAGGAAGTAGAGGTGGGGCAACTAGACTAGGATAATTCTGGGAAGCAGAAGATCAGAGTAGCAGATGCCAGCTGAAGCAGAGAAAGGAAGACGAGAATGTTGCACTGAGAAAAAGGTACCAAGCCATTTGGCTAAACATAAATATAAATATGAGTTAACTTAGTGTATAAGAGGAAGCAATAAACCTGAGCCATAGACCAAACAGCTTGTAATTAATATAAGCCTGTGTGTGATTTTTTTGAGACTAAATGGCTGGAGGCCCACCTAGGCAAAACAAACTTCTGACTACAATATACTATTTTGTTTTCTTTGTATATTTTTAGCTTTAAATATAAATTTCTTAAAATGATAATTTTATTATCTTTTCCATTAAAATATTTGTAGCTACAATACTTTTCTAGTACATACTAGGCAAATAATACTTACTGAATAAGAAAATTAAGTTTTAACTTACCAAGAACTTTCATTATAGATACTAAGGAGATAATCAATCATAACACATCAATACAAGATATCTTTATATTACAAACAAAATATTCTCATATGTATAATATGTATATGCTATATGTGGATTATAAATGTATATTTTCATGATTCATATTGGACTTTTAAAAGTGCTATTATATATTTGTGTTTCATGCATGCATGTACTTATGTGCACTGTATAAACACATGCTGCTCTTGGAGATCAGAACCAGCATAGAATCCCTGGAATAGTAGTTAGCTGTTTGAAAGCCATCATGTGGGTGCTAAGAAGTGAACCAATATCCTCTGCAAGAGTAGCTAGTGCTGTTAATTGCTAAACCAACATCCAGCCAGCCCCTACAGTGAGTGTTTAATACAAAGTCCTGATAATTGACATTTAGCAATATTATTCCTTTATGTCTATTTGTAATTTTGATTTTCTGTGATGTAATCATATCTGTAAGAAACATTGCCTTTAGACTCTCTTTACAGTAGCAGTTTTCCTTTATAAAACATTATCTAAATGAGATATTATGGCTGATAAGTATTTTTGTTTCCAATTCATTTTGGTTCCTTTTAAATTCAGGATGAGGCATGTAGATTGAGAACTGTTCTAAAATGACCTCATTCTTTCCTGCATAAAATTTACAACCTTTCCATTATATACCCAATATTTTTTTATTACATATGCTATGCTCTAAGCAGTTTGGTGAGAGGCATTTCATGAATAAAATGTAACAGTGTCAGTAAAATTTGTAAGAAGGATACCTCAGGCATACTTGAAATACAGCACAATCTGACACTTCACACTTACAATAATTCATACTCCAGGGGCCCTTTTTCATTTTGTATATTGGCAAGCTTGAAAACCAACACAGACAAGATGGGTACATTTCCTAAGCCCATGAACCATATTTCTAAAAGGAGATGTGCTAAAGCTGCTTTTTACTCATACATGACATTTTCAAAAGATCAGATCAACAAATGGCTCCTCACACACAAACTCTTTACCCTTTGGTGATGTCACAACACTGCCTAAGAGTTCTCATAATTCATAAACATGAATTTATATCATGTTACTCACAAAGACCAAGAAAAAATTCCCTGGCTTACATTAATTTATTTTTAATTTTGGATTACCTATTAAACCATTTAGATTTCTAAAATAAATGATTCTTATATAAAATGTGGGGATTTTTATGTGAAAATGCATAGCATGATTATAATTTTAATGTTTATTAAAATGTAATAGATACACTGACTACTAAACATTCAAGCCATTCCTAAGTGTTTTTCCAGATATGCTGTATTCTTAATTCACAATTCAAATCTGAATCATAAGGAGCTGCCAATATTATGTGACCTTCTAAAGGACACCTGCTATCAACAAAATATTAATAACCTCACAATATTTTCTTTATAAAAAGCCATGTATCCCCCTGTCCCCCCTCCCTTCCCTGCTCCCAACCCCTCCAAGTTATCTTTCAGCCTTTCCCCTCCCTATCCACCCATCCCCTTCCCTAAATGACAAGAAGTCTCAACGTGGGTCAGCTCAGCGTGGCACATTCACTCCAGGCAAGTCCGATTTCCTCTTCCCAAAATCAAGGCTGGGTTAGGTGTTGCTCTGCAGGGAATGGGCTCCAAGATGCGAGCCTCCACACAGGAACACAGTCTGAACCCACCCCTCAAGGCTCCACATACTGTCCATGCCAATCCATAGTTGTCTCCCCTTGGAAGGGTCTGCTCCTTTCCCCAATGGTTTCCCAGTAGCTAGTCTTGATTCTGTGAGCTCCCCAGAGCTCCACCCAGTCATGACAGTGGGAATTTTCCTCATAATCCCTATTCCCTTGCTCCTACAGACTCTCCTCCCCTGCTCTCAGCTGGACCTCCGAATTCTAAACATCATCTTTAACTACATATTGTAGCTTGTTATTTTAATATTATCTGTAGTAATTGAAACTGCTGAATCATTTAAAACTAATTTATACTTATATTATGATAAGTAGTATGAGCATCAAAGTACTTCCACAATTGTAGTATGTGGCTTCAGCCTCTTTCTTTTGAAATTAGAAAATATTTCCATAGGACCTAATATTCAATTTGAAACTAGAACAACTATTAAAGTCATCAAAGACAAGGGATTGCAGAGTCAATAATAACCAAACTACAAATCATACAACCACTAAGATTAAGGACAAAGCCAGTGACTACAGAGTAAAGATAGGTTTCATTAGGAAAGGAAAATAGAATAGATAGTTATGGATTATTCAGTGGTCAGAACTAGGAGGCTAAAGTGAGAGAAAGAGAAGAGAGACAAGGAGAGACAGGTAATATTAAGGGTCATTTGAGGAGTATTGTGGTAACCTAATATATTAAACCTTCCTAAAATGTATTCATATATGAAGGTGATTTAAATTAAATTGCCAATTAATGGGAAAAAGAGTTCCAACTGGCCATCTCTTGTCACCAAACAAAGCTTTCAATACCAGAATAAGGTTATATCAAATTGACTTTTTTTGCCAAAGGAATGTCACACAAATCCCCAAACAACCCAGGCTGTTGCCAAGAATATAGGTTGTTCTCCACAAACTGACAGCAAAGACCAACACCTACACAACTCATTGAAGAATGGAGATGTCAGTCTGGTGTCTATATAGAGGCTTCACTCCATGCTCCAGCGTCTTTGTTATGAGGAGGTACTCTGCACACCCCCCAAAGAGAAATATAAGCATTAACCCAGCCACAAACTTTTTATCTACAATGGTGTACTGCCTGTAAGATAGGCTAGGACAAAGGTGGCACAAAGTTTGTGAGCATAACTAACTAATATTTGAGTTGTCTAAAAGCCCGTTCCATGAGATGGATCCCATTACTGACAGTGTTTCAGTGATTAAGAACTTGAAACTAGGTACCTTAGGTACCTAGGAAAACACAAAATACTACTTGTATAACAAGAACAAAAATGTTGTAACAAAATGACTCCTAATGATATTCTGCTATGCTTGTAGATCGGTACCTTGCTCAGCCATTTTCAGAGATGATTTCTCCCATAGCAAATTGATATAAATATAGAAACCTACAGCCAGACATTACACAGGAATTCAGAGACCAAAGAATGCTCAGCCATACATGGGGTGTGTTCATCAAATCCTTCCCTTGATGGCTCAAGGAACCCTGAGGAAGATGAGGTGGAATGTAAAAGTTAAAGGGGATGGAGGACACTGTGAAAGACCCTATAAATCAACATGAGCAAATCTGATATAAACTCACAAAGACTGAAGAAGCATACACATGGTCTTCACAGGTTTGGGAAAAGTGTTCCACATCTATATTATGGCTTCCAATTTAGTATTTTTTTTAACAAGATTTCTGACTGCAAATGAGTGGGTCTCTGATTCTCGTGGCTTTTCTTAGGCTTTTTTCCTTTTCTTAGTTTGTCTTCTCCAAATTAAATGTGATAGTTTTTGTTTTATATTATTACATTTTATTTTGCTTTTTTTAAAAAAAAAAACTAATGAAAACCTAGCTACTAGGATAAAGCTTGACACTTAAATTGTCATTTAGACCTTCTGAGAGAGGGAAAATAAGTTTCCTCCAGTAGAGCAACACTAGCTATATCAATCACTCCAAGACAGGCCTCATGTTCAGCAGTAGTTTACCAAAATCCAATCTTAGGTTTTTGAAGCAAGGTCTTACTATGCAGCTCTGGCTATCCTAGAGCCCTTCTGTGCTGCTCAAGTGAGCCTTAAACTTGTATGCATTTTTCTCTCTTAACCTTCCAAAGTTGCCTATTACAGATATGTGGCAATGCACCCATCCCTAGTTTTTAAATATCCCATAAATGTGCTAAACTCTTTTAGTTAAAAAACTTGTACTCCTCTCCCACTGTCAATCTTTATGACCTTCTTCCAATGACACATAGGAAGACTTTATATACTTTTCAAAACGCCATTACAGTAATTTCTTTACTGAAGTCACTGATTTGAGTCTTTTCCCCAAATTGTCTTCAACTCACAGAAAAATAGATGTTAGTAAACTATCCCCTAATTTAACACATCAAACAATTAGATTAATAGGTAGTCTATGTATATATTTATATTTTTCTATATGCTGTTCTTTTCTAAAATGGCTCATTCATTTAACACTGCATAAAAAATGAGCTGTACTTTCAAGTGTTTTATACCTTTATCAACATTTTATTTGATCAGTCTTAGGACTGTTAGCCAAGTAAGTATATTATATTTGAATTCTCCATATGCACATTTTAGGGCCATGAGTTCCTGTTGATAGGCCATTTTTTTCCTTTTTGCAAATGAAGTTATGGGTGCTACTGCCTATTCTTCACAATAAGCCATTTGCTCTATTTTTAATTTCTAAAATTTCTTCATTTATACTTAAAAAATATCTAATAAATGAAAATGTGTACAAGTATAAAGCAAAAGTTTAATACTGAAATGTTCTTCCATAAAATCAGATCCTCTGAGCATGGATGTGTCACAAGAGAAAAAAAAATAACACTCCTTCTAATGTCCTCGGGGAAAATGGCTTGTCACAGCCATTTGTTTCTAAATTAAAAAAAAATGGTCAAGATGGTAATACACATAGACTTTGAGTCAAAGTAGACTGAACTAACAATAACTTTTTTTGGCTCTTATTTTAGTCTACTGGAGCTGGGGTCTTATATAGTCAAGACTAGCCTCCAGATTTTTAAGTTTAAGTAATGCTGAGGATCAAATGTTGGGCCTTATACATTCTAGTCAGGCACTGTGACAACTGATTTATATCCACAGTTTTCTTTGACTATGTGTTTTATAACATTACATTATATTATAAGAATGAGTTCTTAGATTCCTGCTTAGAACAGTGAGCGAAACAACCAAATACACTGTTCATGTATTTTAATGATTCAGGTATACTACTTCCAATTTAAAAATACCTCTTCTGAGTACATTGCACTAATCTATGTATATAAAAAATTAACATCATAATATAACACTAGAAAAGAGAAATATACTACAAAAATATTTAATTCAACAGAAAAATATTCTTAAATGATTAAAACACATAGTAGGTTAAATATATATGTATACATATATATATATATATATATATATACACACACACACACACATATATACTAAAATAAAAACCAACATTCTATAAAGACAAATGGCTTAGAAATGATTGATTATGACTTATATAATAAAAATCCATCTTTGATGTATATGGATTGTCTGAAGAGGATATGAAATTAGCTGGTCTTTAAAATCCAATTAGTGTTGTCTGTCATTGATTCTACAGTCACAGAAACTTTCATATTAATATTCTGTTTAAAAATGTGCCAGGTGAGCAGAGGAGCTCTGTTATGTTTCTCTCTTCCCTTTGTCTTATAGGGTTGTAGACATAATATCAGCAATTCTAGCTAAATTGAGCTTTTAAAAAATATCTCCTGTTTACATATTGAGAATGGAAATGAGAAACATTGAGGAAATACAAGTTTTTACAGAGATAAAGTATTCAACCATTTCCCTTCTTTTTCTTTTTTTCTTCGAGACAGGGTCTATGTATATAGCCCTGGATGTTCTACAACTAACTATATAGCCAGCATGGCAGTCAGGCCACAGAAATCTACCTGCCTCTGCCCCCCAAGTGCTCAAAAGTTTGAGCCTTGTTCCATTTTCTATTTCAATCTTTAAGCCAAGGGTTGAATTCTTTGGTCTATTGGAGTAGTGAGGTACATACTGCTGCAACATGTTATTGATGGGAATTTCATCACTTCAAGAAAGCCATGAAATTTAATTTGGGAACATTTTTAGCTGAACTCTTAAGCTGAGACAAAACCTATTTTTAAAAGCATTTTCATGTCTTCTTTTTGAGTTTATTCAGAACCTTTACTTTTCTACAAAATAGCATATGAAAAAGATACACCCATTTACCTTCCAGATCTAATTTTCCAGATCCTTTTACATGACATCATTTTAAATAACTAGTTTTCATAACCCAGTTCGTCATTTGCTTTTCACAAATGTGACAGTAGCATCTAAACACAATGGTGTGTATGTATTGTTGCTGTTGTTATCATTACTTTATGGCCTTCAGTGGCAGTACAGCCTGGATATCACCATGCTAAGATCATTATGGCCCCTGGTTGGTGGCTGCATGACCCCCATACAGCAACATGGATCTAGGCTTCAGCATAGACCGTGGGCATCCTCATGGCCTTTGGTGGTAACCCATCCATCAACACTGACCCTAGGTGCAGAGAGATCACAGAAATAGATATGGGCCTCAGTAGCAGCACAGGCCCCAACATCACTATGGTGCCGGTTGGCAGTGCATGCCTCTCATATTAATATGCCCCCCAGTGGAAGCACCACCCACAGACATCAATGTGGCTTCAGGCTGTAGCACAGATCATGGGCATCTGTATGGCCTTCAGTGGTGACATGGACCACACACATCAGTATGGCCCCCAGAGAAGTCCTGGTGGCTTATCTTCCTGCTTCCAAAATGCCCACCTCTCCAATATTTGTATATGTAGTTAACCAAGGGGAAAATGTTGAATATTTATAAATATATAAAGCAAAATTATGTAAATATAGAAAAAAATCAACATTAAGACCAATAGTAAAAATATTGAGCACCACCTCCCCAAAAAACTTTAGATGATTAAATAAAGAAAAAAAAAAGAATAAATTACAATAGTTTAAATTCTTAATCCCACTGCTAGGAGCCCCACAAACAGACAGTGCTAGACAGCTGTCATACACATGCTGAGGGCCAAGGTCGATACCCTGCAGACTCCCTAGGTATTGGTCAAGAGTTGGTGAGCTCCCATGAATTCAGGTCAGCTGTCTCTGTGGGTTCCCCTGTTGTGACCTTAAACACCCTGGGATCATACAATCCAGGACTCCCATAGAGCTTAGCCTATGGTGCTTGGTTGGGGAATCTCTGTATCTGCTTCAATCAGTTACTGGATGAATGCTCTCTAATAAAAATTAGATTTTCAACAATACACAAACACACGCCAATCTGATTTCATGAGAAGGCCAGTTCAGGCATCCTCTCCACTATTGCTTAGATGGGACCACCCTTGTGAATTCCTGGAAATTTCCTTGGCACTAGGTTTATCCCTGATCTGAAAATGCTCCCCAATCAAGATAACTCTTTAATTATTCTCCCTATCCATTTTGCCCCTAACCTGCCCAACCTAAATCCTAATGTATCCAGACCCTGCCCCCAGTTTACTTAGAAATCCACATTACTCTCTTTGAGCCCTCATTGTTACCTTGCTCTCCTGGGACTCTAGATTATAGCTTTGTTATCCTTTACAGCTAATATCCACTTATGATTGAGTACATACCAGGTCTTTCTCTGTCTAGGTTACCTCACTCAGGGTGATTTTTTTCTTTTCCCATCCATTTGCCTGCAATTTTCAAGATGCCATTTTTGTTTACTGGTCAGTAGTACTTCATTGTGTAATTGTACCACATTTTCTTTATCGATTATTTGGTTGAGGGGCATCTAGAATATCTCCAGGTTCAGGCTATTATAACAACTAGCCCAACCACCAAGCTGGAATGCCATGCTCAAGTTTGAGGGAGAGGAAAGAGCTTGGTCCTGCCTCAACTTGATAAGCCATGTTTTGTTGACCCTATGTGAGGCCTGCCCCTTTCTGAACAGAAGAGGAGTGGATGGAGAGGGGAAGAAGGGAGGTGGGGGAGGGAAACGAAGGTTTGGAGGGAGGAGGAACTATGGTAAGTATGTTAAATAAATGAAAATAAATAAATAAATAATAAAAATAAAAAATAAGATGAAATAGACTAAGTTAAAAGTAATTTTAAACGATCTTAAGCTATCACTGTCAAAAATTCTGTGATCTATAAAAAGAACATTTTTTTTACTTCAAAATGTTAGTAGTAATATTTAAAGCAAAAGGATCAAACAGAATTGTAACAAATCTGCTGTATATCCTAGGCATGATATTCCAAACCTAAAGCTCCAGCACTAGGAGAGATCAGAAGGAAAAATCACAAGCCCGAGGCCAGCCTGAACAAGATATGCATCTAAGACCAGCATGGTATACGTATCAAGACCATGTTCTAAAATACCAAAATAATGAGTTTCACCATTTTTTGCTAGGCTTTTGGTTTTATTTTGTTTTGTTTGAGTATTTTTTGCTTTACTGCTTTTGTTTGTTTGTTTGTTGTGATTTTCTCTTTTTTTGAGAGAGAAAATAGCAAAATAAGGTAGGATAGGGAGGTGTAAAAGACTTGGGAGATGTTGAAGGGGACATGATCAAAATATGTTGTATAAAAGTTAATTAGAAAGTATAAAATATGTTTTACCATAACATAAAAAGCATCAAAATAAATATATTTACAAACAAAAATAAAGCTATCATAGGACTTTTATAAAACATTAATAACAAAGCATAAAAGATTGTAGCCATTTTAAAATACAAAAATTCAATTAAAATATAGTCAGGACTGCATGAACAACCAGTTTGCAAATAATGACACAGAGATGCCAACATAAATACACAATATGCATGTGGGAAAATATTGATGCATTAAACATTTTAGTCTTAAAAACTTTGACCTTCTATAAAGAGGAGTAGAAGTATAGTGATCAACAGAATCAACTCATGGAAAACTACATCAAAATAAGCAGTTATAAGCCAAAATAAATTTTCAAATAAAAAAATGGTGGTGTCATTCAGAAAAAGTGCATTTGCTTAATACCTCAAGCCTTTGAGTTTAAGCCTCAGTATGACTGGAAAATAATAATAAAGTCATAATAAAGGCAAATTAATCACTATGTAAGTTTAACAAGCTTATTTTTAAAAGTAAAATGATGTGACTATCACTAGAACTGAATTAAAAATTGGGTTAACACTTTTTAAGAACAAATAAAATTACCAAATTATTCATACTACAAAAGAAAAAAATTGAACATTTCGGATGAGTTTAGACAAGACTTATAAGCAGAAAATAAAGTTTTCATACATAAATAATGTTTTTATTCTGCCAAATAAGAAAATATTAAAGAAATAAATAATTTTTCCAAAGAAAAGAATGGAATACAAGAATGGAAATAACTTTAAAAAACTAGTAGCAAATCAATCTATCACAAAACTATAAAAACCATATTCAAACTCAGTTCATTCCAGATATGTAAAATTGGTTTGACAAGATGCCTATTAATGTATGAGCTGAATAACAGATGAGATAAATTTCAAAAAGCTTCTCTAATATAAATATGATTAAAAATTATCACAGTATACTTGCTTAACCCTGAAACTATACCAAGAAACAACAGCCATTTCTAATCTTTCTAATTAAGGATAAGAGGCATTAACATCATCATTATAATTTCACATGCTAATTACCCTGATTTTATCATCATAGAAGATGGATGTATATATTAGTAGGTATATATAGTATATATGCACTAAAATATAGCAGTATGCCTCATAAATTTCTAACTTTCATATCAATTAAAAATAAAAAGAATAGAAAAACATAGAAACATTTAAATTCTTGTCTTACTTAATTTTTTATATTTTATTAGTGCATGTTTGCGCCAGTGTGAAAGCCACACATCAACTTCAGGTTGACTTATCATTTCACCACCTTATTTTTAAGATAGATCACTCACTGAGCTTGGGGCTTGTCATTCAATCTATACTAGCTAGAGAGCAAGCCCTCAAAATCCTCAAGTCTTCACTACCTTGGTCTGCTCTGCCACTGGAGTTACAGATCTGCAACTAGTTTTGCTCCATTTTTACATGGGTATCTGATATCTGAAATCAAGTCCTCATGTTTATATACCAAACATTTTAACCACTGAAACCCATGAAACACATTCAGACAGACATAGATAACAATGTTTAGAAAAATAACGGACAATTGGGGTTTACTTACAACTACATTCATGTTGCCTAATGAAGTTGTAAGGAAAGGGGCTAGTCAAAAAATGCAACCAGGCCCTGAAACCAGAGCTAGTGAAAGCGATACAGGCTGGATCTGAGACCTGGGACAATGAAAGAAACACTTTATCTCTTAACTCGGAATCTAGGAATCATGCTCTAATTTTGAAACTAGTGCCAAAGCAACACACTCTGTGCCTAGAATCAGAGCCAGTGGGGAAAAAAATTCCCTGGCCTTAGAATTAGAGCCAAATAGGTAAAAAATGGCCAATGAAATAGTTTGGCTTTGAATGAAGCTCTCTCTGCCCCTGACCAACTGACCAACAATACTAACCAGTCACTGAGCAGGAAACCTACCAATTTCTGAGCATCATGATCCTGAACCCAGAACGACTGAAAGAAACACAGCCGTATCTGAGACATGAGCAAGTGAAAGAAACCAATTTTCCCTGAACACAGAATCAAGAAACATGCCTTGACTTTGAAACCAGTACCAAAGGGACACACTGGATCAATAAAAACAGAGCGAGCGAAAGAAATATATCTGGATATACCTGGGCTTTGAGTAAATAATCTAAAAAAAAAAAAAAAAAAAAAAAAAAAAAAAAAAAAAAAAAAAAAACAGTCTGTCCCTAAAATCAGAGTCCTTTAGGAAAGTAACCAATCCCTACCTCCTAAGAAACTCCACCCCTAAGAAACGCTATAAAAAACCTCTCTGCCTTTCCTCCCTGGTAGAGGCAGCTACTCTCCTGGATTCCTCCTTCCCAAATAAATGTCTTTCTCAAAAGAATCTTGGGTGAAGATCTTCATTCACAGATTCAGAGAAGAAAAACCTCATTGAGATGTCTATTAGCGGTCTAAGTAAGAAAAAAAAAAAAAAACAAACAAACCTTTACAGATGTTTCCTTTGGGGGTGCTGAGCAGAACAGAAGAACCTTCCTGAGATGTCCCTTACGGAACTGCTTAGCAGAAAGAAAAATTAACAACTTTTGCCAGAGCTGCAAGAGACTGCTACATTTGTGCAGGGGTTTCTCCTTTAGCAGAGTGAATCAAAAGAATTTTCATTTCAGAGCTGTCCTAGCAGGTCCAGGTACAGTATGACTTCCCAAACAATCAGGATACCTCTCACAGACCCGAAGTTGTAATACTCATTACAAAAGTGCCTAATATAAGTAGTATTTCTTGTCACATTTCTTATTCTCTTTTGCTTCTCCCTTTCTAAATGGTATCTTACAATTCTTTTCTAAACTCTTATCATTTCATCATTGATTGATCTAACCTAGCTCCATCTATTTAGAATGCTTTATCCTAAAAAAAATTCCACTATGATAAGCAATATTAAAAAAAATTGAAAAATATTGTTTCAAGTCACTTTCATTCTCAGTAACTGATATTACAATCTAACAATCTAAGTAGTATTTTAGACAACACAATAACCAAATTTGTGGTGAGCCTGACAATTTTCATATAGGTGATTTTAACTATTTACCATCTGGCACAAATTAATAACTTTTTACTTTGGTCAATTTTCAAATTAGTATGTTTCTACACTAAGATTATTTCGAACTTTTATTATTTTGGGGAATATTATGTATGCATACAATGTAGACTCTCACTTCTCTTCCTCATTTCTCCCACATGTATTTGCCAACAAATTACACTACTTAACCCAACTTTTTGTCCTCTTTTTTTAAACTAAGTCATTTGTGTTGCCCATATATTCATGCACATGCATGTGAGGTGATCTACTAAACCATGTGAATCTTACCAAAGATCATATCCTTAAGAAAAACTGATTCACCCAGAAGCAATCAACTGTCAATGGCTCTTTTTCTTCGCGTAGGAACTCATGAGACCTGCACTCCTCCATGACAGAATGTTTACTAGCTTATCTTATGTGGGAACCATAGCTGCAGTATGGTTAAGAGTGTAGCAGCCCTGCCATATACAGAAGACAGTTTTGCTTTGATCCTCCCCAACCTCTGATTCTTATATGTCTTTCTTCTCCAACTTCTTCCATGGTCCCTGAGCACTTGGTGAGAAGAAATATAATACAGATGTCCTTTTTGTTGCTGAGCCTTTCACAGACACCCATTCTTTTGCACTTTGAGGAGTTATAAGTTTTTGGGTTAACTATCACTCATTTTACAAAAAAAAATTCTTTAGTGTGGTCTGAAAGCTGAATTTATTTATGGGTGATGAGATACACATTTAGAGTACCTTTTTGATACTATGTCCATTTAGGATAATAATTGCAGTAATTGCACCCTAGGACCTATAAGCTCCCTAACCATGAGTTCTTGGCCATTATTATAGTACTAGGCATGAATTTCCTCCTTTGGTATTGGCCTTAAGTCCAAGTAGAAAGAGATTGCACTGCTATTGCACCTAAGGAATATTGTGATTGTTTGAATAAGTATGTCCCCCATAGAGTTGTGCATTTTATTGCCTGTCCCATAGGGAGTGTCACTATTAGGAGATGTGGACTTGTTGGGGTAAGTATGGCCTTGTTAGAAGAAGTTTGTCACAGTGGGAGTGGACTTTGATGCTAGTCTCTTTCTGATGCTGGCAGATCAACATGTAGAAGTCTCTGCTCTTTTAGCACCATGTCTGCCTGTATGCTGCTATGTCACTTGCCATGACAATAATGGACTAAACTTCTTAACTGTTGAATGTTTTTCTTTTTAAGAGCTGCCATGGTCATAGTGCTTCTTCATAGAAATAGAAACCCTTACTAATACAGATATTGACACAGTTCACTTCTTTGTTTCTGTGATAAATGCCATGATCAAAAGCAAATTGGAATAAAAAGGTTAATTTTAGTTTCTGTGCTATAGTCCATCATCCAGAAAAGCCATAGTAATAACTAAATGCAGGGACCAGTAGATGGAGGGGTTGATGATAAAAAACTGAGGTAGAAACCATGGAGAAATGATGCTCAGAAACCCAGGACCCAGAAATGGTACCACTCACAGAAGGCCAAAACAATAATTAGCAACCAAGAAAATGCCCCCACAAACATGACTAAAAGCCAGTATCATGGGGGCAATTCCTCAACTGATATTCCCTCTTCTCATATGATTCTTATTTTCATAAGTTAACAAAAACTAACTAGCACAGTTCTGTTTTGTTATGACATTTATTGTACCTCATAAGGTTAGAAAATTGCTATGCAGATTAGACTATTGATATCTTTTCTTCCCCAGAAACCTTCACAGCACATTATGGTACCATGAAAGCTAGATATCAGAGAAGACCCCTGTTGTCATTACTAATTTGAAGTCTCCATGTTTTGTGACCAAAGTCCATAGTGTACTCAGCAATATGGCTTATTATCAAGTCTGCTTGGGAATCCAATAGCAATGCTAATACACTGTGGTGCTTTGGGGATTTCTGGGACACCCTGGCCAACAACTCACCTAGAGTTAATCTTTTTATCTGTAAATCTAAGTTTTCTGGGAGGAAAATAAATTCTCTCTCTCTCTCTCTCTCTCTCTCTCTCTCTCTCTCTCTCTCTCTCTCTCTCCACACACACACACACACACACACACACACACACACACACACATACATACATGCGCGTGCATAAACACACACACACACACACACACACACACATCCCATAATTTCATATGGCTTTTTGAAACGTCTTTAGTGATAGGCATCACAATGGAATTTTATTTAGCCATAAAGGAAAAAAAGAAAGTAAAAGTGAAAGATGGAACTATGAAAACATTATACAGGTGACAAATATTTCATTGTTTCATAATGTAAATCTCAGTATTAATTCTTTAGTTTTGTGTGTTTATTTTGGAGTACCAGCAGAATATTTTGAAAAGAAAAATATCTATCTTCTTATCATTAAATTATCTGACAATTTTCCTTGGTAGTGAAAACATCTGTATTCTTTCTCTTTGAATATTTGGTGTGTTTCATACCAAACAATCATATTCCAGTATGTAGTATATAAGATGCTTGTTTTAACTTGAAGTCCTTCTAATCAAACTCACCTTCCCCCACACTCCAAACATGATAAAACAAACACATTATGTATACCATTCTAGCCCCCTTTGTCCACCTGACTTCATCCAACCTAAGCCAGCTCAGATTTCTAGACACAACCTGCCTCTACATTTACTCTTCTTCCCCAACATACTGCATGTTAACAAATAACAGAAATAACAAAAGAAGTCCACATTCCCATAGCTCAAAGCAAAAGTACAAACAGTATGAAAGATCAAGCCAGTATCTTCTTTCAAAATCCTATCAGTCATGTAGAGTGACAATGACATTACCTTAATGAACTCAAGTATACAGATTTTAAGACAGAATTCTAAACTTCATCAAAATATTTAAGTAGTTTACAGAAGACACACAGAAATCAATCACTGCTCAATGAAGTCAAAGGAAAAAAGAACTTAAGAAGAACAAATATCTGAGTAATGACCAAGAGAACACAAACAGGGCTGATGGAAGTAACAAAACAATCCAGGACTTGAGCATAGAATTCAATAAGGAGCTAGAAAAATTGAAGTGGACTCAAACTGAAGTGAAGATGGAAATGAAAATACCAATTACCCAACGAGAAAAAGGAGAGCCATATAAGTATAATGAGTCAAACAGAAGACAGAATATCAGAATGTAAAGACAAAATAGAGAATGTAGAGCCATGATTCTCAACCTGTAAGTCATGACCCTTTTGGATGTTGAAGGAAACTTTCACAGGGATTGCTTAAGACAATCTACGTATTTCAGTTATTTACATTAAAATCCAAAACAGTAGCAAAATTACTGTTATGAAGTAGCAAAAAAAAAAAAACCTTTATGAGTCACCACAACATGAGGAATCCTATTAAAACGTTGAGGCATTAGGAAAGTTGAGTACCACTGATCTAGATCAAATAAGCAAGAAATATTAATTTCATAAAACATAAAAAAGGAACACACAGGAAATATCAGCACTATGAAAGAAACCAAATCTTCAAACTATAGACATAGATCAAGGAAAAGAATTTCAGGCCAATGGCATAGCTAAAACAATAAGGTAAGAAAAGGAAATTAAAAGAACACAAAGAAAAAAAGCCAAAAAATCTGTAGATGGTATGATAGTATACATATCCAATCCCCAAATTTCTACCAGACAACTTATAGAGACCATAAATTTATCAATGTGGCAGGATATAGAATGAATTTGCACAAATAAATAGCTTTTCTATAAACCAACAACAAATATACAAAGGTGGGATTGAACGCTTGTATAGTCTCTATGCAAACCATTTAGAAAATATTCACAAATTTAAATATAAATCTACCATAAGATGAGGCTATACCACTTTTTGACATTTGCCCAAAAGTCTCTACATCCTACTTTAAAGGAATTTACTCAGACATATTTGTTGTTATTCTATTCTATTTTCTATTCTACAAAATAGAAATAACCTAAATGTTCTACAACTGATGAATGGATAATAAAAAATGTGCTACATATGCACTATGAAATGAAAAATAAGTGCGCTTTCTTCATAGAGTGGTATGTATTTTGCCCACACAGTCCAAGACAGGCCTATGCACAGGAATAATTGGCCAACAAAAACTTAATAAGTTTGACTTAGTTTTTGGTGAGAGGGATAAAGAGAAGGAGGGATGAATGAAGGAACTGAACAAAGAAGTCATTTAGGTAGGGAGGTGAGAAAAGGAACCAGGAGGAGTTTGAGGAGAACATTAATATGATAAAAATACATTAAATAAAATTATCAAGAATAAATAAAAACAATATCTTACAATTACACCCATGATTTTTTTTTACATTTTTTTGGTATTATCTTCAGTCTATAGTCCTGTTTTACATCTTTATATTTCTCAATTAAATTTTCTTCATAGTCTTATTATATATTATTTTATATATTATTTATTTACAGATCCCAACTAGAATGTAAGTTCCTTTTTGGCTAATACATGCAGGAATACAAAGAGTTTATACATTTTAATAAGTTAAGTTTCCTCATGGTCTCATGCATATATTCTTGAAATGACCTTTAATGTCATTTTGTCAATATAAAAATATCTTTTAAATTTTTAGTGGAATTGCATTAACCTTACAGACTGAAATATAGTAGGCATTTAATGAAAATTTTGAATACTGAATGAAATGATTTCTAAAGAATACAGACCTAACAATTACTTTTATTCAGCATTATCTCACAAGTTTTAGAAAATGTAGCAACAAAATACCAAAGATTTAAATATTACAAAGAGACAAAAGTGTTAATTAGTTGTTAATGATATTATCATCTTTCTAGGAATCAAAAGGGTCTTCTTTTGACTCAATAGAGTGGCAAGTTACGTTATTAAAAATATTTTTTATCCACATCTTAAATTCCTCAGTGCATATAAGCACCTCTTAGAAATAGAATTGATTATATATATATATATGTGTGTGTGTGTGTGTGTGTGTGTGTGTGTGTATAAAGTTACATATATGTTAGAATGTGCGTCAATGAAACACCATATTCCATGTAAATATACAAATAAATACTAAATTACAAAAAGCTATATTTTGTTCTGTTCTAGCAATACTATTAGTTTCAAAATGATAATTTTCTATAAGTGAGTCCAAAAGATTAATATGACAAGAAAAGTCCTGCTATGACTTTTGGATATTAACAAAATCACTTGAACACTTTTGGAAATAAATTTATACTAAAGCCCACAAATCTTTGAACAAGAAAGAAGGTTGAATCTGTTTACCCAAATACTGAAACATAAGACCACATTAATTGAAAATACAACCATTGCTGGATTATATATGTGAATCAATGAAACAGAATAAGCTATGTTCTTAACACAAAAATATGCTAAAATAATTAACATGATAAAAGTAGCATAAAAGGACATAATAAACAATGTCAGAAAAACTGAGTGAAGTTTCTTTGTAACTAAATCAGACTTTGATTTTACATTGTTTAACAAATTAAACCAAAACATTAAAAATATAACGCATCAATGTAATAAGATATTAATATTTAAATAAACAGTTTTTTCTGATTTTATGTCTTTTCTTGAATCCATCACCAACTTGCACGTTTTTTTCAACTATTATTCTCATATTATTTTTCCTCTGTGTTTAAGTTTGCCTATTTTCCCTGAGCAGTTCTACCATTCAGAAATACTCCTTTATATTTTGTTTGTAAGTATCATTTAAAATTTTTGTAATAATTTATGTGAAAAGCACTCCAGTAGATTTTTAATAATTCAGTAAAAATGAAAATGAGGGAAATTGAACATTGGGACCCAGGAACTAAAGAGTCAAAATAATAGTAGCTTACAGAGATGACATAAGATTACTCACTGCCACTAGGAAGACTAGCGCACTTTGCTGTCCTTGGTGACAGGCTTTATTTCACTGTTTTATAACATTGATGTCATCATAACATTTACCCAAAGTTATACTAAAGCCCATGAGTATGAATTTATAATATTTCATTAACCTAAATTTGTAGAATTTCTATGAATGCTTTATTTTGATACATGTATTTTTATACTTACAGTTCTTTTTCCTCTTTCTGTTATGAGATACTCTGATACAAGCAAGTAGAGTGACCACAGGATTATTTTGTCATGTAGTTGAAGGGTGCAGTACACTATGGAGATAAATCAAGGCCACAGGAACTTGAAGTAGATGGTCACATGGCACCCATAGTCAGGAAGCAAAGAGTGAGTAATATACAAAGTATACTACTGCTCAGCTTCCTTTCTCTATTTATATAGACTAGAAGCTCAGGTAGCAAATGGTGCTACTCATATATGTGAATATTTCCACCTAAATTAACATAATCAAGATAATCTCCCATAGGTATACTCTGAAGCCCATCTTTTAGCTAATTTTAGATACTGTCAATTGTCAACATTCACCCTGATATTATTTATTTATTTCATTAATTTATTTTTATTTAATAATTTTTCCCTTATATACCATCCACTGCTCTCTCTCCCTCCCCTTACAGTGCTCCTCCCCACCTCTCTCCCACTCCACCCCCATCTACCCTTCAAATGGGATAAGGCCTCCCTTGTGTATTCAATAAAGACTAGCATACCAAGTTGAGCCAGGAACAAGCCCTCCTCTGTGTCAAGGCTGAGTAAGCCATCTCACCATAGGGAGTTGGGGGAGGGAGGAGAGGGAGAGCAACAAAAGAAATATCCTGACAGAGTGAATCATCATGGGCTTAGGGAAAAAGATAATGCTAGAGTAATCCACAGGAATGCATGGCTAAGATTCCTGGAAACACCATGACATTATTACTGAAATTTACTATAGATTTTTTTAACGTAAAAATCTGATTATAATGTAATTCTATTTCTCTCTTCTCATGTACCTCTTCCTGCTTTCTTGCAAATTAATAACCTATTTTTTATTCATCATTATTGGATGTAAATGTATATGTGTATTTATATACATGTATATTCCAATATATAACCTGCTAAGTCTGTATAATATTACTGGAATGTATGATTTCAATACTGTGCATTTAGTATTGGATAACCGTTTAGAGTACTCTTCTTGGTAAAAACTATGTCTTCTGCTCTGAACATTCCTGTTACCTTTACTTCTTTGTGTATGATTGATTCCTCCTGTGCTTTTTACAGTCTACTTTGGTTATATCTGTTGGTGTAGTCCTCATTCAGCCTATATTCTATGTTATATGGGAAATTTCTAGAAAGTAAACAGTATTGACAATTAGTTTTCTTCTAAGACATTATTACTGAAAACTATGTCATTTTAATTCTCTGCTTATTTATGAAACTGACAAAAGAGGGATAATTGAAATAAATAGTAATTAAAAGACACCCAGAATGTATACTCTCTTTGAAGACACAGAACTCAAAATTTCAAATTCCTAGCACTTAGATGATATATAATAATAAATACAAGCAAAGAACAAAAACCTCTGGGAAACTGACAAGAGTGCAACATAAAAAGACGAAATATAAATCTTCTATAGATTAATAGCCACTGGGGATCCATCTGGAAAAGGAGATAGGTCCTCCAAGGGTAAGCAGCTGTCGATTGATGTGGCCAGTATGTGGCCACCATCGAGGGGTGGGATCAGACTGTGTTCTTGCGCATGGTCTGGGCACCTTGGAGCTCATTCTCTGCAGAGGAACACCTAGCCCAGTCTTGACTTTGGGGTGAATGGACTCACCTGGAGTGGATGTGCCAAGCTGAGGTGAACCACCTTGGGACTTCTTGCCCTTTTGGGGGAGGAGATGGGTGGATGGGGAAGGGAGAGGCTGGAGACTGACTGGGAGGGATTGGGAGGAGGAAAGGAAGGGGAGCTGGGGAATACATTGATAAAAAGACATTTTTTTAATAGAAAAATAATAACACGGAGGGAAAAAAAGGAAAAAGAAAAAGAAACATATCAATGGT
The DNA here is from genome assembly GCA_033318265.1 of Phyllotis vaccarum. Classification (NCBI taxonomy): domain Eukaryota; kingdom Metazoa; phylum Chordata; class Mammalia; order Rodentia; family Cricetidae; genus Phyllotis; species Phyllotis vaccarum. The sequence continues at coordinate 89,274,991 of JARWLC010000013.1, read as the reverse complement.
GTTAGGCATACAAGATAATGCCTAAAGCCTGACCAGCTGGAAGAAATTTTTTTGAGGAATAGATTTTAATTTAATTTACAAGTAGTTTTCTAACTGCCAAGAGTCAGTTAAAAGAAATATGAAATGTTAGCACATGCGTTTTAATGATTCACTAGTCAAGGCAGAGCACAGTGCTATTCTCAAAAATTGCTCCAGGGGATACTACATATTTCATTTCAGCCTTAGTCAGACTGAAAAAGGTTACAGGATGTACTCTTCAATTTGAATGATTGTTCTACTATTAAAATGCTGTTTAGTGCAAAGCAAGGAGCAATTTACATTTTCACTTGCAAAGTTTTCTTTTGGAAGGTGGTTCTTCTTTGAAAACAAACTGTCACTTACATGGAAGCTGAAGCAGTTGGTTCTTGGAAAGGTATGCTACTGCATTTCCTGTGAAAACATTAAACGTGGATGATGAAACAGTCACTCGACTGGCCAAACGTGTAGTCTAGACACTTTAATGGTATGTTCAAATTTGTATTCAAGTTTATAAGAGTCACAGCTTTTCTTTTCTGGCTTAAAACAGTACTATAAAAACTGTGAGTGATAGCACTTTTATACTTAAATATGTATTTAGGTGTATGTATAATAAACATGAATTAAATCGATATTAAATGTAACTCAGAACACTCATGTTTTGTTTACCATAATTAAATGTAATATTGTGCAGAAAAGAGGCTGCAGTGGTTAAGGCTCAAAACACAACTTGTTGACACTTTTACAATGCAGTTCAAATTCGTTTTCTATCTACCTGAAGTATTTCTCAAAGAGCTACAAGATGAATGTTTAAGTTGAATGTTTGCTAAGATATGAAATTTGAAATTTTAAAAGAACAAGGAGTTATCCAAATTTTAAAGAAATTATATCAAGATTGAAGTCACTATGACCTGTAGGTCTTAAGATAATATATTTCTACCTCTTCTTGTTTTTCTTACTCAGAATTCAAAATTTGCTTCAAAAGATGAAAGAAAATGAAATGAGAAATATTTGATATGATATAAATACTGAGTACATTAGTCAGATTTTATTTCCCTGAAAAATATCTAAGGTGGATCAACTTTAAACAGAAAATGTTACTTTTACTTAGTTTTTTAAAGTTTCTTTGGTCCCAGGTGCTTTAGAGCCTATGCCAAGGCAACAAGTGATGCTGTAAACACTGTGGAAAAACTTGTTTACTTCATAACGGCCAGGAAGCAAAGAGAAAAGAGAGGTTGACACCCTCACTCACCTCTGGAGGCACATTCCCACTAACTTCCTATCTTCTAAAGCCCCTTAGCTTGTAGGTCATATCATCTTGCAAATTTACCAAGCTGAGGACCACATCTAAAGTCATATGTGCTATGGAGACTCATTGAAAACCCAAACTATAGCACTAGTTTGTATAATAAATTCATACTATATTGTGTCAGTGACTTAATTGGGATAAACAAGTTTTATATATAAGCACCAGACTTTAACTATTTGGATCCTGTGTTCCTTAGAGAGAAGGAAAGAAAAGAATGAAATAAAAAAGGAAAGAGTGTTTGGATTCTACATGCTAATAGGCCTACTTCAGGTTCTGGCTTCCAGACAGCTCTTACATTCTTTTCACTCCCTCACCTAAGAACCACAGAACTACAGATTTGGGACATGACGGAGAAATTCCAATCATGGACTCAAAGCAGCTACGGTTGCCTGTGCAAGACTGTACCTGACAATAATTTGTTACAGATGAAGGAGCAGCTCATGGGGACCAACTCTTCCTTATTGTTCTGTTGATAGATTGCAGGCTATTGATGTTTCCTGAGAGAAGGCAAACATTGTCTTGAGTTTCACCTACTGTTGAGATCATGAAGGTTCAAAAGACAGCACTATACACATGATCATATAGACAGATTTAGTTTAAATTCTATTGAGGTTTTAAAGTAAATAAAAAGGCAGGAATTAGGACCAAGAGGCTTCTTGAAGTAATGAGGCAAGGTTGATATGGATAAGGGGAGATAAAGAATACAGAGTTGGGGACAATAGAAATCAAAAGGCATTATATGCATGCATGAAATTGGTAAAGAGCAAACTGTATTAGTAGCATTTAGGCAGAGCTTTTTGGGGGTACTGCTGGCTCCCCAATAATTAACATAAAGTCTTATCAATTACAAATAATCAGCTAGTAGCTTAGGCTTGTTCCTAACCATCTTTTACAACTTAAATTAACCCATAATTTTTATCTACATTCTACCACATGGTTTTACCTTCTTTCAGCATGGCATGTTCATCTTCTACATCCTCTGCTTCTGCTCTTCATACTTATGCTCTCTTTTTGTCCACAAGTCCAACCTAATCTCAACCTGTCTAGCTATTGGCCATTTAGCTCTTTATTAAACTACTAAGAGCAACAAATATTCGAACTGTACAAAAAAATGTTCCAAAAAATAGTAGAAAAATTAAACCCTAATTTTAAAGAATAGGATTTTTTTATATTAACATGATCAGAATATTAATACGTTAAAGAAATAAAGATGAAAATCTTTTAAGGATGTTTATTGTTTGAAAGTGACACTGAAGTATTTCTGGATAAGCTAACGTAAAGTATAGGATTTCTTCAAAATAATATGAGAAATAAGTAGTTGCAGAAAAAGACTGCTCAAATGAATTGGTATCTGTTGAAACAGTGATGAATGAGGAGAGGCTCATTAAAATTTTGTTTGTATTTGGAGCTTTCAATACAAAAAAACTTTAAAAAGTAAAGGATACAATAAATAGTGGAATAAAATATGTCACCATAATACAGAAGAGAATTTATTCAGAATTCTCAATGAACAACTCACTCCACTAATTCATTTAGGATTAAAGCGAAGAGTCACTTTTAGGCCTGCCAATGTAATTTAGAGCTTTCCTCTGACTCATCTCATATGTAATGCCAATTAAGAAATAACAAATAGATTCTCTTGGGACTCCACTGCCTCTTCAGGTGAATTTAACTTACCTATTTCCTATAGAATCTCTCTGCTTTCCCTTCAATCTCATCTTCATTTATTTCTGTTATCTGCCTAGAAACACTTTCTACCAGAGACCCCCAATGGCCTCTACCACCATAGTAGGAAATTTTCACTACCTTTCCTTTCCTCCATTATAATCTTTTCCATCTCACCTGTAGCAGCCTGTTTGAAGTTGCCCTCCTTCCACTCCAAATCCACTCAATGGAAACTCCATCTCTCAGTACAGACCCAGGTTTCCTCAGTTCTTTCTTCCCCGTCTCTCCCGACATATTCTTTGTCCAACTGCAGGCTATTTGCAGGAACCCCTCCTGCTATCAAACCTCCAAATCTCAGAGACCCAACCCCTTAATATTGACAGGATACCCCCAGCTCTTTTCCATAGTGCCTTAAGTCTTTTCACCTAGCCCATTTTTTCATGCACTGACCCACAGAATGACTCTCTACCATATAATGCACCACTATCCTATTTTTCTAAGATCAAGAGAGAACAACAGAAGCAAAAGAATGGAACATCCATGAAACAAAGAAAATCTGAGATATCAACACCTAGAATCCTTAAACATCATAACTCCAGATGTCAAGACACCAGCACAAAAACACAATCATGAATAGCCAAGAAAATATATTTCCACCAGAACTCAAAAACCTTACTAAGTAGGCCTTAAGAAATGTTACATAGCTGAAGCACAAGACAAGGACTTGGGAATAACTATAATAAATATGTTCAAGGACCTGAAAGAAGATATGAATATATCTACTAATGAGGTATGAAAATACAAACAGTGGAATAAAATGGAAAAAAAAAGAGCTCACAACATGAAAATAGAAAAAGAATCACTAACGGAAACCCTAACTAAGTTAAAACTGGACCTAAAAAATTTTGGAAGTCAAACAAAACCTCAGAAATAAGATTCATCAAAAAAGTACAGAAGGTGAAAGAGAGAAACTCAAATGTTGAAAACCAAATAGAATCAATGGATACTTCAAGAAAATATAAATATTAAATCTAAAATTTTTATTGAATAAAACATAGGTGCAAATCTGGTAAATCTGGGACAATGAGAAAACACCAAAAAGACGCGTAAAGAAAAATAAAGGAAGAAAAAGAAACCCAGGAAAAAAGCACAGAAAAATATTTCAATATTTCTTATAAAAGAAAATGTTCCTGACCTAAAGGAGATACCTATCAGTGAAAAAAGAAGCATAGATAACACCAAATAGTCTGGACCAGAAAAAAAGATCTCATAATAGTTCAAATGTATGGAATCAAAGAATGTTAAAAGCTGCAAAGGTATTGAATAACACGACTTCCCAGTGGAGACTCTAAAATCCCAAAGTGTCTTAATGGATGTTCTGCAATCTTTAAGAGACCACATATGCCAATGTAGAGTACTATTTCCAGCTCAGATTACAGTTCCAAGCAAACTTTCATTCATAATAGAAAGTGAAAGACAAATACCCCACAATAAAAACCAAAATTAAAAACTATCTATAACGAGCTCTACAGAAGGTGCTAGAGGAAAAACTTCAACCAGAAGAGATTAACCAAACCCAAGAAAACCCAAGTAATAAATAATCCCAGACCAGCAAATCAAAAGATGGGGAAAATTCCATACCATAACAACAAAACAACAGGAATAAACAAAATATGCTGAGATATTGCTCAACACAAATGTTCTTCTCAATTACCCAATAATAAAAAGCCACAAGCAAACAGATTGGATTTGAAAACAGATTCCTGTTGCACAGATGGTTGTACTAAAGGAAACTCGGAGCCAAATATCAGAGAAAGGCTGGAATAACAAAGAGAGGAAACACCATAAGAGAGGAAACAAATCTCACCCAGCCTCTCTCCTCCTCTCTTGTACTGCTTAATCAGTCTTGCTATGCCTGCCTTAAATACTTTCTTCACCCACTTTTTTCACATACAGGTTAAGATTAAAGGTGTGAGTTATTACTATTTGGTAGTTAGTTAGGCCTTGAACTCAAAGAAATACAGAAGGATCTCTGTCTTTGGATTTATGAGATTAAACGCATGATACCACCACTGGGAGCCTGGAACTCCCTCTGTAAACCAAGATGGCCTCAAACTCAAATCAGCTGAGATTAAAGGCATAGGTTACCACTCCCAGATATTCCCTGTGCTGGGATTAAAGGTGTGAGTTACCACTACCTGACCTTCCTGGATTGACTGTGGGTGGATCTCTTCTCTGGTATTCAAGACTGGTTTTATTAAATATATAACATATCACCACCGATTCCATCCATCTATCATGTCAAAGAAACACAGCTTACCATTGTGGATAGGTAGCATCTAAGGTCAAAATGATGAAACAAGGTATTCTAAGTAATGGGAACAAGAAGCAAGGTGCTGTAGTCATTTTAATTCCTGAGAAACTAGGGTAAAAACCAAAATTAATAAGAAACAATTAGGGAAGGACATTATACATACATACATCAAAGGAATAATCTCTCAAGAAGATATTGTAATTCTGAACATAAATGCTCCAAACACTAGAGTACCAGTATCCATAGAAGAAATACTTTTATAGTTTAAATCACATATTAACTTTCACACAGTGATAACAGGAGACTTCAATATTCAACTTTCAGTACTAGACAGGTCATCTAGAAAATGACTAACCACAAATGCTGTCATAAATGCCATCATAAACCAAATGTACATAACAGATATTTACAGAAGAGTTCATCCAAAGACAAAAAAAAACCCCAATATATATTCTCTGTACCTCATGAATCTTTCTCCAAAACTGAGCATATTCTTGGACACAAAACAAGTCTCATGAGATACAATAAAATTGAAATAACATTCTGCACCCTATCTTACAATCATAGATTAAAGCTGAGTTTCAACAACAGAAATATCAGAAAGCTTACAACTCACAGATACTGAACAACCCACTACGGAGTGAAAAATGGGTCAAGACACAAATCAAAAAGAGAAATTATAAACTTTTTAGAGTTGAGTGAAAATGAAAATAGACCATTCTTAAATCCATGGAATACAATGAAGTAGTTCTATGTGGCAAGTACAGAGCATTAAGCACATAAATAAAATAATAGGGAGATCTCATATTATTAACTTAACCATAGACCTAAAAGTTCTAGGTCAAAAAAAGAAATAATATCAAAAAGAGTATATGACAGAAATAATCAAAATTGGGAATAAAATCAATAAAATGAAAACAAATAAAAATAAACTAGTACAGAAAAAAAATCAATGAAACAAAGAGATGGTTCTTTGAGGATATGAGTAAGATTGATAACCCTTAAACAAATTCAGTAATAGATGAGAGAATATTCAATTCAATAACATTAAATACCAAAGGGAAATATAATAACTGATACTTAGGAAATCCAGAAAATCATAAGAACGTACTTCAAAAACTTGTATATATATATATATACTACCTGAAAAGGTTAAATCAAGATTGAGTAATCAGTTTTAAAAGGCCTATAAGCCCAACTGAAATAGAAGCAGTAATTTAAATCTCCCAACCAAAAGAACAAAAAGAAAGAATGAATAAATGAATGGATGAATAAATGAAAATAAAATGAAAAGGCAAAGTCAGGTGGTTTTAGCACAGAAACTTACCAGACCTTCAAAGAAAAGTTATTGCCAATATTACTTAAATTATTCCATAAAATAGAAAAGAAGAACATTGCCTAATTATTTTATAAAGCCACAATTACCCTGATATTCAGACCATAAAAAGCTACAACAAAGAAAATAAAAGATCAGTTTCCTAATGAATATGGATGCAAAATTTCTCAATAAAATTCTTACAAATTGAATTCAAGAACACACCAAAAGAAATAATTCACTATGATGAAATAGGTTTCTTCCCAGAGATACAGAGATTGTTCAACATCTGTAAAACAATAAATATAATTCATGTTAGAAACAGACTAAAAGATATAAAACACATGGTAATCCCATTGGACCTAGAATAGCACTTTTACAAAATCTAGCACCCCTTCATAATAAAAGTGTTAGAGAGACTATGGCTACAGGGGATATACTTTGACTTAATAAAGGCAATGTATAAGAAGCCCATAGTTAACATCAACCTAAAAAGAAACTAAAAGCATTTCCACCAAAATCAGGAACCAGGAAAGGATGTCTCCTCTCTTAATGCCTATTAAATATAGTACTTGAAGTCTTAGTTATAGCAATAAAACAACAAAAAGAGTTCAAGAAGGTACAAGTAGAAAAAGAATAAGCCAAATAATCTTTATTTGTATGTAGTATGACTCTGTACATAAATGACCCAATAACTACAATAGGAAAATTTATAGCTGATAATCACTTTCATCAAATTAGCAGGATAAATGCACAAAATGAGTAGCCATGCAATATACAAATGACAAAGGAATTTAAAAAGAAATCAAGGAAACAACACCTTTCATGATAGCATCAAATTATATAAAATTGGGGAAGCTCTAACCAAACAAGTGAAAGACTTGAACGACAAAAAGCTTAAGTCATCAAAGAAAAAATTTGAAGAAGATATCAGAAGATAGAAATACTTTCCATGCTCATAGATCACTATAATTAACATAGTGAAACTGCCATCTAAACAAAAGCAATCTACAGATACTATACATTTGCCTAAAAATTGCAACAAAATTCTTCCTATAAATTGAAAGAACAATTTTAGTGTTTATATATTATTTTCATATTTATTTAAAGGTTTTTACATACCAACCGCTATTCCGCTCCCTCCTCTCTTCCTAGTCACCCCCTCCCCTGCCCAAATTCCCCTCACACACCCTCCCATTCATTTCTCAGAGAGGATAAGGAGTCGGAGTCAATACAATCTGTAGTAGGAGGTTTCTGGCCTTGACTTTCGGGCCTAGCTTCAAGGTTTAGATCCACAGACCCACAGACCCACAGAGACACACAGATGCTTACAATAGTTTCAGGCTGATTGGCCTAAGGCCCAGGCATATAATTTGCTAACTCTTTAACCTTAATCTAACCCACAACTCTTAACCTGTTTAGCCATGGGGCTGGGTACCTTTTCTTAGAGCAGCATAGTTGTCCTCTGCTTCTTCCGGCTTCTCTCTGGCATTATGCTCTGTTCTTCTAGTTCTCAGAGTTCTTCTAGTCTGGTATCCCAGTCCATACTTCCTGTCTGCCTTTGGCCAATCAGCACTTTTTATTGAACCAGTGGGAGGAGGGACAATTATTTACAGTGGAACAACATAATCTCCCACAACAATCTGGCATTATTCAAAATAGCCAGAACTTTGAAACAACATAGATGTCCCTCAACTAAAGAATAGATTAACAAACTGTGGTACATCCACACAATGAAGTACTACTCAGCAGTTAAAAAAATGGCATAATCCTAAAATTTGCAGGTAAATAGATGGATTTGGAGAATATCCTCCTGAGAGAGGTATCGCAAACCCAGAAAGATAGGTACGGGATGTACTCACTCACAATGCTGTTATAAACATAGTTGAGCTAATGTCCTTGTGGTATGAATATGCATCCTTTAGTATATGGAGAGTGGTATTTCTGGGTCATGATGTAAATTGATTCCCGGTTTTCTGAGAAACCTCCATACTGATTTCCAAATTGGCTATATAAGTTTACATTCCCTGTAGAAATGTAGAAGTGTACCATTTACTCCATATCACCTTAACTATATTCAACTTAATTTAGAAATTCAAAAACTCCAGAATAGCTAAAAAATCTTAATAAACTGATGAAGGTATCATCATCCTTGACCTCAAATTTTACTACTGAGCTGTAGTAATAATAACTGTATAGTATTGGCACAAAAACATTAATCAATGGACTTGCAGACATACAAGTCTACATACTATGAACACCTAGTTTTTAATAAGTAAAACAAAATACACACTAGAAAAAATATAGTATATTTTAAAAATATGCTAGTCAAGATACATAGTTGCATGTATACATTTCTCTTTGCCCAAAACTTAACTCCAAATGATCACGGACCTCAGCATTAGGTTAGAAATACTCAGTCTGATAGAATACAAAGTAGGAAATAGTATGGAACTCATTGTCACAGAACTTTCTGAATAGGTATTGATAGCACAAGAACTAAGATCAATAATGGATAAATGGGACCCTATGAAAATAAAAATCTTCTTATGACAAAGGATGCCATCATTTGCACAAAGTGGCAGAATACATAACTAGAAAAGATATTTACAAATACATATTTGATGAGGGGTTCATATCTAAAATCTATACAGAACTCAAAAAATTCTTGGCATCAAGAAATCAATTAACCCAATTAAAAATGCTGCACAGATCTAGAAAGTTCTCAAAGATGAAAAAACCGTATGAGAAACATGCATTTATGAACTCATAGAGACTGTTGCAACATGTACAGGGTCAGCATAAGTCTAAGCCTTATGGTGTCTCCTAGCACTGAGAGGAGAAGTGGCCACAAGCTCTCATCCTTATTCCACAAGCAATCTTCAATTTAAAAACACTTTCTTATTTGAAATAAAATCTCTCACAAGATTTGGAGCTCACCTTTTCCATGGGGTTGGCTGGCCAGCAAGTCTGAGTGGCCCACATGTTTCTAACCACACTAGAACAAATATTACAAGTTTGCATTATCAACCTTGGCTATCTCTATGAGTCCTGGAGAAAGAACTGTGCTTCTTGGGCTTCCAAGGTATCGTCCTCACTGAGAAATCTCCTCATTGCTGTACATACTATTTTATACTGTATGTGAATGGCATTTATTTATATTGTGTGCTCATATAGTCCTCATATTTAGGATTTTACTCTGAGTTAGACTGAAAATCATTTGAAGGTTTTAGGCAGGATAGTGAGGCTCAGAGAGAGTTGCTGTGTAAAAATGCTGACCTTGATACATTGGCGCAGAAAGGCTTCCTTGCCCTCTAGATAGTTGAAAGCACCAACAGTATATAATACAAACATAGAGAAAATTTGGAGAGTTTCTTCTCATATTTACTCTCGGAATTTAGTATGTGGGGCTCTAGAGGCTATTTCAGAGGCCCTTAGGCATTCACATAGTTCACACTTAGTTCTAATACCAGCTTCATCCTCTTTCAATTTAGACCAAATAGTGGTAATAGCTTTTTGACTTTTTCAGTGGCAATTACTTCACTATCATTTGTTGATTCCCTTGACCTTTCCAATTCAATTGTAGCCAATAGTTTTCATAAAAAGAAAAAAAAAACCTCTTAAATAACTCTTTATGGTTGGTCACCTGTTTCCTGCTATGTTCCTGAACAATATAAAGGAAATAAGCAATCAAACAGACTCTCTACTCATATTATTTCTTTAGTCATATGTTTTGTTTTGGTTTTTTTTAGTCATATCCTACATCCATCCTTGATCCCTCAAAGTTTCTTTCAAAATAATGGTAAAAATGCTTACTACTTTTGACTAAGGGGAAACTTTTGTACCATGAGCTTGAAGAAAATGGATACTTATTGTGGTGTTATTATCTCTGGCAGTTTTCTTTCTTACATGAAGAAAAGATTATATCTCTAATTAGCATATGCGTAGAATTTTTAGTCACCATTTTTCCCACTCTTTCATTCAATACTTTGACCCCAAAGAGACAAGATTGTAAATCAAGTTTTGAACCTCTTCCACATCCTTTTAAAGAATTTTAACAATAGTTAATCTAATCTCTTTTCAGCTGAAATATTGTATGCACCCGAGGGTCTCAGAATGGCACACAGAAAAGTATGATTAAGCATTCCAGTGCTGGCAGTAGGGAAACTGTGTCATTTTCTAAGTATTGTCTTAAGATTACTCTAGAAATGATATCATCTACAGAAAAATTGCAAATAGCTGGATTTTTAGCATCCTAGACTAAGAAATATGTAAATAACTAAGCCACAATTTAAATTTTCTTTTTTAATTAAAGTTTTCATTTATTTTATATATCAACAACAGTTTACCCTCTATCTTTCACAAATAAATAACATCTCCTAAAATACCTAGGGAAAATAACCAGCAGACATTATTTAGTATTTCTAGCATGTCAAAGACTGCAAAATTAACTTAAATGTTCTAACATACCATATTTCTTACTGAAAATAGCCTTCTCTATGTTGATCTAAAACTTACAAGATCAAAACAGTCAAGATCAGACACTTAGGACGGAAAAACATCTACCTGTTAGCAATGTTTTATTCTCCTGTACATGTTAGCTTATTGCATTTCCAGGAAATGGCCCATAATAGTCTATCAAGGTTGTTGATGACTTTGAATGTTTAAAATGTTGATAAGTATTTATCAAATATCAATACCTCTTTAGAAAAATTCATGTTCAATTATTTTAAATAGTTTGAGGGGTCCTAAGCATATTAGAAATAAATGCAATTCTTTAGAAAAACTCTCGTCGGAAATGGCCATCTGAAAACATGCATATCAAGGTAGAACAAATAAATTCAGGCAGCTTTTGATAATACAAAACTGTCCTAATACTTTATTCAAAGTACCACATATCCAGAAATGAAGCCTAGGAATGTTCCAGGTTTTTTTTTTTTTTTCTGAAAGCCATTGACTTCTCAATATACCACACAAGATAACTGCAAGCAAGGTGGAAGCCTATCATGTGGAACTTGAAGGAACAGAAATAAGTTATTATACTTAACCTCTCTTCTTTAGTCACCCTGAACTCCAGGAAAAACAAAGCTGGCAGGCTAGGTACTCTTCCACCCCATGAGGACCATACTCAAAGGAGTTAACTGCATTCTAAGCAATTAACAGATTAACAACTTATTGCACCACTTTCCTGGATAGGCTGCAGCTCAAACAGTAATAAGACAATGATGGGTGGGAACCACTCCAGGACAAAACTGCTTAATTGTACATAGCTGTTGTCCAGTTGATTCAAAAGCAAGCACAGAAAATGAAGGCAAGGTTTTTCATCTTGACAGGTCTACTTTGTACTCTATATCACATGCACACATTTCTACTTCATTTTATGTAAAGCATTCTACACATTTTAATTGTTTTATCCAATTTATACTTCACTATAGATATCATCCAAAGGGAGAGCTCAAAACACAGAAGTTTTGATGTATTTAAACCTATCTCCTGCTACACAAAAAGATGATAATGTAGAAACCGGAATAACCCACAATATGTAGAAAGTAGAGACAAGTTTATTTGAATAAAAAAAAAAAGCACTTAAATCTTGAATGTCTATAACAAAGCTGACTATATAATCATGGGGCAAGGCTAAACTTTGGAATAATTGATTGCTTTGTTTACCTCCCTTATATCATTTGCTGGTTAAAGATAAGGCAGAAGACAACTCTGGAATTCTAGCCCACTCATTTGTAGATTGCTGGCCCTCTGCATTAAGTATAATCTAAAGATTCCACTCATGTTTTGTTTCAGTGTTTTCTTAGTGTCAGGTGGTACAAATCCAGTTGTGGTGCTGCATTTCATTACAGTGATAAGTCAATGCATTTTAGCAAAAACAGCTTATAACTGCTTGTTTCAAATTGATTTTTTATAATACTGGTTTCTTGCTTATGTTGATTAATTCTGTTCACTAAGGACAATGGTTAAGATCACAGCATTTCTTTTTGGTGTTTTTGTTTGATTTTTGAATGTGTCATAGTAGAATAGGGGTAATTGTGTTTTATGATGTTATTTTTGTTTTTTTCAACTTTGGTAAGTTTCTGAATAAGTATCCATTTCTGAATAGTACTCTGGAAGAGAAAAAGCCCAATCCTTTCTCCCTCCTTCCCTATTCTTTCCAATTATTTAGACATTTCTTGCTATTCACATGTTCCTCAGAATTCATGGACTCCAGTGAGGCTCTCACAGTTAGTTCATCTCAGAGTGTAATCTCTGCTGTGATTTCTTCCAACAGCACAAGTCCTGCAGAACGTGTCATCTGACTTTATTTTGTGTGGGAAATATATGTGTATATTGAGAAGCTGAAGTAAGTTGTTAATACTGGAAGTAGACATGCACAAAGAAGCTTTAACATTGCATGATGATCCAGTTCCATCCTTAATATGAGCATTATATGGTCATTCTTCTGGAAAGTGAATTCCCGTTAAATGGGGCCTATATGTAATGGCTGCTTCAAAATAATAATGACAGGTATTAATCAAATTGGATGTCCTGGCTAGTTGCCTATAAAGCAATTTCCCCCACTTAGCATCATCCAAATACAAAATTCTTTTGTACTTATACCTGGGCCTTAAAAACTGCAGTAAAATAAATAACCATGTTTACAAGATAATGAAAAAAGAAACAGGGAATAGTTAAACAAAAATATCTTAACTACAACATGTTAAATTTTCAAAGGGTCATGGAAGGTAATAAGGTAAATCAATGATAGTGAGACGGGAAATTAAAAGCACCCATTGTAGTAAAGAAGCCCTGACTCAGTACTATTTAACACACTGTTTACGTTCTGGATAAAGTTGGACAGTTTCTTAAGCTTGGAACTCTTTTGTATTTTTAACCACATGTATCAAAACTTCCACACTATTATTAAACAGTCAACCCTATGTCTATTTGACTGGAACACAGCTATAAATTTTTTCATTGTGTTGCCAGAATGACACAATTATATCTCAGATATTTGGTAGAATTTTTGAAAAGGATAACTTTAGTGGAATGAGCAGTTCTCTGAGTATTATTATAAAAAGAATAATGTTCAGAACTCATTTGCACTGATTTGTAGACAAATCATAGTGATACTATTTCAGAGATCACCTTGTGCTTTTTTATATATGAGCAGCTCCAAATTATCATGATTGTCTCTAATCCTACTTTTCAGCATCTCATGAACTTTAATCTTTGTCACACAGTCACATTTCACTAAGTAGCTGGAGTAATGTGCCAGAATTCTGGACCCAATTTGAGCTTTCTGTACAAAGGTTAAAAACTTTGTGACTCCTCCTTAGCTTCAAATGTAAATGTGCCTCTCTGTTCTAGAGAAAATCCTAGTTGATCACCTCATCTAGTTATCCTTCTTTCTAGATATTCATCGTATTACCTTGGTATTAGACTTGATATTAGACTAGGTTTTCAACTTCCAATAAAATATTATGAGAGATTTATCCTATATCTAAGCTTCATACACAAAAGCCATCTTACATGTTACATTGCATGTCCAGTAATTTTTGGTATGTTATCTTGAAAGCAAAGTATGAAAAAGAAAAGAATCATGAAAGAAAGAGTCCAGGCATCCCTCTCATCTGAAAAACTAAAACTGCCTACTAATGAGTTATTAGTATTTCATGTCAAAGAACTGAGATTTATAATTTTTCTTCCAATGATTAGCATCATATTATATACTACAATATAATATATATATATATATTTTGATATACTATAGTTACTATCATATTTTGTAGAGTCACAAAAATGAAGATATCTACTACTATAGAGTTATCATAGTCAAAATTTAATCAAGATTAGAATTGCAGGAGGTAAACATTATTAAGGAATGCAAAAATAAAAAACATGTGTTTCTTAAGCTATCATCAATGGAGTAAATATAAGTCTTAATACAATGTGGATTATTTGTCCTTCTTCACATCAGTCCTTTACATCTGTACATCCAGCTGAGAATAAATGCCACACTAACTTCTCAAGATGAATATATAATAGTTGTGCCAGTATGACAACAGATACACTGGAAAAATATATAAGATCCTTATGTTATACTAAATGTATCATAACATATAATATATACATATGCAAATACATATACTAGACATCATGTATGTTATGAAATGTATAAAGTAAGCCATGTATACTATATATTACATATAACCACATTGTGTTATATATCATATGGATATATATGTTATGCATCACATATAACATACAACATGATGTGTAACATGTGCATATACAATATGTATATATTACATTATTTATGTATACATGCAATAAATAATACAAGTATTCTTTATAATATTTTTATAAATGTCCTTAAAATAGAGTAAAATTTTAATTTGTTCATTCAACAAGATATTAAGTAGGCAATTATGAAGTAGGAATACATCAAAAGTGATATGCAAGCTATTACCATCAGCTATTGAAAGAACTTTCCAGTTTATAGACAAAAGATAAACACTACAGATTTATTGGGTGTAAAAACTGAACTAAACTAAATAGTAAAGCAATTCTTAAATATATTTCAACTCAGTGGCTGGAACTATTATATAACATGTCAATGTTAAGACAAAATATGAAAAAAATGTCTGTCACTTATGGCAAAAATTATTTAAACTTCTGGTAAATATTAGAATTGATTAGGAGTGCATTAAGTGCTATAGGAAATGTGAATATACATATAAGAGAATTCTTGCTCTCAAGAAGTTTTCCATTTGATGGGCAAAAATAGTATATGATTCTAGCAAGATAAATCAGACAGGTAATTTCAGGAGGCCGTAAATCCTGATATGGAGTTGCCCATGAAAATGCTTTAATTCAAATAAAACATGGCACTTAACTGTTAAACTGGTAGAACTTTTGATGTTTACTAAAAATTCCCTGGTACTCTGTTGTAGTGGCAGTTTTTAGGTCTAGGGCGGCCAGAGATCCGAAACCCACAGATCTGCCGCCTGAGACCACTTAGCCGCCCGCCACTCAGACCCCCAGAAATGACTCAGATGCTTATATTAACTTTATGCTGTTTGGCCTATGGCCCAGGCACATTGTTAGCTAGCTCTTACATCTTAAATCAACCCATTTCTATTAATCTGGCTGCCACGTGGCCTGTGGCTCACCTGTGTTTCTTACATGTTTCTTCTTAGGCGGCTGGCTCAATCTGCCTGACTCCGCCCTGCTTCTCCTACCTATGTTCTGATTTCTCCTCCTACTTCTTGTATGGTGCCTGCCATGACCCAAAAAAGCTTCTTTATTTAAAGATTGAGATTTACAGCATACATAAATGCATTCCCACATCACTTCCCCCTTTCTGTCTAATCAAAAAGGAAGGTTTTAATTTTAACATAGCAAAATTACATATAACAAAATAGCTATCAAGTAAGAATTATAGTTACAATATCTAGTCTATTTGTATTTAGCAAAATTAAAGAAAATACTCTATCATCTACCTTATCTTTATGAATCTAAAGTTTCATATCCAATATATCTTTTAAATGACTAAGAAAAACTGTACTTATAACTATCTAATCTTCAACTACATCAAAGACCACAGAAAGATATATTTACCCAAGTAAACCATAAGTGCAAGCGACTTCTAAAATCTATAAAGGACAGAGATGACACCTATTTGCCTGGACAGTCACCCAAAGTTTCTTTATAAAGTTGGGGCATCCATCTTCAGCCTACAGGCCCAGAGTCTTTTATCATTTCAGTGAAGCAGGAAATTTGCTCTGCCCATTCTGGCACAGTTCATCCGTTGCTTCTCCTTGAGTCTTGAAGAATATCTGACAGCTTTCTCTGCAAAGCAGGAACCTGGATGACCATCTAGGCTTGTTCTGCCAAAGTTCAGAGGTCATCTTCCTATGTAACCTGCATGTCTAGTTTAAACAGCATACTGTCAAGCAGTCAATATAAGAACAGGTTCTTCTCCAGTGGCTAACCATTACCACAAATAGAGTAGACTCCATATGGAGTTTCTTCGATGCCCATTTTTTTCTTGAAGAAGATTGGTGCTGCCAGGAGCAAATCTGTTTCACTGTCCAGAAAAGTCTAAGTTCTTAAAACATTTTAAATGCCATATTCTGTAGGTGTTAGAAGTATTTGAAGATTACCTACCTAATTGAAATATATCTTTGTATACCTAAAAATCCTAACTAACCTAACTATATGTTTGATTATCAAAGGTGACTATTAACCTTCATTTCTTAATTATACCCTACAATTTTAAAACAGTTACATGAACATCATACCTTAAACAAGAATAGAAAAACACATACAGCATAACAAAATTGACCTTAAATTTGTGTCAATAAACCAAAATCTATACCAATGTAAAACATTTTGAGATTAACAGCTGATTTCCTGATCTAAGTAAATTCAATAATCTAATTTTTTTTAAAACTCATTTATATACCATATCCCCTTTTTCTTCTTAGAAAGAAATTAACTATGACCATTAACCATTTATAATGAAAACAAACATTTAGAAACAATATTTGAGGAATTTGGGCGTAGTTTTCCATTACTACTTCCTGCTGATTAAGGGGCATTGAAAATATCACAGATTGTTGAGACTGGATCATAATCTGCAGCCATGAAGCTGTTCTGGCCATCTCTTTTCATCAGAGATTTTTTCAGGGGGTCTTGGTTGATGAAACCATATTTGCCTGGAAGCAATCCACAGGTTCTCATCTTCTGTGGAAACAAAAGCAGAACTCTTCCAAAGCAATAAATCTTTAGACACAAATTTCAAAATCAAAATACCTTTAAAACATATATTCTTGTTTAACTTAGTAGCCTTTTCATTTGCAATCCATTGTCTTTCTGCAGTTAGCTCATTAACAGTTAAAAAATTAAAAGAAAACACAATAACAACAAAAATCCTGATTTTGTGCCTATTTTTCATCTTTACATGGCTTATTATATTTTTAATACTCTATTTCTCTTTTTAAAGACTTTATCTTCTCTCTTTTTTCTCTAAAGACTATGTACCTTCTCTCTTTTCTCTTGTAACCCGTTTACAGTTTTTTTTTCATCTCAATCTGTTTTATTGTGAATCTTTAATCATCTTCTAACCATAAGACCTTTTAAAATACACCCCCTTAAAGCACTGCATAGTTTTTGCAGATTAGGCTGAATCACTAAGTGCTCTTGAAGGGACTGTGTCTCTCTTCATGGCCAGTGAACAGCGAACAGAGCCGACTAAAGAAAATGCTGCTACTAAGAAACTGTCTTTGTTTCCTTTTTGTTCAAAGTAAGCAGAAATCTAAAATCAATCACATGCTACTGAATATTCTGTGAGATTCAGGAACCCGCCTGATTGCAGCTGCAGCTTACACTGCCTACCCCCAGTCCGCCAGCACCATTTTGAATGTGACTGGGACGCCAGGCTTTCTTTGTACAATGGCCCGCTTTGTATACACAATTTGGAAGCTGCCTTGACTCACTTTCTGTGATCTAGAATACTCTAAACTTTCTCAGGCTTTCAGTGGATATTTGCCCCACGTTGGATGCCATCTGTTGTAGTGGCGGGGGGGGGGGGGGGGTGGTGTTAGGTCCAGGGTGGCCAGAGATCCGAGACCCACAGACCTGCCACCTGAGACTGTTTAGCTGCCTGCTGCTCAGACCCCCAGAAATGACTCAGACGCTTATATTAACTTTATGCTGTTTGGCCTATGGCCCAGGCACATTGTTAGCTAGCTCTTACATCTTAAGTCAACCCATTTCTATTAATCTGTCTGCCATGTGGCCCGTGGCTCACCTGTGTTTCTTACATGTTTCTTCTTAGGCGGCTGGCTCAATCTGCCTGACTCCGCCCTGCCTCTCCTACCTATGTTCTGATTTCTCCTCCTACTTCTTGTATGGTGCCTGCCATGGCCCAAGACAGCTCCTTTATTTAAAGATTGAGATTTACAGCATACATAAACGCATTCCCACATCAGTATTCTATCTGAATTGTGTTATCTGTAAACAAATATAGATATAAATTTGTATGTTTACTTTGGAAGCAAATGAGCATTGTCTACTGAATGTCACAATATATCAACCTTTGAGATTCTACATGAAGCTTACTGTGTAGGGAGGATCTGGGAGAAGATGAGAAAAAAGAAAGAATATGATCAAAATATACTGCATAATATAGGCAAATGATTCATTTTATTGTGAACTACCTGTATATCATTGACTCCTTTCAATAACAGCCTTCTAAAGAAACCATCACATTATTAACATGCATATTTATTATCAGTATTTGTTACAGTTACTCCAACCATATCTTTGACATAGGAATTTCAGACACAGAAATTGTCATTGTTGGTAAATCTCAAGAATTCATTTGACATTAAATCATAATAATAAAGCTGCAAGGGGGGATTATACTACTATGGGCCTTAGACCAAAATATAATGTTTAGAGATATAATTAGTCTTAGCTACACAGAGAAAAATGAAGCTCAATTTTATTTAACCAAAAGCTATTTCAAATTTCTCTTGAGTCTGAAGCAAAAGAAAACATAGACTTTAACTTTATTAGCAGAACATGGCATTTGCACCACTTTTAAGTTTTGAAATTTGATTCTCTATTAGTTTCTAAATTGATTATCTGTTCTCCAGAGAAACAGAGATTTTTAGTATTAAATAAAGAGGTATCTGTATGGATATGTGAAATGAAATAGACTTTCTTCCTTGGAGCTATCTGATAAGATGATTTTTTTTATGAAAACAAATGACTTAACAGAAAATGTATTAGCACTATATTTAATTTCTATAATTTCAAAAGCTTACCTTATGTGTATAAAGCCTATTTTTATTAATTTTTAACTAAGTGCCATACAAATTTTAAGGTAATTTGTCTTAGATGGCATACATAGTCTATGGATCAGTTGTTGCACAAATAAAGGAAACTCAGGGCCAGATCTCAGGGAAAGGTTGAGATATAAAAGAGAGGAAACACCAGAGTCTAATCTCACCCAGCTGTCTTCCAGCTTTCTCAGCCTCCCTCCATATGGCTTATACTGCCTGCTCTGTCTTTCTATGCCTGCCTTAAATACCCTCTTCACTCAGTTGTTTTATATCCAAGTTATGATTAAAGGCATGGCACCACCACTGCCTGCCTGGGAGTCCAGAACTTTGTAAACTAAACTGACCTCAAACTCAGATTTTCTGGGACTAAGGGCATAGGCTACCACTCCCAGACATTCTATGTGGCTGAGATTAAAGGTGTGAGTTACCATTGTCTGATCCTCCTAGACTGATTGTGCTTAGATCCCTCTGATATTTCAGACTTGTTTTTATGAAATTTGAAACATGTACTCACAATCAATATTCACTGTATGTCTGTAATTTTAATGTTTGTACATCATTACTAATTAAAAGTATCATAGAATCAAGAAGTCTTAGGAAATTCTTCTATAAGTTAGTTTTGAGGATTTTTTTCTTTGAATATGTTCCCAATAGTATATATAACAGGTAGAATTCTTATGAGATTTGTAATGCACTGCTAAGTGCTATTATAAGATAAAAATCAATGTGATCAATAGGTATTGATACCCACCGTAGTTAGTCAAGGCCAGATATCATCACTGATAATATATATATATATATATATATATATATATATATATATATATATATATATATATATATATATATTGTGACTTCTTATAGTTCTTAAAAAGTAAAACTGGGGCAACCCCAGAAACCCTAATGACAGCTAGAGACCTACAGAACCCTGACTCAGAAGTAACTAAGAGGTAAGTGGCACCTCTCACCACCTGTCCAAGTGAAGACTGTAGTCTCCTAAGTCCTGCCAAAGGACACAGTCCCTGAAAGCCCACCCCACCCAGCTCTGCTCTATACCCAAACCAGCAGAGTGGTCCCTGAAAGCCCAACCCCCCACCAAAACACATCCAGTGGGACATCTCACACCCCGACCTGCAAAATCACCCAAACAAACCCAGAAACCTGTACAACAACCGGAGACCCACAGACCCCAGGCATACAACTGACTAAGAACTAAGATCTGACTAAGAGTGAACTAAGGAAGCAATGGGCAGATGCCAGGGCAAGAACACATATAACAACATAAAGAAGAATCTGGTACTTCTACAACCCTAATAATATCTGAGCAAGGTAATGGAGAGGAAGCAGAAGGAAATGACCTTAAAACCAACTTTAAGAAGATAATAGAAGCCTTAGAAAAAAACAAACAAAAAATGGAAAGAGATAAGCAAATACCTGAAAGAAATTAAAGAAAATTCAAACAAACAGGTAAAGGACTACAGATGCATCTATAAGCAAGAAAATACAAGAGATGGAAGGGAGAATCTCTGGTGTGGAAAATACAATAGTGGAAATAGATACATCAGTAAAAGAAAACACTAAAACCAAAAAAGTCATAAAACAAAATGTCCAGGAAATATGGGACACCATGAAAAGACCAAGCCTAAGCATAACTGTAATAGAAGAAAGAGAAGAATGTCATCTTATAGGCAGAGAAAATATATTCAACAAAATCATAGAACAACAGTTTTAATCTAAAGAAGGAAATGCTTATAAAGATACAAGAAGCTAGAGAATAGGATTGACTACCTTAAAAAGTCTGCTTACCACATAATAATCAAGCCACTAAACATACCAAATGAAGAAAGAATACTGAAAGCTACAAAGGAAAAAGCCAAGTTACCTATACTGGCAGACTTATTAGAATAACACCAGAATACTTAATAATATGAAAGCTACAAGGTCTTGGTCAAATGGCATACAGATACTAAGAGACCACAGTTACCAGCTAAGACTACTATACCCAGCAAAAATATCAATCACCATAGATGGAGTACACAAGATATTTCATGAAAAAAACAGATTTAAATAATACCTACCCACTAATCCAGCCCTGCATTAAACACTAGAGGAAAAATTACCTAAGGAAGCTAGATACACCTATGAAACCACAAGCAATAGATAATCCCACAGAAGAAAATCCAAAGAAGATAAATACACACACACACACAGACACACACACACACACACACACACACACACACACACACACTACCACCAAAAATAACAGGAAATAACAATCATTGGTCATTAATATCCATTGATATCAATGGACTCAATTCACCTATAAAAAGACACATCCTAACATGATGGATACAAAACCAAAAGCCACCCTGCTGCATACAAGAGTATGCAGAGTAAGGGTTGGGAAAAGACTTTCCAAACAAATGGTCCTAAGAAACAAGCTGGTGAGGTCATCCTAATATCTAACAATAGACTTCAATCAAAAATCAATCAAAAGAGAGCAAGAGGGATATTATATATTCATCTCAGAAAAAAATCCACCAAGATGAAGTTTCACTGATTAACATTCACGCCTCCAACACAAAAGCATCTACATATGTAAAAGAAACATTACTAAAGCTTAAATCTTACATCAGATCCCACATATTAATAGTGAGAAACTTCAATTCCCAATGCTCACCAATGGATAAGTGTATCAGACAGAAACATAAAATAGAAATAAAACATCTTACAGATGTTATGACTCCAATGGACTTAATAGACATATACAGAACTTCACCCAAACACAAATGAATATATATTTTCCTCATCACCCCATAGAAGTTTCTCTTAAGCTGACCACATATGCAGTCATAAAGCAAATATCACTTAATACAAAAAAATGGGAATAACCCCTTGTATCCTATCAGACCACCATAGACTAAAGTTGGAGTTCAACAACAACAAAAATCACAGAAAGCCTACAAATTCATGGAAACTGAACATCTCTCAATTGAACAACCTCTGAGTCAAGGAAGAAATTAAGAAAAAAAATCAAAGACATAAGAATTCAATGAAAATGAATCAACAACATAACAAAATCTATGGGACTCAATGAAAGCTTTGCTAAGAAAAAAAATTCATATCACTAGATGCTTACATGAAAACTTGGAGAAATCTCACACAAGAGATTTTACAGCACAGCTGAAGGCTTTAGAACAATTAGAAGCAAGCTCACCTAGAAGGAGTAGATAGTAGAAAATAATCAAATTTAGGGATGAAATCAATATAATTGAACCAAAGAGAACAATATAAAGAATCAATAAATTGAAGAGTTGGTTCTCTGAAAAAGTTAACAAGATGGATAAACCCTGATGCAACTAAACAAAAGGCAAAGAGAGTATTCAAATTAACAGAAAAAGCAATGAAAAGGGGGGCATAAAGGACACAACCAGGATAATCATCAGGTCCAGAGAATCATCAGGTCATACTTTGAAAATCTATATTCCACTAAAATGGAAACATAAAAGAAATGGGCAACTTTCTGGACAGCAACCACATAACAAAATTAGATCAAAACTGGGTAAGTGATCTAAACAGGCCTATAGCCCCAAAGGAAATTGAAGCTGTTATTAAAAGTCTCCCAAGTTCAGAGTCAGATGGTTTCAGTGCAGAATTCTAGGAGACATTCAAAAGGAACTAATACCAATACTCCTCAAACTGTTCCATACAACACACATTAAAGGATCATTACTAAACTCTTTTTATGAGGCTACACTCTGATTCCAAAGCCACTCAAAGATGAAAAAAAGAAAGAAAATTACAGACCAGTCTCCCTCATTAAAATTGTTACAAAATACTCAATAAAATTCTGCCAAACAAATTCAACACCATATCAAAAAAAAAAAAATCCACAACGATCAAGTAGCCTTCATCCCACAAATACAGGGATGGTTCTACATATGAAAAACAGTGAATGTCATCTATCATATAAACAACCCAAAAGAAAATGAACACATGATCATCTCCTTATATGCTGAAAAGCCTTTGAAAAAATCCAACATTCCTTCATGATAAAGTCCTGGAGAGGTCAGGAATACAATAAAAATACCTAAATATAATAAAGGTGATATACAACAAGCTGACAGCTAATGTCCAACTAAATGGAGAGAAATTGAAAGCAATCCCACTAAAATCAGAAACAAGACAAGGCTGTCCTCTCTCCACTTATCTGTTCAATGTAGCTCTTAAAGTTTTAGCTAAAGCCACAAGAGGAGATTAAGGGGATACAAATTAGAAAGGAATAAGTCAGACTATCAATATTTGCATACTATATAATCATATACATAATTGACCCCCAAAATTCTACCACAGAACTTCTACAGCTGATAAACATCTTCAGCAATGTAGCTGAATACAAGATTAACTTAAAAAAAATTAATAGCCATCCTATACACTATGGATAAAAGGGCTGATAAAGAAATAAGGCAAATATCACCCTTTATAACAGCTGAAAATTGCATTAAATATCTTGGTGTAACTCTAACCAAAGAAGTAGCAGACCTGTCTGACAAAAACTGTAAGTCACTGAAGAAGGAAATTAAAAAGGCTAACAGAAAATGGAAAGATTTCCCATGCTTTCTGGATAGGTGGGATCAACATAGTAAAAATGCACATTTTTCCAAAACAATACAGGTTAAATGTAATCACCACCAAAATTCCAACAAAATTTTTTACAGAATAGTACTCAACTTCATATGACCACTTCCTAAGTATAACCAGAGGCACAGTCACTAAGAACAACAATCAATAAGTGGGACCTCCTGAAACTGAGAAGATTCTGTAGGGCAAAGGACACAGTCAATAAGACAAAACGACAGCCTACAGAATGGGAAAAGATCTTCACCCACCCTGCATCTGACAGAGGACTGATCTCCAAAATATACAGAGAACTAAAGAAACTAGAGCCCAAAAACCTAAATAACCCAATTTAAAAATGGGGTTCAGAGCTAAAAAGGGAATTCTAAACAGGAGAATCACAAATGTCTGAAAGGCACTAAAAAATAGCTCAGCATCTTTAGCCATCAGAGAAATTCAAATCAAAACAACTTTGAGATACCATCTTACACCTGTCAGCATGGCTAAGATCAAAAACACAGATGACAGCCTATGTTGGAGAATATGCAGAGCAAAGGGAACATTCCTCTGTTGTTGGTGGGAGTGTAAACTTGTACAGCCACTCTGGAATCCAGTATGGTGGTTCATCAGAAAATTGGGAATCAATCTCCCTAAGGATCCTGCAATACCACTATTGGGCATATACCCAAAGGATGCACATTTTTATCTGAAAGGTATTAGCCCAACTATGCTCATAGCAGCATTGTTTGTAAAACCAAATACCTGAAAACAACCTAAATGCCCCTCAATTAAAAAATGGATTAACAAAATTTAGTACATTTACACAATGGAGTACTACTCAGCAGAAAAAAATGACTTCCGAAAATTTGCAGGCAAATGGATGGATTTGGCAAATATCCTCCTGAAAGAGGTAACACAGGCCAAAACATCATGGAATGTACTCACTCATAACTGGATTTTAGACAAAAAGCAAAGAATACTCAAGCTGTAAGCCACAACCTCTGAACAGCTAGGGATCAGAAGGAACATAAGAGAGACCTCAAGGTATCCCCCTCAGAAGAAAAGAATAGAAAAGATCTCCTGATTAATTTGGTATCATAAGTTAGCAATCAAGGAGAGTTGAGAACAAATCTTGAGAGAATGAGATGGTTGAGTGAGAGTAGCAACAGAGAAGGAGAAAAAAGAGATGGTTATCTTGATAGAGGGAGCCACTGGGGGCTTGGAAAGAGGCTGGGTGCTAGGGAAACCTCCAAGAATTCACAGGATGTCTCTGGCTAGGACTCCAACCAATAGTGGAGGGGGGTGCCTAAACAGGACTTCCCCTATAATCAAAGGATGACCCTAAGTGTCATCATAGAACCTAAATTCAGCAATGAATAGAGGTGGAAGCAGATATCCTTAGCTAAGGACCAGGTCCAGCTCCTGGTCCAGCTAAACAGAGAAAGGGGAGAGTCTATATGAGCAAAGGGATAAGAATTATGCAGAGGAGTATCATAGAGATGGCTGGATAGAACTCTGAGGAGCTCACTGAATCAAAAACAGCCATTGAGGACCATCAGGAAAAGCAAATAACCTTTCCAAAGGCAGATGTTTTCAATTGGAATGGGCAGTATTGGAGACTCGTGGAGTAGGATCAGACTATGTTCCTGGGCATTAACTGGCACCTTGGAGCCCATTCCCTACAGAGGAACACCTAACACAGTCCTAATATTGGGATTAGGGAATCAGACCTACATGAAAAGGATACACCAGACTGAAATGACTCACCTTGGGACTCCTTGCTCTCCTTTGGAAAAGGATCAGGTATGGAGTGGAGGGAGGTTGAGGGAGGACTGAGAGGGATTGGGAGGTGAGAAGGGAGAACAAGGAGGGGGATACATAAGAAAAAAATCTTTTAAAATAAAAAAAAGGAAAAATAGTAAAACTGTTGCCACTTTAATCATGGACCAATGTGAAGGTATCATTTATCGTAACTTCCTGACCACACCCCCTCCTAATAAAGATATTGAGAAGTGCACACCTTACTGTGGTGATTTTGCATATGCTCTAACAAATAAAGCTTGCCTGAAGATTAGACAGAGCAGTCACTAGTTTATCATAGAGGCCAGGCAGTGGTGGCACACATCTTTAATACCAAGACTTGGGATCTCATGCCCTTGGACTCAGTACTTGGGAGGCACATGCCTTTAATCCATCACTAAGGAGGCTGAGATAGGAAGTGAAATGGCTGGATGGAGACAGGAATACAAATTGGGAGGGGACAAGAGCTCAGTTCTTTAAGCTGAGAATTCGGGAGAGGTCTCTTTATTGGCTGTGGCTTGCTACATAGTCTCTACGATCTTTCAATATTTACCCTGTTATCTGGCTCTGGGTTTTTCATTAAGACAAATTAGGATTAGTGCTACACATTGCTAGCATTTAAACCTAGGATAGATTCCAATCTTCCATGAACATTAGTTATCTCAGCATTTTTCTTTTGTTATTTTACATTTTATGCACATACATAACATTCACAAATTATTTCAATGTGCATTGAAAATCAAAAGGAAGCAGCACTTTTCTCATGTGAATATTTCTTAATAGATAAAAACTAGATATTCATATCAATTCATTAACATGTTAAAGGAGACTTTAATGAAATCTTTCATACTTGCTATATTACATTTTAATGGCAAAAGCTAAATTGACATGTTAATTTGATTCATAACTAAAATCCAAATGTCTTCAATAATAAATGATACATTTCCTCTCAAAATACAATGGAAATATAAAATATCATTACCTCATATTTCACATCCTTTCATATTATTTCTTTATTCCCACTGAAATTTATTTTAGTATATGCTGTGTTTAGTGCATTGTATGGTTTGAAGTTTGTATTGAAGTTATATTAATAAATGCCCATCATGATTTTCAGCTTTAATTACCAGATAACTGAAGTTTGCATTCTTTCTCCTGTGCTTCAGTTACTTTCAGCTTTTGTATACATACATTTTTTAAGCTGTAGATGGATATAAGTGTGTTATATTGTCTTCCATGTCAATGCCTCATTGTGATAGATATAGCAGAAAAAATGCACTTTATAAGTAAAACTAAATAATTCACACCAATAAAATAAAGTACCAAAACTTACACTGATGCAAATTACGACAAAAAAAAACATATAATAGGTTAAGTATATTCAAAAGAGACTGTTTCAGAACTCTTTCATTCAGCATTATTCAGTTCTTGTAACTGCCTATTTAGAATGCATCTTAAACTTTAATAGTTATTAAATGCACTGGGACCATCTGCTACAATTACACTTTTAGTTTTTAAATGCTTAGTAGAATTATTAATCATATTAGTAGCATATCAGCCACTATGAGTGAAAAAGTATAAATTTCTGAATTTAAATTATTCTGTGGTGCCATTAGATTACGCCATCCTTAAACTATCTTATGAATTGTCACCTACCCTGCAGTTATAAGTAATTGTACGTGTTTTTCTCAGTTCTCTCACAGTGTGTTATTATATCCTGTAATAAATTCCATATGTACTGAATTACCTGCACCAAAATAAGTTTAAAGTTATATGAATAAATTCTTTATTCAGGACATGTTCATAGTGTCTTTTCTGTGTCAGTAATAAATCCCATCTATATTTATTAATCTATTTTATAGCTTTGCACTTTCCCATATGAGGTAACTCCTTCCACATAATTTTCTAATGATTAAAAAAGAATATCAAAAATAAATCTCAACAAATACTATATATATATACAATGACCCAAGTCTCTGAGCAGCAGTTTCCCAATTATCTGTAAATTGGTTAACACCTTTCAGATGATAGTGCGGAGAAATGAGAGTTGTTAAAACTAGTCCAAGAAATCCACTATTTCAAGACCTCTTATTTTTTTGTCTCATTACTGAGTAGCCAAGAACTCTATGTACTTCCCTTCCATTTTCCCCTTAGTTCAGTAAATTCATAAACTAGAGCATTCTTTACAATGTGCAATACAACTATATTAAAGAAAAAAGGAAGGACAATCTCTTAGAAGAAGTGTCGAAGAGCAGAATAAATTTGGGGCATACAAAGATACCTGGTAAAAATCAAAACCAATTCATCAGATTATGTTACACATAAAATAGCTGATATGCCCCCAAGAGATGATTCCTTTTTTTCTCCCTGTGGCATGTATTCAAATTCTTAAACATAGTTTTAGTACCAGGAGCACATTATAGATTAAAGTTGCTTTCCATTTTGGTCATTATCTCAGTGAAAATTATGCTTGATGAGAATGAGGCATCTGTCTGCTTTGTTCACTGCTGTATTTCCACCAAGGTTGCCAACAAATGTCACCAAACATTTATTTGAATAAAAATGTTAATGAACCCCATCATTCATTGTTTTCTTTTTATAGTCTGTCACATATTCAAATGTAAAGAATCCCTTAATTTTACTCAGCATATGCCCAAAATCTATTAATTTAGCTGAAATCTAAACATTTAGAAATTGCATTTATAATTAAGAAATGGCATGGAATATATAGTCATTCTATTAGAAGAGAGACTTCCAAGAATTGTAAATTGAAACAACCCACATTAATCATTACAAAAATACTGGCTAAAGACAATGCAGAAAATAGGCATTCTAAAGGTATATCTATAAAAAGGAAAACTTTTCTTTAAAAATTTGTCAACTCTCTGCTTATATTTCCCTAGCATATTATCCAGAGAAATTACTAGTTAATTCATGACCAAAACAGACAAGACTTTATTTACATAACTGACTAACAAAATAAAATTTAACTCAGATAATTAGGAAAATAATATAAATTCATTACATTCAATTACATAGACAAACAACCATCAGATCCAGATCATATGTATATAAATTCTATCTAATCATTATATATTTTTCATGTTTTATACATTTAAGGAAATAAACTTCTTGTATATATATACTTATCAGAGTCTGACTTGGATGAATCTAAATCCAGAAGTTTGGAAATTTTCTTAGTAATGATAGTCACTTCTTCCCAGTGTTATAGCTTGCCTCAATCCCTGAGCCAGTAGCTGTAGATCTGATAATATCAGGATAAACAGCTCAATTGTAAAATCTCCTCTTGTTCGCTGCAGATTGTCTAATTTGGGTGTTTCTAATAGACTCATTTGCCACAGCTTCTGTAGCCACTACACATTAGACTAATGATTAACAGATGTTAAGGCCATTCCAAAAGCCAGATAAGTTCCCTGCCCCTACAGCATTCTGCAAGTTGCTCTCACTATTCAACACCACAAGCTGAAGACCTGTATACCACAGAGGCATTTTTAGTATTGCATTGTTTATGCTTGTCTATTGTTTCCCACTCACATTACATAATAATGTTTTTGAAGATAAAGACTATTTTGTATTCAATGTCTGACACAAAATGGCTTTCAAAAAATAGCTCGTGTATAAATGAGTGAATTAATTCCCCAGTAGACATCTGCAAAGTTGATGTTCAACTGGTTCATGGAGCTCTGTATGTTAGAAATTGTATGTTAGAAACTCATCATTTCCTTCTCTACAAAATTTCTCCTTTGTTTTAGTTCATTGTTTTTATTTCACTGACACAGGCTGAAATGATTTCTTTTTAATTTTTTTATTTTATGTGGCTAAGCATATTTAGAAAGAAAGTTCATTTAATATTTTGGCTAAAATTTTAATTTTATGTTTGCATTTTCATTTTTATTGCTACTATCATATTAAATTTTCTTGTGAATCCAGGAATTATTCAGAGTATACTAGTTTTCCACAAAGATATCCTATTATACAACTTTCAAGATATTTACTACTCTTTTATAGCTACAATAATGCATACATATGTGAATATGTTATAAAATTTTTATGTAGACTTAGGAATTATAACATTCTCCCAAAGATACAGTTAGATTTTTCTTTCCTTTCTTTGTATGTTATTAAATCACATAATCAAGTACGATAATTTTTTTTTAGTTTGTGTTTCTCTGGAAGTAAGCAGAAAGAACAATGTTTCCTGAGATAAGACAAAAACAAATTATACTAAAGGATTAATACCATGGTGAGGTGGATTCATGGATATACTGTCAAGTGCCAGGAAAGCAGCTAAAAAAATAAATAAATAAACCTGACAGTTCAATGTGAAATCTGAGCAGACCCCGTCTAGTAAGAAACATCTGTGGCACCATGGCTGCTATGAATTAATTAAGTAATTTGATTGTAAAATTTGTCTTTGAATGTAATGGTCCATTTTCTTTTAAATTTTACTTTATCTAATATCAGAACAAGAACCTTGTGTCTCATTCTGCATTCATAGACATTAGGTGACCCAACTAATTTTGTTTATAAATTCAAGTTAATCTTTTATGCATTATTTTGATTTTGTATTTAATATTGCTGTTGAGTTTTCTTATTCACACTTAACTTCATGATTGATTTTATATCATTCTCTGTTATTCTGTGTTCATTTTTGAGGTTATTGACTTGTTCTCCGTATTAGTTTGTTTCTGTATACAACTTCAAAATTCTTATGCAGAGCCACAAAATAATTTGATCTATTTTAAAATCATTATATGCATTTGTCATTAACTTAGTTCAGACATATTTTATGGAAAATTACTGTGTTGATTTTGATTTAATTATTTCCAATATTTTCTAGTAGAAATCTCAGCTGCTATTTTCAGTACTTAACCTGTCTTAGTGTGGTATTTGTGTAACTAGAGAACAATATTAATCTGATTAGGTCTCATACAAGCAAGTGAAGACTTGAAAAGACAGAAAGAACTAAGAAAGAAATTTCATTTTCCAATTACTTTGAGTTGGAATGTAAGTTGTCACCTGCCTTAACAATCAAACTAAAATATTAATTATTATTCTTATTTTTTATTTTATCTTTGTTGTTACTCTTTTTTTCTGGGTCTTTCCCACTCTTTATTATGTATTGCCTAATTTATAGCCATTTAGAACATTTTGAATAGAATTGAGAAGTTCAAGCCCCAGATATCAGCAGATTGGAGTCAATAGTTAGTTCTTTCTGATTCTCCTTTCTGGTTCCAGGAAGACATTAACACCACCACAAGGGTCTCCCCTTCTAGTACATCACTTCAGAGGTAAGCGTTTAACATATACTGTTTGAGGTTATGCAATACAAACATTCGGTTTACAACAAATGGAATTTTTTCTCTTTAGGATAAGAGTGCATTGCATTATCCTCATTTTTCTTGTTCGTTTCATCAAAGTTTCATTATTTAACTGAGGTTGACCTCAAACTCACAATCTTCTTGCCTTAGTTTCTGGAATTACAGGTATGTGCCACTTTGCCAGCCTAAAGCATATTGTGTTGGCAATTGCTATTAATATTACTGTATAAGGCTTTATTACTAAATGTTCATAGCAAATATTTAAACCAGTTAAAATTTTATTAAATTTATTTATTTTGTATGTTGATGGATGGGTAGCATGGCCCAGTAGTCCCATGGAAGTAAGAATCAGTTCTTTCTCCACACTGGAGTGCAGGGAAAGAAGTGAACTTAGAGCATCAGGCTTGTCAACAAGTTACTTTACCGGCTGAGCTGGCTTTCCAAACCTACACACGTTTATATCTATTTTTCCAGACAAAGCACCTTCACTGCCTAACATTTTTATTGTGCCCATAAGATAACTATTTTCAACTTCAGGATGCCGCCCATGCTGCCACATGACAGATTAGTAAGAGGAACAGTTCTCACATGCTCAAAACTATGGGGATGCCTCATCCATACCTCCACCAATCATTTTGGCTCTACTGTGCTGCCCAGGTGAGGAATGTTTCAGGTGGTGGTGGGTAGGGGCAGCTCTCATGCCCTGATGACCTCAAGGCCAGTTCTCTTTCTTTTTTGGTGTCTTTTTTTTTGTTGTTTTGTTTTGTTATTTATAAAAATGTTTCTAATGTATAACCCTGCTCCCTCTCCATTCCCTCCTCCCAATACCTCCCAGTCAGCCTTCAGCCCCCCCATCACCTGATGCCCTCCCCGAAAAGGGCAAGAAGTCTCAAGGTGAGTCAGCTTATCATGGCACATCCACTCCAGGCAAGTCCAATTTCCTCATCTCAGTATCAAGACTGGGTTAGGTGTTCCTCTACAGGAAATGGGCTCCAAGGTGCCAGCTCACAGAAATACAGTCTGGTCCCACCCCTCAAGGCTCTACATACTGCCCGTGCCAGTGGACAGTTGCCTACTCTTGGAGGGCCTAGTTCCTTTTCTCTATGGATCTCCAGTGGCTATTCTTGATTCAGTGAGCTCCCCAGAGCTCCAGCCAGCCATCACTGTGGGAATTTTCCTCATAATCCCTATCCTCTTGCTCATATAGACTCTTCTCCCCTACTCACATCTGGACCAGGAGCTCTGCCCAGTGCTCAGCCATGAATCTCTGCCTCCACCTCTATTCACTGTTGGATGTAGGTTATGTGGTAACACTTGGGCTGTATATTTATTTGATTATAGGGAAAGTCCCATTTATGTACCCCCTCCACTATTGGTTGATGACCTAGCCAAGGACATCCTATGAATTCTTGGAGGTTTCCACTTGTTTTGCATCCTCTACAGCATTGGCCGTCATCTGTGTTTTTGAATTTGGAAATTATGACAGATGTAATCTCAAATTTGTTTTGATTTGCATTTCTCTGATGACTATGTTGAGCAATTTTTAAAGCACCTTTCAGCCACTTGTAATTCTTCTGTTGAGAATTCCCTATTTAGCTCTGAATCCCATTTTTAAATTGGGTTATTTAAGTTTTCAGGCTTGAGTTTCTTGAGTTCTTTATATATTTTAGAGATCAGGCCTCTGTCAGATATAGGGTTGGTATGTTATATCTATCAGAATATACATAATTTCCTCTTAATTTGATGAGTACCAGTAATTACCATGTTTTTAAAAAACAGATTAAGTGACTTTTAACTATTAGCACTCAATATTGGAATATTTTCAGGTCTGTATATTTTTATGAATTTTCAAAATTGCACTAAATCCTGAACCTACTTTGTATGGGGTTTTTAAAAAGTACCTTTCTTTGACACAATTTTTTATACTTCTGAGCATCTGGGGTTAATTTAGCTGAGAAAATTCTGTTGTTGGTGGTATGAAAAACTAGTTATGCACCATAAATCTCAAGATTATTTTTCTATAACAGGCAAACATTTCAGCAAAAAAATTCCATAATAGAAATATTCAAAATAAAATTGTATTTATCATGCATGTTATGTTAAGGCTATAGCACCTTTCATGGATCAAGAAATTTGGGATTTTATTTATTATTAATACTCAAAAACTAATGCATTTACTTGTGAAAACATTTATCTGTGTAATTTAAAACTAAAATAAAAATTTCTTCTACACGTCTGTACCTTTTACCTTCTCTTTTATTGGTGGCATACACATCTTTCTTTGAGAAATTTGAGTATACCTTCTGTATTTTAGGTTTATACTTTTACTATTATTCTGGAGACCTTTAAGTTAGAAAAAGATTTTTAAAAGCATGAGTGAGTATTCTTTTTAGTAGAATCTAGTAGCATCTCTTCTCTTGTTCCAATAATGAGAAAATGATATCAATATGCTATAGAAATTAATAACATGTGGATAATGGAACATGTGGGTAATCAACAGCATTTGGGACTGTATTGAAAGTGAAAACTGTCAAATGTCAGAAAACTAGATGAGAAATTCTAGGATACGTCCTAGCACTCTTGGATAAACCAAGACCTTTAAAAGATCTGTAGTAAATTCACATTCATGAATCCCAGAAGGCTACATGTGTATCCACCTTGCATTTTTCTATTCCTAAAGAAGATTTATTTGCAGCTCCATTGCTCCAGGTCTATAGAATCTATCTTAAATTCCCTAAAATTCCATCACTAGCTAATGACCATATGAAGACTGTTGAAGTCTTTCTGAATTTTGGGGTGCAAAAAGTATTATAGTGGCACAAGTTCAACTTTGATGCTAGGATAAGGTCCAGAAATTTTGATTCACCATAGATATCAAGTGTTTATACTGATAATCTATTTGTTATAACTAGATACCTTCCCATATCCCTTTTTTGACAATCATAGCCTGGGACATCCATGAGGCCCTCCTATTAACTTTTATTCCACTTCCTTTGATTATTTCTAAAAAAAATTTAGCAACCTGCCAAAAAACATGTATTATATTTGATTTAGTATCTCCAGATTCTCTATTGCAAAATTCTGAGTACTTTTTTTAAAGAAAAAACTTAGATAATTCTATTTTCCTGCCATACTGTATCACATTCTTGTCCTTGAGTCTGACAACCCAAGCCTGATTGCTACTCAATATATAACCACAAAAGAGAAATCAAGCAGTAACCTTGATAGCATTTACACTATATCCCAATCAAAGAAGCTGACTAGTCACCCACAAAATCAATTGGCAACTGACACAGACAATTATATGTGACACACCATTTTTAGAGTGTCATTTATGAGGATACCGAGACTGGATCTAAGAAGGAAAAGTGCATTTGCCAGGTGACCTGCAGAGCAGCCTGCTGGACAAAAATAAATAAGAAGAGCAGTGACCTATTAGTCCCAGGAAATGACACCTTGGCCTCCACAGTAGTAGTCTGTCTGATGAGTTTTGGTAGAGCCTTTTCTGTTCTACATGTAGTGATCTCAGCAGAGATCTATACAGGATATGACAAATAGTAATGAACAATTACTTCAGTTTCATTAAAATGGTGAGAAAGAGCTTAGGAGAAGATGAAAAATATCCCTAGATAATTGCACATGTCCTGCAACCTACTAACCATGAGCAACATATTTATTCCACTTGACCTTTCCCAAGTCTGAATTCCCAAAATTCACTGAGCAAGAAAGTATCTCTCAGATTTATTCCTCACTGTATATAGAACAAAGAGAATATTGGTCCTCAGACGTATAACCTAATGAATAAATGAGACTTGAGTCTTAAGAAAAATATTCAATGGAGCTATTATAAAATAAAACATGATCTGAATTTCTATATCAATTAGTGGTACAAAGTAGTATGATGAGAATTGTGAATGAAATACAATGTTTCAAATGCTATGCTATATATTTACTGAAAATTATGATGGAAAAATTATTGAGTGTTGTTGCCCATAATATTCTCAAGTGGAATTATTTTTTCACAAATTTACAAAGAAATACTGCCAGAAATATATCAAGGTTGCCAGTATACTATAATGAGGAAGAAAGATAAATTCACCATTTCTTTAGTAATATGTCATGGTCAACAGAAGAATTGTGGTATATGGATATATAAGTACATTTCTCCTTTTTATTTTTTTACTTTATTAATTTTTAAATTTCCATACCCATTACTGTTCCCTCTCCCACCCTTTTCCCAGTCCTCCCCCAGCTTCTCACCTCCATCTGCACCCCCTCCTCATTCACTCCCCTGAGAGGCAAGAAATCCCAAGGTGAGTCAATTCAGACTGGCATATCCAGTTAAGGTAGGGGCCTAGTTTCTCCCCCAAGTATCAAGGCTGAAAAACTTGTTTTCCCACTAAACATGGGTTTCCAGAAGCTAGTTCATGGACCTAGAATAGACCCTAGTCCCACTGCAAGAGGCTCCAGAAAACTCCAGACACTTTTTGATTGGCATCTACATTTAGAGGGGCCAGATCCATTACATAAAGGTTCATCAGCTATTATTTCAGTCTGCAAGCTCCCAACAGTACTAGACTGCCTACTCCATGGGTCTCGCCATCATGATCCCACTCCCTCTGCTCATGCAAACTCTCCTCACTCTCTTCAGCTGGGCCAATAGCTCAGCCTGTCTGTATCTACCTCCATCAGTTGCTGGATAAAGGTTCTATAATGACAATTAGGGTGGTCATTCATATGATAATAGGGGAAGGCCAGTTTAGGCACCCTTTCCACTATTTCTTGGAGTCCTATCCAGGGATATCTTATGAGTCCTGGGATTTTGCCTAGTATCAAGTTTCTCTCTAATTCCACAGTGGCTCCCTCTATCAAGATATCAATTTCTTTCTTCTCCCTCGATGCTGCTCACAGACACACCATCCCATTCTGTACTGTTCTCTTCTCATGTCCCCTTGCTCATCCTCCCACCCTGTATGATTGTAATTTTCTCAAGATCTTCTCTATTTCACCTTTCCATGGGATTCATGGTTGTCTCTCTTAACTTTCTACTGTTACTTAGCTGCCAGAGTGGGAGTGGATTATAGCCTGGCTATCCTTTGCATTACATCTAAAATCCACACGAGTGAGAACATATCATGTCTGTCTTTCTGGGTCTATATTACCTCACTCAGTATGATACTCTCCAGATCAATCTATTTGCCTATGAATTTCAGGATGTCTTTTCTTTTCCTTACTGCTGAGTAGTACTCCATGGTGTAAGTGTACCACAAATTTTTAATCTATTCTTCAGTTTAGGGGCATCCAGGTTGTTTCCAGGTTCTAACTATTATGAATAATGCTTATATTTCCTTACTTCTTTGATATGTTTCTGTCTGGTAAACTTATCAATTGGTGAGAGTGGGGTATTGAAAATTCCCACTATAAATGTGTGGGGTTTGATGTGAGATTGAAGTTTTAGTAAAGTTTCTTTTACATATGGAGGTGCCCTTTTGTTGGTGGCATAAATGTTTAGGATTGAGACTTAATCTTTGTGGATTTTTCCTATGATGAATAAGTAATGTCCCTCCTGGTCTATTTTGATTGATTTTAATTTGAAGTTTATTTTGTTAGATATTAGGATATTTAACCATCACATTTCATAAGTTCATTTAATTGGAAATTCTATTCTCAACCATTTACTTTGAACCAATGTCCGTCTTTGAAGCTTAGGTGTTTCTCTTATATGTAGCAGAAGGACAGATTCTGGTTTTGTATCCATTGTGTTAGCCTATGTCTTATAGACGAATTGAGTTCATTGATATTGAGGGATATTAATGACCAGTGATTGTTAATTCTCATTATTTTTGGAGGTTGTGTGTGTGTGTGTGTGTGTGTGTGTGTGTGTGTGTGTGTGTGTGTGTGTGTGTGTGTGTGTGTTTCCCTTTTTGGGTTTTACTTCTGTGGGATTATCTATTACTTGCAGTTTCATGGGTATACCTAGCTTCCTTAGGTTGGAGCTTTCCCTCTAGTGCTTTCTGTAGGGCCAGATTTGTGGATAGATATTTTTTATATCTGATTTTGTTGTAAAATATCTTGTTTACACCATCTATGGTGATTGATAGTTTTGCTGAGTACTATAGTCTGGGTCTGGGCTGGCAATTTGGTCTCTTAGTGTCTATGTAACACTTGATAAAGACCTTCTGACTTTTGTTGTTTCCATTGAGAAGTCTGGTATTATTCTGATGTGTCTGCTTTTATAAGATACTTGACCTTTTTCCTTTGTAGCTGTTAATATTCTTTAGTTTGTAAGTTTACTGATTTGATTATATTTGATTACAAGACTGGGGGATCTAATATATTTGTTCTGTAAGCTACTTGTACTTTATAGGCATTTCTTAATTTATATTGGGAAATATTTCTTCTATAATTTTGTTGAATATATTGTTAGTACCATTGAGCTGGTATTCTTCCTCATCTTCTATTACTATAATTTTTAGGTTTGGTCTCTTCATGGTGTCCCAGATTTCCTGGATGTTTTGTGTTATGAAAACACTAACTTTTCTTTGACTGACATATCTATTTCCACTATTAAATCTTCCATGACCAAGATTTTCTCTTCCACTTCTCGCATTCTGTTGGCTTGTTTTGCTGTCATTTGTAGTTCCTGTTCATTTCCTCAGACTTCATTTCCAGCATTCCCTCAGTTTATATCTTCTTCTAATTGAAATTTTACATCTTGAAATGTTTCCTTCACCCATTTGATTTCTTTTTCTTGTTTTTCTTCAATTTCTTTAAGGGATTTGTTGACCTCTTCCAATTTTTCAATTGTATTTTTCTTTATTTAAAGTAGTTTTATTTACTCTTTAAAGCTTCTAATATCTTCATAAGGTTGTTTTTAAGGTTGTTTTCTTCTGCTTCTTCTACATTATCATGATCAGGTCTTGTTGTTGTGGAAGGACCAGATATTGGTGGTGCCATATTGTTCTTTATGTTGTTATATGTATTCTTGCACTGGTGTCTGCCCTTTGTTCCTCAGATAAGTGCAGGATTTTTCTGTATCTGAAGGAGGTGATTTTTGTACAATCTGTTTTGGCTGTGTATGTGGCTCAGGAAGCTTTTCTTCAACCATTTTGGGTTCTTTGTCTACTTAGAGGTAGCATATTCTGTGTCAAAGTTAGATGTTCTTGGTGCAATAAGAGCTGGTTGAATCTGTGTCTCAGGGATCTAATCTTGGTCCAATATGTGCTATTGATTCAGATGAGCTCTTGACCAAATAGGTGCTGGCAAACTGTGGGTCTCAGGTACCCCTCTTGATCCACTGGGTGCTAATGAACTGTGGATCTCAGGTAGCTGTTATTATCCCAATAGGTACTGATGAACTGTGGGTCTCAAGTAGACACTCTCGTTCCAATAGGTGCTGAGGAACTGTGAGTCTCAGGTAGTTGCTGAGCTTGCAGAATGATGGGTTGGATTGGGGGTTGGGACAATATTTATAGGTGAGGGTGTCTAGAGAACTGGATTTTACTGGGGAGTTCTGGCCTGCATGAATTTTCCCTACTGGCCTGGATTTAGATGAGCCCATTTCAACTTCTTGTTTAAAAATTAAAAAAAAAATGTGTTGATGCTGAGAATATATTGTGCTAGTTACTAATGAGTTACAAAAAATATTACATTTTTATTGAATAAAATTACTAAAATATTGCTGATGAAAATTTTATAGCATCAAAGCACTAAAGAAATTTATACATTAATATGCTTTGGGGAACTTGTTTGTGTTTCTCACCATCAGTTTTAAAATGTGTATCTATTCAGAAGCTATTTTAATTTTTTAATAAGGTCTCACTATGTGAAACCTGAAAATGTCTATATAAGACCAGGCTGGCCATGGCTTCACAGAGATCCACCTGCCTCTGCCTCATAAGTATTTTGATTAAAGGCACAACACTATGCCTGACTTTACAGACCATATTCATATGGTATTAACCTACTTTCAGTGCATCACATCTGTTTCTCCTAAATAATACTTCAAATGATTTAGCATTTTAAACCTTGTCTGCAAAAATTATCAGATATACTGGATAAACTTCATGCAGAAAATGAAAATACTTTATATCTTTATAAATTATTCTTTTTGGTACATTGTTTGCTATTTCTACTATTCGTATATAAAAATTTAACAGAACTAAAGAATAAAAATATTTACAATTTCTGGACATTAATTCTTCTCACAACATTCTGTGTGAGAAAAACATGGCTAGTAATTAGAATCATAGCAATTTAGAGAGCTCTAATTCCCATAGTTATTTTGCATTTCAGGATAGTTGTAGAATATTTTCAAAGGAATCAGTACGTGGAGTTTTGTAAGTTGTACATTACATAAATATACGGCACATTTACATAGTTGACAATGAGAACAGTCTTCATTGTCATAAATTTCTGAATCATTGGGAATTAACTCAACAGAGCTAAGTTTAATTCAAATGTGAAAATGTTATCTCGCATAATGCCTGATAACTGTCTATATCCACATCTGTAAAATACATCATCCAAATGGCATAGTATCCTATTATAATGACAATATCTTTCCTGAAACATTATGGGATTTGGGGAGGTGGTTGTTTATTTTGTTTTGTTTCTTGCTTTACTGTCCCAGAGCTACCACACAATCACTCAAGATAGCAAGGAAAGAATCACATAATTCAGTTGAATAAATACCTTACTCATCTCTCTTATTAAAGACAACATGTCTCTGACAATTTATTAAAACCACATAAGTACCATGTAGCCTCATTCCACTGCATTCCTGGAAAAAAGCTGTATTCAGAAACAGCTTTTCATATTCCAGGAAACAATATAACTATGCTTTGGAATCTTGTAGGAAATGGATACAAATTATACCACATATATAGTGAAAATTATTCTTTTTTTCCATCTTACCAGGTTGCAATCCTGTATTCTTGTAAAAGTTGAGCTCTAATTGCCAATGACAGGAGCATTCACAGAGATGCAAACCAATGTTTACTCTATATTTTTTCTCCTGATTTATAAAGTGGTGTTTAAAGCCCGTGTTCTAAAAATCAATTCAGAAAGCCAAAAGATAACATTTTGTGAGCCTTATAAGATTAATTTCATTTTTAACATTTAGTGGACTATTAACTCAATAGATTTCTATTTTTCCTGTGAAGCCAAAACAACAATATAATAGTCTAATCAAAGCTTCTCAGGCACAATACCCTCCATGTAAAAACAAAGCCATTATTCTTGCCCACAATTTTCCTGAGCATGTTTAATCTCAGACATTTGCAGAATTTTAATTTAGAGCCATTGCTTATCCTTGGTCCTGTCTTCATAAATTTCTGAATATGTATAAATAGTTAAGTATCACAAACTACTCAACCTGAATCTACCTTCATAGTCCATGTTCACACTTAGATGACCATAATCTTCAGTAAAAGGATAGAAAACAATGTATACTCTGAGGAATTGGAAGATGATGAATAAAAAGTTGTCCCAGAGAGAGGGGGGGGGGGCATTTGTATTACCATTTGTATGGCTGCAGTATTCACAATAGCAAAGAAATAAAATTAGCCTAAATGCCTATTATCTATAGATTAAATGATAATGTCTTATTGCTATATCCATGTATCAGGTCATTTCTCAATCCTCATTAGAGGGGCTTCTCCTTTCAGTAGAGGGAAATTAATACAGAGACCCAGGGCTGGTTTACTACAGAGTATAAGAGACTGTAGTGTGTTCCATCTTAAATGAGATGGATTTATCACACTCCTCTCCTTGAGGCTCAGAAATATTTATGGAAAATGGCACAGAAAGACTGTAAGATCAAGTGGTAGTGGTGACATCAAGGAAACAGACACAATTCACAAAGTTGGTACACACGAACTCACTAACTGTGACAGCACACATACAACTCACACGGATTCAAAATGGAAAAAGCACATCACTAAGAAAGGTGGACATAAAGCTCAACTCTTAGCCAGGAGCTAATTCCTTGTGGAAAACGTATAATCAGTTTTCTCCAGTGCTATGTCACTAGGTATATTGGCTGTACTATACAGGCCAGTAGTACTGAGCCAAAAGACATGGACTCCTTTTTTTCTTATTGATGTGTTGTTTAAATTTGTTTTATTTCTTTTCTTGTGTTGAGAGAAAAAGAACATGAAGTTGGATGGCTAGGGAAGTGAGGGGAATCTGAAATAAAATGGAGAATGAGAAAGAATAAGATCAAAATATAGTTTATGAAAAAGAGCCAGAGGTAGTAGATAACATCAATGAAGTTGTATTTCCTGAGCAAAAAAAGGGCAGCTGTACACATGAACTCAAAATAGTTGGAAATGTAATCACCAGACCTGCACAAACTCAAGTGAGGAAAAAAAATTGAAGATTTAGGGAAGGGAAGTTGGCACTAAATCTTACTACAAGTTGAGAAGCTATTAACATTGATAACTAACAGGAGGAGACTCAGCTTTCTTTAATGATGTTACCCCCTGTAGGTAACATCACCAGTCCCAAAAAGTGACTAGTTGGACAATTCAAAGTGAAATCAATGGGAAATAAGGGCAAAATGAAAATCTCAAAGTTGGATTGTAAAGTGGAAAAGAGTGAAGAGGGTGCTTATGAAAAGGGTCAAGGAAGAGTGTGATAAATATTTTCAAAATATATTGCAGGAAATTCTCAAAGAATAAAAGTGGTATTAAAAGGAAAACCTACAATATTCACACAGTGGAATTTTAATTCACTGTGAAAAAAAGAGAAAATAAGGCATTTTCAAGAAAATGCAAGGTGCTGGAATCTACTGTTTTATAAGAAAGCTGGGTAACAAAGACAAAAAAATATATCACATATTGTCTTTTATATGCAAATCTTATTTTAATGTTTAAATATAATATGCGTGTTCAGTGCTTTTTATATATTTACAGGGTATATGACATGAAAGTGGAAAGAGGACATAAGAACCCACACTGAATAGCATTGAGGGTGCTGAGAAAGAAAAAAAGGCCATTTGTGGGAGATTGTGCTGTTACATTGTAAATAATTGTCCCACCCACTAGTTTAATAAAATGTGCTGATTGGCCAAAGGCAGGCAGGAAGTGTGGGTGGGGCTACCAGACTAAGAAAAACTCTGAGAAAAGGAAGCACAGGGCAGAACGCAAGAGAGAAGCTGGAAGAAGCAGAGGACAGCTATGCTAATCTGGGAAAAGGTACCGAGCCACATGGCTGAACAGGATGAGTCATGGGTTAAATGAAGGGTAGAGAGCTAGCAAGTTATATGCCTGGGCCTTAGGCTGATCAGCCTAAAAACTATTGTAAGCATCTGTGTGTCTCTGTGGGTCTGTGGGTCCATGGGCCTAAACCTTGAGGCTAGGCCAGAAAGTCCGGGCCAGAAACCTCCTACTACAGCCATTGTATATATATATATATATATATATATATATATATATATATATATATATATA
Source organism: Phyllotis vaccarum (assembly GCA_033318265.1). Lineage (NCBI taxonomy): Eukaryota > Metazoa > Chordata > Mammalia > Rodentia > Cricetidae > Phyllotis > Phyllotis vaccarum. Next base: position 89,232,313 of record JARWLC010000013.1, on the reverse strand, counting down.
TATATATATATATATATATATATACATATGAAAATGGGAAAGGGCTACTAGAATCAGGTCACAAATGCTGTGGATTAATACTCTTGTAAATTGGAAATATTTATCCTTCCTACTGGTTTAATAAAATGCTGTTTGGCCAAAAGGCAGACAGAAGTTATGGGTGGAAGAGATACCAAACTAAGAAAACTCTGGGAAGAAAATGAACAGAGAAGAGATGCCAGGCAGGTGCAGAGGAAAGAAGGCAAAAATATTGCTCTGAGAAAAGGTACTAAGCCACACTGCTAATTATAGGCTATTTTAAGAGTAAGAGTTAGCAAGTAATAACCCTAAGCAATAGGCAAAACAGCATGTGATTAATATGAGACTTTCTGTGATTTTTTGGGACTGTTATGTTCTCGGGACTACAACAGGCCAGAAACTCATACTATATGCAGAGGGATTTGTAGAGGAACAGAAAAGAGGGAATATTGAACTGTAATTCTCTTTCTTTGTTGCATCTTTGAGTGGCTTGGGTATCAGAGTGACTGTAGCCCATAAAATGACTTTTCCAATATTGGTTTTATTGGTTTTGTTGTATGGAACAGTTTGAGGACTATTGGTATTAGTTCTTCTTTGAATGTATGGTTGAATTCTGCACTGAAAATATCTGGCCCTGGGATTTTGGGGGTTTGGAGACTTTTAATAACAGCTTCAATTTCCTTTGGTGTTATAGGTCTATTTAGGTAATTTATCTGGTCTTGATTTAATTTTAGGTAAGTGGTACCTGTCTAGAAAGCTGTCCATTTCTTTTAGGTTTTCCAATTTAGTGGAATACAGGTTTTTGAATTATGACCTAATGGTCCTCTGGATTTCATTAGTGTCTGTTGTTATGTCCCCCTTTTCATTTCTTTTGGATTCTCTCTCTCTCTTTCTCTCCCTCTCTCACTTTCTCGCTCACTCTGCCTTTTGGTTAGTATGGATAATTGTTGTTCATCTTGTTGATTTTCTCAAAGAACCAACTCTTTGATTCATTGGTTCTTTGTATTTCTCCCTGTTTCAATTTTATTGATTTCAGCCCTCTATTTCCTGCCTTTTAGCCCTTCTAGCTGAGTTTGATTCTAATTGCTCTGGTGCTTTCAGGTCTGTTCTTAAGTCTCCTGTGTGGGATTCCTCCAAGTTTTCATGTTGGCATGGAGTGATATGAATTTTACTCTTAGTACTGCTTTCATTGTATCCCATAATTTTAGATATGTTGTGGATTCATTTTCATTAAATTCTAGGAAGTCTGATTTCTTTCTTAACTTCTTTCTTGACCCAGAGGTGGTTCAATTGAGAGATGTTCAGTTTCCATGAATTTGTAGGCTTTCTGTGATTTTTGTTGTTGCTGAACTCTAACTTTAGACCATGGTGGTCTCATAGAATACAAGGAGTTATTCCCATTTTTTCCTATCTATTGATATTTGCTTTATGACTGAGTGTGTGGTCAATTTTAAAGAAAGTTCTTTGGGTTGGTGAGAAAAATGTATATTCCTTTGTGTTTGGGTGAAAAGTTTTATATATGTCTATTAAGTCCACTTGAGTCATAAGATCTGTTAGATCCCTTATTTCTCTGTTAAGCTTCTGTTGGGTAGACTTATCCATCTGCGAAAGTCAGGGATTGAATTTTCCCACTGTTATGTATGGGGTTTGATGTGAGGTTTAAGCTTTAGTATTGTTTCTTTTATATATGTAGGTGCCCTTGGGTTTGGGGTATAACTAGTGAGGATTGAGACTTCATCTTGGTGGATTTTTCCTGAGATGAATAAATAATGTCTGACCTGGTCTCTTTGGATTGATTTTAGTTTGAAGTCTATTTTATTAGATATTAAGATTGCTACAGCAGCTTGTTTCTTAGATCCATTTGATTGGAAAGCCCCACCCCCTTTACTCTGAGTCAGTGTCTGTTTCTGATGTTGAGGTGTGTTTTTTGTATGCAGCATGATGGCTACTGCTTTTGTATCCATTGTGTTATGGTATGTCTTGTTATAGGTGAATTGAGTTAATTGATATTAAGGGATATTAATGACCAATGATTGTTATCTCTTGTTATTTTTTATGGTAGTGTGTGTGTGTTTCTCTTCTTTGTATTTTCTTCTATAGGATCATCTATTGCTTGTTGTTTCATGGGTATAATAAGCTTCCTTAGGTTGGAGGTTTTCCCCCTAGTGTTTACTGTAGGGCCAATTTGTAAATAGGTATTGTTTAAATCTGGCTTTGTTGTGAAATATCTTGTTTACTACATCTGCAGTGATTGATAGTTTTGTTGGGGTATTATAGTCTGGGCTGGCAAGTGTGGTCTCTTAGTGTCTGTATAACATCTGACCAAAACCTTCTCTTTCATTGTTTCCATTGAGTAATCTGTTGTTATTCTAGTGGGTATGCCATTATAGGTAAATTGGCCTTTTTCCTTTTCAGCTCTTCATGTCCTTTCTTCATTCTGTAGTTTTACTGGCTTGATTATTACGTGATGAGCAGACATTTTGGGGTGCATCTATTCTGTTTGGTATTCTATAAGCTTCTTGTATCTTTATAGGTATTTACTTCTTTAGTTTATAACAGTTTTCTTCTATGATTTTGCTGAATATATTTTCTGTGCCTATAAACTGGTATTCTTCTTCAATTACAGTTTTTCTCAGGTTTGGTCTTTTGATAATGTCCCAGATTTCCTAACATTTTCTGTTATGACTTTTGGTTTTAGTGTTTTGTTTAATTGACATATCTATTTCCACTATTGAATCTTCCACTCCAGAAATTATCCCTTCCATCTCGTACATTCTATTGGTTATGCTGCATCTGTAGTTCCACTTTCTTCAGATTTTCTACTTCCAATATTGCCTCAAATTGTATCTTCTTTATTACATATATTTAAATTTTTATATCTTGAAGTGTTTCTTTCAGCTGTTTGATTTTTTTCTTGGATTTCTCTATTTTGTCTCAGGGATTTGTTGATCACTTTCAATTTTTTGTTTTTTCTTCTATTTTTAATGGACTTTTTATATCCTCTCTTAAGGCTTCTATTATCTTCATAAAATTTTTTTTAAGGTTTTTTTCCTTCTACTTCTGCATTACCATGATCAGGTCTTATTGTTTTAGAACCACCAGATTCTGGTGATGCCATGTTGTTCTTTATGTTGTTATATATATTACTGTACCGGCATCCTCTCATTGCTTCCTTGAATCACTGAAGGATTTCTCTGTATCTCAGGGAGCTAGCTGATTTTAGCACAATCTGGTCTGACTGTGTCTGTGTCTCAGGTAGCCTCTCTTGGTCCTATCTGAGTTCTTGGTCCACTTGGAGGTAGTGTAGTCTGTGTCACTGTGACTCCTCTTAATCTAGTCGTGTTTATAATCTGTGGGTCTCAGTTGGCTGCTTTTGATCCAGTTGGTGCTGAGGATCTGAAGGTCTCGGGTATCTGCCTTTGATCCAATAGGTACTGAGAGACTCTTTTAGTCTTTTAGTCTGATGGTTGCAGAGGATCTGTGGATTTCTAGTTGCCACTGGGGTCACTGGTTGATGGGTGGGGTAGGGGAGGAGGTGAGGTTTTGTAGCTATAGGTGTGATGTGGGATGTCTATATGTTGTGAATAAATTACTGTTTTGGCCATAGCAGGCACCTTAGAGGAAGTAGGTGGGGAATCAGAGCATAGTTAAGAGAAGAAGATTGAAGTCAAGAGAAACAAACCAGCTGCCCAAGATTCACCCTGTAAGGTAACACAAGTGAGCCACAGGCCATGAGGCATGGCAGATTAATGAAAATGGGTTGAATTAAGATGAAAGAGCTAGCAAGAAATGTGCCTAAGACATAGGCTGAACAGCATAAAATTAATATAAACATCTGAGTCATGTTCGGGGCACAGGTGGATCCTAACAATGGGGCTATTTGGGCCAAAAACATGTTACAGAGGTGCTTAGTAAACTAGGTTTTAATGGAACATCTGATCTGCATGGTTCTTCCTTGCTGGCCTATATTTAAGGCAGATATGAGTGGGGGTGGGGTTTCAAGGGCTATGTCCTGGGGCCAGAGTCCCATAGACCAGGATCAATACCTGGGCTGGGTAGAGTGTCACTCACCTCTTAGTCTGATGGGTACAGAAGATCTTGAAGATTTCTTAAAAAGTAAAAAAATAGACAATTCTAAAAAGAAAGAGGAAAAACCAGAAATAAACAAAGATAGTAAATAACTGTGTGGCTTACCTCTGAAGGAAGAAGAAGCAGAAGACTTCTCTAAAAGTAAACCAGGTTGCTCTGGTGGAAAGAAACTGAGAGTTCTAGATTCAGAACAACCCCACAACCCTCAAAAGCCTCAGAAACAGTAACAGAGTGATTCTTCTGGAACATTGTTCAATAATGCTGATGTACCTTATTTTCTAACTATGTAACTTTGATGGCAGAAGATGGGCCTCAGTTTCCCCTCTCTCCTCTCTGTCCTCCCAACATACCCATTGTAAACATCCCTCAATCTACTTCTCCTCATTTCTGTTTAGGAAAAGGCAGACCTAAGAAGGGTATTAACAAAGCAGAGTATATCAAGTTACAATTAGAACTTCTCCAAGTATTAAATATGTGAAAGGTGACCAAGTATGAGGAACAGGGTCCCAAAAGCCAGTAAAAGAGTCAGAGACAGGCCCTGTTCCCACTGTTCGGAGCCCTACAATAGGACCAAGCTACACAACTGTAACATACATGCAGAGTCCCTAAGTCAGTCCCATGCATGATTTCTGGTCATCAGTTCAGTCTCTTTGAGCTCCTATGAGCCCAGGCTTGTTGCTTCTGTGAGTTTTCTTGTAATGTCCTTACACATCTGGCTCCTACAATTTTTGTCCTCCTCTTCTAACAGATTCCCTGAACTCTACTTAATGTTTGATTGTGGATCTGCATCTGTTTCCATCAGTTTCTGGATGAAGCCTCACTGATGATAATTGGGATAGGCACCAATGCACATCACATAGGCCAGACAGACAGTAAGTTGAAAGTTATATGGCTGAATTGGTTTTCCATTACCTATACTTAAAATTTTACCTGGTCATAGGAGATGGCAAGTTCAGGATATGTATCTTCTATTTCTAGGAGGCATAGCCAGGGTCATCTTTGTAGATTCCTGGTATATTACCTTGAGCAGAGTTTTTTCCTGATTCCAAAGTGTGCCCCCTTTCCAGTAGTCTCTTTCAATACATTCCAATTCTACCATCCAACCTGATTGTTCAAGTTCCCATCTCCACCTGTTGTAGTGGGGTTTATTGGTCCCAGGTGGCCAGACCCCTTAGCCACCCAGCCGCCCAACTGCCCGCCACTGTTGCTCAGGCCCCCAGAAATGACTCAGATACTTATATTAACTTTATGCTGTTTGGCCTATGGCTCAGGCACATTGATAGCTAGCTCTTACATCTTAAATCAACTCATTTCTATTAATCTGTCTGCCACGTGGCCCGCGTGGCTCACCTGTGTTCCTTACATGTTGCTCCTTGGGCGGCTTGCTCGATTTGCCTCTGACTCCGACCTTTCGTTCCTACCTATGTTCTGATTTCTCCTCCTACTTCTTCTATGGTGCCTGTCATGGCCCCAAACAGCTCCTTTATTTAAAGATTGATATTCACAGCATACAGAAAGGCATTCCCACATCACTTCCCCCTTTCTGTCTAATCAAAAAGGAAGGTTTCAATTTTAACATAGCAAAATTACATATAACAAAATAGGCATCAAGCAAGAATTACAGTTATAATATCTAGTCTATGTATCTAAAATAGATTTTTTGTATTTAAATTTTTATTTAAATTTGTATTTAAAATTAAAGAAAATACTCTTATTATCTACCTTATCCTTATGAATCTAAAGTTTCATATCCAATATACCTTTCAAATGACTAAGAAAAACTGTACCTATAGCTATCTAATCTTCAACTACATCAAAGACCACAGAAGGATATATTTACCCAAGTAAACCATAAGTGCAAGCGACTTCTAAAATCTAGAAAGGACAGAGATGACTCCTATCTGCCTGGACAGTCACCAAAAGTTCCTTTATAAACTTGGGGCATCCATCTTAAGCCTACAGGCCCAGAGTCTCTTTTTATTTCAGTGAAGCAGGAAATCTGCTCTGCCCATTCTAGCACAGTTCATCAGTTGCTTCTCCTCAAGTCCTGAAGAACGTCTGACAGTTTTCTCTGTAAAGCAGGAACCTGAATGACCATCTCGACTTGTTCTGCCAAAGTTCAGAGGTCATCTTCCTATGGAAGCTGCATGTCCAGTTTAAACACCATACTTTCAAGCACTCAATATAAGAACAGCTTCTTGTCCAGTGGCTAACCATTGCCACAAAGAGAGTGGACTCCATATGGAGTTCCTTCGATGCCCATTTTTCTCTTGAAGAAGATTGATGCTGCCAGGAGCAAATCTGTCTCACTGTCCAGAAAAGTCTAAGTTCTTAAAATATTTTAAATGCCATATTCTGTAGGTCTTAGAAGTGTTTGAAGATTACCTATCTAATTGAATTATATCTTTGTATACCTAAAAATCTAACCAACATGAATTTCTTAATTATACATTATAATTTTAAATCAGTTAAATAAACATCATATCTTAAACAAGAGTAGAAAAATAGATACAGCATAAGAGAATTAACCTTAAATTTGTATCAATAAACCAAAATCAATACCAATGTAAAACATTTTGAGATTAACAGCTGATTTATTGATCTAAGTAAATTTAATAATCTAATTTTTAAAAAATCATTCATATACCATATCCCCTTTTTCTTCTTAGAAAGAAATTAACTATAACAATTAACCATTTATAATGAAAACAAACATTTATAAACAATATTTTGGTAATTTGGGCGTAGTTTTCCATTACTACTTCCTGCTGATTATAGGGCATTGAAAATCTCATGAGTTAGACAGAAACATACTCTGCAGTCTTGAAGTTGATGTGGCCATCTCTTCCTATCAGAGATTTTTTTTCAGGGGATCTTGGTTGATGAAACCATATTTTCCTGGAAGCAATCCACAGGTTCTCATCTTCTGTGGAAACAAAAGCAGAACTCTTCTGAAGCAATAAATCCTTAGACACAAATTTCAAAATCAAAATACCTTTAAAATATATATTCTTGTTTAATTTAGTAGCCTTTGCATTTGCAATTCATTGTCTTTCTGCAGTTAGCTCATTAACAGTTTAAAAAAAATAAAAGAAAACACAATAACACCCAAAATCCAGATTTTGTGTCTATTTTCCACCTTTACATGGCTTATTATATTTTTATTACTCTATTTCTCTTTTTAAAGACTTTATCTTTCTTTTCTCTCTGAAGCCTATGTACCTTTTACACACATTGTAACCTATTTACAGGTTTTTCTTTTCATCTGAATCTGTTTTATTCTGAATCCTTAATCATCTTCCAACCATAAACACTTTTAAAATACACTCCCTTAAAGCACTGCATAGTTTTTGCAGATTAGGCTGAATCAGTAAGTTCTCTTAAAGGGACTGTGTCTGTTTGTTGCCAGCAAACAGAGCAGACCCTGGAAAATGCTACTACTAATTATCTGTCTGTTTCCTTTTTGTTCAAAATAAACAGAAATCTAAAATCAATCGCATGCTACTAAGTCTTCTATGAGATTTCAGGAACCCGCCTGATTGCAGCTTACCCTGCCTGCTGCCAGTCCCTGGTGCCATTTTGAATGTGATCTGGACTCCACGCTTTCTTTGTACAATGAACTGCTTCATATACACAATTTGGAAGCTGTCTTGGCTTAGTTTCTGTGATCTAGAACCCTTTCTAATCTTTCTCAGGATTTAAGTGAATAATCTACCCATGTTGGACGCCAGCTGTTGTAGTGAGGTTTCTTGGTCCCAGGAGGGCAGAGGCCCAAACCCTGCCATGCCAGACCCCTTAGCCGCCCAGCTGCCTGCCACTGTTGCTCAGGCCCTCAGAAATTACTCAGACACTTATATTAACGTCATGCTGTTTGGCCTATGGCTCAGGCACATTGCTGGCTAGCTCTTCCATTTTAAATCAAACCATTTGTATTAATCTGTCTGCCACGTGGCCCATGGCCCACCTGTGTTCCTTACATGTTGCTCCTTGGGCAGCTTTGCTCAGGTCTGTCTGACTCCACCCTGCTTCTCCTACCTATGCTCTGATTTCTCCTCCTTTCTTCTATGGTGCCTGTCATGGCCCAAAACAGCTCCTTTATCTAAAGATTGATATTCACAGCATACAGAAAGGCATCCCCACATCACCCACTTGTGTTACGATAAAGTTTCTGGCCCTGTGTGTACAGAGGTCCAGATCCCAGGCCAGCTGCCCAAAACCCCTTAGCCTTAGTAGCTGCTTCCCCCCACCACAAAAAAAAAAATGTTTCAGATGCTTATATTAACTTGATGCTGTTTGGCCTATGGCTTAGGTACATTGCTAGATAGCTCTTACATCTTAACTCAACCCATTTCCATTAATCTGTCTGCCATGTGGCCTGTGGCTCACCTGTGTTCCTCACATGTTTCTTCTTAGGCATCTGGCTCAATCTGATCTGACCCTGCCCTCCTCCTAACTATTCTGATTTCCCATCCTATTTTTTCTATGGTGCCTGCCATGGATAAAACTGTCCTTTATTTAAAGATTGATATGAACAGCATACAGAAAGACATTCCCACATCACACCTGCCCTCCATCTACTCATGAAATCTTTTCTATTTCTCTGTCTGAGAGGACTTCCCCCACAGGAAACCTCATTATCACCTAGTTTCTGTGAGTCTGTGGATTGCAGCACTGTTATCGTTATTTTACATATAATATTCACTTGTGAGTGAGTACATACCATGTTTGACTTTCTTGGTCTGCTCTCATCCACATCTTGGTCATTCACACTCAAGATGATTTTTTTTTTGTTCTAGTTCCCTTCAAATTTACTGGTGTCCTTGTTTTTAACAGCTGTGCAATACTCCATTGTGTAAATGTGGCACAGTCCCTTTAACTATTCTTTGGTTGGGGGACATTTAGGTTGTTTTCAAGTTCTAGCTATTATGAATATAAATCTATTATGAAATAGTTGAACAACTATGCTTGAGGTATGATTGAGCATCCTTCATGTATATGGCTGCTCTCCATCTTGAGAGAGAAACTATTGTTGGAAACTAAGCATTCTTGGAGCCAAAAGAACTAAGGGGGGAAAATGAGGATTTTAAATTTAATCTATCACAAGCAGAGGGCAAGAGATAGCTTTTTGAATCCATTATTCAGGACCAAAAGGCAAAAGGCCAAAATAATTCATACTTCAGGAGTTTTTGGCTCAGGAAGTAAAGTGCATCATAAGAAGGAACTTCACCTCTTCACAGCCAAGAGCTCAGTAGGTATGTCAATATCTTGAAGCCCCAAGCCTTGATCAGCTAGTCACAGCTCTAGAAATTGAAGTCAATGAAACTCCAAAAGTCTGCTGAATATCTAGCATCCCTCCTGCAGTGTGACTAATGAAGACAGGTTGTCCACCTGTACAAATCTCAGTTAGATGCTTGCTTCTCACATGCCTAACACAATTGGGAGACAAGCTAACTTGACCTTCTTAAGGTACATAAATCTGCCCTGCTCACTTACTGAAAATATGAGTTTGGTCAACAAAGGATTCTTGTGTAACAAGGAAAGAAAGCTTCCAACATGAAGCCAGGTGAGCAAAAATCAGACACATATTCTGCTACAGAACCAGCAACAATAAAAATGAGGCTCAGTATAAACCCACCTTCAAGTTTGCCAAGCATATAAACAGAAGCTACTTTAACACTTGATCTATTTTCATCTGTCACATTCTTTTTTTCTTTTTATTATATACTTCTGGGAGTGTTTTGACTCCACAACATTTTAATAGGAATGTTTTTCTTTTGCAGTACACATTCATCTAATTTTGTTTGCATACATTGTCATAATTTTGGTGGTTCTTTTTCCTTTTACTTTAATTTACTTTTATCTAGTATATTTTCAGTAACATTTTATGTTAGTTTTTATGTTTTAATTTTATTTTCCTTCTGATCTTTACTTAATTTTTTCTCAAAGTTCTTCATTATTGAATAATGTTGTTTTTCTTTTTCTAGTTTCTTCCCAACACTCCTCTCCATGCCTTTACTTTTCCCCTTTATTTATTAATTTAACCTTACTTCTGTCATGTTACTACATATTTCTATATCCTCAGTTTATTTAATTTTTTTTACCATTTACCATATTTATCTGAAACAGTTTTCAACTTCCCTGTTTATTCTTCATCAGTTTTCTTTATTCCCATTTTCCAGTTCATAGTCAATGGTAGAATTAGTAACTTTAATGAATTATATGAGTACTTATATATTTTCTGCAGTGTGGTTTTATTCCTGGTACAACAGTTTGTTGTTTCCACAATGGATGTTACTAGGAATTAAATGCTCAAAAGTAGATATCCAAATAAAATTGAAAGATAGACTCAAAGCATATCATATTATATAAACTATGGAAAACAAGATAATGTGACTCTAACAAACAAATCTATCCATTCAACTACTGATATCAAAGATATGTACATAAAGGGCTGAATGAAATTTCAAACTTCATTAGTAAAAATGATCAATGATTTCAGTGAGGATAAACAAAAGCAAATGAGTTCAATTCAGGCTATATAGAGAAAAGTAAGCCAAACAAAAAAATCAAAATGAATGGTATAGTGAGTAATATGAATTAAAAGAAAAATTTAAATGACATGAAAGGAAAAAAAATTCAGCCAGAAAACAAATGTTTTGAAATAAGAACAAATAGAAAATTTGGAAATGAAAATTTTCATGAGCCAATAAGCAAAACTACCCACAATGAAAACATTTCCACAAGACAAACAAGGAGAATAAAGTATATAACAAATACAGGATAAGTCAAGGAAATACTATACTTACACATCATTAAGCAAAACTAAAATAAATGACTATAGCCATAATGTTCAAGAACTTTCTTATACATTCAAGAGACAAGATATGAGAATTCTATGGATAAGAGGAACTGAAATAAACTTAAAGACATTATGACTCTATTATATTACTTTTAACACACAATCTTCTAAACCTAGAGAGTAAATAGATATACATTTTTAATAAAAGGATTTAGAAACTGAAATAGATATGAGCAGAAAAGAAACTTTTCAAAATATACTATAGTCAAATTCCAAAAATACAATAAAACTATAAAGAACACTTCCCAGTTAACCTACAAAATCTAACCTCAAATAACCCATCACTGTCCTCAAAATCCAGAAAAGGGTAGAACAGTATTTCAAGTTATCTAAGTAAGTACCTGGTGAACAAGAATACAAAATATAGCAGAATACAACTTTCTCTTAATGTTGACACCAAAATAAAACTTTTTAAAAGGCAAACAAAAGATTTCATGACCATTAAGACAAATTGGCATACCTGTTTTATAGTATCCAATAAAATAGACTTCAAAGCAAACAAGTTAGAAGGTAAAGTCTCTCTATATAAGTAAATGAAAGTTTATCAAGAAGAGCATAGGAATGACAAAATGTTGCTATTCTCAATTTTAAGACACAGCTGCTAATGGCAAAAGGTCTAAAAGATCCTTGTTACTTAAATATCACCACCATAAATCATCAAGTTGATTGACTACTAACTGGCATGGTGGCATATTCCTGCAATAACAGCAATTGGGAGGTGTAAACAAGAGGATTTTTGGCTACATAATGATTTTGAAAACATCCTGGGCTAGATGGGACACTGTCTCAAACAAAGAGTGAGGGAATAGCAGAGGAAGAGAGATAGAGACACACAGAGAAAAATTTCAGAAAGGAAATAAATCATAGATCAAATGGACCTACAGGATACGTGACAGAAATAAAATACACATTTTTTCTGTTGACCATGGAATTTTTCTTCAAATGAACCGTCTCATAAGTCATAAATCAAGTCTTAACTAATACAAATGAATCTAAAATATTTCTTGATAGTATAAGATCATAAGGTAATAAAACTTGAAATCAATAGCAAAAGAATGTATAGGAACTACATAAGTAGTTGGAGATTGAACAGTATACTGTTGAATAACTAGTGAATTATTGAAGAAACTAGGAAAAGAACAAAATAAATTTTTAGAATCCCATTGAAATAAAAGCAAAAACCTTCCAGAATTTAGTCAAGCTTAATACTAAGAAGAAATTTTATAGCTATGAGAACTTACATAAAAAACCAAAAGCTCTTATATAACCTAATTATGCAACTCAGTGTCCTATAAAAAATAAGAGCAAGCCAAACCTAGCAGAATTAGTTGTCAAAAAAAAGTGATAGAGATCAGTACAGGAAAAGAAGACATCAAAGTGTTCTGATTTGCAGATGGCAGTCTTATACATAAAAGACACTCCTAAATACATTTGAAAACTTTTAGTTCTAATAAATACTTTCAGCTAAGTGGCAGGAAGCAAAATCAACATACAAAAACTGGTATGTTTTCTGTGTACCAATAACAAGACAGAAACAAAATTTAGGGCAAAAACACCACTCACAATAACTTCAAAATGTTAAAGACATAGAAATAAACATTACCAAAAAATAGAAGAACTTTGGAAAGTTTTAGACATCCAAAAAGATATAGGGAGATGGAGAGACTCCCAAGGGAAATGTATTGGCAAAATCAACATTGTGAAGCTAACTATATCACCCAAAGCAATATTTCCCTTAAAAATCTCAATGGTACTCTTCACAGAACAAGAAAATAAAACCCTAAAACTCATATGGAAACACAAAACACCCCAAACAGTCAAAGCAATAAGAAGATTGCAATACATCACAATACCTGATTTTCAAACTATACTCAGAACCACAATAACAAAAGTATCATGGTACTGACACAAAAATAGGTAGATGTATGGAACCAAAAAAAACCCACAAAAATGAGCCCTCACAAATATGAGCATATAATTTTTTACAAAGGTGTAAGAAAATATGCATTGGAAAAAGGTGTTTCTTCAATAATTTGTACTGAAAAAGCTAGACATTAACTCTAGTTTGTTATATATTACTACTATTTTAAAATACTGGCCAAAAACAATGTGACAGAGGACACCGTTTGTTTGGCTAAGTTACATGTAATAGGACTTGATGATTAAAACTCAGGCAGACACAAGAGAAAAACAATACTTACTGGCTTGCTTCTCTTGTCTTGCTCAGTTTCCTTACCTGCCCAAGAAGGCACCACCTACAGCACATGGGTTTTCCCACATCAGTCAACAATCAAAAACAAAACAAAACCAAAAAACAAGAATAAACTGTCCCACAGACATACACATTGACCAATATGTGGAGGTGATTCCTCAAGTGAGGTTCTTTTCCCAGCTATGTCATGCTAACACATAAAGAGGGTGATACAAAATCCTGATAAAGAAGAGTAGAATTTGATCCCTTATCTCTCATCCTGCTCAAAAATTCAATGGGAAGAAAATGAATCAAAGACCTAAAACCTTGAAATTTCTAGAAGAAAACTTTCTAAAAATGACTGCAATGACACTGAGAATAATTTCAAGAATCAAAAAAATTAGATCACATGAAGTTAAAAAGTGTCTACACAGTGATGTAAAACAATCACTACAAAGTAGAAATAACCAATGGAATGAGGATGCAATAGACAATTGATTAGTGCCCAGACTGCACAGAACTCTAAATGCTAAACACCATGAAACAACAAAACTCTAAATCACTCAATCAATAAATTGGCTAATAAGTGAATAGACAGTTTTTCAAAGAAGAAATGTAAATGGAAATAAATATTTCTAAGGCACTCAACAATCTTTAGCCACTGAAAAGATGTTTGACATGCTTAGCCATCAAGGAAATAAAGACTAAAGCTACATTGAAATTCTTTGTTACTAAAGTCAGAATAACAACTATCAGGAAAACAAATGCTGGAAATGATGTGAAAAACATAAATTTGTGCAACTACTATGAAAATGAGTATGGAAAGTCCTAAAGAAAACCCTGAAAATGAAGCCACTGTATATTTAACACAGTAGTCAGGAACAGGAACCAGCCTAGCAGAGAAATAAATGAAAAAATGTAGAACATACACACAATGTAATCTTACTCAACCATAAAACAGGAAATGGGGTATAACTGGAGATCATCATATTAAGCAAAATATGTCATATTCAGAAGGACAAATATGTTTTCTCTCATATGAAGATTTTGAGTATATGTGGTTGTATATGTATATGCATGGTCATGAAACCTCAGAAGCATCTGTAAGAAGGGACTAAGATATCTCAGTTATATGGGGTTGGAGTAAAAAGGAGAGTAATGGAATACATGCAATGTGAAAGCATAGGAACTGTTTGGAGAACAAAGACATGCAGAAAGAGGAAGGGAGTGGGGAAAGCTTTATGGGAGAGGTAAGGGAAAGATCAAAGTATAAAGGCATGTGTGCAAAAACTCCAGAATAAACCCTATTAATATATATGCTAAATTAAATGAGGATTAATTTTAAAACTACAAACTAAGAAAATCACTTTATAGAACACAGTTCTCACAGGACTCAGGTAAAAGTCTCTAAATGTAGTAATGACAAAATGTGAGCATCTTGCTAGGGACCAAAACAAATTTAATGAGCATTCCCTCCACAAGACATCTGATGAACACTCAAAGTCAGTCCTAGTAGAGTCAGTATGAAGCCTTTATACAGTTACATTTTTACTTAATTTCAAACATTTTATTCACTAATGTTTAGTAGAATGTTTATAATATTTAGACTATTAAGTAAATATCTATAGCTGAGAGTATTTGTCTATGCCTATTCTTACAACAGAAATATTGAATTATGTAAGACAGTAATTCATAACAAAAAGGTAGGCATGGTCAAGTATCAGGAAGTAGAAAGAAAGGAAGTGACAAAATCTGTAACTCCCAGCCAATTATAGATAGTGGTAGCCAATGGAATGAAAGCAAATATGAGATAAGACATCTTGGAACTCTTAAAGAGGTCTGATTTGTGTGGTGTTAGATCTTCTCCTCTCCAGTTACAAAAATCAGGGCTATAATGACCAAAATTGAAACAAATATCTTTCACAGATTACAGCTAAGAAATAAGGTGCCAAAGACGATGTGAAGAAGAGAGAATGAAACTGATGTACTGTACCTAGATTGCCGTGTTCAAGCTACTTCAAATAAACTTGTATGTACGTCACTATTACTTCATTTTATTTTTCATATTTCTAAGCCCTATTTTATTAATACTTTATTCATATATTATTGTATGTAAGAATATTTGGGGTTTTTAAAAAACTATTTCACTCTTACAGAAATATATTAAGGAAACTTTTGTCATATAGTAAAGATTTAAAGCTTTATAAATTATGTTTCTAATTTATAAAACTAGATTAGGATCAAATAAGATATTATTTGATTATATTCAATGGTATTTCATCAAATTCCATATCCCATTAGCTCAATTGACATCTCTATGTTTAGCTTTGTTTTTCTAGAGAGAGGACAAGAGAGAGAGAAATATTCCAGACAAAGCTGGAATACATTATACTGGCTTCTACAGGAATTTCAGTTGCCAAGCCAGCTGATGTCTATGAATGTTCCTTGGATCTTGCAGAGAAGCATTATGTATACTGAGGAAGAACACATAAGCACTCCCAGGCCTGATTTATATAAGAAGGGCAAACTTGCATTTCAAAGCCATTCTTAGTTCAAGCACCCAGTCTTCATACAGTGATAATAATATCTACTAGCAGCAAGACCAGTTTCTTCTATAAATATTTATGCCAGATTCCAATGGGAAAACACTTGTCATATTGGATTGGAAGTGGTTTAAATACAACAGTGAACTAAAACATAATTCCACACATTTTCAGACAAAAAAAAGCATATTCTTATTATTACGATTTGGCACCTGTGCAAATAGAGTACAAATTATTCCATTTCCTATATCTATATACACAATATGTCTAATTTACATTATTTAAAATGTGAGTAAACAAAGTCTCTGCCTTTAATTAAAGTTAAATGAATAAAAGCTGTTTTTCTCCAAGTTTCAAAGACAGAGTGCATCTCTGTCATCTTTATTTCACAAAGCACCTACAACTGTTCTTCAACAAAACTGGTTTCCATTAAATTCTGTTGACTCTTCAGCATATTTGTATGGTAAGTGAATTTTATATGATAGACATGATTTAAGGATACAATGATCCTCATATGATCCAAGGTCTATAAATCTCTACAAGTCTTGATTTCTCAGGTATAAATAAAAAAAAAAAACAAAAGAATATGTTTTGCCCAGTCTGAGTGTCACCAGATGGGTCAAATGAGGTAAACCTGTAAAATATCTTTTCATAAGAGATTATTCTTTATTAAATATGTCTCAGCAGGGCAACATATCCAGGATATTTTTGTTTTCACGATCTTGACAATATTGATTCTTGCCTTTATATATCTCCAGTGAATCTTTGTTTTATTTGTGCAATCATATTCTGCAAGTAAGTAGTACCTTGTGACACTGATATTGTGTCTATTCCATTCATTTTAAAATTCCCACATCCAGTGGTCCTTTCTACCCTAAAAAAGGATTTCAGATTTCCTCCTTATATAATTGCTTTTTCTGATACCAAGGAAGCTCAAAGAGTTTAACAGAAACCTCTTAGATATCTTCTGCAGGGGGCCTTGGTATTCAATAGTTCAAGGCTATTGGCAAAAGATGAGAAAAGAGGCAGGTGACCTCTGTGGATTCCAGGCATCCTCACATGATATTTTTGTAAATGGACTCAAAGACATCATAAATTACATATCTACAGCAGCTGGAGATTTTCTCCCTGGGCTGGATTTAATCAGTATGTCTTTGTTTGAATAGTAGGGAGTTTCAGACCTCTGGCATACCCATATGCAAACATTAATTCAAATTTCAAAACCAAAAAAAGGAGCTTGTATTTAGAGTGAAAACCATTTGGACTTATTCACAGCCCAGAATGCATGGGAACTGTACTTGCATATATCTTAAATCAAGGCCTTGTTTCAATTTTGTTTGGCTGACATAATAAACAATTACATGACTCAGAAAACTAGAGAAACAGTTCCTTTAACATCCCAACCACTCTTTTTGCACAATTTTGAACTGTAGTAACTAGCTTAAGAAAAAAAAAATAAGGTACATCAGTAATATAATAAAGTTGTGTTCCATGATACTATAACTACCCATAAAAGAATGGTATATTCTGCCCTCATAATTTAAAAACTGAAATTAGGAAAGCCAGAAAATATGTAAAGCTACGTTTCCCCTCATTTTTCAATAGGGGAAAATCCAGGTATTAAAAATGTGTATAATTTTAGAATCAGTTTTAATTAGCATCTATTGATTATGAGGATACAGAAGATCAGACAGCCAAATCAGATACACATGATTCATAGATGCTACCCATTAATAAGCTTTCCTAATAATTTCAAGGGTACAGACACTCAGAAGACAAAGATGATGCCTGGAAAGGATCGGAATACTATAAAGAGGGTGTATAGCCCCTTCCATCCTGCCTTAAACTACATTCTTTGGCCTGAAGGTCAAGATGAGTACTTCAAGTCAGATATGCTGTCACTTCAGAAATCAAGGACTATCTGCTTTTGCAACAGGATGAGTATTAGAGCTTTCATAACATTTTTGGAGGGATTCCATATAACCATATTGCTAATTGCATTTACCATACATGATATAGAGAAGCCCTGTAAAAGCAATCTATAAACATGAATCCTTTTCCCTGTAAACACTATTAATTTATTTGGCAGCAGATCTCTATTAACATTGTTATAGGCAATTGAGAAAGGTTATACTCCATGTTCCCTTGTGAATATTCCCTCAACAGCAAGGAAGAAATGAATTGTACACCACTGCTGAATTATTTTCCCAGAACATTCACCATATTCCAGGTATGATTCTTCAATTCTTTTAATGCATTACTGCTCCTGTGCAATAAAAAGCCTCTCAACCCTATTTAACAGATACAAGCATTACATTTCCAAAATTTAAAAAAAAATCATACAGGAAAAGACTGTACAATTTGTTCAAATAACCACAGTTAGGATAAAAGTGAGGAAAGGTTTAAGTCTCAGCATACCAGTAGCCCTTAAACCTGTGTTTTAAGGCACAATACAGTTAATAGCTGTGTAGCTGATCTTCCTATGAACTTCCCTTTGGTTATGTTCACATTGAGTCCTCACATTATGTTCCCAGGTTTAACAGAAACAATGGTTCAAATTTCCAACCTTTTCAACTGCAATGAATTAAAAACAGGTGAAAATTTGTTTACGTTCCTTTCACCAAGAGATGGCTACTGGTTTCTCATTTCCTGACTATGCGCAAGTATGACTATTTTTCCAACTAATTAAAAGGATGGGAGATACATTGTGCTAATATTGATCAAAGCATTTTTGAATACTTAGGAGTTTCCACCTTGGTCTCTGGAGGTGCTGAACTAGGCATAGAATATATTTGAGGACCACGGTGGAGAAGGCTTTGGGAGCTACATTGAGGAAAAGAAGGGAAAGTGAGCCAACCAATGTGAGATTTATAAATTCCTACTGAGGTATAGGTGTGAGATTTCTTTCAGTGAACTTTTCAAACCTCATGGACTACCAGTTTACTATTACTTAATAATGATTTCAGTCAACAACTCATGGATAATAATTCTCAACAAGCCAAGCCCTGACTGAATTTCTGGCTAAAAAAGAAAATAGAAAAGAAAGAGGAAGGAAAGGAGGGAGGGAGGGAGGGAGGGAGGAAGGAAGGAAGGAAGGAAGGAAGGAAGGAAGGAAGGAAGGAAGGAAGGAAGGAAGGAAGGAAGGAAGGAAGGGTAAAGATTCCTGGCATATAGAAGCCACGTGTTAAACCCAACATGGTGCTGGGTGAGATAAGAATTCCTAGCATGTAGCCCCCATGTAGTAAATCCAACATGGCACCATCAGAACACACCACCACCAGGCAGGGTGATAGTCCCTAGGTGTGGCTATGTAAATTCGTGTCCACCTGCTCACTTAAAAAGAGCCACCACGTGAAAATCTCTCTCTCCCTCTCCCTCCATCTCTCCCTCTCCCTCTCTCTCCCTCCCTCCTTCCATCTCTATCTATCTATCTATCTATCTATCTATCTATCTATCTATCTATCTTCTGCTTCTCTCCCTCATACCCACTCAGCAACTCCCCTGAATAAAGTCTCATGTGTGAATAAACTCTCATGTGACATCTGGTAGTATGTGTCTGAGCTCATGCCCAAAACCAACAGGAAGGAAGGAAGGAAGGGAGAAAGGAAAGAAGGGAGGCTAAAAGGAGGGAAGGAAGTAAAAAAAGAAAAGAGAAAGATACTGCTTTATTCTCCACAAGTTACTAAATTTATAGAAAAGTGTCTGTAGATTAAGAGAGATGGTATGTCTCAAGGAAAATTTAATATATAGAAAAAATGACGTTTCTTTTAAAACCACCATGTGTAACTTTTTAAAATAAATTAGAAATAATTTTGTTATTTAGTAAAATGTATGCTCTTATATAGGGAATTAAGGACATTCAAAGACTCAACTGTTTGAGAAAGCTACTTCATAATTGCGTTAGCATAAGTTCAAAGCACAAGGAATGACCCTGGGTGAAACTTTTGAAGAGGGCCACATGTATATGCTTTCAAAGCAAAACTCTGTGGGCAGTTTAAATTACACCAACACATATTTAAATTGATGTGGCTGTGTTGAAATTAGTCACTCCACTATTGAGTTTCTCAAAGTACAAATAAGCCATTATTTCTCTGGGTAAAGATATAGGTATTTGTGGCCAGCAAACATATCCAGTCATTGTATTGTTTAAATATTTTACAAGAATAAACATTCAGACACACCAGAGATTGACAGTTAGTATAAAAGTTATGCTCATAAGCTGAAAAGTGGACTATAGAAATGAATAGCAGTATAACTGGTAATTGCAGGCACGCAATTTTATAACTTCAGTAATAGCAAATTCTACAAGGGCTAAATTGTTACAACAGGGGCTTTAAAAAGTACAAGCACCAAAGGATAAGGGTGTTTGCTATGAAACTGTGTCTCCTTGTAACACCAGAAGCTACATCCATAAAGCCTCACCATCATGGCTGACTAAACATGACTGAACATGGGCAACAATTATAGACAGGTCTCAACCCTATACAAAAACAACTATAGGAAACTAAGGAATGCTAAGAGCAGAATAAAGTCTTTCCCAGAGAAGAAAACACAATTGTTTATCCAATACCAAGTGGTCAGTCCTAAAAAAATATAGCTATATTGAGGGGACAGATTATAGGTAACTACAGGGAAGTAGTATATAAGTGATCATGGTTTCATATCTTTTTAAATCTTTAATTATTCTATAATATATTAGGCTTCTCAGTGGCACTGAAATCTTTAATAGTAAGGACTATATTTACTTTTTTATGGTTCTGCCCTAAAAATATGGCCACATGCTCTAAATGTCAGATATAGTAGTCACATTAATTCACTTCATAGAACTGAAAATCTACTTTTGTGTAGCACCCCTCTCCTTTCAAAGTAGAATTGCAATTCAAAAAATTACAAATTTCAGAATTTTAATACTGATATCTTAATTATTTGGGATGACCAGGATTTAAAATTTATGGATTTCAACATTCATGATTATGTGATTAGGAATTTAGGAATCATTTTGGTCTATGATCTCAAACTTGACCATTTAACATAAAACCTTCAGCTCTAATATATCAAATACATGTAAAAAAATGACACATATCAGTCTAAAAATTAAGCACATTGGTCCCCTAATGAAAGAATACAACTAACAAACATCTAGTAAATGTTACTTTTTACAAAAATTGTAGTCAATTTTATCCATCTGCTATTTACTGAGTATTAACTTTTATAGAGTCTCAGCTATACAATGTTATTCTGAAATACTTCTCACAGTTTCCCACTAAGTTATACATTAAAACTATCTATTAACCAGATGAGCAAATACAAAGTTTAAGAAAGTAAATCACTTAGATATCATTAAGCAGCAATCAAGAGCATTGTTCTAAATGCTTTACTTCATTTATGCTGCTATAACAAAATATGTAGAATAAAATATGCAATGTATAAGAAAAATGATATATCACCATTTTTGAAGAATTGATTTTCAGTGTCAAAGCATGAGTGGATTTAGAGTCTGATGAGAAAGTTACCGCATTCTCTATCAGGGGTGTGAGCTTTGCTCTCACATGGAGAATGGTAAATGAACAAGAACAATGGTACAGCTCCATTATATGTTGTATATAAGGGCACTACTCTCCTTTTTAAGGACTCTGCCATAGTGACTTAATAACCTAAAAGCTCAAATTCTTAACCATCAGTTACCTAAATTCATAAATTCATGGTATTTCATACCTCATAGCACTTACTTGCATTTGTTGTTATAATACTTCCAAATTCCAGCCTAGCTCAGTATTACATAGATTTGTTTCTCAGTACTTCAAAATATTCATGTTATTCACAAGAAATAGACCAACAGTTTTTAACATTATTATATAACTTTTTCAAGAATGCACTTCATGGCACATACAGAGAGTTTAATCTCACAAAATGTTATCTGATATCCATGCATGTAGAGTAGCACATATGTACCCACCTACATATATGCATAAAATATAAAAATTACTTAATAAAATTTTTAAAATAAGGCATATAATAGAGAAGAATGAGGTCATCTGATAACTATAAGCTTACTTTTAAAAGCCAAATATAGAAAACATTAGTAGAATTGTGTATACATTTTATGAAATATGCTGCAAAATAAACCTAGTAATAAAAAGCTCCTTCATGAATCTTGGGAATTGCACCAATCACAGATGCGGTCATTGTCTTTACCCATCACTTCTAGAGTCCGACTAGAAGTTGCGTACTACTTTATGGATAGTTCCCAGATAAGTCAAACACCCCCAACAGCAAGTAGTTGCACTACTCAGTCCAAGAAATGTTTCTGGATATAGGAACACGTTCAACTTCCTGAAAGACAGGCCTGTAGGGAAAAAGTGTTATCACAAAAAAATTATATAATATAGAATAAGAGATGTTGGATAAATATCCTATCTTCTTTTTACCCATATCATAATCATAGTGAGTGTTAGACATAATATATTAAGAGTTGCTTGTTAGAGATTGGGATGAGCATGACCAAATTATATGCATCGACTAAAATTTTTAGAAAATAAAAATATAAGAATAAATTAAAATTTGTTCCTTGGTAGACTGAGTACCAGCCATTCACATTGGTCACCTTCTCATTAATGTTTCTTTTAGTGACTTTTTTCCATCTCTCATTTTAGTATCCTCCATATAATATTTCCTACAATCACCTCTTAACTCAACTACTTGAGTCTGGTAGCAGGGTGTGCTGATACATCCCATATCATGCTAGAAGTTCTCAACCTATGGGTTGAGACTCCTTTGGGATTGTATATCACATATTTACATTACAAATCTTAACAGTAGCAAAATTAGAGTTATGAGGCAGCAACAAAAACAATTTTATGGTTTGGGATCACCACAACATGAATAACTATATTTTCTTATAAAGCGACATGGATATTCTTCAATGAAGTTAATGATCAAATGTCCATCCATGATTAATCTGGGCTAACTTATGAACACGGTAGAAAAAAATAAACAAAGACATGACAAGATATAGAGTCCTCCTTGGCCTTTCTGAGACACTCTAAAACTGAGCTGCTCAGCTGAACTACAAAGAAATGCTAGTTGTAAGCATACTAAGTATTCTTCCAAGCAAAGGTTCCCAGTCAGCAACCAGCAGCATTGAAATGAGAGACATGACTGGGTCACCAAATGATTCTAGATCCCAGATCAGAAGCCAAGTAAAGCAAAACTATACTCACCGAACCATGACAAAATTACAAATCATAAATAAAATGTATACTAGCCCTGATTTCAGACACTAACCTTTAGAATGATGTATTAGTCAACAATGAGTAACTGAGAGAGACATACCCAAATTCTTTTCTCAAAGTCTGCTTTGTGAAGAACTTCAGTCTAACAGTGTCCAAGGTCATTCATTCATTTCCTAAATGTCAGTAAATGAATTGCCCCCTGAAATCCTATATTGTGTCCATCATAGCTGATTGACTGAGCAGTTAGTAAAGTATTCTCTTGCTTATATATAAAGGCAAGAAAGCATTGTGTACCTCACAATTCTTGTTATGCAATTGCTACTAAATCTGAGTAAAAAAAAAAAAAGTCCTAAATAATTATTCTCAATTATTTTCCCTATTCTCAACTTTGAAATTTTAAATCCTACTCATGATACAGGTTAATTTTACCAGTTTTAAGCAAGAAGAAAACTAAAAGGACATTACTGCAAAGGAGAAGAAAAATATAGTTAGTTATAAGCTTTATTTATTTTTTGCTTTTTATCAGAATATTCTCAGTTGTGCAATCAAATCCAGGCATATTTTCAAGGAATTATATTTTTTACATAAATAGTGATTCATATAGATTTTCATTCAATATAGAGTTTGAAAATAATGTTGGTAATAAAAGAATAGATTCCTAGAAACTTACTATATTTGTTTCTATAATTTGGGCCCAATTGATTTGTCATTTTAAGAAAAGTAGATTGCTTAAAAGACAAAAATCATCCATAAACAGGAAATTAAATTCTCAACCAAAATATAGTAATAATTATTACTACTAAATTCATATTAACAAGCAATTTCATTTTAATTCAATTTTATGACCTAAAATTATTATCCATCACTTTAAATCCACTGCAGCACACTCAGATAAAGAACAGCTAAAAGAATTAGCTCATGAAAAGAATAAGTCTTTACTTCTCTGAAGTTCTCTGTAGCATTTATGAACACAGTACTATTGTGACTTCCAGGAGGTTAACTGTAATAAAACCAGTTTTGAAAGTACAGACAACAACTCTATCAAATCCTTCAATCTGTCACTGAGACTTTCTTTGTAAAATATGTTGCTACAGCTATTTTAGTGAGTACATCTGACCTACTTGGAATTCATTTTACACACTTTAATTTTTTTAAAGAAGATCTGCTTTTAATTCCATTAGTCAATTTTTAGCACTTATCCACCTTACGATTAATTTCAATGCAAATGAGCATTTCCTTTACTTTGACATAGCTACTTAATAAAATATACCTTAAGATTGGTTTCTAGCCCATTCTTCCATTTTGAAACAAATTGATGATCTATAAAGACATGGTTTTGAAAATGTTAATGGATTGCTACCAAATCAAGATAGAGGAAACGTTGAGAAATTTCATCAGTGATATTAGGTTGACTTCCCTTGGTTTTGTTTTGCTTTCAACAATTTATTAAGCATATGTTAATAAACATGTTAGGCCTGTCACAAAACATGTACCTGTAGAAGTTCTTCCAGAGGATGATAAATAGCATTTTCCTATTGAAAAGGCAAATGTCATTTTTCAGAAACCAAGAATATCATGTTGTTTAACATCAGTATTACAGTACCATTTCTATATTCACAGCCCCTTGCAAGAATCATTTATTAAATACTGAATCTCCTAGAAAGTTTAAGATCCACAAAATGACTCCTTTGGCATCTAGAAACTTGTTTCCTATTGGGTCATGGTTGTTGCTCAGTATCTTAAAATACACAATCGAAAGTGATAAATCTCTTTCAGATGCGTGCACTTACACAGTTGTTCCTAAGCCTTCTGGAAGTTGTTACTGGTGTTTTATGAATGCCTCCATAATTCTTTCTGTGTTTGTATTATTGGTAATTGAACCTTGTGTCTCATCATGGTAAGAAAAGCACACCCTCCTCCCCAGATCCCAAGCTTTATCTTCATCCAAAGACTTTCTGTAGATTATATGATATATAGGTAGTTCTGAATTTCTTGTCTAGGCTACTGCAACATAATAAAAAGAAATATAACTTTCTGCCTAGAAATTTGGATAGTGATAATTATGACCTATGGGTAATGAGTTCATGTATGTTTATATTTTCTCCATAGGAAAAAGAGTTATGAAGTCTTTGTGTCTGCTTCTTCTATGGTTACTGCAAGACTCAAATAGTTGCAGGAGGTATTTCAAATAAATGAAATTCTGTACAATCTCACTACAGTGCATAACAATTTATATTCCTGCCCCTTTGACAACTAACACTCAATGTATAGCTACATCCTCAACTAGGAAAGACCTTTGGATATTATACTTCTATTTCCTACTCATTGTCACAATTTGATTCTTATACCTATTTGAAATTCCTTATGCAATACTTTGTAAATTCTAAAATTACCTGGAGTCTCTAGGGTATTGGCATCCAGTAAAGCTAAAGAGCAGACTTAACTGAAGAAAATGTATCTGGTTGGAACATGAAGCAAGAAATAGGTAAAAGAGTGAACCAAATAATAAAGCCTTTGTCCTATTTCCCCTTTAAAATAACTTTAAATCACTCTTAATTATAGATTTCAGGAAAAGCCTATTCTCCACCACTCGCCACAGACTCTCAATCATGTAATAGATGTATGAGATCTCATGAATGTTGCAAAAGTATAGAGGAATTTCTACTCCCTCAAATATTTATTCATCATGTTTTCCAGATTTGGAAGTTATTTAATAGGAAACAAAGGTGAAGTCATGAATGAAAAAAAAATCATAATTATGAGTTCAAAATAAGCATAAGAGCCCCTAGGAGCTATTTTAGGCTAATTTATTTCTATCAAAATGTAAATAATGAGTGTCAAGTACTTTATTTCTATTGAATAATGGAGAAGAGGAAGGAAGACAAAGACTACTGATACAGAACTTTTCTACATTTGTTTAATTCTAATATGCTTGAAAATAATCTGGGGTGAAATTCTTTTAGAATACAATAGTGTCTTTGTGAGTTATAAAAGAAGTAGGTTAAACACAATAGACAGATGGAATTATAAAGTTACCCAAAAGGGGGCATTGTAGAAATTAGTCTACCTGATAGTAATAGAATCTTCCTTTATTACTAATAATGTGTCAAATTCTTAGAAATATACTTCCAGGACAAATAATATAAAGGCTCAAGTGTCTATCATGGTTTGAACTGACCAAAGAATGCTCATTAATATTTCTGGAAATAGAGATAAGCTCAATATGTAAGAGCTAGAAATAACTACCAACTGAGACGTCCCTGGGAAGAAATTATGGCAAAACGATCCTTCTCCATCTCTCTTCATTCTCCATTCTAGACTGACACTTCTCTTTCCTTCCCTATACATCAATTAATGTGGAAAGTAGGTACATTTTTCTTTACCTAAACCAGGAAGATGAGATCCAGTCTGGGAACATCAGAATATCAGAAACAGAATATCTCACACAGTCACAAATTCTAGAGACCATGAAGTCACACTACTTTCCCCATTGATTCATACATCCTTCCAGAATCCATCTAAAAGGACATCTATCCTGTTTTCTCCCTTCTTAGTCTATCCAAATATTCATGCATAAAGGTTTCCTAAAATATTTGGGGTTTATTTGGATTTTTGTTTTGTCTTTGTCTTGAGACACTCATACTTAGTAGTCGATAATCTCAGCTCTTGGAGTTGAGTTGTGATGATCATAATCCTAAAGCCACTTTGGGCTATATTTATAGGAAGACCTCATCTGAAATTACAAGAAAAGAAAAAAGCAGAAAGAGCTCATCATTTTAGAGTTCTTTCCTAGGGTATGCTATTTTCTGAGTACAATCTGTATCATCAAAAAAAATGTCAAGATTACCATGCTTGATCTTGTTTTCCAATTATGCAAAAGTTTCATTAAATTTTTGGCTTTTATATAAACATCTTTCTCAGTGTAAATGGGTTGTTACTGCCAACTAATTGGAAGGTAAATACCTGAGGGTAAACAAACATACTCAGTGATTGAATAAATGAATAAAAACTCATTGCAACCATTTAAAAAATTTAAAGATATTTCATAGCAGATAAAGTAGGTTGATCACACATACACATATTCATATACATAACACAATTAAATGGTTTTAAGTAATAAAGTAGAATTACTAAAATTTGTGGCACATAAATATGCTAACTACAAATATATCAAGGAGGGTCTGCAATGTTCTCCATGTAGTGAAATTCTCATAATTTCCCAAAGGAAATTAATCGTAAGTAATGCAATAGGTGGCCTGGCCTTGCAACCACAAAAAAGGATAAAAGTTTCTGATGTGACCTAGGAATATGCTGACATGAATTTGAATCCCAGAATTCAGTTATTTTTTAAGCATTCATATATGTGTACTGTATTCACATTATTTCCCCCTCTCACACACCACTTTCCTTTTTTCCAAGTCCTCCTACATTCCCTCCAAGACAATTCAAATTTAGGAAGTCTTTTCCTTTAATTTTTATTGTTTTGCATACATACACATGAATACATATGTAAAATATATAATTAATACATCTATGAATAGAAATGAATAATATAAACATACATATAAATATAGAAATGCAAAAAAAATAGAAGTTTCATGGTAAGCACACATGCTACACATGACTAAAAATTTTCCCTACTCTTCTCAGAGTCAGTTTGAATGTAATCAATAGATCATCTGGTACACACTTTGGGATTGATTCAATTTTTAGATAACTATTTACTGTTGTATCTACTTATGTTGTCTGTTTTCCATTAAGAAGTATCTTTCCCAAGATTATTATATGTTTTTTATAGGATGTCAACCTATCAGAATAAGTTAGATAGAACTGAGATATTAAGATAGTCAGCTTTACCTTCTTTGGGTAAATGTTCTGGAAATAGCCCTTCATAACAGCACAACTGGTATAAAAGTTACAGGCAAAATTTGTTCTCAATTCATCTTTTTCCTTGACATCTAACTCACCCACCAACATATGCCTCATGATTTTTGATTTCTAACCTCTGTGCCTGCTCCATTTTGGAAGTTTAAGAATAATCACATTATCTGAATGTTTTATAGTATCTTTCAAAGTTAAAACTTTAGTCAAGCTTCTGTGTCCCTATTAATCAAGAGTATATTGTACTCATGAAAGAGTTGCTTAGAATTTTAATAGATGCTATCTAGAAAATGAACAAAATATGTAATAAGGAATTTATTACCTTATTTTATATAACCTTTATGATCAAACTGAAGAAAAGTAAACATGCCCTCAGACCTATCCTTGAACACTCACAAAGATTGGAACTAACAGTTCTTTGCTCAAAAAACGGCACTTATTATTCTGTTATATCATGGTCTATTTATACAAATTCTCACCCCACTCTTCAAATTTCTCACAGACATTTTTAGTTTTTAATAATTTTGTGTCTTCTAAAGCAGGCTAGTACTCAATTAAAAGTTACTGAAATGTTATTTTTTTTCTAAATTTAAACTCATGCAAGCTGTGACAACATAAATAAGAACTAACTCATCCCAAGCCAAACAAAATGTTAGCATGGGAAGAAGATGAAAATAAAGCCTTAATCCAGGCCAAGAAGAAAGTTTTCATTGAAGATATGGACCGTGGTAGGACTCACATGCTTCACTGAATGGTCACATGCCCAGGAATTATGGGAAACACAAGTTAAACTCTATGGGTTTATAAGATAGAGTAAAGAATGTGTGTGTGTGGGGGGCTGTCTAAGAGGAGATTTGGAATAAATATGCCCAAATTCAATGAATAAAAATTTTAAATAATAAATTATGTTTAAAATTTGTCTGTGTTCCAGGGCTATCTTAAATTCCATGGTCCACAAGTGAAGGCAACATCAGTATATTGAACTTCATATTGTGTTCTTGTGAAACATGTGAAATGTGTTCCTCAGTATATAATAGTTTTCTTTCAAAAAGTGCTTGTCTATATACTATATAATATTAAGCTCTAAAGCCCCAAACTATCTTCTTGAAATGTATTTCAAATTCATGAGCTGCGAAAGCAGAAAATTAATTCAATCATACCTTCTTATGAACATAAGAGATAATTCTATCATTCACAAATAATAATAATCAATTCCATAAAATTTACCCAAATCACAGATGTACTCAGGCCTAATAAGATAATTAATCAAAGTTATTGGCTATATCAGTTTTATAAAACCATAATAATAAGTTATATCAAGTTTAATTAGAAAAATATATTCAGATATTATGATACAGTAATGAGAAAACCAAATTTGATAGAAGTTTTTAGTAATAATTACCTTGATTACAACACTGCAAGACCTCCACAGCAAAACTATTCTATGAACCAACATAAGAGAAGACATTGGCTATTCCTAATAGGCTGTGTTAACATTTTAAAATGTCCATTTAGTTTACTTTTTCCTGAGACAGGATTTCCATGTGTAGCTCTGGCTGTCCCAGAACTGCTCTATGAACCATGCTGGCCTTGAACTTACAGACATCCACCTGCCTCTGCTTTCTCAGGCTAAGATTAATGGCTTGAGCTTCCACCACCCATCTTAATGATTTTTTAAATCCAAAATAGCTTATAAATTTAAAACAATTTTAATAAAGGTTTCAGATGGGTTTGTTTTAAATAAACTTTATTTTAAAATGTACCCAGTAATTAAAAATCTACAAAAATTTAGTTACTTTTGAAAAAATGATTTTAAAATTACTGTCCTTACTAGATATTAAGGCATACTAAACATCATAATAAAAAGGACAAAATTGTTTTCATGCACAGATGAACAAATAGACTACTGGAGCAGAAAAGTGAGTCATAATAGGCCTGTGTGGGTAATGCACAATGAAGATGGTACCACATACAAATCAAGGACAAAGATGAATTGCTGGGAAAAAAAAACCTTTCAGGGGACAAATCGCCCTGGGTTTTCTATACAACAACTTACAAAAATTGGACTGCAAGCAAGTCAAAGATTTAAATGCAACAAATAAAACTATAAAATGGGCTAGGGACATAGCATGAAGACTGTGCTCAATTACTAAAACCCACATTCAAAAGCCGGGTGTGGTGTCATATATTTGCAATACCAGTGTTTGCAGGGCAGTGGCTAAAACATCTCCAGTGTTTGCTGGCTGCCTCTCTTAACTGTGATGGCTATTCATCATTGTCAATTTCACTACATCTGGAATCAACTAAAACTCAAAACTGAAGGCCACACCTGTGAGGGACTGATGCTTAATTTGAAGTGGGAAGAGCCAGTTATCTGAAACTTTGAGGTTGAAAATACACCTTTAATACAGATCTTTAATCCAGATAGATTACATTTAGGCCACACCAACTTATAAAAACCTATATTAGGACCTGCTCTTTGCCTACTTGCTTTCACCTCCAGCAACAGCCAGAGCTACACAGAAAAACCCTGCCTTAAAGACCAAGTAATAATAATATAAAAAATTTAAAAAGAGACTACAAAACTTAGCTTCTATCTCCCCTTTTTTCTTTATGGTTTATCACAGGCTATGTTGGTGTTTCTTATAGTATGGCAGCCTCTGGAGATTCAGACAACTAACATGGGAACTCAAGATTCCAAGTCAAGTGTTCCAGAATTCTAGGTGAAAACCAAAGGACCTCAGAGATCACAGAATATTGATTTTGCCATGTTTCTTTATCCTTCCTAGGTTTAAAGGGAAGGCCTAACTCTCTTCCTAAGGACAGTGAATAGCAACTCTCTAAAAGAATGTCTAGGATGGAAACCCAAGGCCATGTTTGTAAAAGGCAACCTGTCATAATTAGATAACTATATTAGGAGCATAGTGTTAAAATAGAGTAGACATAAACATGGATATTCTAAAAAAACTGCAAGTAGTAAAATAAGTGAAGCATATCTATAACGTCTGACCACAAAATTTGTTTCCATGTTTTCATTTTACATGTATCTGAGAACATTTCTCTCAGAGTATGTAGAAATACACATATAAGGTACTTATCACAGTATTTTTAAGGTAACAGGAAGTACAAGGAATGAGTAAATAAGATGGGACAGACAGGTATGACTTATTACTATGCATCAGTTTGAAGCAAATAGATAGGTGCATATACATATGCATGAACATTAAATACATGGTGTCTAAAAGTAAGAAAATTAGATTCATTGCACAATTGCAATTAATATTTTTGTTTCTTAAAATTCATATACAATATATATTTTCAAGTGGACAAAGAACAAGAAAAGTAGACTCCAAACTATAAATATTTTCCTATGGGCACAGGAGAATATTGTATGGGAATGTGGAGAAGAGTAAATTAAAGTGAAAACAGAAACAAGCAAAAGCATTGCACTGCAGAATGATATGGCAAGGTAATATAATGCAGAACTCTACCTTGTGCAACTGATTTAATAATAATCTCCAAAGGCAAAGGAAAAACACAAAGACTTAGTATAAAATTTTCACCAATTTAAAACATATATTTTAAAATATAGTCAACAACTTAGCATGATGAGTTGAATGTGACCTCAGTTAGTACTAGAATCCAAATGTGGAGTGATAGAGCCCATTGACAATGGATACAACTATAGAACTACTCCCACACCCAAGGCTCATGGAACATTGCAGAAAAGAAGTGAAGAAGTTAAAGACAGAGGACAAGGGAGTTTGCTGTGAAATTGTGTTTCCTGATAATGTCCTATGCTATACCCATAAGGTCTCACTTATATGACTTCACAAATGTAAGAAGAAAAACAACAACACTGGGCGAAGTTGACACAAGCCTTTTATCCCAGCCCTTGAGAGTCAGAGAAAGGCAGATCTTTGTGAGTTCGAGGCCAGCCTGGTCTATAGAGCAGGTTCCAGGACAGCTATGACTACACAGAAAAACCCTGTCTCAAAAAAAACAAAAAAAGAAAGAAAGAAAAGATAAAGGACAACACCAACAGTCTTGTCAAAGTGAACAGAGGAAAGCCCATGCACAAAGGACTACAGGCATGTGAAAAAATGCTGTCTATGGAAGAAAAATTCTTCCCCGGAAAGAGTACACAAATTGGTTATCCAAAAATGCCATGCAGAATACTTAAGTAAATGACAAAATTGAATAATCTTAATCTTCATTAAGAGAAGCTAAAAGTATTCTTTTGAAATTAAAAGTATTTAAACATTATGGATTAGCTACAGTTTCATACATGGACAAGGAGGCAGTTGAAGCATTGCATTTTTTCTAGAAAACAAATATTTCTGAATAGGAATTTGTTTTAAAAACTTCAAAATATGCTACTTAAGACATGGTGTTTTAATTTGCAAATATCAGTATAAAGAAAATCAAACTATTGAATTTCAAATTCTTAGTTTAATGTGGAACTCATTGTCTTTTCTTTTCTAAATAGGAAATCAAGTAATTTAACATATTTCTATTGGAGGACATGGGCTGATAAGTAACATCTGTTTATAAATAAAGTCCATTTAACACTAATAGTTTAAGATATAACATTTTAAAAGGATTTTGAAGGCTTGAATATTGAGAGACTTTTTGTTGAACTAAAATTATCAAAGGCAGACCTGCTTACCTCCGAGGGAACAGTTACTCAAAGTTAACATCATAGAAAGTGACAAATCAGTAAGGTAGGTGAAATACAGAATCAATATTATCAAAATGTTTTAACATGCCATCTAAGGGTTAATTGCATTTGGATATTTGGTTTGCTCTGCTATGAGGAAAAAAAAATGGAAGTAAGCCAGAAAATTCTCATTAGAGTATTAAGGAGCCCTAATTCAGAGCTTTTCTTCTTTAGTTTTGGAAAGAATTATTTGGTGATACATTTTTCTTAGAACTCTAGCTAGTGTCTAACTAATAGTGATTCTGTTCATTAATGAGCTTCCCTATCTTAAATAAGGAACTTTATGCTGTTTTACTTTTTTCTATTACTCTCAACAATCATTTTTCCCACAGTGGGAAAACCAGCTTGCTAATATAATTTCTGACTTTATGTATAGTTTTTTTTTATCATATATGACATAGTTCCTTGACCATCATACTCTCATTTCTGTCACACTTTATTTTCTCATCTCTAGTCATACTCCCATGTGTCACATGGGTGACAGTAAGCTGAAAAGGCATAGTTTGTAGACCATGAAATTTTGATGACAGTTAAATTAATTTTGCATGAAGATTAAGGAGCCAGAGCTGTAATAGTCATTTATAAAAATCAACTTTGCAAACAGAAGTTTAGAGTTTGGTTCAACTGGACAGTGATCTTTGCTTGAGATTATTTCAAATTGAATAATTCTATCATACCACCTGTTAATAATAGGGTTATACCTTCAAAGAGCTTTATACTTAAAAACTGACAACTTCTGTATGATTTATTCATTCATTCACTCATTGAAAATATAATATCTCTCTTTAAAATAAGCTTAAGACTATATTATGAGGCAAGTGACAGTCTTGGATTTTTTCACAATTTTTATATTTTCTTTTCTAAACACTTACAAGCTCATCAATTTCTGAAAGTCTAACAGAACTAGTTAGTAATTCCAGCATAGTTGCTCTCAAGATGTGATCAAATTTATAATGATTCATTTATTCATTCATTTATTGATAAAAAAATGTGGAAATGCAATAGTTAGTAAATGAATCTCTGAGCCTTCAAGTAAACAGTAGCCTGTTAGGGAACAATTTTTCATCAGTCACAAGAATAAAACATTTCACTGTATATATATATAAAGGGCAGTTTTCCTATGGGTTTGAGCAAAGTATGACACATCAGGTTGAGGCAGGATCAAGTTCCTCTCCCTTGCATCAAGTCTGGGCAGGGTAATCCAGCAAAAAGAACAGGTTCCCAAAAGCCAGCTAAGAGCTAGGAGGCAAGTCGTGATCTCATTGCTAGGAGCCTCAAAAAAGACCAAGGTACCCAACTGTCATATGCATTCAGAGGGCCTACTTTGGCCCCATGCATGCTCCCTAACTGTTGGTGCAGATTCCATGAGCTTCCAAGAGCTCAGGTCAACTGTCTCTGAGTCTGTGAGTTTCCCCCTCCCACCATGACCTTGACCCCCTGGCTCTTATAACCCTTCTTCCCTCTCTTCAGCAGGACTCCTGGAGCTTGGCCCAGTGTTTGGCTGTGAATCTCGTTCCTTATCATTTACAAAGGTGCTATGGACTATATCACAGTAATCACTAAACTAATTAAGAGAATATATCTAGGTCAAACTGTTTCTAATATGAAGCTGACCTAGTCTTTCTACTGCTTGTTCTACTGAAGGTCAGAGCTTCCAATGCTAATACTATACCGAGTATCTTTCCATCCTTCAGTACTCAATTCATTGATTTTAATATCATTTCAGATTTTTTTCTAATCAATGTCCACTTGCTTCAGTTATCTCAAGTCAAGTTCTTTTATAAAAGAAATTGTTATAACTTGATGATACCCATAATTTTGTCATCCTTGATAAAATTCCAAAGAAGAATCAGAGGGCTGAAAGTAGGAACAAAATACTAGGTAGGAGGTACTACTATAGTCAGTAATAGATTATTTGTCTATTAAGATATACCTTACAAAAATGGGGACATGCAATAATTTATAGAATCTAAGAATTAAAACAAAGGACATAATGGTAAGTTTGGTATATGGGGTGGAAGAGACACAGATGTTATAGATGACTCCTGTAATTCTAGCTTATCCAGGATCCCCATGGTAAGTCTATTAACTCCAACTGGTAGCATAAGAGCAGTCTAAACTAGAAATATATTTGCATGACAATTGCCCATCAATGGGTAGTTAAAAAGAAAAGAGTGTAAACTCTAAGTTGCTTTATGTAGAATGTTCTATTTGTTCTATTGGTCTACATGTTTGCTTGCTTTACAATAGCATATTGTTTTTGTTACCATACCTTTATAAAATATTGTGAAGTCTGTACTCAAAATCCCTTTAGTATTGTTATTTTTACTTAGGATTGTTTTGGATAACTGGAGTCATTTCTGGTTCCATATGAATTTTAGGACTTTTTTATTTATGTAAAGAACATTGTGGTTTATCTTCCAAGCATAGTACAAGACAAAACTATGCAATCAGCCAGAGAACAAAAGAATTAATAGTGTTACTCAGTTTTGATACTTGTGAACCAGAGCCATGATCAGTTTGCTAGGATATGCCTGAATACAGTAAGAGGCATTCACATATTGGTGGTAACCAACAACTGTCTAAGCAGACTTATTAATACACAACAGAAGAGAAATTATGACTGATACTAGAAAATTAACAACCTCCTGGAAATAGAAAATTTAAGAATCTTAGAAGAGACCACTTTTCTAGATCAACATACATCCTAACTACCTTCTAAATCATATTCTTGCAAGTAAGTGTAGCTGTCACCCCTCATCAAGGAAGACTCTCTTTACAGAAAATAGATTTCATCACAGAAAACCACAACTGAACACAGTGCAGATATTAATAAATTGCAAGTATCCTATGCCCAGTAGAGAGGTCTGAATCACAGCACCTGCATTTAGGGTTCAGGAAAGATTATGGAAGGGACTGTGAATATAAATCTTTAAAGGAACTGTTTTGGGCCATGACAGGTACCATAGAAGAAATAGGAGGAGAAATCAGAGCATAGGTAGGAGAAGTGGGGCAGAGTCAGGCAGACCGAGCCAGCCGCCCAAGAAGCAACATATAAGGAACACAGGTGAGCCATGGGCCACATGGCAGACAGATTAATACAAATGGGTTGATTTAAGATATAAGAGCTAGCTAGCAATGTGCCTGAGCCATAGGCCAAACAGCATGAAGTTAATATAAGTGTCTGAGTCATTTCTGGGGGCCTGAGCAACAGAGGCAAGTGGCTATGGGTCAGGCGCAGCAGGTCTGTGGGTCTGGGCCTCTGGCTGCCTGGGACCAAGAAACCCCACAGAATTATTTCAAGATTGAATTATTTCAATAAGCTGAAGCAAGTCTGCTATGAAACAGTCTATCATAGAATAGCTACATTAATAAGATCTGAACAATAGCAATATTAATAGGCATCCTAACACTAAAGGGGAAAATTTCACAGCTTCATACCACTAGATAAACTATAGGAAACTGATGGAGAGATTGAGAATTAGCATCACCCAGGTGTGAGCCCCCTAACTTGTTTCCCATACTCAAATTGGTCAGTCCTAAAACCATATACATGTGAACAACAAAAATGTACTCAGAAGCTTGTATTCATATATTTTTTCATGCATATAAATGCAAAATAATAATAAAGGGAGAAGATGATATCAGCTAAAGAGTGAGAAGAGAGCATGGGAGGAGTTTGAGGAAGGAAACTTGGGAAAGGCAGATTGCAGAAAGAGAAAGGGGTAAATGATATAATTATATTTTAATTTAAGTGCATAAAGAGAAATAAAATAAAATGTGAGAAAAATTTATGAGTGAGGCTGAAGGGATAATAAAGACATATATTGACAAAGAGATTTCTTTAAAGCCAAATGTCAAGACTCTCCATGTTTCCATTTGTTTTTCAATTAAGACCAGATATCTTCTATGTAAATACAAGAAAAGCTAATCAGTTTAGAACAAATGTGATTGTGACAAACAATAAAGAATTCATCTCATATGTATTTAATTTAAATATGTATTTAATTCTAGTCACTGAGCCAGACACCTTAAAATGAAGTATATTTGATAATTAAACACTAAGGGACTAAATTATCTAAATCCAAGATACCCTAAAAAAAAAGCTATACACCTTTCAACCAGTATCATTCATTAATCAGAAAATGAAAGCAAAATGGAGCTCTCATTTGCATACAAGGTGGTCATTTTATATTGATAATCAGTTTTTCTTTCAATATAAATAAAAAAAATCAGTACAAAAGCTCATTGTAAATTTAAAATAAAATGTATACATTAAAAGTAAATACAGTTTATAATAACATCCTGAAATATGTATTCAGATTAAAAAAAAGTGTGTGTGTGTGTGTGTGTGTGTGTGTGTGTGTGTGTGTGTGTGTGTGTGTGTGTGTGTGTGTGTATGGTTGGGGACTTAAAATACAGTGTTTAATAATTGATATCTAGTTTATATTTTTAATTTAATTTATTTTTATTTATAAAGTCTTTTTATCCATGTATCCCCTGATCCCCCTCCATTCCCTCCTCATCATCACTCCCAGTCAGTCTTCAGTCTCCCTACTCCCATTCTTCCACCCCCTCCCCCTAAAAGGCAAAAAGTCCAAAGGTGGTTTAGATCAGTATGACACATCCACTCCAAGAAAGACCTATTTCTTCATTCCAACATCATTGCTGGGTTAGGTGTTCCTCTCCAGGGAAAGGACTCCAAGGTGCCAGCCCATGCATAGGAACACAGTCTGATTCCCCCCGTTGAGACTCCACAGACTGCCCATGCCAATCTACAGATGCTTACCCTTAGAGGGCCTAGCTCCTTTTCCAGATGGTTCCTCAGTGGCTGTTCTTAATCAGGCAGCTCCTGAGAGCTCCAGCCAGCCATCTCTGTGGAAATTCTCTTCATAATCCCTATCCCCTTGCTCATACAATCTCTCCTCCCCTGCTCTCAGCAGGAATAGGAGATGGGCCCATTGCACATCCATGGATCTCTGCCTCCACCTCTATTCATTGCTGGATGTAGGTTCTGTAATGACGCTTAGGGTGGTTATTCATTTAATTATAGGGGAAGTGCTGTTCAGGCACACCATTCACCATTGTTTTGTGACCTATCCAGGGACATCCTGTGAGTTCTTGCAGTTTTCCCTAGCACTGAGTCTCTTTCCAACCCCACATTGGCTTCCTCTATTAAGATGTCCATCAATTTTTTTCCCTCTTATTTCTCCTCTTGCTCAACCATCAATTCTCTCATGATTTGTTCCCACCTATTCTTGGATGCAACCTGTTATGTTCCCAGTTTTCTAAGTTGATCTCTACTTTCTCTTCCTAGGGGAATCTCTGGATGTCTCTCTTAAGTTCTTTCTGATCCCAAGCTGTTCAGAGATTGGGAGGTGAAGCTTGGGTATTCATTGCACTTTGTCCAAAGTCCACTTATGAGTGAGTACATCCCGTGTCTATGTTTCTGGGCTTGAGATACCTCACTTAGGAACATATTCTTACCCATTTGCCTGAAGATTTTAGGATATCATTTGTTTTTACTGCTGAGTAGTACTCCATTGTATATATGTACCACAATTTGATAATCCATTCTTCAGATGAGGGGCATCTAGGTTGTTTCCAGGTTCTTGCTATTACAAATAATGCTGCTAGGAACATAGTTGAGCTAATGCCTTTGGGGTATGAATGTGCCTCCTTTGGATATATGATGAATAGTGGTTTTGCTGGATCCTTGGGGAGACTGATTCCCAGTTTTCTGAGGAATCACATTACTGCATTCTAGAGTGACTGTACATGCTTACACTCCCTCCAACAATGGAGGAGTGTTCCCCTTGCTCTGCATCCTCTCCAGCATAGGCTGTCATCTGTGTTTTTGATCTTAGCCATTCTGATGGGTATAAGGTAGTATCTCAAACTTGTTTTGATTTGCATTTCTCTGATGGCTAAAGATGTTGAACAATTTTAGGTGCCTTTCAACCATTTGTATTTCTTCTGTTGAGAATTCCATTTTTAGCTCTGAACCCCATTTTTTAACCTGTGCTATTTAGGTTTGGTGGCTCTAGTTTCTTAAGTTCTCTTCATATTTTAGAGATCAGTCCTCTGTCAGTTGTAGTGTTGGTGAAGATCTTTGCCCATTCTGTAGGATGTTATTTTGTCTAATTGAATGTATCCTTTGCATTACAGAAGCTTCTCAGTTTCAAGAGGTCCCACTTATTGATGGTTGTTCTTAGTGTCTGTGCTACTGGTGTTATATTTAGGGAATACTCACCATTGCCAATGTGCTGGAGATTATTTCCTACTTTCTTTTATATCAAATTCAGTGTGGCTGGGTTTATGTTGAGGTCTTTGATATACTTAGATTTGAGTTTTGTGCAGGGTGATAGGTTTGGATCTATTTGCATTCTTCTACATATTACCATTTAGTTATGCCAAGACAAGTTGTTGAAGATATTATCTTTTTCCATTAAATATTTTTGGCCTCTTTGTCAAAAATCAGGTGTTCATATGTATATGGATTAATACCGTGGTTTTCAGTTCAATACCAGTGATCCATAAGTCAGTTTTTATGCTGTTTTTATTACTGTGGCTCCGAAGTTCTTTTATTGAACAGGACTGTTTTGGCAATCCTGGGTTTCCTGTTATTCCATAGGAAGTTGAGTATTGTTCTTTCAAGTCTGTAAAAAAAAATGCATTGGGATTTTTATGGGAATTGCATTGAATCTGTAAATTTCTTTTGGTCAAATTGCCATTTTTACTATGTTGATCTTACCTCTCCAGGAGCATGGGAGATCTTTCCATTTTCCTCTTCCAATTCTTTCTTAGTGATATAAGATTTTGTTAAAAACAGGTCTGCTACCTCTTTGGTTAGAGTTACACTAAGATACTTAATGCTATTTCAAGCTATAATAAAAAGGGATGTTTCCCTTATTTCATTTTCAGCCCTTTTGTCATTAGTATATAGGAGTGCTATTTATTTTTTTTTAGCTAGTCTTGTGCCCTGTTACATTGCTGAAGGTGTTTATCAGCTGTCCCTGGTAGAATTTTGGGGGTTAGTTATGTATACGATCATATTATCTGCAAACAGAGATAGTTTGACTTCTTCCCTTCCAATTTGCATCCCTTTAATCTCCTTTTGTTCTCTTATTGCTTTAGCTAAAACTTTGACAACTATATTGAATAGATAAGGAGAAAGAGGACAGCCTTGTCTTGTTCTGATTTTAGTGGAATTGCTTTGAAATTTTCTCCACTTAGTTTGATGTTGGCTGTTAGCTTGCTGTATATCACCTTTATTATATTTAGGTATTTTCTCTGTATTCCTCATCTCTCCAGAACTTTTATCATGAAAGAGTGTTAGAATTTTTCAAAGGCTTTTCATTGTATTTTGAATCATCCCTACATCTCTGGGATGAAGCCTACTTGATCATGGTGGATGATTTTTATGAAATATTGTTGGATTTGATTTCCAGAATTTTCTTGAGTATTTTTGTATCAGTGTTCATGAGGGTGATTAGTCTGTAATTCTCTTTCTTGCTGAGTCTTTGAATGGCTTGGATATTAGGGTAATTATAGCCTCATAAAAAGGGTTCAGCAATGTTCCTTCAGATACTATTGTATGGAATATTTGAGGAGTATTGGTATTAGTTCTTCTTTGAATATCTGGTAAATTCTGCACTCAAACCCTCTGGTCCTGGGCTTTTATTTACTTGGTAGACTTTTAATAACAACTTCTTTTTCCTTTGGGGTTATAGGTGTGTTTAGGTCATTTATCTTGTATTGATTTAATTTTGATAAAAGTGGTACTTTTTGAGAAAGCTGCCCATTTCTTTTAGGTTTTCCATGTATAGATTTTCAAAGTATAACTTGATAATTCTCTGGATTTCCTGGGTGTCTGTTGATATGTCCCCCTTTTCATTTATGATTCTTTTAATTTGGATACACTATGCTTTTTGGTTATTTTGGATAAAAGTTTATCAATCTTGTTGACTTTCTTAAAGAACCAACTCTTTGATTCACTGATTATTTATATTGTTCTTTTCGTTTCTATTGTATTGATTTCAGCCCTAAGTTTATTTTCCATCTTCTACTCTCTCTTGGTGAGTTTGATTCTAAATCCTCCAAACACTCCAGCTGTGCTGTTATGTCTCTTGTGTGAGATTTCTCTAGATTTTTTCATATTGGCATCCAGTGCTATGAGTTTTCTTCTTAACATTGCTTTCATTGTGTCCCATAAGTTTGGGTACGTTGTGGATTCAGTTTCATTAAATTCTACGAAGGCTTTGATTTCATTCTTAACTTCTTCCTTGACTGGGGGGTGGTTCTATTGAGAGATATTTAGTTTCTATGAGTCTGTAGGCTATCTGTGATTTTTGTTATTGCTGAACTCTGTAGCAGGAGGTTTCTGACCTGGACTTTCAGGCCTATCCTCAAGGTTTAGACCTGCAGACCCACAGACCCTCAGAGACACACAGATTCTTACTATAATTTTAGGCTGATTGGCCTAAGGCCCAGGCATATAACTTGATAGCTCTTTACCCTTAATCTAACCCATGACTCATATCTTGTTCAGCCATGTGGCTTGGTACTTTTTTTCAGAGCAGCATAGTTGTCCTCTGCCTCTTCCGGCTTCTCTCTGGCATCCTGCTGTATTCCTCCAGTTCCCAGAGTTCTCTTAGTCTGGTAGCCCCACTCCTACTTCCTGTCTGCCTTTGGCCAATCGTCACTTTTTATTAAACCAGTGGGTGGGACAATTATTTACAATGGAACAACATAATCTCCCACAGAACTCTAACTTTAGACCATGGTAGTCTGATATGATACAAGGAGTTATTACCATTGTCATATCTATTAATATTTGCTTTATGACTGAGTACGTGGTCAATTTTAAAGAAAGTTCAATGGGGTGCTGAGAAATATATAAATTCCTTTGTGTTTAAATGGAAGGTTCTGCATATTACCTCAAGTCCATTTGGGTCATAACAACTGTTATATCCCTTATTTCTCTGTTGAGTTACTGTCTGGCAGACCTATCCAAGGGTGAAAGTCTCCCACTAAGTGTGTGTGGTATTTGATGTGAGGTTTAAGCTTAATTGTGTTTCTTTTACATATGTAGGTGTGCTTGTGTTGGGTGTAAGTATTCAGGATTGAGACTTAACTTGGTGGATTTTTCTTGAGATGGATAAGTAATGCCCGTTCCAGTCTCTTTTGATTGATTTTAGTTTGAAGTCTATTTTGTTATTATTAGGATAGCTACTCTAGCTTGTTTCTTGGCCATTTGACTGGAAAATCTTTTTCCAACATTTTACCCTGAGCCTGTGTCTGTCTTTGAAGTTGATGTGTGTTTCTTGTATACAGAAGAAGCATGGCTTTGATTTTTGTAACCATTGTGTTAGGGTGCATCTTTTTATAGGTCGGTTGAGTGTATTGATATTAAAAAATATTGATGACCAATGATTGTTATTTCCTGTCATTTTTGGTGATAGCTTATGTGTATTTCCTTTCTTTGGGTTTTTTGATTGTGGGAATATTGATTGTTTGTGCTTTAATTGGTGTATCTGGTTTCCTTAGGTTGGAGTTTATCCTCTAGTACTTTCTGTGGGGATAGATTTGTGGATAGGTATTGTTTCAATCATGTTTTGTTCTGATATATATTGTTTATTCCATCTATGATGATTGATACTTTTGCTGGGTATCTAGTAGTAGTCTAGGATGGTAGCCATGCTCTTTTAGTGTCTGTATAACATCTGACAACGACTTTCTTGCTTTCTTTGTTTTCATTAAATAGTACAGTGTTATTCTGATGGTTCTGCCTTTATAGGTAATTTGGTCTTTTTCCTTTGCAGTTCTAGTATTTTTTCTTTGTTCTGTAGGCTTAATGGCTTTATTATTATGAGGCAAACAGACTTTGCAGCGGAAACTAGTCTATTTGGTGTTCTGTAAGCTTCTTGTATTTTTATAGGCATTTCTTTTTTCTCAGTTGGGAAAGTTTTCTTCTATTATTTCATTGACTATATTTTCTATGCCTTTGAACTGGTGTTCTTCTTCAATTCCAGTTATTCTAAGGTTTTGTCTTTTCATATTGTCCCATATTTCCTGGACATTTTGTGTTATAACTTTTTTGGTTTTAGTGTTTTCTTTAGCTGACATATCTATTTATACTATTGAATCTTCCACTTCAGAAATTCTCTCTTCCATCTCTTACATTCTGTTGGTTATGCTTGCATCTGCAGTTCTGGTTTGTTTCTTCAGGTTTTCTATTTTCTCATTGCCTCAGTTTGTGTCTTATTTATTCTTTCTGTTTCAATTTTAATTTCTGAATGTTTCTTTTACCTGTTTTTCCTTTTTGTTGTTTTATTTATTTTCTTTCAGGGATTTGTCAATCTCTACTATTTTTTGTATTTTCTTCTATTTATTTAGGGGAGTTTTTTATATCCTGTTTTAAAGCTTCTATTATCTTCATAAAGTTGTTTTTAAGGTTGTTCTTTTTTCTGTTTCCTGTTCATTTCTATGCTCAGATTTTGATGTTGTCTAGTCTTTCTATTTTTATATGCATTCTTGCACTGGCATCTGTCAATTGCTTCTTTGGTTCACTCTTAGTATGATCTTGGTCACTCTTAGTTGTGTGCCTGGGGGCTCTGCGTCTCTAGTAATTGCAGGGGCTGCTCTTAGTAGGCTCTTAGTTGGCTGTAAGCCAAGAAATTGTGTGTTTCCAGTTGTTGCAGGTGTTGTTCTTAGTTATTTTTTAGTTGTCTCTTAGTCATCTGTGGACCAGGAGGCTTCGGGATCTCCAGTTGTTGGTGTGTGATGATGCTGATTATTTGGCCTGTGGGATATCCCTCCAACTGTGTTTTTCTGAGGATTGGGCTGTGGGGTGAGGAGGGTTCCCAGCTTTCTTTGGTTTAGGGCAGATCTGAGTTGTATTGAATTGAAGGGGTCTGTGTCCTCAGGCTGGAGTTCAGTGACCATGGTCTCTTCTTGGCCTGAGGATCTGGGTGCCACTCACCTCTTAGTCAGTTATGGATCAGAAGGCTTCGGAGTCTCCAATTGTCTGTGTGTGATGATGCAGATTGTGGTTTGGATGGGTTTGCTGTGAGATGTTCTCCAGCTGTGTTTTGATGAGGATTGCGCTTGGGGGCTCTCCCAGATTTCTTTGGTATAGGACACAGCTGGGTGTGGTTGGGGTGCTGGGGGCTTTGTTAGTGATCTGCATTCAGAGACTATAGTTTCATCTTGGCCTGAGTTTCAGGGTGCCCCTTACCTCTTAGTCAGCTGTGGATCAGGAGGCTTAGGGGTATAGTTTATATAATTTT
Source organism: Phyllotis vaccarum (assembly GCA_033318265.1). Classification (NCBI taxonomy): domain Eukaryota; kingdom Metazoa; phylum Chordata; class Mammalia; order Rodentia; family Cricetidae; genus Phyllotis; species Phyllotis vaccarum. Next base: position 89,188,489 of record JARWLC010000013.1, on the reverse strand, counting down.
TAAAAACTATTATTACTTTATATAAAAGCTATAACTATGAGGATTTGGTAACAACATTTCTGTGTATCATAGACAGCATTTTATTATTGACGAGGGAAGTAATTGTCATTCAATTACTTTGTGAACTGCTGTCTTAATTTTAATTATGAAGGGAGAAAGAGATCCTATAGTAGTCTAATTCCAAGTAATTTTCAGTTCAGCATTTGTGGAAAATGCTCTGAGTAAAGGCCAATGATGAATTAGCCTAATTCAGAGACTAATAACATTGCTGGATGAACTAACATTTTCATTCCTACATTCGTGTCTCAGAGGTGCAAATGCGGGGAGACAAAGTAGGGGCATTTATTTCTATTACCAAACTGCCTTAAGTATTGTGGGCAGTTTATAATCAGAGATGTAAATTCTATTAGCTTTCAGTATCAAAATGATTCAAGGAATACTAAAATTTCAATATTTAAGAATCTTTGAAATTGATGAATACAAGGATAGTGCACTCAATTCTTTATGAGAAGAAATTTTACAAATAATGATTCAAAAAATGTGATTTATATAGCCCTTATATATACAATATACATTACAATATACATAACTATAGATGTGACACATCAATAGAATTAAATGCATCACTGTGTACATTAATATTTAAATTACAAAGTCAAATGAAATCCTAATTTGACACAAATTCAACATCTAGTTCTTAAAATTGAGGACTAAATTTTACAGAGAATATTTCATAGTATCCAAAGCATATACTTTGATTTTTTGTTTCCACATGATTGTTGCATGGAACATTTAAGGAACCAAGACATGCATTGCTGTTCACATTTTACTACATAAAAGAAAATAATTTAATCAACAGCCATTCAGCTACACTGTCAGAACTCAAAGTCAAATTCAAGCAGTTGCAAGATCAATGATTCTTGTTTATCCATGAGAATAGTTCTGACCAGTATTCTCACCAGTGCAAGATGCCAAGTATGCTCAAGTGCAAAGAAGATTTATAAAAGTGAGGTATTTTACCTGAATATTGGCATGTAGTTTTATTAGTTATATATTATTTCTCACAATAATTTTCCCTTGCATTATCACTAACCCTCCCATAATCCCCTCTTTGTTGCCTTTGAAGTTTACACCCTCTTTTTCATTACATGTCTGTATATAGATAGATGATAGAGAGAGATAAAAATCATACACACACACACACACACACACACACACACACACACACACACACACACACATAAAATATACAAGCTGTATGACCATAACTATATGTATGTTTTTAGGGCAAACAATTCAGTTTTGGACAACAAATTGGCATTCTCTTCCCAGGGGAAAATGTTTCTCCTTCTTTAAACATTAGTTTTCTGTAGTTCTTTGTGTAGAGTTGAGACCTCCTAGACTTTCACCCATATAAGTTAGTCTACTTTCACTCTTGTTAAATCTATGTTTCGGCAGCCATGTTGGTGATACTTTGTGAGTGTAGCTTCTGCCATTACTAGGAGATACAATCTCATAGAAAACTGATTGTTCCTCTGGCTTATACAATCTTTCCACACCCTCTTCAGCAATTTGCCTTTAGACTTAGGTGCAGGAATCAGATTATAGTTATGTCTATTGGGACTGGGATCCACAACTCTGCATTTTGATTGGATGTGGTTTTCTTGAATATTTTCCCTCTTTTGGGAGGATCAGTTCTTTGGAAGTTTGGGGTAAGGATTCCATTTATCTTTGAGTGTAAGAAATACTTAAAAGTGTAGTTAGAGGTTATGATGGTTTGCTACAAAATGGTGATAATATGTTCTCCATGATCCATGACTTCTCTAGTACAGGATACTAGGCATTATGGCCTTCTTAGGTGGGTCTCAACTTCATTCAGAGATGTAGATTATTACAAAGGTAGATGTATGGACAACATCATACTTATATTGTATCATACTCATCATTCTTAAAATCCCCTATTCTTAACCTGCATGATTTTCTTACCTCCAGATAAATGAAAACTAGACACAGATGGATACATTAGAAATTTGGCAGATCAACTAATTAGGACTACTTTCAGTGTACTTGTAGGATTGAGTGCAAATTTCTATTGTTGTGATAGAACAACAAAGAAGGAAATCAATATATCTTGTAATATTCTTGTAACATGGTGTTTCTTTCATACTAACTATCCATTTTCTACATTACAAGCAACATCTAAGCTCAGCCTTTTCCACTCATAGTGCCTAAGGGAAAACTCAAAAAATACTTTCATAGCCTTCCTTTCTTCAAGTGATTAATTCAGAAATGGGTAAAACTTATTGAAGGCCAATGGAATTCATAATGATATTCTTCTAAGGGTCTTGAAACTCTGGAACAATTTTCCCCTGTTACTTTATAAGTTTCAGAGAATTTTTTCATCTATCTTTATTTTTCTTGCTTCTATGCTTGGATAGCCAACCAATATAAGTCAATACATAAAATGCAGCAACTGAAGAGAATCAAAGGAAAATTAAGCCATAATTACTGTAAGAAATTTCACTGAAGCTAAATCTATCAATGTGTGAATGAACAAGTAGATTTCTTCACCGTACAATCTAGGAAAAATCAGATTTTCCGTTACATGTTTTCCATTCATCCCAAATTATAGGGAAAGCAAAGCAAACATTGTTTTATATTGGTCTCACAATCCTTGTACATTAAGAAGACTTTTTATTAAATTAAATATATCTATACCATCTGTCACTCTGTATAAATAAAAGCCAAACAGAGAAAATACACATTGTTGTTGAATGCACTGCTATACAGCTGACAAAAATTTAGACTGAATGTCTATCTTATCTTGACAGTTTCCTTCCCCTGGCTTACATTTTTCATTAGTTAGAACACCTTTGGACTAAAAAATGCTCCATAAAAATGTCACCTAATTTTTATAATAATTTGAACATACAATTATTCTTCCATCTAAAATTAATCTATTTCACAAAAGTAATTAATGACTGAATAAAGTGTTTTCATTTTAAAATCCATAATGTGAATTGGCTAAACCATAATTAATGCTTGCTAGTGTAAGTCTTATAATGGTGTCTTTTGTATCAGATCTGAAACCCAATTTGTACTACTGGGCTCTCATGATTTCAAGATATTAATATATAACATTTGATACAGACCCAGGCTATCCCTATCCCATTGTTCTCTAATGCTACAGAAATATTACAGATCCTACTGCAACTACTTATGGGATCCTCTCCTTCCACCATACCTACAACCCTGGTACTCTGTCTCTCAGGATGAACAAGATTGCTTTAGCTCTTTCCTTTATCCCCTCTCTTCCTTTTATCTTAGCCTATCTCTTTTTCTCTCTACCACCCTGTGACCTACAGAAGCTTTCTCTACTAGGAAATCATAACCACTACACTTTCCTAATATCCAGAGAAGGGAACAAAAATCAAGAAATGGAACATCTACACAAGAAAGATGACATTAGACATCTATACCTTTAATCATCTCAACCATCCTAACTTCAGATGCCTGGCACAAGAACAATAAACAATGCTGTTAATAACAATAACATTATGCCACCACCAAAACTAGTAACTGTATTATAGTAGGCCCTGATAAATGCATTAAAGATTAAGAAGAAATAAAGAAACTTCAAAATAGCAATTTTGAATATATTCAAGGACCATAAGGAAGATATGAATTAAGACTTTGAATACACACACACTTGAAAGAGATAATGATAATAATTCATAACATGAAAGTAGAACTTAATAAAGAAATAGACCTGGTTTTTTTAAAAAAGTAAGGTAAAATAAAACTGAAAATGAAAAATTAAGACAGTCAAACAAAATCTTCAGAGGTAAGCCTCACAAATATAATATAAAACTTGGAAAAGAAACTCTTGGCTGTTGAAGACAGGATAGAAGAAAGAGAAGAAAATGTTATAACTAAAAAAAGTACAGGCGTAAAACATATAAGCAAATTAGAACACTATGAAAATATTGAATCTATAAATAAGGAAGAAATATAGAAAGTAAATGAAATTAAGTTCAAAGGCACACAAATATTTACAACAAAATCATAAAAGATAATTTCTTGAATCTAAAGAAGAAGGTACCTATCAAGACACATGAAGCATGCAGAACACCAAATATATATAAACAGAAAAAAAAATCCCCATGACACACAATAACAAAAACACTAAATAAATATAAAGGAAAAGAGGATATTTAAAGATTCGAGGGAAAAGACAAAGTCCCATATAAAGTCTTCTCAATTGAGACTGTAAAAGCTAGAAGAACCTGAATAGATATTTTATAATCTTTTAGAGGTAGAAGATTTACACTAGCAAAACTATAAATTACAATCAATTAAGAAAGAAAAACATGTCAAGATAACACTAAATTTGAATAATTTATATATAAAACTCCAGCTCTAAAGTGGTACCAGAAAGAAAATCCCAGTCTGAAGAGGTTAACCACACTCAAGACACCATAAGTAATTAACAATTCAAGAACAGCAAATCAAAAGGGGGCACATTATAACAAGAAAATAGCAGGTATAAACAAACACTGCTCATTGATAACTCAATATTAATGGCTTTGATATCACAATAAAAGATACATTCTAACAGACTGGATCCAAAACCAAGATCGTTATGCCTCATCTAAGAGATATATCTAGCCATTAAGAATATCTATTACCTCAAGTTAAACTATGGAAAATATATCCCAAGCAAATGGACTTAATAAGCAAGAAAGTATAAACACTTTAATATCTGAGAAAATAAACTTCAAACCAAAACTAGTCAGAAAAGCTAGTGACATTACACTCACCGAAAGAAAAGTCCAAGAGGGCACTTCAGCTCTAAACATTTGTACAGCAAACTGAAGAGTACCCAAGTTCATAAAATAAACTGCTACAGCTAAAATTCACATATTGAACATCACATAGTGATAGTTGGCATCATCAGTACCCCACTTTTACCAGTTGTCAGGTCATCCAGTCAAAAACTAAACAGAAAAATGTTGGAATTAAATTACACCAAAAAAAAATGAAACAAAGAATTGGTTCTTTGAGAAAATCAGTAAGATTGGTAAGCCCTTATCCAAGTTACTAAAAGATTAAGAGACAAAATTTAAATTAGTAAAGTTAGAGATAGAAGGAAGGAGGGACATTACAATAGAAACTGTGGAAACCCAGAGAATTGATAGAATATATTTTGAGAATCTGTACTCTGTCAAATTAAAAAAAATCTAAAAGAAATTGATAAGTTTATTGATGTATATGGCCTGTCAAAAGTTAAATCAAGATTAGATAAGCAATTTTAACAGAGCTATTAGTGAAAAAGAAGCAAGAAAAAACTCTCCCAATCAAAAAGAGCACAGGGCTAGATAGATTCAGTATAGAATTCTACTAAATTTCAAAGAATTAATAGCAATGCTTTTCAAATAATTCCAAATAATAGAAACTAAAGGATATTGGCTAATTCTATATACAAGGCCATGATTACTCTCTGATATCTAAACTACACAAAGACCCATCAGAGATGAAACTTTACAGATCAATATTCGTTATAAATATAGATTCAAAATTTCTCAATAAAATACTTGTAAATCAAATTCAAGAACACACCAAAAGTATTATCCAAGTTGATTAAGTAGGTTTTAACCCAGAGCTGCAAAGATAGTTCCACATACATATTTGTAAACTTATGTCATGATATAAACAGATGGAAAAACAAAACACATGATCACCACATTCAATTCAGAAAAGGCCTTTAGGCAAATGCAACCTTTCTTCATGATGAACTTCCTGTAAAGACTTTTGACATGATGTATATACCTCAAAATCCTAACATTTAGAGTCTTCTGGGAAAAAATCTCTACTGTTGCCATAGTTCCTAAACTTTCAATAAACTATCTGGATAGGATTCCACACATAAGTTTATGTTAAGATCTTTCTCACCTACTCTGCCTCCTGACCCAGTAAGGATTCCTTTGGATCTGTTGCTGTTCAGCTGCCTTTGCCTGCTTATGTGCTGTGGGTAAAACCATTATCTTCCCTCAGTTTAAGAAACAGATGTTCATTTGCATTTTCCTGGTTGCTAAGGATGTTGAACAATTTTTTAGGTGCATCTCAGCCATTTGAGGTTTCTCAGCTGAAAATTCTGTTTAGAACTGCACCCCATTTTAAAATTTTGATTATTTTGTATTTTGATGTATAGTTTCTCAAGTTCTTTATATATTTTGGAGATCAGACCTCTGTCAGATATAGGATTGGTGAAGATCTTTTCCCATTCTGTAGGCTACTGTGTTGTCTTATTGACTATGTACTTTGCCTTACAGAAGCTTTTCAGTTTCAGGGGGTCCCATTTATTAATTGTTACTCTCTTTGTGCTACTGGTGTTATATTCAGGAAGTGGTCTCCTGTGCAAACGCATTCAAGGCTACTTCCTACTTCTTCTTTAATCAGTTCTGTGTAATTGAATTTATGTTGAAGTTTCTGATTCACCTGGACTTGAGCTTTGTCAGGGAAATAGCTATGAATCTATTTGAATTCTTCAACATCTGAACATCCAATTATGCCAGTACAATCTAATTATGATGCTTTCTTTTCTCCATTTTATAGTTTGGACTTCTTTATCAAAAGCCAGTTGTTCATAAATATGTGGATTTGCACCAAGATCTTTGATTTGATTCCATTGATCCACATGTCCATTTTATGCCAATACCAAGCTGTTTTTATTACCACAGCTCTATAATAGAGATTGATGTAGGGATAGTAATACCTCCAGAAGTTTATTTATTATACAGGATTGTTTTTTTGTTTTTCCACATAGTTAAGTATTATGCTTTCGAGGTCTGTAAAGAATTGTCTTGGGATTTTGATGGGGATTGCATTGAATCTGTTAATGCCTTTTTGGAACCTAATCCCCATGTAGGGGTGCCTCACCCAACCTTGATGCAGGGGGAAGGAGCATGGTCCTATCTCAAGGTGATATGACATGGTTTAATGACACTCATTGGTGGCATACCCCTTTGTAAACTGAAGAGGCATGGATGGGGGAAGTATAAAGAAGAGTTGGAGAATGAAATGCAAAGAGAGGAGGAAGAAGAAACTTTTGTTGTTATGATATATAAATTTTTTAAATTATTAAAATGTAAATAAATTTCAATTGTTTTAAGATATAAAAAAGAAAATGATGTTGAAACACATAAAAATAACGGAAAAATATGGACTGATGAGCATTTCTCTACACATAACCTCTGTATCTGTACAGTGCAGTATTTTGGCAACATATATGGCATTTATATGCCCATTACAAATGCCATGGTGATGCCAATTGTAAGTTCATAAAAGTCTGATACTTGATTTTAATTAATTTTAATTAATTAATGAGAAACTGGCAATACATTAGTAATTAAGACTTCTCAGATTTGCTCTCAGCCTTAAACCACTATTCATTCACCACACTCTTTAGGTATGCAATGAGACACATTGATTCAACTGCAGGAGTGAATCTGCCAGTGCTGATAGTTTACTGGAATTTAGTATAGTTTCTTTATCTTTGGAAAGGCCTCGTTATTTGTCCACAGTCAAAACCTTCACTTCTTAGGGTTTCCGTTTAATCAAAATATCTATGGAAGAATATATCCAAGTTAAAAATCAATCTTTCAGCACATTAATGTTCATATGCACCATTGCTTGCCAGAAGTAGTCCTTTTTGTTCCATAACTATCAATAGCAAAATGGCTTTGATAAAAAAAAAAAAAAAAAAAAACACTGGCATAAAGGGATACAGCTAAGTTTTTAAAAAGAAGGATAGAAAGAAGATGTAAAAGGACGGCTGACTTGCTTGCATTTTAAAAACTACAGATATTTCAAAGGAAGTACTATGTGGTGAAGCTATAAAATCAGCTATCCTTTAAGACCGTGGTCAAATGCTAATATAAGAAATAACTTAAAACCAACAACCAAGATGAATCTCAGAATAATACAGGTTGTAAACAAACATAAGACTTTAAAAGGAACATGTTCTTTGAAGAAAAAAAATCACTATGAGAATGAAATATAAAGGTATAGGAACTAGGGAATGACTAGTGATGGATCACATTTATATTTCAGTACTAGATAGACAAAGGCAAAGAGTTTATGGTCATCCTCATCTATACTCATAGTTTAGGGCCAGCCCAGGTAACTCAAGGCCTTGTCTAAAATAAAATGAAACTGGAGGATGTCTGCAGAATATATGACATTTGCATTTCTATTAAAAGACCTATCTTGACACAAACTACTGGCATCAATGCAGATACTTTAAACCAAGTGTTTCTAAGACAAAGAAATAAATCAAATTGTAGTCTTTGATAAATAAAATTTGTTAGTAAATATACCATAAATAATGTCAGAAATTATATAAAGAACCCCTTTATCCATTTGTAATGCAATCATAAAGCACATACTTTAGAGACAAATGTTGGACACTCAGAAATTTTATGATACAGATGAATTCCCAAATATCTGTGCAGATGTTTTCTATTAATGCAACCCAGTAGTAGAAAATATATCAAAACTTTGGAATCTAAGCTACTTTCTCATTCTTAATGAAAAGTAAAATGAAAGTCCTTTCTGTCTGCCACAACTCTGACATAAAATTAACTAAAGTAGAAAAATAAGTAAAGGGGAGTTATAAATCAGTGTTCTGTCAAGCTGAAGAGCAAGCATAAAAATCAGACTGAGATCAAAGAAAGATTCCTCCCTAAGGCAGAAAAATGTTTACTTACATCTTTATAATGTTCTGTTAAGCTGTGAGGGAAATATACTCTTATCCATAGTGATAGTTAGGAAGTCAGTCCTATGATGCTCCAATGTAATGTATTTCTATGAACAAAAGACATTGTTACCAGCTTCTTCTTGGGACTAGCATAAATTACTAATCATCCCAGATGTGAATCTAAACCAATCAATGACAGAAATAAATCAGGGCAATCGATATGTGACATATCATTACATTATAGTTCCAGTGATTTTACACCAATGAAAGAGTCAAAATGCTAAGGAGCACAATTAGTTATCAAAATTATTTGCTATCAATCATGCCTAGACTAAATTCTTAAAACAAATTTTGAAAATATTCCTTATCATATATATAATCAAATGGGATTAATCTGACCTTGGGCTTATAAACATTCAGGCATTGACTAAGTGTAGCCACTTCTTAATACCTATAGTTGATATTCTGCCATACAATTCATAAAATGAAGTACTACCCTACCATTACTTTGCAATTTAGCAAATCTTGCTCAAATAAGGAACTTTATTTTATTTTCAAGAGGATTAGAGGATTTTTCTCAGCTATGTCTTGTGTCCTTTTCTCACAGAAAGCAATATTTACTACAAAAAAATAGTTGATAAAGTGACTTTTCTTTGGAAATAATCTTTGGCATATTTCAATATTTTTAGCTAAACCTCAGAAAATATGTCCTGAAAATCTTCCAATAATCCTTCAATCTACCATTATACTCTAGAAGAATTTTTCTAAAATGTAACTGATGATTTATGTTCTATAGTATCTTCAAAATATACTCCTTCCACATTCTGTTTTCTTAAAATCAGCATCTAGACTAGCTATTATTTATACACAGACTCAATCCAAGCATTAACCAAAAATGTGTATTTTGTAGATGTATCCATTATGTCTAGAGTCCAAAACTTTGGATTTTTATTGATTGTGGTTTTCTGTAATAGTCTCCATCTCTTGCATAGAGAAGTTTCCAGATGCAACATATGTGGGTACAAATATTGATCGCCTCTCTGTTTTAAATTTTTAAATGGCACCTTCTGGTTTCATGGAAGCCAGTTCAAAAGGAAACATTTAGGTCAGTCTAAGTGGCTACTGAGCCACAGGACACACTTTCTGAAGTGCATAGTTTTTTATTTTGGTTTGGTTTTTGCTTGTTGGTTTTTGTGTTGTGTTGTTTTGTTTTGTTTTGTTTTGGTAATAGAGACCTTTTACCACTGGAGATGACAACCAAGGGAAAAGGCAATAGGGTGTATGTTTTGAGACTCATTGGACAATACTGACCGACTCAGAAGGTTTCTCATCTCTAGTAATAAGAAATTCCTTTTCAATTAGTCTTTGGATATTGAAGGGAGGTTTTGTCAGCTCAGATTCGAAAAATACATTTGAACTGTGTTATTCACATTTAAACATACAAATATCATTTAAATATTATATGTGTATATTTATAAGCATAATTCTGTGTATTATGTGTTTTTAAATAGTAATATGATATCTTAGAACTTTTTCAAACTCCTTATTATATTCTCCTCTCTCTTCTGTACCTTCTTTCTAGATAGAGGAAGTCACTATGTGGTTGGAAAGAGACTGGGTGCTAGGGAAACCTCCAAAAACTCACAGGATGTCCCTGGCCAAGTCTTCAAGCAATAGCCGAGAGAGTGCCTAAACAGGACTTCCCCTATAATCAAATTAAAGACTACTCTAATTGTCATTCTAGAACCTTCATCCAGCAATGAATAGAGACAGAAGCAAAGATCCATAGCTACGTACCAGTTTGAGCTCCCAGTCCAGCTGAAGAGAGAGAGGAGAGCAAATCATGAGACCCACAGAGATGGTTTCTCTGGAAATATTGGGAGCTGACTAAATCAGAAACAGCCACTGAGGAACTAAACCGTCCAAAGGTAGATGACTGTCAAATGTGATGGGCAGTTTGTGGAACCTTTTGGAGTAGAACCAAGCCCACCTTGGGACACCTTTCCCTCCTTGGGGAATCGATGGGGGCACGGGGTGGGGGAGGCTGATAGAGGACTAGGAGGGACTGGGAGAATGGAAGGGGGTGATCAGGATTATACATGAAAATCACCTTTATAAATAAATTTAAAAATGAGAAAAAGAAAAATAATGTTGCTTCCATATCCTGTTTCATTGTTGAATTTGTTTATAGTGTATAGAATTATTATGATATGATTTGGGGGGAATCTCTTATGTAGAGTAATATATCACTAGGAAAAAATGAATAGTTTAATTTCTTTGCATATTATGCCCCCTTAATTTCCTTCTCTTTGTTTATTGCTCCAGCTGGTACTTTGAGCAGAGTATTGAAAAAGAGTGTAGTAAGTGGACATCTCTCTCCAATTCCTGACTTCACAGGGATTTCTTTGAGCTTTCCTCCATTTAGAATGATGTTATTTATTGATTTCTTCTATATGGCTTTTATTATGTTGAGGTATGATCCCTCCTGCCCTATATTTTCTAAGATTTAATCATGAAGGCATGTTGGGGTTTTGTCAAAAGCTTTTTTAAAAAATCTAATAGGATTATCATGTCATTTTTTTCTTGTCATTTATGTGGTTTTATATATTTATTGATCTCTGTATATGAACTATTTATCCTTGCATAGTCGGGCTGAAGTCAATTTGGTCATAGAGGATAATTTTTACAGTGTATGTTTCTATTTTGTTTGTGAGATTCTTATGGAGTATCTTTTAGTTTATATTCATCAGGAATCTTGGTCAGTAGTTTTCTTTTTCTTTCTTTCTTTTGTTGTTGCTGTGTCTTTATCTTTTTTGGTACTGGGCTAAAACCACTTTCCTAGAATTCTCTTTCTATTTCTACTTAAAAAAATAGTTTAAGAAACACTAGCTATAGATATTCTTTGAAAATTTGTTAGAATTTTCCTGTGAATTCATTTGGTCCTGGACTTTTCTTCAGCTGGAAGGTATTTGATTACTGTTTCATCACTTGTTTGCTTCTAGTTCTATCTAATGGAAACAGTTTCACCCATCACATTACTGTAAGGGGTTGATCATCTTAAAACTACAACGTTCCTTTAAGACAGAACATAAATGCATTTGGGAACTTGATGCATTCAGTCAGTCCATGTCTATAATGGAAAACATAGTTCATTAGTATTTAAATTTATCAAAACATGGGTGCTAATTATGGTCACCATACTGTTGGATTTTGGCATTATTTGTATTCTCAGTGATATTTTGTATTTTAATAATTATTACTGTTTCTTTCCACACCCTTTCTGGTGTGTTCAGTCATCTTTTTGGCTTCTTGTGCCTTAAAGAAAACATTTTGATGCTGTATATAAACATTCTTAGGGTGTTTATATTGTGGAAAGATTTTCTTTCTTCCTTACTTATGGCAGATAGTTTTATAGGGTATATTGGTTTATGTTGGCTGATATAGCTTTTTTAGGGCCTAAAAGTCAGTGCTCCGAACATTCTGGCTATTTTTTTTTCTTTCAGAAACCATCTGTTATTCTGATGGGACTGTCATTATATGAAGCTTGTATTTTTTTCTCTTGCACCTTTCAAAACATTTTCTTTGTTATGCATACTTACGTGTTTTATCATATCATGGGGTAATGTTCTTTTCTGTTTTTGTCTATTTGGTGCTTTATATGTTTCTTGAATCTGAATGGGTGTGTCTTTCTTTAGTTTGGGGATGTTTTCTTCTTTGATCTTGTTGAAGATGTCCTTGACTTGTCTATGTCCTTGACTTGGATTCTTCCAATTTATCTATGGCTATAATTTGAAGGAATTATCTTCATAATGAATCACATTTCCTGTGAGTTTCTTTCTTATGTTTTTAATTTTTCATATTTCTTGTTTATTTAGAATAGATGTTTCACTTTATACTTGAGAATTGATAGTTTATCAGTTGCTCAATTCATCTACTTGCAAGGCTTTTCTTTGAGTATTCTAGTTGAGTTATTTAGTTTTTCACTTCCATCTTCACTTCAACTTTAGTACTTTTCAATATTTTTATCTCCTTACTGAATTCCAATACCAAGTCCAACATTCTCTACATCACTTCTATTAGCTTTATGTTTCCATTTTCTTTTGCTTCACTCTTGGGTGTTTATTCTCTTTATGTCCTTTCTCCTTGATTTCATTAATTGATTCCTTCAAACTCCTTGAAGTCTTTGATGAGGATTATGATTTTTTTTGTAAATTGTATCCTGGAGTTCATTTGGGTAATTTTAATTGGTAAATATTTCTGAAGGACCAGTAAGTTCTGAAAAAAAATTGGCTTAATATTTCAGTTTTTTGCATTTTTGAAGTGTCATTCTGACAGCTGTGTTTCTTTATTAAGTTCTCAATCTGGGCCATTGAGGCAGAGGAAAAGAAGTCCAAACAGGTTGGACCTAAAGGTTGAAAATGGCTTAGGTTGGGTGGATCAGTGTTGTGGGATTCAGGTGTTAGCTGATAAGGTCAAAAGACACCTATCCAGGGCCCCAGGCCCTTGAAGGGGGCGGGGAAAGCCCATTGAAAAGGGGCTTCTGGAACACGAGATGCTCTCTTCCTGGTTCCTGGCTGTTGGAGAGAGGATCGGAATCCATCGTCCGTCCATGACTCGTCCACCGTTCCAGACTCCAGTCCCTGTTCAGGTGCTACTGTAATCTGTTACCTGTACCGTGAGTGTTGGTTTATATTTTAATAAGTATCTATCTGGTATTGGTGTCTTCTAAGTAAACTCTGCCTACAGGTCAGGACTAGCTAAAGTGTGGTAGTCTATTTGGGTGGAAAGGCTGTATTTGGCAAAGGGCTGGGGAAGGGTCATCTTGTTATTTGGTGAATTAATAGGGAAGGTCAAAGGTAGGAGCCTAAAGAGCATTTGTGGTGCAGTCAGAGGTGGCCAAACTAGATCAGGGCATAGTATGTGGAACACAGGCTAACTAATAAGAAAGGAATTGGGAAATATGTCTAGATGTGCTTGTTAGAAGGAGTACAGATGAAAATTCTTGATAGTAAAAAGTGTAGAACTGAAATAAAGAAATCATCCAAAAGTTTCACCAAAACAAGTGATTGGAGCTCCTTACGTTTTGATAACACAAGAAAAGTGTAAATTATAAGAAAGGTGTGAATTAAATGTGGAATTGAGAATCTAAATTCTCTTATTTTGATATAGATTCTTCCTACTAAGAGGAAATAAAGATAATAACAAAAATATGTGTTAGATCTTAATTACAAGGAATTTCCCCTGATTTTCCCATATCTATTGAAATTCATCAGGCTGGATCATTACAGTAACTCCTCTAACATGTTGAAAAATAATTCTCAACTTATACTCAGTACTGTTAGAAATTATCTCTATAATAAGTTAATATGAACTGAATTGAAAGCAGAGTTCTATGCTGTGTCCTCATTCTGCGAGAGGAGATGATTTTAGGATACTAAGAAATGGGAAACTCTAACAATATTTTGGAAAAATAAGTGTAACAATGTCAGTGCAGCATTGAAGAGAATTTGGCAAGATGGCTCAATAGGACTTGGTGATGAATAAGAGAAGAAACAAAGACAGGTCTAGGAAGCCTCAACTCAAAATACTCTTAGTAAACAGAGTTCAGGATGAGAGACCTGCCACCAGGGTGGGCCACCACCACACTCTGGGCAAAGTAGGAGTGGGCCTTGGTTTCCCCAAGAAACTAAGACCCACTCCACTGCTCAACACCACACACTTGATCATCCTCCCCGAGGAAACACAGTTCAGCTTCAAGGAAAAAAATCATCAATCTTTTAAAGTGGAAACACCATGCAAAATTTTGGGTATGTAACCAGAGAATACAGATAAAACAACAATGCTCTTTCTCCTGTAGCTTGTTGCTACAACAGGGAAAAAGGAGACCTAATTTTAAGTGTCCTCAAATCAGCAAAATGTGTTCCAAGAAAGACATAAGCTAAAAATTCATTCTGAAAATAATCATAAAACCTTACAATCCTCATTTGATAGATAGCACACTATATAAATGTATTAAATTATCATTTATTGAGAGATACTTATTGAGAAACAAATACTCTCTCAATAAATCAAAGTAATACTAGTATCAACAATAGGAAATACTATAGATATAAAATGATATCTCACCTTTCAAAGTCACAATTTCAAAAATTCATGATTTCATAATGTAGTATTCCACTATTAACCAAAATCAAAAGTAAAGAGTAACTATTTTATAATTTTACATGTATATTGCTTGAAATATGGTTTGACCAACTTTTAATTAAACTTGTATTTTTAGTCAATATTAGGGTTTTCTGGGAAATCTTCCTAGAATTTGGTTATTTTATCATAATTTAAGCTATTTCCAGATTTGTTTAGGCTTTTTTTTTTCCACCGAGGGAAGCATGTCTGGGATTGTAATCTCTACTGTAGTAACAAGTATAAATTCTACCTAAGGAGGTATTTTGATTTGTAGAAATCTTGAAAAGTAAACTTAAGTCATGGAACTGGTTAAGAAACTGGGTCTACTTAAATCAAATTCAGTTTTTAAATAATAGAAAACTACAAACTTTCTCCTAGAACAAAATATTTGGTATCTTATTTCCCCTTAAAGTGTTACATGTTCTTATTTTTCATGGAGTCCTGTAGTGGCTTCTTTGCCTACTTTTGCTATTATCCTTTGTTTACTTGTCCCAAATAGAAGATTGTGCCCTTTATGAAAGCTTGAGGTTAGTCCATAATACTCTCAAAGAAGAATTATGATCTTGTACAATATTTTACCAGTATTATTAAAAGTTAGTGTTGAGTTCAAGTAGTTTCAATTACACAATGAAAGTGTTGTTCAGTTTCTAAGGTTGACTCAATTCAAAATGCTCAAAACAATGGAATTAATATACTTATTATTTATTATAAACTAATCTGTATGTGCTAGAAAAATAATTCTCAAGCGATTTTTTTATTTCCCCATTTATTTGTGTATCAAATTCACACATAAAAAAATCTCCAAAGACTATTTTCTGCAAATTTGTTTTGTTTTGTTGTAGTTCTGTGTTTTTGTTTCTTATTGGTGATGGGATGTTGTTTAGCTCATGGTATTTGGGGGCTTTACCATATAACCTTGCTCATAAGCATGTATTGTACCATGGATCTGTAGCCTCAAGCCATTTTACAGGTTTTGCAATTTGTTTCCCACATATGATAGATTTTAAAATGTTTGTTTCTTAGTTGACAGGATATGACTCAAAGTAAAAGATAGTTTTATTGAGATTACAGACCTCTGAGACATCTGAAAGATTGACATCTATTTCTGATTTATTTGTAGCTAATTATATGGAAAATAAAATGTTTCCATTTATACCAGGGTTAAAATTATCATCTGCAATAGTAAAGACTGCTTGTTATATTCTTCATGGGAGAAACTGGACCTTCAAATATAGTCCAAATCATTTATTAATTATTAAATACTCATTTGACTTCCATAACAGTATAGTAAAATATCTATGGTATCAGTATATACACTGTATGCCAGTGGAGCTGAGTAGGTATTGTAGATTGCTTACAGAAATGGCTCCATTCTGTACACCTGGTATTGTCTGTGACTAGAGTAACAAGCCTCCTATTGCAATGTATTTTTGGAAGCTCATAATCCAGAGGGTCTGTCTATTCTCCTTTCCATTTATTCTGTTTCACTCTTATGAAAGTTCTCTATAAATAAAACATTCCTATTTCTACTTCTTACTCATTCTTTGCCTCCAGAGATTAACAAAGCTATCCTTATTACTGAAAGAATGACATTCAGGGTGCCATGTTGTTTTCTAGCATTAAGATTACTAGGGTTAAACAGGATTAATTTGCTTTTGTGCTCTACAAAATTGTTTACAATTTGGGAAATCCTTCTTCATCCTGTTTCCTGTAGTAAGAGAAGCCCATACAGTCAAGGAAATTGGCTCAAACCAGTTGCCAAGGCATGCATGTATATGACACTTCCTTGTGAATCAACCTGGAGTCTGTCCTAAGGCCTGGAAAAATACTGTCCAACATTCCTAATCATGCAGAGTCACCCTAGCAGCAGACATTGTCAGATCTTCTGATTGTGCCTGGCCAATAAGGGATGGCCATGCAATGTCACCAGATCATGCCTAGGCAATGAGGGTTGACCTGGGTGCTAGAAAGAAGGAATATAGGGCTCTCACCATTGCTGAATAAATGAATCTGCTGCATGCTTTTCACTTGACTCCAGGGGTCTGTCTCCATGATTCTACGCTTTCTCACCTCTTCACCCCCAGGGAGGCATTAGGATCCTGGACAACAGAAACAGTTGCCTACTTGTTTTGTGATGGATACTTGTGTGTTTGTAGATAGACTCCACAACTTATCCTCAGTATCCTTATCATCAGAGTACACAGAGCAAGCCTACTATGATTTCCAGCCTCTAAAACAGTCTGACAAATCCACATTTGGGGTAGAAATAGAAAAATAACTGAGTTCTATGTGGGAATTCAATAAAAGTTTCAGAAGTTTTGGAGATATCAGAGGGAATCTACCCACAGTCTATGTGGGGGGTTAGTAAAAGCTCCAGAAGTCCCAGAGCTCTAACCACAGTCAGTCTAGGAAAATCAGAGAATGGTGATTCAAACCTTTAATCCCAGCACAGGGAGTATCCTGGGAGTGGTGACCTACACCCTTAATCCAAACTGAGTCAAGGTCACTTCAGATTATAGAAGGAATTCCAGGCTCCCAAGCAGGTGTGGTGGGGCCATGCCTTAATTACTGAAAGAGTACTTAAGACAGGATAGAAACACAGAGAGAGCCATTCCAAGGGAATCGAGGATGAGGAAGCTAAAAGACAGCTGGGTAAAATCTGACTGTGGTGTTTATTCCCTCTAATACCTCCAACTTCTTCAGAGATCTATCCCTGAGTCTCATTCTTTTATGCAACAGTTCTAGATTTAAAGCATATTTCTAAACACATGTTAGCAATTAGATTTCTTCTAACTAACAGACCCCAAGAAAAGATGGGATGGTATTTAACACTTTTTCCTCAACAACTTCTAACTGCTGGGAATATTCAGATTAAATATACAGTGATAGAGTTTATACCTTAGAGCTTCTACAATACCCCCCTTTGGTTCGTGGGGTTATTATGACAGGAAACTCTAATTTTTGTATTAAGTTTTGTATGAAATGTATAAGTAAGAATAGCACATAAAGCTTCTATTCACTCCATTTGTCCTATTTATAGATGTGAAAATATATTTTAATAAATCATAAGAGATTTTTCTTTATACTTGTCATTATTTTTGCTTCTTATATTCTATCTAGGTATTTTTTCCTAGGTAGTAAACAAGATAGAGCTGGGTATAGTAGCTCATACACTGGGAGGGTATGAGAACCATCATGAATTTCAGGTCAGTCCAGGCTGTATATAAGGTTGAAACTAGTTTAGACTATGGAATGAGGTCTTGCCTCAAAAATACAAAGAGAGAGAGAGGAAAGTAAGGAATAGAGAGAAAGAGGGAATGGCAAAGAGAAGATGGAAACAAAATTTGTATACTATGAATATATAATTTTTTATAAGTCAATGTGTATGCATACACAAACACACATAGTCTTTTGGAAAGTATATTATCAAATGAGGAAAAAAAATCTTTTCATTTATATTAGAATGGCTATTTTTAAAAGACCCAAAATAGCATGTCTTGGTGGGGATATAAATACAATACATATACATTGTTGATATGAATATAAACTGGGTGCTGGATGGTGGTGTTGTATGCCTTTAATACCAGTACTCAGGAAGCAAGGCAGAAGGATTTTTGTAAGTTCAAGGTCATCATGGTTTGCAGAGTAACAGAACAGCCAGAGCTGTTATACAGAAAATCTCTGCCTCAAAAAAAGAAACGGATATAAACTGGTATAGACATTGTAGGAAATAGTGTAAAGGTTCCTCAATAGATAAATAAATAGAACTGCTACATTGAGCCCAAAATTCCACCACTATATATACAACCAAAGGAAATGAAGGCAGTATGTTAAAAAGATATCTTCACCCCCATATATATTGCAAGCCTATTTTCAAATACCAAAAAATAAAAGCATCTAAAGCATCCATCAGACTATGCAATGATAAATATAGTAAATGTGCATAACAACTACTGTTCAGCCATATAAAGAAGGAAATTTTGTCATTTCTGTCAACAGACACAGAACTTAAAGACTTTTGTTAAGTAACATAAGGCAGGTTCATGAAAATAAGTACCATGTGATTTCACACAAATATGGATTCTTGAAAAGTTAAAATCTTAAAAAAAAATAAGAATAGAATGGAATGTAAAAGGCTGTCATGAGGGCATTGGGGAGATACACATCAAAGGACAAAAATCTCAATTTGAAGGGGCGTATCAGTTCAAGCTACATATTGTACATAATAATGAAAATGGTTATATATTTTATACAGATATTGCAGTATTATTGTGGTACTATATTTTAATACATTCCAAAGCAGATAGAATATATGTAAATAATCCAAAGTTACTTATGGGTTTAAATCTATCCTTAGCAATATAACAATGACATTTCTTACAAAACTAGAAAAAGACAACCCGAAACATACTGTATATGAAATTTCTGTTCACATGCACATACATACAGTTGTCAAAAACCATCTTGATTAAAAAGAACAAAACAGGAGATGCTATAGTACTAGACTTGAAAATATACAAATCTATAATAACCACAACAGCATAATATTTGCTATGCTATAGAGAACGTAGAGAAAAAGACACACCCAACCAATTTTTAAGGCATCAAGAGAATGTACAATAGAGAAGGTACAATCTTCTCAATAAATGACAAAAGGAAAACTAGATATCCATGGATAGATAAAGTAGCCTCCTTTTCAGATGTAAAAAGTGACTCTAATTGTACTGAAAATCTAAAAATACTACCTGAAACTATGAAGCTAAGAGAAGAAATATAGAAGCACTTCATAATATTGAATTGACAAGAAATTTTTTGGAAAAAAACCAACAAAAACTAAAAAAAAAAAAAAATTGACAAATGGCATTGCCTCAATTCCAAAGCTTCTGTAGTGGAGTGATGAGATGGCCTACAGAATGGAAGAAAATATTTGTGTTTTGTTTGTTTGTTTTGTTCTGTTTTTTTTCCCAAGATATAGTCTGTCTGTCTAGCCCTGACTGTCCTGGAACTCATTCTATAGGCCGAGATGTCCTCAGAGTTAGAGATTCAACTGTTTCTGCTCCCAAGAGCTGTGAATAAAAGCATGTGCCACCTCACGCAGGCAGTATAACATATTTTTAAACTGTACATCTGAATAGCAAGGTATTTATATGCAAAATACACAAGGAACCCCAGAGGCATGGGAGAGTAGAGGCAGAGAACAGGAAGGTTGGAAAATGTAGAAGAAAATAAATGAGACACATTTAAATAGGGGAATGTTGTTTTACTGTTAGGGTGAATATGAGGAAAAATTATATATATATATATATAAAATATCTATATAATAAAAACCTAGAAAGGCTTTTAAAGCTTCTACCAAAATGGAATTGTAAATATTTAAAGATATTAATATGTATGACCTAATTAAAACATTGTATTATGCATACATGCATAGCTGTGTAGTGTGGTATCCAATTAGTATGTACATTTTTTTTATGTTTTATGTGTCAGTTAAAAGTAAATCTTAAAAACAAAAAGTAAATATATTTAATAAAATTAGTGCATTAATATTCAGCAGCACAGTGTATTGCAGTGGGCCACTGTGATTTCTCTAATTGCATGGGAGCTACACCTCACTGCTGCTATCAAATCTGCTAAATATCATTAGCCAGGGGAAAGTTTAGAGTTTCAAGTATAGTATTTACTGAGCACATACTGGATGCTCACCATTGTAAAATCAAAATATTGTAATTCTATCATAAAGCAGGGAAATTTGCTCAGAACAGATGTTTTTTAAATTTTTATAAGATCTACTGTTAAGTAGAGAGGACTAATATAGTAAGAATGGCAACGTTTCTGAGCTTAGGCTTTTATTTTTATTGGTTGCTTTTATTCTATGTGCATGAGTGCTTTTAATTATTTCATTTTAATTCATTTATTTATTTATGAGAATTTCTTACATGTCTACAATGTATCTTAATCATGCCTAGCCACTGACTCTCTCCTTTGAACTCACTGAGACCCTTCTCAGCCTCATGTCTTCTTTAAAACATTTTAAAAATAATTCACTGAGTCTAATTAGTATTTCTTATATCATATGTGCATAGGTCTGCATGTAACATACATGTCATATTTAGATCTGAACATATTCTCAGATAATAAATGTTAAGTGCTTTAATTATTAATATATGATGTAATACATATGCTAATCAGTTCAATTTAACCAGCCTAATGTCATACATTGCAATTGTAAATGAAATAAAATTGAAATAAATTATTCAATTATCCCTGTATTATTACCACTACTCTTCTTTAAGATTCTTTTTTCTCGTTTTTCTATAGTCTATATATTTATTGAACTTGATTTTTCTTTCTCTAACACTGATAGTTAAGGCTATAATTTTTTTTCTAAATCTTTACTCATATGTCACATTATTGAATGTATTTTATTTTTATTATAGTTAATTTCTAAGTGTTTGGCTTTATTTGTGAAACTTTCATTAACCCATGAATCACTTACGAAAGTATCTAAAACTTGAAGCACATGAAGCTTTTAACTGTATTTTTATTACTCCTGACAACATTTGGCTAATGTCTTATGGATTATCAAATATCATATTTTAATTGCATTCTGTTAGAAATATATGCTGCAGTTTTTGAGTATTGAATTTTAGGTGCATCTATTCAATTGATACTGATAAAATATCAAAATCTCCAAGTTTATCAGTCATAAATGTACTTAATCCATTAATAAACTTGCATTTATACTGATATCAAGTTTTCATTACATTTCTACTTATTTTTGTTGTATTACTTATGTAATAACCAAATGCTTCATGTTAATTATATGTAAATCAAGTCTTGTTACATCTTCCTAGTGAAATGAATGCTTTTTACTGAATGCAAAAATTATATTTACTCTGATAAGATTTTCTTCTCTCCAACTATTATAGCTCACAGTATATATATGTGTGTGTGTGTTTGTTTGTTTGTGGATAGTGTATATATATACACATACTGTAGAACTGCTTTGTAGTATATTTCTCTTATGATATGTTAATGTTCAATGGAGTTAAAAAGTGGGTATTCTTGGACCACCTTGCTAACATAAGTTTTGAGCCAAATTCTGAATGAGATCAAGACAGGAAGCCCTGTGTTTATATAGGCACAGAAAAGTCAAAACACTATAGTTAGGTATTGAGGTATATTTGCTGTGCTTGCAAATCAGCAAAGAGATCAAAGTGGCCTCAGACGGTTGAGCACCACATAGTGTATTAGGGATGAAATCTGAGAAGAAAGAGGTCTAGATCTGGCAAAGTTTATGTAGGGATCCATATGTCACAGGAGAATTGAAAAATAATTGTAAGAAAAAAAGTTATTGGCTGATTCTGAGCAAGGGAGACATGACACTGTCGTGTTTACAAAAAAAAAAAAAAAGTGAAGCCACAGTGAAGCTCTTAGATGAAGGGTAGAATCTAAAAAAAAACATATTTGTGAGAGTTTTTAAATGAGTCTGATATAATAGTAGTTATGACCAGCATAGTTGCAGTAGAGAAAGTGAAAAGTGGTCTAATTTGGGGTACATTTTGAAATGTACTGGACTGGACTCACTGATCAATTCAGTTGGAATATGAAAGAAAGAGAGGAGTCAAAAGCAAGGCTTGCATATCTAATGTAAACAATAAAACATCTGCTATTTACTTCTACTAAAACACAGATGACCTTGTGAAAGGAGTTGCTTTATGTAAGGCAAATTCAGATTTTGTTTTATAATCTGCTAAGTTTAAGAATTTTGTTAGACATCCAAATGGAGATATCTGTTTGAAACTAGAGTCCAGTGCAGAGGAGCAAGCTAATGATGTGAAAGTTATCACACATATAGACACTCTTTAAAACTGAAATATGATGAGAGCACCTAGGGAGTGAGTAATGATAGAGAAAGGAAGAGATCTAAGGATGGAGCCCTAGGGCATTACAATGTTTAAAAGTGGGAACATCAAAGAACACAAAGCAAAGTGAAAGAGAGCCATGTCCTGATGGCCAAAGGGAGAAAGTGATTTAAGAAGGAGTAAGTCCATTGCATCTGATGAGCGATGATAGGTAAGATGTTTAGTAAGAATGTTTCACTTCCAAGCTAGCGATAGGGAACATGAACAAAATGATTATAGAGGACTGCTGAGTAGTGTGAAGGTCATAGGGAAGTATGTTCAAGTGAGACAGAAGAGAGAAAGGAGGAATAGGAAATAGAGAAAATTCAAGGAGGTTCTGTAAAGAATGGGAACATGGGGAAGATTATATATAAAAGGTGAAGGACTGAAGTATGTTTTTAGATTCTTTTAAGGTTAGATATGGAACAGTATGCTATTATACTACTGGTGTCTTGCAGAGCAAAATGATAATTATAGGAGTAAAGTTTATTTCAGAGATTGCTGAACTCTTTCTATGTAGTGTTAATAGTAAATATTGGATCTTTGTAATATGTATGCATTCATTCCCTCTATCTGTTACCTGCTAAAGAGTATGTAACATAAATGAGTATGTACATAAATCAACATGGCTGAATTCCAATATAGATTTATTTTCAAAAATAGAGGCTGGCTGAAATTAGTCATAGATTTCCAACCCTGTTCTATTCAATAAACATTTTATGGATTATAGTACAATTCATTTTAAAAATAGTAAGTCATGAAGTATATAACAATTTTATGGAACTCAATATGTACTTTATTTTAATTTCTAGATTAACAAGCTATTGTTCCCCTGCAAAGAAGTTCCTAGGTCTGAATCATGTTATTCTATACTTTGTCCTGTTCTATTCAATTCTCATCAGAAGTTAGAACACTGAAGGAAAATATTTTTCAACAAAAATATCTATTAGGGCTGAAAATGTCATTATAGAGAGAGAAGGAACAACAACAATGAAACTACAGGTGTTTAGTCATTTCTAAAGCTATTACCCATTCTATTTGCACTATATAGTACATACAGTGGTAAACACATTTACTAAATAATAGGTAAATGAATCTATAGAGTAAACACAAAACATCCAGAACAGGGGAAAATCTTCCTGACAGTGAAACTTAGATTTATTTTAATGAATTCCATATTAAGAACAGGATCTGATAAAATACCATCTCTTTGGAGCCAAGTGGCCTACAATAACATAAAGCAAACAACCATTTTCCACAATGAATAGTTTAAGTTTCCATGCTCAGTTAATCAGAGAGGATAAACAGTTTAATATATGTATGAAAGTAGTCTTCAAATACTTCAAAAACTAAGTTTATAAAGTTAAAGTCATTGTTTGTAGAATACTTGTTTCTTAACAACATAAGAAAAATGTTTCTAACCATCAGAGTCACCTATTATTGTTTCCAAGTGAGTTCTTAACTTCCCTGTAGGTAATGAAGCAGAGGATCAATACAGTAAGAGATATGCCTTTACTCTTAACATTCATGCCTTAATTACCTCATTTAGAGACCATTTCTATGGCATACCTCTTAGAAAATTTGCCAATAAATTCCCAATGACCTCCTTTGGGTTTTTAAAGGATTCTATCTTGACATGTATTTGCTCACCCAGCTATTTCTGAGAAAAGGGGCAGTATCTTGGTACTTCTTTATTATAGAAAAAGGGAGGTTGTGTGTTTCCAGAAGCTAGTGGTGATTCTCAAATAACCTGTAAAGACCAGAGAAGCCAAGTTTTAACAGTTCCAACATTGCAGAACAGTGAAACTCCCTTGTACTCTGGAACTTTACTTTTTGAGATAATTTTCAGACCATTTCATTTTACTGATAATTTTTCAAATAAAATGCAATTCTAAGGTCTTGGTCTTTCTTAAATGTTCATTTCCCATCATTATTTGCTTTGCTTTTAGAATCACACAGTAAAAATCTAATTATATTTGTTGACATTCCTTCAACTACTTGTTCTTTAGATGCACAACTATAAAGCTATACTAACAACATGATTCTCCCTAGCATCCATGCTCCCTCTTACTATTGATAAAGTCCTTTCATGTACATCATATCATGGTAGGACCTTATTCAAAGAATTAACAAAAACTATTTGTTTAAGTCTCACAACTTAGTTTAGGGTATTGGAAAAGCAAGTGAAAAGGTGAGATGTGTACTGCCCCTTCTAGAAACTAACATTAAGTAAAAAGAAGGCAAATAAAATGGGGGCAGATTTTAAGTTGTTTACAGGTTTTAGACACATGTTTTAGCTATATGAAATTTTAGGACTAAGTAATACAGTAGTAAGAACTATTTGATTTCAAACAAAAGCAAAATTTGAAAGAGCATAATTTAAACCTCCATACCAGCCCATCAAAAAATGACAATGAAAGTACTCTTTTAATCACTGTGGCCTGCTTATCAAATTCCTGCTCATTGCAGACATACCCATGAGTTTTTCTTAAGTGCTCTAGCAACCTCAGAGAGTGCCTTCCCTTTTCTTTTGTTCTTGTCATCTCATTCTGTGTAAATACCCTGGGTATTACTGATGTTTATGAGAATGTCATTTTATGTTACACAGTAATGTATAGCGTTGATTGTTGCTAATTCCCATTCTAGTCTAAAGACTGGGGATAGGGTTGGTGAGAGACTAAAGCTCAGATATCTACTTGAGGCTTAAAAATTTCTGCCTGGCTAAATTTCCATGGGGTTGTTACTCCTAATATCACCCTTAACAGTATCAACTGAAATCAGAGAGCTTGCCATCGTTTATCTCTTCCACCTATGCTCAAAAAAACAAAGGTTTCCTTGTAAACCAGCAAAATTTTCTTCACCATGTAAGCCAGTTTAAGACCTTCTCCATATCAAATAGTCAAGTTCCTTTCCTATCTGAAAATAAAGTTCTATTTTTTTTCTGATGAAGCTAACACCCTTCATAGAGATGTGATCTCAACAACCAAAGATAAACAGAAAGTTAACTGCATAATGTCCATCCTGTTCTTTCCTCCCTGAAAATACAACATGGTGGGCTGTGTTAACATTCCCAACACTAAATATTTTTCTGAGCTTCCATTTCAGATAAAGGTATTTAATAATATATAGACCCAAGTATCTCAGCAGAGCGTTTGAGAAATCTTCTTATAAGAACCTGACTCAGCATCTTCTCTTTCTTAGCTGGTACATATGGCTAGTGATGCTGCAACTGTATTGCTATTTTGTAGTGAGATTTTCTTTTTGTTAACCTGACACAAGCCAGGCCAGGGTCATCTGAGAAAAGGTAACTTTAACTGAAAAAAAGATCTCCACTATATAGGAGTGTAAACAAGTCTGTGGGGTATTCTCTTGATTAATTACTGATTCAAGAGGGCCCAGGACACCCACAGTCAGGGGGTTCTGGGTTGTATAAGAAAGCAGTCAGAGAAAACCATAGGATGAAAGCCAGTAGAATTCCTCCATGGCCTCTACTTTGTTCCAGACTCTAGGTTCCTGTCCAGTTCCTGCCTTGGCTTTCCCTCAATGGACTATAACACAGAATATGTAAACCAAAGAAACCCTTTCATGCCCAAGTTGCTTTTGGTCATGATGTCTAATCAGAGCAATGGAAAGAAAAGTAAAACATACTACTGTAAAGTAACCTTGATGATAATAGCCTAGCCACAAATTAAAGACGGCAGAGTCAAAAAGAAGTTTGTGATCCTCAGTGCTATAGCACATATGAGGTATAGCACATGAGAAGCTCTGAGTTCAATCCCCAGTTGTTCACCCTGTGTTTAGGAGATTATTAAAGCTATAAAATTAGAACTGAATTTCATTTTTCTCCTTTTATTTAAAAAATCGTTTATCTTACAATATATTTTGATCATGTTTTGCCCTTCTCCCTATTCCTCCCAGACCTTCTTTTCCTTACTCACTGGAATTTTTGTTTTCTCCCTTCTTCTCTTTCATCAAAACACAAAATAAAAAAAAAAAAAACAAGACAAAATAATTAAGATCTCAAATGCCCAAAACAAACAAACAAACACAAAGAAACAAAAAGACCACAAAACCAAAACAAAATGTGGAGGTTTTTTTGTTAGTTAACTTGTAGTGGGAAAGATGTACCCTCCCATCTTGACATTAGGGTACAGCCCTTAGGGTGTGGCTTGGATCCAGCTTTAGATTTAAGGCAAATATGTACGCTGATGCATTGTATATTTAATAAAATTAGTCTGGAATATCAGAGGGCAGAGCCATCTCTCCAGTCTTTTTTGTTTTGTTTTGTGTTTGTTTGTCTTTGAGACAGTGTTCTCTGTGTAACATACCTGGCTGTCCTGTAACTTGCTTTGTAGAACAGGATGACATCAAACTCACAAAGATTTTCCTGCCTTTGCCTCCCAAGTTCTGGGACTAAGAGCATGGGTCATCACTGCCTGGCTGTTAGGCCTTGAACTCACAGTGATCCAAATGGATATCTGTCTTCTGAGTGATAAGATTAAAGGTATGAGTCTTCACTTTCTGACCATCATGGCTTGGCTGTTGGTGACCCTGTCCTCTGATATTCCAGACTAATTTTATTAAATATACAATATATCGCCACACCTATACATCTTGTTCTCTGGTCATCTGGGATGGTAAGGATCACTGGATCAGGCATCAAGATGCAACACTGAATCGGTTCCCAACCCTCCAAGGATTCAAACACCGAATTTATCTTTTCCTGTATATATGAGTTATTTCTTTCTATATTCCTTCATAAAATATTCATTCTTTATAGCACATAGAGCTTCTGCTTTACTAACTACTCATGGGTATAGAGCCTGCCCTGTAGTATGGTTGATATACTTAGTGTCACTCCAGTGGAAGAAATTTACATCCCTATCCTAGCAGGTATCAGTTGTAAATAGCTTATTATCCTAGCAGGTATCAATTGTAAATAGCTTATTGGCCAAGACCTGGACCTGTGTCCATTTCCCCTCAAGCCAGAGTCCCATCTGTGTTGAATTTGTGTTTGTCTTATGATTATTGCCACAGTTTCTATGTGTATCAGCCTTGTTGTTGCAAGCAGACATGATTTCCTGTGTTATCCATCACTTGTGGTTCTTATAATCTTCCTGCCTCCTTTTCTGAATAGATCTCTGAGTCCTGAGAGGAGGAGGTTGAGGAGGACAACCCATTTAGGGCTGAGTGCTCTAAAGTCCTTTACCCTCTGCACTTTATCAAGCTTTGTGCTTCTGTGTTAATTCTCATCTACAGCAAGAAATCTTTCTGCTAATAGTTAAATTAGGCACTGATCCATCTATGGAGAAATATGTTTTTAGGACTCATTTGATCACTGTTCCACTTTAGCATAATAATAGTAGTAGGTTTCCCCCTATGTCCATAACCTGTCTAGTCTCAGGTTTGGGATCACTTTAACAGTGTCTGGCATGGGTTCTATTTTATGGAGGGGGGCCTTAAATCCAATTCTTAAAAAGTAGTTGGTTACTTCCACAACATTTGTGCCAGTAGAGTTTGTATCTGGATAATATTGGTGATTATCTTTCTCTTTGAGTAGTGTACAGCATACCTTCCAATATCATGAAAGCTAGTCAATAGGGTTGAAGATTCTAGTTGGGCATAAGCTTAACTTCTCAGTGTTCAAAGACATAAGCCAATATTGTCTTCATCAATAGGACATTACCATCAATTTGTGGAGAGCAACCAAGAACCTTGATAATACCTGTGATGTTTGTGGGGTCAGGTTCCATGCGAAACCCTTGGCTGATGACTTAACAAGATATAACCAATTACTGGCACTGGATATTTTTCTTAGTGGCATAAGATGTATAGTTGTAGCCTTATGGAATATTCTATAATAGCAGGTTTATGTTTATCAAAAGACCTTTAGTTGTGCTAGTTGTCCTTCCCTATATCCCCTTCTTTTCTCTGCTCTCCCTTCCATCTCCTCATTTAATCCTTCTATTCTAGTTTCTCCTTTATTTCCCATAAAACTATGCCCTATTATTACTTAACTTTTTTTACTTGGTTCACTATGTCATTTTTCAATATATAGAGGCAGTTTGATGAGAGGGTTACCCACATCTAATGGCTTAACAGGCAAAGATAAGGCTATACATTATATAATACACAGAGCATTCTTCCATAACAAAGAAATGCCCCACTGAAAATAACAGTAGTTCTGAGATTAAGAAGCCTGTGTTCAAGAATAAAATCTTGTTATTTTTAAGTATTACTAGCAGTCAAATATATTTCCGTGTAGACACTGAAATAAGTCTCAAAAAATAAGATTATATTCTCTTTATTACTCATATGACACATATATATGAACTAGATTTAATATGAAACAAAGACTTGTATTTTACAACTCAGACATCCTTTATTTAGCATTTCCAGTACCAGAAAAGTTCAATTATAAACACTTTAAGGTGCTGACAGGTAAGGAAGGCAGTGTTAACAAAGTTACAGTGCGGCTGTCTGAGTTGAAAGTGATATAACTGTTCCCCAAAAAGTTAAATATAAAATTACTGTATGATCCAGTAATTATTGCCTAAGAGAACTGATTCACAAATTCTCACAATGGCATAACAGCAATATTACTAGTAGCCAAAATCAGAAACATACCAACTATCCATATACAGATGAACAAAATGTGATATATGTGTACTGTGCATACTACTGGAAGAGAAAGGTCAATATCACCCAGCCACAAACTCTAGTGGCATAAATGCTATAAGAGTAGCCAAGTACTTTTTAAGGCCACCCTTTCCCTGAAATGCAATTCACACTTATCACTGTTAAAGTCATTAAGAAATGTACTACAATTATTATGCTAAATAAGCACAGTGATAAAATGACTCCTAAAGCTATATTTCTACACAAGCAGATGAGTGCCTCACTCAACTATCAGCAGAAAATTCATAAAAGAAGATGAAATATTGGCACATGCTGCACTGGATATGAACTTCAAAATGCCTTTGTTAGTGAAAGAGGTCAAGCCCCTAGGGCCACATTAAATAATTTCACCTGCCTAAAATATCCAGAATAAAGAAGTCTGCTGAGATAGAAAGATTAGGGTGATAGGGCCTTGAGTGGAAAAAACAATTACTTAATAGTGGTTACCAGGTCCCCTTTAAGGATAATAAAAACTACTTGGGGGTGATTGGTTTACAGCATTTTGACTATGCGAAAGTCCACTTTGAAACAAAATCTTCATGCTCTCTGTATTTTACCACACTTTATAAAATATATGAATAAATACTAGTTCTTTCTTGTTCAAAGATATTATCTAGGCTAGCCAAAATTATAAAGGGTCAAGATTCTTAGAGATTAAGAAGAATTTGGAAAATCATAGCATTTTTTTTGACAGAAAACCAAGTTTTTAATGTTACTCATATGCAAGAATTGGAAATTAATCAGCACCAATTCCCAAACCTTTTTTACAAAAAAATTTTTTTTCTAGAAGGGTTGATACAAAATGATGGAAGATGATAGAGTCAAGTTTGGACATGAAAAATATTAGCAGCAGAAACTCTACTAGGAGACCACGCAGGAGTTTCAAGATAACTTCTAGCATTTCCTTGTACAGGGCTCTTGCAAATTTTGGTAGAATCATGTTGGCATTAAGTGAGCCTAAATCTAAAATGTATTATTTTTTTGCTTCACTCTGCTGATGTTTCTTCAGATTGTAAAATCTGTACTTAAGGCCTATGTCAAGCACATTTCAAAAATATACAAGTGAGCAAAGTTTGCCTGTCAATCTGTTAGAAAGCAGAATTAAATCCATTTTTTATAGAATGTTTCTTCCAACTAGGTTGTTGGCATATTTCTTAATTTAAACTCAAGTGGGAAAAACTAATATACTTCCTAACTTCCTTCAGTTATTTATAGATAAGATTTATGAGAATATTTATTCCCTCCAATTTTACAAAAAGAAAATATTTTCTATCACCTCATATTTTAATATTCATTCTTATGCATTGCTTATTTCAACAAGTGAGTGAGCAGAATCATCTGGAATTTTTTTCCCTTTGGCAAAATAAAATAAAAATAAGCAGTGACAACTTATGGCTATGTTCCCACTGGAAGAATTTTAAAGTGAGTATTGCCCTTGTCAACATATTAACAGCTCACTTTAGCTCTTAAACAATGTACTAAGAAATTCTTGTTATCATCTTTCATTCTTAGAAAAAAATACTAATTAATCATATCAAA
The DNA here is from genome assembly GCA_033318265.1 of Phyllotis vaccarum. Taxonomy (NCBI): domain Eukaryota; kingdom Metazoa; phylum Chordata; class Mammalia; order Rodentia; family Cricetidae; genus Phyllotis; species Phyllotis vaccarum. Next base: position 89,157,427 of record JARWLC010000013.1, on the reverse strand, counting down.
AGTTTTTTACATATATACATACACACATATATATTGTATGTTTAAGTGGTGTGTGTGTGTGTATGTGTGTGTGCGTATGTGTGAATGTAGGAGGGAACACATACATATGTGTACATGTACAGGTCAGAATTCAATGCCCAGTGCTTTCCTCAATTCTTGTCCATTGTATTTCTTTAAGATGAGGTCCCTTATTGAACTCAGAGCTCACCAATTTGAGTAAGATAACTGGCCAGCAGGGATCTTCCCATCTGCACCTCCTCCATCTCTATGTTTAACATAATTTTCTACATCCAGTTTTTGATGTATATTTTGATAATCTAAGCAAACTTTCCAAGATTAATAAAAATCAATTTTCTGACTGAACCATCTACCTAAGCCTTGTCTATATATATTCTTAAAATTAAAACTCCTTCAGTTTTGTCACCCTAAATTTTTATAATCTATTATTAACTCAGCAATTAGATGCTTTAAAGAATAAGATGACAAATGTGAAAAAGTTCTTTATCATACAATTCTCTGAAAATTATAAATATCTAATAATGAAATATGTCAGCACTCAGTCACTCACACTAAATTATTTGGCATCCTTCTCTATTCAATATTTATAAAGCAACTAAACTCAGATAAACTTTCATAAATTGTAATTATGGTTATTCAGCAGTTAGTCACGTTCACTTGAAAATCAAAAAGTGTTATGTATAGGTTAAAATGAAAATATGTTTCCTCACTGTTTAATAACTGATATTGAGGACAACTGGAGAACCCAAAGCCTTCTGATTCACAGCTGACTAAGAGGTGAGTGGTACCATGACCCTCAGGCCAAGCAGGGATAGCAGTCTCTAAACCCTGGGCCAGGGACGTCCCTGGCCCCCCAACCACACCCAGCTCAATGGAAAACCAAAGAAAGTTGGAATAACCACCCCAAACCAAATTCCCAGCAAAACACAGGTGAAGGAACATCTCACAGGCCCAAAACCCTGTAAACCACAATCTGCATCATCATACCAACAACAAAAAATCCCCAAAGCCTCCTAGTCCGCAGCTGACTAAGACCTGACTAAGAGATCACTAAGAGACAACTAATATCCAACTAAGAGCCAAATAATAACAACCCATGTGCCAGCTGGAGACACAAAACTTCTTGCCCTACATCCAAGAGCCTACTAAGAGCAACCCCTGCAATTACTGGGTATACACAGCCCATAGCCCCACAACTGACTAAGAGCCCACCAAGAGTTGACTAAGAGTGAACCAAGGAAGCAATGGGCAGAAACCAGTGCAAAAATGCATGTAACAATATAAAAAACAACAATACACCACAAGAAGCTGGTGGTTCTACAATATCAAGACCTGAGCATGGCAATAAAGAGGAAACAGGAAGAAACGACCTTATAAACAAGTTTATGAAGATAACAGAAGCTTCAAAAGAGGATATAAAAAAACTCCCTTAATGCAATATATGAAAATAAAAACAAAAAAATGGAAGAGATTAACAAATCCCTGAAAGAAAATAAAGAAAACCCAAGAAAAATAAAACAAATAAGTGAAAGAAATATTCCTGAAACTGAAAATTGAAATAGAAGTAATAAGGAATGCATAAACTGAGGCAAAGCTGAAAATAGAAAACCTGAGTAAATGAACCTGAACTACAGATGGAAGCAAAACCGACAGAATGCAAGAGATGGAAGATAGACTCTCTGGAGTGGAAGATTCAATAGTGGAAATAAATATGTCAGTTAAAGAAAACACTAAAACCAAAATTGTCATAACACAAAATGTCCAGGAAATCAGGATACTATAAAAAGACCAAACCTGAGAATAATTGGAATTGTAGAAGGAGAAAAATATTAACTCAAAGGTATAGAAAATAAAGTTAGCAAACTCATAAAGGAAAAGTTCCCCAACCTAAAGAAGGAAATACCTATAAAGATACAAGAAGCTTACAGACACTAAAAGAGCATCAATGCTGACCCACATTACTATATTTAGCAAGACTATCAATCATCATAGGTGGAGTAAACAAGATATTTCACAACAAAATGAGATTTAAAAAGTACCTATCCACAAATATGGACCTACAGAAAGCACTTGAGGGAAAACTCCAACCTACAAAAACCAGATACAGCCATGAAACCATGAAAAATCATTAATACCACAATAGAAAAACCCAAAGAAGGGAAATGCACCCAAGCTACAACCAAAAATAACAGGAAATAACTATCATTGGTCATTAATATCCCTTAATATCAATGGACTCAGCTCACCTATAAAAAGGCACACCCTAACACAATGGAAACAAAAACAGAAGCCATGCTTCTATTGCATACAAGAAACATACCTCAAGTTCAAATACAGACACAGGCTCAGAGTAATGGGTTGACAAAAAACTTGCCAATCAAACGGTCCTAAGAAATGATCTAATATAGCCATCCTAATATCTAACAAAATAAACTGTAAACTAAAATTAGTCAAAAGAGACCAGGACAGGCATGACGTATTAATCTCAGGAAAAATCCATGAAGATGAAGTAATCCTGAATATTTTTGACCCCAACACAAGGGCACCTACCTATGTAAAAGATACACTATTAAAGTTTAAACCTCACATCAAACCTCACACAAATACCCCACTTTCACCCTTGGATATGTCAACCAGACAGAAACACAACAGAGAAATAAGGGATCCAAAAGATATTATAATCCAAATGGACTTATATATATATATAACCTTCCACTCAAGCACAAAGATATTGTAGTAGTGAGGGTTTCTGGGTCCCGGGCGGCCAGAGGTCCGAGACCCACAGACCTGCCGCCTGAGACAGCTTAGCTGCCCCAGAAGAAACATATAGGAACACAGGTGAGCCACAGGCCACGTGGCAGACAGATTAATAGAAATGAGTTGATTTAAGATGTAAGAGCAAGCTAACAATGTGCCTGAGCCATAGGCCAAACAACATAAAGTTAATATAAGCGTCTGAGTCATTTCTAGGGACTTGGGCAGCTGGCAGCTGAAAAGTCTGGCACGACAAATCTGTGGTTCCAGGCCCCTAGCTACCTGTGACCAAAAAAAATATGTAGGAAAGGAAGGACTGAGTCATTTCTGGGGACCTGATGGCCGGCTGGGCAGCTAAGAGGTCTGGCATGGTAGGGTCTGTGTCTCTGGCCGCCCAGGACCCAGAAACCTCCTACTACGAGATATATTTTTTTTCAGCACCCCATGTAACTTTCTCTAAAATTGAAAACATACTAAATAGATACAAAAGGTGGGGGGAATAGCTCCTTGTATCATATCAGACCACCATGTTCTAAAGTTTAGAGTTCAACAATAATAACAAAAAAAGTCACAGAAATTCATGGAAACTGAACATCTCTCAATTGAATTACATCTGGGTCAAGGAAGAAAATAAAAAAGAAACCAAAGACTTTCTAGAATTTAATGAAAATGAATCTACAACATACCCAAATTTTTGGAATATGATGAAAGCTGTGTTAAGAGGAAATCTCAAAGCATTAGATGCCTACATGAAAAGCATAAAGAAATTTCACACAAGAGACATAACAGCAAAACTGAAGGATTTAGAAAAGTTAGAAACAAAGTCACCTAGAAAGAGTAGACACCAGGAAATAATGAAACTTAGAGCTGAAATCAATACAATAGAAATAAAGACAACAATAAAAATAATCAATGAATCAAAGAGTTGGTTCATTGAGGCAGTCAACAAGATAGATAAACCCTTATCTAAGTGAACCAAAAAGAAGAGAGAATATCCAAATTAATATGATTATAATTGAAAAGGGAACATAAAAACAGACATACAGGAAATCCAGAGAATTATCAGGTTATGCTTTGAAAATTTATACTCCACTAAAATGGAAAACCTAAAAGAAATGGACAGCTTTCTGGACAGGTACCACTTTCAAAAATTAAATCAAAATCAGATTAGAGACCTAAACCCCCAAAGGAAATTGAAGCTGTTCATAAAAGTCTCCCAAGTGAAAAAAATTCCAAAACCAGATTGTTTCAGTGCATAATTCTACAAGACATTATAAAAAGAACTAATACCAATACTCCTCAAAATGTTCCATACAGTAGAAATTGAAAAAAAAAATGCTGAAATCTTTTTATGAACCCACAATCGTCCTGATACCCAAGCCACTCAAAGATGCAACAAAGAAATCAAATTACAGACCAATCTCCCTCACATGAACATTGATGCCAAAATACTCAATACAATTCTGGCAAACTGAATCCAACAACATATCAAAAAAAATCCCCCACCACAATCAGGTTGGCTTCATCCCAGAGATGCAGGGATGTTTCAACATATGAAAAATTGTGAATGTCAACCATTGATGTGGGAATGCCTTTTTGTGTGCTGTGAATATCAATCTTCAAATAAAGGAGCTGTTTTGGTCCATGACAAGCACCATAGAAAAAGTAGGAAGGGAAATCATAGCATAGATAGGAGAAGCAGGGCAGAGTCAGATCAGATTGAGCCAGAAGCCAAAGAAGAAACATGTAAGGAACACAGGTGAGCCACAGGCCATGTGGCAGACAGGTTAATGGAAATGGGTTGAGTTAAGATTAAATGTGCCTGAGCCATAGGCCAAACAGCATGACGTTATATAAGCATCTGAATCATTTTGGGGGTATTAAGCAGCAGCAGGCGGCTAAGGAGTCTTGGGTGGCAGGTCTGTGGGTCTGGACCTCTGGCTGGCCAGGTACAGGAAACCATATCATAAAAAAAACCATAATATAAATAAACTGAAAGAAAAAATGATATGATCCTCTCATTAGATGCTGAAAATCCTTTGACTAAATCCAACACTCCTTGATGATAAAAGCCCACGAGAAATGAGGAATACAGGTAAAAAATACCTAAATATAATAAAGGCAATATACAGTCAAACTATAATGGAGAGAAACTCAAAGCAATCCCACTAAAATCAGGAAAAAGATAAGGCTATCCTCTCTCCCCTTATCTATTCAATACAGTTCTCGAGGCTTTAGCTAAAGCAATAAGAGAACAAAAGGAAATTAAGAGGATACAATTTGGAGAGAAAGAAGTCAAATTATCTCTATTTGCAGATGATATAATCATATACATAAGTGACCCCCAAAATTCTACCAGGGAACTCCTACAGCTAATAAACACCTTCAGCAATGTAGCAAGGTACAAGATGAACCCCCACAAATTAACAGCCTTCCTACACACTAATGACAAAAGGGCTGAAAAAGAAATAAGGGAAACATCACCCTTTATAATAGATGTAAGTAGCATTACTTATCTTGACGAAACTCTAGCCGAAAAAGCAGCAGTACTGTTTGACAAAAAATTTAAGTCACTAAAGAAAGAAATTGAAGAGTATATCAGATAATGGAAACATCTCCCATGCTCCTGGATAGGTAAGAAAACATAGTAAAATGGAAATTTTACCTAAAGCAATCTACAGATTCAATGCAATTCCCATCAAAATACCAACATAATTTTTTGCAGACATTGAAAGAACAATACTCAATTTCATATGGAATAACAGGAAACCCAGGATTTCCCAAACACTTCTGTTCAATAAAAAAAAAAAAAACTTCATTAGGAATCACCACCACTGACTTCAAGCTATACTATACAGCTACAGTAATAAAAGCAGCCTGGTATTGTCATAAAAGTAGACTTGTATATCAATGGAATTGAATTGAAGACCCCAACATTAACAAACACACATACAAACACCTGATTTTTGACAATGAAGTCAAGAATATTAAGTGGAAAATCAATAGTATCTTTAACAAATGGTGCTAGCATAACTGGATGGTAGTTATGTAGAAGAATGGAAATAAATCCAAACCTATTCCCCTACACAAAACTCAAATCCAAGTGGATCAAAGACCTCGACATAAAGTCAGCTATACTGAACTTGATAGAAAAGAAAGTAGGAAATATCCTTCAACACATTGGCACAGGTGACCACTTCCTAAATATAATACCAGTAGAGCAGACACTAAGAACAACAATCAATAAGTAGGACCTCCTGAAACTGAGAAACTTTTGTAAGGCAAAACACAGTCAATAAGACAAAACAATGTCCTACAGAATGGGAAAAGATCTTCACCAACCCTACAACTGAAAGAGTACTGACCTTGAAAATATATAAAGAGTTCAAGAAACAAGAGTACAAAAACCTAAGTAACCCAATTTAAAAATGGGGTTCAGATCTAAAAAGGGAATACTCAACAGAAGAATTAGAAATGGATGAAAGGCACTTAAGAAATTGCTTAACATCTTTAGCCATCAGAGAAATACAAATCAAAACAACTTTGAGATACCACCTTACACCTGTCAGAATGGCTAAGATCAAAAACACAGATGACAGCCTATGCTGGAGAGGATGTGGAGCAAGGGGAACACTCCTCCATTGTTGGTATGGGTGTAAACTTGTACAGCTACTCTGGAATGCAGTATGGTAGTTCCTCAAAAAAAAAACTGGGAACCAATCTCCCCAAGGATCCAGCAATACCACTACTGGGAATAAAAAAGGATGCACATTTGTTCTCCAAAGGCATTAGCTCAACTATGTTCATACCAACATTATTCATGCCAGAAAGAACCTGTAAACAACCTAGATGCCCCTCAACTGAAGAACGGATTAAAAAACTGTGATACATCCACATAATGGAGTACTACTCAGCAGAAAAAAATGACATCTTAAAATTTGCAGGCAAATGGATGGATTTGGGGAATATTCTTCTGAGCAAGGTATCACAAGCCCAGAAAGACAGATATGGGATGTACTCACTCATAAGGGGACTTTATACAAAAAGCAAAGAATACTCAAGCTGCAAACCATAATCCCTGAACCCCTTTGGATCTGAAGGAATTTAAGAGAGACATCCAGAGATTCCCCTATGAAGAGAAAATAGATATGATTACCTTAACAAATTGGAATCATAACAGATGGCAATCAAGAAGTGGTGGGAACAAATCATGAGAGGAGATCGTTAAGTAAGAGGAGCAACAAAGAGAGATAAAAAGAGAGATGGATATCTTGATAGAGAAAACCAATGTGTGATTGAAAAGATACTGGGTGCTAGGAAAACCTCCAAGAACTCATATGATGTCCCTGGCTAGGTTTCCTACCAATAGTGAAGGGGTGCCTAAGCAGGACTTCCCCTATAATCAAATGAATAACCACCCTAAGTGACATCACAAAGCCTACATCCAACAATGAATAGAGGTGGAGGCAGAGATCCATGGCTGAGCTCCTTGTCCAGCTGTGAGTAGGGTAGAAGAGTATCTCACAGTGGTAGCTGGTAAGAGCTCTGGGGAATTCACTTAATCAAGAACAGCTACTAGGGAACCATCGGGAAAAGGAGCTAAGCTCCCTGTTGCAATGAGGTTTCTTGGTCTCGGGTGGCCAGAGGCCCAGACCCTGCTGCGCCAGACCCCTTACCTGCTGACTGCTGCTGCTCAGGCCCCTAGAAATGACTCAGATGCTTATATTAACTTCATGCTGTTTGGCCTATGGCTCAGGCACATTGCTATCTTGCTCTTACATCTTAACTCAACCCATTTCCATTAGCTGTCTGCCACATGTCCTGTGGCTCACCTGTGTTCCTTACATGTTGCTCCTTGGGTGGCTTGCTCGATGTGCCCTGACTCCACCCATCCTTTCCTACCTATTCTGATTCTTCTGCCTACTTTTTCTATGGTGCCTATCAAGGGCCAAAACAGCTCCTTTATTTAAAGATTGAGATTCACAGCATACAGAAAGGCATTTCCACATCAGCTCTCCTAGGGTAGGCAACTGTTGATTGGCATGGGCAGTATGTGGAGCCTCAAGGAGTATGCATGGGCTGGCACCTTGGAGCCCATTCCCTGCAGAGGAACACTTAACCCAGTCTTAACTTTTGGGTGAGGAAATTGGACTTGCATGGAGTGGATTGCCACACTGAGCTAACCCACCTTGGGACTTCTTGCCCTTTTGGGAGAGGGAAAGGGACATGGAGAAGGCAGAGGCTCAAGGGGAGGGACTGGGAGGAGGGAAAGGAGAGGGAGTATGGAAATACATTCATAAAAAAGACTTTTTAATAAATAAATAAACATTAAATTTAAAATAGTAGGGTTGGGTGGGAATCAACACAAAGCTGGATGAATGTGGTCAAGTACATTATGTTCATATTTGAAAATTTTAAAGCTAAACTCATTATTGTGCAAATTAACATATACTAATTAAGAAAATGAGATTTTTTTAAGGAATATATACTGAAATTAGAAACTAGACTAAGGAAGAAAAGCTGACATGAGGAGTTGGAGATAATTTCAAGAAGATGTAAAATTATTTGGAGTAAAAAGATGGCCAGAGTATGTTATGTACAAAACAAAGTTTCAAACAAAGAGAGCTACAGTTCCTCAACCACTAACTGCTATAGGCCATCAAAAAGAAACACCACGGGCTAGAAATTCAAAGTCATGGTATTATCCAGTTGGCCTCTGACCCATCTCTGCAGCCTCACAGCCATACTTTTGGTTTTATGAGAAAGTGCCACACTGATTTCCACCATGGATGCTTGAGTCTATAAGTATGTAAGCAAGGCCTCCTTCCCAAATTTCTCCCCAGGATCTGATTCATTTCTTTTTTGGCTTGATAGTAATCATTCTGACAAGGTACACTACTGTCAGTTAGTTTAAGTTAGCTTACAAAGCAGTGGGCTTTGTTATGGTATTCTCCTACATGTATGCCTTGATTGCCACCTATCTCTTGGCTTTATGCTTTACTAGCCCATTGACCTCTAGAAAATTACTTAACAAGAATAGTTGGGACAATATTACTCAGAAATCATTGTGATAATTATATAATATAATTCATATGAAGTTCTCACATGCTGACCAGAAACATACACATTTGGACACAGTAACTCAGGCTAACAAGTCATGGGATTGGATGTTCTCTCATCTACGGAACTACTTCTCTACTCAGCCTTAGCCATCTCTCTCTCTTTTCTTCCTCAGCCTACTTAACTGACTTTCAACAAAAATCTGAAAGTTGTGTATATATGTTTTAGTCATCAAATAACATTTTATTCTTGTTTATCATCTAAAAAATAACTGAGATTGGTACATAAAAACTGATGGGTGACAAAATGCAACCTGTGAAATCAATAATAAATACTATAACAAATTTGTCAGTGTCTCATCCATATCAGCAATTCTGTATCAGTTCCAAAAACTCAATATTCAACTTTAAAATTCTGTGTTTCTTTGGTTGTAGACTTTCTGTATTACCCAAAGTTCACCAGTTCTATACTTATAGCAGATTTTGAGTACCAAGGAATTGTCACCATATATAGATTTCTCAAACTACAACAGCTGGAAAGTATCACTACTCCATTGCCTACCAGATGCCATATTCTACATTAGTATATCTCCAAATTATTCATATATACAGGAAAGCATGTTTGGCTTTGTAAAAATTAACATTTCTATGTTCTGTCTTTGATGAATGATGATGAATTCTCACCAATAAAATATGAACATAAAGAGCACACACACAACTTCCATTTCATTTCAAAAAAGAAATCACTTGCATTGTCTTATTTCCTTCTTCTGGGAAATTGAAACAGAAAACAGTTTTAATAATCATGGTGAGAATCATGTCCTAAGAACTGAATGATCAAGTGTGACCAAAATTTCCTCTAGATGTCATTTCTTCTGTTAAATTTATTTTTATTTTATACTAGTATAGTTGACAAAGAAATGCTAGAGAAACCTTCACCTACAAAGTAGCATGGCATAATTTAATATCATTGTAGGATGAATGGCAAGGTAATATTTCACATACCCACAATGATTTCTCCAGCTCTAAAATCTCTATCTCACATTATCACTGTAACCTCAGTTTTTATTAATCTCTTCAATAGCATCCCCAACTCTCATGAACTTTGAGACACTGTCATAAGAACAAAGACTTCTGCAGGGGCTTAAACCACTATGTACATATCTCAGGCTTATGTAGAACCTCCCAAGAAGACAGGCTAAGAAGACAATATGTAAATGTACTTCAACTTGATCAAACAGATCTTTAATGCACTCATAATTTCACTAAATTAGCTATGTTATATTTATGTCATCTAAACTAAGGTAATTTCCCCCCTCAAGGTCTAAATGTTAGTAAGAAGCTATAATCATCCAGACAGATCACCCAATGAGAATATAGAAGAAATGCATTCATAAGTAGAATTGTTTCCTAAACTAGTAAGGATGATTTTTGGTGAAGTGAAAACTTCCAAATTGTTTTTTTTTAATGAGAAATATATCCAGTAACTATCTCTAAGTGATTCAAGTATAGTAGCTTTAAAATTTATATATAATGTAATGACACTTCTCCCAGAACCAAAAGGATGTAATGCAAAAAAATATCTTATTGACTGCATTTTTTAAGGTTATAGGTTCTCCTGAGAGTCACAGTGTTAGTCTTTTAATCAAGTGTTCCCCTATATAGTAACATTAGTAAAATACAATAGAATATAATTGCTTACTACAAATGTTGGAAATTGCAAACCTCTCAGGTCATAAAAATTGAGTCTCTGTAACAAAATATTCCACTTCACCAGTTACTAATCACAGACACTTGGGATTTGTTCATCTGGGGTTTTTTTTCCTGAAACTTTCTACTGCAACAACTCTCAATCTTGGCAACATTTAGAATGACCAACATGAAGATCCCAAAGCTTCATACTAACTAAGTTAGAATTGCTATAGGTTGATGGAGCCAAGAACTGAAAACTAGAATAAATTTTTATATATCCCATATACATTGAGACTGAAGAGTCTTTGAGTAGATCAGACTCTGCATTTATTTGACTATACCTTTCTTTTCTGCTTTCTGTTTGTTTGTTTTTGAAATAGTTTCTTTATATAGGCCTAGCAATCCTGGAAATAAGAATTTGTTTGAGACAGGGTTTATCTGTATATCCCTGCCTGTCTTAGGCCTCCCTCTGTAGACCATGCTGGTTTCTAACCCAAATATCTGCCAGACTGTGCCTCCCAAGTGCTTGGATTAAACGCTTGTGCCACCACTGCCCCTTTCTAAATAATAATTTTAAACTAGATATTCCAGTACTAAGAATGACTCAACATTTAAAAGATATTCATAAATTTCCAACTATTTACCATTGTGTTCAGGACTGGAAATTGAATGAAAAGTCTAGAAAAGGCAGGGAAAATTAATCTTTTCTAACTGCCAGGAATCTTGATAAAGTGTGGATTTTGGCTCCATATGTCTAAGATGTAACCTCAGACTACGTTTTTAATAAGATTCTAACACCACTAGTCTTTTGTATAAGGTTCGCCGGTCCCGTGCAGGCAGAGGTCCCAGACCCACAGACCTGCCGCCGGAACTGCTTATCCGCCCGCTGCCCGGGCCCCCAAGAAAAGACTCAGATGCTTTATTAACTTTATGCTGTTTGGCCTATGGCTCAGGCACATTGCTAGCTAGCTCTTACATCTTAAATCAACCCATTTCTATAAATCTGTGGGCCACGTGCCGGCCCGTAGCTCACCCGTGCTCCTTACATGTTGCTCTTTCGGCGGCTTCCGCGCGGTCTGCCTCTAACTCCGCCCTGCTTCTCCTACCTGAACTGACTCTCCTCCCACCTTTTCTATGGTGCCTGCCATGACCCATCAAACAGCTCCTTTATTTAAAGATACAGCACACACAAATGCATTCCCACATTTCCCCCTTTCTCTCTAATCAAAAATGAAGGTTTCAATTTTATCATAGCAAAATTACATATAACAAAATAGCTATCAAGCAAGAATTACAGTTATAATATCTAGTCTATTTGTATTTAGTAAAATTAAAGAAAATACTCTATCATCTACCTTATCTTTATGAATCTAAAGTTTTATATCTAATATATCTTTTAAATGACTAAGAAAAACTGTACATATAACTATCTAATCTTCAACTACATCAAAGACCACAGAAGGATATAATATTTACCCAAGTAAACCAGAAGTGCAAATGACTTCTAAAATCTAGAAAGGACAGAGATGACACCTATCTGCCTGGACAGTCACCCAAAGTTCTTTTATAAAGTTGGGGCAACCATCTTCAGCCTATAGGCCTGGAGTCTCTTTTCATTTCAGTGAAGCAGGAAATCTGCTCTGCCCATTCTGGCACAGTTCATCCGTTGCTTCTCCTTGAGTCCTGAAGAATGTCTGACAGTTTTCTCTGTAAAGCAGGAACCTGAATGATGATCTTGGATTGTTCTGCCAAAGTCCAGAGGTCATCTTCTTATGGAACCTGCATGTCCAGTTTAAACAGCATACTGTCAAGCAGTCAATATAAGAACAGGTTCTTCTCTAGTGGCTAACCATTACCACAAATAGAGTAGACTCCATATGGAGTTTCTTCGAAGTCCATTTTTCTCTTGAAGATTGGTGCTGCCAGGAACAAATCTGTCTCACTGTCCAGAAAAGTCTAAGCTCTTAAAACATTTTAAATGCCATATTCTGTAGGTCTTAGAAGTATTTGAAGATTATCTATCTAATTGAAATATATCTTTGTATACCTAAAAATCTTAACTAACCTAACTATAAGTTTGATTATCAAAAGTGACTATTAACCTTTATTTCTTAATTATACACTACAATTTTAAAACAGTTACATGAACATCATACCTTAAACAAGAATAGAAAAACACATACAGCATAACAAAATTGACTTTAAATTTGTATCAATAAACCAAAATCTATACCAATGTAAAGCAGTTTGAGATTAACAGCTGATTACCTGTAAATTTAATAATCTAATTTTTTAAAAAAGCATTCACATACCATATCCCCCGTTTCTTCTTAGAAAGAGATTGACTATGACCATTAACCATTTATAATGAAAACAAACATTTAGAAACAATATTTGGGGAATTTGGGCGAAGTTATCCATTACTACTTCCTGCTGATTAAGGGGCGTTGAAAATCTCACGGATTGTTGAGACTGGGTCATAATCTGTAGCTGTGAAGCTGATCTGGCCATCTCTTTTCCTCAGAGGTTTTTTCAGGGGGTCTTGGTTGATGAAACCATATTTGCCTGGAAGCAATCCACAGGTTCTCATCTGTGGAAACAGAAACAGAACTATTCCAAAGCAATAAATCTTTAGACACAAATTTCAAAATCAAAATACCTTTAAAATATATATTCTTGTTTAACTTAGTAGCCTTTGTAATCTATTGTCTTTCTGCAGTTAGCTCATTAACAGTTAAAAAATTAAAAGAAAGCACAATAACAACCAAAATCCAGATTTTGTGTCTATTTTCCATCTTTATGTGGCTTATTATATTTTTATTATTTTATTTCTCGCTTTAAAAACTTTTTCTAACCTCTTTATTTTCTCTCTGAAGCCTATGTACCTTTTACAAACATTGTAACCCGTTTACAGGTTTTCTTTTTATCTGAATCTGTTTTATTGTGAATCCTTAATCATCTTCTAACCTTAAGAGCTTTTAAAATACATTCTCCAAAAAGAAGCACAGTTTTTGCAAATTAGGCTGAATCACTAAGTTTTCTTAAACGGACCGTAAACAGAGCACACCTAAGAAAATGCTGCCACGAAGAAAATTTGTTTCTCTTTTGTTCAAAATAAGCAGAAATCTAAAATCAATCACGTTACTGAGTCTTTTGTTAGTTTTTAGGAACCAGCCTGATTGTAGCTCACACTGCCTGTCGCCAGCCCGCCGCTGGCGCCATTTTGAATGTGACTCGGACCATGCTTTGTTTGTACAAAGACCCGATTTACATACACAATTTGGAAGCTGCCTTTGCTCAGTTTCTGCGATCTAGAACTCTTTTGAATCTTTTTCAGGCTCTAAGTGGATAATCGGCCCACGTTGGATGCGCCATCTGTTGTATAAGGTTCGCCGGTCCCGTGCAGGCAGAGGTCCCAGACCCACAGACCTGCCGCCGGAACTGCTTATCCGCCCGCTGCCCGGGCCCCCAAGAAACGACTCAGACGCTTTATTAACTTTATGCTGTTTGGCCTATGGCTCAGGCACATTGCTAGCTAGCTCTTACATCTTAAATCAACCCATTTCTATAAATCTGCGGGCCACGTGCCGGCCCGTAGCTCACCCGTGCTCCTTACATGTTGCTCTTTCAGCGTCTTCCGCGCGGTCTGCCTCTAACTCCGCCATCTTCTCCTACCTGAACTGACTCTCCTCCCACCTTTTCTATGGTGCCTGCCATGACCCATCAAACAGCTCCTTTATTTAAAGATACAGCACACACAAATGCATTCCCACACTAGTCTATGGCTCTCCATGCATCAGGAAGTAATGAATACTATGAGGAATGTATACAGTATTCTGATGTGGTCAAATGAGATAACCCAGATTGAGAAAAAAAGAATATGGTAAGTACTCACACATCAGTGGATTCTAGCTGTAAAGGATAACAATGCTATAATCCACAGACTCAGAGAGACTAGGTAACAAAGAGAGTTAATGAAGGGACACATAGATCACCCTGGGAAGAGGAAATAAAAGTGACTTCATGAGTAGCTGAGGAAGGATGTGGATGAGAACATGAGAGATCACGTTTGGAATGGGGGAAGCATGAAAAGATTCCTAGAAAGAGGATGCACTTCAGGGTCAAGTAAAATCCTCAAGTAAGAAAATCTCTCCTAAATGTCTACAGGGAGGGCCCTAGCTTAGACTCTTAGCAATAATGGAAAAGTAGACTAAAGTGGCCATCTCCTGTGACCAGATTGGTGTCTAGCCCATTTGTCATCAAAGAGACTTCATCCAGAAACTGATGGAAACAGATGCAGATCCACAGTCAAAACATCAGGTGGAACTCAGGGTATCCTTTAGAAAAGGAGGACAAAGGATTGTAGGAGCCGGAGGGGTAAGGATGTCACAGGAAAACTCACAGAATCAACTAACCGGGGCTCTCACAAGGGCTCACAGAGACTAAACTGACAACGGGGGGGGGGGGGCGCTGCATGGGACTGACCAAGGAACTCTGTGTATATGTCATAGTTGTGTATCTTGGTCCTTCTGTGGGACACCTAACAGTGGGAACAGGGCCTATTATCTTGCAGGCTAATGCTCATGCTAGTTTATCCTGCCCAACCTTGATACATGGGAATGTGCTTAGTCTTGCTGTGGCTTGATATGCCATGCACTGTTGATACTCATAGGTGACCTGCCCTTTCTTAAGCAAAAACAAAGGGGGAGTGGATTGGGGAGGATGGAAAGAGAGTGGGGGGGACTGGAAAAGGGGGGAGACCTGTGACTAGGATGTAAAAAAAATAGAAAAATGGTTTATTTAAATAAAACAAGAAATCAATTCATTAAAAAAGTAAGAAAAACACAAATAGGTAACTCTATCACATGCTGCCCTGTAGCATTTCAATTTGAAATGTTGTGGATACCCTTCCCAGAAGTTATCATTATAGGATGATCTCAGTATCATAGTTTATTAAACAATAGGGTACAAAATTTCTGAAAGGAATGTTTTAGAAACTAATGTAAGGACAAAAAAAATAAAGTTTTACCAAATGCAGCATTGATGAAGTTCAAAACAGGAAAGAAATGATAGAAGCTTTTGAAATAACAAATGCTTATCTGTATCAGAGAGGTACAGTTACAAGCCAACAGGAAGCCAAGCTACCTACTCCCTTGATGCCTTGGTAAGATCACAAATCAAATTTTCTTCTAGTCCAAGGAAATGAAAGTACTTTGCACTCAAGAACAGCATTTAGAGATGTGTCTTCAAATGCAATACCTAGATTTTTTTCATAAATAACAAAAAAATTCAATTTGTTCTTACAAGTACATATTGTGCCACTCCAATGCAAGAAAGTTTTAAAAATATATTTTGAAAGGAAATAAAAATATGTTCTACTATCTTCATACATTCTTAATTGTAAAATTTTATGTATATATATATATATAAATTTCACATGTCTTGGTGTTTTGATTCAACTATATTCTACTATGGCCAAATATCAAAGCCATTGTGATATCCTTCCATAAAGAATACAATAGTGACATGTTAGCACGAGTGGGACTAGGATTCCCTACAAAGTAACCAAATGATGAATTAATAGGTTGATAGCATTCTCAATACCAAGAAACAAAAGGCTGGTGGGGAAGGCAGGAGAGAAAATGAGAAGATAAACGATGCTCTAGTAATGACAAATTGTTATTCAAGATTATTTAAAAATTGGTTTTCAAGGTATTTGTGGTTGGAGAGCTCTTTAACACACATGTATCTCCTTGCTACAAGATGTTATTAAAGTCTATTAATAATCTAAGACTAAATAAACTTCATGTAGCACTAAAAAGAGGTGTTTCTAGCCTATATGTATGCACAAGATTGAATGTTAATGTTCTGGCGAATGTGACATAGAGGAAGTAAGTGGCTTAGATCCAAATTTCAGTTCTCTTGTTTTTCAGAATTATTTAAGTTTTGATAATTATGTGAGTTCCTGTTTCCTTCTTTATAAATGGAATAATAAATATATAACTAGATTTCTCTGAGAATTAATAATTCCATATTTAAGTGTCTGACAATTTGCATTCTTTGAAATTATTTCTGTATTATAATAATGATCCTAAGCTTATTAAAAGCAAATATTATATTTTGTCACTGTAATTCTCTTTGCATCAGATGAGTTTAAGGAATTAATGATGGTAATGACCTAAGTATTTGTATGTATAAATATGCTTTAATCCTCTATTCTCTCCTCTCCTCCTCACATGAAATATGTAGCCACTGGGGCAAGCAAAAAGAGGCCTGTAGGCCCAGTGCATTAAAAACAAAAACAGCTGTTATTTGATTTACACATAGAATTCTTATTAAATAGCTAAATTAATTGAAGCTATTTGAAAATCAGGGCATTTAATACAAATATCTAGATTTCTGGTCCTTTTTGATAACTCAGAAAGCCTTTCAACATTACTGTAACAATAAATCCTGGCATTAATCAGCTGCATCTAAAAACCAAGTACTACCATTTAGGTAGAAAGTGTTTTCTCCAGTTTTCCACTGTCTCCACCAAATCTGTTTTCATTCCATTTAGTGCATGGGAAGCAGTCTCACAAACATTTGAGATTGTTACTCCGCAGGAAGATCTCTCTCTCTCTTTCTCTCTCTCTCTCTGTCTCTCTCTCTCTCTCTCTCTCTCTCTCTCTCTCTCTCTCTCTCTGTCTCTCTCTCTCTCTGTGTGTGTGAGAGAGAGAGAGAGAGAGAGTGTGTGTGTGTGTGTGTGTGTGTGTGTGTGTGAGTGTGTGTGTGGAAAATTATCAACAATAAAGAAACATGTAATAAAAATATTTTAGAAAAACTGGAGATTTTCAAGAATGGTACAGGAATTTCCCATGCCCTACTCACCCAGTTTTTGATATTAGCTTTACATTTTAGTTATTCACATTACTAAAACTGCCATGGTGCTGAAAGTAATAAATTAGGCATACTGATGCCATAAAGACATCTTTAGAAGGAAACTTGTAAAGAGTATCAATATATTTTATACAAGACCATTGGGTTCAAATTTTTCCTTCTATTTATTCCCAACTAAGAATTGGAGGAAAAGGCAACTGCTGAAGGTGACCAAGGTCCAAGTGGTGCCTTTTCCCAGCGATGAACAAGGGAAAATACACTATTATGTTTGCTCACTAGAATGGATCATTAAGCATGAAAATGTTTAATTATCTTCTTAATTCACTTAAATAAATTTAATGACCAGTGATTTCTCTTACATATAAGCCAGATTGGTAATTATCAGCTGACACAATGGCAGAACAACTGATCACATTTAATGAACTACTTCATTTCTTACTTTATCCTACCAGTAAGATATTAATCATAGTCACCACACAGTGTTTCTTTAGCTCTAGCTCCTGCCCCTACAAATGGGACTATAGCTTTCAAATTCTACTCAAATAATTTTGAAAGAGTTACAGATATGACTTTTTTAGTACTAAGTACAAATTCATTTTTCTTTCCCATATACTATCATTTTTCTCCCTCTTTCTTATAGTGGCTGCAGGAAATGCCAAAAGATATTGCTGACAAAGCTCGTCAAAGGCAAAAAAAAAAAAAAAAAAAATCTCATCTCCTCTCTCCTCTGCTGGTTCTGGCTAATATATGTCCCAATAGAAGCCATAACAGCTTAGAAGGTGGTTTTTCTTATGCATGCAAAAGGCATTAGCCTCTTTATTGCTGAGACTAATGTCATCAAAGTATTTGATGGCTTCTTCTGCAGTTACATAGCTTTGCTATCATTTCTTTATTTTTATAAACTCCATTCTAGCATGGTGTTTGGGTACAGGAATTCAGGTCAAGAAAAGATAACATGGTTTAAAACCTAAGTTTATCATATTATCAGCTTTATCTATTTTAGTTATACTACAAACTGATATTTGAGATACAATATTTAACTCCCTAAGGTTTATTACTTTGACAATATATAGTTAAACTTTGAGCTGCATTTACCTGATATCTCCTTCTATGGAAGCAGAGATTTTGTTACGGAACCTCATAGCGATAATATTTAGAAAAACATAATGAGACCTTTTTTCCTTTTGAAGTCTTGAAAAATACTACGATATTTAAAAGAAAATACTCAAGGGACTTATGTGATGTGGGAATGCATTTCTGTATGCTGTGAATATCAATCTTTAAATAAAGGAGCTGTTTGGGGCCATGACAGGCACCATAGAAGAAGTAGGAGGAGAAATCAGAACATAGGTAGGAGAAGCAGGGCGGAGTCAGGGACAGACCTGAGCAAGCTGCCCAAGGAGCAACATGTAAGGAACACAGGTGAGGCATGGGCCACGTGGCAGACAGTTTAATAGAAATGGGTTGATTTAAGCTATAAGAGCTAGCTAGCAATGTGCCTGAGCCATAGGCCAAACAGCATGAAGTTAATATAAGCGTCTGAGTCATTTCTGGGGGCCTGAGCGGTGGGTGGCGGGCAGCTAAGAGGTCTGGCATGGCAGGGTCTGGGCCTCTGGCCACCCAAGACCAAGAAACGACATTGCTACACTTATGCTTCACTAACAGTTAAACTAAAGCTACATTTCTCCTTGAAGAAAAGGTTGTAAGTTGTTAAAATATAAGGAAAAGTTTAAAAGGGCCACAAAGAGAGTCGGAAAACACCTCTACTATGAAAAGGAATTCTTCCTTATAGCAATTATATTTAAGTATCCAGTAAAGGAGTAGTTCTAAAGGTATTTTGAAACTTTTCCTTAGCTTTCCCTTATTCTCATGATGATGTAATGATAGGGATAGACAAATATATGGTTTCTTAATTGGAACTGAGTGGCAGATGTTCTACAAGTGATTTCAATTATATCATTTCATTTAACTTGTATAACAATTTTACAGTGTAGGCAGTTGTAGTCGGACAGATCATTAGGTCCAAGGACATTGGCTTAAACCAGTTGCCAAGTCATGCACATAATATACTTTCTTATGAGCCAACCTGGAATCTGCCTAAGGGCCTAGAAACAGTCACTGTCCAATGCTCCTTATTGCTCAGAATCTCCCTAACAATAGGCACTGCCCAAAATTCCTGATCCTTAGGAATCTTCCTAGTAACAGATGTTGTCAGAGCTGCTGACTGTGCCCAGCCAATGAGGAACCACCACGTAATATCACCAGATCACAACACAGCCTGGATGTGGGAGAAGGGTATATAAAGCTTTCCCCATTGTTGAATAAAGGAATTAGTCCTTTGCTTTTCATATGACTGTTGGGATCTGTGTTGTTGACTCTATGCCTTCTTACCCCTTCCCTCAAAGGAAATGTTAGGACCCAGCAACAATCAGTATTTGTTTTTAATTTATCAATTAAAAACTTGAGCCTGTCAAAAGTTTTCCAGGACATTATAAGAGCAAAAAAATGCCACTTTCCCTTTCTCAATAAAATTATGTATGGTTATAAATACTTAATAGTGAGCAATTATGGGATCCAGTGAAGCTCCTTAGAACCAGTGAGCTCAACCTACTGCAGTGGTATTATACTGCTTATCATCCATCAGTGCTATGAGAAAATACCTGATAAAAGAAAGCAACTTGGACTCTTTGGCTCATAATTTAAAGGGACACAGTCCATCCAGTGAAAAGAAACAATGGTAGAAGTGTAAAGTGGCTGGTTACATGGTCTCTGTGGTCAGAAAGCAGAAAGAGAAATGCAAGAACTCAGCTGGTTTCATCCTTCATTGCCTTTTATACACTCCAGGCCTCAATTGTCATTTGTTAAACATCTCTTGAAACATCTTCACAGACACGTCAATAGGAATGTTTCATAGGTGACTCCATATCCAATCAGGCAGACAATAAATACTAGCCATCACAAATTTCCATCATTCTCAGTTTTCTTTGTGCATTAATAGTACTCAGTAAGTATCTGTTTTTATCAACTTTATCAACTTTTTTAGGTGTATGATGATTCTCACTATGTACCACAGGTTCCTATAGAGATCTCAGTGTATGTTTGCTATGTTTGTCTAATAAAACCTAGAACACCTGATTATCTTTGAATTGTAGATTAAATACTTTCTCAGCAAAGTTGTGGTCGGTAAAATACTTGAAGTAATTATTTATCTGAGATTCAAATGTATTTAGTTATCTTGTAGTTGATTAGATAACCCACTACGTTAGGCAACCCAAATTCAGCAGAGGTAAATACACTTCAACATCACACTAACACATATTATCTAGGAGGCATGAATATTGGTGAATCTCATAGGAATCTGAAAACACTATAGTTACACTAAGTGCTCTGATCCCCCAAGTAGAACAGCCATAAAGACATCAAAAGCCTGATAAACACTAAAAAACTCCCTCGAATTATGGGAAAAAAACAACAGAAATATAATGAAAAAAAATCCCTCTGATAGAAGTTCTCTCTCCCTCCCACTGGGGGGGGGGACCATGGAATACATGGATAGAGATGACTTTTTTAATGAAAATTTATATACAGAAGTTCTCTCTCTGCACCTTTTCTCTGTTAGCTTGTAGTATCCAAGGGCCAGAAAACTCTGATAGAACTGCCTTTGCATACCTCAGACAAAATATACTATAGATCCTGCCATGGCTTTCTTATTAAGGAATCTTACTGCCCTCCGGCCATTTCAAATGAAATTCTGCCTTGAAAATTCCTTGAAGCTTCACTGGCCATTTTAAGCAATTCCAAATCAAAACAATAGTGTTAACATTATATGGACAATAGCTTTTCAAATTTTTTAGCAACTGTATTTATACTATTCTTGTTTGACCACAGTGTTCTTTTAGAAAATGGCTTGAAAAACAGTTTGTCTTTCACATTTGAATACACTCAATAGAATGATAGAACAGGGAGAGATCAAGCAGTAACTCAACTAAATGCCCACTTCTACTTTGCAAGCATTCACTGTTATTGTTTGTATGAGGTTCTTTTGGGGAGCCTCTCACACAGCTCCCAAATAAATCACACACAGAGGCTTCTTACTTTTAAATGCCAATCCTTAGCTTGCCTTGCTTTGTGCTAGCTTTCCTTGGATTATCCTGTCTATCTTTTGCCCCTGAGCTTTTCATGCTTTATTCCTGTATACCTTTCTTTTTCTCTTAGTCTGTGACTTGCGTGTAGCTGGGTGGCTGGCTCCTGGAGTCCTCCTCCTCCTTTTCTGGCTATTTCTTTTTTCTCCAAGATTTTTCCTTCTATATATTCTTTCTGCTTACAAGCCATACCCATCCTTTCTCCTGCTTTGATATTGGCCATTCAGCTTTTTATTAGACCATCAGACATTATAGACAGGCAAAGTAACACAACTTCAAAGAGTTAAACAAATGCAACATAAACAAAAGTAACACACCTTAAAATATTCTACAATACATACACACTACCTAAAGATAAAAGTAATCGTAAATGTTTCCCAGCCATAAATTCTGTGAGCAATAATAATGACTTGTGTGAAAGATACAGCCACTGGTGCAATAGTGGCACTAATGCTAAGGAAGTAACTAATACCATCTTTTGACTGGATTTAAGACCTGCTCTATGAGACACAATCCATACCTGAAACTATGAATGAGGTCAAGGACCTGAGTACTAGGGAAAAAACCTATTATTGTTGTTCTACTAAATGAACATAAAACAGCTTCTAGTGTCATATTACCATGTTTATAAATCACTGAATCACTTATCCCTCATCAGAGAAGTTTCTTCTTACAGTGTATGGTAGATAATTAATATATAGATCCGCTAGTTAACAGCATGCAGAGAATAACAGAATGTAGAGTGTTCAAATCTAATTGAGATGTTTTGCCATGCTTCTCTCTCAAAGCTGTGGAAGAGTGAGCAGAAAGATTTTTAAGAGTCATATGTGGTGGATACATCCAAAGAAACAGTGTGGTTTTTAGATGTATCAGGGCAGGTGCATACATAAACACACAGAGAATTGTATAGACTCAAAGTGGACAAAGTCTCAGAACTGAGAAGGTGGAAGCAAACACAAAACCCCACCCCTATAAGAAGCTATTTGTAGGTAGCAGCTTCTGGGAGATAGAAAATAAGTTTTCTTCAGTGATGTGTTACTGGGTATATCAACCATCCTCAGAATTTTGTCCTGTGTGTTTGTTTTATTTCCTTTTATTTTGTTTTATATTTATTTTATGATACAATGAAAGAACATAAAATATATTCTGAGTGAGGTAACACAGGACCAGAAAGATAGACATGGTATGTAGACACTCATAAGTGGATTTTAGATAGAAAGCAAAGAATAACCAGACTGCAAAACACAACCTCTGAACAGCTAGAAAACAGGAGGAACTTAAGATATCCAGGATCCCCCTGGAAAGGAGAAATAGAAAAGATGTCCTGAGTAAATCAGAATCATAATGGGGAGTGAGCAAGAGGAGGTGGGAACAAATCATGAGAGATCGAGATAGTTGAGTGAGACAAGCAACTCACTCAAAATGGGTATCTTGATAGAGGGAGCAACTGTTGGGTTAGAAAGAAACCTTGTACTAAGGAAACCTCCAAGAACTCACAAGATGTCCCAGGCTAGGACTCTAACCAATAGTCGAGAGGGTGTCTAAACAGGACTTCCCCTATAATCAAATGAATGACTACTCTAATTGTCATTATAGAACCTTCATCCAGAAATGGATAGATTCAGAAGTAGAAATCCATAGCTAAGCACCAGGTGTAGCACCCAGTCCAGCTGTAGAAAGAAAGAGAAGAGAATATATGAGCAAAGGGATTGGCATCATGAAGAGGAGACCCTTAGAGACGACTGACTGGAGAAGCTATTGGGAGCTCACTGACTCTGAAATGATTGCTGAGGAACTTTCATGGAAAAGAATTAAATTCTCCAAAGGTAGATGACTGTCAAATGGCATGGGCAGTTTTTAGAGCCTCTTGCTATAGGATCAGACTGTGTTCTTCCTGGCACATACTAATGACTCAGAGCCCATTCCCTACAGACCTGACTCAGCCTTAATACTGGGATGAGGGACTCTGACCTACCTTAACTGGATATGCCAGACTGAACTGATTTGTTTTGGAACTCCTTGCCCTCATTGGGGAATGGATTGGGGGATGGAATGGGGAAGCTGGGGGAGTACTGGGAAGGACTGGGGGGAGGGAAGGGAGAAGGAGCAGTGGTAGATGTAGGAAAAAACCTTTATAAATAAATAAAAATGCAAAAAAGAATTTATACTCTTCAATAAAGGAAGCTTTTCCTAATGGGGAAAAGTGATGGATATGATCAAAATATATCGCATGAAAGTCTCAAAGAATAAACAAAAAGCATGTACACAAGAAATAATTAGGAAAAAATATTTATCTAAGGTATCCATGCATGGTATACTAAATGAAAAAAAAAAGCAAGAAATGATGTAGGAATGCTTTACTGTATGCTGTGAATATCAATCTTTAAATAAAGGAGCTGTTTTGGCCCATGACAGGTACCATAGAAAAAGTAGGAGGAGAAATCAGAGCATAGGTAGGAGAAGTAGAGCAGAGTCAGACAGACAGAGCCTGAAGCCCAAAGGAGCAACATGTAAGGAACACAGGTGTGCCACGGGCCATGTGGCAGGCAGATTAATGAGAATGAGTTGAGTTAAGATATAAGAGCAAGCTAGCAAGGTGCCTGAGCCATAGGCCAAACAGCATGAACTTAATATAAGTTTCTGAGTCATTTCTGGGGTCTGAGCAGCTGCAGGCGGCTAAGGGGTCTGTGGGACTGCAGGTCTGTGGGTCTGGACTTCTAGCCACCCAGGACCAAGAAACCTCACTGTAACAAAGAAAAATATAGTTCCTCCAAAATTGTTCTCAGATTAGCACTCTGGAGTTAAGATGATTCTATTCCTAAATAAATGCATGGACATTCAGACTAGCCTGTGAAGGCCAAAGGTTCACCTTAAAAATATCATCTTCATGAACAGGGCAGACTGATCAATGGGTAGAGTGTTTGCTGCACAACTGTGAAGACCTGAATTTGAATCCCAAATCCACAAAAGGTCTGATATAATAACATACATCTTTTTTCCAGCACTCCCCTGTTAAAATGGAAGGCAGAAACAAGATGATTCCCAGAAGCTTGTGGGCCCAGTAGCAAGGACTAGCCTCTGAGGTCATCCTTCATCCTCTACACAGATGCCATGCATACATGCTGCTGTATTACACATGCAAGTATGTGTACACAGACACACACACACACACACACACACACACACACACACACACACACACACTGAATCCAATAGAAAGTTACCTTCGCTTACTAAGCTCCAATAAAAGCCATATATTTTAGCAAAGCATGACAGTGGTATTTTCAATAACACCTGAGCAATTTGCTAATTATGATAAATATACATATCTCATAGTCCTATCCCATGGCTAATATAAATAGACATTATTCTTCCTTAGAACACCTAAGACTATAATCATGGGTCATTGGAAAAAATTATAATCTAGTTCTCTCAGTTTTCTTAAGCAAACAAAATACTTTCCAACCATCTCTGACACTATTCATACTAACGAAAACATGACTCAAACAGCCATAATTTACTGTATTTGGGGCATCTCTGTATCAAAATATTTGATTCAACATCTTTCTGAATCAATTATTTTAAAACTTCTAAGAAAAATATTCAATAAAAATATTCCTTGGGAGAGAACACTGAATTTTTGTCTCTGTACTATTATTGCTATTTCTACTGAAAAACAAAGGAAAATGCAGCAGTTTGGGGATTTGAGCATGAAATTGACATACTATGTATGTACATGATGTTTGAGGAATCTACTCTGAGTCTGAGCCATGAGGTAGAGACTCTTCAAATTAAGGGAATGTGTGATAGGCTTTCTTATTATTTTGAGTATCATGTGTCCTCACTATTTTGCTCTGAACTCCAAAGGACAGCTCCACATGGAATGCAAGATAACAAAATAGGATGTATCAAACAGAAAAGCTAGAAAGTGTCCAGCTTTTCGAATTGCATAGTCTTAGTCTTTCCCACCTCATCAATATGAGTTTATTGTTTTCTATAGTTTGACTCAATTCCATTATATACTATCAATTCTAAAATCCTTTGTCAAAATTATTAATAAGGCAAGGATAAAAGTAAATGATATATGATAAGAATAGGAAAATGCTTCTATAATTTAAATACTGTATCTTTCCATTTTTATCTATAAGCAAAACTCTATTCCACACTTTCTGAACCATATATTTCTTAATAATCAAGTAAAACCCTGAAAGGCACCTCAGTTATCCATTTACATATATTTTTTTATGATTCATTGATTGAACAACTTAATTATAATCAAACACATAATGATCATTTAATTTAATGAAGGAATAAATCTTCAACTATTAGTATCCAAAACTTTATTTATTGACTTAAAATTAGCAATGGAAAATTATGCACATTATGATAACACTTAATATATGGAAATTAACCATAATACTGTTACTATTTTTAAACTAAAAACAAGCAGGCTCAATTTTAGAAAAATAAGTATGTTCTATATAATGGTGACATATAAAAATACATTTAAACTCTGCTAAAGCTAACTTTCATCCATAACATATTTAAAGTTCCTGGTAGAAAATATTTCTTAGGTGTGGTAGAACATCTCTAATTCTGTCACTTGGGAGATTTCATGTTAGTCAGGATTACACAGTGAGAGAGTCTGTCTAAAAAAAGTTTTAAAGCCCTGGAACATTTGTTTTTCAAAATGTACATAAATGGCTAAAGGAAAAAAGCCTGTCAAGTAGGCCCCTACTTTTAAAATGTTGAAGTAGACCAGATGCTGATGACACCCCCCCCCAATTATCCTCAAGGTCCATCAGTCAATTCTCAGATGTGTAGTTGCATTCTTCCATATCTTTCTACTTGGTAACATTTTCCAGCCTCAGTAGCATGTTTGGTGTATGTCTGGGCAGGCTGGGATTGCTAACTCTTGTTGCTGGAGCTATACTCAGTCACTGAAGAATAGAAAGTAAATAGTTCAGTTTCCTCACCTCTGAGTAGGACAATTCCAAGGTGTGGTCCATAGAATTTGTCAGGAGAATGGAAACATACAAGTATCTTACATATTAATAAGACAGTATTAGTCTCTATTCTACACATCAATAAGACAGCCTCTAATCTCCATTTCCTCACAATGTGATAAAGAAAATCTATATAAATAAGAAGAAGGGAAGGAAGAGAGTCAGATCCACATTCCTTCACAACTCCAGATGGCTACTGAGGAGTCCATACACTTTGAAAATGATTGCTACTGTAGATCCACTTTTTTTTCCTTTTCAAGTGTGTCAGAATTGCTGAAACTATAGTGACAGTACAGGTTAAATATAATTTAAAGCTTTACTGTTCACTGGAAAGTACACCCTTTCGGAGTCCCACCCTGTTTCTGGGGCTTAAAATTGGTCTATGTACCTCAAGAAACTATTCTACCAAAACAAAATAGACCAAGTAATCAAATAGATTCAGATTATTTCTGTCCTTAAACCAAGAAACATCTATTGCTAGTCATAAGCATTCCATTCCCTTCTCAAGTTTCCAATTACCCATGTAGGTCTTTATTATAGCCATGAGTTGTATGATGACATTTTAATTAGTGACAAACTTCATATATAACTGAGGTACTATAAGTCTACAATGAAACTAAAAAGATATTATCAACCAACATTCTGGCCATGCTAACACGGCACAGCACATTATTCAATGGCTGTCCTGATGCTGGGATAAATAAACTTACAGAACTGTGGGTTACATAAAGCATAGTAGAAG
The DNA here is from genome assembly GCA_033318265.1 of Phyllotis vaccarum. Lineage (NCBI taxonomy): Eukaryota > Metazoa > Chordata > Mammalia > Rodentia > Cricetidae > Phyllotis > Phyllotis vaccarum. The sequence goes on along the minus strand of JARWLC010000013.1, from coordinate 89,130,135 downwards.
CCAAGTATAGAACACATGCCTAGAATCTACCACTCAGAATCCCAAGGTCAATATTTTGCTTTGTTAGTCTGTTGGCAGTGTCATTCATCTCATATTTACTGTGTCTTTTGAATGTGTGATTTTAGGTTGTGTTTGACATAATTTTGTGCTGTGTTCATTCTGGTCCTGGGAGTAAAATTATTTCATATACATATATGTCATATATAGGTCATGCTATATGTCATGGTACCACTATGGTTTGGGAAGTATAAGATGTTTGATTAACAATGAACTTGTCTAATGATATAATTTCAAAATAAGTCCCCATTGAATCTCAACCAATTTCAACCCAGTAAATCCATATATATATGCCACAAATTATCAAATTATGCAGTTCTCAGAACATAAGTGCTTTTTAAAGGCACCAATATAGACAACAGGATAAGAATATCTATTTTCTGATAATCTTAGTACATGTGTCTGAGCATCTGCTCATAATTCTGACATGCTACCCACTTTTAGTACTTAATTTTGGCTCAATATTAAAATAAACTGGAGAACTCAATAGTTCCTAAACCAAGACAGCACCCCAGACTAATTAACTCAATCATAATGTAGGGTTCTGAGTATTATTATTGATTCCAATGTATTATCCAACACTGAGAATCACCATGCCAAAGAAATTTGGAATGCATCCTTTTATTAATAATGTTTCATTGGGTTTTGGGGACAAGATAGAAATTTTTTACCACAGGAAATATTGGCTGAAAAAGCATTGGCTTGAGAGAGGGATGTGTTTTGTGAAATTAAGTATTAAAAGCAGGACACTAATAGCAAGAAGCCATTATGTGGGGTATGCCTATAATTATTATGGAGAACATTAATTGCATGTGAATAACTGTAGCAAAGGGTTTTATTTGTTGCTTTTATAAATTACTGATAAATGCAAATTATTGTTTGCTCTAAACTCCTGGTGTTTTGCTTTTCTCCACTCTGCTATTCCATTTATCATCTCTGTTAAAATTTGTTTCATATGTTTGAATACAACAGTAAACTCCTTAACCCTGAAATTGTCCAGTTAGCCACGTTTCTCATTCTCATGCTTTTCCCTCTGTGAATTGCTATTCTCCTAGAATACTACTTCCATTCTCAAGTCTGTCTTCTTCTTCTAGACAGTTCGTTATCCTTTGAAACTCTGTGTATGAGGTACCTTCTGAAGGAAGATTTTCTTCCCAAGGCTAGACTAAATGCCCTAATTATGGGTTCTCATTAAAGCCTCCCTTAATCATTCTACATTATAATTGCTCCATTGATTTGAGTTTCTTATGACCAGAGATCCATAGTACCTGGCTCGGAGTATATGTGTTAAATGAATGAAGGAGCTAGGACTATTCACTTTCATTAGTACTATTATCACTACTAAATTCCAGTCCTATCAACCCCTCAACCATTTATTATTGAGTCACAGTAGTTAAATCACCAACCATATAATTTAAATCTTTAGTCACAGATTTGAGTTTTATCTCTGCTATCTGTACATCACTAAATCATTTCTCTAATTATTAATTTGTAAATGCTTTATTTCTTTGACTTAGAATCCTATTGTTTTATTGACTCAGATCTTCTGGCCATGAATAAGTAGATTGCTCTAGTACTTCAAGAACAGTGTGTAGAATATGTGATATTATGGTTTTTGCAGATAGAGGTCATGCCCATTCTATACAAGCATTCAATCTAATTGGTCCCTTGAGCCTCTGGTAGTTCCTCACATATATCTGCCATGGTATACAGGATACAAATGATAATTTGTTCTTGCTACCATCAAAGTACACATGTTTGTTTCCTAACAGAAGTGGGCTTTTCTGCATCTATTTGTCTTGTGATAAGTTTTTATTGTAGTAAAAGTCAAAATTAGCCCCTTTCCAAAAATATATTAGAACTTATTTTCCACATTCAAATATTTTCCTTGACAACTTATCAGATTTTATTAGTAACAGAATTAGTTATACATGCAGACAAAATACTAATGCACATAAAGTACAATAAATAAATATAGTTTTTAATTATAGAAGATCATATATGTGGTCAATAGTAAGAAGTTGGTAGTAAAGGGGCACAAATTCCCACTGTACCTTTTTATATATTTTGTTTGTGTTTTTGAGATAAGGTCTCACTGTGTAACCTTGACATGCCTGGAACCCTATATACCAGGCTGGCTTCTCAAATCTAAATACTTAATGACATAACGTATGAAAGAATATAAGTGAGAATTACAAAGGGAGACATGTATGAGCAAGCTGTTTAAAAATGTTTTGCCAAGCTCAGCCTGAGCTAGAACTCTAATACTTAAGTTGCTGATTAAAGGATTTTGTTCAATTCGACTTCTTGCTGAATTCTGTCTCTTCAGCCTAAGCATAAGAGCTGAAAAAATCTTAATCAAATGTCAATTGCCTATACAAAACAACGTTCTGATGAATAGTAAAGTATGTATTGTTTATAAATATATAGGGACTGATTTCCAACAAATTTACTATAGATATGAAACTTTAAAGAAAAAAGAAATTTGGCCTGAGAATCTTAAATCATGCTGAATTTACAAAATGTTTTGGACCATTTATTCAAGTCTAAGAGCTGGACATTTTTTTGCTTCTAGCAAATGTGACAACATAGCAACAAAATCATCATAAGAATATTATGTTAAATTTTATGTATTTATTACTTGATTCAGTTCCTTCCCTGAAAATGTAAGGAATAATGAATAGGGAAGGCTCAGAAATGAAAAACTGAGATGTATTTGCAACATATTATTTCTTTAGACAAAAAAATATTGAGAAGGAAAGTAAAATAATATTGCATTACATACCAAATCTTTTTGGAGAGTATATACCTGTTTTACAGTTTTCTATGGGGGTGAAGGAATCCTAGTTTTCAATGAAAGTCAGCCAGAGGAGATTACAACAAAAGATTTCATTTAAGACCCTGCTGCTAATGTTTACTACCATCATTTTGATGATCTATCTCATTTTTATAAGATAAATACTCAAATGGTTCCTGAAAGAAGCATTAATGCCACAGATTATCTGCAGAAAAGATGCATATATGGCCCAAGTCAGATTCCCCCAAAGAAAGACTGACATATATTTGTGCATGACTTCCACTAGAGAATTATCTCAAAAACACTATTAGTCATAGGGTAAAGAAGTAAGACTAAGGATAAGGATAAAGTGAGCTGTGGTGAAGCCTCAAGAGGAGCCATAGCCATTCCTATAAAACTGTATTAGAGTAAAGGCGCCCATTCAGAATTATCCAGAACAAAATTAAGGGCCAAAATACCTATACATTTTACCCCTACATCAATATATAAAGGTTAAACATAAAGAAATTGTTCAACTTTAGATTAACCAAAGGTAATGCCATGAAATAAAGATGAGGACTGCCAACAAAGCAACACTAAGTAGAGAATGATCATTTCAGCCCTGAAGGTAAAGTCTGAAATATGAGCACAGCATCATCTAAAGTCAGTTTCTGGAGCCCTTCCATGAGGGAAGGGAGAGGAAAGCAAGCAGAGGAGAAAGAACAAGAGGTCAGGGGATTAAGTGATGTTGGTTCTCTCAGGGTGAAAGCTTTGAAAATCAAACTCTTCACATTCTTTGTACCTTATAGTATATTTGGGTTCTTCCACAGTATGAAATATATCTCAATAAATTCCAATAAACTACTGCTTAGGTCAGATTTATGAGAAGGTAGCCACAAATCCCTAGCAGTGTGACCATGTGAACAGGAAGACAAGCCAAAGAGCACAAGGGGTAGATCATGAGCAACTCAGGCCACTGAACCATCTCCTCTCTGGCACAGGCACAGCAAAGAACTTCACTTTGCTTGCTAAACATTCCTCCTGGATTCTGTTTTAACAAAGAGAGAATTATTTCCTTATGACACTCCTTCTACCCACTTTGAAAATGTTATAGGTGAAGTAGGGCAACCATTTCATAACTCAAGTGGAATGGGGTATTTTTAATTTCCTTTTACCACTTTGTAACATTCACCCTTTTCAGAAAAGAAATTTAAATTTTAAAGCTTGATTATATTTAGCCAAAAGCTCATCTCTAAAGCTAAGGCAGCTTTCCCAAGCAGGCTGGACTATCAAAGTGAGAAAGCATGGCTTTTCCTAGGGAATATCTTGTACATGAAATGCTCATACCACATTTAGTAAGTTTTTAAACACCACATTAGGAACCTACCAGTTTTATTCTATAGGTTACTCTCCATCACTTATTTACAAATGCCCTTCTATCTGCTCCTGATAACCTACTATAAGTGCAGTAAGCTTTATCTATTTACAAGAACTTTGAGAACATTAGAGCTAAAGAGTATAACACTGAAAAGCAATGCTGTGCACTTATTTGCCTAATAAGCATATTTGTGTTTTGAGCTCTTCTTTTTGGCACAGCTTCTTTGGCCAATTCTTTCAGCCTCTTTTCATTACAGCGTTTACACCTGACCCACAGAATACATACTACATGCTATTAGCACTATAGATACGAATTAAAAACTAATTACATCAATGCCCATGACTGCAACTGGACTGCAGCTTTATTTTCTGATTTATAATAAATAGTGACATAAATAAAAGGGTACAATGGAGTAAGGAAAAGTTTCTGCAGTGGTAAGTAGTGTGGAATGGTTTCAACTGACTTATAAATCTAATGGGATCCACTTAGTTCACATGACTGATTGAGCAGACATGACTTTATTTCATTACTGGTAACACTGTTAGCTTTTGTCATTTGGCTAGGATGCCTTCATTCCCTATACAATTAAAGGACAGACAAATTATATGCCCCTTCCTGTAATTCATTAACAAAAAGAAGATGAAGCAATAAATACAAACCACAGAAATTAAGGTTTACAAACACTATCCCCCACCTCACCTCTGATACCCCTGGGAAGAGTTAGGGAAAAAAAATCACTGTGAAATCTTGTGTCATAGAGAGATTTTCCTTTCAACTGCTAAAACTTATAAAATATGAACACATAAATGGATATGTATGCTAGCAAAAGCTTTCCTCTTTCAGTTTTTCAGAAGCTTTTTATGTTTGTTTATGATTTTGATTTTGCTGAGAAAAACTATGAATGTGGAACAGGAATGTATGAGAGAGTTTCTTTTAGTAATGTTTAATAGACTGAATGGCTAACCTAATGTCTAGCTACACAGTCAAATGTAGTGATAGTTATTATTGCTTTATCCAGAGTCTATGACTGTCTTTTTGAACCATCGAATATACAGAATTGTCATGTAATACTATTCTTCTGTATACTTTTACTTTCTTTTAAAAAACGTAATTAATTTGTTTTTATTTTTATTTGTATTTTATATAAATATTTTTCATATCTATTCTGATCATGCTTTCTTCTCCCCAACTCATACCTCATACCCTGAACTCATACCAACAAGATTTCTCCATAGTTGATGATATATGCAAGTGTTGACTTTAATAATATGGCCTTAGCATTTGTTTTTGAAGAGCAACCAATATCTTTGGCAACAGCCTTAGATGTTTGAGTCTTTCTATTGGGCCCCTTTGGTCAATGACTCAACTAAATGTAGTAATCAAATGCTGGCACTGGAGGTTTTATTCGGTGACAAAAGATATCTAGCTGAAATATTGTCTCTCACAATATTTGGTGCCTCCATTTGTATTTCTCTCATAAATGCATGTATTTAAGGGATATTACATAGTAACAGGTTTCCATATGATCCCTCAGATTTCCCTTTGTTTCGGTTGTCCCTCAGCATATTCCCTCCTTTTATTCTTCTCTTAGTTGATACATAATCTTTGTGGTAATATATATTGTATCATGCATACCAAAGGGTTAAAACCTAATATCCACATATAAGAGTAAATAAACAATATTTGTCTTTTGACAAATCATTCAGGATGATTTTCTCCAGCTTCATCTATTTACCTTTGAATTTCATAATTTCATTTTAATAGCGGAATAATATTCCATTGAGTAAATAATCCACACTTTCACTATCCACTAACCAGCTGATGGATAGATATTTAGACTGTTTTCAATCTCTGGATATTATGAATAATCAGTGATGAATGTGGATGAGCAAGTGACTCTGTAGTAGGATGTAGAAATATTTGGGGATATGTCCAAGTTTGGAGATAGCTCAATCTTGAGATAAATCTCTTCCAAATTTCCCAAGTTACTATCACTATGGTTTCCATAGTGTGTGTACAAATTTACACACCCAAAAGCAATGGATAGGTGTCCCCCTTACCTTATACCCTCAATAACATGAGCTTTCATTTTTATCATTTACTTTTGCCATGTTGACTGGTATAAGATAAAAGTCTCACAATAATTTTGATTTGCATTTCCTTAATGACTGTGGATGTTGAGAATTTCTTTGTTTCTCATACATTTGCATTTCATATTTTCAATCATTAAATCAATAAAAAATATTTTCTCTTTTAGTTTATGGGATATAGAACACTGGATGGGGACATAAGTCAGGCTTGAACCATAGGCTGGAGTTTGCTCATTTTTGATGCACAGCAGTTGTTCCCTAACGTGTCTCTAGACATAGAATCTCACATGAAACTTTTTCAGTGCTCAGGCTTTAAGCAAAACTAGTTAAATCACAATTTCGGGAAGATACTGCCATCAGTCACATGATTCCTTGATGTGGGAATGCGTTTATGTATGCTGTGAATCTCAATCTTTAAACAAAGGAGCTGTTTTGGGCCATGGCAGGGACCATAGAAGAAGTAGGAGGAGAAATCAGAACATAGGTAGGAGAAGCAGGGTGGAGTCAGGCAGATCAAGCCAGCCGCCCAAGGAGCAACATGTAAGGAGCACGGATGAGCTACGGGCCATGTGGCCAACAGATTAATAGAAATGGGTTGATTTAAGTTGTAAGAGCTAGCTAGCAATGTGCCTGAGCCATAGGCCAAACAGCACTAAGCAGTCTCAGGCGGGCAGGTCTGTGGGTCTCGGACCTCTGGCTGCCCGGGACCTGAGAAACCTCACTACTACAGATGGCGCATCCAACGTGGGTCGATTATCCACTTAAAGCCTGAGAAAGATTTTAAAAGAGTTCTAGATCGCAGAAATTGAACAAAGGCAGTTTCCAAATTGTATATACAAAGTGGGTCTTTGTACAAAGAAAGCCTGGTCTGGGTCACATTCAAAATGGCGCCGGCGGACTGGAGGCAGGCAGTGTAAGTTGCAATCAGGCGGGTTCCTGAAATCTCACAGAAGACTCAGTAGCATGTGATTGATTTTAGATTTCTGTTTATTTTGAACAAAAAGGAAACAAATTTTCTTAGTAGCAGCATTTTTGGGTGTGCTCTGTTTACTGGCCCGGTCCCTTTAAGAGAACTAATGCCTAATTTGCAAAAACTATGCTTCTTTTTAGAGAGTGTATTTTGAAAACTCTTACAGTTAGAAGATGATTAAGGATTCACAGTAAAACAAATTAAGATAAAAAGAAAATCCTTCAAATGGGTTACAATGTTTGTAAAAGGTACAAAGGCTTCAGAGAGAAAAGAAAGAGGTTAGAAAAAGTCTTTAAAAAGAGAAATAGAGTAATAAAAATATAATAAGCCACGTAAAGATGGAAAATAGACACAAAATCTGGATTTTGGTTGTTATTGTGTTTTCTTTTAATGTTTTAACTGTTAATGAGCTAACTGCAGAAAGACAATGGATTGCAAATGCAAAGGCTACTAAGTTAAACAAGAATGTATATTTTAAAGGTATTTTGATTTCAAAATTTGTGTCTAAGGATTTATTGCTTCGGAAGAGTTCTGCTTTTGTTTCCACAGAAGATGAGAACCTGTGGATTGCTTCCAGGCAAATATGGTTTCATCAACCAAGACCCCCTGAAAAAACCTGATGGAAAGAGATAGCCGTATCAGCTTCAGAGCTGCAGACTGATTCAGCCTCAACAACCGTGAGACTTTCAACGGCCCTTAATCAGCAGGAAGTAGTAATAGAAAACAACGCCCAAATTCCCCAAATATTGTTTCTAGATGTTTGTTTTCATTATAAATGGTTAATGTCATAGTTAATCTCTTTCTAAGAAGAAAAAGGGGATATGGTATATAAATGATTTTTAAAAAATTAGATTATTGAATTTACTTAGATCAGGAAATCAGCTGTTAATCTCAAAATGCTTTACATTGGTATAGATTTTAGTTTATTGATACAAATTTAAGATCAATTTTGTTATGCTGTATGTGTTTTTCTACTCTTGTTTAAAATATGATGTTCATATAACTGATTTAAAATTGTAATGTATAATTAAGAAATGAAGGTTAATAGTCACCTTTGATAATCAAACTTATAGTTAGGTTAGTTAGGATTTTTAAGTATACAAAGATATATTTTAATTAGGTAGGTAATCTTCAAATACTTCTAAGACCTACAGAATATGGCATTTAAAATGTTTTAAGAACTTAGACTTTTCTGGACAGTGAAACAGATTTGTTCCTGGCAGCACCAATCTTCAAGAAAAAAATGGGCATCGAAGAAAATCCATATGGAGTCTACTCTATTTGTGGTAATGGTTAGCCACTGGAGAAGAACCTGTTCTTATCTTGACTGCTTGACAGTATGCTGTTTAAACGGGACATGCAGATTCCATAAGAAGATGACCTCTGAACTTTGGCAGAACAAGCCAAGATGGTCATTCAGGTTCCTGCTTTACAGAGAAAACTGTCAGACATTCTTCAGGACTCAAGGAGAAGCAACGGATGAACTGTGTCAGAATGGGAAGAGCAGATTTCCTGCTTCACTGAAATGAAAAGAGACTTTGGGCCTATAGGCTGAAGATGGATGCCCCAACTTTATAAAAGAACTTTGGGTGACTGTCCAGGGAGATAGGCGTCATCTCTGTCCTTTCTAGATTTTAGAAGTCGCTTGCATTTCTGGTTTACTTGGGTAAATATATTCTTCTGTGATCTTTGATGTAGTTGAAGATTAGATAGTTATAGGTATAGTTTTTCTTAGTCATTTGAAAGATATATTAGATATGAAACTTTAGATTCATAAAGATAAAATAGATAATAGAGTATTTTCTTTAATTTTGCTAAATACAAATAGACTAGATATTGTAACTGTAATTCTTGCTTGATAGCTATTTTGTTATATGTAATTTTGCTATGTTAAAATTGAAACCTTCCTTTTTGATTAGACAGAAAGGGGGAAGTGATGTGGGAATGCGTTTATGTATGCTGTGAATCTCAATCTTTAAATAAAGGAGCTGTTTTGGGCCATGGCAGGCACCATAGAAGAAGTAGGAGGAGAAATCAGAACATAGGTAGGAGAAGCAGGGTGGAGTCAGGCAGATCAAGCCAGCTGCCCAAGGAGCAACATGTAAGGAGCATGGGTGAGCTACGGGCCACGTGGCCAACAGATTAATAGAAATGGGTTGATTTAAGATGGAAAAACAAGACAGCAATGTGCCTGAGCCATAGGCCAAACAGCACTAAGCAGTCTCAGGTGGGCAGGTCTGTGGGTCTCGGACCTCTGGCTGCCCGGGACCCAAGAAACCTCACTACTACAATTCCTAGACACAAATTTAAGACTCATTCATTTTTAAACTTAATACTATTCTTTCCACTACTAATCTGCTTACTTTGGCTTCTTTGTTATTAAATAACCCTTAACTTAGTGTAAATTTCAAAACCATTACTTCATTATGAAATAAGTTAATCCAAGTGTAAACTATAACTGAAAATGGTAGTATACTACTTTGCTAAGCCTGTGTGTTCTGAAGAAAATTGCCCCTTAGAGAGATGTCTCAGATAAGTCATTTATTTAAAGACAAAATCCTAGGCTGCTAAGGGGACATAAGAGCAAAATTATGTAAGTGATGCTAGAAGAAAGGTGGGATAAGACAAGAATAGGTTTTATAAAAGAAATCCAGAATATCACTGAAATCCATTACTAGGAAATGTTTTAGGAACTCATGTATCTCAATGTGACTCTCAATATAGACTTAGTACAATTATCACTTTAGATGTGGTGTGGAATGAATCCTCCCTGTAGCCCCCAGAAGCCATGTATTGAATCCTTAACACCTGTTATGAAGGTAGAAGTTTATGTGAGGTCATAAAATGAGGTATTCATTGTTAAATTAATGTCCATTTAAGATGAGACATCAGATAACTTAACCTTATGATCTCATGTTTCACCATGCAAAAACATAAAATGAAGATAGATACCTGTAAACCAAGAAGAAGGTCCTCATCAAAACTGAAACATGCCAGTCCCCAATAATTGACCTGCCTTGAGTGCTGTAAAAGCAAAAAAAAAAAAAGCCTAATAAATTATTCTAATTTTAGCTATATAGTGCATGGCACTTTGTTGTTGTGGCCCAAGCAGACTAACATTCTGTCTTTAAAACAGAAAGTCAATAGTGCCATGTCTCTAATTTTAACAGGAAAAAGTATAAATTCATACAATTTATAAATGTTGAACTCAAACTTTTTCTAACATTCTTTTATTTTCAAAAGAATGGTTGAAAAATAAAGTTTTTACTCATTTTCTGCAAGCATTTTCATATGGTTGAAATGTGTCTATACAAGCTACATATTTTATTCAAATTCTAAGACTAGTATAACTTTCTCAATTTGGGTTTTAACAGACATGGTCCCTCCCTTTGTCCTTTCACATTTGTTCTGTGTTTTCCTAAGTAGTAGTCTTTAACATTTTTTCAAAAGTCTTAAATATTCTCTACTCCATAATAAGCTGTACATTTTTAGATTTCCTATCCATATTCCAAAGTGCTAAAACCTATAACTTCCTAATTATCTTCTTTCCTTACTGAATCCTACTTAATTATTTTTTTTCTCTCTTCTTAAGCCCTTTAGACTTTTCCTGAACTTTACCATTTTACTCTAATCAGTAGATATTTAAGAGTGGTATATAATTTATATCTGTACTGTGTCCTCTTCTTATTTTTAATCTAAATTTATTATTTCTTTATGGAAAGATTTGTATTATCTATATCTGTTTGTCTCACTGTGCTCACTGTAGTATCTTAGCCATAGGAGGCCCCAATAAATTCCTATTGAATGGTCATTAGTGTATCTCAACTAGACATTCATGTGTCATCAGTCTTCATACTTGTTAACTATACCCAAGCAAATATTAAAACCCCATGAGATAGTATAAGTGTGTCACTGTGTTCATGAAAAGTCATGGGGTTTCTGGATGCATTTCACTTAAGAGTGTCACTATGTTAATATCACAGTATGCAGCGGATGCTATTAGGTGGAAGTATTCAGAGCAACACTGTCTACATCTCTGTTGACAAATGCAAACTATTTTATCAAGCATAAGTCCTAGACATACAAATGTCCTCAACATGTTTTTTTAAAAAAAAAATCAAATGAACTAAGTAGACTAGATAATTTTTTCTCATCTGCTGAGGACCATCTTTGATAGATGACAGCTAGCAATGGAGGCTATGTGATACAATTAAAAATGGATAGCCTCTCTGAAGGCAAGAAAAGCACTAATGTTGCAAAATTTATACAAAAATAATGCAAGGAGAATAGAAACATAATTAATGATGGACTTCATTGCATATAAACTATTCTTTTCATATCAACATTGTATATATTGTGGTTAGATCCTAATGATAACACCACAGGTCTTGTGTTAATTATTCCCAATTCTGTCTCAAGTCAAGAATATTGAGTCATGACCATTAGCACTGAAGAACACATTCAAATTATATACCTGTTCACTTGTCAGGATCATAATTATATGATTCTGAGTCCAGAACATCCCAACAAATTCCTTTGTTCTGTGTTTGTCATGTAATGAAAACATGAACATTCTAGTGAGACAAAGGAAAAGCCTTAATATGGAACACAATAACTGGTTATCTGAAAGTTCAGTATGCTGGCTAGCTAGTGATAATTTTTACTATAGTCCTGGCCCCAGTAGGAGTTTCTCCTAATAACTCATCCCTGGATTTAATAGTATATATGCATCCTATGAAACTCACTGTGATGTAATCATCTGTAAATAGTTACAAATGTAATTTTTCTTAGTCTATGTATACCTAAAGTTATAATTATCAAACATCTATTTAGCTGTGAGATGATTAAATTATATCATGCTATATTATACGTAAATATATTGGAACAAATTGGCTCACGTGTATATTTTCTCTTCGTTACAGTAGTAATTTAATTAATTTAATGTTGTGTGCCTTTAGATGAGAAATATTTTTCTACTTCATAGTTCTTAATATGCCTGTTGTTTTATACAGAATCACATCACATCTTCAGTAACTGCCTGACCTGTGAAAGCACATGATCTGTGCTGTCCATAATGATATGTCAATTATATAGGAACTATGCACTTATTTAAAGCACTGTTGCCACTTACTAAGGAATATATTGTGGGGATTTAATAAAAGTTCCAGAAGTTTCAGAGATATAAGAGGGATCTAACCACAGTCAGTCTAGGAGGATCAGAGAGTGGTGATTCACACCTTTAATTCTAGCACAGGGAGTATCCCGGGAGTGGTGACCTATGCCCTTAATCCCAACTGAGTTGAGGTCATTTTAGATTATAGAAGGAACTCCAGGCTCCCAAGCAGGCAGTGGTGGGGCCACACCTTAATTTACAAAAGGGTACTTAAAACAGGATAGAAACACAGAGAAAAAAGCCAAGCCAAAGGAAGCGAGGCTGAGGAAGCTTGAAGACAGCTGGGTAAGATCTGACTGTGGTGTTTACTCTGTCTAATATCTCAGACTTTCTCAGAGATCTGTCCCTGAGTCTCATTTATTCATGCAACAATATATAATGTACTTTTAAAAAACATTAAGATTTCTACAGGGTTAAAAACTTTCAAACAAACTTGTTTTGTGTCAAACATTTTAGAAATATAGGATGGTTGACTACAAGATGTATTGGTAATGGTCAGAAAAAAAGCTAAGCAAACAAGCTTTAATTCAGGGGTTTTTCTTTGAAATAAAGAAAATGGGATAGAGTTATAATAAGAAAAAAGGGTAAATTGTTGAATATACTTTGAAAAAAGATACAGATGTGATAGGACACAATTAGATTACTGAATCTACTCTGAAAAAATATAGAAATGATAGGATAAAATTTAAATTATTAAATCTACCCTCAAAAGAAAGAAAAGAGGAAATATAGATATAAGAAAAAAGTAGATTACTTAATCTACTTTTAAAAAGTAACTACTAATTTTAATTCTTTTACATTAGATTTGATTTTTGTATATTGTATGCAAATTGTGTATATTGATACAATTTTGAGATTATTTTTGTTAGAACATAGTGTACATATATTTCTACATTTTTCAAACTATTGAACCTATAGAGTTCACTTAATGTAATGCAAATTGGTAGTCCTTGAAAGTTATTATTACAAACTCTAAGATAATTAAGAAATGCAGGATTCATGTTTAGGATTAGTTTACCAACATATAATGGACTCCACAATTCATTTTGTGTGTGCATTTATTTGGTTACAACTTCTTTGGGAGGGTATTTTGTTTTTTAGTTTATGGGTTTTGTTTGTTTGTTTGTTTTTATAAAGAACTTAAATTTGGGTGAGTAGTGAGAGGAAAAGGATCTGGAAGAACTTGTAGGAGGGTGAAAATGTGATCAAAATATTTGAGAATTGCCTTGAATAATAAAAAACATTTTAAAAAGAAGCAAAGAATAACAATGTCTTTTTCTGCTTGGTAACATTTTTTTACGACATTCAGAATCTTGTCCTCTCATGTAAGCTGTGCTAATACCTTATATGCTGATTAAGTACTCTATTCAAGCTCTGGAGTCATCCAGACATATAATGGATGTTTAACTGGATATGTCAACATTAGAGAGCTACTTTAATCACCCCAGTGTATCTACTCTCCACATTGCAAACTGTCGAGTCACTATCAAGCATCCAAGCAAAGCCCCATGTAGTAGTCTGTATCAGCAGCCTACTGGGAGATACAGCACCAACAAAAATGTTTGCTTCCTCTGCTCTCATCATCACTTACAATGTATTAATGTCTTATACTGTATGTTACATAATAAATGGCCTTCATTAATAGCCGTTAATTAATTATACTAATTAATTATACCTAGAAAATTTCCATCCATCCAAGGCAAGTACTGCAATATACCAGGTAAGAAAGAGCAAATTTCTAAATTTGATCATTCAAATGTCTGTGTCTCTGTGAAGGTACAATATGGAGACAAATGAAAGTTTTTGCTTCTTTCAATGTTGTCCCATTTGAATTCCTCAGCTGGAGACCTGCACATCTTGATCTAAAACTAGAATCTCCATGTTACTGAGATGCAAAACCCATTTTCAGAAAATACAAACAGGCCAAAGTCTTAAAAACAGAGAGTAAAAGGTCAGATCCCAACTTTAGGCTGGATCTCAGTTTCATGCTCTTTCCTCCAAGTTAATGTTGTGTGACTAAAGAGCATATAAAAGAATGCATTGCATATAGGCATGCAACTTCATTCATCATAGTATATAAAATAAAGTGGCCAAGCATAGTGGCACATTCCTTTAATCCAAGCATTCAGAGGACAAAAGCATGTAGTTCTCTGTGAGTTTGAAGTAAGCTCGATCTAAAGAGTGAGTTTCAGAACAGTCAGATCTGTTATACAGAGGAAACCCTGTGTTGAAAAACTGCTGGGAACAGAAAATAGAAGGCGCTGCTTTTCGCTAACAATGATCTCTTATTGATGACTTTTGGTGACCAGTGACTTAAAGAGGGTAAAATCTCCTTTGTATTTTTCTCCATAACTCTGCTTCACTGTTTGTCCTAGTATCTTCTTACTTCCTTATTTCTTTCTTAAGCAAGGGTCTCCATATTTATGCATCTCTCCCTTTCTCATCTTTCTCTGCAAGCATTGGCATCTACATGTCCTATTCTACCTCTCCTACCATTTCCAATCTCTTTCCCTATAAATTCTATTATAATAGGAACTGTATTCACATTTTAAATTTTCTGAAGCTATTCAATTAACTCTTATGACTCATGCTCTTAATATTGAAGCAAGTAAAAGTTATACATTGTATTTTTCTGTAAAGACATAAACTACTAAAGCTTCATGATATTTTTCCTAGGATAACTCACATCATGGTTAATGAGGAAATTGTGGAAATATTTTAATATTTCTCTATTTAACTGAACTTTTGTGGTGGAAGAAGTAACTTGGTGCTTTTCAATGCATTAGCTACTTGGTGACATATATTTTCTAATTAAAGAATGGCTAGTATGATAGAAGAAATTAACTTTTATTTTACGATGTAAATTTTTGGAAACCATATATGCCTAGTGGTTACATATCAAACAAATCAACTCCATGTTACTTGCTTTGACAATATATGAAGTATATCTGCAGGTGCCGCAATTCTCAAATACTTCAGTATCAAACCGGAAACACATCTCTCCTCCTAACTCTCATTAATCCAATGCTACAGTCATATATGAGTTATGTAATAATGTAATTACAAATAGAGCCAGGCCACTCTGTGAAGTGCTTTTTTCTACTAGTCACCAAAGAACTGAAAAGCTCCTTTAAAGAGAAGACTTTAATTATTTGTGTGCATCAGTTGGACCACCTTTATTTGCTCCACTTGAACAGAGACCGGAAACTCACAGCATGAACATTACTCGCCAGTAGACACAGTTAATCTTCCCATGCCCCACTGGACACTAAGCCAGAAATAGGTCTTACTTCCATGCTGTTTGGATGACTTGGGCTCTCATGGAATCTCAGAAATTCTGTGAATCTCTTAAATCAAAATGATTTTAACTCTCTCTAACAAATAAACACCTCTCTCTCCCTCCCTCTCTCCCTCCCTCCCCACTTCCTCCCCGCCCTCACATAAATACACACACACCCTTCAAAGCTAGTATGATAAATAAAGTGAGGGTCAATTTTCAAGTAAGGGTCAATTTTCAACAGAACTGTACAGTAACTGGCCAATCCCTCATTTAAAAACCACGATGATAGTACAGCCTGAATGCAGGTAACAGTTATGTGACTTGATCTGGTTGTAGGGCCCCTGAGTGGGACCAGGATTTATCCCTAGTGTTCGACCTAGCTTCTCAGATCCTATTACACTTTGCTCAGCTTTGATGCAGTGGGAAGGGGCTTGGTTCTGCTTCAACCTGATATGTCAGACTTTGTTGACTCCCCAAGGGAGGCCATACCCTCTCTGAAGATTGGATGAGGGAAGGGGAAATGGGCAAAGGAGAGCAAGGGGGAACTGTGCTTGATATGTAAAATAAATAATTAATTAAAAGATTATGACAGCTTAGCTTCAAATTCTTTGGTTTTACCTGGGAAAAATTCAAAACTCATGCCACACAAAAGGAAAGTGTTACATCTCAGTCCATTTTAAACTGTTGCTCAATAATCCTTCTCTCACCCAGGATTAATGTAACTGACCAAATTTTCCTGGAATAAATGTGTTTTTTTTTCTCTCAGTGTTTAGCATGCCATCTATGTTTATGATTAGATCTTACATGTATATGGTGTTTGAAAACTTATCACTTATCAGCCACCTTCATTAAAACTCACTATCAACATTTCTAATACTGGCAGATGAGTAATACAGTCTCATTTTTACAGGTTAGGAAATGCCTAATTCATAGCAAAAGAATCCATTGACATAGGCAGGTAGAAAATGAACATCGAATTCTAATGTGTATAGAAGAAGTTTGGATTGTGGGCTGGACAATCATATCAAATTCTCCATTGTCTTAAAGACATAACATAATACACTTTGAAAACTAGAATTGTCATTTCACATTGAATTAATCACCTGAAAGACTACCCAGGCTTTCCCAAGGCAGATTTACAGAGATGGAAATAGAGAAAATGCCTTTGAGTCTTTGTAAAGCACATGATATTGTTTGTAAAGCTTTAGAAGTTTTTGGTGGCCTTTTTTTCTGAATTAAAGACTGGCAAGTGTTTGAGGTTTACACATTGACAAAACTCTTTCCTGAAACCAGTTAGAAGCCCAAACTCTCATCAAGTATTGGACATGATAATTCATATATTTCTCTTTGCTAAGTTTTTACACAATTAGTATAACGTATGCCAAGTCT
The DNA here is from genome assembly GCA_033318265.1 of Phyllotis vaccarum. NCBI lineage: Eukaryota > Metazoa > Chordata > Mammalia > Rodentia > Cricetidae > Phyllotis > Phyllotis vaccarum. Next base: position 89,113,022 of record JARWLC010000013.1, on the reverse strand, counting down.
TTGCAAGAAACTTACTAAACTCAGTGTAAAACTACTGATGAAATTTACTTAGCCCTGAAATTGACCTGTTTTGGACAGTAAATCATATTTTCAGTGAAAATTAAGAACCAGTTTCCAGCCTGAAGTCCCATTCCCTCTAAATTAAATCCATATGAGTAGCATAGAATTTTTACAGTCTTTATTTGAAGTTTCAACATGAAGTGATATTCTGTTGAATATGTTTTAGGTAGTCATGGTAACAATGATCATCACCACATACTACCAGGGAAAATACCACCTGCATCTACATCTATTCCAATCTTTTAATTAAAAAGAAAAATCCAGTTCAAATTTCCAGTTGGTAAATTTGGAAGTTAACTTTAAAAATAATTGGGGGGAATCTATTTAGGCATTTCTTCTCTGTTTGGTTTGAGGGTTTTTATTTTGCTTTTTTTTTTTTCAGGAGAACTTAAGTTTAAATGACTTCCTGCCCACATCAGAACCACCCACGCAGTTAAGTTTCTGGGGAAACAGAGGCTTCAACATTTCCTTTTCTAAAGATTTCATCGGTAATGAGAGCTCCAAAGACACCCATCTCAAAATTATTCCTTTCACACAGTTATCCATGTACAAGAGAATTTTAGGTTTGCTTTTAGTTTCTCTGCTATAAGGAAAGAGACCAGTTGGAGAAAAAGAAAATCAGTTGAAAGACAAAAGAAAAAAATAAGCTACAAAAGTAAATTGAGTGAATAAAATAAGGAAAAGGAGCCCAGGATCAAAATCAGAGCAAGCTATTTAAAGTGAAGGGGGGGGGGGAAGCAGGGTGGGGAATGGGGTTGCGAAATTCATGATAAGTAGAAGCATACTTCATTACAAGCTTAGAACAGAAGCTTTAAAAGTCCACTGCTTACAGGGACAGGATCCAGTGCTTCACTCCTTCCATGTCTTTTGCTCTGTAACTGTTATTGTCCACCCACTCTGACTACTCACCTGGCCATATGCCTTCCTTGAGTTCATGCCTTACTTCTAATAGTGTACTGGCAAGCATGATGTGAGCTGAGACTTGACAAGTGCTTGTAGTGCTAGACTTTCTTATTCCCTTATCACTGCTGAGTGAGAGAACACTCCTGAACTAGCTTCCTGGAAGATAAAACACTGCTATAGGTAAGGTGCTCCTACCTTCATAGTCAAGGCATCTCAAACAATTGATACGATACATAGAGCTTTATCAGCCGATATCCAAACAGCTGCAGCTCACTATAAGCATGAGAAAGGGCCCTTGTTGAATCTACTAAGTGACCTACTAAGGAAGTTTCTCATATGATATTACTGTGGCAATGAGTATGCCAATAATGATGCATTCTATACCACTGTATTAATGATTTTATTATATAATATTGTGTAGATATGAAAAAGTCATAGAAAAAGAATAATCCTAAAATGTATGCAGTAAAACACAGATCTTACATATTGTTAACTGCTAAATAAAACCTGGGACATTCTCCAAGATGAGGTCAATGAAAGTCTCCAAATACAGAAAACTTGGAAAGGAGCCAAGTGATCTTGTTTTAGGATAAATTGAATTTAAGTAATTAAGAGGACACAGGAAACCTTTATCCATATTCGCTAATGTTGCACCAACTAATAGACTAAAGAGTTTGCGAATTCTCAGGTGCCCTCTTAATTGAAGCTGAATCCTTTTAACCATGAAAACTATTTTCTCCAACTGTGCGCTTGCGGGTGAACAGGATAGGTGATCTCTGATGAATCTGTGCTGCCAAGTGAAAGAATGGAGGGCAGGAGCTGCTATCAATACCACAATCTGAGATCAACATAAAAATAACAAATGAATTGTCATCTAAACAAAAAATAATACCTTGAAAATAGATGTGGAGAAATGCTGTATTCACCTTCTATAAACACTGCTAGAAACTCCACAGCAAAAGCAATTGGCTTGGAGATGTTTTGTTCTTTATAAATCGTTACATGATTTTTTTTTTTCCAAATGAGAAGTGGTTGGCATGAGGACTTAGACGGTCATTTGCAAAGAGAGATCTGTATACTAAGTGAATGAGGCAATCCTCTCTGAATCCCAAATAATGAATCAAGGACACTTTTAGGTATGCAGCTGAGTCAACTGAATAAGATCATGTTGAAATAACATCAAATGGATTCTTGACTCACTGTAGTAACCGGGGAACAACAAAATGAACAATCTTTGATTCATTTCATTATGACCTTGGAAAGTATTTTTGATTGACAATAACTTAATGGGAGATTATAAAACAGTTTGAGAGAGCTTGAAAGATTTCTGGTTTTGTATTAAAAATTTGTCTGACTTAATCATAGTTTCCATGATGTGAGAAAACTCACCAGTGTCTCTTCACCATAACAGAGCCACATTGTTTCTCACACATACCTGGATAAGATAATGCTCGTATTTAAGGGATGTTCTTAAGTATATGAGTAATGGGGAGGTATCTGACTTATTTCATTAACCTTTTCCTTCTTTACTGTTTTTATTATATTTCTTTTATTTTTTGAGGTTATATAAATTCAACATTTCACCACTCCATATCACCCCTCGTTTTTGTCTTTCAAATTAGTGGCTTCTTTTCAATAATTGTTGCATATATTCCACATACATATGTTATATTAAACTGAAAGATCTAAGCAGACAGAATTAGGAAAAAATTGTTTTCCCCATATGATTATATTTCACTTTATTCTATTTCTTTCTTTTTGTCCTTGTGGGGAAAAAGTCAAAGAAAGTTGTCACTGGCTAAGGATATGGAACACAAATATCATGCATTTTCTCGATTGATTTCCTTGGATTTATTCTTGACTGCATTACAGAGACGTGAATTGTTGTCATTACTACCTATTACTTTTTGCTTTCTAGACAATATAGTTTGGGCTGATAACTGAAAAGAATCCAATGCAACCTTTCAAAATTACTTTGGGGTATGAAATAATTTAAGCCAGAGAAAATTAAAGGACCATGTTTTACAGTCTAGAGTGGGTTGGTTGTTTTTGCCAATGGGACTTCTCTACTTTAAAGTTTAAAGGTAATAGTAGTGTTGTATGAGGCTTCTGGCCTGGACTCTCTGGCCTAAGCTCCTGGTCCAGTCTTTCTGGTCTAGTCTTGTGGCTCAGACTTACCGGCCTACCCTGGTGGCCTGGACTTTCAAACTCACAGCCCCATAGTCCCATTGAAACATACAGATGCTTACATTAATTTTAGACTGATCGGCCTAAGGCCCAGGCATATAACTTACTAACTCTCTACCCTTCATCTAACCCATGACTCTTATCCTGTTCAGCCATGCAGCTCGGTACCTTTTCTCAGAGCAGCATAGTTGTCCTCTGCATCTGCTTCTCTGGCCAGGCATCTCTTCTCTGCTCTTCCTGTTCTCAGAGTCTTCTTAGTCTGGTAGACTTGCCCACACTTTCTGCCTGCCTTTGGCCAATCAGCATTTTTATTAAACCAGTAAGCAGGAAAATTATTGACAATGTAGCAACAAAATTCTACATTATATAGCAGGCATTTTTCTGGATCTCAGCCCTTCAAATATTGATTCATGGAATTACCACCACTAAACATGTGAGAAAAGTGCAACTCAGAGAGGTTTGAACAAAGGCTGCAAGTGAAGTAGCTCAAACTCACAGACTTTAAAATATCACTTTTCTGCTAAATTACCTACGACTAAAGTATTTTTTTTTATTTAGCTATTAAAAGTCTTATCTTCTAAGTGGATATGGTGACATATGTCTATAAATCTAGCATACTCCCAGGTTGAGGCCAAACAATTACCATGAGGCCAAGGCTAGTCTGGGCTATAGTATCAAGAAGAAACAAACACAAAATCTTTACTTTAAAAAGAAATCCAAAAAGGAAAGATTTATAGAACAAACTCATCTTTTCTTGTCTATCAATTACCAAGGGAAGAATAAAGAACCTGTAAAAAACCAATGAGCACTTAAAACAGAACAAAGTTAGCTTTAGTGCAATTGAAAAAAACATTCTAGATAGGATACCTGTGATTCTTTAAGGCAAGACATCAGTCAAAATTGGAAAGATGATTATTATCTTATCATATTTCCTTTTCCCCTGGAAAGAAATTTCGACCCAAAATGTAACATTTCAGTTGGAAGCACTTTACAATGTATTTACACCTGTTACTTCATATGACTTTCACAGCTGCTCTGTACATTAAAATTTGACAGATTGTAACAATGAGTTTAAAGCAGATAAGCAACTTCCTGGAGCATGTAAATTATATGTAACTGAAACAGCATTCGATGACAAGCTTTCGGATCCCAACTAGTTCTTTACAACAACATACCATTTTTCCTTCCATGTTTTAAGCCAAAGGGAAACAACCTCTTCAGAAACAAATGAAAGAGGGCTGGAGAGATGAGTTACTGGATAAAGGCACTTACAGCAAAATCTATCAAACAGAATTTGATTCCTGTGAACCAATAACTGGAAAGAGAAAACTGACTTCCACAGGGTGTCCTTTGATCTCCACATGCATGGCATACTATATGCATCGGTATTCCCACTCACACATTAAATAATAAGAAAAAATACCCAGAAATAAAAAAAAAATCAGTCCATGTCCTAAGATATTTAGTATTAAATTAGTATTCATGTTAATTCCAGAAAGATAAATGTTTTGTTAGAATCTATTATAAAACAATGGTTTTTCATGGCTTTCATAGAGGTTGATGATCAATTGAGAAAACAAATCATTGCATTTCAGAATATATTTTCCTCAAACAGCCCTTGTCTGTTTCTACATAGCTTGTTATTAAAATTTGTCAAGTACTATGCATATCATAGAATATAGTGGAATCAGGGCCTATTCATCTTGACCTAGAGGTGTGGTTTTATGCCTTGAGAAACCATGTATGGCCAGGCTAGTCTAAAACCTGGCACACATTATCATTACTTACTGTTTGTTGCCTTGAACTCTTGGAGAGAGGATCTGACCCATCATCACCTTGGCTGCCACATGGACCAGTTCAACTTTCCAAGAATTGCCTAAGGTTCAATATTTGTATCAGTGAGTGTTTCATATAAACCCCTTAATAAATATTAATCTTTTTATATTATCAGTTGCTAGTTATTAATACGTACTTCAATAGGACAGTTCCTGACATTTGTTAGAATTGTATGGGCAGATGACATGCACAGTGCAATGTGTGCATGCTGTAAGCTTTATGCTCCAAACCAAAGCTTCACTGAAGTGACACAACACAACACCAACAAGCACTGTCATAAACACTTAGGATTCATTATGCCTTTAGCTTTGAATTAAGCTTATAGAATAAAGCATTTAGAGGAGAAACCTTTTACTATAGTCAAGCCTCTCACAACCTCCACATTGAATTATATGACCCCATATAAAATTGTGTCATAAATCACAGTTTAAGAAAGCTGTGTTTTAGGCAATTCTTTTAGTGATAAAGCTAGAACATGATCCTCTCCTTTAGTTATATTCAAAAGTTACTTGATTTTTCTTGCTCTTGTGTCTGTTGATCTTAACCCAGTTGGTAGAACTAGATTGGAGTCTGGACACAGGCACTACTTGTGAAATGTTCTTCTAATGATAGATTACAGAACTGTAATAGACCAAGCTAACTCACATGAACTTCTTTCTACCTCCTGCTACTCTGTTAGCTAATATTCCATCATCCAAAGCAAAATGCAGAGACAAAAATTGCATGAACGGAGTGAGGGAATAAATTACATCCTGTCTAGTGACACATATAAGACAGTCAGTGCATCCATGTATAAATTTGCTACTAGAAAGGAGTAAAGATTTGGAAAACTCAATTTTATCCAAAGTGTGGGAAACTTGGTCATGATCTGAGACACTTTGATATTCTTAAAATTGTCTTGAAAATATTCTGCTTTTTATGCTTACTATTTAAGTGCTCACTGTATTTATTTATAAAAGAGGCAGAAAAACAATCAGAATTACAATCATACCTGAACTAAACTGAAACTCATTAAGTTAGCTTTAAATTTATAGGCATAATTCTATCTCACTATTCCAAGTTGCTATTGCCACAACATGTGGACAAATATTGTGCATTTCTTATACTACGGTTCTGTAGTATAGGTGCTAACATGAGCTTTTATTAAATACTCTAAACAAAACAGTCTCTAGTTTACAAACAGGCTAGTACTCAAATAAAATGTGGTATGTCAATGTTAAAATATTTTTTTAATCAAAATATATTATTTTCTATAAATGATTTTTAAAACTTTGGTTTTTTTTTATTGTATCCTTTACATTAGGTCAACCTTAGGATCACCTATGTGCTAGTAACTAGATATGCAAAAAAAAATTACAAAAAGGATTTGAGCAAGCTATTGTCATCACCTCTCTCTTATTCATTCTCTCTCTCTGAGACATCAGTATCTCTCTGCTATTCAAAGCCCATGTATAGACTTCTGCTCTGGATATTCCATACCACTAATATAATTCTCTTCTCCTTTCCTCCTTTTGTATTTTGATTTATGTCTCTATTTCTCTTATTCTCTTTCTTCTCCTTCCTCTCTCCAAAGTATAGTTTTCCCAACAGTGATCTGACCTACACATTAGGAGACAAAACAATCAAATTATGCTAATTCAAAAGAGGTATATATCACACTACAAATCATTTTATGGGAATCGCATACTTCTGACACTTTTGTTTATATAAACAAATTTTTCAGCTCCATAAAATTTTAAATTTAATTTCAAATATAGTGTAAAACACTCAGAATGTAGAAATCATCATATAACAGGTCAATGACTATTTCTCCAAACAAAGCCATAACTGAAGCATCTTTTCTTTTTCTGTTCATGAACCTGGAGACTCTTTAAAACAGTTTTATTGTCTCCTCTTCCAGGTAAATGTAGGAAAAATTAGTTCTCTCAAAAGGAGTCTTGCTGAGTACATTAAGAACACTTTCTGGATCTGTGTTACCTCACTCAGGATATTTTCTAGTTCCATCCATTTGCCTGCACATTTTATGATGTTATTGGTTTTTATTACTAAGTAATGCTGTATTGAATAAATGTACCACATTTTATTTATCTCTTCCTTAGTTGAGGAGCATCTAGATTGTTTACATGTTGTGGCTATTATTAATAATGCTTGGATATTACTCATTCTGATAGTGTAAGATGGTATTTTAGAGTGGTCTTGATTTGCATTTGCCAGGTGCCTAAGGATCATCCTGAGTGAGGTACTTCAAATCCAGAAAGACAAATATGCTATGTACTCACTTACATGTGGATACTAGACATAAATCAAAGGATAACCAGACTACAACCCATGGCTCCAGAGAAGCTACCTATTAAGAAGAACCCAAAAATGGATGAAGAGATTACTCTAGGAAATAGAAATAGAGGATACATCCACAGTGAACTGAGGAGCCTTCATCTAGTAAGTAATGGAAGCAGATGCAGAGATCCACAGTCAAGCACTAGGCCAAGCTCTAGGAGTCCAGTAGAAGAGAGGAAAGAGGGATTATATGATGAGAAGATCTACAGAGACAACTGAACCAAGCTCAGAATAACTTGTGAACCATAGACTGACAGCTGTAGAGTCTGTGTGGGGTCAGATTAAGCCCTATGCCTAAGGAATATAGTTATGCAGCTTAGAATGTTTGAGGATCCCTGGACAGTATGATCCCATTGCCTATAGTGGGACACCTTGCTCAGCCTTTCTGCAGGGGAGAAGGGTTTGATTCATCCTCAGATGAATGGATTGGTGGCCCCCATTGGTGGCCTTAGCCTTTTGGGAGAATGGATATGGGGTGATATGAAGGATGTTATTTATAACAAATTTAAAAATTCTTAAATAAAAATGAATTAAACTTGTGTGTGCAAATGCAAGAAAAAAATTAACACTTAAGTGTCAGTCCCATGCCCAGCAATATGCACAACACAAAATATACTTAGATTCATCTCTCCCCTAAATCTGAGCCAATAGGGAAAACACCTGCAGGCCATAATCCCCCAGCAAAATCCAGTTCTCTGGACACCCCCAACTATAAATCGTACCCCTATCCTCAACCCACCCCATCACCCAGTGACCTCAGAAACTACCTGAAACCCACAAATCCTCAGGACCTATTAGACCAAGACGTGAATAACACTTCATTCAGCCTAGACAGAGAACCCAGTCTCCAGAACCCAGACCCTGGGACACAACCCTTGGAACCCCACATTCACTCATCACTCCCCTAAATCCAGGCCAGCAGGAAAAACCACTGCAGGCCAGAACCCTCCAGCAAAATCCAGTTTGCTGGACACCCCCAAATAAAAATCCCACCTCTGGCCCCCAACCTACCCCATCACCCAATGACTTCAGTGGCTACCTGAGACTCAAAGATCTTCAGCACCTATTGGACCAAGAGTTCCTCATCAGCTACTGGATCAAGAGCAGATACCTGATACCCACTGATTGTGAGCACCTATTAGATCAAAAGGGGTACCTGAGACCAACAATTTACCAGCTCCCATTGAATCAAGAGTGTCTATAGGATCAAGAGCTCCTTCTGGATTAAGAAAGCATATTGGACCAAGATTATATTCCTGACACACAGACTCATACAGTTCTTATATACCAAAAATAGCTATTGTGACACAGAATATACTACCTCCAACTGGATCAAAAGCTAGACTAGAAAAGAGAGGCTTTCTGAGATACAAACACAGCCAGAACAGATTACACCAAAATCAGCTCCCTGAGATACAGACAAATTCTGCATTTATCTGAGGAAGAAATAGCCAGAAGCTAGTGCAAGAATACATATAACAACATAAGTAACAATATGGTACCACCAGAATATGATGGTTCTACAACAAAAAGACCTGATCATGACAATGCAGAAGAAGCAGAAGGAAACAACCTGTAAAACAACTTTATGAAAATAATAGAAGCCTTAAAAGAAGAAACTAAAAACTCTCTTAAAGAAATAAAGAGAGTTTAAGAAAATAAAGAAAAGGCAAACAAAAAATTGAAAGAAAACATTAGCTTGTTTTAAAGAAAGAGTGGATAACCAAGAAAAAACAATGAGGTGATAGAAACAGTTAAAGACTTACAAACTGAAACAGAAGACATAAACTAAGAGAATTCCAGTAAACAAGCAGAAACTACAGATATAACCATAACTAATAGAATGCAAGAGATAGATGATACAATAGAGGAAATAGGTATGTCAATCAAAGAAAACTATAAAATTAAGTTAGAAAAAAATAAAACATGACACAAAACATCCAGGAAATCTGGAACACCATTAAAAGACCAAATCTAGAATATAGGAATAAGAAGGAGAAGAATACTAGCTACAGGAAGAGAAAATATATTCAACAAAATCATAGAAGAAAACTTTCCCAACCTAAAGAAGGAAATCCCTATAAAAATTCAAGAAGCTTACAAAACAACTAATAGACTAGACCCTCCAAAAATTCTGCTCTCAACTTAATAATCAAGCCACTAAACCTACAGAATGAAGAAAAAGTACTAAGATCTGCAAAGGAAAAAGGCCAAATTACCTATAAAGGCAAACCCAAACCCAACAGAATAACACCCGACTATTCAATAGAAATAATGAAAGCAAGAAGGTTCTGGTCAGGTGTTATACAGACACTAAAAGAGCACTGCTGCAAACACAGATTATTATACCCAGCAAAAATATCAATCAATCTAGATGGAGTAAACAAGATATTTCATGACAAAACCAGATTTAAACAATACATATCTATAAATCTGGCCCTGTAGAAAGCAGTAGAGGGAAAACTAAAACCTAAGGAAACCAGATACACCCATTAAACCACAATAAATTAATAACACCATAGGAAAAATAAAACCAAAGAAGGGAAATACACACAAGCTACCACCAAAAAAACCAGGAAATAACAATCACTGGTTATTAATATTCCTTAATATCAATGGGCTCAATTCAGCTATAAAGGGACACAGGCTAACACAATGGATACAAAAACAGAACCCACCCTTCTTCTATATACAAGAGACACACCTCATCTTTAAAGACTGGCTCAGAGTAAAGGGTTGGGAAAAGATTTTCCAATCAATTGGACTAAACAAACAAGCTGTTGTAGTTATGCCATTATCTAACAAAATAGACTTCAAACTAAAATCAGCCAAAATAGATCAATATGGACATTACTTTATTCATCTTGGGAAAAAAATACATCAAGATGAAGCCTCAGTCCTGAAAATTTATGCCCCCAATACAAGGGCACCTACATATGTAAAAGAACCATTAATAAAGCTTAAATCTCATACCAAACCCTACACATTAATAGTGGGAGACTTTAATACCCCACTCTCACCAATGGATAGGTCTACCAGACAGAAACTTAACAGAGAAACAAGGGATCTAACACATGTTATGACCCAAACAGAATTAATATGTTTGTGTACAGAACTTTCCAATCAAAAACAAAGGAATATACATATTTCTCAGCACCCTATGAAACTTTCTCTAAAATTTACCACATACTCAGTCATAATGCAAATATCAGTAAAAAAAAAATAGGTAATAACTCCTTGTACCCCATAATACCACCATAGACTAATGTTAGAATTCAACAACAACAAAAGTCACAGAAAGCTGAAAAATTCATGGAAACTGAACATCTCTCAATTGAACCACTTCTGGGTCAAAGAAGAAGTAAAGAACAATGTCAAATATTTTCTAGAATACTATTAAAACAAATCCACAATATATCCAAACTTATGGGACACAATAAAAGCAGTGCTAAAAGGCAAATTTATATTACTAAATGCCTAAATGAAAAACCTAGAGAAATTTCACACAAGAGACATAACAGTACGGCTGAAAGTTTTAGAAAAATTAGAAGCAACCTCACCTAGAAGGAGTAGAAGGCAGGAAATAATAAAACTCAGGGCTGAAATCAATAAAATTGAAACAAAGAAAACAATACAAAATCAAAGAACTCATCCTTTGAAAAAGTTAACAAGATAGATAAACCCTTACGCAAAATAACAAAAAGGCAGTGAGAGAGAGTACAAATTAACAGAGTCAGAAATGAAAAGGGGGACATGCCAACAGACAGCTAGGAAATCCAGAAAATCATTAAGTCATACTTTGAAAAAAAGTATTCCATCAAGTTGGAAAACCTAAAAGAAATGGACAACTTTGTAGATGGGTACCACTTACCAAAATTAAACCAAGACCAGATAAATGACCTAAATAGATCTATAAACCCCAAGAAAATTGAAGATCTTATTAAAAGCCTTCTAAGCAAAAAAAATGTCCAGGGCCAGATAGTTTCAAGGCAGAATTCTAATAGCTTTTCAAAGAACTAATACCAATACTTATCAAATTGTTCCACACAGTGGAAACAGAAGGAACATGACCAAACTCTTTTTTCTTTTCTTTTTTTTTTTTTTTTTTTTGAGGCTCCAGGCTCCCTGATAACCAAACTACACAAAAATGCAACAAGGAAAAAGAATTAAAGATCAGTATTCTTCATGAGTATTGATGCAAATATACTCAATAAAATACTGGCAAACCACATTCAAGAACATATCAAAAACTTATCCACCATGATCAAGTAGGCTTCATCACAGAGATGCAGGGATGTTTCAATATACAAAAATTGACAATGTGATCGATCTATATAAACAACCTGAAAGAAAAAAAATGCATGACCATCTCATTAGATGCTGAAAAAGCCTTTTATAAAATGCAACACTCCTTCATGATAAAAGTTCTGGAGATTTTGGACATATATGGAAAATGCCTAAACATAATGAAGGCAATATAGAGCAAGACAATAGCCAACATCAAATTAAATGGAGAGAAACTTAAAGCAATTCCACTAAAATCAGCAACAAGATAAAGCTGTCCTCTCTTCCCATATTTATTCAATATAGTTCTTTATGTCTTAGCTAAAACAATAAGACAACAGAAGGACACCAGGGGAATACAAATTGGAAAGGAAGAAGTTAAACTATCTCTATTTGCAGATGATATTATAGTATACATAAATGACCTCCAAAATCTACCAGAGAACTCCTACAGCTGCTAAACACCTTAAGCAATATAGCAGAGTATAATATTCACTCAAAAAATCAATATCCCTCCTATACACAAATAATATAAGGGCTAAAAATATCAAGTAAATATCACACTTTACAATAGCTGCAAATAATACTAAATATCTTGGGTTAACACTAACCAATGAAGTAACAGGCTTATATGACAAAAATTGTAAGTCATTGAAAAAAGAAACTAAAGAAGATATCAAAAAAGAGAAAGATTTCCCATGATCTTTGGACAGTTAGGAGCAACATAGTAAAAATGGCAATCTTACCAGAAGCAATCTACAGATTCAATACAATCACCATTAAACATAATATAATTCTTCACAGACCTTGAAAGAACATTACACAACTTCATATGGAGCAATAGGAAATACAGGATGGTCAAACAATCCTATTTAATATTAGAACTTTTGGAGGCAACACTAACCCTGATTTCAAGCTATAATATAGACCTAAAGTAATAAAAACAGCTTTGTACTGGCACAAAAACAAACTTGTGGATCAATGGAATCAAATCAAAAACCCCAACATTAATCCACACACTCTTGAACCAAAATCAAGAACCCAAAAATAGACAATGGAAAAAAGATAGCATCATCAACAAAGTGCTGCTGGCCTACCTGGATGGTTATATGTAGAAGAATGAAAATAGATCCACATCTATTACCCTGCACAAAAATCAAATCCAAGTGGATCAACGACCTCAACATAAACCCAGTTACACTACACTTGATAGAAAAGAAAGTAAGAAATACCCTTGAACACATTGGTACAGGCAACCACTTCCTAAATACAACACCAGTAGCACAGACAGTAAGAGAAATAATTAATTAATGGGACCTCTTCTGATGGGGAATGCATTTATGTATGCTGCTAATCTCAATATTTAAATAAAGGAGCTGTTTTGGGCCATGACAGGCACCACAGAAGAAGTAGGAGGAGGAATCAGAATAGGTAGGAAAGGAAAGGCGGAGTCAGGGGCAGATTGAGCAAGCCGCCAAAGGAGCAACATGTAAGGAGCACAGGTGAGCCACGAGCCACGTGGCAGACAGATTAATAGAAATTCATTGATTTAAGATGTAAGAGCAAGCTAGCAATGTGCCTGAGCCATAGGCCAAACAGCATGAAGTTAATATAAGCATCTGAGTCATTTCTGGGGGCCTGAGCGGCAGGCAGTGGGCAGCTAAGCTGTCTCGGGTGGCAGGTCTGTGGGTCTTGGACCTCTGGCCACCTCGGACTGATAAACCCCACTACTACACTCTTCAAACTGAGAAGCTTCTGTAAGGCAACAGACATGCTCTGTAAGATTAAAAAACAGCCTATAGAATGGGAAAAGATTTCACCAATCCTACATCTGACAGAGGACTGATGTCTAATATGTATAAACAATTCAAGAAACTAGAAACAAAAAAAAAAACAAATAATCCAATTAAAAACAGGGTTCAGAGCTAAATAGGGAATTCTCAACAAAAGAATTCCAAATGGCTAAAGACATTTTAAGAATTGCTCAACATCCTTAGCCATCAGAGAAATGCAAATCAAAACAATTCTGAGATATCATCTTATACCTACCAGAATGGCTAAGATTAAAAGCATACGTGACAGCCTGTGCTGGAAGAGATGGGGAACAGGGGGAACACTCCTCCATTGCTGTGGGAATGTAAACTGGTACAGCCCCTTTGGAAAGCAGTGTGGTGGTTCCTCAGAAAACTGGAAATCAATCTCCCCAAGGATTCAGAAATACCACTATTGGGCATATACTCAAATGATGTACATTTTCGTCCCAATGACACTAGCTCAACTATGATCATGGCAGTATTATTCATAATAGCCAGCACCTGGAAGCAACCTAGATGCTCCTCGACTACAGAAAGTATTTTAAAATTATGGTACATTTACACAAGGCAATACTGGGCAGTAAAAAAAAAGTGACATTCTAAAATTTGCAGGCAAATAAATGGATCTGGAGAGTATCATCATGAGTGAAGTAATACAGACCCAGAAAGATAGACATGCTATGTACTCACTCATAAGTGGATTTTAGACATAAACCAAAGAATATCCACAATACAAACCAGAACCCCTGAATAGCTTGGTAACAGGAAGAACTGAAGAGAGACATCCATGGATACCCCTGGGAAGGGGAACTAGAGAAGATCTCCTGAGTAAATTGAGATTATACAAAGGAGTGAGCATGGAGGTGGGAAGAAATCATAAGAGGAGATGGTTGAATGGGAGGAACAACAGAGAGGGAGAACAAAGAAATAGATATCTGGATAGAAAAAGCCAGTGTGGGGTTAGAAAGAAAGGTTGTGCTAGGGAAACCTCCAAAAACCCACAAGATGTCCCAGGCTAGGACTCTAAGCAATAGTAGAAAAGGTACCTAAACAGGACTTCCCTTATAATCAATTGATTGACCACCCTAATTGCCATTATAGAATCTTCATCCAGCAATTGATATAGGCAGAAACAGAGATCCATCGCTAAGCACCAGGTTGAGCTCCTGTTCCAAATGAAGAGAGGAGAGAGTATATGAGCAAAATGTAATAGGATCATGAGGAGGAGACACACAGAGATGCCTGAATGGAGCTATTAGGAGCTCACTGACTCTGAAATATTGTTGAGATGTCTGTGTTATACAAAGTACTATCCTACCTAGATTACTCCCATTATAATCTACATACTTAAGACAACCTTTCAAAATTCTAATACCATCTTCACAAAATCTAAAAGAACTCCAAAATATTAAAATAATCTGATTCCTCCCCACCAAAACACTAAAAGCACCATACAAACGTATATAAAAGTGAATTACAATAGCTATAGAAATAAAAACCCAGTGCCCAAAGGCAGACACAACAACTAATAAAATATTCAGATCACCAGAATAAATTCACACATTTATGATCAACTTGTTCACAGTGAACATTCCAAGAGTATGCAATGTAAAAATGAGAAGCTTCTTCAATGAAGAATTTTGCAAAAATTAATAATCTATAGGCCTCTACATTAAAATAATGTCCTACCTTCATTTCTTATATGGGAATAAATTTTCATCACACATACAGCAATCAATTCAAAGCACAGTGACACATGCCTACAAACCTAGCAACCAAGAAACTAAGACAGAAAGATCACAAATTCAAGTATAACTTGTGTCACTATTTTCTCTCAACATGAACAAAAGAAGCAAAAAGAATTCAAATAGGCTATATATAATACCTAAATACAATGCCCAAAAGAGTGAAAGTACCAGAAGACAGAATAGGGGACATTTTCATACATATCCATTAGAGCAATGATTTCTTGGATATGATCTCCAAAACAGACAATGAAAGCAAAAACTGACCAATCTGATTGAATCAAACTATAAAATTTCTACACAGTAAAGAAAACAATTAAAAAGATGAAAAACAACCTAAATATTAGAAGAAAATTTTCTCCAATCACACATCAGATAAAGAACTAATTTCTAAAAATGTAAAACTAGTACAAAGTACTCAATAAAAAAAACAATAACTCGATTAAAATAGGCACAAGACATAAAAAAGGTCATTCGTGATATATGCATACAAGTAACATTATGCAGATTGAGCAGGTTAAATTTAGGAATATATTTGTATGTATGCATATATATATTTGGATTTCATTAACACAGTTAATAAAAAGGAGGCCAAGAATTTGAAAGTGAGCAAGAAGAGGTATGTGAGAGGGTATGACGGGGGAAAGGAAAAGAGGAAATGGTATAATCTCAAAATAAAAAAATAATGATGGTGACAATGGAGGCAATTTAAGGAGATCACAGTTACAAAAAAAAATGAAAAGTCAGGGGGAAGCTTAAGAAAGATTCTATCATCAGAGTCAAGTCAATAAAACTAAAGATGGGCACATGACAAAGGAAATATGTATATGAATATCAATTATTTCTTAAATGAGAAAGTTCAAGGAAAAGTGATGACATCATGTTGACAAAATCCAATTATGCATGTTGAAGAGGAGGGAATGAAATGGCTGCAATTGCAGAAAAAGGTGCTAGAGGAGAGACCCTCAAAGAGCAAAGACATAAGAAGGATCAGGAAAGCAAATCTTAAAAATAGGGCTTTATATAAAATGGATGCTTCACAGTTGACATTTGCTTCCCAATGAGGAAACTATAGGATTCATATAAAAAAGGTACCTGCTAGTTTAAACTATTCATGAAATTAGAGTTATTACTCAAAAATAGTATTAACTAACGCATTATACCAAATGACATACTCAGCAAATATTAACTTCCCATCTCAGATAATCTGTATGTGCTATGTATTTCAGCATATCCTGCATTGGAATAATTAAAACTAAGCAATAAAAACTGAAATAATTCTAATATTATTAAACGACCTATCATTCCAGGTAATGTCTTTTCTTTTTCACTACTTTATCTGGGATACTTGAGATCAGCACTTATCTCTGCTTTAACTTTTATAACTTTTAATTAAATATACTTCTCTTCAATTTATGAGGTAGTAGATATTATTTATTCATTGACAAGTCTTGGATTATGCTACAGATCATATGTCATTTGTCAATTGAATTGAAATAAAATAAGTTTAACTGAACTTAGAGCTAATGATTTATTCTATCATTTCAAGCTTATTTTCTGGTCACTTTTCTGCCAAACATTACTGATGAAAAGCATTCATCCAGATACTTATAAAAACCCATATGTCTATACTGATTTTTGTAGTAAGAGGTTTCTGGCCCAGACTTTTGGGCCTACCCTCAAGGTTTAGACCCGCAGACCCACAGAGACACAGATGCTTACATTAATTTTAGGCTGATCGGCTTAAGGCCCAGGCATATAACTTGCCAACTCTTTACCCTTAAACTAACCCATGATTCTTATCCTGTTCAGCCATGGGGCTCAGTACCTTTCTCAGAGCAGCATAGTTGTCCTCTGCTTCTTCTGGCTTGTCTGGCAACTCTGGAGTATCTGTGGCATCTCTGCTCTGTTCTTCCTGTTCCCAGAGTATTCTTAGCCTGGTAGCCCCGCCCACACTTCCTGTCTGCCTTTGGCAATCATCACTTTTAATTAAACTCATAGGTGGGACAATTATTTACAATGTAACATCATAAATCCACTACAGATTTCTTCTTAAAATATTTCCCTTAGACTAAAATTTTGATATGTAAATAGATAATGGAAAGCTATTCATAAAAAGTGCATTTACTTTTCAAAAAGAAATATAAGTACATGTAGAGGTAAAGTTTACTATGATCTTATTTGACTGTAAGTCCATTCACTTTACCATTTCTTTTAATTCAAAGATCTTCATTAAAACACTTTACAAGCCTAAAAATCTTACTAATCAAACTTACTCATTTTTAATGCATTGTAACATTTTTGAAAATTCTTACAAAACATCTAATTTCCATACAGCAGTCTCTGAGGTTAATAGGCTCAATTTCTTTCTAGAGATAGCTCTGCTATTGCAGAAAGTTACATTTTCTTCCTACTGAGAATGATCATATCAGATACAAGACACATAGGACATAAAAATTCCACCTAATTTCTCATTTCCTAGGCCTTGCTTTTCATCTGGAAATAAAAGCCAAAGCTTCTTTATTTAATTCTTCTAGATCAGTGTTTCTCAAACTTCCTAATGCTGCCACCCTTTAATACAGTTCCTCATGCTGGGGTGACTCCAACCGTGTTTTTTTTCATTGCTACTTTATAACCCTAATTCTTCTACTATTATAAATTGTAAAGCAAAAATCTGATATTAAAGAGATCTGATTTGAAGGAGGATCAAGAGAGAGTTCAAAATCAGTCTTGGCCACATAGCAACACAATGTCAGGAAAATATTAAAATATCAAAGGATCTGGGAGTAGAGCTCAGTAGTTGAGTACTTGATTAGCACAAATAAGGTCCAGATTTTAATTGCCAGAACCACAGAAAATAAATTAATTTAAAAATAATTTAAATATCCAGCATCTTTCCTTGCCTTCCACACATAAGCACATTAAAAGGCATCTTTTTGCACATCTGATCACATTAACTGTATGCAATATCTGCTTCCTTCCCTTCAACATCACTTCGTTTTTACATTTATAACATCTTTTGGTAAAGTATTCAGTTGTTTTCAGTGTTTTCCATTGGGGGGTGTTGTGGGGAGGTTGTTGGTTTTTAACAGAAATATGCTTGCTTCCTTCTAGTGTACTGATTTGACTGCAGTCCATTGAATGACAAGCCTCCCAAAAATCTCAGCCATTTGAATACTTGGTATCCATTTGGTGGCTGTTTGCTGAAGATTTGGATCTGTAGTCTTGCCAGAGGAAGTATGTCACCGGGGTGACATTTGAGGGCTTCAGAAGACTCAAGCCATTTTGAGTTGTTCCCTCTGCCTCCTGTTTGCTGTGAGCTTTCAATTGCTGCTATGGGCTCCTGCCCTCTGGTACTTCCAGCCCAACATCTGCACTAACTCTCTGGAACCATTAGAATCGACTGAACACTTCCTTCTCTAAATTGGCTTGGTCATGGAGTTTTATCACAACCATTAAAAAGTAACTAAGATGAGTGTTTGAGATATCTATTTCATGCCATATCTTGTCCATCATTTAAGTACAGTCTTGTGACCAAGACTAACCTGAGCCTCTCCACAGTAGCACTTTACACTCTACCAGCAGGATTCATGAAAGGGTGTGTTTCCTCATATTCTCAGTACGTTAAGACATTAAAAGTTTGATTATTATGTAATGAATAGAGAAAAGATATTCTATGAAACATACAAAAAATCTGATACTCTAGATGAAATGAGGAAATAACTAGGTCTGCACATCATAGCAAGACTGAGCGGTCAAAGAACAAAACCTAAGTGAACCAATTTCATATCTGAAATACAAAAATGTTCACTACATATATAAGCAAACACATAAACTTATCATACATATCAGCAGAATAAATGGCAAAAGTTATGGTGTCTCAGTAGTTAGAGAAAAGAGCATTTAACAAGCTTCAATATTCCTTCATGACAAAAGCACTGAACAAGCTATTTATAAAAAGAACATATCAAAATATAATAAAGATAACTGACAATAACATGATGCTTGGTGGCAGGGGAGCCACAATTATCTTTCCTAAGATCTAAAACAAAAGAAAAACACTTTCATTTTTCTTCACTGTAGTTCTGGATGCCCTACCTAAAACAATTAGAAAAGATGACAAAACAAGCTGTCTATATTTTACAGAAAAAAAAGAAATCAATGTGTTGCTCTTTGAAAATGATCTTTTCTTTGAAAATGATCTCTTTTATTCTTCTCTCATACATTCCATCCTGACCAGTTTCACCCTCTCCTCTCCTGCCAGACCCTTCTCCCACATTCCTTTTCTCACAGATTCACTCTTCTGTTTTCCTTCGGGAAAAAAGAGGTATCTTAGGAACAACAACAAAACATGGCATATCATGTTGTCATAAGACTAGGCACATAACCTCATATCAAGGCAGTTCTAACCAAACCAGTTGGAGGAAAAGGGTCTCAGAAGCAGGCAAAGAAGTCAAAGATAGCCCCCATTCCCACTGTTAGGCATCCGACAGGAACTCCTACCTGCACAACCATAAAAAATATTTAAAGTGCCTAGGCCAGTCCCATGCAGGCTCCAAGTTTGTTACTCTGTGAGCCACTATGAGCCCTGCCTAGGTGACTATTTAGACCACTGAAAATGATGTTTATATATGAGAAAGCTACAAAATGTTCACCAAGAGGTTGTTAATAAGTGAACAACTAATAAGTGAATCCATCAAAGTGCAGATTATCAAACCAACATGTGCAAATAGGTACTGTTGTTATGTTAATAGCAAATATCTGAAGCATGAACCAAAACTACAACCCCATTTACATAAGATATAAGAATAAATATCTCCCGGGAATAAAGCTAATTGGTAGAGTACTTGGCTAGTATGTATAAGGCACTAATTTCAATTATCAGCACTGAAAAAAAATAGAGAAATAAGTATCTAGAATAGATTTAACTAAAGAAATGAGAGAGTCTATGATAAAAATATATAATATTGATAAAAGGGATTCGAAATGACATTAAAAAGTGGAAGACATGCATGCTGAGTGCATGTGTGTTACAAAATAATCAATATTGTTAGAATCCTATATTTTCCAGTGCAATAATCATAATCCCTAACAAAGAGATTCTATACAAAACTAGAATTTTTCAATTTTAAAATAATTTTTAAATTTAAGCAAATCACAAAAATCCAAATGATTAAATCCATCTTGAGCAAAAGGAAAGCAAGCAGGAATTGCACAATCTGACTTAACAGTAATCTACAAGGCAGCAATAAACAAAATAACATGGTGATGGCATAAAAACAGATATAATGGGAAAGAATAAATAGCCTAGATATACTCCTCTATCTATAGCTAACTGATTTTCATCACAGTTAGTAAGGGCATGCAATGAGAAAAGTTGTCATTTTATAAAATGATGCTGGAAAATGTAGAAGAATAAAGCTAGCATCCTGTCTCTCACCAATTTTAAAACTCAAAAGAAAAATGGTTGAAAATATCAATGGAAAGCATGAACATGTGAAATGAATATCAATATTTAGAAAAGAATGGAAAGCATAGGAAATAAGAGCAATAACAGACAAATTTTCTTACTTTAAACTAAAAATTTCTCTGTTACTGACTTACTTTGGTGTGCAGAAACTTTTAAGTTTAAAGGAAGCAAATTTGTCTATAACTAGTGAGTGTATCATTAGGCTATCTATTCCATCCTGTTTATATCTGTGTCTGTTTTGTTTACTGGGAAAGAAAATGTGTACTTCTCTGACTCAACAACAGCAAAGAATAACTTGATTTTAAAGTGGGCAATACATTGGAATCAGCATTTCTTAACAGATACTAAAGAGATGAAAGATAAAGAGTGCCACATAGATGCAGAGAAATAGGAATTCTCAAACACTGTTGGTGGGAATGTAAATCAGTGTAGTCATTACAGGAACAGCATGGAGCTTCCTCAAAATAACTAAAATTAGAATGGCCATATGATCTAACAATCTCACTCCTGGGTTTAGCTCTTAAGAAAACGAATTCAGCATGTCAGTTACAGGTAGCTAAAAAACGTATGAGTCAAGAAGAACGAATTCAGGGTAGTAAGATGGTTCCCCATGTAAAGGCTCTTGCTGCCAAGTCTGATGATCTGCCTTTGATCCCTTGGACCCCCACAGTGGAAAGAGTAAACTGATACAAACAACCTGTCCTTAGACCTCTACACAGGCTTGTACATGCATACAGACAATTTTGAGAGGGAGGAAAGGGAGGGAGGGAGTGAGGGAGGGAGGGAGGGAGGGAGGGAGGGAGGGAGGGAGGAGAGAAAAGAAAGAAAGAGAGAAAGAGAGAAAGAGAAAGATCATAGAGCTAATATTGGAATCACCATCTCACTACAGTCAGACTAAAGAGGCAGAGACAAGAGAATTTAGGCAACATCAATAAACTATTTTTCTCTTCATGAAGTGGGCTAATGACAATAGGCATGGACTGTGTATTTCAAAAGGATGCAAGAAAGGACCTTCAAAGTTTCAGCACAAAGCAATGACAAATGTTTGAGGGCATCAATATGCTTAAACATCTTCAAGTATGCATTTGAAATATATAAGTATATGTCTAGCTAAAATAAACATACTAATGGGCTATCTCATATATTAGCTATTTCTTTTAAAATTATGTTTTCCTTATTACTAATGTGATGTGGGAATGCCTTTCTGTATGCTGTGAATCTCAACATTTAAATAAAGGAGCTGTTTTGGGCCATGGCAGGCACCATAGAAGAAGTAGGAGGAGAAATCAAAGCATAGGTAGGAGAAGCAGGGCAGAGTCAGAGGCAGACTGAGCTGAAGCCGCCCAAGGAGCAACATGTAAGGAGGCACGGGTGAGCCACGGGCCACGTGGCCAACAGATTAATAGAAATGGGTTGATTTAAAATATAAGAGCTAGCTAGCAATGTGCCTGAGTCATAGGCCAAACAGCATGAAGTTAATAGAAGCGTCTGAGTCATTTCTGGGGGCCTGGGCGGCGGTGGGCAGCTAAGTGGTCTCGGATCTCTGGCCACCCGGGACCTGAGAACCCACTACTACAGATGGTGCATCCAACGTGGGTCGATTATCCACTTAGAGCCTGAGAAATATTAGAAAGGGTTCTAGATCACAGAAACTGAGCCAAGGCAGCTTCCAAATTGTGTATAAGAAGTGGGCCATTGTACAAAGAAAGCATGGTCCAGATCACATTCAAAATGGCGCCAGCAGACTGGACTGGCAGCAGGCAGTGTAAGCTGCAATCAGGCGGGTTCCTAAAATCTCACAGAAGACTCAGTAGCGTGAGATTGATTTTAGATTTCTGTTTATTTTGAACAAAAAAGAAACAAATTTTCTTCGTAGCAGCATTTTCTTGGGTGTGCTCTGTTTACTGGCCACGAATAGATACACGGTCCATTTAAGAGAACTTAGTGATTCAGCCTAATTTGCAAAAACTGTGCTTCTTTTTAGAGAATGTATTTTAAAAGCTCTTAAGGTTAAAAGATGATTAAAGATTCACAATAAAACAGATTCAGATAAAAAGAAAAACCTGTAAACGGGTTACAATGTTTGTAAAAGGTACATAGGCTTCAGAGAGAAAAGAAAGAGGTTAGAAAAAGTTTTTAAAGTGAGAAATAGAGTAATAAAAATATAATAAGCCACATAAAGATGGAAAATAGACACAAAATCTGGATTTTGGTTGTTATTGTGTTTTCTTTTAATGTTTTAACTGTTAATGAGCTAACTGCAGAAAGACAATGGATTGCAAATGCAAAGGCTACTAAGTTAAACAAGAATGTATATTTTAAAGGTATTTTGATTTTGAAATTTGTGTCTAAGGATTTATTGCTTTGGAAGAGTTCTGCTTTTGTTTCCACAGAAGATGAGAACCGGTGGATTTCTTCCAGGCAAATATGGTTTCATCAACCAAGACCCCCTGAAAAAAACCTGATGATAAGAGATGGCCATATCAGCTTCAGAGCTGCAGACTGATCCAGTCCAACAACTGTGAGATTTTCAATGCCCTATAATCAGCAGGAAGAAGTAATAGAAAACTACGCCCAAATTCCCCAAATATTGTTTCTAAATGTTTGTTTTCATTATAAATGGTTAATGGTCATAGTCAATCTCTTTCTAAGAAGAAAAGGGGGGTATGGTATGTGAATGCTTTTTTAAAAAATTAGATTATTAAATTTACTTAGATCAGGAAATCAGCTGTTAATCTCAAAATGCTTTACATTGGTATAGATTTTGGTTTATTGATACAAATTTAAGGTCAATTTTGTTATGCTGTATGTGTTTTTCTATTGTTTAAGGTATGATGTTCATGTAACTGATTTAAAATTGTAGTGTATAATTAAGAAATGAAGGTTAATAGTCACCTTTGATAATCAAACTTATAGTTAGGTTAGTTAGGATTTTTAAGTATACAAAGATATATTTCAATTAGGTAGGTAATCTTCAAATACTTCTAAGACCTACAGAATATGGCATTTAAAATATTTTAAGAACTTAGACTTTTCTGGACAGTGAGACAGGTCTGCTCCTGGCAGCACTAATGTACTTCAACAGAAAAATGGGCATTGAAGAAACTCCATATGGAGTCTACTCTATTTGTGGCAATGGTAAGCCACTGGAGAAGAATCTGCTCTTATATTGACTGCTTGACAGTATGCTGTTTAAACTAGACATGCAGGTTCCATAAGAAGATGACCTCTGAACTTTGGCAGAATAAGCCAAGATGGTCATTCAGGTTCCTGCTTTACAAGAAAACTGTCAGACATTCTTCAGGACTTGAGGAAAAGCAACTGATAAACTGTGTCAAAATGGGAAGAGCAGATTTCCTGCTTCACTGAAATAAAAAGAGACTTTGGGCCTGTAGGCTGAAGATGGATGCCCCAATGTGGGAATATATTTGTGCGTACTGTATCTTTAAATAAAGGAGCTGGTTTAGGCCATGGCAGGTACCATAGAGGAAGTGGGAGGAGAGTCAGTTCAGGTAATAGAAGCAGGGCGGAGTTAGAAGCAGACCGCGCGGAAGCCGCCGACATGTAAAGAACACTGGTGAGCTACGGGCTGGGCCCACGTGGCCCGCAGATTAATAGAAATGAGTTGATTTAAAATGTAAGAGCTAGCTAGCAATGTGCCTGAGCCATAGGCCAAACAGCCTGAAATAAATATAAGCCTCTGAGTTATTTTTGGGGACCTGGCGGCTGGGCAGCTGAGGGGTCTGGCACGGCAGGTCTGTGTGTCTCGGATCTCTGGCTAACCGGGACCCAGAGAAACAAAATACAACAGATGGCGCATCCAACGTGGGCCGATTATCCACTTAGAGCCTGACAAAGATTAAAAAGAGTTCTAGATCGCAGAAATTGAGCCAGGGCAGCTTCCAAATTGTGTGTGTGGAGCGGGTCTTTGTACAAACAAAGCATGGTCCGGGTCACACTCAAAATGGCGCCAGCGGCGGGCTGGCGACAGGCAGTGTGAGCTACAATCAGGCGGGTTCCTAAAAACTAACAAAAGACTCAGTAATGTGATTGATTTTAGATTTCTGCTTATTTTGAACAAAAGAGAAACAAATTTTCTTCGTGACAGCATTTTCTTAGGTGTGCTCTGTTTAAGAAAACTTAGTGATTCAGCCTAATTTGCAAAAACTGTGCTTCTTTTTGGAGAATGTATTTTAAAAGCTCTTAAGGTTAGAAGATGATTAAGGATTCACAATAAAACAGATTCAGATAAAAAGAAAACCTGTAAACGGGTTACAATGTTTGTAAAAGGTACATAGGCCTCAGAGAGAAAATAAAGAGGTTAGAAAAAGTTTTTAAAGCGAGAAATAGAGTGATAAAAATATAATAAGCCACGTAAAGATGGAAAATAGACACAAAATCTGGATTTTGGTTGTTATTGTGTTTTCTTTTAATTTTTTAACTGTTAATGAGCTAACTGCAAAAAGACAATGGATTGCAAAGGCTACTAAGTTAAACAAGAATGTATATTTTAAAGGTATTTTGATCTTGAAATTTGTGTCTAAGGATTTATTGCTTTGGAAGAGTTCTGTTTCTGTTTCCACAGATGAGAACCTGTGGATTGCTTCCAGGCAAATGTGGTTTCATCAACCAAGACCCCCTGAAAAAACCTCTGATGAGAAGAGATGGCCAGAACAGCTTCAGAGCTGCAGACTGATTCAGCTTCAACAACCGTGAGACTTTCAACGCCCCTTAATCAGCAGGAAGTAGTAATAGAAAAACAACGCCCAAATTCCCCAAATATTGTTTCTAAATGTTTGTTTTCATTATAAATAGTTAATGGTCATAGTCAATCTCTTTCTAAGAAAAAACGGGGGATATGGTATGTGAATGCTTTTTTAAAAAATTAGATTATTGAATTTACAGGTAATCAGCTGTTAATCTCAAACTGCTTTACATTGGTATAGATTTTGGTTTATTGATACAAATTTAAAGTCAATTTTATTATGCTGTATGTGTTTTTCTATTCTTGTTTAAGGTATGATGTTCATGTAACTGTTTTAAAATTGTAGTGTATAATTAAGAAATGAAGGTTAATAGTCACTTTTGATAATCAAACTTATAGTTAGGTTAGTTAAGATTTTTAAGTATACAAAGATATATTTCAATTAAATAGATAATCTTCAAATACTTCTAAGACCTACAGAATATGGCATTTAAAATATTTTAAGAGCTTAGACTTTTCTGGACAGTGAGACAGGTCTATACCTGGCAGCACTAATCTACTTCAACAGGAAAATGGGCATTGAAGAAACTCCATATAGAGTCTCATCTATTTGTGGTAATGGTAAGCCACTGGAGAAAAAACTGTTTTTATATTGACTGCTTGACAGTATGCTGTTTAAACTGGACATGCAGGTTCCATAAAAAGATGACCTCTGGACTTTGGCAGAGCAAGCCAAGATCATCATTCGGGTTCCTGCTTTACAGAGAAAACTGTCAGACATTCTTCAAGACTCAAGGAGAAACAATGGATGAACTGTGCCAAAATGGACAGAGCAGATTTCCTGCTTCACTGAAATGAAAAGAGACTTTGGGCCTGTAGGCTGAAGATAAATGCCCCAACCTTATAAAGGAACTTTGAGTGACTGTCCAGGCAGATAGGTGTCATCTCTGTCCTTTCTAGATTTTAGAGGTCGTTTGCACTTCTGGTTTACTTGGATAAATATTATATCCTTCTGTGGTCTTTGATGTAGTTGAAGATTAGATAGTTATATGTACAGTTTTTCTTAGTCATTTAAAAAATATACTAGATATAAAACTTTAGATTCACAAAAATAAAGTAGATAAAATGTTTTCTTTAATTTTGCTAAGTGCAAGTAGACTAGATATTGTAACTGTAATTCTTGCTTGATGGCTATTTTGTTATATGTAATTTTGCTATGTTAAAATTGAAACCTTCCTTTTTGATTAGAGAAAAAAGGGGAAATGTGGGAATATATTTGTGCGTACTGTATCTTTAAATAAAGGAGCTGGTTTAGGCCATGGCAGGTACCATAGAGGAAGTGGGAGGAGAGTCAGTTCAGGTAATAGAAGCAGGGCGGAGTTAGAAGCAGACCGCGTGGAAGCCGCCGACATGTAAAGAACACTGGTGAGCTACGGGCTGGGCCCACGTGGCCCGCAGATTAATAGAAATGAGTTGATTTAAAATGTAAGAGCTAGCTAGCAATGTGCCTGAGCCATAGGCCAAACAGCCTGAAATAAATATAAGCCTCTGAGTTATTTTTGGGGACCTGGCGGCTGGGCAGCTGAGGGGTCTGGCACGGCAGGTCTGTGTGTCTCGGATCTCTGGCTAACCGGGACCCAGAGAAACAACTGGATGAAAAATTCATTAATTATGTTAATGATGTAGATCTGAAAATTGCTAACTCGGCGAGGTCTTTAGACCTAGAACAATATAAACTCTACGTAACTGATGAGAACAAGAAACTTGTTGACCACATTAACAAAGTGGACGAGAAAATCATTAATTATGCTAATGATGTAGATCTCAAAATTGCTAACTCGGTGAAGTCTTTACAAGGATCACTTCATCAAGAAAGTCAAACTTTGAGACAGATGGTATCCGAAATACAAGAATTTGTACCTGCACTGTCCAAATTCCAAGAATGGGAATCCGTAGTGTCCAAAATCCAAAAATGGGAACCCATTATATCCAAAATGGAAGAATGTGGGGACCATATTGCAACACTACAAAAGGGCAATGATACATCTGATGCTCAGAACAGTTCAGGTCAACCCCCAATGGGGTGTTATGGTACTGGAAATACTTTACATAAAGTTGTAAACATCACGGGGATACCTCCTTCACCACCACTATTATTCCCAGCTACTATTCAGACCAAGATGGCACCAGGGGGTTCCTCAGAATATGTAGAGTATAGTTATGAGCCACTACATATGAAAGACATCAAAGATTTTAAAGAGGCAATATCCATGTATGGTATTCACTCTACTTATGTAAAGCAGCTCCTGAATTCATGGTCTGCAAAAAACCGAATCCTCCCCCTCGATTGGATGCAGCTAACGGCTGCTGTCTTGGACCAGAGTCAAAATTTGCAGTGGAGAAGCTGGTTTAGAGAAGAAGCCAGGACCTTAGAACACCAAGGAAGAATTAGGGGTTTCTTTGCTTCTCAGGACCAAATCCTTGGTGAAGGAATGTTTGCTGACGTGAAGACTCAGACTACTTATGACGAACATACTTTATTGCTATGCCGTACGGCCGCACTTAATGCATGGGAAAAGATTTTAGACTCAGGTCAAAAAGTTGAGCATTATGCTAAGGTCAAACAAGGTTTAAAAGAGCCTTATACTGACTTTCTACACAGGCTTACCACGGCTGTAAATAGAGCAATATCAGATCCAGAAGCTAGAAAGCAAATAATACTTTCTCTGGCCTTTGATCATGCTAATCCAGAATGTAGAAGAATGCTTCTGCCTTTAAAAATCAGAGCCGCACCTCTAGAAGAATGGATTCAATATACAATCAATGCTGAACCTCTCCATAGTAATGAAGACAATTGGGTAGACCAAACCATTGATAACGTAAGGAAGAGGAACCAAGGAATCACTTGTTTCAACTGTGGTAGACAAGGCCATGTAAGACGAAACTGTACACAAAGTACTCTTGGAAACGAGGCCCGATCTAGGTTTAATTCGAACAGAAGGCCATTGCCTTCTGGATTATGCAGAAGATGTGGCAAGGGACGACATTGGACCAATGAATGTAGATCTACCAGAGATAAAGAAGGCAACCCTCTGCCATCGGGAAACGCCTTTCGGGGCTTCCCCCGGGAAGCCCCCCAAAATCAGACTCCAAATTCGAGGATGGTGAGATCATATCCGGTCGTAGTAGAAGACCAGCATCCTCAAGACGAATAGAACACCCAATACCTGATCTTGAAAAACATACGATATCAGATGATAACATAAATTCAAAAGAAGATTCAAAAACTCCAAAGAAAATTACGAAACGGATATTTTGGCAGACTTCGATAAATGAACAAAGACCAAAATTGGGTGTACTGATAGACAATATTTATATCCAGGGTTTAGTCGACACGGGGGCTGATGTTTCGATCATAACCCCACGGTCCTGGCATCCGAGATGGCCTTTACAGACAGTAGATATCCAATTTCTGGGTATTGGAACAATATCTCAGGTGAAACAGAGTGTGAGGTGGCTTGAATGCATAGGACCAGAAGGTCAAAAAGGACGGTTAAAGCCATATATGGCTGATATAGCAGTGAATCTGTGGGGTCGCGACCTCCTAATGCAATGGAATACCCAGATTAAAATCCCTCCTGGTTATGATGTCAGCCAAAGGATCAACTATGTTTCCAAAAATGACAAAAATTCACCAGCCATTCAAGTTGTACAAAAGAATCGCCCTCTTAATAAGACACTCACAGCACTGCCTTTGAAATGGTTAACGGAAAAGCCTATTTGGGTTCAACAATGGCCTTTGACAAAGGAAAAACTTCAGGCGTTAGAACAGTTGGTACAGGAGCAGTTACAGGCTCAGCATATTGAAGAATCAACCAGTCCCTGGAATTCTCCTGTTTTTGTTGTCAAGAAGAAATCTGGAAAATGGAGGATGGTGACAGATTTAAGAGCAATTAATAAGGTGATTCAACCTATGGGCTCCTTACAATCTGGTATTCCCCTGCCTTCTCTACTACCTAAAGGATGGCCTATTACAGTTATTGACTTGAAAGATTGCTTTTTTACCATACCTTTACAGGAACAGGACAAAGAGAAATTTGCTTTTACAGTGCCTACTCTTAATAATTCAGGGCCAGCTAAGAGGTACCAATGGAGAGTCCTGCCCCAAGGAATGTTAAATAGTCCCACTTTATGTCAATATTTTGTACAACAACCACTAGAAATACTACGCAAGCGCTTCCCACAATCTATCATTTACCATTATATGGACGATATTTTGTTGACAGACCCAAACCCACAGACATTAAAAACATTGTTTGAAGAACTACAGAAAGTATTGCCTAATTGGGGACTGCAAATTGCTCCAGAAAAAGTACAGAGGGGAGATTCTATCAATTATTTAGGATATAAGATAGGTTTACAAAAAATTAGACCACAAAAGGTAAAATTAAATAGAGATAAATTGAAGACTCTTAACGATTTTCAAAAGCTACTAGGAGATATTGCTCATATACGGCCCATGATTGGTATAAAAAACTATGAACTAGTTAATTTATTCAAGACTTTAGAAGGTGACAAGGGTTTAAATAGTCCAAGAAAACTATCTGCTGAAGCTGAGAAAGAATTAGAGTTGGTAGAAAGAAAACTTCAGGAAACACATGTGGATCGTGTGGATCCAGACTTGGAATGCATACTTGTTATTTTACCCTCAAGACAATCTCCAACAGGAATCTTAATGCAAAGAGAAAGCATCATATTAGAATGGATATTTCTGCCACATAGGCCAAGCAAAAAGATGAAGACATATATCGAAAAAATTGCTGATCTGATTTTTAAAGGTAAATTGAGACTCCGCCAATTGACTGGAAAGGACCCTGCAGAAATTGTTGTGCCTCTGACTAATGAAGAAATTGAACGATTATGGGCAGACAGTGAACCTTGGCAAAAGGCTTGCAGTGACTTTTTAGGAGAAATTAATAATAAATATCCCCAAAACAAGAGAATTCAATTTATAAAGGAAACTAATTGGATCTTTCCTCGTGTAGTACAAGATGAACCAATTTCTGGAGCCCCTATATTTTATACAGATGCAAACAATTTAGGGAAGGCTGGCTACAAGTCTGAAAACCTAACTAAAGTGGCTCAGAGCCCTTATAACTCTGTTCAAAAGTCAGAACTATACGCGATCATTATGGTGTTGTTGGATTTCACAGAGCCTCTTAACTTAATTACTGACTCTCAATATGCAGAAAGAGTTGTTTCACATATTGAAACTGCTGACTTCATTCCTGATGATACGGACTTGACCTTACTATTCATACAACTACAAGATATCATCAGAGGTAGGATACATCCTATGTACATAACACATATCAGGGCACACACGGGCCTCCCAGGCCCTCTAGCGCAGGGTAATGAGGAAATAGATCGGTTGCTAATAGGAAGCGTGCTAAAGGCCACAGAATTTCATGAAAAGCATCATGTTAACAGCAAAGGGCTGAAGAAGAGTTTTCCCATCACTTGGATTGAAGCAAAGGAAATACTAAAAAAATGTGACACTTGCTCTTTCTATAACCAACCATCTTTACCTGCAGGAACTAATCCTAAGGGTACACACGGAAATGAGATATGGCAAATGGATGTGTTTCACTTTCCAGAATTCGGAAAGATGAAATATGTACATCATACTATTGACACCTATTCTGGAATGCAATGGGCGACTGCCCTGAGTTCAGAAAATGCTGATGCTGTACTTACTCACCTTTTGGAAGCCATGGCCGTATTGGGAATTCCCACTCAGATTAAGACTGACAATGCTCCAGCTTATGTCTCCCGAAAAATGAAGATAATTTTTACATACTATGATATAAAGCATATTACAGAGATACCACACAATCCTACAGGACAGGCAGTCGTGGAGAGATCTCACCGCACATTAAAAGAGATGCTTTATAAACAAAAGAAAGAAATGAAAAAGCCCAGAGAGAGGTTGCATAGTGCCTTATTGACTTTAAATTTTCTTAATGCTGATGAAAAGGGAACTTCAGCTGCTGAGAGACATTGGGTAGTAGAAAAATCTTCTGAGTTAAATCAACCCATTTACTTCAAAGATGTGTTGACTTCCAAATGGAAGCCAGGGTATGCGCTTCGGTGGGGTAGGGGTTTTGCTCTTGTTTCAACAGGGACAGAAAAGATATGGGTACCAACAAAACTAATAAAAGCCCGCTTCGAAAAAGAGTCTCTTCCTGAACAAGAAAAGTAACTGCTCATCCCTGACATGACAAACGGATGCGTGGTAAGGAAAACACACCTAACAAACCTGGGGCAGGGTCTCTCAGTTTTGTCTTTACAGGAAAAGGGATACAACTATTTTTACGGCATTGTCTAAACATTGAATAATTACTCACCTGCAATAGAAGACAGACTGATGATTAAAGACTGTACAAGACGGACTACGAGACCAACTGATACACATGTGCACTACTGGGTAATTTCTCAATTTTTACTGCTTTACATCTTACATCTACATCTCAAAAAAAAAAAAAAAAAAAAAAAAAAAAAAAAAAAAAAAAAAAAAAAAAAAAAGGTCCTGATTTGACTATTAATAAGGCTAGATTTGGATTGGGAACTAGTGGCTTTCTCCCTCTCTAAACCCAAGCATATTGGTAAAGAAATATGAAAAATTCTGTCTCACATCATAAAAGCCACCTGGTGTGAGACAGAAGGCATAATATTTAGGGACCAATATTACTGTGACTTCATCTTAAACCTTGTTCCTCCCTGTTTCTGTACCTCTCAAACATCTCATTCTGTCTGCTTCCAGTCTCCTAAAGTCATGAAAGATATAAATATCTTTTGAATATCGACAATGCTTAAGTTTTCCACTGTAAATAACATTTCCTCCTATCAGCTATCTACAAAGAATCTGGAACCGAGATGGGGCCTCCACCGGAACAACTCCCGCTAGTAAAACAAAAATAGAAGAAAGAATATGAGAGAGAGAGAATAAGAGACAGATAGACAGACAGCAGAGACAAAAATAGAAAAATCAGGAACCTGGTGCGCACCAATCAATAATTGCTTTCAAGAAATAGATTATTCAAAAACAGCTGCAAGATAGCTCCTTATGATTATCCTTCAGATCACACTGCTAATTAAGTTTCCAGATGGAGTTAACCACTATCCTAAAATTGGTTATAGATGTATGTGGTCAGTCCATTAGGAACTAACCATTGTTTTAGCTTTTACAGGACCCCAAAGAGATGCCATCGCCCTTAAGTCAGCAGGAAGCAACCTTATAAACGACTACGCCCCCTTTCCCAATAAGTTTTATGATCCAAAGGTTGTGGGTAAAACTGGGTAAAAGACAAAGCTATAATATAGCATCAGAGATCTTTTTTTTTAGAAGAGAGGGGGAATAGATAGGATAGATAAAGATAGACTGTTCTACCTACCTATACTTCATTTTAGCTAAATGTATGGGCTAAGCTAAAGACAATTTGCACTGTCATAGATATCTGTATATTGATACTAATGCAAAATCATTTTATATGTTTAATTGTGATAATTTGTACATTGGTACAAAGTTTAATCTGAGATTGTTTTATGTAACCAAAGCAACTTGTACTTCGATATAAATCTGAATCTGTAACTATTATGTAAAGCTGAATTTGAAATTGCTATATTTTATGTATGCTTCTACCTTTGTTTAAAATATTTGCACATCATTGTCATGTATACTATGCAATTACTACCTTCATTTAACTATACTAGATATAATGTATGATTGCACTAGTTATGATATATGCACAAGATGTTTTATATACCTCTGTTTAGATGATATATATGTATTTACATGTATAAAATGCTGTGGACACTTTACCTGGTAAGATACCCCTGGCTAATGCTCGATAGTTCTACTAAGGGTCATTGTTCAGAGATTGTACATCCCTTATATAAGTATTCTAATTTTTAGTACAGGGTTTATTCCTTAAGACGATAAGATCTGCCGTCAACACTATTTAAGGTATCATATCCCAGTCATTTCAGATACAGGTTAGAATATCATAGATGGACAAGAATCTTCAACCGTTTCATAGACCCAGAGAATATGGCATTTAACATTTAAAATTTGGCCACGAGAGACACGACGACTCCTGGTGTCACTGCTCCCTTCACGAGATGGTGTTGAGCATCAAGGATACTCCATTGGAGTTGGTCCTTTTGGCAAAAAATGGCCGGTTGAGTAAGGAACTGTCCTTACCTTGATTGCTGACAGTACACACATGATATCAAGCTGGATGAACAAATTGAGATGGAGACTGACGAAACCTGCCTAGACAGGATAAGACAGTCCCTTCAAAACTGTTCTGCTTGTAAAAAGATCTGTCAGATGCCATAGGCCTATAGCCAATCCGATAGATGCTCTAACGGTGCACAAATCCAGAGGTGATTGTCCAGGTAGCTGTGTTGCTGTCCTCTCCCAAATTTTGGAAGTAGCTGCTTCCATGTACTTCTGTCTTTCAGACAAATTTACCTTCCTTCTCAGGTCTTGAAGAGGTTGAAGAATAGATGTTTAAGGTTTCCACCCTAGTATCCCTTAGATAAGAACACTCAGGTGTTAGATTCTCACTTTCCCAGATTAACCCTTTAAAATAATCTATACACCCTACTATCTACCAATATTCTAAAACTATTAGATATACCTTATATAAGTTAGGCTTTGATTAGCAATTGTACTTTAACCTCTCCTAGATACTACCTCATAATGATTCCTACTGTACATAGTCTTAGTTTAGAACCTTCTTAGTTAGAAAAAGGGGGGAGATGTTGTGGGATTCAGGTGTCAGCTGATAAGGTCCAAAGAAGCTTATCCAGGGTCCCGGGCTCCTGGAGGGGGTGTGGCCAACCCCTTTGATAAGGGGCTGCTGGGACGCTGGGGGGCTCTCTTCCTGGTTCCTGGCTGCTGGAGGAAGGACCCCTTCGTCCGTCCGTCTGCAGACTTCGGTCCCTACTGTACTTGGTTACCTGTACCGTGAGTTCTGGATTATATTCTAATAAATATTTTTCTAGTATTGGTGTTCTTGTGGGTAAACTCCGCCTACACCCCAACTTTATAAAGGAACTTTGGGTGACTGTCCAGGCAGATAGGCGTCATCTCTGTCCTTTCTAGATTTTAGAAGTCGCTTGCACTTCTGGTTTACTTGGGTAAATATATCCTTCTGTGGTCTTTGATGTAGTTGAAGATTAGATAGTTATAGGTATGGTTTTTCTTAGTCATTTCAAAGATATATTAGATATAAATCTTTAGATTCATAAAGATAAAATAGATGATAGAGTATTTTCTTTAATTTTGCTAAATACAAATAGACTAGATATTGTAACTGTAATTCTTGCTTGATGACTATTTTGTTATATGTAATTTTGCTATGTTAAAATTGAAACCTTCCTTTTTGATTAGACAGAAAGGGGGAAGTGATGTGGGAATGCGTTTATGTATGCTGTGAATGTCAACATTTAAATAAAGGAGCTGTTTTGGGCCATGGCAGGCACCATAGAAGAAGTAGGAGGAGAAATCAAAGCATAGGTAGGAGAAGCAGGGCAGAGTCAGAGGCAGACCGAGCTGAAGCCGCCCTAGGAGCAACATGTAAGGAGGCACGGGTGAGCCACGGGCCACGTGGCCAACAGATTAATAGAAATGGGTTGATTTAAGATATAAGAGCTAGCTAGCAATTTGCCTGAGTCATAGTCCAAACAGCATGAAGTTAATAGAAGCGTCTGAGTCATTTCTGGGGGCCTGGGCGGCGGTGGGCAGCTAAGTGGTCTTGGGCGGCAGGTCTGTGGGTCTCGGATCTCTGGCCACCCGGGACCCGAGAACCCACTACTACACTAATGAGCATGACTTCCAAAATTACAATATGATGGGTTTTGTTCTCTAATTTACCTGCGCACAAGTACTGGTCTGTTGTACTATCCCAGGTTTCTTCATTCCTTATTCAAGCCCAAGGTTTCTTTATGCATTTTTGCATGCTAATCCTATCTTACAGGTCAAAAATATCTTCCCCACATCTATTAGCTTTCCTTGTAATTTGCATATATTTGTCTTTTGACTTACAAAAGTTTCTACATTGGTGTAGTCAAGTATATTTCCTTCTATATAGCATAAAGTTTCTGACATTTGTATTCTGAAAAGCCTTCAACTCCTTATTCCTGTAAAGACATAATATACTTTTTAAGTTTTTTACAGTCTTATTAGTATGCATGTGTAGGGTGTGTCCAAGTGCAAGGATAAATCTGCCGTTTTGCCTGTTCAGGTTAGAGGTTAGCATTTAGGATTAGTTTCCCTCATTCCACTTTGTTAAGACAGGGTGTCTCATTTTTTTCTGTGATGAGTACCCAAGGATAACTGGCAACTCTCCTGTCTACACACACACACACACACCCTTCTTATGTTGTCCCATAAAAGTCTTTGGATTATAGATATACATTTGACATTTCTAATATGAGTTCTGGGAATCGGACTCAATTCATGAGGTTTTAAACAACATGCACTTTCACATACTGAGCCATTTTACTGACCCAATATACACTATAGTTTCATATGAATGTTTTAAAGGATTGTAAAGTGTTAAACATTTAATTCCTTGGGAATCACTTTTGTGAGAAGTATGAAGAACCAATATATTTCTATAGAAAATTTGTTTTCTTGACATGATTTGTTGAATGGTATATCATTCTCTTGTTAATTTTTAATGTCACACTTCTCATTTAAAAAAAAATCTATTTTTCTCTATGTTCTTATTTCTGGCCTGACCTCCTTTCTACCCATCCTGATCTTTTCTTGGGTGATCTGCCCCTGATTCCTAAACGGAGATTAAAGACATGCATATACTGTATTTTGTTACATTTTTATTTTCTTAGAAACATTTCACAGCAGTGTTCATAAGATCAGCCTATGGCTACCAGTTAACTTTGGCTTTAGTTAGACCCATGTGCTAACTAGCTTTAGTCAACTTGACACAAGCTAATGCCATCTGAGAAGACAGAGCCACAGCTGAAAGAGTGCTTTCATAAGATCAGTCTGTGCGCAAACCTATAGAGCATTATCTTTAGTTAGTGGTTGATGGGAGAGGGCTCTGTGTGTTATTGGTCCTGGGTTCTGTAAGAAAGCAGGTGGAGCAAGTCATGGGAAACAAGCCAGTAAGCAGGAGCCTTTCATGGCCTTTGCATCAGCTCCTGCCTCCAGGAACCCACCTGAGTGAATTCCTGTGTTAACTTTCTTTGATAATCAACAGTGATAGGAATATTTAATCCAAAAACCCTTTCTTCTCCATGTTGACTCTGGTTATAGTGTTTCATCACAGAAATAGTAATCCAGACCATGAATTTACCTCTAAATATATGGTATGCAAGATTTTAAACCAGTGTTTTCTGGTCCTATTTTTGGTTAAAATACCAGGGTATAAGTGATCGTATTGAGGGAAATAGGAAAATGATGAGGGGCATTGATCAGGGAGGAGCCAGGATATATAAATATGCAAGAAGGAGGAAGAATGATGAAATAATAGTGGGATGTCTTCATCAAATCTCTCCCCTATGCAGCAGGGGCCTGTGCAGCAGAGGTGAAAAGATTGTAAGAGCCAGAAGGGATGGATAATTACAAAGAAACAGTGTCTTTCAGACACAACAGGACTGATACACATATGAACTCATAGAGAATGTGGCAGCATGCACAGGGCCTGCACAGGTTCAAGCCAGATAGGGTCCCAGTGAGAGGTGGGAGAATACATGGGCTTCCATCCCTAACCAAAAAGCTATCTGCAATTGACATCTGCTTGTAAAAGGAAAGAATTAGTTTTCTTAAATGGAGTCTCACTGGGTATATTGACTAGACTTATAGGTAGACCACATGTCCAACAGTAGATGGCCAACACAAAATGGACTCAATGGTATTTTTTGCCAAGTTTTATCTTTGTTTTTGTCTGATTTCTCTTTTGCTTATATATTCTGGATTTGGATTTAGTGTTTGTGTGGGGGTTGTGTATGTGTGTTTGTGATGTGGGAATGTCTTTCTGTATGCTGTGAATATCAATCTTTAAGTAAAGGAGTTGTTTTGGCCCATGACAGGCACAATAGAAAAAGTAGGAGGGGAAATCACAGCATAGGTAGGAGAAGCAGAGTGGAGTCAGGCAGACTGAGCCAGCTGCCCAAAGAAGAAACATGTAAGGAACACAGGTGAGCCATGGGCCACATGGCAGACAGATTAATGGAAATGGGTTAAGAGAAAGAATTAGCTAGCAATGTGCCTAAGCCATAGACCAAACAGCATGAAATTAATATAAGCATCTGAATCATTTTGGGGGGCCTGAGCTGTGGCGGGACGCTAAGAGGTCTGGGACCACAGGCCTGGGGTCTGGACCTCTGGTCACCTGGGATCAGAAACCTATTTGTAACATGTTTGTGTATATATCACCTAAGCATAATATATCACGTTAAGGCAGGACCAAGCTCCTTCTCCCTGCATCAAGTCTGAGAGAGGCATTCTACTACAGGAAATAGGTTCTAAAAAGCCAGCTCATGTATCAGGGACAGATCCAGGTCCTACTGCAAGAGGCCCCACAAACAGACTAAGCTATACAACTATCACCCACATGGGTTGGTCCAATGCAGACTTGCTAGCTGTCTGTCTAGAGCTCCTACAGGTGCAGGTCAGCTGTCTCTGTGGGTTTCTGTATAATGGGCTTGACCTCAACCCTTTGGCTCATATAATGTCTCCTCTCTTACATTCGACTAGAATTCCTGTGCTGGGCCCAGTGCCTGATGTGAATCTCTGAACCTGCTCCCATCAATTACTAAATAAAAACTCTAAATTGATAATTAGGGTAGTCACCGATCTGATTACAGGAGAAGGTCAATTTAGGCACCTTCTCCACTATTGCATCCTTCTTGGATCCTCCTCTTTGGGATTATGGGTTGTAGCCTGGATATCTTTTGTTTTACATCTAATATCCACTTATGAGTGAGTACATACAGTGTTACTGTACAGGATTGTTTTAGCTATCCTGTTTTTTCTATATGAAGTTGAGTATTGTTCTTTTGAGGTTGGTGAAGAATTGTGTTGGGATTTTGTTGGGGATTGCATTGAATATGTAGTTTGCTTTTGGTAAGACTGGCATTTTTTACTATGTTAAAACTACCTATCCAAGAGCATGGAAGATCTTTCCATTTTCTAATATCTTCCTCAAATTCTTTCTTTGAAGTCATAAAGTTCTTGCCATATAAGTCTTTCCCTTGTTTGGTTA
This sequence comes from Phyllotis vaccarum, assembly GCA_033318265.1. Classification (NCBI taxonomy): domain Eukaryota; kingdom Metazoa; phylum Chordata; class Mammalia; order Rodentia; family Cricetidae; genus Phyllotis; species Phyllotis vaccarum. The sequence goes on along the minus strand of JARWLC010000013.1, from coordinate 89,074,380 downwards.
GAGTTACCCCTAAAATATTTATATTATTTTGTGGCTATTGTAAAGGGTGTTGTTTCTATGTTTTCTTTCTCAGCTTATTTATTATTTGTATATAGGAGGGCTACTAATTTTTTGAGTGAATATTGTATGATGTCACATTACTAAGGTATTTATCAGCTCTAGGAATTTCCTGATAGAATTTTGGGGGCCACTCATGAACAATATCATATCATTTGCAAATATCAAAAATTTGACTTGTTCCTTTCCCATTTGTATCCCCTTTTATCTCCTTTTGTCCTCTTATTATTCTAGCTAGAACTTCAAGCACTATATTGAATAGACATGAAGAGAGTGGACAGGTAATTCTTGTTCCTGATTTTAGTCCAGTCATTTTGAATTTCTCTGTATTTAATTTGATGCTGGCTGTTGACTTACTGTATATTGCTTTTATTGTGTTTAGGTTTTTTTCCTTGTATCCCTGATCTCTCCAAGACACCTATCATGAAGGGGTGTTGGATTTTTGTCAAAGGATTTTTTTAGCATCTAATGAGGCAATCATGGTCTTTTTTTCTTTCAGTTTGTTTATATGGTAGATTACATTGACAGATTTTTGCATATTGAACCATCCCTGCATATCTGGAATGAAGCCTATTTGGTCATGGTGGTGCTTTTTAAAGTGTTCTTGGATTTGTATTTTATTGAGTATTTTTTCATCAGTGTTCCTGAGGGAGATTAGTCTGCAGTTCTCTTACTTTATTACGTTTTTGTGTAGTTTGTGTTTAAGGGTAATTGTAGCCTCATAAAAAGAATTTGTCAGTGTTCCTTCTGTTTCTATTTTTTCAGAACAATTTGAGGAGTATTGGTATTCTTCTTTGAAATTCTGTAGAATTCTGCACTGAAACTACCCGGCCATGGGCTTTTCTCCAGTTGGGAGTATGTTTATAACTGTTTCTATTTTTTAAGGGTTATAGGTTAATTTAAATTCTTTATCTGGTCATGATTTATTTTTTGTATATGGTACCTAGCCAGGAAATTGTACATATCTTTTAGATTTTCCAATTTTGTGAAGTGTAGATTTTTGAAGTATGACCAAGTATGTGGTCAATTTTATAGAAGATTCCATAAGGTTCTGAGAAGAAGGTATATTCTTTGTGATTGAGTGAGATGTCCTATAGATGTATTTTATGTCCATGTGAATTAAAACATCTGTTAGATCCCTTATTTCTCCGTTAAGCTTCTGTCTTGCAAACCTGTCCAAGGTTGAGAGTGAGGTGCTGAAGTTTTCCACTATTAGTGTATGGGGTTTGATATGTGATTTAAGCTTTAGTAATGTTTCTTTTACAAATGTGGATGCCCTTGTATTTGGGCCAGAGATGTTGGGGATTGAGTCTTCATCTTGACAGATTTGTTTTCCCTTTGGTGAATGTGAAATGTCTTTCTCCATCTCTTTTGATTAATTTTAGTTTAAATTCCATTTTGTTAGATATTAGTATAGCTACACCAGCTTGTTTCTTAGATTCATCTGATTAGAAAATCTTTTGCCAATCCTTTACCCTGAAGTAATGTATTTCTTTGTAGTTGAGGTGTGTTTCTTGTATGCAGCAGTAGGATGGATCATATTTTCACATACATTCTGTATGCTTTTGTCTTTTTATAGGGAAATTGAGTCTGTAGGAGTACTGTGTTGTTTCATGGTAAATAATTGTCCCACCCACTGGTTTAATAAAAAAAGCTGATTGGCCAAAGGCAGGCAGGAAGTGTAGGCACGGCTACCAGACTAAGAAAATCTCTGAGAGCAGAATGCCAGAAGAATACCAGAGAGAAGCCAGAGGAAGCCGAGGACAACTATGCTGCTCTAAAGAAAGGTACCGAGCTGCATGGCTGAACAAGAGACATGGGTTAGATGAAGGGTAGAGAGCTAGCAAGTGATATGCCTGGGCCTGAGGCTGATCAGCCAAAAACTAATGAAAGCATCTGTGTGTCTTTGTAGGACTGTGGGGACTGCAGGTCTGCGGGTCTGCAGACCTAAACTTTGAGGTTAGGCCCGAAAGTCTGGGCCAGAAACCTCATACTACACTGATATCAAGAGATATTATTAACCAGTAATTGTTAACATTTGTTATTTTTTGGTTTTGGTGGTAGTGGTGGAAGTGTGTGTGTGTGTGTGTGTGTGTGTGTGTGTGTGTGTGTGTGTGTGTGTGTGTGTGTGTGTGTGTGTGTGTCTGGGAATGTGTTTTCCTTCTTTGGGAATTGCTGTTGTGAGATTATTGATTTTCTGTGTTTTCCTGGGTGCTGCTAACTTCCTTGGGTTGGAGTTTTTCTTCTAGTACTTCCAGTAGGGCTAGGTTTGTAGATATGTATTGTTTAAATCTGATTTTGTCATGTAATACTTTGTTTTCTCTATCTGTGGTGATTGAAAGTTTTGCTGAGTTTAGTGGTCTGGTATGCATGGTCTCTTAGTGTCTTCAAAACATCTGTTCGGGACTTTTTGACTTTCAGAGTCTCTGTTAAGAAATCTGATGAAATTCTTATAGGTCTGTTTATATATATATATAAATATATATAATATATATTTATTATATATATTATAATATATATATATATTAGTTGGCTTTTTCTTTTTCAGCTCTTAATATTCTTTCTTTATTCTGTGTGCTTAGTGGCTTGATTAATATGTGGTGAGGGGACCCAGCCTATTTGGTGTTTTGTAAGTTTCTGGTTTCTTTGTAAGCTTGTCCTTTCTTAGGGTGGAAAAGCTTTCTTCTCTAACTTTTTAATGATATTTTCTGTACTTTTGAGCTGGATTTCTTCTTCTATCTCTATTGATTTTAGCTTTAGTTTTTTCATGGTGTCCAAGATTTTCTGGATGTGTTATGGTAATGATTTGTTTGATTTAACATGTTCTTTGACCAGTAATTTATTTCTTCTATTGTATCTTCAACACCTGAGATTCTCTCTTCTATCTCTTGTATTGTGTTGGTTATGCTTGCATCTGTAGTTTCTGTTCATTTACCCAAGTTTTCCACTTCCAGAATTCCCTTGGTCTATTTTTTTTTTATTGCCACTTTCAATTTTCAAGTCTTGAACTGTTTCCTTTACCTCTTTGTTTATTCTTGGCTTTCTTTAAAAGATTTATTTATTTCTTCCATTTTTTTTTTGTTTTTTCTCAGTTTCTTTAGGGGAATTTTCATTTCCTCTTTAAGGGCCTCAATCATTTTCATTAAATTATTTTTAAGGTTGTTTTCTTCTGCTTCATCTTTGTAGGGATGCTCAGGTCTTGCTTGCTGTTGTAGAACCACTAGATCCTGGTGGTGCCATATTGCTCTTTATGTTGTTAAGTATATTCTTAAACTGTTCTTTACCTATCTAGGTTTGGGAAAATTATAGGTAAATGCATTTATTGTTGTAATATCTTTGTTGAATGGGTCTTCTGTCTCTTTAATGTCCGGTTTTTGGCCCAAATGGCCAAAGTTTCTGGTCATTGGCTGGTTGTCAGGTCAAGTAGAGTTGTCTTAGCTAAGTGCTAGTTCTTCAAATTTATGTAGGTTGTGCCTGTGCCTATATAGTCTGTTTTTCCATGTTGTATAGATTTTTCCTATATCTGTTCTTCAAGCTTTAGTGGGTGGCATTTTTGCCTTAAATGTCTGCCAATGTTGCTGGAGATGGCTGTTCATGGAGAATCTGTTCTTCTAATTCGTGCAGGTGATGCTTGTGCCTCTAGGAGCTGCTGATGTAGCAGGGGTGATTAGCCAGAAGAAAGATAATGGGTTTGGTGTGCTTGGGCTGCAAAGTGGGTCTGGTATGATACAGAGTCCAACGGGTGGTGGTGGTGGAGCACCATGCCTGCAAGACTCTGAACTGCTGGCCAGTTTCTGGGACTCCTGAACAATTTTTATTTCTAATTTATTTTCCTATTTATACATACTGTGGATTCTTCTGACACTATTAGGTTAAAAGTCAGATTTTTGTCATCACCAATGAACTAGTTTTTCAAAACCCTCATGTAACAACAATACTACATAGACTATGTTAGCCTGCCCTGAATATGATAGCATGATAGCTTTAGGCAAGGACGCAGATCATTCAAATAACTTTTCATATTACTTTCTGATATTAAAGAAAAAATCACATAAATTATAAAATATGTCATTGTATGGCATAGTAATGACTGAGAAAAACGCTATGAAAAACAAACAAGTGCATATTTTACTTAACCTCCATTTTTAGAAAAATGGGATTTTCCCCAAACATGTTCTAAATATATGATTTTGGTAAGTACCTAGAGTTTCATATATTAATACTATAAAGTAACCATTCTATATAGATATTGTATATTGCATACTATTATAAATATTAATAAAGAGCAGTTTGTGCAGATACCTTTATTCTTATGCCATTATATGTGATATTGGTAATTTTCTTTCTATGTATCAATTTATAATTCCAATACTGAGAATAGATAGGAAGACTATTTTGATCAGTCTCACAATTCTGAATATACACATCTTCAGATTTTAGGAGAAAATCATTTGTGATTGTTTTGAGAGCATGAAGTACCTCGGACTTCCTTTACTCCCACTCTCAGCATGGTTCTTTCTGGTCTTTGCAGAACAGCAGAGGGCAGGGACCACCACCGTGAGTTCCGAGGCAAAGCAAATGTCTATTCTCCGTCTATAGACATACATGATCGTCTAATATTTTTTGCTATTATAATAGTTTGAGAGCTCAATTCCTGGAGATGGAAGTAACACCTAATAAAGATCATGAGAGTATGGCCAGTTAACTAGGAAGAGAGAATACAGGGGAGTGGTAATTAAGCTGCCTCGAATTCAGGTTCTGTAGTTCAGACAATCTACCACTAGGTGGCCCATTTTGTATTGGGCTCCATCCGTTGGAAAATGGGCTATCTTTAACGTGAATTCTGTGGTTCTTGGGAGCTAAAAGTCTAGAGGCACTATCCAAAAAAAAAAAAAAAAGTTAATGAAATTCACAGTCTGGCCACAGAAGAAAGTTTAATTATTTAATCAAATAGCAAGCAATAAGGATACAGTAGCTGACACACTGTATCAGACTGTGTAGATATGAAGAAGATATGGGTTTGTTTGAAGGACTGGATATGAAATCCAGTAAATGAGAGAGTAAAGTTGATTTCAGGTGATAAAAACTTTAAAAGAACAATAAGAATCATAAATCGAGGCATAGTAGTGTACACCTTTAGTTCCAGCACTCAGGATATAGAGACATATGGATCTCTGTGAGTTTGAGGCCAGTCTGTTCTAAATAGAAAACTCTGGGCCATACTGAGATACATAGTGAGACCCTGTCTCAAAAAAGAGATAATTATGGATCCTGACTATAAATAGCTAACTAAGTAACACCCAAATAAAAGTATACAGTCTTGGACAAAGTGACACTAAGGAATGTCCAGATTTTAATAAGGAAGATTTTATGCTCAAACACAAGAAGATGAGATAAGAAAGATAATAAATTTCATAAAGGTCTTTGTCTTGTTTTAGTATATTTTAAAAATGGGTATGGTTATCACATGGAATTGAATACTTCTGTACTTACATAGGTTCTAAATCATTCAATGTCAGATATATATAATAGTAGCACCCTTACAGCAAGGTTAGATGGAATAAAGACAGAGATGCACTCAAGTCAGGTGACATACAAACTTGCTTAGTTAAGAATGTGAAGTACCCTCTTTGTTATCTAGCCTTTCTGGGTCGGTAGGTTGTAGGTTCGTTATCCTATACTTTACTCTTAATATCCACTTATGAGTGAGTACATATAATTGTCTTTCTGGGACTGGATTACAATACTCAGGATGATTTATTTTTCTAGTTCCATCTATTTGCCTGAAAATTTCATGAGGTCATTGTTTTTCAACCATTTAAAAATACTCCACTGTGTAAATATACATTTTCCTTATCCATTCTTGGGCTGAGGGGCATCTAGGTTGTTTCCAGGTTCTGGATATTATGAATAAAGCTGTGATGAACATAGTTGATCAAGTGTCCTTGTGGCATGATTGAGCATCCTTTAGCTATAAGCCCAAGATTGGTACACCTGAGTCTTGAGGTAGATTGATTTCCATTTCTGAAAAACTGACATAATGATTTCCAAAGTGGTTGTACAAGTTTGCATTCCCACCAACAGTGGAGGAGGGCCTAAATAGAAATACATGAATTTTCCTGAGAAGGGGAAATAGAAGAGCCCTCCTAGGTAAGCTGGTGGATTGAGGGAGATGGGAGCTGGATGGTGGGGAAGATTAACGAAAAAGAGGCCTTGCTAGGGGGATCATTTCAGGATTAGAAAGAGACTTGGTACCAGGGAAACTCATGGGAATTCACAAGAATCACCCCATATAAGATTCCTAGCATAGTATATAGGGTACTTGAAGTGGTCACATACTGTAATCAGATTGGCGACTATCCTAATTGTCATCAGAGATACTCTATCTAGGAACTGATGGAAGCAGATGCAGAGATCCACAGCCAAACACTGGGCCAACCTCCAGGGGTCCTCCTGCAGAAAGGCAGCAGTGATGGTACAAGCTACAGGGGCCAAGATCATGATGGGAATGCTCAGAGACAACTGACCTGAGCTCATGGGGGCTCATGGACTCTGGACCAACAGCCAAGAAGCCTGCATTGCATCAACCTAGGCCCTCTGCATATGTGTGGCCGTTGTGTAGCTTGGTCTGTTTGTAAGTCTCCTAGCAATGAGATTAGGACCTGTCTCTGGCACTTAGTTAGCTTTTGGGAACCTGTTCCCCATACTGAATCACTGCCCAGCCTAGATTCCAAGGAAGGAGCTTGGTCCTGCCTTAACTTGGTGTGCTTGACTCTTTCTGAATAGAGATTGAGGAGGAGTGGATGGGGCCTGGGATAATGCAAGTGTGCGTGGGGGGGGGAGACGTAGGGAGAAGGAGGAGAGAGGAGAAACTGGGGTTCGTGTGGAAAATAAATGAAAAATAAACATTTTTTTAAAAAAAAAAACTTAAAGTATTTCTCAATGTAGGACTCCCACCCTCTGCTGAGCCCCAGAACTCAAATTTTATTTTTAGTGGTGATGTTTTTAGAAACTTCACCAATTCAGCAACCCCCACTGTCCAAAATACAATCCATATAATAATGGATTCTGGTTTAAATATTTAGATATTTCCAGTAAGTAAAAATGTTTGTTAGTTGTACCTTGGCCATATATTCCTATTCTTTCTTTTACTTTTTTATTTAGAAGCTTTTTTTTTTAAACTGGCCAACCACACTTCCCTCTCCTCCTCTGACTCCTTCCTCAGCTTCTTCCCACCCCGTTCTGCCATCCACCCCTCAAAAAGGCAAAGACCTCCCATGGACATTCAAAAAAGTCTGGGATATCAGGTTGGCCAGACATTTCTAATAGGACTTGCTAACACCAATGTTTTTTCATTTTATTATCCAAAGCCTTTAGGAGAAGCGAGGACCCCAAAGCTTGAGCTGTTGCTTTACGGAAAGCTTTTGGTGTTAATGTGATTTCTCCATATTATCTGGAGACTTTTGTATTATTTACTTTCACATTTTGTAAATACACCTTTACTGTCACTCTTCAGGCTTCAGAGCCCGAGAGCAGTATAGGAGAAGACAGAGATCAGGGACAGAGAAAGCACAGTTTGCTTTTGAATATTTCTTTTTGAAATTCATCTTCAGCCTCATTCTTATTACCCTTTTTCTGTAAGTGTTTTGGGGAAAATGATTCAACATTATCTCTGGAGGAAAACAGCCGTGTCTAAAATTGGGATGCACCGCAGTTTATTCTATTTATTCATTGTTATTCAGCTACTGGTGTAAATTCCCCATTTTCCTCAAATTAGAAATGTCACTGATTAGTGCAAAGCATCGTTTATATGCATGGCTTTAATTCATTAATTTTAAGATAATTGTGAGAGGAATAAAAGCAGGAGAGGACAGAATCCTATACAGACTATACACATCCCTGTTCACTTCTCCACTAAGCTTGAAACAAAGCTCTGAGTTGTATTTCAGTGACTATTAAAACATGTTGAATCATTATTTGTTATTTAAATGCAAGTAAACCCAAGCTGTGGAGCGGAATCAAAAGCCTGCCAACCAGGAAAAATTCAAACAGTAAATGATTATCAATAACTAATAAATTAAAATTTTAGTTTCAATGTATCGTTTGAGTTAAATTTTGGACAGTCAGGCAGAAATCAGTGTGAATGGGAATTTAAAACAGCTGACAGATTCAAAGAATTTGTTATGTGTTGTCTCATGCAGGCGGAAAGGATATTTTGAGTTCCATCTTCCCTTGTAGAAATCTTACAGAGCGTGCTCTCTCTCTTCCTCCCTCGCTCTCTCTCTCCCTACCTTCCTCCTTCCTTCTCTGCCTACTGTTTATGGATCCAGATGTAGCTCTCAGATACTGTTCCAGTCTCTTATCTGCCTGTGGCTATGCTCTCTGCCATGTTGTTCATAGACTCAAATCCTCTGGAACCATGAGCACTAGTAAATGTTTTCCTTTATAAGTTGTCTTTGCTATGTTCTCTCTTCACAGAAATAGAGAAGTAATGTAGACACTAGCCTCGATCCTTGACAGAATGAGCTTTAGTTTTTCTGCTTCCTCTACACAAAGGAAGACTTGAACTGCCTGTTTTTCTGTTGATCATGATAATGTGGTTAAAGCTTCTTGTTAACCTTGATACACACTACACAGTCTAGAAATAGGGCACTCTGAATGTAATCTCCTATCTGTCTGTTTCTGGCAAGAAATTTAATTCCTCATCTCAGGATTAGACTCTGAAAGCACAGAGAAAACAACCAGAAAAGGAATCAAACCAGTTCCACGTCTTCAAAGCTTACTGGACATAAGACCCAGTAATTTTGCCTTAAGAATCTATTCATCAGAAAACCAAGAGGCAGTGAGGAACGTCTCTGAGGGTATGTGGCACAGAGTTATGAAAAAACATTTACCACACTAGCGAGTATTCAGTACTCTTCCATATATGCCAGTGAACTCTCACTGGTGTAAAACAGGTTGCACAGCAAAGTTAAGAACCCAGCTGGAGGAAAGAGTATACAAGATTAAAGTTTGACATTTGTTACTCTTGTTATTTTTTCCTTGAAGTTCTACAAAGGATTCAAGTTGAGAGCAACAAATCAAGCAAGAATCTGCTCATTGCGTTTCCTATTGATGTTTTTACCCAGCCTCCAGGATATTAAAAGGAAATTGGCATAAAGAAATCTTTTTTATCTTCCATGATCAAAATTGCCTGGTAGAACGGGTATGTGAGCCAGAGGACCTTCATTGAAAGAGATCAATCCATTCTAGACAGACAGAAGGGTCATATTGGTCATTTCTTACTTTGCTTTAGAAGTAAAGTGCATGGGAAAAGAGAAATGACCAATTTGTGGAGGCAATTAAGTTCCAGTAGAACTTAGAGAACAAACAAGCTATCGGCAATGTTATATTGGGGTGGTCAGCTGCTGTATTTAAAATTAATTAAATAAAGCTATTTAAAATGTTTACAGACCATCAACATGGGCTTCAGCTAAAATGCTTGCTGGAAATTCAAATTTTCTGACTCATAGAATCTGAAGGTGGAGTTTAGGAATGCTTTTAATAAGCCTTCCAGGCACTTATTATATTAAAAAAATCTGAGAATGAGAAACGTTAAACAAACCTAGAGCACCTACAATAAAACATATGACTCCAGCAGACACCTGCTCCTCTGGTAATATTTGGTCTTCTCCTAGTGACACAGGGTTCTCACAAATGCAAGGAAAATTTAGAAACACATAGAATCCACATAGGAAGAGATTACTTATGAAAGCGTATATAATATTTCTAAGAACTGCCTTAAAATAAAATGAGTGCTTTCAATCCCAACCTGCTTTCATATTTGCACCTTTGAGTATAGAAACTCTTTTCAAAATTGCTACCTTTTAAGCAAATATCTGTTGAAATCTCGGAGATATTAGCCAACTTAGTCTCAAATTTCTGGCTGTGCAGGAATGAGACTTACCATCTGACTTTTACCCTTATTTTATTTTTCTCATTCATCATCATGATTCCATCTCACTATGTAAAGGTCAAAGGTGAAGGGACTCATAAATTTTAATGCCATATTAAAGATTAAAAGCATGAATGTTATAGTCATTAATATGGAAACATGCATCAAATCACCGGTGACTTTCTAAAAACACTAGGAACACTTAGAATACTTAATTGTTAAACATCTACAAGGATTTTCAATTTGTTTTCCCTATTTACCAATGAAAAACTGAGGCTTCATGTTAAAAAAAATGCATCAATCTCCCCCCATAACAAATGTTTACAAGAAATATTCTAGTGTTCACCCAATCCAACATTATGCCAAGAAGCTCAAATGTAGTGTTAAGAGTGATATGACGCCTGTCTACCTGGATTCCCAGGTATTTCACTTCTAGAAAAAATATATTGTGAGGGAATATTCCTTTAGTACATTGCAACAGTTGGAAAGCCCTTACAAAGAGAGTTGTTAAACAAAGTCTTAAATATACATAGAGTTTCTAGATACTTAAATAATTATAGGATGTTCATCGTAGACCACATATGTCAGTAGGAAATTCATTTAAGAACAGTTTGTAATAATGGAATTATGGGTAATAGGGAAGTTTAGAAAAATATATACTAAAGTTAGAGTCATGTTTCATTTTGGGTGACAATGGTTTATTGTTCAGGAAATGTTGCAATAAATTCTTTTCAAAGCATACACATGTTAACTTGGGGAATCTTATTAAAATGAATGAGACTACAAATTCAGTAAGTCTGAAGAGAGACTTAGGCCTCACTTCATTTTCTAAAAGCTCCCCTAAGAAACCAATGCTATTAGTTCTCAGGCTTGATACATCTTTAGTAAAAATCCTGCAAACAATTACACAGGCTTTTAAAGAACATGTATAGTTTTATTTATTTTGATATTAAGTATGGTAGCTTCATTGCATGAGCTTGCCAGGAAAGGAATCATGTCATAAGAAGAAATAAACCAGTATTGTGTCTCATAAAGAAAATGGGGTCTACGATTGTGTTTATACACACACACACACACACACACACACACACACACACACACACACACACACACACACACACACACAAACCAAGACTGGAAATACTAATGAGTAAAGCTATATAAAAAACAAGGAAGCTGATAACTGAGGAAAGAATCCAGTGTTTCAGTAGCAAAGGAAAAGATAGTTGTCTGAAGTTCCTACTAACGTCCAACTCAACTAACACTTAAGAATGCCAAAGAACACTTAACCAGGTCTGATAATTCAAACAGGACATGAAAACATAGATACCTACTTTTAGAATAATAATAAAAAAGAATAATGTAGTGGGTTCAGGCACTTTTGAGCAAGACTTAGGCATGTAGTGATATAGTTTATATTTAATAAAATTAGCCTGGGATATCAGAGAACACATCCACCCACAGTCAAGTCATGAGTGTCAGAGAGTGGTAACTCATGCCTTTAATCCCAGCACAGGAATGACACTTGGTAACTCATACCTTTAATCCAAGCATGGGTAAGATCTATGCCTTTAATCCCATAACACCAGAAACAGAGATCTTTCTGTATTTCTATGAGTTCAAGGCCAAAAAACAAACAGAAAGTAGTTCACACCTTTAATCTTAACTCTAGAATTATGATACAGAGTTGACCCCAGAAGCAAAACAGCTGGGTGAAGAAGATATTTAGGGCAGGTGTAGGCAAATAGATTTATTCTGTAGAAGCAGCAGTCAGGTTGAGGACTCTGGAAGATAGCTTTTACCCTGAGAAGTTAGCTGGGTGAGAATTGACAGTGAATTGACTGTGGTCTGTTTCCTCTCTCTGATATTCCAGTTTTTCTCCACTATCTGGTTTTGAGTTTTTATTAAATAACTACTGGGATTCATGTTTCATAGGCATGACTTAGCAGTTTTAAGGACCCTTGTAGGGGGAATGGCCAACCCCATTTGAAGACCAGTTGCATGCTGCCTGCTCTTCCTTTTTGTTCTTGCACTCTCAGAGGAAGGACTGCTGTAGCAGTCACACGGGAAATGTCAAAGCTCCAGGAACTCCCCTAAAGCTCAATCATGTATCAGTGAGTGTTTATATACCCTTAATAAATATCAATCCTTTGTATAATCATTTCCCGATGAATAATTCATACAATGGAATAGGAAAAATATTTTAAAAGCCGTATTAAACACAAAACTACAGATGCAGGGGCTAGGCAAGAAGGCTGACTACAACGTTTAAGAAACAAATTTACCTGCCAATCTTCAGTTTACAAAAGGAAAAAAAATTCAAAGTATTTTAGTCCAGCGAAGAATCTTGCTTTTTTTTTTGCTAATTATTGCTAAAATATGGAAGCTGAAACTCTGAGCAAAAGCCCAAGTCTATGACCTACACTAGATTGGTAAGTGAATGATGAGCTCCTGATCCACCTGAAGCCCTATTATTCCTTCCTGGTGCAGCCTTATCCCAAAGCCTAAGTTGAGTGAACCCAACAAGTGTAACTGAGATGGCTACAGGTGTGATAATTACTAAAGTGCTACACAAGCTAGTAGAACAATAAATCTAAACTTATATCCCAGAGCAAACGTATGAGTTTTTAAAAACACACAAGTTCTCAGGCCACTTTCAAAATATGAAATCAGAGTATGTGATGAAGCTCAGTATAGAATTTTTTTCACACACTCTCAACAGTGTTCTGCATATGTTTGTGAAATACTGCAGTAGAGTACCTAGGAGAGGGAATAGTAATGTAAATAAGGACATATGTGGCAAAGTAAAGTTTTTAGGAACAGCTTTAATACTGATGTTTTAAAAGGTGGGCAAGGACACACTAACATGCAAGGGAAAAAGCCAGTTGAGACAATGTGAAAGAATAATTAATAAATCATGCTTATGGATGGATGAAGTTGGGAAATGGTATTTAAGGACAAGGTTTTATAAGTGTTGAAAATCATGCTATCATGTTTATGGTATTCATATTTTGATTCTAATAATGAGAGGAATTGTAAGTGCCAAGTCTCAGTATTTGAAAAACCTTCATATGCTGGTTGCTTTTTTGGGTGGTTTTTTTTTTTTTTTGAGATTCATCTTAATGAAATGACATGGGGGAGTGGGGCACAGAGAACAGCATGATGACTCAGGCCTAAAAGTTTTATTATACAAGTCCAATGACTTAAATTTGATACCAAAAACTCATGGAGAGAAGCAACTCACAAAAGCTGTCTTCTAACCATCATATGAATTTCTGTGCACACACATGCATGCACTCACACACTATTGATAAATCATATTCTTCAAAAAGAGGTGTCATTTGCTGTTGATACATGTCACATACCCCTCTCAGAGGGGAGCAAATTTGAAAAACCAAACACCATGCTCTAACTTGATCCACATGACAAATGTATCTCAAACTTTGTTTGAAATATGAATTCAAATGTTAGCCAAAACTACAGGTAGGTTTTTATTTATACTCATGAATTTGGTAAATATGTGCTAGACATATACTCAGACACAGTGTCCATGAAAATGAATCACGTATAATCCCTTTCAAATATAAGTGTAGTTGCATGATGGAGAACAGAAAAGAAAATAAACAGCTGGTGTAGTTTTATCAGAGATTTGTTCCTTGAGTTGTGGGACAAAAGAGGTTCTTCAGAAGGCATCAGAAAATACTTCTCAAAATAGGAGAGTTCTTGGTCTGATTCTGAGAAATAGAATAACTTTGTGGAGAGAATGATGTGGGGAGAAAAGTATACAGGCCGAAACAGCTTCAAAATAATTCTATTTGGAGGCTGGATATGACAGGGGGAAAGACTTTGAGGCTCAGATTATTAAAATGAAACTGTTTCATGTGGGTCATAACTGACAAACTGGCAGCACCAATGAGGCAGGACAACCAGAAACAGATGTTTATTTCCTACAAGACCACTCTCACCCAGTTATATGGCAATGGATTTGAACAGAGAGCCAGAAATGATGTAGACAGGATCAGTAGGCAAAGATTGCTCCAATTGATGTGATAAACTTACACATCAGAGCTTGAAAATGCTGAAATTGTGTGTAGCTCTATGTGAGCAGCTCTACAATACAGCGTGGTTTGTGAAGTAACAAAATTGAGATGTATCAGAATACCTGGATCAATTGAAGGATGGGCTCCCACAATTTATTAACAATATCAGCAAGAGTTGGTAATCAGTTTTATTGTTGTTATGAATTAGAGATAGTTTGAAGGCTTTCCTGAAGCCATGTCAGTGAGACATTTCAATTTGCTTTCTGGAGTGTGTCTGAAGTAATTGCTGCTTACCTCTGAGCAAGGCATCTTTTCCATTAGCAGTGACAGGATGGAAATGGATGTGGCACCTCCCTGCTGGAGTCCTCTGTAGTTACTAGAAGCTAACTTGATTATCTAATACAGATCACTTGCAGGTAAGCTTATTGCTTCTCCTTCAGGACATAGCTGGAGCATGGTACAGTGAAGTAAACACAGACAGTTGGCCATCCAACAACCATCATTTCCTCCATCTAACATGAATAACAACTTGAGCACTGTGGTTACTCATGTTGAAATCCCAATAGGCCATGCTCTAGAGTTAAGTTTCCATGAGGGTATAAGGCATGGAATATTTATTCCTTGCTACCATATCCTTCCCTGGGTGGTATCAGTAGGGAGAGATGCAACCTGTTGGCTGCTTCAGTTTGTTTGGCCAATTGGGGAAAGGTTCTACGGAAAGTAGATTAACTGAAGGATAGATTGCCTTGAGTCCCATGGAAAAGTAAAAGGAGAGAAAAAAATAATAAGAATTCTTGTGGTTTCTGTGAATCCTCTCACAAGTTAGAAAAGAAGATGGGCATTTACTCAGCAAATGGGTTTGGGTCATACATGAAGAGTAGGCACATGGCTCAGATTCTCTTGTTCATAATGCAATCCCTCAAACATAGGGTTCAGAGACAAATTATTCTAGAGATGATCAACACCAACTAGGGTATAGCAGAGGATATAATATATAGGAATTGAGAGTCTAAATTTTCTATAATTCCTGGTGGGAATTGCAATATAATATCCATTAGCAGTTTTTCCTGAATAAAAGTTCCAAGTGACTTTTAAAACTATTTTCTTTTTAATCAAAAATTTCCCTAATGAATATGACTCCCCCCAATAATAATATAAATCAAAATTGCTTAGAATAATTAAAATAAAAATAACTTAAAGTATCATTGTGATGGCAAACCAAAAAAAAAACTGTCAAAAAAGCTGGTATCTCATAAATATATACATAAACAGAACTGGGAATATGGTTCAGTAGGTGAGAGTAATTACTACTCTTGCTATTCAGACCTAAATTAAAATACCAAGCAAACTTGCAAAAATCCCACTGTAACTGTACAATCCTGTAACCTCTGCTGATGGAGGGGTTTGTGTCTTCTAAATGTGATGGACACTAGAAGATCTCTAGAGTTCTCCAGATGTCAGCATAGCCCCAAGCTCAGTGAATGATCTTGTCTCAAAAGAGTAAGGCAAAGAGGAATAGTCTCAAAAAGCTAAATCTACCATGTGACCCAGCTATATTACTCTTTGGCTTATACCTAAAGGAGTGTACATCCCATTCCACAGATAGTTGCTAAGCCATGTCCTTACTGCTCTTTTTACAACAGCTAAGAAATAGAAACAAACAACTTTAGCAGATGAATAGACAATGAAGATGTGATACATATACATAGCAAATTTCTGTTCATCTGTTAAGAAACATAAAATTTGCCAATAAAAGGGTAGACATATAACATATTATATTGAGCACAGTAAACTAGACCCAGAGAGACATGCTGATATTCACTTTCATTTGTGGTTCCTAGCTTCAAACCTTCAGATGTAAATATATAACCTTGAGTGACCAAAGAAACAAGAAAATACAAAAAGGACCATGATGAAGAAGAGATCTAGAGATGGTAATAGCAGGATACAGATGATCTGAAGGGAGAAATAAGAATAATAAGGAGAGGGGATGGAGAGAAAATACAGAAGGAGAGTGTGAGGGAGGAGGAAGAAATAACATTAAAGATGTTTAACAAATCCATGGGTAATCACATTTTTTATACTTACGTAAAGTTACATATAATACATATAATGTGTGTGTGTGTGTGTGTGTGTGTGTGTGTGTGTGTGTGTGGTTATTATCACTTGGGGTGATATTGTTTCTCCCAGCAAAGGTTATCTAGCAAGAACCCAAGTACTGGGTATGAGAAACCCATGAAGTCTCCAAATATAGCTGCCTAAAAAAGCCCTGAACAATGACCATACCAGTTAATATTACAATGTTCATAGGGAAAATCTCCCAGGGTTGTACTCATAGACAAATAACGAAGGAACTAAGGCAACTAAGGAATGCTGAGAGCATATGGAAAAACAGTTACACAAGAATGAGCACACTAATTGATTGTACTATACCAAGTGATCATTCCTGAAATTATACACATATAACCGACATGGAAAGAACTCAGTAGATTGTAAGGATGTATTTATATATTTAGTCATGTGTGTGTGTGTGTGTGTGTGTGTGTGTGTGTGTGTGTGTGTGTGTGTGTGTGTGTGTGTAAAACAACAACAACGAAAATATAATAAAAGCAAAAGAGGCCATGAATTTCAGAGGGAGAGAAGGAGTTGTATGGAGTTATAGGAGGGTTGGATAGAGAAGATAAATGATGGAATTTATATTTTAACTAAAAATTGTTTGTTTAAACTTTAGCCCACATTTAACTTGGAAGTTTTAGTTACTGAATTGTAGGAATTCTTTATATATCATGCATAATAAACACATTTAAAACTCATATCTGGCAATGAAGGCAAGGTCACATTAGTTCAAGCTGGACACAGTCAGGGAGTCAAGTTCTTGGAAACATCTAAACAACAATGGATATGATGATGGGCAATCTGCAGCAAAACTTACTCATATTTAGTACACTTGGAAGGGACACAAAAGCACAGTCCAAGAATAGCACAATATGGAACAGAGATGTCAAGACTTTTGTTTCTTTGGAGTTTTCTCACTAGTTCTCAAAATTTCTCCTTACAGAGCTTCATTCATGGTTCATGTTCCAACATAGGATAGGAAAATAATAATAGTTACAATGTTTCTTTTGGGCTTTACAAAAACATATTGTAAATAGTGGTGATGGTTATTTAACAACTGTGACAGCTATTATTACTTCCTCAAAATGTTACTATTAAAATGACTAGATTTTAGTAGTGACACATTTATGTTATACATGTATTATCACAAATTAAAATTTCAACAAAGAAATTCAACTAGAAAGATGGCAAAGGACATGTATAGAATTTTTCCTGACAAAGAAAATAAACATGTAAATTTTGTTCAATTTCATTGTACATTAGAGAAATGCAAACTGTAACCACAGTGAGCTATGACTATATTCCTATAAAACTGATAGGTTTTATAAAGAAACACCTAATTCTAATGGGGATATAAAGTAACCATATTTTTAACACATTGATTATAGGAATAGAAAATGGAATAGTCGTTATGGTTTATAGTTTGAGAACTTCTAATAAAATTAAACTCAGGATATAGCTCCATTGAAAGAGGGCTTAAATAGCATGCAAGAATCTCTGGGTTCAATTCAGAGCACTGCACAAATCTGTAATTCTGCACTCCAGAAGCAGAGGTGGGAAGACTAGCCATTCAGACTTGTTGTTAACTACATATCAAGTTTGAGGCCAGCTTACGCTATACAAGACCACATCAAAAGTAACATAAAATTAAATTTAATATAAGTAATACAACTAGGAAAATGCATGCCTACTTAAAAATGGCCCATGAATTTCATAATTTTTTTCCAAAATAACAAAATCTGGAAAGAACCAATGTCACACAGTGACTGAATAATTAAATAATCTGTGAAATCTAATATTATTTAACAATAAAAATATATATAAACACATGAAATACTAAGTAGCAAAGTGCTAAATGATGAAATTTGTACAAAGTCCATAGACTATATTGTCTTTATTGTATAAAATCTTAAAATGATAAAACATAGATAATAGAATAGAGTCTAGTCATTTCCAAAGCATGTAATGATAAGGGGATATCATCATGAGGAAGCTATTCCGCTTGGTAAGAGAAAAATTCTTGATTGTGCTGATAGTTACATGAATTTTCACACAGAATGAAAGTGCAAGAAGTATATATATACACAATTTTTGTCAATATATTGAGAACTGAATAATATATATAATCTGATGAAAGCATTGCACCAGTGTTAGTGTCCTAGTTTGATATGGCACTATAGCTGCATAATATACAACTTCTTAAAATATATACAGGAATCTACTGTTTTTTGATATTCTATAAGTGCAGGATGAAGTCAAGATGTGTAAGGTCTAAAACATTCATAAATTGGCATATTAATACCATGAGCATATTTTATCTTATTTCTTTATCAAATGGGAAAATTTTTCATAGGATAACATTAAACTAATACAGTCTATAAGTGACCACAATACAAAATTTTCTGTTGTTGTAGAACAAGAAATAGTGTTTTAAAAGTTAAAAGTTGGTAGATGAGAAAGTACAAAATTGACATGAAATTCATCATTTCAAAATATCCAAATACAAATAAAATTAAGTATACCATACATATATGTGCATAACAGAGAAAGTATACATACACACACACACACACACCCTTTCTCATTTCCCAAATTGTCCATTAAAAAAAGCCATTATGGCTACAGCCCTATTTCTGTGAATAGAAACACAGTATGTGTGTCACTCTTTTTTAGAAGATTGTAAGTAGTGATGAATATGCATTTTTTATAAAATGGAAATTTGAAGTTGTAAAATGGTCTAGAAATTGAAGTGGGTGGCAAGAGAGAAGTAAAGGGCTTTGCAGTGAAGCTAGGGACAAGCTGAAATAAGGAAAATCTAGGGCTCAATTCAACTTTTGTAATGGGAAAATATAGCAATGAACAAAATTCAAGTGGCTAAAAGTTCATCAGCAGATCTTCAGAAGTTCGACCCTACCCCCTTTCTCCTCTACGAACATGTAAAATATAGGCTACACTGGCTCATATTGGCTGGGTTTCTGCAGCTGAAGCTGACACAGGATATTCTGATACAGCCAGTCCAGCCTGCTCAGATGGAATAAAAAGTGAAAAGAAAAAAAAAAAAAAAAAAAACAGAAACAGTGTGGAAGTGAAAACTAGGCCTCCAGAGACATGTGAAGGAAAGTGAGGGATGCATTTGGTACTCTAAAAACTGCTGCCAACAGCTATAACAAAGTTAAAATGTAAAACAGTAAACTGAGCAGCTAGCAACCTAGAGGTCCTCTAGGGTTATATTCTTAGATTATGTAGATTGTGCACATCAGCATAAGAATGGGGGACTATGGATTTCATTCTGAAACATATGAAATCCGTATTTCATATATTTAATTCTAAGAATTAAAGCAATTGTTTTATAATGTCTAATATCACTCCTGGAGCAATGATTGACAGATTGTATACGCTAAAACAAAGACTAGAAGGGGGGAGAAAGGGCAAGGGAACAAAAGGTAACAAAAAAGAAACAAGTTCCAACTCAGAACAGTTCTTTTTCATTACACTGCATGTATGTAGTACAACTTGGCTCCTATCCCACATCCAAGAGAGAAAAGAGAGGAGAGTAGTGTGGATGGGCCATCGTAGATGGCACAGCACAGCATATATTGCAAGTTTTCTCTGCATGACCTCTGGGATGGAGCCCTACACACCACTGTTCAAACAAGTATCTTAGAAGATAGTAATATGTCTTTGGCTTCAATCTACAGTTTTGAAACATAAGCTCATGAAAATTATTGCATTGTTACTTAGTAGTAATACTGAGGCTACTTTAATTTGATTTTGCATTTCATTAAGTCTAATTTCTTTTTAAAATCTTGGTGATACCCAATGGTCTTTGGCTTCCAAATACTCCAGAAAGGCAATAAGAGGTGCCTGGGAGAAATAAGATATATAAGATTAATGGGAACCAAAACTAATAGGAGTTTTATATTTAGTGCACTAGAGTCCAAAAATAAGCATTTTCATATGTGAACCTAGTCATTCATCACAACCCCACATGTAGGTACTAGTGTTAAAACCATCCCCTCCTCATTTTACAAATGAAAAAATTGAGGCAAAAAAAGCTAGCACTTGAACCCTGGCTCAAAAGAAACAGGAAGTGGATATGCTCCCCCAATTGAATGTTGTTTTCAGTGAAAAATTTTGTTGTCTCTGTTTTAGTAGTAGTATTTCCTACGAAATCCTACATCTTGGATTCATGAAAGCACTTTTAAGTAAAATTATTTTTCCTCAGGAAACAGCTTCAAAGAAAATGAGTATAAAAACCAAACCAAAGATAAATCGTAATGGCATACGTCAGGGGCAAGGTCAACAACAGAAAAAGATATAAAATAACATTTTCCTACTTTGAGTAATTTAGCTTCAAATGTACAAAATTCTCTTGAAAACAGATATCCTGCTGTTTCACGAATAAAGGAAACTCAGAACCAGATCTCTGGGAACGCAGAGATATCAGAAAGTAAACACCATAGTCAGATCTCACCCAGCTGTCTCTCAGCTTCCTCAGCCTCACTCCTCCTGGCTTCTTCTGCCTGCTCTGTCTTTCTATATGTGCCTTACTTTCTTCCCTCAGGTTAAGGCATGGTCCCACCACTGCCTGCCTGGGGAGCCTGGAACTCCTTCTGTAAACTAAAATGACCTCAAACTCAGATTAGATTAAGGGTTTAGGTCACTACTCTCTTGGGACATTCCCTGTGCTGGGATTAAAGGTGTGAGTTACCACTGTCTGATCCTCCTAGACTGACTGTGTGTAGATTCCTCTGATATCTCCGACTGTTTTTTTATTATATTTGAAAATATCCCCACATCCTGCAACAGGTCCTATTTCATACTCTAGAAAAAAAAATGTAGCAAACAGTGTAAGTGCCCTACATACCATATTTTAGCCAATAGAATGATATAATATTAGTTCAAAGCAGTGGTTCATCCATCCTAGGCAGGTGCTCCAGGGGAACTGAAAGGTACAGAGGCCCAGTCTTATTAAAGTTGGGTAATACTGGTCTCAGAATTTCATTAGTTCCCTAGGGATATATTTTTGGATGAGAGTGGTTCAAGACAGGGTTTCTCTGTGTAGCCCTGTTATCCTGGCACTCACTGTATAGACCAGGCTTGCTTCAAACTCACAGAGATCTGCCTAACTCTGCCTCTCAAGTCTGCCACCACTGCCAGACCCCAAAGAATTTCTTTTATTATAGAAGTAATATATTTTATAATTTACTTTTTATCATGTTTTTATTATTTTAGTTCCCATACCCCCTACTGCTCTGTCTCCTGCCCCTTCACCCAGTCCTCCCCCATCTTCTCCCCTCCCCCTTAACTTCCCAGAGAATTCTGACACTCACCAAATTCTGAAAACTGTGGTGCTGTTCAATTGAGTACTGAGTATGTGTTTGTTCAACTTTTGAGACATCCTACTAAGGGAAAACTGCTACCTAGCAGGCAAGAGATTAGAACAACAGAATCAAAGCAGAGCCAAGCTTTGTATATTTCAGTTACATCTAATCTCTTTGAGTTATGTGTCTATCGCAACTTTCACTATTCCCACATAGTAGGAATATTATCTTTGTGTAGTCTTCTGACATAAGTGCTATATGACCCAGGTATTATTTTCAGAAGAAAGGCCTCACAAAGTGAGTTCAATCCCTGGGCTCATTAGAGTAGGAGCAAAATTCTCACAAGATTTTCTCTGACCTCCACATGCATGTTGTGGCAAGCATAGGCATACAACACACACACACACACACAAATGTAATATAATTTTGATTTTTGGATACATAATTTTATGGAAACCTACCTCATTAAAATTATAAGAACACAGAGGACAGTAATTGTATATAAAGCTAACTCCAATGAGAATATAGTTCAGATGTTAAAACAGGTTTGTAATATAAACAACCAGAAGTAAAGTTTATTTTCCTTAAAAAATAAACTATTTTAGTGAGTGCTTAAGGATACCGAATTCTGAATCTAATTTCCCTCTTTCAGTGGGAAACTTGGCTATTTATTAACCTCCTAGGGCTTCCTGTATTTCTTCCTAAACCATAGATTTTTCTATTACTCACCCACTTCATTAGGGGTATTTAAAGAAAGCATTTAATGACCTTGTACCTTAAAAAATAGCAAATGTTTGCCAATGTTTATTATATGGTCCCAGGCATAATAATGCTGCTACAGGAATATTTTCATTGAATTCAATGTTGTTTAAGTATAAAAAATGACCTTTTAATCAGAAAAGAAATTGCTTGCTATCAATTGAACAAGAGTGATATTTTCACTACTTGAAATAATCCAGTCTAAATCACTGAATAGAAAAAAATCATACAAAAACCAGTGCCACATTCATTCTGAATATAGTTTGTAATTAACAACAGAACATTTCCCAGTCTGCGTGTCATATAGATACTGTTGTCCACAAGTGTAGCTCTATAGGGCACAAGCTCAGGACAAAAATAGCAACCTACTTCCATTTTTGAACGTCTTCTAAGTGAGGTTTCAGTTTTTCCTCTGAATAGTAGGAAGAATAATCACATGTTTATTGATGGGTTGTGAGAAAAGTTCACTCATGAGGAGTAGTAGGCTAATGTCTTAATCAAATAAATGCTAATAAATGAATGTTTTATTAATATGCTTTCCATGTCAGTTGGCATCTAGGACTTGGATAGCATTACTAGTCTATCACTTAGCTACTTCACATCATATCATAATTCTGTCTAAATCAGTTCTATTCTAATGGCCTAAATACTCAGGGACAGCATTTTATAAGTGACAACACTTGAACTAGGTTTTAAAACTTAAGCAATATGGGCTAAAATGAATCAATTTGCACAGGCATTGATACTATAAGAGGCAGTCAAACATCCTTGGAATGGAAGGACCAAGTAAATAAAGATGATATTCCTTTCAGTAGGGAATACTCCTCAGGGAATGTCTATAGTTTTAATATTCATGTGTCCAAAGGGTCCTGATGAGCTAACATGACCTCTTTATCAGTCTTAAAGCATAGTTAGCTTTCCTTATTCCTTGATACATTTGTTTGCCTATGGGTATATGTGTGTATAATAAATTAATACATTCTGGTAGCCAGTTTTTTTTCCCTTTCTAGTATACACAGACTCATTTGGATCTGTAGCAGCAGTAATCTTTTCCATTTTCAATATGGGCCTGCCATCTGTTGGAAGACTGGCTTCGGAGCATCATCTTCTCTCCATTACTATTTTCTACCACATAGGTATGTTCTCAACAGTCTCACAGCATCAAGCACAATAATAGCTGCTATTTACTAGGTGCAGACTGTGAGTACTTGCATGTAATTCCTTGAGGCATGTATGAATATCCCATTTTATAGTTGAAGGAATCCAAGTCACTGAAAGATTATGTGACTCAACAAGGAAAGATAAACTAGGGTTTTATGTCTGTGTCTAATAGCAACATCCATTTTCTTGTCCCTACTGCTTTGTGATCATGCTATTGGAAGATACTTGATTCTGAGGTGTGGTTAAAGCAGTTCTCAAGCAGGCATGTTATGCTCATGTCACTCCAATTCACTACCATCACATATGCAAAAAAAATTGTTTAGGAATCCGCTAACCTTGATCTGGGCTCATATCCAGCTCTGGGCTGCACCAGGGGGAGCAGTGCTTCTATTAATTTAATGTGCTCTTGTATGAGCACATCATTCTAGTCACCTGAGAATAGCAAAAGCCTTATCAAGAACTTGCTATTCATCTTAAGCCACTCTAATCCCCTCTGGTTTGATGAAAATTCATTTCATTAATAATTAACAGTACTTGGCAATGCTTTCTCTCAGTCCCAGTTATTGGTCTATATTCTACTTTGCTAAACCTGAGAGAAATCAGGGTTAAATCAAGGGGGGGGGAGAAAATAAGGGAGCCAACATTTAGCACTAACTCTTCCACCTCTACCCCTTTGCAGAAATCAAGCTAACTGTTAGAGCAATAAATATTGACATTATCTGTGAGGTAGTGTGAATGATCCCTGTTGTTCTTCTTAAGTATTACATTTTTAATGAGCTCATCCAGGCTTTGACAGTGTGGCGTTAAACCTTTATTTTTGGTAGATATTATAGATCTGTTGTTCTCAGCCTTGGCTATTAATCAGAATTATCTCTGGGGCTCAAAATATAATTTTTAATATGTAAATTAAATTTGCTAAAGCTGAAAAGTGATGTGCCTTTCAACTCATCAATTTCATTTTGAGTTTATTCCCAATAAAGACACACACTTATATGTACCAAATAATGAACCAGATGTTCACATTAGCACATAGTAGTCTCAAACTGGAAGCCACAAAATGATCAATAATAAAATTGAAAGTATAGTTTCACACAATGGAATAACATGCAGGGCATAAATGAATGGCAATCAACTGCACAAAATAATAGAGATGACTCTCCGCATGTGAAATATTGAGGCTAAAACCCAAACTCAAGTATAATAATCAAGATAAAAGCCTGACTTAAAGGGCATACTGGATTACATATCTTAAAAAAGAAAAAAAGAAAAATGAATCTACACTGTTAGAAGTTGAAACAGAGATTATATGGATAAAGGTAAAAAGTTATTGGCAATTTGCTCCTCCAGTCAAGTAGCACACTTCTCATTATCTTGTTTACTCAGGGGGAAAGTAAAGTCCCAAGTCTTACAGTAGGAATGAGAAGAAAACAAATATTTAGCTGCTGAAATGGAGCATTAATCAAACAATATATCTAAAACTAGTTGTAGGAGTTTTTTTTTTTTTTCACTCTGACACATTGGAGAAATGTGTTAATCCCACATGATAAGAGACCAAGTTCCTGTTATAAAGGATAACAAAAGCCAAAGAGGACATAAGTGGCATTCTGGGAAGCCATTCATGGTTAATAATTTACATTTGAGATAACTGTTTATTTTCCTCTTGTATAAAATTAAGCATAATTATATATTGCCCCTATTTATACCATTAGGAACTTACAAAAAATAATAAAATAATGTTTGTGGAGAATGTGTGGCCCCATGGAAATATTGTTATCACAATGGTTAAGTGAGAAGGTCCTGGTAATTCATGGAATAACTTCCATAAAAGAAAGGCTGAATACAGGGGGAAATCTACTAGAATGGTCTATAAGTCTATGAGGGTATCTATTTTTTTCGCGTTGCATATGACCCCTCTTATTTGACCAAGAAAAGAGTTTTAGAGTGTTATCAGTAAGAAAAGAAACTATTGCTTTTTTCTTTCCTTTCAAGGTGATTTTCTTCTTGATTGTGTGTAAATGTGAAAGGGCTATGTACATACAAGTGAGGGGATGTGCTTGGAGAAAGAAGAGGACATTTGGTTCCCTGGAGCCAGAGTGAACAGTAAAGTGTGGATGCTGGGAACAGCATTTCACTGAGCTATCTCTCTTACCAAAATTAGTATTAAAAGAAACATGTTTCCTTTCAAATTGTTTTGTCTTTTAAGTACCACTTCTAATTGGTAAGCATTAAGATGGTATGGGTTAAATGTTTCTCTTTTTCTCAGTCTCATATTTCTCAGTGTTCTGTCTATGCATGTGCTAAAAACTGCAGAACAAGTGAACCATCTGAGTGACCAACAAAAAGAAAGAGAAAGCAGGAAGTCCTAACTTTAAAACAGCTCTTTCTGATTGCTGATAACGTTAGAGACAGGTCATTAAAATATTTTTACAGAGAATGAATCCTCTCTGGTGTGAAATGCTGCTGCATCTCATTTTTCTCTTTATATTGTTTCAGTCTTATTGGATTGTGGGTGGGGTTGAGAACAAAAAAGAGCCCAATCCGTTCTAACATTGTGTGGGTGTCTACTTGGCTTCGTTACCAAAGAAACCATTATATTCCATACTATTAAAATAATGACTTTACCAATGTTCCAAATACTTTCTTTTTTTCTAACATGTCTACACTTCAGATTTAGAGCCATCATCTGTTGCCCACCAAAAGAGAGGGGTTTCTGAAAATGATCTTTTTACTGTTTAAGGCTCAGCCTCAAGATTTCAACCTTAGAAAACTTGTTTTTTGAGGCCAACGTTTCTCAAGCAGGTCCAGGTCACTGTCCTCATGCACCCTTGCACTGCCAAACTGCATAAGTGAAAGGCATTAGCAGGCATCTTATGAGGCTGCCAAGCTTACTGTCCCTGGAGCCTGTGAGGTATCTCTCTCTGCAATTATCTAACTCGGAAGCATCATAGGAGTTTCGGCTGTTGTGAATGTTTGCCTGTTACTCCGAGCCCTGGAGTCAGTCATCTCACCATCTTTCAGATGCCCACCACTGAATTCCATGAAACAAATACAGCAGCTGCAACTCTATGTTTCCATAAATTGCAGCTTGAACTTTACTTTCTAAGTCTTCCACTCCAAAACACATGAGCCCAGGATATGAACACCCCTATGAAGGATTTTCGGGAAAAAAAAGATTCTGTTTTAACACTCTAATGACATTTTCCCTTTGCTATCAAATCTTTAAGGTGTACAGAGGCACAGAGTACTTGGTAAATTCCGTATGTATCTGCTATAGCCAGAAAACAAGACATGAGGTCTTCTTGGAAACCTCTAGGTCTCTAAAACATAAATGGATAACCAATACCCAATAGTGTGGTTATTTTTAATGACCAATTTTTTTAGTATCTAAATATAATTCTAATGAAAATTTGAAATGTATTAAAAAGAGTTGTATGAGGAGCACACAGATAGCTTATTAGCAGAGAACATAGGTATGGATGAGTACAACCTCCATACAAAACAGAGAACTACTGATTGCCACTTAAAAACAAGCTTAATGTTTTTTACATTAATGCCAGTGGCTGTTTCTACTCAGATGAGTACTTACACTCCTGTTCTAAGCCAGTAATTTCAACTAGAGATGTACATTTGTGATAGTTTGAATGACAGTGGCTCCCATAGGTAGATGTGTTTGAATGCTTGGGCCTAGTTTGTAGAACTGTTTGGAAAGGAATAGGAGGTGCGGCCTTTTGGAGGAGGCACATCACTGGTGTGGACTTTGAAATTTCAAAAGCCCACATGATGTTTAGTCACAGTAGAAAAATAACTAATTTACACCAACTCTTTGGATAAAACACTCTATTCATATTAAAACATTGCTACACATCTCATATCATATATGTGTGTGAAGGTGTGTGTGTGTGTGTGTGTGTGTGTGTGTGTGTGTGTGTGTGTAGAGAGAGCCACGTGGCCACACCTTAAAGATGGTGCTGGCTTCCGCCTTCCACCTTCCCAACGGTGAAAGCTCTCTGAGATAAACAACTCCTCATTTGGCTAAGGCTAAGCTCGTGGCTTGCTTCCAGGTGTGGCTTGCTTCCGTGCACCTGGATCTATTGGCATGGCCCACGTGGTGCTCCGTGACTAGCAGTCCAGAGGGTATATAGCTGGGAGCGGGTTTTCCCCAGTAGGAGAGGCAGTAGCAGAGGCAGAAGAAGTTTCAAGGTCCTGAATAAACCACTGAAAGAAGAGCCTGGTGTAGCGTTGTCCTTGCGGGAGAGGGTGCGTGCGACATGTGTGTGTGCCTGTAACAGTGTATGTATTTCTGTATATGTGTGTATACCTTGATTTCTAAATTTTCTCTTATAATAACATTATCACTATAAAGTTTGTTTCTAAAATTGAAATCTTAAAGTTATTCATATGAAAATTCAATTGGTGGGTGGTGAGACATGGTTTCTCTGTGTGACTTTTGTTGTCTTGTAACTTATTCTGTAGACCAGGCTGGCCTTGACCTCACAGAGATCTGCCTACCTCTGCCTCCCAAGTACTAGGATTAAAGGCATGTGCTATCACTGCCCAGCTGAAAATGCAATATTTTTAAATGTATAAGCATAAAAATCACTTTTACTCTCACTTGTGAAAGTTAACATTTTAATAGAAGAAATAAGAACAACTTTCCCAATCATTTGATTTTTATCCTGGCTCAATTTGAAGATCAGTTAACATCAATTTAATTTTATTCTGGATTTTTTTACAGCTGTTGTTAATAGAATCAACAAAGATACATGCATCTAAGAAATAAAATTATTTTAAAATTTAAAGATACTCTCATCTCAAAAAGTTAAATAATTTTTAAAAGAAAAAAAATAGTGGCAAATATAGAATACATATATAAAAATATTATTACATATTGTATATATGTATATATATATGTATTTAAACAATCATATATAGAGAGCTGCACAGATATATAGAGAGTAAATATATCGCTTCACAACCTATGTAAAATGAAAATTGATTACTTGAATCTAATTTAACTTTGTGCATTGTATTTTACCTGACAGCATTAAATAGTAGTACAAAAATGTTTTTTCTTTTTCTAAGTTAAAAGCAAATTAAAATAATGTGGTAGTTTGAGTCTAATTGTCCCCCATTTGTTCAAAGAGAGCAGCACTATTACGAGGTATGGCCTTGTCACAGTAGGTATGATCATCTTGGAAGAAGTGTGTCATTGTGGAGGCTAGCTTTGAAGTTTCATATATGTTCAAGCCGTGCTCAGTGAAACAGCCTACTTCCTATTGCTTTCTGAACAAGATGTAGCCAGCACTAAGTCTTCTGGCATGCTTCCATGGGTCATGATGATAATGGACTGAACTTCTGAACTATAAGTTGCCACCTCAAGTAAATGTTTTTCTTTATAAGAGTTTCCATGGTCACGGTGTCTTTTCACAGCAACAGAAACCCTAACTAGAACAATAATTATAAATACATAATAAATAACAGAAATATAAATAAATAAGAAAGAAATTATACTATTCTCTTCCTGCATGTTCAATGTTGCTAGTAGCCTGTAGAGACTGAGTTAAACAAGTATCCTTCTCAGAGATCAGTGAGCCAAAAGCTTCTAACATTGCTCTCTTTACTAAACTTTCTTAAAGGTCACCTCCCTAACCCATCACTGCCCTGTGGTGACATCTTAGTTGTGTGAGACTGATACAGAACTTTCTTCATTTTTCTTGCCGTTAAGGTTATTTAAGGAGAGAAGAAAAAGTTCAGGTCAGGCAGAAAATGTTCTGTGATACCCTTGTGGGATCCTCTTGGTACTCACTCATGCACATTCAGCATCTGGTTTCCAAAGGTAGGAATAGATAAGAAATGTTTGCCCCTGCCCAGCCTCTACACTGGCATCCAAGATACTGATGAACATTGAGAGATATATTCCTCAAATGTAATGATTACATCCTTAAGTAATGTCATGATAGAAAGAAGTGTCTTTGTTAATCTACATTGTATAACTCTGAATGGTAAATTTAAAATAATGATAAAAATGGCTTTTCATTCCAGTTTTCTTGCCTTCTTTGTATAAGACTGCCCAGTATCAACAAAACATGGCAAATAGCCCCGAGGCAGTCATTTTGGAATCTAGTCATCATGGCTCAGCAATGGATGATACAGTACTATGAGTAATAAATTAGTCTGCATTAAACCAAGTACTCAAGGGAGCAATTATGGCAAGATGATCTATAAGGCATCAATTCAGTTTCCAAAGAATAATGGCATTTTCCTACTACCAACATTGATACCTCTTTCTCTTAAATGGTCTAGACTATGAGATATTATCTAGGAATGGCAAGTTATACCTGAACAAAAAAAAATATTGAACATGGTAATCTTCAGTTTACTGACTTAACAATAAACAAATGCATAAATAAAACATCTCTACCTATTAGACTAATGTTTTTATATCACACTAGTCTACCACTTTTTGAAATATCTATATCTCGCCGTGTGTGTGTGTGTGTGTGTGTGTGTGTGTGTGTGTGTGTGTGTTTAATTTCCTTGTGCATATAGACTGGAATCCTATTCACAATACTTGTCAGAGGTCCTGCATACCATGGGAGAAGCTCCAGCATTATTGGTTCCAAAGTTTTCCTGAGCTATTGAATATACTTTCTTACTAAAAGCAAGAGAACAAACTTAGGCTTGAAAATGCATTCAAGTCAGCCAAGACAAGAGAGCTGGGGACAGGTGGCAACATCCTCACAGATTCATTCTCCCCCCTCCCTCCCTCCCTCCCTCCCTCCCTCCCTCCCTCCCTCCCTCTCTCTCTCTCTCTCTCTCTCTCTCTCTCTCTCTCTCTCTCTCTCTCTCTCTCTCTCTCTCTCTCTCTCTCTCTCTCTCTCCCTCTCCCCCTCTTTCACCAAAGACCTCACTTGTTGCCAGATCCATTCTGAAAGATGGTAAGAGAGAGACCCTTTGTCCACTTCATTTCCTCTCTAACAAAACAGTCTACACAATTCATCATTACCACCTCATACTGCAACACAAAAAGCCATTTCCCAACAACTTCACATCACATAATATACTTTATCTTGACAGGAGTCAGGAAAACATTGGAAACTCTGTGCTCTCAAATCTTTGCCAAATATCCTTGATTTTTATTTCTAAGATCCTTTTAATCAACTAAGTCACAGTTCCAAGAGAATAGGAGTCAACTTAAAATAATAATAATAATAATAATAATAATATGTGTGTGTGCATGTGTGTTTAGTAAAAATGAAGTGGCTCTCAGTTGATCTGCATCAGTTTTTCTGCTCTTTTTTAGGAAAAACAATGATTTAAAAAAGAAGACCACAGGATATAGCCATGAGCAAAATAAACTACACTCTTCATACAATTCTACTTTTAACTGCTGTGAGACAGGAAGCAGATAGTAAACATAAGTCCTGGGCTGTATAGATAATAAATGGCATGGACAAATTTCAAGATGGAACAGGAAAAGGACTTGGGTTGTCCGCCAATAGGACAAGTGGCACATTTTAAAATAGGATGATCAAAAAGTTCTG
This sequence comes from Phyllotis vaccarum, assembly GCA_033318265.1. Classification (NCBI taxonomy): domain Eukaryota; kingdom Metazoa; phylum Chordata; class Mammalia; order Rodentia; family Cricetidae; genus Phyllotis; species Phyllotis vaccarum. The sequence goes on along the minus strand of JARWLC010000013.1, from coordinate 89,043,446 downwards.
TGTGTGAATTACCAAATTTATTTTTTTACCAAGGAAATCATGTGTCATGGAGCATCTGACAGAAATTAGTAAATGTTTTATAAATACTTTCAAACAAGAGAAAGAGCATTTTAATTGGGTGCTAGCAATGAAAATGTATGGTAGTCTAAGATACTCCCAAAACAATATAGGTTCCAGCCATCACCCTTGATTGTCTATTGTCAAGACAATACTAATGTGACTTTGGAGCATGGAGGAAGAGAGTTGGAGCTTGTAAGTAAAGCTCCTCACTGAGGACTAACAGGAAAAGTATTAGAAGCTGCTACAAAAGTTGCCAAGGGATAATAGTAATCAGTATTGCTTTCTCAGCTGTAATAACTAAACCACAACAATTACTGGTTTGGAAAACTATCCACAAGTGTGGAATTGAGACTTTTTTCTTGAGAGTAATCAATAGCTCACTAATAGGACTTAAGGCCTGCTCATTACAAATGAACTCATGCTTTGTACTATTCCCCTAGGAAACTACCCATGGCTGGTAAGGCCATAGACCCTAGAGCAGAACATTTGAGCATTTCACTAGACCAATATTATTTCTACCTGTATTCTAAGTACTTATCTTTATACCCACATATAATTGTGGCTCTCACCCCTCATCAGAGAATCTCCTTCTGGAGAAGATGTGGATTAAAACAGAACTGGCCAAAATGCAAATAATAAATGACCACAGAGCACTAAACCAAAATTGTTATATCTACAATGCAACTTCTACCTCTAAAGCTGATGAAATACCACAGACAGGGTAGACAGAATGTTACAGCCAACAGACCAAAACACTTGCTACAATATAATGTCTGCTAGACATGACAAAAGATACAATTGTTAAATATTAACAATACAGTTGCATAAATAAGACCTGCCTAATGACATCAGTTGACATACCAGTGTGGATGAGGGAAGTTTGACAAGATTCTAGGCCTAAAAGAAGAGCTACAAGCAGTCATTGGCTGCTGAGAGAAGGCAAATTAGCTTTCTCCAGGGCAAACACCCTGAAAAATTATCAAACCGCAAATAGTAAGACTTAAATACAATATGCATATGAGAAACAGTACATAAATTGCATAGGTGCTTTTAGCATGGGTGTGCATGTATGTTCAAGTGTGTGCATGTGTGTACACACATGTGTGTGTACATGTGTGTATAAGAGAGAGAGAAAGAGAGATTGTGTGTAGGTGTTAAAAAATCAGAGAACATGTCATAAACTTAAATGGTAGGGGTCACAGGAATAGGTGAAAGAGGAGAGGGAGAAGTTGGAAAGTATTTAAATACAATATTCACAAATGAAATTCTCAAAATAAAATACTAGTAGCATTTTAGGGAAAAGGAAACCATTTTTACTCCTGGTGAGACTCCAAATTAATACAGCTATTATGGAAAAAATATAGAAAATCTTCAAAAATTAAAAATGAATCTACCATTTGACTCAGATATGCTACTCCTTGGCACACACCAAGAGGATTCATATCCTACTCCATGGATACTTGCTCAGCAGTGTTCACAGCCTCTCAATTCAAAATAGCCAAGAAATGGAAACAGCCTAATTGTTGGTTAGCAAATGGACAGACAATTAAAATGTGATGCATATAAACACTGGATACTATTTAACTGTAAAAAAATAAAATTATAAATCTTCAGGTAAACTTATGTACCTAGAAATTATTATATTAGGTGAGGTAAGCCAGACACAGAAAGACATAGAATGTGTTGTGATGTGGAGATGCCTTTCCGTATGCTGTGAATATCAATCTTTAAAGAAAGGATCTCTTTTGGGCCATGACAGGCACCATAGAAGAAGTAGGAGGAGAAATCAGAGCATAGGTAGGAGAAGCAGGGCCGAGTCAGGCAGATCGAGCAAGAAGCCCAAAGAGCAACATGTAAAGAACACAGATGAGCCACAGGCCACGTGGCAAAAAGATTAATAAAATGAGTTGATTTAAGATGTAAGAGCTGGCTAACAATGTGCCTAATACATAGGCCATAGGGGAGTCATGGGCCATGTGGCAGGCAGATTAATAGAAATGGGTTGATTTAAGATGGAAGAGCAAGCTAGCAATGTGCCTGAGCCATAGGCCAAATAGCATGAGGTAAATATAAGCGTCTGAGCCATTTCTGGGGGCCAGAGTGGCGGGCGGCTGGGAGGCTAAGGGGTCTGGTGCAACAGGTCTGTGGGTCTGGGCCTCTGGGCGCCCAGGACCAAGAAACCCCACTACAACAGTGTTGTCATTCATCTTTGGTTCTAGCTTCAAATCCTCAGATGTGTGAGTATACAGCACGGAGTAATCACAGAGACTAGGAAAGCATAATGGTAACATAGGTGTGGGGCTTTGGATCATGGGAGGAGCATAGCATAATACAGGTAATATGAAGTGAGAAATGGAATACCATGGAGGGTTGAAGGGAGTGACTTCCATACAGAAGAAGGTGGGACGATGGACAAATAACTTCAATGTCATTTTCTAAATCCTCAAGGAATCATATTACTTTTATTGACAATATATATTGTATGGTTGTGTGTGTGTGTGTGTGCGTGTGTGTGTTTGTGCGTGTGCGTGTGCGTGTGTGTGTGTGTGTGTGTGTGTGTGTGGTGTGTGTGTGTGTGTACGTACGGAAAGAGAGACAAAGAGAAGAGAAGTCAAAGTACTTGGGCTGACAATGTTCCCCATAATAATCATAAATCAACAAAACATTCCAGTACTAGACACAAGAAACCTCTCTTTAGGGTAGTCCATGTGACTACCAAAACAATATAAATTATCAACATAAGCCTTGATTGCTTCTCAGGGCTTAAGGGTGGGCATTTATTGCTGAAGATAGTGCATGCTTAGGACACAGGACCTAATGCTTCAAGCTGGATCTGAAAGCCACTTCCTGCATTCTAGCTTTCATGGTTCCAGAAAACATAGCCAATGGAGGGAAGCAATCAGTTCTATACAGCTGCAGTATCTATGAGCCATGACAATGACCAGCATGGCAAGATACTGTAGTTTCTTGGTCCTGCCTAGTCCACCCTCCAGGTCTGGACCCACAGCTGCCTAGTCCAAAATAAACATACAGAGGCTTATATTAATTACAAGCTGTTTGGTCTATGGGTCAGGCTTACTACTTCCTAACTCTTATACTTTAAATTAACCCATATTTCTATTTATGCTTACCCATGTGGCTTGGTACCCCTTTTCTCAGTGCAACATTTTCATCGTGCTTCCTCTGAATCTTGCTGTAGTAGGAGGTTCCTGGCCTGGACTTTTGGGCCTAACCTCAAGTTCTAGGCCCACAGACCCACAGATCCGCAGACCCACAGTCCCGCAGTCCTACAGTCCCACAGTCCCACAGTCCCACACAGAGGCTTACTATAGTTTTTAGGCTGATCGGCCTAAGGCCCAGGCATATCACTTGCTAACTCTTTACCCTTAATCTAACCCATGACTCATCCTGTTCAGCCATGGGGCTCTGGGTACCTTTTCTCACAGCACCATGGTTGTCCTCTGCTTCTTCCGGCTTCTCTCTGGCATTCTGCTCTGCGCTTCCTGTTCTCAGAGTCTTCTAGTCTTTTAGCCCCACCCACACGTCCTGTCTGCCTTTGGCCAATCAGTGCTTTTTAATAAACCAGTGGGTGGGACAATTATTTACAATGAAGCAACACAATACCCTTATATATCCCCTTTTCTCTTTTTAAAACAAAAAGAACTCCAAATCTAATATTCTTTTCCCCCCTTATCTATAACAACTTATAAGCAACACTGTAAATAAACACAAACATCCATAATTCATGTTTTGGGAATGTGGGCATCCTTCTCTAGGCTACTTCCTGCTGAATGGGGGTGCTGACAATCTCATGGGAATTCAAAGAAAAATTTAGGATTATGCACAAGTCTTTAGTGGAGTACTCTGTAAGGCTGGGTCATCTCAGCCAGTCTCCTTGAAATTTTTCTGCTTACAGAGCTCAGGAAACTTCAACAGAGGTGCTCTGAAATGCTGAATCATCTGCTTCATCCATTTCCATTGGAGATTTTTCAGGGGGTCTTCCTCTATCAAACTTTATGTTCTTTATCCAGGAATAAATCCACAGACACTCATTTTCTGTGAAAATAAAAGGAAAAATCTCTTCTCCAAAGTAGCATATCTTTGGATTTCAGTTTTAAAGTAAACTCATTTACAAGATATATAGGTTGAATTAATTCAACAGCATTTATAAATAACTGTCTTTTAGCAGATTTTACTAAGTCATTTTCAGTCAAGAAGCTTAAAGATAAGACAATACAGTATCCAGACATTCTTTGTATTTTCCATCTTTACTTGGCTTATTTTTTATTTATTTATTTTTTACTCTATTTCTCTTTTAAGGCTTTCTCTACCTTTTCTTTTATTTCTCTAAGCCTATGTATCTATATTTTCAATACACTCTAAACCACTTAGACTTTTTTTTAAAAAAAACTGTCTTTACTGTATATTTATTTCTTAACTTTTTCTGTCTCTGACCACACCTTTGCTTGGCTAGGATGATTGGCTCCACCCAGATTCTTCTATTTCTTTCTGTTTCTGAACACACCTTTAATCTGCCAAGGATTCTTCTATTTCTTTCAATTTCTGAACACACCTTTAATCTGCCAGAATTGAAGGTTTGTAGTATGGGTGGATGGTTCCACCCAGCTCCTAGTCTAATTTCATTGAATTTCTATTTTTAACCCAGGTACTCTGGAGAATTTTAAGGTCCATATAATTACCAAGTAAAGCTTTGCCATCTGCTGCTCATTAACTCCATTTAAGTATTAGGCAGCAGGGCCTCTTAAAAGACTCACAAGTGTTTTGCCTCTAAGGCTGAATCAGGAAGTTTCTCTTAAAAAAGCCAAGCCTCAGTTTGCCTCCAGCAAACAGAGCTGATCCAAGAAAATATTATCACTAAGAAGCCATCTTTGACTCTATTCTCTTTTTGTTCTTTCGAACAGAAACTTTAAATATATCATTTACAACCTTTTTCTTATGTTGAGGGTCCTGTGAGACTTGAGAAACAAGCCATTTTATACCTTAAAATGCACTCCAAAAGCCCGCCTTTGTAGCCCAAGCCCACAAGCCTTATCAGGGCATCTCTGTACCACGGCTCATGTGAGAGACACAACTCAGAAGCTACTTTGGGCTCTAAACCATGTTTTAAGGTTTCTATGACTTTATGTGGGTATATGTCACGTATATCACCCACATTGGGCTGCCATTTGTATGAGGTCTCTGGCCTGGACTTTCGGGCCTAACCTCAAGGTTTAGGACCCACAGTCCTGCAGACCCACAGACCCGCAATCCCACAGTCCCACAGAGACACACAGATGCTTTCAATAGTTTTAGACTGATCAGCCTCAGGACCAGGCATATCACTTGTTAGCTTAATCCTGTTCAGCCATGGGGCTCAGTACCTTTTCTCAGTGCAGCATAGTTGTCCTCTGCACCTTCCAGCTTCTCTCTGGCGTTCTGCCCTGTGCTTCCTGTTCTCAGAGTTTTTCTTAGTCTGGTAGCCCCACCCACACTTCCTTCCTTCCTTTGGCCAATCAGCACTTTTTATTAAGCCAGTGGGTGGGACAAGTATTTACAATGAAGCAACACAATACCCCTATATCTTGCTGTCATCTCTCCCTCTGCTCTTTGACTTCTCAGTGTTCTCCTAGTCTGATGGCACTGCATCTACTCCTTGTCTAGCTACTTGACCAATTGGCATTTTATTAAACCAATAGAATTGATACTTAAAATGTACTAGTGTATGGTCCCACAGCAGGAATAAGTGTACTTATGTGTTGATGGCAACCAACAGCTATCTAATTGTACTTAAGGCTCATTCAACAGGAAAGAAATAATGTCTAGCACTAGGACCCTACAAGGTTTTCCAAGACTAGTAAGGTCATGGAACTTGAGGAAGAATCTACTATTCTCACTTTACTAAACCATCATAGTTCCTAACTGCACTCCAAATCTTATCCTTACATCCACAGGTAATTATAGTTACCACTCTTCACCAAAGAAGCTTATTTTATAGCAATTAGAGACCATCACAAAAAATCATACTGGGCACAGTATAGAGATTTCCAGACTGTGGGGAGGCCAGTTTCAACATATTCATCTACATTGGAGCTCCTGCATCTACAGCTCAGGGACCATCACTGAAGAAGGGGCAGAAAGAATGTAAGAGACAGAATACCAGGAAATGTGATATGAAATATTCTCTGTTAGGAAGACAAAAACAATGGCAATATCAATGGACCATATTAATGTTGAAGGAGAAAAATCCTTAGTGTCCTACTCCTAGACAAAGAACTACAGGTAACTAATGACTTCTGGGAGAAAAAGAATTAATAACTACCAGGCATGAGCCCTCTAACTGGTTGTCAATGCAGAGTGCTCATCCCTGAAACCATATATATACAAACAACAAAACAAATACAGCGTATTTTATTTATGTGTATGTATATATGTATGTAACACACACCATATCACATATATAGTAAAAGAGTCCATCAGCTTGAGAGTAGGGAGGGATATAAGAGAGATAAAGGGTATATACCTGGGAGGAACTGGAGAGAAAAAAGGGAGGGAAAGGAAGTGAATCAACTAACCTGGGTCATAGAGGCTCGCAGAGACTGAGTCAGGAAACCAACATGAGAATGACTTAGGCCCTCTGTCATATGTGTTACAGTTATATAACTTGGTCTTCTTGTGGAACTCGTAATAGTGAAAGCAGCAGCTGTCTTTGACTCTTGCTAACTTCTAGGACCCTTTTCTCCTACTGGATTGCCTTTTCCAGCCATAATAGGAGAGAAAGTGCCTAGTCTCACTGCAATTTGATACACCATGACTGGCTGATATCTAAGGGATGCCTTCCTTTTCTGAAGAAAAACCGAAGAGGAGAAGTATATGGGAGTTGAAAAGAGAAGTTAGGGAGTGGGAGGAGGAACATTCATCAGAATGTAAACAACAAATAAATACATAAACAAACAAAAGCAAAACTAAACTTTTACAAAAGAAATGGTGACTCCTGCTGGGGACCCAAGTGCTAGAAAATTGCATACAGGCAGATCCCTAAAGCTTTCTAACCAGCAGCATATCTTACTTAATACATTCCAGCCATCTAAAAGAAGGAAAGTCTCAAAAAGAAAAATGGAGAGTACATGGGGAACAGTACCTGAAGTTATATTTTGGTCTCCAATATGTACGTGCAGTCAGGTACTTCTGCACACATGCAACTGTCTGCACATAAACATACATAATAGATATTTAACTACTGTGCTTTGGAGTGGACAAGATCACATAGTGAGTAAAGCATATACCCTGAAAGCCTGACAACCCTTACTTTAATCCTTAAAACCTATTTAAAGTTGAAAAGTGAGAACTAACTTCACCAAGTTGTCTTGTGGCCTCCATACATGCACCCACTTCCACATCATAAATACAATAATAATAATAAACAATTGTTAAAGATATATCATGTTCTCATACTTAAAAGGGCAGTGGCATAGGGAGACTAGAGGTGTAGGATGTTTGCTTACTGTCACAGAAAACATGAGTTCCTCTGAGCTTTGTGTTCTACTCTCCTGAAGACAAGACCCCCATCTTCCAGTTAGGTTCAGGCCCTAATACTTGCTTAGTAAATCAAATCCATGCTACAGAAGCTCTCCCTTTAAAAGCTTTCTTATAAATATTACCCAACATTTTTCATTTACATATAATTGATCATCTCTAACTGATCATAAAGTTAGTTGATCTAGCCTGTCATTTAGCCAAAATGAAACTTCTCTTAATGCTACCTTTTCTCTTTTTATTTTATTTTATTTTTTGTCGTGCTAAGGAATTTAAAAAAAAAGGCAATTAGAAATTAGCCTCAGAAAAGAAAGAGTAGAATATGGAAAAGTTTTCTCAAATAAGAAAGGGAAGCTTTGGTTTTTATCAACAGGTTTCACACATATCAGGCTGGCCTTACACATACTATAATTAACCCTAAACTTCTGGTTCTCTTGCCTCACCTCACAAGTAGGATTGTAGCTGTGTACCACCATATCTAGTTTGTGTATTAATAGGACTGGAACCCAGGGCTTTATGCATAGTAGGCAAGCACTGTACCAACTGAGACATATCTCTAGCCTCCAAAGCATTCTATTTTAATGAGGCAAACATTAAAGAACCTCAAAATCAGTACTGTCACTCTATAACTCATGTTTGTTGAGGATCACATGATTAAAATTTTGTAGGAAGGAGCCATCAATGTCATTCTCCCATAACTTAGAGCATTGGTTCTCAGTGTATGGGTCACAACTCCTTTTGAAGCCAAACAACCCTTTTATACAAGTTTCCTAAGACCATCAGAAAGTACATGTATCTACATGTATAATATATAACTAGCAAAATTACAATTATGAAGTAACAGTAAAAATAATTGTATGATTGGGGATCATCACAACATGAGAAACGGTGTTAAGGAGTGACAACACTAGGAAAAATGAGAACCACTGACCTTAGGGCACTACACCACCCAACTCCTATTTTGTCCATTTACCACACAGTAGGCAGAATACCATACTAAATCATAAAATTCCTTCCTCGAAGTCTTCATAAAATTATCTCTGGCAACTGTGTATCACAATTATAATAAAGTTTAAACACTATGAAATGGACACTCCTAGTCTCTGACTGTTCGCTAATCCTGTCCTCTGCTAATGAATTTCAGACATACTGATCTTGTTCTTACTTACAAGTTGTTTTGTTTTGCTGGCAGGGGCGGGGGAGGATGGTGACGAGGAGCAGGGGGATGACAGAGTTCTGGGTTATTGCTGTGATGTTGCTATTATTCTTTTAAAGTAATGGGTTATCAAACCCAAGGCCTCATACAAGCTAAGCAATTACACTATGACTGAGCCTTTATCTAACCCAGTTTTGCTGTTTTTGTAGCAGGGTCTCAGTCTCCCAGGTGTTATATAGGGTGCCACATATGGGTGTTGATGATATTTAAATACATCATTTCTACATAATGGACAATTTTTTTTTTCTAAATTTCTTTCTGACATTACTGCATCTCTTATAACTTCCTGTTCTCCATCAAAACTGCTCATTTCCTGAGAAAGACCTCTTTGATTCCATATAATAAAGTTTGACTATTACTAGATATTCCCTACTCTAACATGCTTAAGCATTTGTTTCCTGGTTCATTATCACAATGACTATGACAGCAAAAACCATTGCCTCCTTTGGTATTCCCATCTTTAGTACCACAATATACAGCACAGGTATGCCTTCAGTACTGTTGAGAGAACTGTGTGGTTTAAAGTCCATTCACTCTCCTATTCATTCTTCTTTGAATAGCCCTCAGTTTGATATCAAATCTCTCAGGTGGGCTACAAGAAACACATCTGAGTTCTTAGAAGTGTATCATTAGCAAAGAATGTCATAGTGCTCTTAGATATTCTATAATACTGCTTGCCTTGGCTCATTAGCTAATCTAAAAAAATATACTCACATATATGAGTCCATGGATTGATCTTTGAGATTTTTTAAAGAGTATCATCCTTCAAGTTGTAAATCACTGTCCTGATTGCTGTGTCAATTAAGACATTTAGAACCTAGCAAGCCTCACTCTTCACAATGCCAGATTGAGGTGCATAGGTATGTACCAAGAAAACTTCAAAGCCAACGTGTTTCTATAAAACAATCTCCCTGACTTTAATGGTAACATATATTTGAAGACAAAGTGTGAAAAATTCCAGACCTTTGATGAAGGATTATTCTAATTTGGAAGTAGGAATAATATAGAGACAACTACATTTACAAAATACCATTTACTTCTCCTGGTCATAAAATTAGATTACAGCTAGAAAGAGTCATATTATTGAATATAATCAAAGAAATGCATGGAGAAGTGATCAGTGTCATGTGATGGAAGGAGTTAGATGTCTGAATGACTCAGAAAAATAGAATTACCTATATTGTGTACTCAGGTTTAATCATGGCATAAGCAATAAATAAACCTTCATTGTATTAAGACCTTGAGGTGTTTAGGATTATTATTATGGCACTTATCCCACTCTGACTAATACACAAGAGTAAAAGAAAAATGTATGATAATAAGATAATAATAAATTTTCAAAGAAAAAATAATTCAAATTACTGCAATTTCAGCTTGGTAGGGTTGTGACAAATGATGTAGTTTTAATATCAGTAGAAGACTAGAAAAAACTTAGCAGATTCTTAGATGATATAAACATACTCTATTTGCTTTTCAAGTGCTGGAAATGACTCTCAATAAAACATGAGAGAAATATTTTAAAAGGCTCACTTGGAGAAAATGCTCAGCATGAAGAAACCAAAATGTTTATTTCAAAAATGGAAATAATTCAATATGATCCCAAAGCCCTGCTCAGGTTTTAATCAAGGGACATTTAAAGTAAAGAGTGAAGAAAAGTTCTGGAGTCCTTCTTAAATTAATGCTAGTGTTCATGAGATACCATTTAATGTAAGTGTTATATTATAAACATATAATATGACACATATTATATATGAATTTTTTTAGCTAAGGAAAATATCCAAAGTCTTCATTTTTGACATAGCTGATAAGCATCCCATCATGACTTACAATGGAAAAGGAAAATTTTAGACTGAAAATCAATTTTATAGCTTTCTTTAAATTGAGTCTCTCTCAATATATTTATATGTATGTATTAATAAGTAATAATAACATCTCTCATATGTATAATAATTAACAAAAGTTTCCTTATCCATTGTCAAAAATTACATTTCAATACTTTAAACTACCCAGTTCTTTCTAAATTCCATGTATGACAATTATTAGTTTACCAACTTCCTGATGTTGAACTTCCTGACTAGCATGCACTAACAGCATATCAGAACTAGGATGTATTAAAATATTCACAGAATATTTATGCAGTTCTAGCATAATAAAAGCATTAATTGTCAATAACTAAACTTATCTTGTGTTATTTTAATTTTTATTTATTATTTATAAAAAATGTTTTTTATCTATGTCTCCCCCTCATCTACCTCCTTTCCCACTTCACAATCCCTTCTAATCAGTCTTCAGCCTCCCCCTTCTCCTCATTCCTCCATCTTCTCCCCCCAAAAGGCAGGAAGTCCCAAGGTGGATCAGCTCAGTGTGCCACATCCACTCCAGGCAAGTCCAATTTTTTCATCCCAAAGTCAAGACTGGATTAGGTGTCCCTCTGCAGGGAAGAGGCTCCAAGATCCCAGCCCATGCACAGGGACACAGTCTGATCCCTCGAGGCTTCACATACTTACTACCCATGCCAATCGATAATTGCCTACCCTTGGAGGGCCTAGCTCCTTTTCATGATGGTTCCCCAGTGCCTATTCTTGATTCAGTGAGCTCGCCAGATGACCAGCTAAGCGTCACTTGTGGGAATTTTCCCCATAATCCCTATCCCCTTGCTCATACAGACTCTCATCTCCTGCTCTCATCTGGACCAGAAGCTTTGCCCAGTGCTCAGGCATGGATCTCTGCCTCCACCTCTATTCTTTGTTGGCTGTAGGTTCTGTGATGACACTTAGGGTGGTTATTCATTTGATTATAGGGGAAGTCCTATTTAGGCAACCCCTCCACTACTGGTTAGAGACATTCTGTGAGTTCTTGGGAGTTTCCCTAGTACCCAGTCTCTTTCCAATCCCACATTGTCTTCCTCTATTGAGATATCAATCTCTGATCTCTAAAATAGAGAACTCAAGAAACTAAAGACCCCAAACCTAAATAATCCAATTAAAAAATGGAGTTTAGAGCTAAAAAGAGAAATCTCAACAGGAGAATTACAAATGGCTGAAAGGTACTTAAAAAATTGCTCAACATCTTTAACCATCAGAGAAATGCAAATAAAAACAACTTAGGTTTACTACATCTATGGTGATTGATGGTTTTACTGGGTGTAGTAGTCTGGGTTGGCAGCCATGCTCTGTTAGTGTCTGTATAATATCTGACCAGGACCTTCTTGCTTTCATTGTTTCCATTGAATAGTCTGGTGTTATTCTGATGGGTTTACCTTTATTGGTAACTTGGCCTTTTTCCTTTGCAGCTCTTAGTATTTTTTTCTTTACTCTGTAGGTTTAGTGGCGTGATCATTATGTGGTGAGCAGACACTTTAGGAGGGGTTCTAGTCTATTCAGTGTTGTGTAAACTTCTTGTATCTTTACAGGTATTTCCTTCTTTAGAATGGGAATGTTTTCTTCTATGATTTTGTTGAATATATTTTCTGTGCTTTTGAGCTGGTATTCTCCTTTTCTGATTCCAATTATTCTGGTGTTTGGTCTTTCCATGCTGCCCAAGATTTCCTGAACATTTTGTGTTGTGACTTTTTTGGTAATAGTACTTTCTTCAACAGACATATCTATTTCCACCACTGAATCTTCTTATCCAAAGATTCTATCTTCCATCTCTTGCATTCTGTTAGTTATTCTGTAGTTCTGGTTCATTTCTTCACTTTTTATATTTTCAGCTTTGCTTCAGTTTTTGCCTTCTTTATTGCTTCTATTTCAATTTTTAATTCCCAGAATGTTTCTTTCACATGTTTGTTTCTTTTTCTTGGTTCTTTATTTTCTTTCAAGGATTTGTTAATCTCTTCCATTTTTTGCTTGTATTTTCTTCTATTTCTTTATGGGATTTTTTTATATCCTCTTTTAAAGCTTCTATTATCTTCATAAAGTTGTAATTAAGGTCATTTCCTTCTGTTTTGTCTTCATTGTTATGCTCATATCTTGATGTTGTAGAACCACCATCTTTTTTTGGTGATGTCTTGTTCTTTGTATTGTTACATGTATTTTTTCACTGTTGTCTGCCCATTGTTTCCTTGGTTCATTCTTAGTCAGCTCTTGTTCTCAAGTTTTTTGAGAAGGAGTGGCATAGAAAATGCAGTGTGTCAAGCAAGGACATTGTTTATAAATGAATATACTTGGAGGCACCTACTTCCTTTGAACAGGGCTGCCAGATAAACTTTGATTGAGGGAAATGCCAACTGTGTCATGAGGCCAATGAACTAACCTAATATTTCTTTCCTGAACATAAATTTGAAGTTTTACTTCTATGTTTCACAAATTATTTTTAGAAATATCATTTGGTCAATAGAGATGAAACATTTTACTACTTCTTAGAGCAAACCATTAATCTCTATCACTGTAGCACTAGGTGAGCCTCTCAAATCATCCAGTCATCTGCCTTTTGCTTCAAATAAATTACTAAAATATCAGTAAAGTAAAACAAAATGACAATCAGAACTAGAGAATCAACAGGAAAAGATTTTATATGATGTTTATGACACTCTATCAAGCACGTTGTTTATTATAATTTTGTTTGCAATTTACTCATGGTAATTTCTCTCACAGAGTATTTTTTCTCAGTGAGTAGTTTTGAGTTTTAATTTATGTAATGACATATGCTAAATCTAGAATGAATTTTAAAGTAGTAGTTTAAATAATGATAAATTGTAGTAGTTCAGGCCGATAGGGTTGAGGAAATTGGCTCAAACCAGTTGTTAAAGCATGCACATAATGTTGTACTTCCTCATGAGCCAACCTGGAGTCTGAGGGCCTAACAAAAGGTCTTGCTCAGAGTTCCTGATTGCTTGGAATCTGCCTAGCAACAGATGCTGTCATATTTCCTGATTATATCCAACGAATCAGGGACAGCCATGCAATATCTCCAAATCATGACAGCCTGGATGCTGGGAGGAAGGTATATAAGCCTCCTCCCGTTGTTGAATAAATGAGTTAGTCCTATTGATCCCAGAGTCTGTGTCATGGACTCCACACCTTCTTACCCCCTTCCCTGAGAGAATTGTTAGGACCCAGTAACAACAAAAAAGATGTATAAGCTTTACTCGACATAAATGTATAAATACACACCATAAATTATTTAGTTTTAATGTTTTTATATATCAAATTTTAAGAACTCTCTAACCCCCCATAATATTTTTTCTCATAAAAGAAGCATTTAATTAGAGGTTTATGTATACTTTCAGAGTTTAGTCCTTTATCATCATGGCAGGAAGCAGATAGGCATAGGTCTGGTGCACTAGCTGAGAGCTTTATATCCTGAGCCACAGGCAGCAGGGAGAGAAAGGGGGAGAGACAGGAGGGAGAAAGAGAGAGAGAGAGAGAGAGAGAGAGAGAGAGAGAGAGAGAGAGAGAGAGAGAGAAGGGATGAAAGAGAAAGGGAGGAAAGGAGAGGGTAGGAGAGATATACTGGGCCTAAAATGGACTTTTGAAACTTCAAAGCCCACTCCCAGTGATACACCTTCTCCAAGGCAATGCCTCCAAATCTCCTCCAAACAGTTCTCCTAGGGACTAAGTATGCAACTTTGCCTATAGTACCATTTTCATTTTAACCACTACAGCAGGTATGCATAGTTGATATCAGTTAATTTTCTCAGTAGCTCTCCACATTGTTTATTGAGGCAAGGTATCATTCTATACCTGAAGCTCATATATTCCAGCAAGTTTAGGCAACCAGCTTGCTCCAGGAGTCTTTCTGTCTCTGGAATATAGGAAGTTGCCATACTAGTGAGTTTTTGGGGATCCAAACTCTAGTTACATTTGCATTGAACTTAAAATTCTCTGTTGACATTTGTCTTATTTTTAGGGAAATCAGGATGAAATTCTTTGAACATAGATGAACTCTCTTAAAGCTTTTTAAGGTTACCTAACAATTGCTAGAGACTGCTTATGAAACAAAACAAATTTTTCTTTTCTCCTATATCATTTTCTCTCCTAATATTAAGTGAATACCACAAGTCTGAGTCTTTCTTACGACAAAAGGATAAAATAGAGTAGGGTGCCATCCTCCAAGTCCTAGACTCATGACTACAAAGTCAAGCAAGTTTGGGCCAGGTTCTACAGTGGACTCTGTCACTAATTGTGAAGAAAAGCTGTTTGGCTACCCACAGTGTTAACTCATCTCCCATTGAAAGGGTGTTTGACTTCAAATCAAATAGAAAAAGAAAGATAATGAAAATAATTGATATTTGATTCTAATGATTACATTTAACATATCCCTTTTTAGTTATATAATCTTCCTAGGATCTTACAATCACTTTATTCTCAGTCACAAAAACCAAGGCTGAGAAGACAAAAGGAAGTAAAAGTTAGTAAATACTATTCACAAAACAGAGTAAAACTTCTGCTAAGAACAGAAAAATTCCTACTGCAGGGATGTGCTAAACTGCTCTAATAAAAAGTCCCCTGAATATACAGCTCAATTAATTGACGTATACTCCTTGCTCACATAAATCTCCGGAGTTCATGTCTTAGTCAGTAGGTAACTCTTCCCCTATGTATTCATGTATGCATGTCCATTCCTCTTCTGTCTTTAACATCCTAATAACATTATTGTCTGCATTGAGCTGACAGAAACAATAACGGAGCTATAGAAAAGAAAAGAAACAGTACTTCCACTCACATTCCATACATAAAATATGGTCACCTTTACACACTCAACTATAAGGAGACTAGGAAATATAATTGAGTTGTGTGCACTAAAAGAAAATGAATACTAGCAAACAATCAGAAATCTCTACTGTAAGGTGTCTATACATACCTATTTCATTCATTTTGAAATCTAACATTTTTGCTCAATAATTAACATGATAAACATGGCAGATTTGAGAAAATGCCAGGTGCACTTCCATTTCCTTAGAAAACCATAGATCCACACACAGGACCCAGGCTTCCCTCCTTTACCCCCTCTCTCTATGCCAGCCACCAATATCCAGTGGCACACTCTCACCTGGGAAGCCAGCGACCACACCAAGTTGGAAATCAGATACATGGTCTTCACTCTCCTTCTAGTCCAGTCTCATCTCTAGCCCTGTAGCAGATAACATGCATGGATCTATCTTTTCTTTTTACTCTGTCTCCTGGGGACTCCTCAGATCCTTCTAGAAGATCCAGCTTCTCTCTTCCCTGTGGACCTTCTACAAGGGGCTGGACATAATGGCATAATCCTTCATTCACAGTGCTGGGGAGGTAGAGGCAGAAGGATCTCTGTGATTTCAAAGTCAACCTGGTCCAGGACAACCAAGGCCACATATAGAGACCTTATCTTCTTACAAAAATGAAAGAAGCTCCAAGGGAGAAAATCACCCTTCTGACTCCAACTATTTTGTGTCATCCCCAAATATCTAAAAGGACTTTCTACCCAGAAGCCCCAATGGCCATATCTGACAGGATAGCAAAAGCACATCCTATCAGTAAAACCACACCTAACACACTCTCCTAAAATTCAGAGAGGGTAACAGAAACTAAGGAACATGATACCCACCCAAAAAAAACCTGACCAGCTGTTAGCACCTAGAACTGCAATCATCCCAAACCCACATGCCTAGACATCAGCATAAAAACACAATCAATAACAACCAGGAAACTATGTCTCTACCAGAATCCTGAAACCCAACTATAGTAGGTCCTGAGAAATGCAATATAGATGAAGCACAAAACAAGGACTTCAAAATACCTATTATGAATTATGTTTGAGGACCTAAAGAGGAAATGGTAAATCTCTTAAAAAAAAAAAAAAATATGAAAATTCAAACAAACAATAGAATGAAATGAAGAAAACAGGTCAAGACATCAAAGTAGAAATAAAATCATCAACAAAAATTCCATAGTAAGGTAAAATGGGAAATGAAAAATTTAGAAAGTCAAATAAAACCCTCAGAGGTAAGGCTCACCCACAGAGTGCAAAAGATGGAAGAGAGGCATTGAAGACAAGACAGAAGAAATGGATACTCCACTCAAACAAAAAGTCCAGGCATAAAACACCCAGGAAATCTGTAACACCATGAAAAGACAAAAAAATCTATGAATTACAAGGCCAGATCAAAGGAAATGAAAATATTTTCAACAATACCAAAGGAGAAAATTTCCCATAGCCTAAAGAAAAAGGTTCCTATCAAGGTACAAGAAATACAGAGAACACCAAATAGACTGGAACAGAAAAGAAATTCCCCGTGACAAATAGTAATCAAAACACTAGACATAGAGAAAAAATAAAAATACTAAAAGCTACAAGGTCTGGCATATCCATTTAAGGTTACCCTCTTTGGAGAATGGATGGAGGATAGGAGTTGGGAGAGGCTGAGGGAGGACTGGGAGGGACTGGGAGGAGGGAAGGGAGGGCAAACAGTGGTATATATCAGAAAAAATTATAAATAAATAAAAACAGAAAAAAAGAAAGAACAATAGTCAACTTCATATGGAATAACAGGAAATTCTGCAAAACAATCCTGCTCAATAATAGAACTTCAGGAGACATCACCATCCCTGACTTGAAGCTATACTATAGAGCTACAGTAATTTTTTAAAAAGCTACAAGGGCTGCACATAATGGCATAAGCCTTTATTCACAGCACTCAAGATGTAGAGGCAGAAGAACAGATTTCAAAGCCAACCTGGTCTACATGGTGACATAACGAGTTCCAGGATAGCCAAGGTTACATATAGAGACCCTATCTTCTTAAGGAAGGAAGGAAGGAAGGGAGAGAGGGAGGGAGGGAAGGAGGGAGGGAGGGAGGGAGGGAGGGAGGGAGGGAGGGAGAAAGAGAGAGAGAAAGAGAGAGAAAGAAAGAGAGAGAGAGAGAGAGAGAAAGAAGGAAGGAAGGAAGGAAGGAAGGAAGGAAGGAAGGAAGGAAGGAAGGAAGGAAGGAAGGAAGGAAGGAAGGAAGGAAGCTCCAAGGTAGAAAGTTCATGCAACAAAGACAGACCCATTGTGGAGACACTAAAAGTAAAAGAATACCACAGATGCCAGTCCATAATACTATACCCAACAAAGTTTTCAATCACAATAGATGGGGAAAGAACATTCCATGATAAAACTAAATTTATAGCAGTGTTTATCTACAAATACAGCCCCTCAGTAGATGCTAAAAGGAAAATTTTGATCTGAAGAAGTGAACTACATGCAAGAAAACAGAAAGGGAAAAATAATTTCAGACCAGCAAAACAAAAGAAGGGAAAAATCCACAGTATGACAACAAAATAACATGAATCAACAATTATTCATTACTTATATCTCTCAACATCAGTGGTCTCAGTTTGCTACTAAAGAGACACAAGCTAGCAGATTGAATTTGAAACAAGAGCCACCCTTCTGTTGCAGCCAAGAAGCCTACCTTAACATCAAGGATGGACATTACCTCAGGGTAAAAGAGTGGAACAGACATTCAAATCAAATGCACCTAAGAAGTAAGCCAGTGTATCTATTTTAATGTTTGTCAAAATATACTGCAAAACAAATTAATCAAAAGAGATAGGGAGGAGTGCTACATACTCATCAAAGGAAAAGGCCATTAAAAGGTACTGCAACTCTAAACATTTATGCAACAAACACAAGGATGTTCAAGATTATAAAACACGAATACAGCTTCTGTCATATTTTGACTTTCACACACAGATAGTGGGTTAGTTCAATACCCAACTCTCACCAATAGACAGGTCATCCAGATAAAAACTAAACATAGAAGTGCTGAAGCTAACTGCCATGGTAAACCAAATTTACCTAGCAGATATTTATGCCCAAACACAAAAGATATGCCTCCTTCTCTGTACATCACAAAACTTTCTACAAAATTAACCAAATACTTGGATACCAAGAAAAGCTAATCAGATACAAAAAAAAAAAAAATGAAATAGCACTCTGCACCTATCTGACTACTATTAATTAAAGCTCTTTATCAACAATAACAGAAACATTAGGAAGTTTATAAGTCTGTGAAAACTGAAGAAATCATTAGTGAATGAAAACTAGATCAAGACAGAAGTTTAGAAGAAAATTTAAAACTGTTTAAAATATAATGAAAGTAAAAGCATAATATACCAAAATCTATGGGACATGGTGAAAGTGATTTTAAGAGACATATTCATGGCACTAAGGATTTATACTTTAAAAAATTGGGGTGATCCCATATTATTAACTTAACTGCACACTTGAAAGCTCTAAAACAACTAAAATAGCAAAGTCAGGGCTGAAGTCAATAAAATAGAAACAAACAACAAAAAATCCAAAAAGTGAGTAAAATGAAGAGTTGATAAAATCAAGAAGATTGATAAATCATAGACAAATTGATTAAAATAAGAAAGAGAAGGTCCAAATTAGTAAAATTCGAATAAAGGGAAGACACAACAGATACAGAGGAAATCCAGAAAATCATAGGGGAACACTTCAAAAATCTGTACTCCACTAAATTAGAAAACCTAAAAGAAATGGATACATTTCTTGATATACTACCTAGCAAAGTGAAATCAAGAGCAGATAATCAATTTAAACAGATCTATAACCCCTAGCAAAATAGAATCAGGCATTAAAATTCTCCCAAGCAAAAGGAGGAAGAAGAGGAAGAGGAGGAAGATGGAAAGGAAGGAAGGAAAGGGGGAAGGGAAGGAGGAGAAAAAAATCTCAGGGTTAGATGGTTTTAGTGCAGAAATATACCAGACCTTCAAAGAAGAGTTAATTCTTCAAATTATTCTACAAAATAGAAATGTAAAAAAGCTTCCTAGATTAATTTTATGAAGCCATAGTTACCCTGTTATCCAAACTATATAACAACCTGACAAAGAAAAATAATTACAGACCAATTTCTATTATAAATATATATGGGAAAATTCTTAATAGACTACTTGCAAATAAAATTTAAGAATACATCAAACAGAGATTATAAACTATGACCAATGAGTCTTCGTCCAAAAGATGGAGAGATGATCCAACATATATAAATCAATAAATGTAAACCACCACAAAACAGATTGAATTCCAAAAATCAGAAGGTAATCTCACTCAATGCAAAAAAGACATTGACAAAATCTGGCATCCCTTCATGATAAACATTCTGGATACAAGTGACATAGCTAACCATAATAAAATAAATTTACAGTAAGCCCATACTCAACATCAACTTAAAAGAAAAGAAACTCAAAGAAATTCTACTAAAATCAGAACAAGAGTAGGTTTTCACTGTCTCCATAACTATTCAATATAGTACTTGTAGTCTTAGTTCACTGATTGTCAACTTTCCTAATGATTTGACCCTTTAATACAATTTCTCTTTTGTGATGACCCCCCAATCATAAAATATTTTTCATTGCTCCTTGTTAACTCTAATTTTGCTATTGTTATGAACCATGATGTAAATGTCTGACAAGCATATATATATGACTTGAAATTTTCCACTAGGGAACTACTACAGCTGATAAACATTTCCAGCAAAGTAGCTAGATACAAAATTAGCTCACAAAAATTAGCAGCCCTCCTATGTACAAATGACAAATGGACTGATACGAAATTCAGGGACTATAGTACCTTTCACAACAGTCCCTCCCAAAACAAAATATATTCAGGGATAACTCTAATGAAGAAAGAGAAAGGCTCGTATAATTAAAACATTAAGACACTGAAGAAAGAAATGGGAAAAGGTAATAGAAGAGAGAAAGATCTCCCATTCATTAGTAAAATTAATATAATGAAAAGAGCAACATAGAGTTACAGTGCAATTTTGATAGAGATCAACATTGTCAACACAAATTTTTCACAGAACTTGAAAGGTCATTTTTCATCTTTGTATGGAAACACAAAAATTAATGACTAGCTTAAATAATCCTGAAAAATAGAGGAGTTTCTGGATGTACCACCATACCTGGACTCAAATTGTACCACAGAGCTTATGCAATAAAAACAGCATGATACTGGCATAAAAAAACATATAGATCAGTAGAATTGAATTGAATATCCAGATTAAGTCCATATTAATGTACATTTGAGTTTTTAAGCAAAGAATTTATAAATACACACTTTGACAAGTGGTGCTGTTAAAACTGGATTGCTACAAATAATTCAAATAGATCTATATATATCACGTTACACAAAATACAACACTGAATGGATTAAGGACATCAATATAAGGCCAAGTACATCGAATCTGATTGAAGATAAAATAGGGAATAACATTAAATTTATTTGCATAGGAGACTTTCTGAACAGAACACCAATATCATGGGCACTAAGATCAACAATTAATAAGTGGGATATCATGAAATTAAGAAGTTTATTTATGGCAAAGAAAGTATCATTTAAATAAAGCAGTAGGCTCTACAATGGGAAATAAATTTTACTAAGTATACATCCAATAGAGGGCTTATATCCAAGATATATAAAGAACTAAAAAAAAAAATGGTTTTCAAGAAAACATCCTAATTAAAAATTGGGTGTAGATCTAAACAGAGAGTTATCCATAGAGAAAACACAATGGTTGAAAAATACTTTAAGGAATGTCTGACATCCTTAACCACTGGGAAAATGCAAATCAAGATTACATTGAGATTTAATCTTATACCAGACAGAATGTCCAAGATCAATGAAATTTTAAAAAGCTAATTTTATAAGGATTGTGGGGTAAGGGAAACATTCATCCATTTCTGGTGTGAGTGCAAACTTGTACAGCCACAATGAGAATTAATGTGACAGTTCTTCAGGAAGCCATAACATTCTTAGGCATGACTCTATATCCTACCACAGAGAACACACTCAACAGTGTTCATTGCTGTTCTCTTCTTAATAGACAAAAATTGAAAACAGCCTATATTTCTGTCACTTGATGAATGGATAAACAAACTGTGGTACATCCATTCAACATAGTACTAACAGATGCTTGAAAAAAAGATATCATGAATTTTGCAAGTAAATTGATAAATCTTGAAAAATCATCCTGGGGTAAGTCAGATCCCAAAAGACAAATATTTGTTCATATGTAGGTATTGAGTTTTCAGTCTTCAGTAAGGAGGATACAATCTGTATAGGACAGATGTTAAGTAAAAATAAGCAATAAGTGGTGAAATGGAGGATCTTCCTAAGACATAGGAATAGAACAAATAGTTATGGGTGAACTAGGCAGGGAAGACTAGAATGTGAAGGTGGAACAGAGAGGTATAGGGAAGAGCAGGTGAGGGAAGGGAATATAGTGAGAGACAAATAAAAAGAAGGGCCATTTGAGAGGTTGTAAGAAAATCCAAAACAGTAGAAGCTTCTTAAAATATGTTCATATATAAAAGAAACATAAATGGAATCACCAAATATTGGAGGAGTCAAAATTATAATTAGACATCTCTTGCTAACAAATGAAACTTCCAGGGCCAGGAATGAGTTATATCTAATTGAGTTGTTGGCTGCAGTGGTACCATTGAAACCCCTAAGCAACTCAGACTATTGCCAAGGTGATCTATTAGTCTCCATAAACTGAAGGTAAGTCCCTAATGCTGAAAACAGCACTGTAGAACTCACTAAAAGTTGATAAATCAAGCTAGTACCTACCTAGGGCTTTCACTCCTACAGACTTGTGTTCATGTTACTAGAAGGTATTCTTCACACTACCAAAAGAGAACAGTAAGCACTATCCCAAATACAAACCCTAATGTCTACAATGGTGATGTGCCTGCAAGATATGCTGGTGCAATAGTGTCACAAAGGTTGTGGGAGTAACCAACTACCATCTGCTTTAGTCCATGAGATAGAACCCATGCACAACACACACTGGTGGCCAAAACATGAGACTGGATAGGCCATGGATGTAGATGAAAACTAAATACTACTGTTCTGATAAAAGAATAGAATTAAAATGAGCCCTAAGGACATTCTACTATATTCATAGTTCAGTGTGTTGCTCAGCCATTATCAAGGAAGCTTCTTCCTGGAAGTATATGGGAATAAATATAGAAACCCACAGCTGCACATTGTGCAGAAAATGAGAGACTTTGGAACACTCAGTCCTAAATAGAATGTTTCTATAAAACTCCTCCCCTCAGGGCTCAGGAAACTCTGCTAAAGAAGTGGCAGAAAGATTTTAAAAGGCAACGGGTATGGAAGACTCCAAGAAAATAGTCTTCCAGGAACATAGACTGATAAAATATGAACTCACAGAAGCCATTTCAGCATGCACAGGGCCTACATAGGTCTAAGCAAGATAAGGGTCCCAGGTGCTGAGAAAGAAAGTAGACAAAAGCCTTCATCTTTGACCAAGAAGCTGTCTTCAATTGATAACTGGTTGCAAAGAAAAAATAGTTTTCTCCTATGGAGTCTAACTGGGTATAAAAAGCACACTCAAGGGCAGGCCCCATTCCCAGCAGTATGCACAAACACCCTCAATGGTATTCCTGAGGTTGTTGCTGTTGTTGTTCGTGTTGCCTCATAATGCTTTATCTGCACTTTTTATGAAATAGATCTTTTGCTTATATATTATGGTTTCTTATTTTGTTTTATGGGTTTTCTCTGTGTGTGAGGGTGTGTGTTTCAGTATCTTTATGTGTTTCTTGTGCTTTATATTTGACTTCCCCCATTTGTTTGTTTGTTTTGTCCTATCCTGGTTTGCTTGCTCTTCTTTTATCTTATTTTATTTTATTGTTTTTAGATAACTTTGTTTTCTACTGAGGGAGAATAAAAAGGAGTAGGCTCGCATAGATAACGAAGTGGGGAGAATCTGGGAAGGTCTAGGGGAGGGGAAACTGTAATCAAAATATATTATATGAAAAAAAATTATTTTCAGTAACAAAAATGCTGGATGAATGTTGTGAGTCAGAGGTGAATCATTTGATAATTCATTTCATATTATTTCATGTAATTTTATATGTTAGATATAATATTTCATTAGTGTTATTTTAATACTAAGGCAATGTAAAATTCATCGTTGCCTATTTTCAAATTCTTATCTCTGTGTTAGAAGATGACTCAGTGAGTATGAGTGATTTCTCTGCTAGCATAAGAACCCAAATTTAAATCCCTAGCAACCACATTAAAAAAAAAAAACAAAAAAAAACATCAGTATGAATGTACATTGCTATAACTGAAGCGCTGAATAGGATAGAGACTGTTGGCTATCAGAGGCTCATTGGAGAGAGAGAAATTATAGAAAGACATCCAACATCCTCTTTTTGCCTCCCTGTATGTACATACACTTGTGAATGAAGCACACATACAAATACATACACATACACAATTTCCAATCTCACACTTTATTCTGAGTTTAAGTCTGAGTGTCTAGTGATGACCCAAGAATGGGAGTAAAACAAAAATAATGGAGGAATGCTGTCTCATAGATTGCACTCTTTTCCCAGACACACACACACACACACACACACACACACACACACACACACACACACACACACACACACACACAGAGTAAGGAGAGAGATGAGAAAAAACTTTTTCTTACATTTCCTTGGGTTTATTTTTGATAGTTGCTTAGTGATTATGATGAGGTCATTATCCTTTTTAATTAGTGTCCCCATTGTTTTTTGTTTAAATCTACCTGACCTGAGTTCCCCTGTACAATTCAAATATTGGTTCTCTGAAGCAGGAGAACAGAACACAGATTCTCCAGATGGGGCCAAAAGTTATCTCCCTTGACCATTGTCTCATAATGTAAAAGCCTGATGAAGTTGACCTTTTCCCCGCTCCTCCTCAGTATCTTCCCCCTGGGGACTTGATAATTGTACACTATCACTACATTGGCAGCCCTACTAGGATGGTAACAAAGAGAATTTTAGCTTTCTTTCACACAGGTGACTCCTGTACACATTTGCCATGCCAAAGGATAGAAATGTCAACCACATCTGATACTCTGCCCCTCAGATATATATATATATATATATATATATATATATATATATATATATGAGATTATCTTATTTTCTAATTGTGATAGTTGTGCCGACTTCAGTCTTGTTGGAAGGAAGAGACAATCTGAATATGCTAGGAAAAGAAGAGAAGGAAGGAAAGATTGTCACTTTTCCAATCTCTAATTCTCCCCGTAATGATTTTATGACCCATAGTCACATTTTACTTTTAGAGTAAAGGATGCAAATAGGACAGAAATGTTGGCACCTGATCTACTGAAACAGTGTTCTCGGTAGGCAACCCCTAAAGGCAGTTTCTATGGACTGGAAACTCTCTGAACTAAAAACACTGGGGACTTGATGCTTTTTGTTCTCACATCTGAGTTCTAGTCAAAATTCCAGGTAAAACTGTACTTTGCACTTCACAGATGACTGTAAAAGGATTTCTTTGTCACCTGAAACTTTGACATTTGGGGGTACTGAATTGAATTTCTGGCTGCTTAATCTGTGGGGTATCTTCAAGTGAATAGTAACAATCTCTTATCAAAAAAGTGACTATTCTATACAAATATTTCTTGCCTTCCCATCTAGGAAAACAGCTGACCTTTGTGCAGACAAAGCTGAATTTAGAGCACTTTTACTTTTGATTTTTTTTTTAACCTAAGATAATCACAAAGTCAGTGATATGTTATTCATGATGCACAAGCTTAGAAAAATACTGTGGAACTGAATGCAAATTATCAGCAAGAAAAGAGTTTTAATTGTGATTATGAACTGATGATAAGCACTGTGAGAACAAATTTGGATACCATTGTTGGATGAGGGAAAGAAGAAACAGACAAGGGTAACGGGAAGTTGTAATAAAAACATTTTATACATGTATGAGAGTATAAAAATGAAACTGATAATTTTATATAATGAATATACACTAATAATAAAAAGATATCCTTTAAAAATATTTTAATATTTTTCTATAAAAGCATATCTGGAAAAAACAAAAGAGGAACAAAATCAATATATAAAATGCCTACTAATATATAAGAATTACATAAATGCTGTGTTTATTAATATATAGGCATATTTATGCACTATTCCATATATACCATATATAGTCACATATGTATACATATATATGTGTATGCATTAATAGAAACTTTTTGGTAATAGAGCTCTGTAGGTTTTAAGTTAAATTTTTTGTACCATTCAACTTTATAAATAAACATATAGTTAATATAATTGATAGTAAGATGAATAATAGCTATATACATGTTATGGTAAATTTATACACACACAAACACAAACATGTAACTTAAACTTTTAAAAATGATAATAAATTTGTAACTATAATTTATTCTTCATTTTATAGATGAGAATTTCCATTGAACAACTGAAAAAATAGTATGGCTAACTGGTGTGGTAAAGCCTAATCATGAGAATGGGCCTGTTTTACTTCATAGTTTCTTTCTGTCTGTTTTGTTATCTAATTACACAACCTATATGGGAGAACATTTGATGAACCACAGTTCAGAAATGGTTCTATAATGATCCACATGTTCAGAAGTTTCATTCTCAGGAGGTGAGATGGAATGGAGGTATGCGCTCCATTTTAAGGCAAATCTAGAAAGAGGCATGTGCATATGCATGCAATAAAAACTATTAGAAAAAAGTCCATGAATTTAAAGGAGAGTGGGGAAAGTTATATGGAAGAATTTGGAGGTAGAAAAGGGAAGGGAAAATTGTTGTAATTAAGTTGTAATCTCAAAAAAAAATTAAGCATATGTGTAAAAAGAAGAAGAAGAAGAAGAAGAAGAAGAAGAAGAAAGAAAGAAAGAAAGAAAGAAAGAAAGAAAGAAAGAAAGAAAGAAAGAAAGAAAGAAAGAAAGAAAGAAAGAAAGAAAGAAAGAAAGAAAGTCCATCAAAGGTGAGGAACCAGATATCACTGAGAAGGGAGAAGAAAAATCCAGGCAGAATAGTTTGACAATAGATAGGAACAGGCAAGCCCTCTTTGTTTCAGCAGCCCTTCATGACAGAGTTTCAAGTGCAGTATAGCATAGTACAGGACAATACTATATAGGAGAGACATATTAGAATAAGGAAGGATTAGGGAAGTCACTGGGGTTCACTTAGTATGCTCCTGATTTCATAACAAAATATCATGATGAAAATACCCAGCTATTGTTCCTCATAAACATAGTCTTGAATGACTGAGAATAAATAATCATGATGTCAGATATTATGCTTATGAGGTTACAAAAATAAAAATAAGTGTAATGGCATTTACATACTCAAGCTCCTGATTTCTGAGAAACATTCTTTCTGAAATAGTTTGTTCTCTGATGAGGTCAGATACATGAGTCATTGTGGTAAAACCTGAGAATGATATTAGTGGATGACATTCAGCTTTTCCAAAATCTACTATCTCTTTTCAGCTTTACACTTGTATACAATTTTTAGAATGCATAGTTGTTATTATTTCCATCCCTTCATATGTTTATCTCATTGATGGTTAAGTTTATCAGAGTTATCATTAATATTTCGGTCTCCTACTAGAAGACTTCAGCTATTTTCTTCCGTGTTTTATCATCTGACAGCTTCTTTTGAGGAAGCTAATATTGGAAGTGAAATGGGTCAGAAGGGCTGGCTATGCAACATCATATTTGCATTTATTCCACAAATATTCTTTATAAATTTGAACCAGGTATTGCCACAAAATAATGTATGGCACACACTAAATCACACAGTTTTAACTAGCAATTATTGTACTTTCATATGGTCATATTTAATGAAGGTCAGTTAATTTAAGATAGACTCAGCTAAGTCTATCTGCTTCTCATGGTGATCTCATGGGAGGTAGACCAATCAGTCCTAACTTAGCTCTTTTTATTATGTCTCTCATTCTCCTCTTAGGACTAGAAAGTGTACCAAATACAGAAAGACAGGTACTCACTGATTTTCTACATATTTGAATTTTAGACCACTGTGTGTGTGCACATGTGTGTGTGAGAGAGAGAAAGAGAGAGGATAAAATGGCAAGTACAATATGGAAAGGAGAAGAGGCCTAATAATAAATGGAGAGGGAGCAGGAAACAAGAAAGGGAAATTAACATAAAAGCATACTGCCTCACTGAGAAAGAAAGCTAGTAGAATCAGAAACTAGAGAGATGGGTAGAGCAAAAATATAATAACATGTATATGAAATTTTTAGTGAAATGATTTCAAAAAAACATGTGAGTCTACTAATGTACCTCTCATAACCATAACTGAATTGCAAAGTAACAAATTTCACTTGCACGTACCTTTTGATCTGGTATGCCTTTCAAGACATGGGGCTAATGACATCATACTGTCCAAAGATAGTTGCATAGACAATTCAAAAAAAAAATAGATCCTGCCTTTTTAATGATACAAACTGCAGTCAGCTGACAAAGGATGTGGGCAAACTAAGAATGGGACACATGAATGCAGCTTATGACAGCTCCTACAATATCCCAGGAGCTAGAGATACACTGCCAAACTTGAGAGAAACTGGCCTCTTGGAGTTACCAGTAAAAACATAATATTAGACATGAATTCCACTGTAGCCTGATACAATTGCAATCAAAGGGTACTGGTGAAGAAAAATCTACCGTGACTACCACACATTTCTGGGATGAATATTTTCTTTGAGGGACGGTTTTGGACTTTCTCCCAGATGATTTCATATTCTACAGTAATTTAATGGAATCATTGTGTTCATTTAGAGAACCAAAAGATTGGCACTCTGCACTCTTCTGGGTTATTTGTCAGTATAGGAATCAAAAACAAGTTCTCATCCAAGGAGCAAAGGTGTTCATTCCACAGTTCTGTCCCTAACAAATATTTTGCTATTAGTCCTGTTGTCATTGCAGGAGTCTCTACTTAATTCAAAAACTTTTGCTGAGACCCATATATGTACCAGTATTTTAAAGAGAATCTCCATTTAAGACTCATCTACTTCTCTTAATAATCTTGTGAGAAAAAGTAGAACAAGATTTACCCCATATTCAACAAGTGATTATTAAAGAACTAGTTAATATGCCAGGCCAGGCACTGGGCCTGTCAGATAAGAAATAATCGTATTTTTGGTCCTCCAAAGCTCACATTCTGTTATAAGAGACGGACTTGTAAACAGTACAATTAAAATATAATGAGGTAAGTGCCTTAATAGAAGACAGTATACTTTAAAATATTATGAAAATGTAAGGTATTATAATTAAGCAGAGCTGTAGGTCTCAAAGATCTCATCCTGTTTTCAGAAGTGCCTAATTTCTTGTGAAGGAAATATGTGGTGCTGAGACAATTTGAAGTGGAGGGAGGAATACCCTGATTCCAAAACCATATGCCATAGCTGCTCCTACTTTCTGAGAAAATATGATTAAAAAGAAAAAAATGATCTGTGCCAGCTCATAAGATAAATGGAAATTTTTAAAGATTTAAGGGAATACTCAAGAAGTACACAGGCCCAGTATAAGGATGGGAAAAAATATAGAAAGTCAAGTTATTAAAAGGAACCAGATTATCAACTTAAAAACTTGAACATGAAGCACAGAGTGATCTTATCTGGGTATTTCCTATAATTTCCTTGATAGGAAATTAATGTCTGTAAATTCTAGACAAAAACAAAAGTTTATTTATCAGCTCTGACCCTTACAAATAATTATTTACACAAACAACATACCTAAATATTTCTGATCTTCTCCTCACAAACTTTTCTGCTTTTCTACTTTCATTCTGTTCATAAATGTTTCTGAAATAAACCATACTGGTGGCTAAGAGGTACATGTTGATATCAACTACCAAATCAGCTTATCTTTCTTAAAAATTTCACTGACAGGTATAAAATGGTTTTAATAAGGCATATACTCACAGATGTGAAAGGAGTTATTTATCACAAATGATAAACACCTAGAAGCCCAATGACTGGTGATTAGCAATGCTACTGAGAATATCAATGACATACTCTCAGTACTGCTTCCATTAAATGACTTTGCCAAAATGATGAAACTTTTTTAATTCCATGAAAAATGAATGTCTCTAACAATAACATGTATAATTAAGCAAATATTGCTATGCAGTTGAAAAATTCATTGTCATCTGCATCAGCCTCAAACATAAATTTATTTATGTGGATCAAAAAAGTCTTATAGCCTATTAATTAATTTAAAAGTGAACCAGGAGTTTAAGAATTTATTCAATTCCTATAAATTATACGAATAAAAATGTTTTATCTTGTAAATAGTCAAGTATTTTTTAAGGGATTGTGAAGGAGATATCATCATCTACTGCTTGAGCTGAACTTTTTTCCTATGTTCACTTTCGCTCTTTGTCTCTCACAAGCCTCAATATTCTTAAACCTTGCTTCAGTTAATGATATATTTAAAAACAAATCAAAATTATATCCCTCCATTCAATTTAACATGCAAAAAGGTCTTCCAAGAGTACAGAAACAGAAACATTAAGGAGTACTTCTCTCAACTTCCCCTTTTGTCTTTATCCTTCCAATGACTATGTAGTCAATTGTTACATTAAATTCCTACCAATTAAATTCCCAGTGTACTCTCCCTCATCCCTTCGGATTCCCCCGTTTCCATCTACCTTCTGAGGTTGACCCAGATCTCTTCAATTTCCCCTTCTCAGGGAGATATGAGTGTCTCTCCTTGAGCCCTCCTTGTTACCTAGCCTCTCTCAGTCTATGAATTATAGCACTGTTATTCTTTACTTTACAGTTAATATACACTTATAAGTCAATAGATGCCATGTTTGTCTTTCTGGGTCCAGATTATGTCACTCAGGCTTTTGTGACCTTATTCCTCACACTGGGTTGCCTTGTACAACCTTAATACAACGGGAGGTGCTTTGCTTAATCTTACTACAACTTGATATGCCATACTTTGCTGATACCCATGGGAGTTCTTGATGTGGGAATGCGTTTATGTATGCTGTGAATCTCAATCTTTAAATAAAGGAGCTGTTTTGGGCCATGACAGGCACCATAGAAGAAATAGGAGGAGGAATCAGAATAGGTAGGAAAGGAAGGGCGGAGTCAGAGGCAGATCAAGCTGAAGCCCACAGGAGCAACATGTAAGGAGCACAGGTGAGCTACGGGCCACGTGGCAGACAGATTAATAGAAATGGGTTGATTTAAGATGTAAGAGCTACCTAGCAATGTGCCTGAGCCATAGGCCAAACAGCATGAAGTTAATATAAGCATCTGAGTCATTTCTAAGGGCATGAGCAGCATCAGCGGGCAGCTGGGCAGCTAAGGGGTCTGACGGCAGGTCTGTGAGTCTGGGCCTCTGGCCACCTGAGACGAAGAAACCCCACTACAACAGATGGCTTCCCAATGTGGGCCGAATATCCACTGAAAGCCTGAGAAAGTTTAAAGAGTGTTTTAGATCAGAAGTGAGCCAAAGGCAGCTGCCAAATTGTGTATACAAACCAGGTCTTTGTACAAAGAAAGTGTGGCGGCCAAGTCACATTCAAAATGGCGCCAGCGGACTGGCAGCAGGCAGTGTAAGCTGCAATCAGGTGGGTTCCTGAAATCTCACAGAAGACTCAGTAGCATGTGATTGATTTTAGATATCTGTTTATTTTGAACAAAAAGGAAACAAAGACAGATAATTAGTAGCAGCATTTTCTGGGGTCTGCTCTGTTTGCTGGCCACAAAGAGACACAGTCCCTTTAAGAGAACTTACTGATTTGGCTTCCTCTGCAAAAGCTGTGCAGCCCTTTAAGAGAGTGTATTTTAAAAGCTCTTATGGTTGGAAGATGATTAAGGATTCACAATAAAACAGATTCAGATGAAAAGAAAAACCTGTGAATAGGTTACAATGTGTGTAAAAGGTACATAGGCTTCAGAGAGAAAAGAAAGAGGTTAGAGAAAGTCTTTAAAAAGAGAAATAGAGTAATATAAATATAATAAGCTACATAAAGATGGAAAATAGACACAAATCTGGATTTTGGTTGTTATTGTGTTTTCTTTTAATTTTTTAACTGTTAATGAGCTAATTGCAGAAAGACAATGGATTGCAAATACAAAGGCCACTAAGTTAAACAAGAATGTATATTTTAAAGGTATTTTGATTTTGGAATTTGTGTCTAAGGATTTATTGCTTTGGGAGAGTTCTGCTTTTGTTTCCACAGAAGACGAGAACCTGTGGATGACTTCCAGGCAAATATG
This sequence comes from Phyllotis vaccarum, assembly GCA_033318265.1. Taxonomy (NCBI): domain Eukaryota; kingdom Metazoa; phylum Chordata; class Mammalia; order Rodentia; family Cricetidae; genus Phyllotis; species Phyllotis vaccarum. The sequence goes on along the minus strand of JARWLC010000013.1, from coordinate 89,011,576 downwards.
GTTTCATCAACCAAGACCCCCTGAGAAAAACCTCTGATGAGAAGAGATGGCCACATCAACTTCAAGACTGCAGAGTATGATCCTGTCTAACTCATGAGATTTTCAACGCCCCTTAATCAGCAGGAAGTAGTAATGGAAAACTACGCCCAAATTCCCCAAATATTGTTTCTAAATGTTTGTTTTCATTATAAATGGTTAATGTTCATAGCCAATTTTTTTCTAAGAAGAAAAAGGGGATATGGTATATGAATGAATTTTTAAAAGGTTAGATTAGTGAATTTACTTAGATCAGGAAATCAGCTGTTAATCTCAAAATGCTTTACCTTGGTATAGATTTTGGTTTATTGACACAAATTTAAGGTCAATTTTGTTATGCTGAATGTGTTTTTCTATTCTTGTTTAAGGTATGACGTTCATGTAACTGATTCAAAATTGTAATGTGTAACTAAGAAACTAAGGCTAATAGTCACCTTTGATAATCACACTTATAGTTAGGTTAGTTAGGATTTTTAGGTACACAAAGATATATTTCAATTAGGTAGGAAATCTTCAAACACTTCTAAGACCTACAGAATATGGCATTTAAAATGTTTTAAGAACTTAGATTTTTCTGGACAGTGAGACAGATCTGCTCCTGGCAACACCAATTTACTTCAAGAGAAAAATGGGCATCGAAGAAACTCCATATGGAGTCTATTTGTGGCATTGGTTAGCCAATGGACATGAACCTGTTCTTATATTAACTGCTTGACAGTATGCTGTTAGAAGTAGACATGTAGGTTCCATAGGAAGATGACCTCTGAACTTTGGCAGAACAAGCCGAGATGGTCATCCAGGTTCCTGCTTTGTCAGACATCAGGACTCGAGGAGAAGCAACTGATGAACTGTGCCAAAATGGGCAGAGCAGATTTCCTGCTTCACTAAAATGAAAAGAGACTCTGGGCCTGTAGGATGAAGAGGGATGCCCCAACTTTATAAAGGAAAGTTGGGTGACTGTCCAGGCAGATAGGTGTCATCTCTGTCCTTTCCAGATTTTAGAAGTCATTTGCACTTCTGTGGTCCTTGATGTAGTTGAAGATTAGATAGTTATAGGTACAGTTTTTCTTAGTCATTTGAAAGGTATATTGGATATAAAACTTTAGATTCATAAAGATAAGGTAGATGATAGAGTATTTTCTTTAATTTTGCTAAATACAAATAGACTAGATATTGTAACTGTAATTCTTGCTTGATAGCTGTTTTGTTATATGTAATTTTGCTATGTTAAAATTGAAACCTTCCTTTTTGATTAGACAGAAAGGGAGAAGTGATTTGGGAATGCGTTTATGTATGCTGTGAATCTCGATCTTTAAATAAAGGAACTGTTTTGGGCCATGACAGGCACCATAGAAGGAGGAGGAGAAATCAGAGCATATATAGGAGAAGCAGGGCGGAGTCAGGCAGACCAAGCTGAAGCCCAAAGGAGCAACATGTAAAGAACACAGGTGAGTCATGGGCCATGTGGCAGACAGATTAATAGAAATGGGTTAATTTAAGATGGAAAAGCAAGACAGCAATGTGCCTGAGCCATAGGCCAAACAGCATGAAGTAAATATAAGTGTCTGAGTCATTTCTGGGGGCCAGAGCGGTGGGCGACTGGGCTGCTAAGGGGTCTGGCAGCAGGTCTATGGGTCTGGGCCTCTGGCTGCCCAGGACCAAGAAACCCCACTACTACAAGTTCTGTCCTCTTTTGAATAGAAACAGAGGAGGAATGGATCTTTTGGAGGGAGGCAAAACTTGGCGGATAGGAGAGAGAAACTATGGTTGCTATATAAAATAAATAAATAAATAATTTTTTTAAATTTCTAGTGTAGTTTATCTTCTTTTAATGAAATTGTGACTTATATATCTCATCAAAGTGGTGATTGTCCATAAATAAAGAGACTGGATATTTTTATTATTACTAAAATACTGTAGAAGAGATAAATATGTTAATTTTAAAAGCTTTAGAGGTAATTCTGGTAACATTCTCAACAGCAGAATTACGAATGCCTGAAAGGCACTTGAAAATTGCTCAACATCTTTAGCCATCAGAGAAATTCAAATAAAAACAACTTTGAGATACCATCTTACACCTTCAGAATGGCTAAGATCAAAAACACAGATGACAGCCTATGTTGGAGAGGATGAGGAGCTAGAAGAGCACTCCTCCATTATTGGCGGGAGTGTAAACTTGTACAGCAATTCTGGAATGCAGTATGGCAGTTCCTCAGAATACTGGGACTCAATCTCCCCAAAGATCCAGCAAGGCCACTATTGGGCATATACCCAAATGATGCACATTGCAGTCCCTCACCATTATCTGATTCTTTCAAAGACATATTGTTTATATCTAGCTCCACTGACAAATATATAGGGGATTCTATAAGGAGTTCCTTTATTTCTTAACTCTACTGCACATGTGTTTACAGTAGTAATTTGTTAGACCAAAGATAACCATATTTCCTTAACCATTTCTTCCTAAGTTGCCCAACATAGCACTAAAAGAAGGAAGTGCACCAGAGTTTTCATGTCTTTCTCCAGAGTCTAACCCCGTAAACCTCCCTGACCACCCCATTCAGGCCTTCTTCACCAACCTCAAGATCTTATCCAGGTCCAACAGCAAGGACCCCAGCTGAGTCTGGCCACCTATGCTCATACTTCAGCAAACCTCTAAGCCCCAGTAGTAACTCATCCTACTTGCAACCACCCATGGCTCTTTTTTTCACCACTTACAAATACCTTAAACACCCAAACTTTCCATGCCCTCCCCTATAGTAAGACAAGCTCATAAGTCCAAGGAAATTGGCTCGAACCACTCACCAAGACACACATATAGCACACTTCTATGAGCGAACCTGGAGTCTGTCAGAAGGTATAGCAACAGCTACTGTCTAATGTTCCTGATAATTCAAAATCTGCCTTAGCAACAGATGCTGTCAGATCCGATCATACCAGCCATTGAGGAACAGCCATGCAATATCACCAGATTATGACACAGCCTGGATACTGGGAGGAGGGTATATAAGGCTTTCGCCATTATTAAATGAGTCTGTCCTTTTCAACTGACTTCCAGGCTCTGTATCCATGCCTTCTTGCCTGCTTTCCCAAGGAAACTTTTAGGACCCAGCAATGCTCCCCCAAAGTCTAGCTTGGTGAGTCTCTCTGACCTTTCCATATATGCCTTCTGAAAACCTGCCAGATCTTGCATAGGTCCCTCATTCAGTGTTCTGAGATAGTCAGGCTCCCCTGCTTGCTCCTCAGATGATCTATAGGCATTGGCAAAGACCCCTTCTGGCTGTCTCCAAATGAAAAAGACCCTCCTATGTCATCTTTAACCATTTTATCCATCCATATCTACCTCCACATTTGAGGCTTAGATGAGGAATAATACTCTATATACCAGCTAAGACTGCAATATTAACCTGACTTCATTCCATCTACACCATTTACAAATTCGACATGCAACCTGATTGAAAAGCCTTTCTTCAACAACTTGCTCTGTTCAAAATAAATTCTACACTAGCAAAAGAAGCCCATATGTCCCGATCTCAATCAAAAATACCATTTGAAAATTCAAATCAGTATATTCCCCCCAAAATTGAACAGTACAAGAAGCACACTGAACACCAAATGGACAAGACTACCCACAACAGGGACATCATGTCACTGTCCAAGTCTCCAAACAATGGTGGAGGGGGTGCCTAAATGGGACTTCCCCTATAATCAAATGAGTAAACACCCTACGTGTCATCACAGAACCTACATCCAACAGGGAATGGAGGTGGAGTCAGAGATCCAGGGCTGAGCATTGGGCAGACCTCCTAGTCCAGCTGAGAGCAGGGAAGGAGAGTCTGTATGAGCAGGGCAATAGAGATTATGAGGAAGGTTCCCATGGTGACGGCTGGCTGGATCTCTGGGGAGCTCACTGAATCGGGAATTGCCTTTGGAGACCCATCTGGAGGGGGACCTGGGTTTTGGGAGTGGGCGGTTTTTGACTGCCATGAGTGTGTGGAGTCAGGAGGGATAGGATCTGATTGTGTTCCTGTTCATGGGCTGGCACCTTGGAGCTCATTCCTTATAGAGGAATATCCAGCCCAGAATTGACTTTGGGATGAGTAAATCGGATGTGCCTGAAGTGGATGTGCCTTAGGACTTCTTGCCCTTTTGGGGAGGGGAAGGGTGGATGGGGAGGGCAAGGCTGAGGGTTGGCTGTGAAGGATTGGGAGGGCGAGGGGAGGGGGAGCAGGGGGATACATTGATGGAGATGGCATTTTTGATGAAAATAATATATATATAATTTAAAAAGAAAAGAAAATACCAATAACATAGAACAGTTAAAATACCAAGTATACATGACAAAGAAAGTGTACTGAAAGCTCCAAAGAACAAAACACAAGACAGATATAAAACAATTTGCACCAGAATAATACCTACGTTTTTCAAACGTAGTTTGAAAGTGTTATTGCTGGCTGAAGAAAAATGAGCACAGCAGAGAGAATGTGGGAAGAAATAAGCCATAAGTATTAAAACACAAAATATCACTGAGAACCAAAACAACAACAACAAAATGAACATGATTAAGACATATAATTCAACAATAACTTTAAATACCAGTGCCCTCAATCCTTCAATCAAAAGATTAAGAAACAAAATCCATCTATCCGCTTGTCTACAAGAATATCATCTCAAATTTAAAGATAAGTACTACCTGATAGTAAAAGTACTCAGTTAAATAGGACATGGAAGTACGTAGGAATGGCTATCCTAATATGTGACAAAAATAAACATGAGACTAAAACTAATCAGAAGACATAAAGAGGGACACTTCATTTAATTCAAGGGAACAGTTAGAAGCACTAAATTTTGGGATACTTGATTTCATTTAAAAAAAATGTACTACTAGATTTAAACATAGAGATTAACATCAATCTATTTGAAGTAAGTAATTTCAATAACATCGGGTTATCTGGACAAAATATAAACAGAGAAATGTCTGAATTAACATTATACATCAAATGGAATTAACAAACATCTAAATAATATTCTACACAGAGACAAAGTGCACATTTTACTCAGCAGCATATGGAAGCTTTTCTAAAATATAGTACATCCTGGAGCACAAAAAAACTTCTTTAAAAATTCAAACAGATTAAAATGACTCCTTGTATCTTCTCTCAAAACAATGTGAAGAAAAAAAACTTATATTCAATCATAAACAAATCTCTAATAAATACACAAATGAGGTGGAGATTAAACACCTCATTACTGATTGATAAATGGGTCAAAGAAGAAATCAAAAAAGAAATAAAAAAATCCTAAAACTAAATGAAAATGGAAACAGAATATAGCAAATCTACCTATGAGGGCAATTCATAGATGTAAGTACAAATGAAACAGAAATGGCACAAGTAAGTGGCTTAACAACGCAACTCAGAAATTGGAAACAGCAAATCCAAACCCAGTCATTGCAACTCAGAAATTGGAAACAGCAAATCCAAACCCAGTCAATGGCAAAAAAAATAATAAAAATAAGAGCAGCAATCAACAAAATTGTAGCAAAAAATACAAAGTATCAATAAATCTAAGAGCTGTTTGTTTAAGAAGGCAAACACAATTGACAAACTCCGGGACCAACTAACCAAAAGAAATAAAGACCCAAATTAATAGAAAATTAACAGAATCAGAAATGAACCAAAATTTAACTAAGATATCAACAACCTAAACATATTCATAATAATGAGATTGAAAGAGTAATAAAAATCTTCGCCTCTTAAAATGAAAAAACTAAGTCCAGAAGACTTCACAGGAGAATTCTATAAAGTCAACGCTTCTTAAACTATTCAAAAGAAATCAGAAACTGAAGGAGCACACCCAACCTCTTTTACCAAGCCAGTATCACACTAATATCCAAGCGATAAAGATACAACAAAAAATGCAAACTAAAGGACAATATCTCTGATGGACATAGATTCAGAAACACACACACAAACACATACACACACACACTATCTTAAAACAGAATAAAAATAGACATGAAAATTATTATACACCATGGCCAAGTTGGCTTTATTTCTGAAATGCAGGAATGGTTCAACATATCCAAGTAATTAAGTGTAATAAATTATAAAATTAAACTTAAAGAAAAACACGTGATCATTTTAATAGATGCAAAGAAAAGCCTTTGACAAAATTCAGTATACCTTCATTATAAAAGTCCTAGAGAATGTGATCTGTAGAGAATTCATCCCAACACAGTAAAATTGACCTACAATACAGGAGACCTACAGCCAACATCATCCTAAATGGAGAGAAACATGATTAAATCCAGTGAAGTAAGGAAGAAGACATGAATATCTACTGCAGCAATTCTCACTGATTATATACCATACAAAGAATTAATAGTTATTAAAGGATACATTAACACTCACAAATACAAATTGAACCTAAGACAATTCTTGAAGATAGGAATGATCTCACGATAAGGCTGCTACTCCACTCTCCAAGAAGGCAGGAACAAAACAGGGTCCCAGCAGCCTTTTCAACAGGGCTGGCCACAGCCTGTTCAAGCTCCCAAAAATCCAGAGACACACCTCCAAGCCTTGTCAGGTAACACCAGAATTCTACCACATCTCCTCCTTTTGTCTAAGAAAGTTCTAAACTAAGATTATATATAATAGGAATTATTATAAGGTGATGTCTGGGGGAGGAAAAGACAAAACACAAGCAGGGTCAAACTACAACTAAAATCCAACAAATTTAAGGTACATTCTACATTTCTAGAATATAAGTAAATGGTGAGGTATAAAATCAACACATATAAGGTACATCCTACATTTCTAAAATATCAGTAAATGGTGAGTTATATAAATCACTTCAAAACTGCTTATCTTGAATAGTAAAATTACAGCACCTGAGTGTTCCTTGCTAAAAGATAAGAAGATAGCAACCTTAACTACCCAGTCTTTAACTCCATCAAGACTTCAGAAGGAAAATATATTACCTGAAAGTTGGAAGCACAAGAGAGTAGCTTCCAAGATTTGGGAGAGGACAATGACATTTAGCTACCTGGAAAATCACCTGCGGTTTTTCTGCACCATTGGAGCATCCATCATTTTGATGACAGGCATAGGATATCTGACAGATCTTTTCAGAAGCAGAGCATTTTGGGAAGGACCATCTTATCCTGTCCCGTCATCGTGTTCACCCAGATTGTACAGCGTATGCTTATTGTCATCAGTGGAGGTCAGGACCGTTCTTTGACCAACTGGCCATTCTATGCTAAGAGGACAGACTCCATAAGGAGTGTTCTTGATGCTCAAAACCATCTTGGGAAAGGGACAGTGACATCAGGAGTCATTGCATCTTTCATGGCCGAATTCTGAATAACAAAATGTTAAATGTCATATTCTCTGGGTCTATGAAATGGTTGAAGACTTCTGTCTGATATATTCTAGCATGTATCTGGGAAGCTTAGGCAACATGACTATTACATGGCAAACCTAAGTAATATTGACCTGCAGTTCCTATCATTCTAAAGACTGAAGCTTACATTGTAAAATTAGGCAATCTGTAAATGTATGTACCATCCTTGAATGATGACTTCCAGTATGACTATTATATAAACATTAGCCAGAGGTACATGTACCATACAAAATGATAACAGTATTCTAAATATATACATATATATTCACACACATATATATCATATACAAATTATCTAAACAGAAGTATACAAAACATCTTGTGTATATATTATGACTAGTATAATTATATATTATGTCTAGTATAGTAAAAGCAGAGGTAGCAATTGCATAGTGGAAATAACAATAATGTACAAAATATTTTAAGCAGAGGTAGAAGCATGTGTAAAATATGGCAATTACAGATTCTATTTTGTATCAATATACAAATTACCTTGGGCATATAAAACAACTTCAGATTTAAGTATGTATCAATATACAAAATATCTCAGTCAAACATATAAAATGATTTTACATTTGTATCAATATACAAATATCTATATCAGTGCAAATTGTTTTTGGCTGATCTCATATATTTGGCTAATAATTATTTATAGGTAGATGGAACAATCTTCCTATATGTATCCTATCTATTCCCCTTTCTCTTCTTTAAAAGGGATCTCTGAGTCTATATTATTGTTCTACTCTCAACACAATTTTAACTTATAACTATCCTATCAGGATGATAATTATCCATAACCCTCAGATGACAAAACTTATCAGAAGAGGGACGTAGTTTTTCCAAAGGTTGCTTCCTTATGAAAGATCGAAAGACTACCAGTGCCCCTTAATCAGCAGGAAGTAGTAATGAAATGTTATGCACAAATTCCCAAAATATTGTTTATAAATGTTTGTTTTCATTATTAGTGGTTAATGGTCATAGTTAATCTCTTTCTTAGAAGAAAAAGAGGATATGGTATATGAATGTTTTTAAAATTAGATTATTGAATTTACTTTAATCCAAAAATCAGCCATTAATCTCAAACTATTTTACATTGTTATGGACTTTGGTTTATTGATACAAATTTAAGGTTAATGTTTTATGCTGTATGTATTTTTCTACTCTTGTTTAACGTGTGATGTTTATGTAGCTCATTTAAAATTTTAATGTATAAGAAATGCAAATTAATAGTCACCTATGATAACCAAACTTATAGTCATGTTGCTTAGATTTTTAGGTATACAAAGATATATTTCAATTAGATAGGTAATTTTCAAACACATCTAACACCTACAGAATACGGTATTTAAAACATCTTAAGAACTTAGACTTTTCTGGACAGTGAGACAGGTCTGCTCCTGACAGCACCAATCTACTTCAAGATAAAAATGGGTATCAAAGAAACTCCATATGAAGTTTACTTTCTTTGTGGCAATGGAATCTAAACAGAGTACTTAAGCGATAAAAATGATGACTATGAAATACTTCAAAAAATGTTTAACTTCTCTAGCAATTAGGAAACTGTAAATCAAATCAAATTGATTTGTAATTTCCACTACCCCTATCAAAATGGCAAATATCATGGAACAACTGAAAACAATGCTCGAGGGGATGCACAGAAAATGAACCCTTTTTGTCTGTTGATTGTATTGCAAACTGGTACACCTCAGACTAAATGCCTCTGGGGGTGCCAATGACATCAGCAATAGACTATGTTTTGGGTGTCTCTTCAACACCTCTTGGAGACTGAGAAGTGGACATATCATGTCTGCAACTGTGGTTTTTCTTAGGTGATATTTGGTTCTTGGAATGAACATTGTCAGTCAGATGAGAAAAATTCACTTAAATTGTATATGTATATTCATAACAGAATAATAGTTTGAGGATTAATGGAATCAGAATCTTCTCCTCACTCAGTACTGGTGAGAAGTTTCTATAGTGGCTTGTTTGTCTGTCTCTCTGATCTTTCAGCTTTACTCCAATATCTGGCTTCATGCTTTTATTAAGACCAATTGTGATTGGTGCAACAATTGGCCAACCAAGCTAGCCCATCAGTAAGCTGCAAGATACCTCTGGCTTCCACATGCATGTGCACATATGCACACAACACATACACACACACACACACACACAGAGAGAGAGAGAGAGAGAGAGAGAGAGAGAGAGAGAGAGAGAGAGAGAAATACAATGCACATGAAAGAAAGACATTTTGAAATAAAAAGACAGCAGCTCTGGACACACTCCTTCCCAACATAGATCACTGGCCAGAAATGAGTTCATGATTTTAAAGTCATTTAGAAAACTGAAAACACTTTAACATTGATTTCCACACATAGATTCCATAATTATGTTGTTATATCTGTAGGGCATCTTTATTTCTCTAGTGTGTTAGTTGTACTGTATTTTTATTAAATATTAAATGATGAATATTTCAAGAAACATAGGGAGATGATCCCCTAAGTAAGTATTTTTAGTTTTTTAACAGTTCCCTTCTAAAAATTATTAATGTAATGAATCAAGATGAGCACTGGAAAACTAAGCTTGGACAGATACGGAGTGCAGGATTTACCTCCCCTTTCTGAGCTTCACTAAGCCCCTCATGCCCTGAGCTAATATGACCTCAAGAAAATGGAGCTACTTTTTAGCTTAGTGATTTACAGGCAGTGAGGAGAGGTGGGAATAAATGCTAATAATGGTTTTCAGTCAAAAGCAGAGCAAAATACAAAGCAGCCAAAGTAAATATTTTTTTTTCTTATGCTACCAGTTGACATTTGTGTGTCAGGATAAAGCCTACCATGATAAATAATTTTTTTGAGTTAACAGCCCCTGCATTAGTTTACCTTTTAGTGAGGGAAAAACCCATGAAATCATATAAAGGAAATGGAGCATAAGACAAATGTTTCACAGTGGTTCTCTTTTATTTACCAATTCCTCAGGCAGGCTGTTGAGTCATCTAAAATGCTGCTCTTTCCCACCCTACCTGGCCTCCACTGCACACAGCACACAACCTTGTCACATATCTAAAGCTTTTGTGCTGGCTCCATTATTTATCATTATTTTCAACTCTAATTTGTCATAGATCTTTTGAGTAGGTTTGCCATCATAACCCCTAATTTCTGTAGCAGTTTATATTTATTGTAACTACTCTTTGGTTCTATCCAAAAAATTTAAGGGGGACATATTGTCAGGTAGGGGTGTGTGTGTGTGTGTGTGTGTGTGTGTGTGTGTGTGTGTGTGTGTGTGTGTGTGTGTATACATATGTATATATATATATATATATATATATATATATATATATATATATATATATATATATATATAGTTGGCTGGAAATTGAACCAGAGCTTCATAGATGGTAAGCAAGCACTCTACCCTTGCACAGTCAAATTTGTTAGGTAAAATCTTTTCATATTTACATTGTCAGTGATTGTTTGATGACATCTCTAACATGTGTTAAACTTGTCCTGAAAACACAGAAAGTTTCTGAATAAACTAATACAACATAACAGCTTGCATACAGAGTGAGGTCTCCAATCTATTCACTTGTTTGTACTTGAATATATCTGCATATGTGCTGGGCATTTATTCTGTAAGTCTTGTAGATCTGTCTTAATTATTATGAATTCAAACTGTAAGCCTCCAACAAAGTATCAAAATTTAGAAGCTGTTTCCAGGGCTTTATCACTCACTCACACACACACACACACACACACACACACAGAGAGAGAGAGAGAGAGAGAGAGAGAGAGAGAGAGAGAGAGAGACGAGAGATAGACAGAGAGAGATAGACAGAGAGAGAGACAGAGAGAGAGACAGATCTTTGGTAAAGCAGATGTTGGTGCTCAACATCCTTTGCCACAGTGTTCTCTAATACACCTATGACTTTCTAGGAAAGTCTCTAGGGCTTTCTATAGAGGGGCTCTTTCTGGGTCCCAAAACATTCTCTCTGTACACAGAGAGCAGCTAGAAGGGCCAATAGTTCATATCTCTGCCCCAGTGACTATGAGGCAATAAAGAATACTGTAATGGCTAGTACTGTCAATTCAACAGCATCTGGCATCACCTAGAAGACAAATTTCTGAGCATGTATCTAAGATAATTTCTCTGTTCCATTCATTAAGATGAGAAAATTCATCCACCTTAGCAATGGGTATCTTCAGTCCAGGAACTTGGATCCAAGATTGGAGAAAATAAGAGAAGGAGCAGAGTATCAGCATATCTTCCATTTCTCCTAATATCTCTCCATTTCCCCTTCTCTTTCTCTCTATTTTTCCTGTCTATGAATGCAACATGATCAGCTGTACCAAGCTTCTCCCAGCATGCCTTTTTGAAATGGAGTGTACCTTCAGACTGTGAGACAAAATAAGGTCTTCTTTCCTTAAGTTTCTTTTATCAAGCATTTCGTTGAATCAATGAAAAAAGTAAATAATAGAGATACACATCCAGCTTCTTGATTCCTTGGTTGGAGCAATTCTGAGGCTGGTTTTACAAAATCTCTTAGTGGTCTATAATAGGACCTATTCCCACACAAATGCAATCCTATCATTAATGTGCCCACGTTGGTTGCCTTCCCTTCCTTGTATTATTCCCATACAACCTTCCAAGGTTTCTTAGATAAACAGCTGACACCAATTGTTTTTCAGGTTGGTTTTTATACTGTTAGGGATAAAACACAAAGTCTGATAGTTTCTAGGCTAATGTTCTACCACTGAGCTCGCCACTATCCCTTCCAGCATCCAATTCTTATCTCAAGACCACCATATGGGGAACCTATACAAAACTACCAACAAATATTTCAGTGTTGTACATATGCTTTTTTGCCCATGAACTGGACCAATGAAATGTCTTATTTAGATAATGTAAAAATAAAATGACCTTGGATATTTGTTAAAATATACTGTCATTTCTCTTCTAGGAAGCATTGGCAGGTTTCAAGAACTACTATTATATTAGTAATAGCAATATACTTTTGGTATGATGTTTTAATGAGGAAACACTGTGAATAAAATGGAACCTGGGTCAGAGGTAATGAACCTTCTCTGTATCCAACTCAAACATTTGTAATACTGCTAGGACAACTGATCTGAGCTCCTAGTTCATGAAACAGCTAGTAGCCAAAATTTAGAGTGGAGTTTAGGAATCTCTTAGGAATGATGGTCCAAGATTCTGATCTTTCATGTGTAGGTGTATAGGTCTCAACCGTTTTAAAGTTGATACTAGATACACAGAATGTGCAGAGTTTATTAAAAAGTGGCAGAAAGAAATCACTTGACTGATTTCAGCACCCATGACCCAGCTCTGGGAAGCTAACAATAGAATGCATTTCTTCCCTGTGTCTCTTCTTATTGAACCTTATGCTGAAAGAACAAACAACCTCCATTACAGTCCTTCAAGAAGTATGATGCTAGGTTAAACACTGAGGACTCCGGGGCTAGTAAAGTAGGCCTTTCTCATTTGCCTTTTGCAAGCATATAGTTGAGTACACAAAGAGATACTAAAGTAGGCAAACAGGGAAATACCATTAAAGGCAGGTAAAAGAAAAATCCAAATAATGCCTGGATCCATCACTTCTCAGTACACAGAATATATAGAAAGACCAGGCTAGAAGAAATAGCATATATAAAGATACAGATGACTAATATTCAAGGAACAAAAAGAAGGTCAATGTGGATAAAATTGGAAGGAAAGAGTCCAAGAACTTAGAATACTGACGGCACATAACTAATTATCCTATTGTGGGACTCTTTAGGAAAACTCTCAATTCCTCAAATGAAAAACTCTAACTTGAGATAAATCTACACGTTTCTAGACATGCTACTGCCTCCTTGATGACCACTGATTAATTAAAATTAACTACTAATTTAACAGTTAATCATTCAAAATTCTAGTTCTAAATTATCCCCATTCATCCAGAACAATTAAATCAGAAATACTAGGAGTTGGGACCTGGGCCTGAACATCATTTTGTGTTTTGTGGTTGTCCTCATGTATAGTCAGCTTTGAAGCACATCATTTAGTACATTAATGAACTAGCCAGTCTGGCACCAAGCCAGATCTCACATGGAATTCAGAAGAGGTAAAATAAACTGAAGTGAGGGTGGGTTCTGTGAGAGATCAGTCTGGGTAGGCATTCTACTAGTTCATTGTATTCTTTGAATGTGTCAGAGATAAATCCTTCCATCTCATCTGAAAGAAGAAAAGCAATCACGATTGAGAGAATCAGCTTTCCCATATCATAAAAGCAGAATTGAAACCCAAGAACCAGTTTTATGTGTGCCAAACCCTACCCTCTCAGCTGCAGCCCTTAAAAGGCTAAGAAGGAAATTTAGACAGTTAAAGGATAGAGAAGGGTCACATGGGAAAGTTTCAAGGAATGCAGACATGGTCATATCACTCACCATTTTTCCATGGGCAGTGCTATCAAGCACAGCAGATTCTGGTAGCCATCCTTTATTCCAAAACTTCTTCTTGTCCTTTTGTGGAAAAGTTGTATTTTTTCCCTCTCATACTGTACATCTAATCATCTAATCCGTTAAAATAAATAGTATTGCATGTGCATGCACAATAATTATAGGCTCTAGCTACAAAGTCTATCTTCTACACAACTACATCCCTTCTCATGGATCCAATGTTTATCATGCTTCCCACCAAAATTCCTACATAAAAGCTCTAGCTTCCAGTGTAATACTATTCTAAGGTGAAGCCTCTGGCAAGTGATTGGGTTTTGATGAGCTCATAAAGGTGAAGATCACAGTATTAGATTTGTATTTTTATAACAAGATAAGAGGTTCCAGAAGCCTTTTTTCTGTCATGTGAGGGCACAGTAAGGACACCTTGAACTGAACTTGTCATCACTTTGACTTTATGATCTTTATAACTATAGGAAGTAAGTACCTGTTGTTTAATACACCAAATTTATGGTATTTTGGTATGTAATCCCAAACTGACAGTCTTTCTTCACACAGTAGCCAGGGTGAACAGTAGGTTAGATGGCAAAGCATGTTGATGAAGGAGCTTGCTCTTCTATTCAAGCCTGGAGTAAGTTCCCACTTCAACCAGACTAAACACTGCACTATAGCTCCAAATCTTCTGAGCTTTGAGTCCATCTCTTTTTCAATTTTCTCCCTTTCCATTCTACTGCACTCTCCTTTAGGTTGGTCTTGCCTTCTTTACCATTTGCTGACGAGTCAGAGCATCCTTATTTTCTAGTCCTTCCTGGAGTGCATCCACCATGCTTTTTGCACAGTAAATAGCTTCTCATTTAGCTCTCAAATATAACTTCCCCTACATAGAGACATTTTACCTGTTATGACTAAGGAGGATGCTTATTGTTTATTGACACCTTGATGTTTATTGACCAGACATTAAGTAATTATTTAGTTAGTAATAGGTATACTTTTATAAACTCAAACTAAGCCTATGGCCAGAAAGATTGTGATTTGTTCATTGGGAATCCTATTCACCATATTGCTTGACATGCTCTTGAGCCATAAACTCATTGATAGTTCTTATTCCTTGGTTTTCAAAAAAAGAACAATGATTAGCACAAGTCATGAGGTAACAACATTCAAATTGAGGGTTCAATATGGACTAGTAATTGGACACTCAGTGCCATATTCAAAATGACAGAGGACTTCTGAATCTTTCCCTTTCACCTTTTTCTCTACATTTGACTCTAGCTTTTTGTTTGCATTTTAGTACATTTAGGTAGGAAACAAACACATGTTAGACTGTCTGGCAAGAAAGCTTGTGGCAAATTAGCATGAGAAGGTATCCCAGGCTCTGTACCATCATCTCCTGCAAGAGAGTAAAGTATATTGCCATAAAATGCAAACATTGGGGGTCTGGAGAGATAGCTCAGAGTTCAGTTAGTGTCTGCTGGGAAAGCATGAGGAAATGGGTTTAGATTCCCCAAACATATGAAAAAAAAAAAAAAGCTGTATGTGCTGGCATATACCTGGTAGCCTCGGCATTGGGAAAGGAGAGAGATGTAAACAAGCAGATTCCTGAAACTGCCAGCCCAGCCACCTTTGCCAATAAGCTTCAGGTTCAAATAGATACCCTGTCGCAAAAATGTAAATATAGAGTACAATCTGCATTCACACACATAATGCCATACATACACAAAGGTTATCAACACCATTCTGAACTTGGTATTATCTAAGCATTGAAACAAGACTCAGTAAACGGAATGTAGCTTCTGTGTCATATTCACCATAAAAAGGATGGATATCTCCTAGGGCCTACTCCCGTGATCAATATTTGGTCTTTTGCTTATCTCCTTTGATTTCATCATGGTATAGCTCTCTTTTTACTCTTCCATGATAAAGATTTATGAGTAGAATCCAAGGTGTGTATAACTTGAATGGAAAAGTTTTATCTTTTTATTTTCTCTAGTCTCTATTTACAATTTGATTCTTGCTTTAATTCAGTATAGGCAGCAGGTAAAAGCAATATCTGTTACCATAAAATGAAAATCGTCCTGCCATATTTTAGTTGTTATAGAAATCTCAAAATGAAATCCTATTAACACTCATGACTACTTCCAAATTATAAGTTACTATACTCATGGCGAAATCTTGTTCTGTAGTATGTTAATAAAGAAACATTTGTTACTCTATCACAAACATGGCTTATAAATATATTTTAAAACGTGAATTTCAATAGAATTTATTTCCTTTGTTCTCCTGTGTATTTTATACATTTCAAAACAATTTCTGGGTAAGAACTCAACAGGCCTTAACAGCCTTGCAAAGCTGTCCGTGGCAAGAGAAAGATTCAGAACATGTAGCCTAGCTCTACTTAGATCATACAGTAAAACAGCCAGAAAATTGATTCATCATAGAAGTTTCCTGTGTAGGAACTTTACAAACAGGTGATATTTAACTTATCCATCATTGCAAAAATGTTTCTCTGTCCTTTGTCACTATGGTTAGTAGTGTTTGTCATCGTTTGGGAGTCAATGCTACTGTTTCTCTAATAAACACTCATGCCTGCCTTTAATTTGTTCTAATATGCAAAAGAAACTCTGGAGAAAACATGTTCCCTGGGGCAAAATAATTCTTTGATTTAAAGTAACTACTTGTCAGCTTTGCCAAAAATTTTGCACATTCCCAGTCTTACCAGCAGCCATGGGTGAGAATATGTCCCCTACAGTAGAGCACTAGAAATTGCACTTGGCCTTGGCTCATCCACTCTGCATCCTCACCATGTATTTTCTTTTCTAATCACACTGTTCCGAGGAGAATCTCCAGCATTGTCAGGCTTGCTTCTCCTTGCATGGGCATTAGAAAAATGTCCTCTGTATGTTATAAGCAACTTCTTTGTTTCTCTTATAGCTCTAAGGATTTTGGAAGGCAAGTTTACCAGGACTCTAAATGGAAAGAAAAAAAACATGTAGAAGTTGATTCAGGGAAAAAAAAAAAAAACTGAAGATGTCAAGACTGATTTTTAATTTTTTTAATTAAAATATAATAACATCATTTTGTCTCTACCCTTTGCTCCCTCTAAAACTTCCCATGCCCACTCCCCTTGTTTGCTCACAAGTTCATGGCCAAAGACATAGATTTCATCTTAAAACTATTTCCATCTGGTATTGCACTGGCTCATCTGGGATTGATGGCTGGGTACTTGAGCCCCTTGTTGCTTTCCTCCTCTTTGTCTGGATAAGGTGTTAGGTTGGTAACTGTGAACTGTAGCCAGAGGGACCTAGCGACTTGTTACCACAGCTGCCAGTCTGGCAGTAGTTCAAGACTTGTTGAGTTTTCTCCAAGTGTGAGAATAGTAAGAAGAGGTCAGTAGCAGAATCCCAGAGATGGCATTTATTCTGAGAATCTGGAAAAAATAGTGTACAGTAGGGGACAAAAAAGAAAAGATGGTAGATGCTTCAACAGTCTGGAAAGGAGTATTTGTGTGTCTCCAAGCTGAGTGCCCTTCTCTTTGGTTCCCCCTTGAGGCTATTCCTGGTACTGCATCTATCTCTAAAATAGGACCACAAGCAATCCCTTCCACAGGAACAGAAACACACACAGAAGGACAATCTAGCTCCTTCTTGATCCTTCCAACACTAATATACAACTTCCTTTCTGCTTTTCCTGGGATCAAACATCCAATCTCTTCTAAATTTATGAGTGGCCATGTACCATGAAGAAGTGGGAGTTGGGGAGATGGCTACATTGGTAAACTGATCGCAGTGAAAACACTAGAAGTTGAGTTCCAATCCTCAGCACCCACATTTATAAAAGCAATAGGTGGTAATGGTAGTATGCTCCTGTAATCCTAGCATGGGAAGACACCTGGAGCTCCAGAACCACCCACTCCAGCTGAATTTATGAGGTATAGGTTCAGCTATGGCCTCTGTATCAAAAAACACAGTGGAACTCATTTGAGCAAGACAGTTGGTATCAACCACTGGCCTTCACATGCACACACATGCACACATACCACATACACCGAAAAAGAGAAAATTGTGTGAAAAGAAATCTTGAGTGATTGTGAAGAAATAATTACTTTCTTTATTAAGAAATAAATAATTTATCCCTTTCACCCAGTATTAAATGTGAACCTGATATGTAAAATAGTGACCATTTTTTGACTAAAAAAAAACATGATGGGAAAGACAAGAAAGCAGTGGAAATGCTATCTCTGACTATATTGAGTCAGTAAGGAAGTACCAGGTGCTACTTTTGTGTTGTAGAAAGGGGGGGGGGGGGCTATTTGCCTCGTCCACTTTCATTTAAGTTTCATTGTTTACAAATGAAAACATTCTTAAGTCATGTAAGGACAGCCTCTTCTACCCTATATCTCTTAATTAACTCAAAATAACTGTACAACTCTGTTCTTACATGCATATTTATGCATATTTGCATATTTTGTGAGACCCACCTTTCAGCTATGAACTCTTCACTCCACACATACATCAACAACCCAGGTGACACTCTCTGTATAATGATAGTAGAAAAGATCAGATTTAGTGACAAGCTATTCTCTTCTGAGTAATGATATCTAGTTTGGATCATACTGGCTCTAAGGCTTATTTCACTACTCTCCTTACAGAAAGTTGCTACAATACACAGGTGCAAAGTGGTCTGATCCCCACAGTTTTGTACATCAACTTTCACACTTTAAACATCACCATCTCCTTTTAACTAGCGCTCGGTGAATTTTCTCTCCATATGTGAATTTCACTGCTGCTGTACCACTGTGCTACAGTTTAGTGATTAAAGCCTTGATATACATTGTTTTTAGTGGTCTTATAGCTCCAGGAAAAATCCCTGACTCTCAGTCTGAGCTTGATAAACCTGATTTCAGCTGTTCCCAGTGAAGGCTTCTTTATATATTAATCACACGATGTCAACTGCTGTGTTTTCTAATGAGACTACTTGGGATAGCAAAGGTGGCTTACTTACCACACTGATCAAAGGGATCAAACAAATATTAGTTGCTTAATAAATACCTGCTGAATTAATAAAATCTCTTATGTCCCACCCCCAAGATACCAAGCTCCTCGACATCAGGACTTTAGTCATTTATCACCTTGCTGGTATCCATGGTGAATTTATAATATGAAATGAATGGTTTGTATCAATAATAAAATGTTTTACTTCAAGAAATTTCATCCAGCAGTTAAAAAACATGATTTTGTATGTATGGATGCAAATTCCAAGCATAAAATGAAATACCCATGTATAAATACATACAACATTAAATTAGCTTGCTCTGACAAATTTTCCTCATCTGCCAGGTAGGAAATCAGCCCTCTGATTGTTCCTAAATCATGAAGACTTATTTTCAATTATTTTCCTATGAAAATTTTCTAGAAAGAGATCATTCATAGTTAAAAGAGGGTCAGAAGAGACAACTCAGTAGTTAAAAGCTCGTTCTACTCTTCTAGAGGATCTGGGTTCTATTATAGTACACCCAGGGCAGGTCATAGTGATCACCACTCCTCCAGGTATGTGATTCAGGCCTTCACAGATACGACATAGTTACGGTGCACAGACATTTATGCAGATAAAATACTCACGCGCATTATTAGATAATATAATTTTATATATATATATAAAGCAATTTTTAAAAATGAAGAAAAGAAGTCAGGCTGACAATATGGCTTAGCACGTAAATGCATTTAAATACATTCACCTATGAACTGAGTTCAATTCCTGAACCTCCATAAAAGCAAAAGGAGATAACCAGCTAATAAACTCACATAGTTGTTTTGTGACATCCACACAAGTGCCATGGCAAGACACATGGAAAAACAGACACACACACACACACACACACACACGCACACACACACACACACACAGGGGAGGGGGGCGGGGAGAAAGAGCAAATAAATAAATATTTTTAAAAGAAGCCATTCTAAAGCCATTCTACCAGCTTAATCAGAGAAAGGTGGCAATATCTTATCTCAAATAACAGCAAACTGACTTCTAAGGTCAGATGCATTCTGATAAACAGATACTATGACATTATGAATAAAAAGCCTAGAGCCAGAAAGACATTGCTAGCACTGATGCTCAAGACAGAGAGAGATAAGGGGGTTAAAGAGATGGCTCAGTGATTAAGAGGGTTGTCTGCTTCTGCAGAATTTCTGGTTCCAGTTCTTACCTCCCATATATTGGCTCACAACTGTAACTCTATTTCTGGGAAATCTGTTGCCCTCTGGTCTATGTAGGCACTTAATGCACATGGTGTACATACATATATGCAGGCACCTGTACACATTAAGCAAATGCATTTTTAAAGAAAGGGAATAGGTTTGCAAAGAATAATCTATTATTTATAACAATAAGATGGTTATAACCCAGGTATTCAAGATAAAATTAAGAGAAGGACATCGTTCTTTCTTCCAGACAAAATATGATAGCTACATAAAATTCTCCAACTCAAGCAGGAAGTCATGTAATGGAGAAGATAGGGTGAAGATGACTGTAACACACTGGTAGAGATACAACAAATAAGCCAGACAACTAAAGCATGTACTTAAAGCAAATCAGAAAAGATGATTCTGTAGAGACTTCTGAGAATCTTAGAATTGATTGCCCTACTGCCTGTGTGAAGGAATTGTAGAAGAAGAAGAGGAGGAGGAAGAGGAGGATGAGGAAATTTTATGAATGGATTGGAAACCATATAATACATCTAAAAAGGAACAGTTTCCAAATGACAGTCTTCAAGGCTAGAAGAAACATAAATTTTCATATATGTGAGTCCAACCAGCAATGATGGTACACACTTATAATTCAAGCACTCTGGAAGCTGTAAGGATGACAAAGGTGCCTGAAGGAGGCCATCCAGGGCTTCAGACTGAAACCCTGTACCTCCTCCTCTTCCAAAACAAGAAAGACCTTTTTATAAAAACTCAAGTTCATCTGTAACCCCAAACTGTAAAGCAATTTTTAGTATCTGTCCTGAAAAATGTTAAAAGAAGCATGAATTTTAAAAGGCATTGAAACTTTTAAAAATAGGATTATATGCTCCTAGAGTCCAGCTGACAGCAAATTTATGAAAACTGGATTACTCTTTCTACTTTGATGTATCTTCACCCACAAACACTCAATCTAAAACACTTTTACCACAGTTTCTAGACTACTAGGTCTCAATCTAGGTCATATAGATCTCTTTCTATATTTCATAGGTTGAACTGTATGCCCATAACATTCATATGTTAAAGGCTTTGTATGTTTCAGACCGTGTCATTTAGAAATAGGATCATTGTAGACAATTAGTTAAGATGAGATCATACTGTAGTTCTTCATGACCTAATTGAGTGTTGCTTATGTCCCTAAATGGAAAATTTAGCTATGAATATACACACATGTGTATGTACATGTGGAAAGAAAACACAATGTAAATATCAAAGCCAAGATCAGCATGAAACACCTATAAGCCAAAGAAAGTTTAAGTCCAGAAAGATATACTTTCTCAGAGCCCTTACAAGAAATAATTGACCCTATCCATGTTTCCCCTTACATTTCAGAAGGACTTCTATGTAGTAATGCATTGTACATTAAATAAAGATAGTATGAAATATCAGAGAGACAAAAAACAAACCACAAACAAAGCCCAGCCAACTCCACAGACCAAACATGAAGCTCCTATCTTCATGAGTCCTCAGACTAAGGATAGAATTTGTGCAATATTGGAGCTCAACTTTTCACACACAATAAAAAATGTCACTTGCCTGTGGCTTCACAGCACAGGCCCAGGCTACATGTGGCAGGAGTCACTAACTGGCTGAATAGGTTTTCTGTTCAGAGTTAGCCTCTACCTGGTTCTGGGTGAGTTTTTCAGACAGCAGCTTCCCTCTCTTAATGGATTGTATTGGGGGGGGCCTTCTTGGGCTGTTACAAAAGTAGGTAGCTGACCCACTTCAGAGTCATCTATCTGAATTGGCATTGACAGCAAATTTGTTGAGTCAATTAGGGTTTAAGACAGAGTTTTTCCCCACATTAAAAACAGAAAATGACAGTCTGGAGAGCCACATCATAAGAGTTGAGTTTCCCTCCTCCCAGACAGCCAACCAGGCCAACTAGCACAGGTTGCAGGTCTAGGCAACAGGGCACAACCACGTCCCTCAAACCCATCACAGCTCCAGCTGCTGGTAAGCAAGCAGGACCCCTGTGGAAGCCTGACTATCTACACCCCTCACTGAACCCTTTAGCCCATATGCCTTACTCCATTCCCCAAATCCACCAATCTCCCCAACTTCACAGCTTCCTGAGACACAGCCTCTGGTCACCCTTGTCTGAGCAACAGGGCATAAAACGTGCCACTCAAACTGATCACAGCTCTAGTTGAAGGTAAGCAAGTAGGTCCCTGCGTGCAAGCCTGATGATCATCTATTACCACTCCTCACCTCACCATACCATCTATTCTATAAGCCCCCACTCCATTCCCCAAACCCAGCCATCCCCCCAACCTCAGTGGCTTCCTGAGACACAGACTTTAGGGAGCTCTATCTATCACATGAGCTCCAGCTGCAGATCTCAACTGCTCCCTGAGACACAGATTCTGCTGGCTCTGATTTCTCCAAGAGTTCCAATTGCACCAAAAACACCTATTGGACCATAAACACGTCTCTGAACCACAAACAATGCTTGCATCTACTGAAGGAAGAGATGGGTAAATTCCAGTGCAAAAATACATCCAATAACATAAAGAGCACTATTGTTCCGCTAGAACCTAGTGGTTCTATAATAGCAAGACCTGAATATGCCAATATAGAAGAAGCAGATGAAAACTACCTAAGAAAAATCTTTATAAAGATGATAGAAGCCTTGAAAAAGAAAAAAAAAAAAAAACAATAAATAACCCCCTTAAGAAAATAGAGGAAAAAAACAAAACTTGAAAAAATAAACAGGAAATATTGACATGGAAGGAATTTGGTCTTTGTTTAACTTTACTCTAGATGGTTTAAAGTAGAACCATTAAAAAAAAAACAAGATAATTAATTAAGAAGGGATTATTTTAATGTCTATTATAAGTATTATTTGATTACTTCTGTTTTATCATTTAAAAAATCAGTTAATATGAATGCTAAGATGAAAATCATAAATGAGCTGGTTAAAACAGATCACAGAGATATTCCGACCCGAACAGAAAAACTTAAAAGAGAATCAATTTTAACATTACAGAGAAGTTTACAGAGAAACAACCTAAGGCTTTCAAACATCCAAACTTAATATATCAGTAACCTTACAGAGAATTGCCAAATTATAGAAACTATGTAAGAACTGAATGGATTCCTGTGAAAATGTTAGACTTAAGGAGACATAAGGAAGCAATAACCATATATGGCATGCACTCACTGTTTGTAAAGCAAATTTTAAATTTATGGTCAAGGTGTAATAGAATTATCCTGAAAGACAGTACAGATATGGTTATAGTGATGCTAGGCCTCAATTACAGTGGAGGTCCTAGTGGAAGGATGAAACTAAAATCATAGAAGACTCAGTAAAGCTAGAGGTTTAGAAATCTCCCAAGACCAATTTCTTGGGGAGGGAGATTATAATAATATAGAAAGGCAATTTTAATATAAAGATTATACCCTGGATTTGTGGTGAATAGCAGCTTTGAATGCTTGAGATGGAACTGAAGGAGTAAAAAAGAAAATTGAGTCCTTTACAAAAGTGTTCCAAGGGCCAAAAGAAACCTTTACAGATTTTTTTTCCAAAGACTAACTTCAGTCGTAAATAGAACGGTACCAGATTCAGAAGCTAGGGGAATAATAATTGAATCTCTAGCTTTTTAAAATGCTAAGTCACATGCAAAAGGATAATTAGGCCATAAAGGCAAGATCAGCATCATTGGAAAATTGAGCCAGAGATACAATGTTATGGAAACATAACTATGATGATAATTGTATTGGAAGTTATTTCTACATATTTAAAGAACTCTGATGATAATTGTATAGGAAGTTATTTCTAGATATTTAAAGAAAAATCAAAATATCATATTTTTATATATTTTTAAAAATTAAAATATCAAATGTTACAACTGCGGAAAGCAAAGTCACCTAAAAACGGACTGTAAACAAGGTTTTCCCAGAAACAATGTTTTTGCTAAAAATAGTCCCAAGAGAATACCCCTTTCTTCTGGAGTATGCAGAAGGTGTGGCAAAGGCAGGCATTGAATCAATGAGTTTGGGTCAAAGGGAACTTTTTGCTTTTGTCTTCAAAAAACTCACTGAGAGGCTTTTAAAGTCTGCCACACACACACACACACACACACACACACACACACACACACACACACACACACACACACACACAAAATTAATCTTGTCATCATAGAAATAATGCCTTCCTAGAGCAATTAAAGAATCTAAAAAAAAAAAAACAACACTGCTCTGAACAATAGAATATCTATAGAAAAAAGAACAAAAATCAGGAAATGCCATAACTTTGGCAAACTTTGATTAATGGACAAAGAGCAAAATAAAAAATATGAATAAATGTTGTTATCATTGAAGGTCTGGTAGACACAGGTGTGATATAATAATAATTTCACCAGAATCTTAGCATTTAAATTGGCCCCTTCAGGAGATAAATGTTTAGCTTTTAGCAATTGGAACATTACCAGGAAAAATAGAGCACAAAATGATAAATTATAAATAGAATAGGGCCAGAAGGACAGGAAGGACAATTAAAGCCATATGTGGCTAACATTGCCATTAATTTATAGGAATGAGATTAATTTCAACAATGGAATACTCAGATTAACATTCCTCTAATCTCAGAAATGAATCATAAACTAACATATGTTTATGGGGAAATTTTTAGAAGTTATTATGAGAAACTGTCCCCACCCATTCAGGCTATATGAAAAGGCACAACAGCTGCTGATTTTTCAAAGGTACCAACAGTTCTACCTTTAACATGGTTAACACATAAATATATATGGGTTCAGCAATGGCCTTTAACAAAAGAGAAATTGCAGGCCTTATAACAGCTGGTACAGGAGCAGTTAAATGCTCAGCATATTGAAGAATCAACCAGCCCTTGGAATTCTCCTGTATTTGTTATCAAAAAGAAAACTGGAAAATGGAGAATTTTAATAGATGTAAGAGCACTTAATAAGGTGATTCAACCAATTAATTCTCTACAATTTGGAATTCCTTGACTTCTCTGTTATCTAAAGAATGCTTATTATGGTTATTGGCTTGAGAGACTATTTCTTTAATATACATCTACAAAAACAAGACAAAGAAAAATTTGCTTTACAGTGCCCACTTAAAAAATTCTTTGCCTATAAAGATATATCAATGGAAGGTTCTCCCACAGGTAATGTTAAATAGCCCCGCTTTGTACCAATATTTTGTACAACAGCCTTTAGACGTGATATATAAGCAATTCCCACCATCTATCATTTAGCAGTACATGGACAATATAGTATTAGTTGCTCAAATATAGATACTTTAGAATAATGTTTAAAGAAGTGAAAAAAATGTCTGTTTGAGGATTACAAATTGCTCCTGAAAAAGATAAAAAGAGGATATTCTATTAATTATTTAGGGTATAAAATAAGGCTACAGAATATTAGACCCAAAATGTACAAATTAGGAGACATAGCTGGCAGACTTTTAATGATTTCCAAAGATTGCTAGGACACATTTCTAATATATGACACACTATTGGGATTAAAAAAAAAGCATGAACCATATAATTTTTTCAAAACCTTAGATGGTGACAAGGAATTAAATAGTGCAAAAGAATTATCATCTTAATCAGAAAGAGAATTGTCTTTGTTAGTAAAGAAATTACAGGATGCACATGTACGTTATGTAGATTTATACCTTACTTGCTTTCTGGTTATTTTACCCTGTAAGCATTATCCTACAGGAATTTTAATGTAAAGGGATAATATTATATTAAAGTGGATATGCCTGCCACATGAACCAAGTAAAAACTTAGACATGTGGAAAAGAGTACTGATTTTATTTTTTAAGGAGAAATTAAGACCTAGTCAATTGACAAGAATGAATCCAGCAGAAATTGTAGTACCTTTAACTAATAAAGAAAATGACCAATTATGGGAAAAAAGTAAACCTTGGCCAAGAGCTTGCAGTAATTTTTTAAAGCAATTAACAATGGATAACACCAAAGCAAATAATTCAACTTATAAAAACAACTAACTAGATTCCTCCTCATGTTGTATCAGGAACACCAATTTCTGGAACCCCCACATTTTATACTGATGCAAATAAGTCAGGAAATGCAGGTTACAAATCAGAAAATTTAGGTAAATTGTCCCAAAGCCCTTATAATTCTGTCAAAACATCAGAATTATATACTATCATAATGGTATTAGTTAAATTTTACAGAACCTCTTAACATAGTTACTGACTCTCAGTATGCAGAAAGAGTTGTTTTATGCATTGAAACTGCTGACTTTATTTGTGTTTAGTCATAACTAACTCCATTATTTATTCTGTTACAAGAAATAATCAGGAATAGGAATCATCCTTTCTATATAACACACATCTGATCCCATATGAATCTGTCAGTCCTCTAGCACAAGATAGGGATGAGATTTATAAATTATTAATAGGAAATGTGCTAAAGGCCTCAGAGTTTCATAAAAAAAAATCAGGTCAATAGCAAAGGTTTAAAAAAGGATTTCTCCATTAATTGGTAACAAGCTAAAGAAATTGTAAAATGATGTCCTACCTGTTCCTTCTATAATCAAACTCAATTACCAGCAATAAGTAATCCTAGAGGTATACATAAAAATGAAATTTGGCAGATGGATGTGTTTTACAGAATTTGAAAAATTAAATATGTACACCATACAATAGATATGTTTTCAGGATTTCAATGGGTAACTGCTTTGAGTTCAGAAAAGGCTTATTCTGTAATCACACATTTGCTAGAAGTTATGGCCATCATGGGAAAACCTATAAAACTTAAGACTGACAATTCTCCAGCCTATGACTCTAGTAAAATGAAACAATTTTTTGCTTATTATAATATAAAGCATATTACATATCACACAATCCTTCAGGACAAGCAGTCATTGAAATATCAAATGAACTCTAAAGGATATGCTAAATAAACAGAAAGGAATAACAAAGACCCCTAGAGATAGACTACAGAATGCTTTATTAACTTTGAATTTTCTCAATGCTAATGAGAAAGGAACAACAGCTGCTGAAAGGCATTGGACTATAGAAAAAACAGCTGAACTGAATCAGCCTGTCTACTTCAAAGATGTACTAATCTCTGAATGGAAACCAGGATATGTGCTATGTTTGAGAAGGGGTTTTGCTTTTACTTCCTCAGGGGAATAAAAGCTCTAGATACTATCAAAATTAATAAAAACATGATTTGAACAGGAGAAACTTCTTGATCAGAAGAAATGATGGCTCCTCCGCTTATGTGACATTTCTTTAAGTTGTAAGAAAAACTCACCAAACAAGGGTCAGAGCAGGGTTATGGGATTTTTTTACTTTCTTTACAGAAAACTAGAAATAATAGCCAACTTAAAAAAGTAAAAAGACCTTTGACGTCTAGATGTCTACAGCAGAAAGGAAGGCTATCCAAAACAAATTTACAAGCAAAGAAAAATCAGACCTATTGGTACCAATATATTCTACAGAGTAAAATCTCATTGCTTAACATCTATATCTTTTTACTTCTAAGAACAGTTGAAGTCTTAGTTCAGTTGAAAATTAAAGCTGGCTTTGGAGTTGGAGTGTGCCTCTCTCCTTCTGTAAACCCAAGTATGTTTATTAAAGGAAAATGCAAAATCTTTGTATCATATCATAAGAGCCACCTCATAACCTCATATGGGACAAAAGAATAACTAAAAATAAGGAGCATTATGTTATGTTTATATCAAAATTTATAAGATTATATATATTAAACTTTTTGTCATGATATTGATGTTCATAAAAGTACTAATTATTTCTAGAAAAAAAAATGGCCTTATTTAGCTTCCTGTGTATTGTGTTAGGTTTTAGTCTCTTATCAGTTTTCTTCAGTGAAGGATAACAATGCCTAACTTTGACCTTTGAAGTCTGCAAAAGGATGGTGGGTCCCCACAACGATGACTTCACATGGACTAAGACAAAGCCTCTAGGCTGCCAAACATCAACCAAAGATAGGATTTTGACTACAAACTGCTGAGGACAATTTTAAGGTGGCTAGTTGAGATAAACCAGCCTTACATACTACTCTAACCAGGGCTTGAGACAAGCCCTGCCTTTTCTTTGTAAAACTGTGGAAGGATGCTGTCCAAGTTGCCTGTTTGGGGGCTTTGTTATGTAAACCCTAGGTTTTTAGCACATTAAATAGATATGCAAAACCTGGAGCCAGTGCTATCTCTGACTCTTTCACTTGTGCTTTGGGCTCTTTTCCTCCTACTGGATTGTTTAGTCCAGTCTTGATATGAGGGTTTGTGCTTAGATTTATTGTTACTTGTTATGCAGTGTTCTGTCAATAGCCCTGGGAGGGCTGCTCTTTTATGAATGGTCTAGAGTGGGAAGATGTGGGGAGGGACTTGGATAAAGGGAGGAAAGGGAAACTGCCATCAAGATGTAATATATGAGAGAAGAAGAGATAAATACTTTAAAATAAACAAAAACCCTCTGATACATATATTTTTAAGTGCAATCTCTTTCAACATGTGTCTTAACATCAATAATGAGCTACCACTGTCTCAACTTTCAGAGGTTCTTATATAGGTTACCATTTGTCTTTGGCCCCTTCTTGTGTATTTACTTCCTTTTGAGTAAAAAAAAAAAATCTGTGTTTACTAATTTTTAAGATGATATTGATGTAAAGCCATCTGTTCAATGAAAAATATTCCTGCATATAAGAGATAATCAGCAAACATGGTTCCAATTAATTACTTTAAATTACTATTTAAATGTTGACTTGGATGAAGCCCATTAATGTCAAAATAACTGATTTCAATGTGAATATTTCAAACAACTCTCTGTTTCATTGATGTGATAAATTGTGTGGGGATTTTTTTTGTTTGTTTTATTAGTTAACTGACTGCATTGACCACTGGGTTTTGGCATCATAAAGCATAACTTGGATTCCTTTATGATTATCAGGAGAACAAGTCAGAGAAATAAAAAAGCCTTTGCTTTGTCTAAGTTCCCAAGGCTTATTAATAATAAAATATTATAGTGAAGAAATGTTCCACTTAAGAAGTATCACGTAACAATATTAGTTAATAGTCCTTCCTGTGGGATTTTGTCACCACCTTATTTCACCTTTATTGTTCTTTTAAGAAGCTCATTATTGTGACTTAGGTGTTTCTGTTTTAAAGAGATCAAAGCGTTACTATTTTAGGTTACACAAAATAACCAATAAGCTTATGGAGCTGAAAATAAGTAGGGGAGGTAGGCAAGAGAATAAATACATGTAGATCACATTTCCTACTTTTCCCCATTCTCTAATTTTGTTTACCACCCACCAAGCAATATGATGGCAACTGAATGAAGAGAAGTAGGATAGAAGGCAATGGAGTAGGATGAAAAGGATAGCTTGAACCAGAGAAAAAGGAAAAGTGAACTTGACATGTTAATTAGCTGTCACTGTAGCAACAGCATTGAATAAAGAATAGAGCATACTGCCCATCCTTTGGTAGAAAGCAAAAGATAGTGGGGAATAGGATAGACTGTCATAATTCACACCAAGAACAGGCTTCTGTAGTACCTTAAGGACTTCCTACTATATCTGCCATCTTTGGTTTTTGTTGTTGTTTTTTGTTTGTTTTGTCTTGGTTTTTGAATTTTTGAGACAGGGTTTCTCTGTGTGTATACCTGTCTGTCCTGGAACTCTCTCTGAGACCCAGGCTGGCCCCAAACCCACAAAGATCCACCTGCCTCTCCTTCCCAACTGCTGGGATTCAAAGATGTGCGACCACCTTAGACTTGGCCTATATAAGGTACATCATGTTCTAAAACCCTACTTTGAGGACCAAATCTTGGCTCCCCAAGAAAGCGAGATGAGGCTGTGGTTGTTTCAATAATGATGGTCTCCATAGGTTCATATATTTGAATGCTGAGTTATCAGGAAGTGGTACTGTTTCAGAAGGATTAGGGAGTGTGGTTTTGGGGGGGAAAGTGTGTTATCAGCAGTGGGCTTTGAACTTTCAAAAACCCATACCAGGTCTAGTTTTCTCTCTTCTTGACAACTGCAGATTACAATGTAGCTCTCAGTATCTGCTCCAGCATCATGCATGTTTTCATGTTCCTTGACATGATGATGGACTAAGCCTCTGAAAGTATAAGCAACCCCTAATTCAATGCTTTCTTTTATAAAGAGTTTCCTTGGTCATGGTCTTTCTTCACAGCAACAGAATACTGACTAAGACAGAGGGCCTCTGACCTCCCTGGCACTGGAGTTACATACAGATGATTGTGAGTAACCTTGTAGGTGCTGGGAATCAAAGCCATATCCTGTGAAAAACCACCCATTGCTCTTAACTACTGAGCCATCTCTCCAGCCTCAGGACCAAATCTTTACTACAAAGTCCTTTTCAGGTCATTCATCATCCTATCTACAGCATTGGACAGGCTTCAAACTGAGTCCAAATCAAACTTATTACTATTACTCAAGCACTGGGTTTCTGACTGCCATCAAAACTTGTAAGTAATGACTCTTGCCTTCTCACAGATCTCTCTGATTCTTTCATTTTCTTCAGCCATTTCCCCTTTCTTGATGTACGATGAGAGATTATCATTATAGACCCTATATTCGATCATTGATACCCCATGGCCTAAAAGAATGTTTCCAAATTGGGGGTTCCATAGAAGGTTTGGGCAGCCACAGCAAGATGAGGATGTAGTAGTCTGAAATTTAGGATTCTCAAAGATCTTCATACATCTATGTAAGAAATAGAATGGTAAAATTTAATATAGTTTCTTCATAATCTCCCTTATTCATATATAATATGAGATTTTCAAGTACTATTTTAAGATATTAAAACACCCTTTCATCACTAAAGAGAATTTAAAAGAGGACAAATCAATAATCAGACTGTAAGCCAGATGCACTGGCTCATACCTGAAATCTCAGTACAGCCAGAGCCATCAAGACCCCATCTCCAACAACAAAAAGGAACAAACAATTGCCAGGGATGGTCTCATAAGCCTATAATCCCAGCACTTAGGAAATTAAAGCAGGATGACCATGAGATCCAGGGCATCCTAGGTTGCATCATTAGTTAAATGATATCCTAGGCTCAAACCAAAAACAGTAACTTAAAACTTCCATTAAAGCCTAACTATGAACATTGCTAGGGTAACTAAAATGATTTGAGCCCTTTAAAATGGTCAAAGTTAAGCATGGAACATATGAACCAAAAAACCAAAATAAAAACATATATCTCTTAAAACACTAGTACAAAAATACTAACAGCACTTTACAATAAAAATAAAAATACTTTATTAATAGGGAATTATATTTACAGTGTCCCATAGGTGTCAACAAAACCGTCTCACACTGTGAAATGTTGTTCGTATTATCTTCAATTTAATTGTTGGGTAAATCTCTCTCTCTCTCTCTCTCTCTCTCTCTCTCTCTCTCTCTCTCTCTCTCTCTCTCTCTCTCTCTCTCTCTCTCTGTGTGTGTGTGTGTGTGGGGGGGGTGTTTACCAACATTCTCCCAATTATCCATCTTTCTCTGCCTCATCTTATCACCTGCTGCCTTTCTTTCACCAAACGAAGTTTATTCACCCAAACAACTATATATAAAAATGTACTAATTCCTCTGGGATTAATAAATATGAATCTCCACATTCCACTACCAATTTGTGGTATCCATCAAGCTAGTAGCTCCTGTGGTTATTTCTCATACCACACCCACACCACTGCATTCAGATCACATATGTCATGCCATAGGTTACAGCATAACACTGAAAGTATTACTTCCTCATCAAAGCAAGAAATTCAAGAGAGAAATGTTGTAAGGGTAAACTAGTAACCTTGAGGCTGGATATTAGAAACTACAATGCAAGTATTTTACCTTCATTTTTGGATTATATGAGTCCTACCATTTCCATGACCCTAAAAAAAAGTATTCATTTTTTTATCCATCTAACTGACTCCTTCTACTTTACTATAATCCCAATTCCTTCTTGTTGTAATTATTGTGTTTTCTGGACTTGCTTACTGAGGTATAACCCACATTTTATTAAGTTCACTAGAGTTGACTAACCTTTGCAACTCCATTTCAATGCAATCTTTTATTTTTGGTTGAGTACCCCTAAGACAGCTCCCAAAACAAAGATGATGATGCAGGGGTTTTTGTTTTGTTTTTCTTTTGTTTTCTTTGCTATTTTAGATCTGTAATCCCAGAAAGGAGAGTGGGAAAATAAAGTAAACAGAAAAACCAAAAAAGGAGATAAATGTGATAAAGCATTAGTGTCTTAATAATGTGGGAAACTAAAAAGTCACTCTGCTGATAATTATTTAAAGACTTATAGAAAATGCATCTTTTGATTGTTGCATACTCTCTATTCAACAGGTGATGAGTCCTGAGTGTTTGTCTGGTTTTTCCATCTTTCATTGAGATTTGGTTCTAAGGATGATAAGTGTCTGGCATGTTTGCCTGTCCCACAGCTGAGGAATATTTCAGACAGAGAGAAGCAGGAATCCACCAGCATATCTGAGAGTTATCACAAGTAAATATCCCATGGCAGATCACCAGAATGATAGTGGAAACCACAAAGCATCTGTTCACACCATCTTTAAAGATTTCTCTGCCTCCATATCTAGTATTTCAGGTAGAACTAAAGAAATATGCTTAGAATTCCCATATCACACTGAAATGAGAAATTTCTGTGATATTTTATTATTTTTATGTCTTCTTTATTCATGTATTCCCCTGCTCCCCCACTCTAGTAATGAATGGACACATTAAGGCCAATGTTTTTACATCTTTTTCATTCTTCATGTTTGGATCCATCGGACTCAGAACTACAATTATCAATTAAATATAAAAATTTTAAATATTTTGATGTAGCAGCTAGAAAAACCACATGGGTGAGTAGATAGGCCAGTATCCAGGCTACTTTATTTCTTGTAGGTAGGCACACTATAGGGTGTAATGGTATTCACCTGATGATAAAGCTTTCATTGTATAGGAAGACAACATTTTCCACATCTAGAATAATCTCTTTCACAAATTTCAGAGTATGCTTGAAGATAGAAGCTAATCAGACCTGGAATGCCAACTCTTGTACTTTGCCCTAGAAAACTTT
Source organism: Phyllotis vaccarum (assembly GCA_033318265.1). Taxonomy (NCBI): domain Eukaryota; kingdom Metazoa; phylum Chordata; class Mammalia; order Rodentia; family Cricetidae; genus Phyllotis; species Phyllotis vaccarum. Next base: position 88,978,369 of record JARWLC010000013.1, on the reverse strand, counting down.
GATCTTTTTTTTTATTATTCCTAAACTTTACTCCTCCTAGTAGCAGCCTCCTGATTTGACTTTTCTACAATTCTAGTATTTGTAATATGCTAATATGATTTTAACATTAATTAATTCTATGACATAATGCCACTCAATATAAAGAAGTAATCAGCCACTGGGAACATAGTACTTTGTAACTTCATCATTTTTTTTAAAGTTAAAGCAGGAAGCAGCACAGTTCTGATAACAGAAGGGATGGAGTCCTTTTTCCTTAGGTTATGCTCTAGAGTACAGTTTTTGAAAGTATTAAATATATAAACATCAAAGGAAGACTGCCCTAAAACTAAAAGTTGTATCAAAAAATCTCCTGCCTTGTTATGTTTAAATGTAAGACAACGGACCTGAAGATTGGAATGATCTCTGTTACTTCGTGAAATGAAGCAAATGGAGAGAAACAAAGCATCATTTGTGGGAATTATGTTGTTAAATTGTAAATATTTGTCCCACCCAATGGTTTAATAAAAAGTGCTGATTGGCCAAAGGCAGGCAGGAACTGTGGGCGGGGCTACCAGACTAAGAAAAACTCTGAGAACATGAAGCACAGAGCAGAATGCCAGAGAGAAGCCAGAGGAAGCAGAGGACAACCATGCTGCTCTAAGAAAAGGTACCAAGCCCATGGCTGAACAAGGTAAGAGACATGGGTTAGATTAAGGGTAGAGAGTTACAAGTTGTATGCCTGGGCTTTAGGCCGATCCACTGAAAACTATTGTAAACATCAGCGTGTCTCTGTGGGACTGTGGGACTGCATGAATGCGGGACTGCGGGTCTGGGTGTCCTAAACCTTGAGGTTAGGCCCGAATGTCTGGGCCAGAAACCTCATACTACAAATGGCAGCCCAATGTGGGTCAACTATACCCACATAAAGTCATAGAAAGCTTAAAAAATGGTATAGAGCCCAAAGCAGCCTCTGAATTTTGTCTCCCACATGAGCCATGGTACAGAGATGCCCTGGTGAGGCACATGGGCTTCAGCTATAATAGCGGAGTTTTGGAGTACAGCTGAAGGTGTAAAATGGCTGGTTCCTAAAGTCTCACAGGACCCTCAATATAAGCAAAAAGTTGTAAATGATGTATTTAAGGTTTCTCTTCATAAGGACAAAAAGGGAACAGAATCAAAAATGGCTTCTTCGAGTCCAGAGTCCATGTTTTCTTGCATCAGCTCTGTTTGCCGGAGGCAAACTGAGGCTTGGCTTTTTTAAGAGAAGCTTCCTGATTCAGCCTTAGAGGCAAAACACTTATGGTTTTTTAAGAGGCCCTGCTGCCTAATACTTAAATGGAGTTAATGAGCAGCAGATGGCAAAGCTTTACTTGGTAATTATATGGACCCTGAAATTCCCAGAGTACCTGGGCTAAAAAGATAAATTCTATGAAATTAGACTAGGAGCTAGGTGGACCCATCCAGTCATCCTACCAACCTTGAATCCTGGCAGATTAAAGGTATGTTTAGAAACAGAAAGAAATAGAAGAATCTGGGTGGAGTCAATTGCCCTAGGCAAGCAAAGGTGTGGTCAGAGACAGAAAAAGTTAAGAAATAAATATACAGTAAAGACAGTTTTATTTAAAAAAAAAGTCTAAGTGGTTTAGACTGTGATAAAAATATATATACATAGGCTTAGAGAAAAAAAAAATAAAAAGTAGAGAAAGCCCTTAAAAAGGAAATAAAGTAAAAAAAAAAAGCCACGTAAAGATAAAAAATACAAAGAATGTCTAGATACTGTACATTATTGTCTTATGTTTAAGCTTCTTGACTGAAAATGAAATAGTAAAAGCTGCTAAAAGACAGTTGATTATAAATGCCATTGGTTTAGTTCAACCTATATATTTTGTAAATGAGTTGACTTTGAAATTGAAATACAAAGATTTGGAGAAGAGGTTTTCTTTTTATTTCCACAGAAAATGAGAAGCTGTGGGTTTATTCCTGGATAAAGAACATAAAGTTTGATAGAGGAAGACCCCCTGAAAAATCTCCAATGGAAATGGACAGCAGCCCAGATGATTGAGCATTTCAGAGCACCTCTGTTGAAGTTTCCAGAGCTCTGTATCCAGAACAATTTCAAGGAGATTGGCTGAGATGACACAGCCTTATAGACTACTCCACTAAAGACTTGTCCATAATCCTACATTTTTCTTTGGATTCCTATGGGATTGCCAACTCCTCCATTCAGCAAGAAGTAGCCTAGAGAACATCGCCCATATTCCCAAAACATGGATTATGGATGTTTGTGTTTATTTACAGTGTTGTTTATAAGTTGTTATAGATAAGGGGGGGAAAAGAATATTAGATGTGAAGTTCTTTTTGTTTTAAAAAGAGAAAAGGGGATATGTGGGAGATTGTGTTGTTAAATTTTAAATAATTGTCCCACCCACTGGTTTAATATAAAGCGCTGATTGGCCAAAGGCAGGCAGGAAGTGTGGACGGGACTACCAGACTAAGAAAACTCTGAGAACAAGAAGCACAGAGCAGAATGCCAGAGAGAAGCCAGAGGAAGCAGAGGACAACCATGCTGCTCTAAGAAAAGGTACTGAGCCCCATGGCTGAACAAGATAAGAGACATGGGTTAGATTAAGGGTGCAGAGTTACAAGTTGTATTCCTGGGCCTTAGGCCGATCAGCTGAAAACTATTGTAAACATCTGTGTGTCTCTGTGCATCTGTGGGTCTGCGGGTCTAAACCTTGAGGCAAGGCCCGAAAGTCCGGGCCAAAAACCTCCTACTACAATCATTCCCTAGGAATAATGAGCACCAGTGAACCACCAAGAAAGGGAAGCATTTCAACATGTATAAGGTCGTAATCTATTTGATTGCTTTTTCTAGTGTGTATTTTAGAACTACTTGACAGTTTTCTCCATTTTACCATTTTAAGGGATTTTTCTTGGTAGACTACAGACAAGAACTGCAGAAGTTTTGCCATCTGCAAACACTTTAGATTCCATAACAATATTTTTGTTGGTCCACAGATATTCTCTAAAAAAATAGCAACATCAGAAATGAATCCAAACACTGAAAATTTTATGGAAAGGCCACTATACTGCTACTTTGAGATGCTACTAACCGATTAGCAAATATAGAAATCACATTAAATTCTTTATGATATTTATAGCACGTTATGTTATCTGACTAAAATGTTTTTGACACATTAGGATAGCCAGTCAAGGCATTTGAGAAAAGGAGACAAGAATATTCTTTTTAAAAACAGAATTACAGAACAAAAATACACATGAATTTTAATATCATTATAGTCCTGGGTTCCATTTATAACTTCCATTACTGGACAAGATAGTTAATCTCCTTAGTCCTCAATATCCTCCTTTTAGAACGGGTTTGACTATTATTAATAATCCATAGAATAATTTTTACAAATTATATAGGTTATGAAGAGACTTGAAAGTATGTAGGGCTAAACTTTGGACACAAAATATCCCTTATCTCCTTTTCTATCACTCTCATAAATCTTCAATTCAATTATTCCCAAAACACAAAAGATTATACATTAGTCATTTCAAAAGTTCCTCCTTACATGTTTTTTTCTGAGACAAAAGTATTCCCAGAGCATAAAGTATAAGACATAATTTGAAATAACATATAGTACTTCCAGTGCATTAATTTAAATTTATTTCCAATTTAATTGACCTAGCTTACAAAATATGATCAACTCCAGGGTTACAGTGGTTTACAGAAAACCTTCAGGTCCAAAGTTTCTGTCAAAGCAACTTGGAAGTGATGAAAAATGATAGAAGGTCACCAGACTTGTCCCTGGTTCTGAAAGTGAGTAATTCACCTAAATGTTCCTCACTTAGATTCAATGAAAAGAAAGAAGGTTTCCACTGAGGATATGAAAGTAGAATTTAAAAGTTCAAAGTAAGATTCTGTGACATTAGGAAATTAAAACTATGTTGTGAGAATGAGAATATTATATAAAAACATTTGTGTCACATTAAATATGCAAGAAACTCAAAATAGTAAGCAAGATGTTAATTCTGGACTAAAGGTATTGTAATGCCAGAACTACACCAAGTATCATATATGTGCAATTGTGCTGAGCTCTGTCTTCTGCCCCATCTATGCCCTTTTCTCTGGCATTACTTCACAGCAGTTTGTATTTCTAATTCTTTGTATTTATTCAACCCAATTAAACTACAAACTAGTCTTTGTTCTCCTAAATTTCAATCATGTAGTGGCTGTCTTATTGACATAATTTTCATAAAATTATTGAAGAGTTAAATTAATTGATTTTGGTGTGGTGCTTTGAGAAAACTTATCAGATATATGAGCACATACTTTTAAAGGTCCTTGAAGAAATGGGAGATTGAAATGTGAGAAGCATGTAAGGGTACACTTTCTATTAGGTTATAAAAGCTAAAGATTTTAGCCTAGCTGAAACAACTAGTTGCATCTTAAGCACAGATACACAAATAGATGTATCAGAATATTCTTGTCAATGAACCAATGCAGGAAAGAGACTCCCCCTTTAACCCTGAGTCCTGTGTTTATCCAGGAAAATGACATTATATGAAAAATTTTCTCATGCCATGTTGGATCACTCTCAAAGACTCATGATGACACTGGAGACGCTGTGAAGTTGGCAGAACACCTTTAAAAACCTGAATGTATAACCAGCAAACATTTTGCAAAGATCATCTACACATAAGAATATGTCTCTTCTGTTATACTCATAGATCAGTGTCTCACTCATCCATTATCAGAGAATCTTCCTCTTTCAGTAAACAGGAACTAATACACACAAAAAAAATCATAACTGGACAATATGATGAGAGTAAGGACTGTAGAACACTCAGCCCTAAGTAGGATGTCTCCATCAAATCCCTCTCATTAAGGTTCAGGGAACTATGTGGAAGAGGAGGATTATAAGATTATAAAACCAGTAAATGATGGTGGTAAAAAAAAAAAAAGGTGGTAAATAATACCAAGGAAACAGTGTCTTCCTGGTACAATAGTACTGATGTATATATGAATTCACAGAGACAGTAGCAGCACGTATATAGCGTGTGCAGGTTCAAGCCAGACAGAGACCCAACATTGGGAAGGGGAAGTAGATATAAACTACCATCTCTAACCAAGAAGCTATCAAAAACTGACAGCCTCTTGCATAATAAAAGTTAGTTTCCTCAATGTAGTTTCATTAGGTTAATTAACCAAAGTTAAGGGCAGTCCCCATGCCCAGTGGTAGAGTGCCAATAAAATAAACTCAATGGTATTTTTTGGAGATTACTTGTCTTTTGTTGTTTGCTTTGGACATGTTTTGTTATATCAGTCTTCTGATTGTATATTGTTTCTTATTTTGTATTTTTATGTTTTTTTGTTCTGTGTATATGTTTCTGTGTGTGTGCTTGTTGCATGTTTTCTTTGTTCTATCGTTTTTGTTGTTTGTCTATCTTCTAAAAAAAATGAGAGAAAGGGCATAAAGTTGGGTGGGTGGGGAAGAGGGATGGACTGAGGAGGAGGTGAGGGAGGGGAATCAAGGTCAGAAAATATTTATAAAAACTATTTTCTATTCAAAAGTGTATATTAAAAATAAAAACACAAAGGAGGTTCTGAAGTTTGGTCTCATTAACAAAGATGTGCCTTAAGAATCCCTAAGGAAACTTGAACCATGAATGCTACCAAACCCTACTTTATTTTTCTTATGCATAGATAACCATAGTACAGTTTAAATTCCAAATTACAATAAAAAGGAAGTAAAAATAATGGGTGAACAATTGCCACATGTGCTATAATAAAATTTTATGAAAAATCTGATTTAAACTGTGTTTTTTTCATCTTAAATAGACATTAGGGCTTGCCACAAACATGTTCATTTCTTAACCACAAGGTTAAACCATCTTTAGAACTTGTGCTGGTTTGTTTTATATCAACTTGACATAAGTCATATTAGAAGAGGGAAATTCAATTAAGAAAATTCTTTCCAAATAGACTGACATATAGGCAAGCCTGTACCTGTAGCACATTTTCTCAACTGATACCTAATGTGAAGAGGCCTAGCTTACTGTGGGTGGTGCCCTCTATGGGCTCATGGTTCTGAATGCTATAAAAAAGCAGCCTGTAGAAGCCATAAGGAGTAAGCCAATAAGCAACACTCTTTCATGACTTCTGTATTAGCTCCTGCCTTAGGAGTCCTGTCCTGCTTGGGTTGCTCTTCTGACTTCATTTGAAGATGAACTGTGTGATATGGAACCATAGATAAAATAAACTTTTTTCCTCAATTTACTTTTAGACACTGTGATGGCTAATCATGATTGCCAAGTTGACTACATTTGTAATTAACTAAGAAAGACCCAAATATCTGGGCATATCTAAGACATTTTTTTTTCTTTCATGGTTGCATTATTTGATGTGAGAAAACCCACCATAAGGCTGGATTACATCATCTGCTGGCAGCCAACACAATGGACATCAAAGAAGAAAACTCTTGCTCTCTGCCTGATTGTCCTCACTTTTACTGTGAAGTTAATCCATTCTGTTCCTGAGGCATTCTTTCACTGATGTTAGGAACTACATTTTAGCAATTTAATGTAGTTGAAAAACTGGCAGCTCTCTAGGACGTCTGTAGGACTATAGAACCAGATTGGGCCTTCTGGCACACCCAATCTTATAGACTGGGCAATTACTGTATCCTTGACCTTTCTATGAGAGAAGAATGACATGGTTGAACTACTCACACTACAGCTTGTAAGCTACTTTAATAAGTCACACAGGCAGATGTGCGAACAACGCCCACCCACCTACAGAAACACCAGTTCTGTTCCTTTACAGTTATGGTGTCAGGGTTTTTATTTTTTTATTTTTTTATTTTTTACAGAAATTAGAACCATAACTAAGAAGTTTTACTTGTGGAAACATTTTGAGTGTACAGTGTTGTTCTTGGCTAAAACAAACTTAGACCAGTAGATATCTCATAGAGAGAGATACATTCTGAGATAACATTTATGTTTGCCAGGGGATCTCTCCCACTTGGAATGAATAATCCATATAAGGCTTCAGACTTTCCTAAATATGTTCACATTTTCCACAAAAAAAATGAGAGCGAGGGATCTTTAAGGATAGAAGATACAGGAATATATAATTATCGGTATATTGATATTATTGAGACTAGGATGATACAATATAATGATTAGCATGCCCAACTGTATGCCATCCTTAATTACAGCCTCCTAAACATCATTTGCATGATACTGTTATGCAAAGTCACTTTGTTGTTGACATAGAACTGTTTAAGATATATGCATGGAAATACTTTTAATGTTTTTCAGCCAAAAATGGCATTGCACCTGAAAGCAGATACTAATAGTTTACAATCAGGAGTATACCTTTCTTTCTAACTTTATCAAGCCAAATAAAATTTCCCTTTTGAAATACAACCCCACACCATGATCAATTACTCTAATAATCTCTGAACAAGCCTAACCCAAGAGACTTATTTCAACAAATGAAAGAATTCTTTATAATGTTTGATTAATTTGGTATTGTATTAAAGACAATATTTATACATGGGAAGCGATGTCATAGCTTACTCTAACGTAACATTAATTAGAAAGGCATCTGTTTGACCACAAGTGGTGGTGCAGGCCTTTAATTCTAGCATGCAGGAGGCAGAGTCAAGAGGATCTCTGGTCTTCAGAGCCAAGCTGCTCTCCAGAGTCAGTTCCAGGACAGCCAGAACTATACAGTGAGATTTTGTCTAAAAACAAATAAAGAAAAAAGTAAGGAGGGAAGATATTTGATCCCAAAAATGAATAGAAGTGCAGAGATTATAGATTATGTATATAATATTCAGATTTTCAGTTCAGTGTTATATATAATACCATAACTGTTCTAAAATAACCCGATAAAAGTTTAGTCACATGAAGGTAGCCTATGTAAGATATTCTTTAGCAATATTAATTGAGATAAGAAAATTTTCATTGTTTTAATGAAAAATGGGGACCCATACTTGCTATCCTCCGTTTTTTAAAGGAACATAAAACAATATGCATATATTTCAATGCCAAATACCAACAAATAGCACAAGCTGCATTTCATTATGGAAATCTAAGGTACATTTCAATAAAAGATTGTTACATAGAAAATGGGTTTGTATTCTGTGGTTTGACAGTTTAAGTCAGTCAGCAAGCAGGGATAGTTTTAGGAGTGTGTATCTTGATAAGTCTTTACCTGAAGAGAGAGAGGCTTAGGACAACATTTTAACTCATTTTTGAAAGATCACAATGGTAAATTTGATTAGTTAGGATAGTGACCTATTTGGTCACTTATTTTAATTCAAATATTAATGATTTGTGTTGTGTACAGACATGATTATGGAGTTGTCCTCATTTGGTCTTAATCCATTATAGTTACACAATGCTCTTATTTGGCACCAGGGTTTTGGAAAATGGTTTATGTTCAAAAAGAGAACACCAAAGCTTCGATGATAGCACCAAGCCAGCTCCTAGCAATGCCAAGGACAGCTGACAACATCAGGACAGCTCCTTGATGTCTGACACTGATTCTCTTTTCCATCTCTCACACACAAAACTATAGTTATTCTAATTTTCTGAGTGTTTGTGAGATTCTAAGTACTATTTTAAGTGTTTTATATTCTTCTAAACTGTTTAAGTCATCACAGGAACTCCAATGGAGTACATACTATTATTATTCTCATTTCCCAGTTTAAAAGAACTAAAATAAAAGGGTAAATGTATTCACTTGATAAATGGTAGATGGTAAGTAGTGGAGCAGAATCCAACTCCATAGTTATAAAAATTTAGAAAAAAGAAAGGAAGACATCTGTATCCTTCTATGCCTACCGTCTTTTAAAGGTAGCCTCTATTAAAAATTACTTGCACATGTAAACACTATGTGTTCTTTGTTCTAAATTTTACAGTATTAATATGCATTAATATTTAGTCAGATAAAGGAATCATTTAGGAATGGGCTGATGGAAGCTCTGTTCCCAGTGTTATTGTTCCAAACCCAAATCAAGTCTTCAGTAGTGGCAGTGCTTCCCTAAAAGTCTAAAAGGAGGAAAACACTATGAAACCCACGCGCGCACATACACACATACACACACACACACACACTTTTTAGTGTGTGTCTGTCTCCTTTTTCCTTTCCTTCTTGCCACTCTTTTAGCTTGATTTAGACAGTACTTACTGTATTCCATATAATAAAAGATTGCTTAAGGATTCACTATCAGGAGGTTTTTACTCTGCATCAAAGTGGACAAGATAGAAAGTGCACCCCCCCACACACACACACATCCCCAGACACACAAGGATAGCGTTGGAAGAATGGGAAAGCAATGCCTTGGTCTCAAAGAAACTGATCTGTGTGGGAGGGCAACACTCCCACCCAGGACAGCTGGGCAATGCAGTGTCTCCTGCTCTAAGATTCAGCCCGGAACTGCAGAGAGAGCATAAGGATCTTTAGTCTGCATAAACGCTGACATAAAAAGCAAGAATTCTAGGGATGAACTCTAAGCAAGGTATGAAGGAAGTATCTGAGAAGACAAAGATTTCAGAATGAAAAGAGCTTCTCCCAAATGTTAAAGGTTTCCAAGTAAACCTGTGTGTTGATTTCTGTTCTCCTACTTTTGTCCCAGCACTGGCACCAGGATTTGTGAAACAGAGACAGATGTTAGGCCTCCTGACAGGTGCCCACCCACCACCTGCGACTGTTTAGTTGAAATGAGCTGGGTTCGCAATATTTCCCATTGCCACCCCCACCCTGCGCTCTTCTCTTTTTTCTTTGCCTGACTGAGTACTCAGGGCAGCTACTCTGCCTTTTAGCACCTCGACTGCTCTGTGTGTATGTGTGTGTTTGTTGAGGGGGGGGGGAGGGGCTCCCAAAGCCGGTGCCCTTGCTGCAACTCGTGCTACCTCAGCGCTAGCAGGGGCACAAGTCAATGAGGCTTTTCCCTCCGCGATCATCGTGAATCAGCAAAGCGCTGCAGAGCAACGGCATCTCAGGGAGCAGAAATTAAGATGCTGGGGGAAGGGCACAAACGGAATGTAGAAGGGGAATTTCTAGTCCAGCTCGGTACGTCCTTCCTAAGAAGGGCAATATAGAGTGCGAGGGAGACGCAGGCTAGAAACTGCGGGACTCCGGAGGTGCCTCCTTTAAGAGCTCTGTGGTGTAAAAGCGGGGACCCGCAGAGAGAAACCAGCAAGAGACAGGTGGAAAGACCTAGGAAGCAAGCTCAGGCCGAACTGGACAAGTGTGTCCACAGGGTGAATAGGTCAGCCTTTGCAGGCACTGCTTAAGAATCGTAGATGTAGTATAGAGAAAGGAACGGGAAATTTTTTAAAAGGATTTTTCCAGATCCAGGACTTTCTGTCTCTAACGTGCAAGTTTTCAAGTTCAGTTTGAGAAGTAGAGGGCCTATTGGTGCTGAGGAGTCTAGGAGGATGGGAATATTAGGAAAATGCCTCTCATTCGCGGTCTACCACTCCTGCCAAGCTTGCTCGCCTGTTTATCTCTGTCTCTGTTTCTGTCTGCCTGAACCCCCCACCTCTCCTCTTCCCTCCCCTCCCCTCCCCTCCCCTCCTCTTCCCTCCCCTCCCCTCCCTTCCTTCCCCTCTCTCCTTTCTTCCTCCCTCTTTCTCCCAATCTCCCTCCCCTCTCCGTCACTATTCCTTCTTCCCTCAGCTTTGATTAATATGCATGCCCATGCTCAGTAGTATGTGCCATACTCAAGGGACCGCACCTCCCGCCACCAACACTTCCCATTCTACCCTTGGCACTTAGAGGTCGAGCAGACAGACTAGAGGTGTGGGGTGGGTAGACCAAGCTATTGGAGCTGTGAACCCGAGGACCCCTCTTTGTGCTCTGGTTCTCATCCCCAGTATAGCGGGACAGGGTGCCTTCGTGACCCAAACTCGGAGGATCCCACTCAGTCTGCATGGACGGACCCAGGGGCTCAGAGCGCGCAAAGAAATGCGCTAAATTGTACCTGTGCTTGGCTGTTCCCACCGCCGCAGGTCTATCCCGAAGCCGGCGCCCGCCTTCTCGGGGAAATCTCTCCAGGGGAAGTGCAAGGGGGAACCACAGCGGCTGCCAGCTAGCTCAAGGCTGGCGCGCACATGCACAAGCCCAACTTTGCCAAGCATTCAGAGCCCCTCATGCTCCCCCGCGCCCCCTGTGGCTCGACATACTCAGAAACCACTGCATCTCACAGTCTGAGATAAGAGTCCCCCCCATACTCTCACATTGTCGTGAGTGGAGGAGGAGCAGGTGGAGTGAGGGAGAGAAGGGGGTTAAGTACTGACTCCAGACCAGCCTTTCCTAAACATCTACACCCGTAGGGGCGACCGCACCAGCTCAGTCACACCAGATCCCCCCAGACCTGCCAGTGTCGGCAGAAAGGAGAAAAAAGAGGCAGGATGGAGATAGAGGAGCCTGGACTCGGACTCGGACTGACCGAGTGTCATTATCAGCACTTTTTTTTTTATTGGGGAATGGAGTGGAGAAGGTGGTGGAGGGATGTGCAGCAGAACTGTCCAGTTCAACCCACTCTGCAACGACCCAATTAGGGGCTCAGGAGAAAGACTGTCCTCAGACTCATTTGGGGTGGATGGGCTCCAGACGCACACCGGTCCCCTGTGGTGTCCCTGGAACTGCAGTGTTGGGGCGATCTTAAATCGCTCTTACTTGGGAGGAGGCGTGATTTCCACGCTCTAGCGTCTAGGTTCCCCACCCCCTCTCGGCAACAGCCAGTGCGCGCCACCACCTGAGCCTGGCGAGAGCTGGGGCGCACGCAGTCCTCAGCCTGCTTCTTTCCGCTTTTGGAGAGACTTGGCTGGAAGCGGGTCTGCCCGACGCCTCCATTCTACCCCCTAATGGGAGAACTCTTACTTTTTTGTTTGAAAAATTCGGGCCATCTCTTTATTTATCTCTGAGTCTCCCGGGAGGAGGCCAGGGGGTGGGGTGCGCTTGGCCCGCCGAGCCGGGGGAGGGGGAGCTGAGAGGAGGGGACTGGGTGTAGCCTGGAATTCTCCGTCCTCGTGTTCTAGGCTGGCGCACAGTGTCTCCCAGCGCTAGCGCCACAGCCTCGCCGCTCCCCGCGCCATCCCGTCGTTGGCTTCGGGGATCGGGTGAGTGGGGTCATGACGCGCCGCGGGGGCCGCTCCCAGCCCCGCCCGCGCTGAGCGGGGACGCGGCAGTATCGCGTGTCGCCCCCCAGGCTGGGAGGCTGCGGGGGGTGGGGAGGGCGCCCGGGGTAGGGTGGAGTGGGGGCAGCGCAGAGACCGCCAAGCTGGGGGGCTCTCCGAGCGGGCGCGGCTGCAGGCAGGAGGGCGTGTCTCCAGCCGGAGGGGACCCTCCCGAGGCGCGGCGTGGGACTCCCCGATGGTGGTGCCGCCGCCGCTGCTCCAGGAGAGCTCAGGGTCTTGCCTCCGCCACCGCCGCCGTCGCCGCCGCCTCCTCGGGCGCCACCACCACCACCACCGCCGCCGCCGCCGCCGCCGTCGCCCGAGCCCGCGCCGAGCGTGCGCCTCGCCCTCCTCCCGCGCCCGCTCTGCTCTAGGATGCTGCGGCAGGTTCTGCACAGGGGCTTGAGGACGTGTTTCTCCCGGCTTGGCCACTTCATTGCCAGTCACCCGGTCTTCTTCGCTTCGGCTCCGGTGCTCATCTCTATCCTGCTCGGTGCCAGCTTCAGCCGCTACCAGGTCGAAGAGAGCGTGGAGCACCTGCTGGCGCCCCAGCACAGCCTAGCCAAGATAGAGCGCAACCTAGTCAACAGCCTCTTCCCGGTCAACCGCTCCAAGCACCGGCTCTACTCGGACCTGCAGACTCCTGGGCGCTACGGCCGGGTCATCGTCACCTCCTTCCAAAAAGCCAACATGCTGGACCAGCATCACACAGACCTGATATTAAAGGTGAGAACAGGGTGGGTCCGGGAAGCCCCTGGTGGCGTGGCTGAGGCTGCTGGGCTGGCTCAGCGCGGGGTCCCAGCTGAGAAAGCCACCTTTGCTATCCCAGGCAGTGGCTGCCACTGGGGCTCCCCTGCACTGTGCGCCCCTAGGTAGCAGCCTGGAGTCACTCGGGCTCCAGGGCAAGGAGCGTCCGGGTCCAAGTCCCAGCCGGGCCCTGCCCTTATCGCTTCTGCTGTTACCCCGCAGCTGCTGCAACAGTTGGGGCGGCGGCGGCCACGGTGCTTTAGACAGTGCGCTTGTTTTGGTCGCAGTGGGCTTGGGGGCAGGGAGGATTTGGGATAACAGGGCCGAGAAGATGCGGAACAAGAGAATACACTCAAGAAAGTCGCACTACTTGTGAACAAAACACTATGTAGGAGGAGGGAAGTGAGCTTCAGAGACACCATTCCATTCCCCTACCACATTTTTCACCTCCCTTTCTCTGGTCCCTGCACCCAAAGTGTTTTGGCAAAGGTTATATTGATTGTAGATAAGGGACAGAGGAATGTGAGTGGGCATGGTAAGGAAAATAACACCCACCCACACCCAACCAAAGTGCAGTCCCTAGTGAGGACCGGGAAGCCACCAGCCCACTCCTCCAGGAGAAAGGTAGCCATGTCTATGTTTGAGAGTAGGAAATTGTGCTTGCAATTCACAGTTATTTCGTCTTCCATAATAGTTTCAATTCACTTGAATGCAACTTCTTTGAGGAAAGAGAGAACGGGTTGATACACTTTTATTTGGGTTTATTTGAACGCGTGGGCAAGGAACAAATCGAGAGGCCAGAGATCAGGAGCTGGGATGTGGCCCTGAGAACATCACAGGAACACAGAACAGAAACTGGTTGTGCCATCAACCCGAGGTGGGAATTTGATATGAAAAGTGAGGTTAATCGTGATAACTTTCAAGAAGTTCTTGAGGAAAGCTGAGGAGTTGTGACTAGAAATGAAAAAGTGGCGAGACCATGAGAGACAAAACAGAAAAATAAAATAAAAGTGAGAATATTCCATCTGAATCTAGGTGGAGACTATGAGGTTTGTTTACTTCAGCTTCTGCTCTGGGGAGGGCAGACAGGAACCAGTCCCAGCTGAGCTGCCAGAAAGATGATGGAAAATGCTGGTTTCCTGTGGGGTCTCTGGGAATAGTGGAAGGTTAGATTCTTCCTTCTGCCAAAGAGAGTCTGTTCATGAGCCTAGGGAACTCTTTACTCTGTCTCTTCCCCTCCAGGTAACCAAGTGTCCCTAGAGACAAGCTCATTTTCCACTATAATTTCCCTCTCTGTTGACACACTATCCACCAGCAATTAGTAAAGAGGAGAATCTGGTTGAGGATTGACTGGAATTAGAACATTCTCACATGAGTGGCCTGTGGTATTTCTAATGGCACAAAAATCATCGCAATATTCAGTCATTGCAGAACCTTATTAACATTAGTCCTGAAATGTTTGGTTTTCCCTAATGTTTTTCAACATCAAAGTGAGCTTTCTCTTTTTTCAATACTTCAGGGTATATAGTGTGATACAGATAAATGCTGTTAGGAATGTTTTCTCAAAAATGTGTATAGTAGAACTATCACAGGCTTAAGGAAACTAGAATGAAGCAAGCCTAACCAATTGGAAATGCTTCATTTTGTTGTTGTTGTTGTTGTTTTGTAGATGATCTACAAAGTTTTTCCCCCTTGGATTTCCCCCCACTGAGATGTTTCCATTGGCTTTTTTCTCCCTGTCTAAGAAACCACCATGGCACTGTGACAGGCAGTCACCAGTTACATTCACTGTCAAGGTTAATGAGACAGCATCAACAGGCGTATCAGATATTTTGCCATTATATTCTTTCTGTTTGCTTTTGATAGGTTCAAAACAAACCCAAATAAAAACATATTATAAGAAGGCTGGGATTGGAGAAAAACAGGCTGGCTTTGCTTATATGTCAAAGGACAGTCTTGAAGTCAATTAACTGTTCCTAAAAAAAACTGGGTGATTTTTCATTGTTTCGATATATGGGTTAAAACAAAGCAAAGCCAAATAGTGGTCAGAAACTCATTTCCAGATGATGACTCTCTAGTCAAATCATTTCATACAGCATATAACAAAGCATACTTATGAAACATAGGGAACTGCCTTTGATTTTAAATTGGATATTTTATTCATTATACATTCAACTCAACCCCTATTTTTGGTAGGTATGAAGCAGGGGGATAGCAAAATGGCTCTTCAGTAGTCATGGCAATGTGAAGTGTGGGAGTGAGCACTCCCCCCACTTAGAGATATAATGGCTTGTCCTTTCCAAAAGGTATTGGGAGTGAAAGTGTTACTGTTACTGTCACTACTAGTGTAATTCCTGTGCTTTGTTATTAGCGTCGGGGACAGCACTACAGACATTTAACATTGTACACTACACCTAACAGCCCCTGTACATTTTATATCCTCTCACTTGAAGTCAAATGAATGGGTAGAGCTTGAGAAGAAGGGCTTGAGTTCTCTGGGTGCTGTTAAACTGCAGGAAACAACTTGTAGAGGCCTCATAAGGCACTTTAAGAGTCATGTTTTTCTCTGAATACTATTCAATGAAGGACATTGCACTTTATGTATTAAGACACCTAATTGCTGACCAAAATAAAAGAGAGAAGAGGGAGAGCGGAAAGAAAAAAGGAGAAAAACAGACTGAAGGTAGTTTTGGCAAAAGGTTGACTTTCTAAAATGTAATTAAGAGAATAACAGGGTAAAGTCTTTTTGAAAACCTCATTGATCCTGGTTTAAAGGTGCTTTTTCAAATTTGTGCAAATGATGTGATTATGTTACTCTGTGAATTGGATCTCATACTGTGTAGGAGGTGACCTTTCCCCAGCAATAGTTTCTTCTGAAGGCTGGAAAGCAAGGTTATGAGTTTCGGTAGAAGTGGATAGAGTCCAGTGATGTTTATTTTTGAACTCCTTTGAATAAACACTAATCTTCAAATGCCTTTATTTTACTACACAATTACATTTATCTCCTTATCCTTTTAGCAGAAAAACAATAATGTTTATATCAGCCAGTTTCAAAGTAGGGCTTTATGGACTTTATGGATAAACATTTTAGTGATTATATAAGAAAAAAATTAAGGATACCCCATTGTTAATTAATCTAGGCTACAACCAGATAGATTTATCCTGAAATCATCCATGTAGAGAGAGGAATTTGTATAGCTGAGTCCTCAGGATGTTCTTTTCATCTTTGCCCCTCTCTTAAAAGTTGTAAACATATCCTGTGTTTAGATATATTGAGATGATGTCTCTACCACAACTTAGAGGTAGACAGGGTACTCTTTAGAAGTTAACTGACTTATCCATTAAAAAAGAACAAAGACAGAACAAGAACACAGATTTTAACTAACCTAGTGTTCTTTTCACTACATTGCCTTCCATTCAACAGTCTTTCATATGACAAACTACTTTAATGATTAATGATTTTAAATGAATATTTTTAAATTATCCAAATGATATATGTTTTACCAAGGCTCTTATTTATATCCCCTCTTATACTATTGCTCTAATTGGATAATAAGGTTATTTTCTTGGGAAATTTTCTCTTATCTATCTATTCCAAATACTCAAAGCAATATATTATTTTTAATTGTTATTATATTAAAACATGAAACATAATCATAGCTGTTTTCCTCATGAAGTGCTTATTCTCTGGCAGTTCAGGCACATGTAATTCTAGGTCATCCTCAGCCCCTGTCAGATACTCGATACCCAATAATACTTGGTGAATAGACCCTTCCTTGCTTAATAAAGTATTTATGCAATGGATAAAAAAGTGCAAAGAGGCTACCTTTAAATGTAACTTCAAAATGATGTTTCAGTTTCTATAACTAAATAGGCAGTTCCCCAGCAAGCAGCAAGTTTCCTTCCGCAATAACCTCTGCAGTCACATCAAAATATATTTTGGCTTTCAAATTGATTAGGAGAATTTTCTTTGTATTATATTTTATGTCCACATCTTCAAAGAAACCCCCCACAGGATATTTAATTCTCTGCCAGAGAAAGGACATATTCTCACTAAGGACATGGTGTTTTAGTTACTAGGGAATATCATTTGGCTCAGATATTGACTTCCCATTTTATTTAAGCTGTTTGTGTTTAAGTACAGTTGATAGAATTAAATTACAAACAAGATTAATAGAAGTTAACGTAGAAGTATTTGACTAAGGTATTCTGAAAAGGGCAACATAACTACTAACTTAAGGTAATTAAAAAAAAACCAGTAGCTAGATGAAGGTTCCAGTTTATGAAAATTACCAGAAGAAATTATAATCTGATTTTTAGCTAGATAGTTTATACACTTAAAAATATTTTACAAAACAAAAACAAAATATATGCCAGGGACTATGTGGGGTCCATTATGCTTAAAATATTTACCATCTGATTATTTACATATAAATTTCCTACATAATATTCTAAAAGTCCAGTACTGGGGTCGTTTCATGATGTCAGCACTATCAAAATAACTCATAAAGCAGTATTTCTCAACTGGAGATGACTGTACCCCCACTAGGGGTCAGCAAAATCTAGTGATAGTGTTGTTATTAGTAGTAGTAGCAGTACTGTGCTACTGATGTATACTGGGTAGAGGCCAGAGACACTGCTGAGCATTCTATAATGCACCATGTAATAGCCCTTCAAACAAGATTTTATGTATTTGCATTTATTGGGATATTTTTAGCTATACTAATTAATGGGAAAAATATCAAAAAGAAATTCTTACTGAACATTGGAGACCAGGTGCTCTTTGACAGTTGGGCAGACAGACAGCTGATTTTCCAATGTAACTTCCTAAGATGTGGTTAGCCTGCCCTCTCTCATAACTTTATTCCTTATTGACTAATCTTATCTGCTGAAGAGGAACTGAGAAACTGCAGGTAGTCTGATTTCTTGAATGGCAAAGCTGCTGACATGATATCATCCTTAGGGACTTGGCAGATAGTAAAATGCCCATTACCAGTGTGCCTGAAGCTTCAGTCTATAGCACTTGCCCACTTAGAAGAGTATTTTTCTGTGTATAAGACCCCACTGTGAGTAATCTGTCAAGAAGATAAGCAGGTACCACTTTGCTGCCTATTCCAGCTGTTCTGCAAAAACTACAAAAGGAGAGCTTCATCCAACGAACATACAGTCAAAGAACCTTGAGTTTGTAAAGGACTATAAAGTGTGTCTCAATAAACTGATCCAGGGATCTGCTCTTAGCATCTCTGGATGTCTTGTTTGGTGGCAGGTACCATGACACTCTAGGTAGCACAATTCCTTCTATGAGTTATCCAGGTGGAGACATTCTAAGAAAAATAATTGAGCCCAAGCCTGAAAAAAAAATAGCACTTTTGCTTACTCTAAGGAAAAAAAAATGAGCACAAGCCTGAAAGATCAGCATTTTTGCATTTGTCCAGTCAGTAAGTCACTTCTGCATATTATTTTTGTACTAGGAAAAATTAAGAAACTGAAGACATTTGATTCTCATTTCAGGGGAGGTACACTCAAATAATCTGAGTACAGTCTCATTCTGTGTTGTTTGATTTTTAAGTACACTGCATTTTAATATTTAGTATCTCAAATACCCACCCTACATTCCTCATTTCAATTTGAGGAACTTTACAAGACCAGGTGGTAGTGCCTGTAATTCTAATACTTGGGAGGTTGAGGCTGGAGATTAAGGAATTCAAGGTCATTCTCAGACTCATGGTGAGTTAACTGGAGGGCAGTCCACTGTACATGAGACCCTGTCTCAAGAAACCAACAAATATTTTTAAAACCAATATTTTCTCTCCTCATGCAGGTAAGCATTTTGAACCAACTTCGATTATTGTATGAACCTAAATTGACATTTCAGTATAAATCCCTAAGAGAAAACTTGATTTTTTAATGACTCTTAGGATCTTAGTAGATTCCACAAGGAAGGATGAATATTTTTTCAGTAACTCCCCAAACTGAACCTTTAAGGACTCACGAGACGAGACAGACTACAAACTTCACAGAACTATTAAGCATTTAACTGGTGAGCCCTTATGATAAACAAGAAAGGAGTCAAATGAAACAAGTTATTTTCTTCTTAAGGTTGCAGCATCCCTTGGAACAGAAGCTAGGGAAGTTTGAGCTGATAAACTTTGACTTGGTAGGACGTGCCATCTGGTACCTGATTTGGGGGCTCAGTGTGAGCTCTGACTGAGAAGTGAGATAGGCTTAAAGTAGACCTTTGATGTCACCTGCTTGGTAGTACATCACAGCCAGCAGGTCTGTCTGCAGCACTGCCTGTGTCTCTGCCACATACCGGGAAGGCCACAGAACTACGGAGGTACCCTGCCAGACTGATTTAATGACCAGCAGGGTAGGTGAGTAATCTCTAACCTTTAAAAAACAAAACAAAATGAAAATCAACATGAGTTGTTATTTTATGTGAGATTCCCTGAATAAATGTTGTGGCTTTGAGTTCGCAATTCATATTTTGAACAAAAGGGGGGCAATGAGGGACTAGAGAAGCTAATTTGGATATTAGTGTTCGCTAAGAATTTCTCTAGTGAAGGTTGTTTTCTGGTATTTTCAAAAATCCAATTGTTCATACAAGAGTGTTGGCCCATGCTTTTAACTTCAGCACTCAGAGGCAATGGCAGGTTCGTCTCTGTGAGTTCAAGGACAGCTCAAGTGCCAGGATATCCAGGGCCGACCTTGTTTCAAAACAAAACAAAAATCTAGTTATTCAATCTTCCACTTTAGATCTACATCATTGGCTATAAGAACAGTCAAGATGAGAATTTATTTTAGTTCAAAGCTACTAATCTTAGGAAGCGAAATTAGAAAATGTCATTGGGAGAGTAAGAACAACATATAAGGAGTAGCAGAAAGCCAGCCAGGAGGATGTGATCACACAAGTGTCTACTGTGGCCACTCAAATCAGATTCTTACAAGCCAACTATGGAAGACACTGGAAAATAAGTGTGTGAGAAACAGGCTATTTATCCTCCAGTTCTAGCTAATGCACCTGCATATAGGAATAATAACTCAGAGGCATTTCTACATGCAGAATTTGTCCCCAGTTCTAGATATTTTAAAGCCTCAATAATGCAGTACGTGTGATTATATTAATTGACTTTGACACATGGAGACAAGTGTAAACCAAGAGAACATGACAGGGCCCTTAAGAGCATTTGTCTTAAGGTTTTATATCTAGCCAGAGCTGTGCATTTAGGGACTTAGGGTCAAGTTCCTAGATGATCCTGTCCTTTCACTCAAGTAGATGGTTGCAACATCACCTCCATGAAGCTTAAAGACTTGAGGCAGTATATCTGTTTACTCTTCAGTTTTTCAAAAACAATTAGATTCTGAATAGAAGATTCCAAGCAGAGCTTAGACAAAAGCAGATAATGTAGTTTTAGTTGCTGAACTTCCACATCTAAATGTCTGATGTCCAGGCATGCAATATGAACTCAAAAGTCTGCAGGCCTCCATCTCATATTCAGCATCTTAACACATCTATTATTGTTCTCCCTAGAATTGCCTTTCTCCCTTTAAAATTTAATTCTCATGCCTTCTACTTATAAGGCTTTCTGAGATTCATGGCTCCTTCTTGTCCTTAAATCTGCTTGACATGCACTGGCATCCACATTTCATTAGTGCTAAGTAGAGAACATTACATAATTTTCTGTATTTTCATGATACTTTGTCTATCATGATGATAAATATCTCCTAGATCCTAGCAAAATGTGTCATATGAACCAAGTACTTAATAATTAAATTATTGCCAGTTGTTGACTTAGAGGATGGAAAACGTACTTCTTCTTCTTGTTTTATTTAGATCAAAATGGTTTGTTTTTCTTTTTCTTTTTTTAGATGATTTCTTTAGGTGTCTATTCAGTTTTCATCTTTGACAAAACTTGATGATAAGCATTTGTTTCACTTTCAGATTGTTGAGGAGAAATGCTCAGAAAAATCAAACATTTACCATGCTCCTCTGGTTTGTGTTCAGTTTGGGAAAGTATAAACTTCCACACTGAACAGTTTATTCCCATGGAGGCAGTAGAATACTCTACAGTTCTCATCAAGTATTCTGGAAGTCAACTCTTCACTCAACACATGTCCTTTGTTGACCTGGAGTGAGTCTCAAAATATTGGGTACTCCCATACTCAAAAGCAAACATGAAATACCCCTCCCAATCTGGGACAAATGATTTTCCTAGTTATGGCATTGCTGTTACAGAGATCCTCATTTCTATTATGTCTTCCTATGCCTCTTAAGAGTGAATCAGGACAACAGAAAACATTGGTCACAGAGATGAACGTGAAAAAAATGATACTGTTAAAAAAATCAACATGTATCCTGTGAATTGAATAAAATCTGTAGGACTTTCAATTTTTGATCTTTGGAAGTAAATACTTTTTGTCTATTCCATGATGCTCTTTTGCCATCACTACTGCTTTGTCAATTCTTTCTGAATTTCTCAAGGAAAAAAAAAAGTTCTCTGTTCTATGGCTATCAACTTGAGTGTTCAAACAAAATGACATTTAATTCTGTAATTTTGCATGGAAGAGTTGCTGGCTTTTGGTTTTGTTCTTTTGCCCTATCATATATGGATAGATGATACACTGAGTCAAGTTTACTTGATTGCACATGGACTTTTAAATGTGGTTACACAAATCACCTTGGAATATTGTTAAACTGTAGGTTTAAACTGTAGATTCTGATTCAGTGGTTTCTGGAGTGGGACTTGCTAATCTGCATTTTATTTTTTGTTTTCTTTATTCTAGGGGATGATTTTTTAGACTAGGTCTCTCACTTTTGCTCAGGTTACTTCAGACCCTAGGCTATAATTCTACCTCAGCCTCACAAGTACTGTGATTACAGGTTTGAGTCATCGTGCCCAGCTTAGTCTGAGTCTCCATCAAGCTCTAGAGGGCAATGTTGATGCTGTTGGTCAGTAGACCACATTTTGAGTAACACTGCTTAGATTCAGCTGTTGGTACATAGGATGATTTTGAATCAAGAAAGCCAAGTTTAAGCTCTCATTCTTCTAACAACTGCGTGTGCATATGTGTGTGCGTGTGCGTGTGCGTGTGCGTGTGTGTGTGTGAAAGAGAGACTTTGGACAAGCCACTGAACCACTGAATTTAATTCCTTTCCTTTTGAACTGGGTGCAATTGCATCTTTTTCACTTATTTAATGTAAGGCTACAATGAGATAAATATGTATATTATGTAGCTATATCTCTCTTAGGTTGTATGATTTTACTATTTGATTTTAAAATAACCATTATTTCTTCATATGTGCCAGCTTTTTGAGCATGATTATTGCCTGTTGAGTAATACACATTGCATAGTTTTTCTTTAATCCAACAGGCAATAATTGGTGCTATATCTATGTCCTCAATTCTCAGATTGGCAATGTGTTGGTCTTTAATGACTCCTCCTGAGTAATTAGAGATGATTGGATTCATCCTATTGTTGAGCAAGCAGCAACTTCTGCCCAAAGTTCTTAAGTGGGTAGAGCTGTAGATAGGGCTAGGTACTTGGAATTCCAATTCATCCAGGTAGTTTCTCTGGGCTCAGAACTCTTTATCTTCATGCTTTGCTCTTAAAGAAGCCTTCAGTTCCTTCCCAGTAAGATACCACTGACATAACAGTCTTTGGGAGGCAGTCGACTCTGTTTTAAAGCCTCTCCAATTCTGAGCTGCCTACCTAGAAAAGGGATTCTCCAGTAAATTAGGTGAGAGTCCCAAACTCTTCTCTCTAGCTTAATTTACATGACTACAGTGTTTCCCTGGGAAATCTTCCCCACATAAGTAGGTCTGCTAGCACTTCAAAAGAGTGTTGTCAGAATTGCCCTAGATCAGGAAAATCAGGCAAATGATAATTGAAAATTCTTTTAAAACTGAATTGTTGGAAAATTTTGCTGACTGGAAATTTTTATCATTTAGGTCACTGTACTTCCCCACTCACTCCTTTTCAAGATTTATTTTTATAGATTATAAAAGAAATCAATAATTTATTTCAAAACCAATCCACAGTGAAGATTCATATGCTTCCCTGTGTCTGCCTAATGCTCTTGAACAAAACCATCTTCATTGTTAAGTGAGGGTTAATGGTTCTTCTCAAGTTTGGATGTGCTTTTGTAGTCCTTGGGAATTTGTAGTTGCATAAACTTCCTGGGATGCTGATGCTGATTTGCTGACATCACAGTGGGCCAGAAGCACCTTGCTGAGTCTTTGGGTGTGCATTTTAAACAACTTTTATATGCAAAAGTAGTAGCTCTCCATCTTGAGCCTAGAAGGCCTGTCCAAATGTAGACTGGGTTACACCATGATTTTCTGAGTCAGTATTACTGAAGTAGAATCTAAGACTGTAATTCTACCAGTTCTCTAAAGTTCACTTAGTCCACAAAGTCTACAAACCATATTTTGAGACCTGGTTCATTCGAGACCAGGGGAGGAGAGTCTGTATGAGCAAAGGGATAGGGATTATGAGGAAAATTCCCTCAATGATGGCTAGCTGGAGTTCTAGTGAACTCACTGAATCAAGAACAGCCACTGGAGGTCCATCAAGAAAAGGAGCTAGGCCCTCCAATGGTAGGCAACTGTCCATTGGCATGGACAGTATGTGGAGCCTGGAGGGGTGAGATCCAACTGTGTTCCTGTGTGTGGGCTGGCATCTTGGAGCCCATTCCCTGCAGAGGAACACCTAACCCAGCCTTGACTTTAGGAATAGGAAATCAGACTTGTGTGGAGTGGATGTGCCATGATAATCTGACCTACCTTGGGACTTCTTGCCTTTCGGGGGGAGGGGATAGGGGATAGGGATGCTGAAGGCAGACTGGGAGGGATTGGGAAGAGGAAGGGGGGATCAGGAGGATGCATGGATAAAAAGACAATTTTTTAATAAAAAAATAATAAAATGAAAAAAATTAAAAAGAAATAAAATTTAAAAAAGAGACTTCTGATATAAAGAATCCCAGCAGTTAGCTGTCATAATTAATTCCAAAATTGTATTCTTGCTTTGTAGAAACTGGGCAATAAATACAAGCAGGGTACAGTGTTATTATTCACTGGTGAATTCTGAATGATGTTATAATAACTATTGTACAAAGAGTTCTACCTGAATCTAAATACTTGAGGTTTGCAGCATAAACTAACACATTTCCTCAGCTGCCTGTCTCTAGGTTGTATAAGTTGAATCAAGGGACTGAGCAGTTTAAAGAGAACACCAAGACAGAGCAATAAATACTACAGAGAAAGAGAGACAGAGAGGGAGAGAGACATGGAGACATACAAGGACAGACAGACAGACAGACAGACACACACACACACACACACACACACACACACACACACACACACACATATACGGGGGGGGGGGGAGACAGATGGAGAATGTCATTACTATGAGTATCATATTTGCAGTTACCAAAACTTCCTTTCTCCCAGAGACTTTCTATGCTGGATTATAAGACACTTGCCTTTATAGAAAGTTCCATCAAAGCAAATCAGAACACAACAGGCACAGATAGTATTATCTGCATGCTAAGTTTCTGAGACATTACTCAAATTATGTAGTTGTGCTGAAGAAATATTACCCATAGCACTTTTTAAAGAATATTAAAGCATATAAAGACAGATGAAATTATGTTATTTGTAGAAAGGTGGTTAAAACTAGAAATTATCATGTTAGGTGAAATAAGATAGACTAGAAAAGATAAAATCCATATTTTCACCCAGAATCTATACTTTTTAAGTGAGTTATATGAAACTAGGCTGAGAACCATCATTTGATGGAAAGAAAGGAGATCATGAGAAAGTAGTAGTAACATAAGTGTTATGCATGATATGACCAAAATGCATGTATATATCATATGCATGTATGAAACTGGTCATACTATATGCAAACTAAGAGACATTTGTTAGTTTAAATAAATGATAAGAGGGACCTTACTTAGCCAGAACCATTGAAATAGGTTTGGACTAGTATAGTATTCTGTGGCAGGAAAAAGAGATCAGCATTGATTATTAATACCAGGGAAAGTGGTAATTTATATTCAAGGAACAGGGTAGGGAATAAAGGATGAAAATTATTAAGAAACATCAAAGATCAAGAGGAGATTCAAGGTACATCAATCTGACATGGTTCTTGATGGAAGTAGGCCAAAGTGATTAGATATTACCTGGGACATCTAGGAAATGGAGAATTTGGTCAGATGACTACTGTAATACAAAGGAGGGAGGGGGTTGCAGTTAGCCAGGACTCTCATTCAAACTATTTGACTCACACACAGATAAGAAAGTCTAAAAGCCATGATCTAGTTGGGAAGAAATCTCAGGATCTTGGCTAGAGTTTGGTAAATGAGAGAGTCTTTGTCAGTTTACAGAAGTTGTATACACAGAGAGCCCTGACAATGAATGCTCAGTCTTAACTAGTGCTGGACTTTAGTGCTATTAGAGACAAATGGCATTTAGTAAGCTCCAATTTGGGCCAAGTAGGATAAGCAATGCTTCAAAAACCCTACAGCGCTGTGTTTTAAGGCAGTCATCTCTTGAAAGGTCCTTGATCAAATTGCTTAAATACTCTAGGGGTCTCCATTTTGTTCCCTGTAAAGTTGGATCATTAAGATATACATTTACTTTTAGCCATAGCAAAGGCCTCTTCTCCAGAGCAAAAATTGAGAAAACACATTTCTGAAACATTATCCTAGATTTTTCTCTACTACAGTCTGTCTAGCCTTCTCTTAGCCTATTTAACAAAGTAATGAAAATCAACATGAGGCAAGGATTCATAAAGTAGCCTATACCACTGGAGAAATACTTATGATAAAAGGCACAAGTACACTAAAAGACTAATATTTCTTTGCAATGCAAGATTATAAAGCATTTTCTCAGAGTTTGCCAGCCAGTATATGACAGTATTATAGTATAATAGCAAAATATTATAGCTAAAATATCAACAAGATACAAATTATATTGGAACATGTATGTAAGAAAGACAAAAGTCAACAAAGAGACAAAAGTGAAGGAGTTTGGAACTTTGTAGGCCCAAACAATAATGAACAATAAAATGATCCCTGACAACTAGGTTAATATAAATTCTGACTATGAAGACCTATTATCTCAGATCCTATTAATTGATAATGTCCAGCAATGGAAATAGTTTTACTCTGAGGAACTAAAGGAAACATGAGAAACAAACTAGTAAAACACAGATGTTAGTATTATACAAAAATGAAATAACTATAATTAATATGTTAAGGACTTTAGTAGAAAAGAAAAACTCAAGAACATATGGGTAATATGATCAGAGAAGGGAATTCTCTAGATGAATCAAAAATGCTAGTTGGGGACTCTCTACATGAATAAAAAAGAAATGCTAGAAATGAATGAAACACTGGGGCAGAATTGAAGAATGACATGAAATCATCAATAGACATAACAGAAATAATCAGTGAACTTGAATTAGCTCAGTAGAAATGCCACAAACTGAAACAAAGAATTAAAGGTAGCAAGCATCAATTACTTTGGGTGGTAAACATGGTCTTACTTGCTATATAATCCAGACTATCCTCAAACCCTCAGCCTCTCCAGTGCTGATATTATAAACATGTGCTACTATGTAAAGCATGAGTTACTTTTTTGTCTTGTTACTCGAGGACAGGAAATATAAAGAGCTATTTATATATGGAAGATATGTCTGAAGTTAGCTAGTTTATCACATCAATGGGGCCTTTTATATATGGGGAAGGCAACCTATTTAAAAGCTCATGAGAAAGAATATATAGAGTTTGAGAATGTAGAAGAAGAGAATAAACTGCACTAAGTAAGAAAAAAAGAAAAATGTAAACCAATGAAATGAACTGTACTTGTAGAGAGGGGATGTCATGACTTTGATTTTCACAAAATACAATGTTGGATGCAAATGTACCTATCATTATGAATTTAACTCAACTCAACACACTACTGGAATGGGAGCTGAAGTCAATCTTGTCAAGTGCCAAAGAAAGAACATTCTAGTATTTGTGGTCTTGACAACCAAATGACAATGAATTGAGGAGAGAGTAAATAGTAAAAATAAGTAATCTTTCATAGAACTTGAGCACAAAGGCAATAGTACAGTGTCTTCTTTTGATTTAGTCTCAAAGTGGGGTTTTACATATCAAACAGAAAGGGAAGTGGCAGAGAGGCAAGTTAAGAATTCACACAGGATATGTTTAGGTTTGGGGAGAATATGATTTACAGATAGAAAAATATTTATTCAAGGTACTTTTGTAGTTGAATAGCCGATCAGAAGAGACTGTAGTGATTGAGAATAATATAAATAAAAGATAGAATGGTGATCTTCCAATTCTATCATATGTCTATCTAGCTACTAACTGTGGATGCATGTTAGGATCATCAGAGTGATTCAAATATATTACATAAGACCTCAGACTCACTTATTTTCATCTCAGTGAACCCAAACTAGGGCGATCCACTCCAAATGTTCTCCATAGACAGGGATTATCTCCATCTTTTGAGACCTTGATTTTAATGAAAAGTCTCAAATCCCACTTACACTATTAAATCAGAGGAGGCATTTAAACAAGCCCCTAATATACACACTGATTTGTGTGTACACAAAAGCCAAAAGTGCTGAACTGAAACATAGTCTAGAGTGGGACCCACACATACCCACTTTTTTGAAGCTCACCTATATAAGATTCTAGTGTGTAATCAGAGTTGAGACTATCTCTGCTAAGGAAAAAAAATCATTTTAAATTTTTCTTAAATTCTTGTGATAAAGTTCATATTGTTCCACATACATACCAAAAACATTCTATGTAAAAAAAAGTTAACACTTAAGTGATACTTGGAGTTACTATCATACCAAAGAGAGCACTGTGGTTTTGATAGTTACTATAGTTATATAAGATATCATCAGTATGTGGGAATTTTGAACTCTTGTTTGTGACTTCTTAGTAGTTTCTCCTTGCTTGAAAGGAAAAAAGAAAGCATTTTAAGTGAGGAAATATCATGTCTAGTATGAGACAAACTGTTGTCTATCATTATCTAAGAAGTGAACAGGCTCCATCATTCATTGGAAGGGAGGTGCTGGAAGACTTCCAGGTCATGGAAGGAGGATACAATAGCAAAGTTAAAACCAAGAAAAGCAAGGAAGACTGCCCTTGCACCTTTTTTTTTTTTTTTTTGCAAAAGAGTAAAACATTTTTGGGAATGGCTACACAAATTCTCTATCACTGGATTATATTCCTAGTTGTAGCTTCTTTTTTTTTTATTTTGAGAGATGTTCTCATTGCCACAAGCTAGTTTTGAAATTGCTCTGTAGCCATGTTGACTTTGAATTTCTGGTCCTCCTGCCTTAGCCTCCCTAGTCATTGTTACTGCAATTCTACCCCATCAATCCCAGAACAAAAATATGTAAAACTTTGAACCAGACTAAGGAGATGGCTCAGTGGTTAACAGTGCTTTGCTGTGCAAGCATAAATGCCTGAATGTGAATCCCCAACACCTTTATAAAAAGCTGAGTATGGCTACATACATACCTATCAGCCCAGAACTGTGAAGGGCAGCAAGAGGAGGACCACTGGACCTTGCTGACTGCCAGTCTATTTCCAGATTTGGTGAGAAACCCTGTCTCAATGGGATAAAGCAGAGACTGATGGAGCATAAGACCTGATGTCCTCCTCTCTAGTCTCACATGCATACCAACACACAGGCCCACAAATAAAAACACCATGCCACACATACACACACCAAAAAAACCTAACTTAAGATGTATAGTAAAAATCCATCCAACTTAGTCTATCTCCTCCTCACATCTAGCATATATAAAGAGAGGAGAAACATGGTGGACGGCCAGTGGACTCTTTTGCAGAGTGATCTGTCTTATCAAAGCTACCAGTTTTCACCAAGAGCTTTATCCATTGAGTTACTTGCTTCCCACTGAGAGTGTTCCTTTCTAAAATTATTTGCAAAACATATGAAAATGTTTCCATTTCAGAATGGTCTGCTCTTTTGCCTTTCAGTTTTTCTATCTTCTTCCTTAAAAAGAAAAGTCACAGAGTCTGCTACTGCTTACTATAACAATACAGAATCACTCTGTAATATGCACTAAACACATTAGAAAGTTTAGCAATTGTTTTTAGTAGTTAACTTGACATGGAAAACAATTTATAAGAATATTGTGCTGTGTTCTCAGTTCCTCTATTACATGATGTCTCAGCAATAACAAGAGTAACACCCAAGCTCATCCACTTCTTAAATGAACTGAAAGCTTATTTGAGGTCTGTAGGCTGATTTATATTGATTCCGGGAAAATTGTTTCTACCTGTGAAAATGATAATATTTAAACTTTTTTATTCTTCATTCTTGTGTGCTATTATTTCTAGAAATGTATATATTAATATTTTTCTGTATGTTTTCTTGAGCACTAGGCTAGAAAAGTAGTACTATACTTGCTTGTTTATTTCTTTGTAAAATGCCATGGTATCTTGTACAAACATATGAGAACATGTACTCAATTTCATTTATGATTTGATTCTTGTTGACTTGTTTACATTTCTACTCATTGGCATTTTTTTTCTCCTTAGCTTTTTGAGAACTAGGCAGTACTTTTTACTTACTTAATCACCTCTCAGTGTTTAAGTAGATTTCAGAAAAGGCTGCCTAATGGATGCTGGTGATCCCAAGGAAACCATATCAAAGTGTACATACTTGCCTGGAATATTTCACTTAACTATACCATATCTCGTCTCTTGCACACGGTGTGCTGAGAGCATGAATATAATAAAGAATGAAACTCATCTCTTTCTTGAGCATAATGGCCTATATGGCCATTAAAACATGGCAAGTGATGAAATAGATGTGTCTACACATAGGACATCAAGAGGACCTAATCTATGTTTGCAATTCAGCTGCATCACAAACACAGATTAGAAAGACAAGGAGAGGAATATAACTTTCCCACTCACTATGCCACCCTTCTAGAAACAGTCCCAGATTCTTAGTAATGCTGGTTCATGGAAGCATCTTCCTCTAAACAGAAGATACAGGTCTCCAAAAAATGCCATATAGACACTTTCTGGACTCTATCAAAGAAGTTCCTAGAGAATACCATGTTACCAAATTTTGCCACAAAGTAACATTTTTCCTTACAAATAATGTAACCCCTACAGTATGAGAAAGGCATCATAACTAAAAGCACTAGACAGCTAAGAATATAAGATTTCTGGGCATTCAATTAGGCCATCATCTGCCTCATGAATAGTACTGCTGGGAAAAGGTGCTAGCTTCCATTTTCTGATTGATATCAGGGAAGGTTTCTCAGTACACAAAAGAATAGCTGGGCACTTCTAATGGGTATTTCTGATGGGTACTTTATATTGTTTCATTCAGGAACCAGCAACACTATGTGATATCTTATTTTGACAGTAAGGAAGCTGAAGGCCCTGAAGGATCATTTCCTCAAAGTCATCAAGAAGTTGGCTATGATTCCTATGTCAGATTATTGTTTCTAGAGTGGCATGCTGATTCTGAGGCTCTCCTTTCAGTGTATCTCACAATACTCACTAGTTGTGAACTTCAATTTTTCTCCTACAAATTAATAAGGAAAAGATACAACAACCCAATAACCCAAAGGGTAAAAGACTTGAATAGGCACTTTGGACAAGAAAATAGCTGCAATGATAATGAGTACACAGAAAGGTGCCTAGTTAGCTTCAGTCACCACAATGATGCAAATTAAAGCAAAAAAATGTGATATCAAAGGACACTCACCAGAATGGCAAAAGTTATAAATAATGCCAAATATTTCTGAGAATATGGGGCAACCTCGAGTCTAACATGATCATGTTAGAAAACTTAACCTAAATATATGTTTGTTCTGTGATCTTAGTATTTCACACCGAAGTCTAAATATCCAGTGGTGTGCAAGCATTGGCTTCTGAATTCTCATAGGCCACATTTTTTCCTACTTTGCATGCCCTGAATAACTTGAAACTGGAAATTGTGTAGATGTTTAAAAATCTCAGACAGAGCTATTTTTATTAGAGGATTACCAACACATCACTATATACCTGAAAGCAATAATTACTTATGTCCTCGGAAGCCATTGCCCATGGAATTTTTATTTCTAAAAACATCAAAATGGAAATCACCTAAAAGGTCCACCAACATAGAATCAGACAATAAAATTCACATAAATAAAATGAAATAAAATCTTCACAGCAGATTACTAACACATTGAATATAAACAAAAAAAAAAACTACTTAAAAGCATAAGACAGACAGACTGTGAAGCCTATTTCATGAGTAACAAATGCATTACCCATTAATGTACTTGCTATACAATTCTGTTTATAGGAAGCTCAAGACAAATATTAATAGATGTTAGAACAGTTTTTCTCTAGGATTGGTGGCAGCACTAACTGGGAAAGGACATAAGGGGTCATTTGGTGCTATTTATATTCTTTCTTGATCTGAATGGTACTGTTCTGAGTATGTAAACTATACATAAACTGTACATTCAAGATATGAGTACTATACCATGTATAATTTATACCTTGATAATGAAGAGTGTAGGCACATGCACATACCCACTAATCAGTGACCCTGTTGTTAAGTTAGAAGAGCACAAAGTATCTTGACGATGGTGAATGCCAACAAGAAGAAAGGCAGCCCAAATTTTGGCAAACAAATCCACTCAGTTTTACTGAAGTCCAAAACACTGCCACCATGGAGACATTCAACACCTGTACTGGCAGCACAACTGATGCATGGAGAACTTGTCTCCACCAGCACATACTCCCCAGGCACCTCATTGCCTGGGAAAGGATCCAGTGAACACATCAGCTGTCTCTCCCACACACCTACTGCCATAACAGCAGAAATACAGAAATGTAAAGATAGGGACTCTTATCTAACTTGGGCAATATGCCAGCATTTTCTGTCAACAGAGAACACTGAAGCCTGAGACCTTACCTACTGAGATGTTCTAGAACAATACAAAGAAGCTTCTAACTATATTGCTAAGCTTAAGTTTTTTTCTTCAAAATAAGTAAAAGTCAAAGCGATGACTACTTATTTTATCATAGGCAAGAAAAAAAATGAGAGATCATGTCATTCTACTGTTTTATACCCCTGGTAGGATGAAGACCTAAGCCCTTCTTGATGTACAGCCATGCCATCAACATACCCCAGACCTACTATGTTATTTCTTTTGATCCTTAATGAAACGTAACAGTTACTTCTCAAAGGAAGAAAATGTACAGTTGGTAGCATCCTGTCTCATATATCCATGAGCTTCTTAATGATACTTGGAGAAGTATAAATTCCATACCTACTATGTGTATCATCAGAGGAAAATCTGTGTCCCTATGGGAAAGATTGGAGATGAGAAGCTCATCTGATTTGAACTTTACTCACAGTGTTGAGTTTCTTTACTACATAACCATATTTGAATATCCAAGGCTTGAGGTGGTAGTTTTGGAATAGTTTAGTGTTTTGAGGACACTAAGAACCACATTCCAGAGACATTAGCCATTACCGAACATTGTTTGAGTTTATGCTCCTCTACAAGCCAACCCTGAAAGAAGGAATCAGATAAAGATAGTTTATTTGAAGGGTAATTGGAGTGGGAACAGAGATGTAAGCCAGAAATAGGGGAAAACCTGAAGAGTGTGAAATTCAGCAGGTGATTGCTGCAGGCATCTGGATCATAATATCACTAGGGAAGCTCTGGGGACCCAGTTTAAAACACACAAAAGAGTGAGCCCACCCATGGAAAGTAAGCTAGATTTTAAAACATCAACTCCCATCTGTCATCAGTTGAGGACTGCTCCAAAAGAATGTTAATTTCCCAGCACTTCTGGCTTGCCAAGCAGATGGCAAAGTGGGCTCTTTGACAAAGTGTGTATGCTGGCATCTGAAGTTGGGCAGGTGTGCTCTCAAGAGATAAGGGCTAGAGAGGATTTTAACAGGGTACCAAACACATCTGCTACCAAATAACTTCAAACAATTGGCCAGGATTTTCTGTGCTTGTGTGATCTATGTCTTCCTTTAAGAAGTATACATACAGAAAACTTAAAGGCCACACAAACTAAATCTGCACATTTGGAAATCTTTTAATTACGAGGTACCCCAGAGAAATGCAGTACAAATAGTTCATCAGTACCTTAGGCCTGAAAGTTGTTTTCCAGTTTACTATCTAGTATACTTCCTGGCATAGGCTGTCCAGGTCTGTAAAAACACAGATAAAAATGTAACTTCACCTTCTACAAGCCAGTGTGAGCACTGGCATTCTGACCTTTCAGAAGTAGAGTAAATACTGCACTGATGTTTTATGCTTTCTGTTTGCCTCAAAGCTCCAGTATTTCCCAATCCAGCTACCATATCTCAGGGAGAGTGATCTTCCCAAGAAACTATTATGATCAGCTAGTCCCCTGTTTGAGACCTTTCCTAGGTTTCTAGTTGCCGTCAAAAAAAAGTTTATATTTAAACTTCAACAGGTAAGAGCCTACGGTCTTTGCTTGGCTCTTTAATTTTCCATTATGTATTCCCAACATCTTGAGTCTCTTTCATTCCCCCACATTCTTTAACACAAAGTAGAAAGAACAAAGGAAAAAGTAAACGATTTTTATGCAAATTTTATGATCATAATTCCCAGTTCTCACCAGTTCCAAAACCCTGGCCAAAGTTGATGAACTTTAACATTCTGAACCTCTATTTTAGAGGCTAATCTTAAAACCTCAAATTTCTGTATTCTTAGAAATCCAAACGTATTTTGCAATTGTGTCATTTGTCTTTTTTTCTTAATACACTGGCAGGGCAGAATGTATCTGTTATGTTCACAAAACCTGAGTTAAGATTTACTCAAAGTTTCTTAGATTTTTTTTCTTTTTCTTCATAAATGAAAAGGTCGTCCTTTAGCCTGATTCTTCTCCAATTCTATATTGCATTGCACCCCACCACCATACACACACATGTATACATGTTCACTTATATGTTCTTCTGCTTCACCTATACACCAACATAGTAGACCTATTTTTTTTTTTGTATCCCACTGTACTGATTTAACTCCCCCTGTCATAGCAACATGACACTTCTTTGTGGTTTACCCATGCCCCCCAATTCAGAGATTAAAATAAGGCTTTAATGTCCTTTAATTCCCCAGGTTTTAGATAATGCCCAACATGCTATAGTTACTTAATATATATACTTAATATATAGTTGCACAAATGGGTCTTTGCTACAACTCATGATGAGATACAAGATAAATTCTCTGCATGATCTCTACTTCTCAACAAAGCAAAGAGACTCTGGCAGACCATCTGTCCAGTATCAGAATTCCATCATAGGCTTCACATCTGTGAACCTGAAAATCAGCAAGCACTGTCAGCATTGTAGATAGAATCACATAGAGTGATACCTTTGGGTATTAAAGGAAATTTTCTCTCCTGGCTAGGTAAACTTCCTCTAAAGGCACCTGTCAGTGAGATGGCTCAATAGAAGTCACTTACCGGAGAGCTGGTGTGCTCAGGAAAAGGAGCTTAAATGTTCTGTGGTTCATCACCATCTCTGAAGTATCAAGGAAAACCAACCTGTTGAGTCTCACACATCACAGCATTGTGATGGAAGAAAGATGAAATAGAGAAATATTAGGTATGGCTAGAGATGGAAGGATTCTTTCCCCCAAATTTCCTTCCTTAATGCCTTTACTGTGGTAGCATAGCATCACATGCAGTATTTTATGTTCCCCAAAATACTGGGACTATAAACTGAAAGACTACAATTGAAGGTCCATGGTAAAACAAACGGATGAAGTCACATCAGTGACTGTATCCTCTAGGACTTTGAAAGGTAGCCTAAGTTACCTCTTATGTGCTGTCTTTAAGGTTGTTGTACCTATGATTAGAACACAGCATTTTTATACTTGCAATAGTTGTATACTATATTTCAGACATATTTAAAATACAGAAATCTAATGGTAGAAAAGTTATAGAAAGGTAAGTATAATGGTTTGCTATAAAAATTTATCATCTATGTCCAGCTTGGTCAGCTTGTTATGCAATGTAAGTAAATCATCGGGTTTTTACTCCTGTGCCCCTTTTATCATTAAAATTAACACAAAATATAAAAACAACATTCTGGTTTGGATGATAAATAATGTGATCACAATATCTAGCAAAAATGTTAATAACATAGGCACAATCTTCAAGTAGACATGACTTTTTAGATGATAGGCACACAGTTTTCTATGAGTGTCCAGGTTTTTGCATTTTTATTTTTCTTCTAAAATAATCCAATATAAATGAGAAATTTAAACTGCTCTATAAAATTAAGCATAGTCCAATTATGTCTAATTGGGTGTTGGGGGGCGGGGTACAGTTTAAGGCTAGCTGTTGAACTAACGAGAACAACCATTTGTCTCCAGCATGTAAGCAGTAGGATCAAATTCAATGTCATCTGTTTAGTTAAGATATATATTATGTGCCTGTAGCATAGCAAGAGCCTATGGGGTACAAATAAGCTGTCATCAGAGGAGTTTAAATCAGCAAGAATGAACAACAAATTTTGAAGTTTTAACCAACACATCTTTGGTCTCTTGTGTGCCCGACAATATTCTATGTGCCTAGGATATACAGGATTAAATGAACCAAAATCCCTACCTCAGAAAGCACATATATCCTAGTAGTAAACTGCCTTTGGGAAAGAATGATAGTACTCAAGTACCCTGACACCTATGACTTCCACCTGATGTTTTACAATAAATCTGAAGCTGCTGCCTCTTGTCATCAGTAAGGGTTTTCTTCTTTGTTTGTATGCCTGCTCTTCCCATCACCACCCCTGGCAGATGTTGGTAACATAGTGTTCATCTTATAGATGCAAGGAGAAAGACCATTGGCCAAAATCCTGGCCAAATTAATTAAAGCAAACTTTATTTGTGATGCAAGCATTATATTTAAGGGGCTGTCTCCTCCTAAGGCAGGGTTGAATAGATCAACACTGGACATGGTGAAGATAGCTTTTTTAGGGTTTTGTTTGTTTGTTTGTTTGTTTGTTTGTTTGTTTGTTTGTTTTTCTGGCTCAGGTTTCCAAATAGGGATTCTGGTAGACAAACAAGCAGGGGTCAAAGAAGCAAAACATAAATGTAACAAATTGGTCATAACAACCTCTGAAGCAAAGGCAGAGGTGGTCATGACAACCTTTTGAAACATAGGCATGATTGAGGTTTCCTGGAATAAGCAGTATAGAACCATTTATAGTTAAGATTATAGGCGGGCCATAAACACTGGTTTAATCATGAACAGGATTGAAACTAATTTGTCTTTGCTATAAGATGGCTTTCAAGTCAAAGATGAAAGCAGGCTGATTTATCAATAGGAAATCAGCATGATGCAAAAGATACGTTTTAGACTATGGAAAGTATCCTATCCCTATATTTTCTTCTTTTTGGTTGGGTAAACATACTTGTCACTGGTAATGAAGTTATGTATTCTCATTGAAGTTCCTATAGGAGTATCACGTGTTTACAGGGCTTCAGCATTCAATGTAGGACAGAATGTAATTACTTCTCTTGGGCTATTTGTCATGTTTGATTCTTTGACTTTGTTATACCAGTGTCCTCAGTGCTGTGATCAACTATGAATAAGTCTAATGCAGAAAATAAATTTATCAAATATCAAAACAGAGATACCAAGAGATAAAGTCTTTACTTTGCCAAAGAAATTCTCATTAGGAGGCAATCTTCTGAGCCCCGTATTTAAATCTGGGCTGGTCTACATGCTAAATTTGTAATCTGGAGTGACCTGTTTAAATTCCTTGAGACATAGTTTCCTTACCTACCAAAATGGAGATTACAGTCTTTACTTCTTCTGGTGTGAGTATTAAATCAGGTAATACATGTAGCATTTTTTCATACTATGACAATAGGAACTTGGAGTTCTTTACATTGATTCCTTCACATCAACTACCTTTC
The DNA here is from genome assembly GCA_033318265.1 of Phyllotis vaccarum. Taxonomy (NCBI): domain Eukaryota; kingdom Metazoa; phylum Chordata; class Mammalia; order Rodentia; family Cricetidae; genus Phyllotis; species Phyllotis vaccarum. The sequence continues at coordinate 88,941,454 of JARWLC010000013.1, read as the reverse complement.
CCTGACTGGTCTATATTTCTTTAGTTGGTATGCACAATAATCTCACAAGAGAGCCAATGTGAAGTACCTGGGATCATTTTTAGGTTGGAAGCCTGTGCCACAACTAATAAGTGCTAACTTTATTTTTTCTTGAATGTTCTATGCACATGAGTGTTTTGCCTGTATACAAATCTGTGTACTATGCGCATGCCAAGTGTCCACAGAGACCATAAAAGGGCATCAGATTCCCTGGGGCAGGGAATTCACAGATGAGCTGCTATGTGGATGCTAAGACTAGAACCTGGGTCCTCTAGAGCAATAGCCAGTGCTTTTAACTTCTGAGCCATCTTTCCTGTCCTGGTGCCAACTTTCAAACACATGCCATTTAGCTATTCTCTTAAAATATTTATACTAATACATACCAACAACTCCATTTGCCTCATAATCTACTGACAGAAAGTTGTCACCTTTTCATTTTATTGAATGTATTAAAAAAAAACAACTGAGGAAGATCCTCATCTAAAGGGAAAAAATGAGAGTGGCAAGGCAAAACAAGAAATTTTCTGGATTGCACTAGTGTGACAGAGACTGTTGATAAATTGGCATTTGACTTTTAATTTATTCTCTAAAAGTCTTAATGAGATTGGGTATCATCATTCCCATTTGACAGAGGAAGAACTAAGGCATCTTAGATTGATGCCCCAATCTCAAAACTGAGATTTTAAGCTTGGCAGCATGTCTCCACCCAGACACACTATGCATTTTTTCATGAAGTATAAATTTAGGTTACTATTTGGAATTTCAAGTTTTTTTATGGATGCAGGTTATATAGTATTTTGATTTTTTCCTATGGACAAAAACTGTTAAAAGTGAATTCTACTGGAATGCAGAGGCTTATGCTCAAAATATGTGCATCTTTGCTTTTGTTTGTAGGGGGAAAAGGAACAGTTACATGAATCAATGTTTAACATCATTCCTAATGTAGTTGCCTTTTTCCTAAAACCCTGACTTAGTACCAGTAAGTGGTCTCCTACAAACAAATTATCATAAGCTTGGAGTATGATAGGACCCCTGGTAGAGAGGAAAGGACTGGAAGAGGAAAGAATAAATACTCATTGAAATTCAAGCCCTGTCTCACATTATAATTCCTTCTTTTGTGCCATCTGGGATTGTCTTCCAAATGTCTTACATGCATGGTGTTCTTACCTCCAAACAAACTTCTCTGGGAACCCAAACAAAGACAACGGCTTTAGACATCTAATTTAATTCAGATTTGCTATTGGAAAGAGATAATCCTTCCTTGAAATGGTCACTGTGATAACATGTAAAAGATGCTTGGCCTCGAATTTATTACTCATCCTTACCAGAAATTGTACTTCCTCCACTGAAGAGATGCCTCAGTGGTTAAGAACATAGGCTGTTTTCCCAGAGGATTCAGGTTCAGCCTTTGAGCCAATCTAGCCTAGTCAGTGTGCTGTAAAGCAATGACAGCTTGTTGTTTTGTTTTGTTTTTCCATTTCTGTTTGTTTGTTTGTTTGTTTGAGACAGGGTCTTTCTACATAGCTCTAGCTGTCCAGGAACTCACAGAGATGCCTCTTGAGTGGGTGCTGGGATTAAAGGTGTGTTCCAAGACACCCAGCAATAGATTTTGTTTCAAAAGACAGGCTGCCTGTTAATTTCAGTATTTGAGAGTAAAAGGCAGATTATAGAACCTTCATCTAGTAACTGGTGGAGGCATATGCAGAGATCCATAGCTAAACACTGAGTCAAGTTATGGGTTCAGATGAAGAAAGAGGAGAGATTATAGGAGCAAAGGGATCAGGATCATAAGAAGGTGTCTGACTGGAGCTATTAGAAGCTCACTGATTCTGAAATGACAGCTGAGGAACCTTTATGGAAAGGAACTAAACCCTCCCATACCCTGCAGGGGAACACCTTTCTCAGCTTTGATTATTGGGAGAGGGACTCAGTCCTATTTCAACTAGATACGACAGACCTCACTGATTCTCCTTGGGATTTCTTGCCCTCTCTAAGGAATGGATATGGGGTTGGGGTAGGGCGATGCTGGAGGGTGGGTATGGGGGATGACTGAGAGAAGGGAAGGAAGGGGGAACAATGGTGGTTATAGGAAAAAAATAAATGAAAAAGAGTCAGAGGGAGGTAGAGTTCTGTGAGTTCAAAAACAGCCAGAGGTGTGCAGTGACACTCAAAAAATAGGTAGATGACTGCTGAGGAATGATACTCAAGCTTAAACTCTGGCTTCCACAATAATGTACACATAAGTACACACATACACAAAAGTTCATTTAGTCTCCAGATTCTTCTGCCTGTTTTTTTCCCGACTTTTATCTAGTACATGCTCCAGGCACCATGCAAGCATTCTAGATTGGCAGAATTTGTATTCTCATGGGGACAGCAGAATATAGAAAAAAAGATATGATGGTATGTAACAATTGGTGCTGTGACAAAGTGAAAAATAGATGTTAATGGTGGTGATTGTTTTTGTTTTTTTTCAGTTGAAGGTTTTAGCAGGGTGTGATTAAAGGAAAATGAAGGAAGTGAGCACACAAGTTTAGTGGGTCCCATAAAAAATACATTCCAGTGAGACTCAAGAGTAAGAGAGCAGTTTGGTGAGAGCACAGAAAAATAGGAATCTAAAGAAGTCATCACAGACAAAGGCCCCTGCTGCTCACAATCAGAATTTGAGTTTTTATTCTGAATATTATGTGAAACCCTTGGGAGATTTAGAACAAGGGAGGTAGCATTTTTCATAGGTTCATTTTTCTTCATCTTAAATGGACAGCAAAATTAGGAAGGGAGGCAATCTGACTCTTCTTCCTGTTTGGGTCCCCATTCTCTAGACCAAAATGCCCTTGGCTTCTTGATTTTCTTTCCTTTGCATTACTGACTGCGGTCTCCTTCCTAAATCTTAAAGCAATTGTTGCCTGTTCTGTGCATTTGTCTCCTTTGCCATGTGGCCAAGCAGCTTTAGCAGTCTCCCATTTCTACGAGCATTGCTCCTGTTACAGCTATTAAAACAAGATTCATTACCCATGAACTTGCTCAGCAAGCATTTAAGCTTGGCCATGAAAACAAAGTCAGGACATAAGAAAATGAAAAATAGTAGCTCTGATTAGAAAATTTAACTTCACAGATTTCTAGGAATCTTCAGATATTGAGATTTTTTTTTTAACTGAGAGAAATTTTCTTCCACTTTATGGAAATAATTGGATTACAGTATCTTCTCAACCAGATCAACATGAAATCAGGCAAAAGCTGAAATGGTATACTGCATCTGCTTTTTCCCTTCACCAAGACTATTTTTGTTTGTTTTGCTTCTTAAACATCAGGTTTAGTACCTTCAAATTTGAAATTGGATCTGTTTTCTTAGCTAGACCTTGGAACACAAGCTTAGCTTGTTTGAGAAATTAATGAAATGGAGTTGTTTAGGCTGCTTTTCAGTGTCAACACCCACAATCAAAGAATTTATCCCTGTGAAGTACAAATAAAAACAGGCAAGATGGGCTCTCCCAGATCCCTACAGACATTGTAATATTGTTAGAGGCAACAGTTTGATATGCATGATTCCAGGCATGCATGTGCAAAGGGAAATGTGTGACTAGATAGTCACTTGTTTGGCTTCATCCATAGCTTAAATTTGGTGTCCTCTGAAAAAAATGTAATGTTTCAAAGGCAGAATGATTATTTCTGTTCACTTATTAAGGGATGACTAACTTGCTTTTGGCTGCTCTACGAATGAATCACGGTAACAATCCCCAACTTTGGACTTCTGGTGTTCTGATGTAATGCATGGCTATTAAAAGAAGAGGAAAGAGAGTGGGTGAGAGTGAGCTCATGCAAAAGCAGAACGTAACACAGAGTGAGCTAGCGTAATTTATGAACTGCAGAGATGAGATCCATCCACTTCAAGGTGTTTTTATGTGACCTGGGTGAGGACATCTTGCCAGATACTACCTAGCCACCTATAGTGACAGAATATTGAACCTAAATGAGACCTGGAATTTGGAGGGATTCAGTGCAGAGGTCTTTTGAAATAAGGGGGAAAAACAACATGTTCCCTGAAAGTATTTCTAAGCAAATTTGATTTAGTGTCATTTGGATGGCAATGTCTGAGGACAAAGTATATAGTTTAGGAAAACAAACCAACTATCTCTCTCTCTTGTCTTTTTTAATGTGTGTAGCTTATTCTACAATAGCAGCAGAAAATGGGGTGGGGACATCAACAAGGAAGAGAGGCAGCTGAAAAACAGGATATGGTGCCAAGTCCCAATGGAGTTACTTGAACTGCCTCTTGCCAGAGCCCAGGGAATACAAATCTCCTCCAAATGTTTCCTCACAGTTGAGATTTCTGGGTGACTACAAAGCATGTTAAGTGACCTACATGGTCAGAGTCAATATCTTGTCTTTCCTTGTGTTTTTATAACAAAATTGTATCAGATTTCATATCCCACAGGATATATAACCTGTGCTAATCAGCAGTCAGAAGCAGACACTTCCTTCCTTCCACATCCCTTCTGTACCCTTCTCTACAAGGTGTCCCTGCTGTCTTCTGAGGAAAGTGCAAGTGTGCCAAGGAAAGGCAGAAAGGAAATTATACTCTGGCCTGTGGTGATCGGCAGCCCATCCTGGCCTTGTCCCAGACTCTGGCAGAAGAGAATTAGAAAAGCCAGTGTTTCCTCAGAATGAGAAATCATTCAGAAAAGAGAATCTTTTAAGTCTATTTCCCTTGTCCCGTCTTCTTTCTTTGTTTCATCTTGTTTCAGATCTGTCATTACCTTGAAAGGAGATTCAGTGTGTTGGAAACTGTGCCTCAACTAGTTCTAATAAATCTCAATTGTTATTTATGATGTTAACTTTCTTTCACCTAGTATCTGATTGTATAGTTTACAGATGTCATTTATCTTAGATTAATGCAACATTATAAATACAGTGGTAAGCTCTTAAGAGACTCTGCAGTGCATATATGTTCTGGCTGTTAGCTTGGTGTTCTTGTGAGTCTTCTAACAGTGGGAATGGGTGTGTCTCTAGCTATTTCCTGCTCCTGGGACTCTTTTCCTATTGGATTACCTTGCCAGACTAGTTATGAGAGATTTGGCTTTCTCTAATTGTATCTTCTTTTTGTCGTATTTGGCTGTCATCTCTTGGAGGTCTTCTCTTTTCTGAAGGTAAAAGGAGGTAGAGTGGATCTGTGGGTAAAGACAAGTGGGGTAGCCAGAAGAAGTGAAGTGAGGAAAAACTGTGATTGGTATGTATTGTGTAAGAAAAGAGTAATTTTTTTAGTAATAATAATAATAAAGAATCAGCTAGGCCAACACACTTCTTATCACTAAAAATGTGTGAGATCCGAAGTTATCAACCTAAAGCAGTAGAGTGACGTCCCGAGGCTCTCTACATAAGATGAGCAGAGAAGCCATGCTGGAAGCCCAAACATCTTATTACCAGATTCTCTTGCACCTACTGGCTGAAAGGAGGAATTAGTAAGCACTTCTTTGAAAAACTTTATCTAGTAATTCTAGACACTGTAAGAGGAATAGAAAAGCATATGCTCAAAACCCACCCTCTTCATGATTTGTTCATATTGTCACTGTGATGTGATGCCTAAAGATGAAATTTAGCTGTCTGCATTATCTCTGACCTTTCTTATTGTAGCTCAAAGCATAGGTGTTCCACAACATAGTCATTTCACCAGGAGCTATCTGAACCAGGTGTCCTGACAATTCTCCATCTTTGTCTGATTCTTCTCTGTCCTTTCTGCTGAACTTGTGTTAGTCTTAGGCTGTTTTGCACTAATAAAGTTGGGCCTGAGTTAGAATCCTGCATCTTCCCTTTACTTTGAAAATCATCTTAGCTGATTTATTCAAGATCATTAAGCCTCAGTTGCTCCAACGATAAAACATAGATGATTATTTAAGCTTTTCTATAGTCTTTATCTTGAGTAAGAATTTTTTAAGTGTGTTGAAAATGTTTAGCAGACTAGTCACTAAAACTATTATCCTTCTTAACATGAAGAGGGAAAAGAGCAAAGAAGCTGACAGTTTAAATGATATGTTCAGAGACCAGAAACTTGGAATGAATTTCAATTTAACATTCATTCCTGATGTCTCTAGAAGCAAACATATAATAATCAAAATATCACGATCAAGATTTGTATACACTTGGGTTTTACTGATACAAAATACTTGATGTGGTTTATTGTTAGAATCCTCTCATTTTGTATACTGTATTTCATGTAATTTCGCATGCATGAATGCAAGCACACTAAATTCAGGGAAATTATCATATTACTGACAACACAGTACATTTGATGAGTACTTATTGAATGTGTCTTGGCTTAATAGCATCTACAGATAGCCATACAAACTCAGATTTTTCATTGACCCATGTGACATAGTCAGACTACATTAAGTGTCAGGACTACTAATTTGTCTTATTTTCTTTTTCTTTCCTTTTCTTAAAGTCTCTTAACGTATTACTACACTCATGTGGGTTGCAGCTGTTTACATGTAGATTAACTGAAGCATAGCTTCCATTTCTTTGGCTTTTCGTTTTGTAAAAAAATCTTGCAAATACACATTGAACCACAACTTAGAATGTCAGGGTTCTCCTTTCTCCTTGGTGTTCCCTCAATAAATCAGAGTAGTCTAAAACTATGCATGCATGTAGATATCTAAGTATTATAGGCAAGATGTCTGACTATGACTATGTGAGGGTTCAACAAAAGTGAAAAGTGTTTGACCTTGACATTTAGTCATTAGAATCAAGGATTAGAGTTGAGTTGTTTCAAAAGTCAACAAGAGGAATCTCAACTTTTGGTTTCTAGTCTATCTTTTCACCTCTTATTCTACAATACAATCACATAGAAGCTCCCTGCCAGATGAGTGGCCCCATGGACCACCCAGCTGCTTTGTCATATATTCTATGTAACCCTACCACTCAGAAACAAGAGTGACACATGTTCTACCCACCACTCTATTAGAAATTCAAGGCAACTGCATCTCATAGCATTTCTAATGCTAAGTTAAGAAGTCTTCCAGTCTGAAGCTATTAAGGTCCCTTCCCATTTTCCAAGACTCTCAGCAACCTTCTGCTAGTACAAGGATTAATATAGTGTCTCTTTCCTTCAATATGTAGTCCCAGAGGTCATAGCAGTAGATCTGCAAAGTTGGTATATTGCTAAATAGTTTATACCTCCCCAAACAGCAGGGCAAGATCATTGCAAGGAATGGATGGAAAAATATCTTCTGCTATAATTGTGTTCAGCCCTGTGGCTTAATACCATCTTATTTGTCAATCTTTTCCTCTTGACATATTTGGTAATCACTCTAAGGGAGATTTATTACACTGCCTATGGGAACAAACAAAAATTTATATGCACTAAATATAACACATATACATGCTATCAATATCACAATATCACTAGTATATTCTCTTTCCCAAAAAGTCTTCCACTCTTCTCAAAATCCTCTTATCTTTACATTCTTCTTTACTTTGTCCTCTCCCAAAATAACTTACATTTGGAAACTTTACGTGATTAGGAATAATCCTAACCAAGACTTTCTGGCCTGTGCTTAGACAAAAGTGGATAGAAAGATACTTCCAGAGCTTAAACCACTGTAAGATAGTTTTCTAAACATTAATCCTAAAACACCAGCACAAAAATTTAGCATATGAATCAAACTATAAAAATAGCCTCCTAGGTATATCTGGAAGACTATATATATATTATATATATGTGAAAGAAATGCAAATATTTTAGCCAAAGATAATACAACAAAGTAATTTCTGAGCTGAAGGTTTGGTGTTCATGAAGAGATGTGGGAGAAAGGGGCATTGGGAATTAGGATGAACATCTCCATCTCTGGGCTAAGTAAAGTACTTTAACAGTTGGTGCTTCTCAGACCTTTTCAAAAAAGCATACTATCCCACTCACTCGGACACACAGAAAAACATCTTAACCAGTAATCCATTTAGAACAGATTGAGAGAAGTTGTAGCAGGGTCATGTGAATACTTATGAGAGAGTTCATTTTGTGTTCAGCACAGCCATGGATATACTTGTGTATTTAACATCGGAAGACTTGGTTCTCACTGGTCTCATTTTTATAGACCTGCTATATTTCCACAGATAAGCCAAAGCATCATGACATCAAATAGCTACGGTACTGAAACAGTTAAATTGGGGGCCTATTTATCTATAGTGGACATTGAAGATGATGCCATTTTAAGATGCCAATTAACCCTATCTGCAAGGCTTCCATGAGCCTTTGTATTCTCATTATAAACTGAATTGTTGAAAAGGGGGGGGGGTAAATGTGTGATATCCTGGGACATAGTAGTAGTTCATTTCAATACCATAGTCCCTCTACAAATATACTACCTGTTTTCTTCAGACATTAGAGTCTATAAACACTGAATTTTAGCAGCAGGGTACAAAAAGCACAAATTCAGAAATGAGCTGCTGGCAGTAATCCTCCTTGCAGCTCTGGCACTGGGAGGTACATATAAAAGCCTGAGAACACAGGCTCTGTTCAGATGGCTAGGTATAACCGAGGTCTACCTTTTATGATGCATGTGATCACGGACAAATAATTTCAGTTCTCCATGTCTCAGTTGCTTCACCTGGGAGATAAGGCTAGTGTTTATACTTACTTTGTTATCTGATATGAGTTCTAAGTCAGCTGATCTGTGCTAATGCCTAGAACTGTGGTTGGCATGGAGTAGTAGATGTTATTTATCTTCTTGTGTGCAATTTGATGGCAAAAATGAAGTAACTTGACATAAACACAATCTGACTCTAGTCAAGGTGTATAGAATAATTTTTGTAGTACTGGGGAAAGAAACCAGGGTCTTGCACATAATAGGCAAGTACTTTATAAGCTCATTCCAAGCCTCAAAGCGTATAGAAGTCACATTGTGCTCCTTTAGTATGATTTCAGTTTATCTCCGCTAGACTCTTATCATTTAGTGACTTTCCCATCTCTAAGAAACAGCAGAGAAGACAGGGCTATTGTCTTAGAGTTACTTTTGCTGTGATCAAACACTATGACTAAGGCAAGTGAGGAGAAAAGGGTTTATGTGGCTTACATTTTTCTTATTATAGTTCACCACTAAAGGAGGTCAGGACAGAAACTTAAACAGGGCAAGATCCTGGTGGCAGGAGCTGATGTTGAAGAGACAGAGGCAGTGCTGTTTATTGGCTTTCTCTTCATGACTTTCCCAGACTGCTTTCTTATGATGCACAGGCCCACCAGCACAGGGATGGCACCACCCTCAATGGGCTGGGCCCTTCCCCTCCAATCACTAATTTAAAAAATATTCTATAGGCTTGCCTACGCCTTGATCTTATGGAGGCATTCCCTCAATTGAGGTTCCCTCTTCTCTGATAACCTTCACTTGTCTTAAGTTGACATAAAACTGGGCAGTACAACTATCAAGGTAAACTTCTTTGACTTTTATTAGTAGAGAGTAATGGGATAAGCTTATTAAGTTGCCCAGCAAATTGGCAGTAAGGGACTAGCCTTCAGAAGACCTGTGGGTTCAGAACTGCACTTTCATTGACTTGTTATATCATGTTTTCAAGAAAAATAATAAACACCAGACCTAAGTAAGATTTTCAAACATTATAGAGACCATTTTAGTCACAAACAAAGAGAACATAGAAGTGATTTTGGCACTGGAATGCAATACTTCTCAAATGTTAGAACACTCAGAATCATTCAGAAGGTCTATATAGGTTGTACTCCAGAGAAACTGATTTCTCGGGTCTGGAATGGGGCCTAAGAATTTACATTTCTGACAAGCTGTTGGGTTGATGCTGCTAGACTGGGAACCACACACTGTGAAAACTACTAATCCAAAGTATGTCTTACATCTCTACTACTTCTTTGTTGTCTGTGAGCAAAACATTTTATTTAAATTCTCTGTCTTAGAAATGGAACAAATGATTCCCCCTACCCCCGAAAAATGAAATATTGTAACCTCTGGAGTTAATGTTACTTATTAACGTCTACTTGTTCATTAAAAAACCTAACTATTGTTTTTCTCCTTTGTAGTTGCATACTGCTGTAACCAAGATCCAGGTTCCAAGGCCTGGCTTTAACTATACATTTGCCCACATATGTGTCCTGAATAATGATAAGACTTGCATTGTGGATGACATAGTACACGTCCTAGAAGAGCTAAAGAATGCTCGGGCCACCAATCGGACCAATTTTGCTATCACATATCCGATCACTCACTTAAAGGATGGAAGGGCTGTCTATAATGGTCACCAACTTGGAGGTGTCACTGTACACAGTAAGGATCGGGTGAAATCTGCAGAGGCTATTCAGCTCACTTACTATCTACAGTCAATCAACAGTCTCAATGACATGGTAGCTGAGAGGTGGGAGTCCAGCTTCTGCGACACTGTCAAACTGTTCCAGAAATCCAACAGTAAAGTCAAAATATACCCGTACACATCCTCATCATTGAGGGAAGATTTCCAGAAGACCAGCCGTGTATCTGAACGTTACCTGGTCACCAGCCTGATTCTGGTAGTCACCATGGCCATCCTCTGCTGCTCTATGCAGGACTGTGTCCGCAGCAAACCCTGGTTAGGCCTACTTGGGTTGGTGACCATAAGCCTAGCCACTCTCACTGCAGCTGGAATCATCAATCTTACTGGTGGGAAATACAATTCCACTTTCCTGGGAGTCCCTTTCGTCATGCTAGGTAATTACTGCCTTTCATTTTCCTTGTTTTTGTTGTTTGTTTGGTTACTGTTGATGGGAGTAGCTAGCTTCCTCAAAGGACCATTTAAAAATCTTTTTCTTTTTCAGTTACAGTGTTTTCACTTTGCTGAGAAGGCCTGGAACAAATTCTGTCAAGTAGTAGTCATGACCAAGATGCAATCTAATCTGGTATAAATACTAGAAAGTCAGAGGCTTTGGCTCTAGCTATGTTATACATTTAATAACTGTAGTATTTAGCAAATATCACTCTTCTCTGTGCTCTAGTGGTTTGGGGTGTGTTTCCTCAAATCAGACCTAAGTAGGGGATACAGGAGAAAAACTCTAATAGCACCAGTATGGGAATGAAAGAGGTGAGCCAAGAAGGCACAGAGTCCTGAGTATGTTGTAAGTACTGGTCATTTGTCCCTTGGGGACCTTTTGAAGATTAGGTGGACCACTCCTCAAAAAGGTCCTTCCTTTTTGGATGAGGAATCTGGACTGTTTACATAGAAGCCCTTTGTGAGGGAGATACACTGAAGGCTGCTCCCCTGCATAGTTAGCCTCTCTGAACTTCCCCCTGCAACTGTAGAAACTCCACTGGTGAATCTAGTGATAAGCCTTCAGGGGATTTTAGAATGGCAAATGGAAGGGCAACTGGTACTGCTACTCAGCTTCTTTTCTTCATCTATTAACGAATAGAGTAGATGTGAGCATCACACAAAAGGATGTGACAAGGAAACTCAAACTTGGAAAGCATCCCATAAAATATCAACCACAAGGTATTTTTTTTAATTAATCTTGGTATGAACATCTTAGAGTGGTGATCATGAGGTTCTTCCAGAGTTTTTACATGGGGAAGAACTTCAGGAATTCCTCAATAGAGTTAATGCTTAAAACAAAGTCTCAGTGTTCATAACATTAGATGTTCTGCCTGCCTGCTGTTGAAGATGACACATCTAACACGTGGATGTAAAGTTCCTCTGAGCCAAAGTTTGAAGGTGGTTAGATTAGCTCCCCCTCCCCCTGACTGTGGCAACTGCTCATCAATTCATCTAGCAAAATTAAAATGTCACTTGGGATCAGATACCAAGGATACAAGACAATTATGGTTTTCTGTTGTTGTTGACTAGGAAGTCACCACAATCTATTTCATTCGTATGCCTTATTCCGTGTTTTAGAGTAGTGGTAAAAAATCAAATTTCCCTAAGAAATTGCTGCTGAATTGCAGTTAAGTGATAAGCAGGGTTGGTGGAGCTACATTCTATCCTCAATGCTTTGTTACCTATGCTAATTGAGATCTAGTCAATAAACATATACTAGTAGATTTTGTGGAAAACAAGGCACTGTGGGGCGGCCAGGCAGTCAGAAGATGTTAAATCAATTAGTTGTCACTGTTGAAAACAACAGAGAAGGAAGCTGCCTTACCATAGTCTGTATCCAGTCTGATAAGAAGGCAGCACAACCCCTCCCTCCTTTAAACTGACTCTAAGAATGTGTAGGTCCCTTGTGGAATTCAAGGCAATTCCTCAAAGTGTGGGATGGACTGAGTATTAGTAACTTCCTTGGAGAGTTGAGTCAAGGTTTAAATTAAGATGTGTTGCTCATGATTAGTCACATGCTTGAATGCTTGGATTCTTTTTTAACTTTTTATTTTAAAAATAGTTATTCTGTTGTTGCTTTTCCAAGACAAAGATAAACAAGAATAAAAAATTGGTTGGGAACTGAAGGGAAATACAAAAGGTTTTTAAGGTAACAAAAAGAGTTGTGAAAGCTTGGACTGAGAGTTTGGCTTTATGCCAACCTATTACCAATGATCACAAAAAATTATAATATTTAAAGCTTCTTAAAATGAATGAAAATAGGAAAATAAATTACAGTGTTCAAAGTTTTTATGAATTAATCTTAAAGTACAATATTTAAACCTGATTTTACTCAGTGCAACAAACTGAAAATATCCAAAACTTCTTGAAACTGTGCAAAATAAAATTTATTAGAATCTTTAATATTTCCCCAAATTTACTTTGTATTTTTAAACATACTTTAGATATTCATTATAAGTAAATATAAACACCACAAAATAATATGTCAGACAGTATTGGTACAGTAGGGGATGTGAGCAATGTTAGAACAAAATGATGCTCTTAGAGAGGAGTGTCTTTAAGAAGCAAGTGCAGAAACCAAAAATGGTTAAATAGCTCCACAGCTCTCTAGTGACCAAGTATCACTGAACTTTGCATCAGAATTTAATTCAGAAAACAAAACCAAACAACCACCACAGAGGTAAAGAAAGAAGTATCTGCAGTAAAAGAAAACAAGCAGGACAGGCGCCCACTCCATCTGCCTTTCCTTGTTGGGGATTTGTGAGGACTGTTCCCTGCATGGATTTGATGGTGTTTTTTTCTACTGACAGTGTGCAACCTTTCTGGACATTTTCAGCCTGTATGGTTTTCACGACATGAAAGAAAACTACACATTTTAGTGGTTAAGGCCCATTTGCAATAAAGACTTTACACAATGTAATGGGGGTTTAATATGCTCCTAAAGATAACAATGTCTGGATTTAGGATACTTGCCCTTCTGGATTTCTTAGATAAACTCTTCATCCTTACAGTATGATTGTAAAATGAAATATAGGATTCATGAATGTATTCAAGATGAATGTTTAGTTCCGTTTATTGATGACTAGTCCTAAATTAACAGTAAACATTTCAGAAGTCCAAGAAGAAACACAGGGTTAGGAGCTTTGTGCTACATGTAAATTAGATGTCTAGCGATTTGTTGTCTGTAAAGGGACTTATTTCTACTTAACCAAGTCAGGATATTAAAAAAAATCTTCTTGATTTAGTTTGTCACATAAAACTATATAAAATAAAATTAAAGCTATATATATAATGTATGTGTCTTTATTTAGAAGGAAAAGTTTCATAAAAATTGAATGCAGGAGTTTCCTTGGTTATTAAAAATCTATAATGTGACAAGTATTATAAATTTTAAATTCCACAAGCTCAACATCCGTAGTATGAGTGCAGTCATTTAAGGCTAGATCCAGCCAAATACCAAAATGGCAGTTGATTTACAATGGAAAATTTTAATAGCACACGTGTTAAGCAGCATTAACTTGACAAGATTCCACAAGAGGAAGGAATTTTAATAAACCCCAAGACTTCATCATAATAAGATGTTTTTGTGTGTTGCTAGATAGATGATACATGATATCTCTGGCAAAAGAATATACCCTACACAGATGAATCAGCTTGGCAATGATGTAAGCATAAATACCTCATGATTTAGAATGTTTTTCATAGTGTCTGCATATTAGACACTTCGAATGGAGCCATAACTTCTATCCAGATGAGTCAGAGTAGTTTATCTAGAGCTGAAATCCTCTAAGGTCCACAGTATTTTAAATGTTTATTGTCACTTTCAGCTGGTAGAATTTAAATAAGAACTTATCAGTTATATTAATGTCAAGTAGTGAGGTATTGTTATTTGTAAGCATCATTTTAATCTATTATAAAATGTCCTCTAAATAATGGAGATTTACATCATCTTTGTTCAGTTGAGAATGATTTAAGAAGTTGGCATCAGTTTTGCATGTGCGAACTCTCCTTACAGGTATGGTATTTATTTATCCAGCTTTGTTTATCATGTACAAGTCAAGTCAGGAAAGGAGTAAAACACTAGAGAATGTAAAAGGAACAGAGGAAGGTTTATTTCTTATCCACATAAGAATTTTGTTGATGTTCAAAAGCCCTGTAGATGGGATGAGATGAAAAATACTCTTCAATGTTGAAGAGGTCAAATGTCATGCACAGGTTGCTCTCTTCTGAATTATCTAACCAGTGGAACACACAGCACTTATATGACTAGCTAACTAGACTTTACAGTTTCAAAGATGTGAATGAAAAATATAATGCACATTAAGTGCTAGAAAGGGAATAATATTAGAAAAGTTGTCTTGTTACTGTGGTATATCTTCAGATTATCTGAATTTTTGGCAGGAACCAAAGAGTAACTTTAATTCTCTAAGTGTTTGTCCTCACTGTTAGCATTTGAAGTATGATAACAATGTATGTAGCCCATTAAAAGGCTTAAACTAAATTGTGCAAGAAGGTTAGTTACAACTGAAAAGATTTGTTCTTTAATTATTCTCACTCTCAGTTTAAACGAACTTGAAAAGTTTTTACATTCCAATAAATTCCTAAATCATTAGAAACATGAGAGGAAAAAAATCTTCCAAATCGTAACAAAGGTTTAGCTGAAATTACCAATAGCCAACCATTTTTTGCCTAGAAAATTGATACCCAATAATATCTGAACAATAAAAATGTTAACTTTATGTAATTTAACATAACATATTATAGTAGAAACATGCTATTTGTATCAATGTAACAATCTATATGTTATAATAGAAATATAGAGTAATATGGAAATACTTAGTTTATATATCAAACAGTTAATAGTCTTAATAGTTCCTTAAAATCTGCTTATTAAGATTTTGTTTCTCATATTTCTTTAGTAAATTTGATTTTAAATAAGAGAATAATTCCAGGTTCAGAAGAAATGACTCAATAGTTAAGAGCTTTGGATGTTCTTGCATAGGACTGGAACTCAGTTCCCAGCACACAAATTTGGGCGCTACAACTACTGATACTACAACTACTGATACTTTATTCAGGCTTTCAGATGCACAAGAACATGCATACACACACACACACACACACACACACACACACACACACACACACACACACACACACAGAGAGAGAGAGAGAGAGAGAATAATAAAAAATAAAATTTTTCAATACAAGAGAAATTGCATACAATATTTTCAAGGTTTGTTTTGTACCTTTTAAATAATGGTTGTATAATTTATAAAGATATATGGAATCTAATTTTGTGAATGACTCTTACCAGTCATATTATTGTAAAGGGAAGGTGGAAAAATAACTTAAGGTAGAAGTAGAACAAAAAACATTTATTGATATACTTCTCACCATAAACTAATAGGTGATCATGACTAGGGGTACAAATTGGAGAAGGTAGATCTCACTTGAGTAAGGGAGCTGTGCCTTTGATACATATCTCCTAGGTAACTTCTTGGTAGTCTACTGACTTAGTCTCGTCCAAAGCATGGAATAGCAGACAACATTGACCTTGAAAAGGCAGACTATAAGAACAAACATCTAGTTTTTATTTCAATGAGAATATCAGAAAATTTCAAAATGACCCAGATGGGTCTATAGCAGTTCACTATGCAAAATGATCCACAGTCATTGTGAAAGAACTCTTGTGGTTTACTTAAACTTTACTACATTATTAGCTAAGAACAAAATGTAGATAGCTTTCTAGCGTGTTCTGTGCATTGATCACTAACATTTCTCTGCCTCATTATTAAATTCCTCATCAGTCTACTGTTTACCCTATATTTGTATTAAGATGTAATTCGTGTACATAATATGTTATAAATAGCATTAGCTATAGCGGATATCATATATAGCATAGAATGACTTTATGTTATATATATTAGAATTACTATTAATATTATCTAACAGTGCTTATTTTAATATTTAAACAGATATATTTCTGCATATATTCAGTATTTTATATGTAAAGATATAAAAATATGCTTAAATAGGACAAACCATAAATACTTGTGTTTATATGTTACATGTGTCTTCATGTAAAAAGATATTACATAAGGGCCATATTATATATTATAGACCCTATTTATATATACTGGTTTCATGTACTGTATTTGCATACAATATCTAAATATTCTGTTTACATATAATATCTAAGTACTCTCTTGAAATAAAGAAAATCTATTAGCAAAATAATTTATTAGACTTTCATATGAAGTTATCTAGCAAAGCAAAACCATTTCTTAGAATCAAACCCAATGTTGTTATTAGAATAACCAGTATGTGTCAAGTCTCTAGTAGAAAGACTAAGATGCACACATCCCTCCCTGATATGAGCATCTGTCTTTACTTAAGTAGAGTGCACTTTTACTCATACTCTTAACTGTGAGACAAAACAGACTGAAATAAGCCAAACAATTCATATTGCAAAGTAAATATTTATAACTGACAAAGTTTGAATGTAACTCTATTAATGAACTTCTCCCTGAGTATAGGTGTGACTCAATCAGAAGTATATACACTTGAGATTTCTTTCTGATACAACAAAAATGATGAATTTATGCAGATACCATCAAAGAAAAGCATTTTATAAACACAACCTACTCAGTGAAATTCATCTAAGAGTAAAATATGTTTTAAGTAGAGTTTGTTCATTCATTATAATCTGTGAATGTCTTTAGCTGACTCGTTTGGTTTCCATATATGAAACTTGGCACTACACGGATGCTTTACAAGTGACTTCATTTTCTCCTAATAATACATGTTTTCATACCAAAACTTAAAGATGGTTTGCCAGTAAGCCATCTCAGTATAACTCATCTTCTCAGCAGTTCCTCAAGGAACTCAAGCTGAGGAAATGCTGCTGGTAGGGAAGGGATTAAAATGTGAGGAACATTCAAAGGCATCAATCTGTGCCTCTGCTGTGACTGTGTGGACTGGGGAAAGTCAGAAAATCTGGAACTAGGGAAAAACTAAAGTTACAAAATCCAGCAATACAAAGCACATCAGTCCTTACGATTAGCATTTGACAAAGCAAGCAAACAAAACCAAATCTCCCAGAAGGTCTCTCATAGAAAACCATTAAATCAATTTAAAACATGATTCACTTTATGAACAAGTTTCTAGAGGCACATCTACTGGGCAGAGTTAACTCTCAACTATTTGCTAGTGAATTCCTTCCTTGGTAGATTATAAACAACTCTGAAGGCTTTGGCTGTACCCCAGAAAAGAGCTTGGGTGAAAGTGAGATTTAATCTGTGAGTATGTCTGAAAGTCATCCTCAGTGACTGGAGGATTAGCTAGCTGAATTTCTTCTACCATTAGTGTTATTTATCATCTGTGCTGCTGTTTCTCTTCATTGGTTCCAAACCTTGTAAGCACATACACACACACATATGAGAGAGAGGGAGAGAGGGAGAGAGAGAGAGAGAGAGAGAGAGAGGGAGAGGGAGGGAGAGGGAGAGGGAGGGAGAGGGAGAGGGAGGGAGAGGGAGAGGGAGAGGGAGGGAGAGGGAAAGAGAGAGAGAGATCTTCCAGTCACTTGAGGTAACTTTCATGCACGCTCACAAATGAAATCTCATCTTTACCCAAGCTCTTTCTTTTCTGAAGATCTAGCAGAAGCATATGGGGGTTGTTTATAATCTCCCAAGGCAGCTATAGCAAGCATGTGGGAGTCTAAAGACGACTTGTGTCACTCAGTTCTTTATATCTTGTGAATTCTGGAGACTGGACTCAGTCATCTGGCTTGCTGGTAGACACCTTTACTAACTAGTAGCCACATTGCCAGCCCCAAACAGTAGTTTAACTTAAACACAAAGCAAACAATACAATTTCTCTTAAAACATCTTTTTTAAGTGAATAAAAGAATACTAAAACATCAAAAAATGTCTTCAGTTTATAGGCAGTACATTAGACTATACCTGATGAAATTTGGACTCCAAGGTTCCTAAGAGAGGTAAGAAGAGACACACCCCAGAGAGAGGAAAGTGGAGAGAAATAGATCCTGTGAAAAGCTTCCCCTACCCCTCCACACTTCCCTAACTCTAACTTTCCCAATTTACTGCTAGAGTAGCAATAAAAGATAAAGCCAAGGTTGACTGGCAGGGGAACAAAAAGAAGTTATTTTGTAGTGAAATGTTCCTAATTACTCTTCAGGTAGCTCCATTTTCTGTCTCAGTTTCTTCAAACTAAGGGAAACTGCTTTTATAGACCATTGTCCCAAAGCAGTTTGTAATTAAAACTATACCTTTAAATGTCAAAACTAAAGGAAATTCAACTGTAATTCTCAATATAGAAAGAATTTCAGGGTGTTTTATGGGCTCTTATAGCCAGAAAACAAGGGTCTCACAATGTGTCTTTCCTTTAAGATAATAGGCCAATCTCTTAAGCATAAACATGAAGCTGTAACCTGAGTTTAGTGCCAGCCAGGCTTTCCAGGCTGCTAACAAATCCCTAAGAGGTGCCTGTAACTCTCTTGGTACTCATCTCTCCCTTGACTGACTGAGGTATAGAAAAGAGTTATGACATCAGCAGTTATCCAAGAAATTCAAGGACTGTATAATTTAAAATATACAATTACAAATTGGAGTTGTGAGTAAAGGAATCTGATTGACAAGTATGGCTTGAGAAACAAGGTTCTAGCCTACCAGGAGTAGTGACAGAAAGACCATTTATGACTAGCAACAAATAAGTGACCAGATAGAATAGACAATTTCTCAGTGCCTTTTCTGACCTCTTTGAGGCCCTTCACACACACAGAGAAAGAAAGAGATGGGAGAGGAGGGGGGAGGGAAGGCGTTTCTAAGAGCACTTGAGAATAAAATTAAGGTTCTCTTTGGAAGTGCCCCTTGAACCAAAAACATATGCAAAAAAAGATTCGGAACTCAATAAAAAGGATCTAACTATATACAATGGTCATTTAAAAAACAGCAAAGGAGCTCGTGTGTCTTCATCTTTCCTTGAGTATGATTATTTTGATTCTGGAATCTTATCATCTTTTTGCTCTGTTAATTCAAAGTATTTTTCTCATTCGGCTGTTATGATTATTCAACAGTACACTAGGAAATGGAGTACAATTGTATTGTCCAACAAGTACCAGAGTCAGACAATACTATTATAAAATATCACACTAATTTTATTTTTAACTTATACTTAATCCCATATTCAGATTTACATTTAATTTTCACTAAAATTTTGCTATAGGAATAACTCTAGCTTTGCTATATGATCTTTATTTCTTTGCCATGTTTAAATACTCAGTACTAAAGCCTATTTTGAAGTATTTTTGTTTGTAGTAAGTAAATACTCTAGAAAACTATTTGCAGATTCCAGCAATTCTTGAGGTGTGCTTACCTTCCAAAGTTTTACTCGTTCTTCATGGTCCCAGATGAAATGGTCAGTATTATTTCTCCAGGGCACTAATGTCTTATACGTATTAGTCTTCTTATTACCTATTGAAGAAGATTAATTTGCTTTTAATCAAATGTTGATCAGTCCATCCAGAGAAAACTGGAAGCAGGTTTAATAACTAGTTTTTCCTCTTGAGACTAAACATCGTTAACTGACTAAAACATAATTAACAGCAGAATACTAGTCAACAAATACACTTCCACATCATATCTGGGGAATTCCGGTGCTCCAATTTAATAGGGGCCATGGTACTAGTAATCAAATCAAAAGTCTTGGCCTGACCTCTAAAAGCAGCTGCACATCGATGTCTAATAAATTAAGATGAATGTCAAATCCTTTAGAAGAAACAGGCCTGTATCATTACTATGTAATCGGTATTCAAGTTTGAGGTCAAGCTTTACAATAAGGATATAAATACCAGCCTGGGTGCAAGGTGAGACATATTCTCAGTTATTTTGCAAACAAAATAATGGTGACTCACTTCACTCACATTATACATGGTTGAATATTTTAAATTCCTTTTTTCAAAGCAAGTTTATCACACTAGAGGAAAGTATTACCCTCAATAATGGGACTTAATTTGACAAGGTGTAGAAACAGACATTTAGATCTTTTATCCCAGTGCCAAGACAGAGGTTATCAGAAGACATGCTAGATCATTTTGGCTGGGATTTTAATGTGGTCTGGAAGCTCAGGGAGGAGCAGCTAGGAAGTATCTGGTTCCAACTCATGCTCAAACTTTCAAAAAGCAGAATACAACTGCACCATGGGCAGTCATTGTATCTGTACCAGCACCATGTTTCTAGAATCTCAAACAGGGATCAAAGAGCTCTAAGCAGTTAATGGAAGCTGTTATCAAAAGGCCACAGCTAAATAGTATCAAGAACTTGGCAAAGACTACTGTATACTTGATTTGTTATCTGTGAACAACTGGAATTGGTGAAAAAAATTTAAGACAAATGCAGGTCCTACACATGAATCATATATTTAGTTCTCTCTTCATTCTGCACTCAAACTTGTTTATACTTAGTTTGATTTCCTCTGTTTTTCAGATGTATTGCTTTATGCTCTGATATTTAGTGAAGAAAAAAGATGCTGTGATTTAGTTTCCTGTCAATACTCAAACTAAATACAACTTTTGCTCTAATCTTCTTCTGCCCCTTCAGGTCATGGATTATACGGGACTTTTGAAATGTTATCCTCATGGAGGAAAACTAGAGAGGACCAACATGTTAAAGATCGAACTGCAGAAGTCTATGCAGACTCCATGCTCTCCTTCTCTCTCACCACTGCCATGTACTTGGTCACCTTTGGCATAGGGGCCAGCCCTTTCACGAACATTGAGGCAGCCAGAATTTTCTGCTGCAATTCCTGTATTGCAATCCTCTTCAACTACCTCTATGTACTCTCATTTTATGGTTCCAGCCTTGTGTTCACTGGCTACATAGAAAACAATTACCAGCATAGTATATTCTGTAGAAAAGTTCCAAAGCCTGAGGTATTGCAGGGGAAGCCAGCATGGTATAGGTTTCTTCTGACAGCTAGATTCAGTGAGGATACAGCTGAAGGTGAGGAAGCAAACACTTATGAGAGTCACCTATTGGTATGTTTCCTCAAGCGCTATTACTGTGACTGGATAACCAACACCTATGTCAAGCCTTTTGTAGTCCTCTTTTACCTTATTTATATTTCCTTTGCCTTAATGGGCTATCTGCAGGTCAGTGAAGGGTCAGACCTTAGTAACATCGTAGCAACTGCAACACAAACCATTGACTACACTACTGCCCAGCAAAAGTACTTTAGCAACTACAGTCCTGTTATTGGGTTTTACATATATGAGTCCATAGAATATTGGAACTCTAGTGTCCAAGAAGATGTTCTAGAGTACACTAAGGGGTTTGTTCGGATATCCTGGTTTGAAAGCTATTTAAATTATCTTCGGAAACTCAATGTATCCACTGACTTGCCTAAGAAAAATTTCACAGACATGTTGAGGAATTCCTTCCTGAAAGCTCCTCAATTTTCACATTTTCAAGAAGACATCATCTTCTCTAAAAAGTACAATGATGAGGTTGATGTAGTGGCCTCTAGAATGTTTTTGGTGGCCAAGACCATGGAGACAAACAGAGAAGAACTCTATGATCTCTTGGAGACCCTGAGGAGGCTTTCAGTCACCTCTAAGGTGAAGTTCATCGTCTTTAATCCGTCTTTTGTGTACATGGATCGATATGCCTCCTCTCTGGGAGCCCCCCTGCACAACTCCTGCATCAGCGCTTTGTTCCTGCTCTTCTTCTCAGCATTCCTGGTGGCAGATTCACTGATTAATGTTTGGATCACTCTAACAGTAGTGTCTGTGGAGTTTGGAGTGATAGGTTTCATGACATTGTGGAAAGTTGAACTGGACTGCATTTCTGTGCTATGCTTAATCTATGGAATTAACTACACAATTGACAATTGTGCTCCATTGTTATCCACATTTGTTCTGGGCAAGGATTTTACAAGAACTAAATGGGTAAAAAATGCCCTGGAAGTGCATGGGGTAGCTATTTTGCAGAGTTACCTCTGTTATATCGTTGGTCTATTTCCTCTCGCAGCTGTGCCTTCAAATCTGACCTGTACACTGTTCAGGTGCTTGTTTTTAATAGCATTTGTCACCTTCTTTCACTGCTTTGCCATTTTACCTGTGATACTGACTTTCCTTCCACCCTCTAAGAAAAAAAGGAAAGAGAAGAAAAATCCTGAAAATCGGGAGGAAATTGAGTGTGTTGAAATGGTGGATATTGACAGTACCAGAGTGGTTGATCAGATTACTACAGTGTGATAGTATTGGCTTCATATATTTTCACCCTAGGTCTTACCAAGAACAAAAAGCTCATGCTGATGAAACAGAGTCAAAGTTGCTCTGTTTTCAAAAGGATAAGAAACAGGCACTTAAAGAAAGTAAAAGATGACGATAATAGCTGTGGCATCTTTAAAATAATTAAAGCTAAAGGGTTTCTATGAAAAAGAATTTACTTGCCCACACACACAGGGAGAGAGAGAGAGAGACTCAAAAATATTTTAAATAAGATCAGAGGAAAGCTTACTAATAAGCAGGATCCCATTTTACCCACAGTGCAGAAGTTTCTGGTATTCTAATCAAATGCACTGATTACAAGGTCAGCTGCCATGACAAAGTATCTTTAAGCATTGTTCCAAGGAACAAGGCTTCCTAAGCTTCTGCAGAACTGTAAGTCTACTCTACTTAGGTTCTGTGGTTTGAGGTCTTCATTGTCTTATATAGAACCTCAACACCCAAGGAGATTCTGTAAAAGTTTTCATCAGCAAAAGAAAGCCAGGGCCTCTGAAGCAGATATGATGAAATGAACATCATCCATAAATTGAAATTGAATCACCCTAAATTCACTTTGATGAGCCAAGTTTTTTTTTTCATAAATGAACTTTTAACATTCCTCCATTGATACAGTTTTAAGACCTGTATGGTCCAGTTAATGTACTCAGAAATCAAAGACAGCTCCTCCGGCACTACAGAATTGGGGCAATTCTATCTTAGAATATTTTGCTACTTGTCATCAGATGAGTCTACTTAATAAGTTACAGTTCTTGGCAGGAACCTCTAAGGGTGCAAAGCCACAGAGCCTAGCCCAAATTTCTAGCATGTTAGAAGAAAATCAGGTGTATATTTGAACCTACAGAGTATTTATATATTAGCAAAAAAGAGGAGACTGATACCAATGTTTGTGGTTTGGTCCTAGATGCACTTTTACATGGGTGCCCAGAAACAGCATCTGCCCACATATCTGAGGTGAAAATAAATAAATAAACACTGAAATTGTTATTGGCCAAATGTGCCAGAATGTCTTTGCTATGAAATGGCTACTACTTGACTTAGTAGAGAAGAGATCTTTGGTATGTCTAAGTGCTGGCAATGAACCACTTTACAAAAGTGCTGGGAGATAAAGGGCTCAAAGGAAAATAGGTGGAAAATCCTGGATAACAGTAATCACCACTACAAACCTATCCATAACAGGAGCCAAACTCCCCTGCTAAACTGGCTGTACCTCACCTTCCTCGTCCCCTAAAATACCTTTTTGCTATCTCTCTACTCCATCATAAGGCCCTCTGTACATTAACATGCCCAGATATTTGTACAGTAAAACAGTTGCATCTACAAGGGCAATGATTTAAAGATCTAAACAAAGACAGTTTGATCTGAAGGGGTATGTATGCTGCCCTCAGACCCCTGTATTTCTCTAAATCCATAAAAATGAAGCCAAACCCTGGGTTATATTTGAGGAAAAAAGCTACAATGTCTTTCCTTTTTAGAGATGTAGCTTCCTTGCCATCTATAAAGGTAAAAATTCCCAAAAGGCGTATTACCTTTTAGGATCTTAGTAGATAATATTGTGTTACTTCCTCATCCTCCACAGAGGGGGAAGCAGACTTTGAAGAATGAACTTACCAGGGTTGCACTACTAGTGGAGTTTCATCATTTCAGCATGGCTAAGACAGAGCAGGCAACTGAAGATTTTCTCATAAGGCAGCTACCACCCCTACATATGTAAAGTAGAAACATAAGGCTTTATTGGTCATGGAACAGACATTTTTTAATGTGTGGAAGAAAAACACTTTGGGTTTAGGTTGGCTGCTATCCTTGTAAACAGCAAAAAGTCCAAATGATTGTGATGTAATCACACCAAGTGAATATCTCTGCTTTTGCTTTCATGTGCTTTTGTCTAACAAATACGCTGGGGATTGTAACTAGTGCATCACACACAAGCTCAGCCTCCCCTGCAGACACACTAATCAGTCACACCAATGTGTTGTTCACTGAACAAGATGATAAGTGTATTCTTATCTAAAGACAAGTATATTGTTCACAAAGGGCAAGTTTGCATATTAGATGTTCTCTCAATTCATTTTCTTTCTTATGGGCCTGCAACTAGGCAATTACTTACAAAACACAAAGCTGAAGAAGGGATTGGTTTTATGCTTAAATTAAATGCTGCTATACCATTTTCTAAACAGTGTGTTCTAAGTCTGCCATTGATTTAGTGTCAACCATGTGAAACACCTCAGCCTAGTGAATTCACAAATCTGACACAACACATGCACCAATAATGGATTTTGTTGAAAATTTAATCAATTTGGTCAACCAGAATGACTTACTGTTGGACTTTGTTTTATGACACATGGGAGTTTTCCAACTTGATTGAGTCTCTGTATATCTTGAGATGTATTTTTCAGTGAAGGGCATTTTCAAACTTGTCAACTTCTCTTTTCAGCACTTGAAATTAAGGCTTATGAAATTCTGACTGTAAAATGATTTTTTTTCTATTGGAGGACTGCATGCTAAGATTTATTTATTGTTAGGCAATGATTATGTATTTGCTGATATTTATTACTGATTATTGATTATGCTCTGACAACATTGGTCTAACCTCACCATGGAGAAGACACTGTAGAAATATCTCAAAAATTTTAAGTCTTCATAAAGTTCTGCTTTTTAAATTACTAAAAGGGAAAGAATGATCTCAGCAAAAAAGTAAGTTTTTTCTTTAATTCCAACCAAGACATTAATGTCCACTTTACCAAAGAAACTTATTTGGTTGGTTTTAAGTTGGTGTTTGGTGTCCATTTACCAAAGAAAATGTTCCATTCATCAGAAATATTTCTCCTGGTCAACTAAAATACTGTGATACTAGGGCCTTCAGAAGGAAAATAAGACAAGCCAAAGTAAGAGGAATAATATTCTCTCATTCAGTGGAGTTCAGAAGAAGATGTGAATTTACAAGGAAATTGAGGTTTACCAGAAAGAAAATGATAATTGAAATTGGACATTATTATTCAGACATACAGTAATATTCCAAGTACCATGAGGGATACACAAGCTAAAATACAGTTTGTTCCAGAGAAAATGTAAACAAACCCTCGTGAAATTTTCTGTCCATTGTTTCTGCTAATAACTCCTTTTTGTTTGTTTGTTTGTTTGTTTGGAGTTGGGTTGGTTTTGCTTGTTTGATTAATGGGCTGCCTGGGTTTTTGTTTTGACTGGGGAAAGGGGTTGTCTTCATTTCGCTCTTGTTTACTTTGTGGTTTGGGTCCTGTGGCTTCTGCTTCCCCCACCACTTTAACCACTTTCTGTTAGAAATGAGATAATTAGAGGCCTCCTCCATGGCCACAGTTATTCATGTAATCTACTGCTCTAAAAATACCCTTGAGAAACTGTTTATTTTGAATAACCACTGCCCAATTGTCTGTGGCATTCTAAGACTATGACACTATCTTCCTTCAGCCCCAGCAACAGACCTTGGCTGTGTCCCTCATGAGAACAGGTCGAATGGAGAGTCACCTTCAGGGTGTGGTAAAGTATGAGGCAAAGCCTCTTGACACAAATGATACCCTCTTCATAATGGCTTCATTCCTTTGGATCCTATTAAAGTGTCCCTGCAGCTTGTAGCAGTGTTTGATCTGTGTGAATCTGTTTCTTTACCTGTACAACGGGGATAACAACAGTAAATTTCTGTAAATTCAGCAAATTTTGAGTGCCTAATATTACCTACACATTGTTCTAAAGACTAGGTGCACACACACACACACACACACACACACACACACACACACACACAAAAAAAAAAAAAAAAAAAAAAAAAAAAAAAAAAAAAAAAAACAGGATAAAGCATGATCTTGCCTTGAAAAGCTAAAGTTTGAATGATGTTGTGAGTTGCTGTGAAGATTGAGATGGTGTTTGGGAAGCACTTGAGGCAAAAAGAACAAACTCAAGGCATTAATTTGCCAATTTCACAGCGTAGCACTATGGCTCAGGATATAAACTTTCAAGGTATATCTCTTTTCAAGATTAGAGCTATATAAAAATGCAATGGATTGCCACAGAAAGATATTAATTATTAGTTTTTGAGATCACATTAAAATTAATCTGGATCACCATGTGGTGGGACAACTATAAAGAAGTCACAAAAATGGATACTGGGGTTGGACTTCAAACCTTTAAATGGGGTATAGATAGTTGGTGTGGATAGAAAGAGTAACACTTTCTCTGTCTGGCTTCTCTCATGACATTTGAACATTGCTTTGGGGTGATTTGCTTTAGCATTTGTACTGTGTCAAAATCACTAGGTATTAGAAAATAAAGCAATTTTTACAAGGATGCATCATGCAAGAGAAAATATTGTATTGGTTCTACACTGGCACACACAAAAAAGCTGAGACTGCTAGAGCCAGCACATGGCTGAGTCTCCCTGTGGTGACTACAACTGTTTATTTTTGTTTCATGCCAGTCCAGGAGAAAACAAACAGGGAAGCAAATGAACTAGAATCAGTTCACCTGAACAGTTAATGGTAATATGTTGTCTGCCTCTTATATGTCCCCTCTCTTTACCCAAGTGATCTGTTTGAAGTTTGTTTTTTTTTTTTAAATATCTACGAGAGCATCATGCAAGGAAAAGAAAATGAGATGCCAGAGAGCTGTAGCCACCAAGTACGGTTTTGCATTATAATCAAATGGATCTCCACAAGGCTTTAGAGAAACCTACTTAGTAGCGAACAGAGATTTCTTAGCAAAGTACAAAGAAAACATGAGAAAATCAAACCTTAGAAAAGTTAAATATTCACAAAACTAGTTGGGAGAAATGCAAGACTATAATTGAAGTATAGTTTCTAGCTTCAGTTTATCCTCCATTCTGCTACTTTACTGCCTAATACTGTGTATCTAAATTCTGGACACTCTAATGCCCTGATCCTGAATGAGCTGGGGAAGGTAAGAATGTGTGACCTCCCTAAAATTAAACTGCATGCAAAAACATGTGTGTCCAATATGTACATTTTGCTAAAGAAAGGGTTCATAGTTGTCACCAGATTCTAAAAGAGTTCTCCATGACCTACTGCACTGTCCTGAATTAATAAAAACCTCAGTGTGTGATGCTACTGTCCTCATTTTGGCCGATGGACAGTCAAGAACTTCTCAGTCATTTTCTTTTCTCTAAGAGGTCAAAGATACTTCCAAATATTGATTTCTTTAAGCCAAACCTAGTGCCTACTTCTGTTCATTTATTCTTCATTCATAATTTGACTCATCTTTTTACCCTGTAAAAAATATTTTCAGTATTATCTTCTGTTATAGCATCAGTTAAATATAGCTCTCTAATTCTTAGAGAGCTATATTTTTCTTAGAGAACCAGGAACAGAACTCTGAACTGTGCCCTTGTTGTTAGGAGGAAGACCAAAATACTGCAATACTTTACTGTTGTGGCAAAGTCTATATCAGTGGGTCTCAATTTTGCTAAGACTATGTGACCTTTTTATGCAGTTCCTTATGTCATGGTGACACTCCCCCCACACACACCACAAAACTATTTTCATTGTTGCTTCATAATTTTAATCTTACTATTGCTGCAAATAATGAATCTGTGTTTTCTGATAGTCCTTCACAACTCCTTCCCTTTGACTCCCCAGAGGAGTCATGACCCACAATTTGAGAACCACTGGTCTATATAGCCTCAAAATTAAAGTAAACACAATCTACAGCCATAT
Source organism: Phyllotis vaccarum (assembly GCA_033318265.1). Classification (NCBI taxonomy): domain Eukaryota; kingdom Metazoa; phylum Chordata; class Mammalia; order Rodentia; family Cricetidae; genus Phyllotis; species Phyllotis vaccarum. The sequence goes on along the minus strand of JARWLC010000013.1, from coordinate 88,913,140 downwards.
GCAGAGTGAAAAACTGGCAAAGCCTACATGTAGACATGTGCTCTGTCAACCAAGAAAAGAGCATCCAATTTCCAGGCTATTTGGTCACACATTCCTCAGCATCAACAACTTACATCCCTGAAAAATCTGTTCCCAAGAGAGTCCTTTCTTAAACTGTACACTGAGCTTTTTTGCACATACTTGTAGAAGCTGCCATAAGCACAAAAAATGGAAAAAGAATCTTGTTCATATTGATAATACAGAGGTTGAAAAATAAGAAATTATCATGGACAGACAAGTATATATCAAGATAAGTATGTTGTGCACATAAACAAATAAAATTCAAATTCCCTTGATTACTAGACAGAAGTTAGACATAGTATTGATTGATTTAGGAAACACCTGTTGGCTGTCTTTCTAGTATAAACTTTAGGAATATGAAGTCCTGTGTTTTCCTAAGGTTGAAGGAGTCACAGGTTCACCTTCCCTGAACATAAATCACTGAAAACTTACCCATGCTACTTATTCCATCCTCTGTCAAGCCACCTCTGTAAGACTTCTGAGGTGGAAGAATATTAGTCCTACTTTGTACCATCTAATAAGAGGTTCAAAGGCAAATTATTTGTTGTGTTGAGAAGTAAAAATGCTTTATCAAATTCCCATTCTCTAACATCCCATTTTCCAAACCCATTCCAAGCTCTTTCTCAAGGGAAACTCATAAAGATTTTCTTTCAAAAAAACAATGTCCTTGGTTTCTCTCCTATGATACCTGAAATGTGTTTCTCTCAGCTTTTCCAGATATTCTCTCAATTAACATGCCTTTGAAAAATTGACTTTGCCTGCTGTACCAAATCACCAGGATAATTGTCATGATGCCTCCAGAAAAGTATGTACAACTCGGTAAAACTAGCAAATAACCTTTTGGTTCTGCTCCACATACACACTTACTGGCATGGTACATGCAAAAATACATATAAGAATATGTTGCAGCAGTACATGTACATGTATACAGCACCTACAACAAGTATTTAAGTGTACATGGCTGTACTACTATACATATGTGTGCACATTTAGCATATGTATCTACATACATTTGCATATCCCTTTCTACAATGTGCATAGCAAATGTGAGAGTAATAAAATACCTTGGCAGCCTGGTCCTTTGTGTTTTATTAAAGAAGACTAAAAGAAGACTAAGAGCTTTAGCTGTGCATAGAAAATCCTAGAAAACAATACCTTTTACCTTCTGTGTGCTCCCTGTATGTTAACACGTCTGAGAGTAGCCAAACAATACACTTTAAAAACAAGAAATCTGAACATGTAATTTATAAATTACCAATGAATAGTTCCATGGTTAAAAACTACATTTTATGAAATTTTCCAAGTTTGGAGTAATAATAGCAGAAACAGAAATTTCTTCCAGTGTCTATAATTGTGAAAATTTATCCAGAATCACTGGTTAGTGGTCCAGAGAAAGATAACAGGGGTAGGAAATAAAATAAGGACATAAGGGGTAATCACTCCATTTTACCAACTTACAGTCTTGTAAAGAGTGAGTAATTATTTTCCAATCATCCATAACATAAATTTGGTGGAAAAATCAGTGAATATCATATATCTCAAGGAAAGAGAGACACCATCATGGAAACCTGGTTATTTAAAAAATTAGTTTAGCTGTCTCTTAACATAGCCTTTACACCTAAGTCTTAGGGAGCATCAAGGAAGAGGGGGTAGAGAGACTATAAGAGAGAAAGGTCTCAGAAAACTGCTGCAAAAACTGTGTCTTTGGGACATGACTGGAATGCTGCACCCATGAACTCTTAATACAATTGCCTGCATAAGACTACCCAAACAATACCAGTTGGACATGCCAAATATGGATGGAAGAATGTTTCTCAAGACCCTGCCCCTAGATAAAGAGCCAAAGATAGCCAATGGCTGCTGAGAGAGGAGAATCAGTTTTATTAAAGGACAAACATTCAATCATAAATGGCCAGCCTTAAAACACATGCACAAGTGGGAAATAATAGTTGGGAATAATAGGCTGTGCACAATAATTATAGAAGAATTGAAGAAGACCTAAGAGGAGTGGAGGCATTGCAGAGATGGGTAGAAATCATGCAAATACAGCATACTCATGTATAAAATTCTCAAACATATATAAGATGGAATAAATTTTAAGAAAAATATCACACATGCAACAGAGCTATCTATGACTAGAAAACTAACTAACAAAGAAAGTTGAGGAAATGGACATTAAAGGGGTCTCTGGTGTAGTATCTCCCTCACAAAACACAGAGACATTTTGAAATACATCTGTACCATGTAGCTTTGGCTAACTCCAACTCACAGCAATATCCTACTTCAGCCTCTTGAGTTATAGGCTTAGAACGTGAGAGGGTGTATCATCTTTTTTGCTTCCCTATAGCAGGAAAAAAAAGTGACTCTTGAGAAGCTGATGACAATCAGATATGTAGGAAATGACAAATTATGGGACCTAACAGGAGTGAAAATTTTCAGGCTTCACTACAGGATAGATAGAAAGACTCAAACTAGCAAGATTACTCAGTGGGTAAAGATGCTTGCTCCAAGACTCAAGACCTGAGCTTTACCCTCAGGACCTACATAGTGTAAGAAGATAATTAACTCCATAAAGTTGACCTCTGTCCTTCACACGTGTACCATGGCATGTGTATGCCAACAAAACAAAATAAATAAGTGAAAAGCAAATTTGAAAGACATTAAAGCCTCAATCTGTACTTTAAATTTTTCCTTTACTGAAAATAGATTTTTCATATAATATAATCTGATTATGGTACCCCACCCCAGCTCCCAGTTCCTCCACATGTTTATTCCCATCCAGATCCATACCATTTTTGTCTTTCCTTAGAAAACAGTCATCTAAAGAATTGTAATAAAATATAATACAATAAGACAAAATAAAATCCAAAGAATTAATCTGTACTTTTAAGTGAACTAAAAGTACCCTACATTGTCTTTAAGTTATTTATTGACCCCCATAATTTCTTCTCAATAACTTTCACAGAATGTGGTCAGATCTTATGGTGTATGATCCTACAATTTTCCCACTATCCTGAATTCATTCCCCCAACTTAAAATATGGGAACTGAATTATGTAATGATAGGTTAAACAAGAAAAGTGTTACCCCTGTTTTGTCCTTATTTCAGCAAATTTCACTTTTCATTATTAATTAAATTGATTCGTTTTACATCCTGATTGCAGTTTCTCCTCACACCTTTTCTCCCATCCCCTTCTCCCACAAAATCCCCTCCTCCTCTGTTTCTGTTCAGAAAGGGGAAGTCCTCCCATTGGTGTCAACAAAACATGCCATGTCAAGTTGACATAGGACTAAGCTCTGCCCCTTGTATTATGGCTGAGCAAGGCAATACAAGATGAGGAACAGGTTCCCAGGAGCTAGGGATAGGCCCTGCTTCTATTGCAAGTGGATCAAGCTACATAACTGTTACACATGCACCAAATTTCTCTTATTTAAATGTACCAGTGCTCCAAAGCTTTAGAAAGCTATTTCTATATGGTGCATTTATTATTTTAATATTGAGGGTAACATCTGTTGATAATTATAAACAACAAAGTAGCCATAATTATGAAATGTTTCATTGGTGATAGATTTTCTTTCATTTTTTTCCATAACACAGCATTTTATTACATTTTTATTAATTGAAACAAAAATTTTTAGAATTTAAGTTTCTCAGGTCCCGTCCCCCTCTCTTCCCACCCAATTTTAAGTTTTTCTAAAAAAAAAAAAAAAAACCAAACAAAATCCCAATATGATCTTAACAGATGAAATACATAACAGAAGAAATTATACTAAGTATTTTGTTATGGTTGAAAAAAAACCCAAAAAGATAAAATTATTTAAATATCAAAGTGTGTCTCTTTTTTTCCTGTTATCTCTTCTGAAAGAAGCTCCTGAAATTGCATATTTGTTTTTAAAGTTTGGGGCTAAACAGTACTTTTTAAGTTGTATCTACATTCATAGATCATGAAGCCATATTTCTCAGAGTAACTGTTCAGAAAACTTCTTTCTATCTTTTCTGGAAACACAACAGTTGTGTCAAATTTCCAGTGTTTTTTTTTTTTTTTTTTTTAACTAGACAAATAGATGTTTCCCTTAGCAATAAATTACTTTTTCACTAGAAAAATATATGCAAACACTAGAAAACACAATTATGCTTGGTCAGCTCTGAGACAGATAAGCACCAAACCATGATGGAGAAAACAGTGCCCCTCCAGCTGGACAACGTGTGAGGAACATCGCTTTTGTTTATGGGAGGTAGCACTTGCTCAGATGAGATTTAACAGAAAACTTACCCAGAACAGTTTCCCACATGAAGTTGAAACACTTTCTAGCAACAAACATTAATAAACCCCTGACTGAGGAACTATTTATTGGCAGTTGATTGCTGCCGGGGAGAAAGAATGGCTCTTTGCTGGAAAATATGATCACTGACAGGATGAAAAGCACTCCACTGGACACCCACACCCATGCGCATATGGCAGCACTAATTGAACTTAGTGGGCTATCAAAATATTACAAGAAGTTAGGGGATGTGTGTTGGAGCAATAGAGAGGAGCTTGAGGGGAAAGTGGAAGTGAAATTCCAATGTATACAGGTATGAAATTTTCAAGAACAAAGTCAGATAGACAGACGATAGAGAGATAAAATAGAAAAACCCCATCATTTTACCAAGGCATAATGGCCCACACTTTTATCTCAGCATTAGGGAGGCTAAGGATCCCTGTGAATTTAGGCTAGCCTGGGCTATGTAGATCAGACTGTCTTAGAAAACAGAACAAAATAAAATAAATTTCATTTTGGTAAAAGATCTGTGTGTGTGTGTGTGTGTGTGTGTGTGTGTGTGTGTGTGTGCACGCGCGCGAGTGCCTTTCTATTTCTTGATTTCTAAGGCTTTCTGTACATCTGTACATCAACATACCTAAATACTTCTGCTGCTGATTTGTAGTATGCACAGGTCAACATCCCCTAAATTTAAACAGAAATAGTTGGTCTAAAAAAGCCATGAATTCATACCAGTGAGGTTAAAAAAACATGAGGGCAACTTCTGCAATATTTTTCTCTTTTAAAAAAAGTTCAAGAAAAAAACAGTGTATTAAAATGGCTCATGTTCAGAAACAATTGTCCCATATTTATACTACTTAAAGCTCCTTGATGACTAAATACATGTATTTACATCACTCCACAGCTACCTATACAGAAACAAAATCAACAGGCAAAAGCCATCCCACTGATGTACTAGCAATCTCACAGTTCCTCTCCACCTAACTAGCTTTCAGCAAGGAGCTATATTTTATGCTTGCACATAGAGTTTATAGACCGCAGAAGCCTCCAAGCCATTTAGTAGAACACAAACCCAAGAAAATGACTCATTCAAAACACAGTGAGTCCTTCATTGACAATCTAGTCAGACTAAAACTATATCTTCCAATGGACTTCTAGGGAACAAATCCCAAGTGTAGGCACTAGGGAGAGGGCTTGTGTAGACAGGAGCATATAGATGTTTTGTGGGATTCTTAATAGTGGGAGCAGGTCTCTGACTCTTTTGTCTGCTGTTTTCCTTTTATTAGGTTTCCTTGTCCTACCTCAATGTGAGAGCTTTTTCCTTATCGTATTGTATTTTGTTCTGTATGGTTTGGTTGTTGTCTCTTGAAGGCTGTTCTTTTCTGAAGGGAAAGAGAGGGGGCTGGGGAAGAAGACAGGTCAGAGGGAGCCAGGAGAAAAGGAGGGAGGGAAAACTGGTAGAGATGTATTGTATGAGAGAAAAATCTATTTTCAATAACAATTTTGAAAAAAAAAAGAAGTTGAGTTCAAATCTCCAAAACCCAGGTCAAACTGGACAAAATGCCATGCATTTGTATTTCTATGTCAAGACGGAAAGCAGAGATAAAATAGTGCTTGGCTAGTCTGGCATATCCAGAAGTAAATAACAAGAGACTGTCTCAAACAAGGCAGAAGCATGGAGGCTGAGTACCAACACCTTAGGTTATCTTCTATCCCCCACAGGCACACACATCCAAGACACATCTACTCTGTCTCCTCCAAACACGAGAATTCATACGCACACATACATAAACATAATTTTTAAAATTCTATATATAAAAGATTTTAAATATTCTGCTCTAACCTTTCTTCATATCTACTTATTGACATTTAAAAATCATATATGTTTTTCAGGAGAACTGTAATGCTTCAATATCTGTATGCATTGTGAAACAACGAAAACAACCAAAATTGTAGATGCAAAGCCTCACACATTTATCTTTTTTATTTCCTTTGCTTTCACATTTTTATGCATGTGTCAAATCTCCTCATAGATTCACACCAAAGAGTGAAATGGCAGCAGGCCAGGAAAACGAGTTAGAATCTTTCATTTTCCTTCTTTCTGTATGTCCAGATATTTAAATAGTCTTTGACAGAAATTAGTATGCATTTTTGCTGATGTTTTACTTTGTGTTTTCCAGATGAGCCACCAAAATTGCCTATGACTCAACATCCTACAGATTGCAGTTTAGGGTTTTTGTTTGCTTAACATCCAATACCGTTTTTAAAATAAAACTTTCATATGGTACCTTCTTTAGCTTAATGGTCAAAATATTATACCTCTATCTCTATAGAAAGAAAACTCCATTTCCTGACTTTATTTTAATGCACTATAGCAAGTGTACCAATAAATTTAGAGCAGCAAACAACAAAAATCACAGACCATTCATATAGTCAATAGAAGCCTAGAAAAAAAAATTCACCTCTCTGTTCTGTAGAATTTTCCATTGACATTTAGATGGTGGGGGAGAGGAAATTCTGAATGTACTTGTTTAGAGGTAAGAAGTATATATAAGGTGGGGATAAAAATTTTACAAAAATAATAAAGCAATATATGAAGTAAATGAAGCAATTGTGTTGGGTGAGTTTTTTGTCTGAGTACTTTTCATAAGGCCAATTGAATGGATGAGTGATTATCATTGTCATAAAGAAAGTTCATATCTAAAATGATATATTCCAGGTACCAGATTATAATATTGATCTCATAATAGAAAGATTGGGGTGCTTTCAGATTTTGTCTCAATAGTACTGTGCTAAAACTCAGCAGCTGGGAACTGCCATATTCTTGTCTGTTAAAGTCCTTATTTAGCCTATTTCCATGGAAACTGAAATCAGATTCCCCTCTCTCTCCTTTTTTTATCCCTCCGTCTCCTTCTTCCCCTACCCCACACATGAGGAAAACTGTCTAAAGGCTGTGGTAGAACTTATATGTGTAAGCATCCACAAGATAATTTCTGTATGGACAGTCACTCACCAATGATAACTCGCCAGCAAATGGAAAAAGGTGCACCAGGCCGACTTATTTTTAAAGAAGCTAACTTTATTATATGATTTTTTAAAAAATCAAAGTTCGAAAGCTATTTTACGGTAGGCCTCTACTACCAAATGCTAGGGGCATTTCATAGTTGTACACTCAATTAATTGAGCTAACTTGGGAGTATTTTATAATGGGAAGACATTTAAAAGAGCTAAATTTAACCTCTTGAATTTTTGTCTAAACTTGTTTTACTCTGAAAGATTGGCATTTCTCTAAATAGTCTGGAAAACAACGGATAAGAAAAAAGAGAAATGAATGAATTCACTTTAAACTTTCAACATATACTTGGTTGGATTTCCATCTTAAACAGCAAAATAATACAGAACAATAACTAGGTTGCTACTTTAAAAGGGGACACATTAAAAACACAATAATGTATTGGAAGAAGAATGAATGCCAGCTTTAAGCGTGTATCTACAATGAGGTCATCAAGCAAACTGAATACCTTTTGTACACAGACAGTTCTTGGAAATGGTAATGCTTTACTCATTTATGTCTCGCTTTATCCTTGAGTAAAGATAAAAAGCAACATTTCTTTTAAAATAATCTTCTGCCTCAAAATGGATTGTAGATAATTTGAGTATTGACTGAGGTTCTTTCTAATCATATTCCTTTATAAAATTGTGACTATTGCAACCCAAGAAGTATTTATCTCTGGCTGGAACACAAACCAGAATGAAGGCTGCAGAGAATGGGCATTGATCAATGGGACAACGGGATTTGATCTTAAACATAGAAGATTATTTCAGTCTTATTGTAGGATATTTTCATTTGGCCTTAACACATAAATGGATGGTCTTACAAAGGGATAGTTATGCTAATAGTATGTATTCAGTCAGAAAATTGAGGAAGGATGCAGTCTGTATTCAAAGTCATCAGAGATGGGGAGTCAATGTTCTTATTTGGTAAAAATTTTCACTTCTTAGGATTACAAATTAATACATAGCAATGAGTAAAGGGTGAGAAAACTAAAGTTCCTCAAACTAATGTATGAGCCAAGATGCCAGTCCCATCCAGTTCACAGAAAGAGCTATCTCCCCGCTCAGGAATTAGATTACAATGGCATTCCACAGTCTACAGGAAAATCCACATTCTCGCAAGAAAATTCACAGAACTGCAGATTTATAAAAAATCACTTGAATCACAGCATTCAGATAACTGAGTTCAAAAAACTGCAATAAATAGTGGTTTTTTTCAGCATAAGAATGAATATAGATTAGATCATCACATAAATGATACCAAACCTTTGTTTGTATTCCTATGAATTAAGAAATATGAGACTCTTACTAAAGAGGTTCACTTAAGTTTTCATTTAAGTGTTTCATTTATGAAATTTCATTTGTGTTATGAGCAAATTATAGGAAAACCTAAGAACTCTTAAAATGTGGAATAGTACTAAATTTGGTTTGATAATATTTACACTAATGTTTTATGATTTAAATAGTAAAACTTAGGAAGATTTGATAGCACTAATTGATTCCTTTTCCTTTATACTGAGAGCTTAATGATAGAAAAACTGAGTTGTGATACTCTTAGCTTTATAGGTCAGCACTCTTTTATCAATACAATATGAAAATCTGGAAACTCAACACTGTAAAACACAAACTCATATCTTTATTTTCTGTAGTATGAGGTTTCTGGCCTGGACTTTCGGGCCTAACCTCAACGTTTAGACTCACAGACCCGCAGTCCCGCAATCCCACAGTCCCACAGTCCCACAGTCCCACAGTCCCACAGAGACACACAGATGCTTACAGTAGATTTAGGCTGATCAGCCTAAGGCCCAGGCATATCACTTGCTAGCTCTTTACCCTTAAACTAACCCATGTCTCTTATCTTATTCAGCCATGTGGCTGGGTACCTTTTCTTAGAGCAGCATAGTTGTCTTCTGCTTCTTCTGGCTTCTCTCTGGCCTTCTGCTCTGTGCTTCCTGTTCTCTGAGTTTTCTTAGTCTGGTAGTCCCGTCCACACTTCCTGCCTGCCTTTGGCCAATCAGTGCTTTTTATTAAACCAGTGGGTAGGACAATTATTTACAATGTAACAACACAATCTCCTACATATGCCCTTTTCTCTTTTCAAAACAAAAAGAACTCCACATCTAATATTCTTTTCCCCCCTTATCTATAACAACTTATAAACAACACTGTAAATAAACACAAACATCCATAATCCATGTTTTGGGAATGTGGGCATCATTCTCTAGGCTACTTCCTGCTGAATGGGGGTGCTGACACTCTCATGGGAATCCAAAGAAAAATTTAGGATTATGCACAAGTCTTTATCAGTCATCTCAGCCAGTCTCCTTGAAATTGTTCTAGATACAGAGCTCTGGAAACTTCAACAGAGGTGCTCTGAAATGCTGAATCATCTGGTCCATCCATTTCCATTGGAGATTTTTCAGGGGGTCTTCCTCTATCAAACTTTATGCTCTTTATCCAGGAATAAATCCACAGTCTTTCATTTTCTGTGAAAATAAAAAGAAAATCTCTTCTCCAAAGTAGCATATCTTTGCGTTTCAATTTTAAGGTAAACACATTTATAAAATATATAGGTGGAATTAATCCAACAGCATTTATAATCAACTGTCTTTTAGCAGGTTTTACTAAGTCATTTTCAGTCAAGAAGCTTAAAGATAAGACAATAATATACAGTATCCAGATATTCTTTGTATTTTCCATTTATCTTTTATTTATTTACTTTACTCTATTTCTTTTTTAAGGGCTTTCTCTACCTTTTCTTTTCTTTCTCTAAGCCTATGTATATATATTTTCAACACACTCTAAACCACTTAGACTTTTTACAAAAAAACTGTCTTTACTGTATATTTATTTCTTAATTTTTCTGTCTCTGACCACACCTTTGCTTGGTTAGGGTAACTGACTCCACCCAGATTCTTCTATATCTTTTTGTTTCTGACCACACCTTTAATCTGTCAAGGTTCAAGGTTGATAGGATGGGTGGATCGCTCCACCCAGCTCCTAGTCGAATTTCATAGAATTTATCTTTTTAGCCCAGGTACTCTGGGGAATTTAGGGTCCATATAATTACCAAGTAAAGCTTTGCCATCTGCTGCTCATTAACTCTAAAGTATTTGGCAGCAGGGCCTCTTGAAAAACCATAAGTGTTTTGCCTCTGAGGCTGAATCAGGAAGCTTCTCTTAAAAAAGCCAAGCCTCAGTTTGCCTCCAGCATACAGAGCTGATCCAAGAAAACATGGACACTAAGAAGCCATTTTTGAATCTGTTCCCTTTTTGTCCTTATGAACAGGAACCTTAAATACATCATTTACAACTTTTTGCTTATATTGAGGGTCCTGTGAGACTTTAGGAACCAGCCATTTTACACCTTAAGCTGTGCTCCAAAAGCCTGCCATTGTAGCTCAAGCCCATGTGCCTCACCAGGGTGTCTCTGTATCATGGCTCACATGGGAGACACAATTCAGAGGCTGCTTTGGGCTCTAGATCATTTTTAAGCTTTCTATGGCTTTATGTAGGTATATATCATGTATATGACCCACGTTGGGCTGCCATTTGTAGTAGAAGGTTTCCGGCCCAGACTTTCTGCCTAACCTCAAGGTTTAGGCCCACAGACCCGCAGACCCATAGAGACACACAGATACTTTCATTAATTTGAAGCTGATTGGCATAAGGCTCAGGCATATCACTTGCTAGCTCTCTACCCTTAAATTAAACCATGTCTCTTATCTTGTTCAGCCATGGGGCTGGATACCTTTACTTAGAGCAGCATAGTTGTCCTCTACTTCTTTCGGCTTCTCTCTGGCATTCTGCTCTGTGCTTCCTGTTCTCTGAGTTTTCTTAGTCTGGTAGCCCTGCCCACAGTTTCTGCCTGCCTTTGGCCAATCAGCGCTTTTTATTAAACCAGTGGGTGGGACAATTATTTACAATGTAACAACATAATCTCCTATAATTTTCAATAATTTTAGGACTTATACTTTATTGAATTGACAGAAGGAATAGAAAATTATTATTAATCAAAATGTTTAAATCATATTATATTGGTGGGTGTTTTTCTTTTTTTCTCTCTTTAGGCATGCCCATACCAATTCCTTATTCTTTCACATATATCTACAGATGGCAGCAATTATAGCTCATATGATCTTGATTTAAAATGTTTGCATTTGTAAACATCTCTGGGTCACAGTAAGTGGTGGCTGATGTATCTTCCAGATTAATTCTATTCTAACAATTACAGACTGTAAGTCACATAATAACATGTAATGTCATTTTATATTTATTGAGAGATTTAAATATAAAACTTTCAACTCAAATCATGTCCATATGTGTCACTTATACCTTACAGTGATAGGGCAAAGGAAAAATACTTCACTGCATAATATTTGGCCACCATACAACATTATAATGTTGTACATTATAAAGTTATACAATTACAAATGTCTGATCTTCTAGTCAAGAATCTTCTTACCTGGGTATTAAAACTCAAGTGCTTTTCAGAATTTAGTTTATAAATGCTGTACACTCTATTATTGACAAAATAATGAAAAAATGATTGTCTCAGGTTGAATTTTTCCCAGAATCAGACTCAGAGGCAAGATTTATATGCCAGTGGTTTTATTTATGAGTGTATTTCCAGGAGTATCTGCAGACCAGACAAAACGTGATTTGGCAAAGAGGCTGAAAACAATCAAATGCTATGTTCATTGATAAGTACTTCTATGAAACAAAACTCCACTGGCAACTTTTTAAAATAACTGTAGGGCATCCTTCAGAGTTGTTACACTGGAGAGCAAAAAAGATATTAGTATATTTAACTTCAGCTGCTATCCTATACTGTATGAACACACTCCTTATTATCTCATCAGTATACAAACATTAAGTCATGTCTGGCATGCTTCACCCATGACCTGGAAGAGAGTTGTCAGAAGAATGCAGGGGATGGCAGGAGAGGCATACTAAAACGACATATGACAAAGGGCCCCGAAAGAATACCAATGGTGTCTGCTAGAATTGGAAATATTCTTGGAGTTCCAGACAAACACTGAACCAATCCTTGATTATCTCTCTGGATCAGAAATATTTTTGTTGGTCCTATCAAAAGCATAAGTCAGTAATAAAAACAGACAAGTTAAACCTAGTTAAGGTCTCCATCAGAAAAAGACCACCAAAAGAAGAAAAATCATAAAAGATACCAAATAATGAAATCTACATAAACACAAAGAAAAATTTTGGTTCATCTGACACTCAGCAATGCAATTAATTTTGAGATAAGAACAAGATTAATCAGATAACTCAAGAAAAATCAGAATCTTGTGTCACAATCAATAACTATAATTTTATCTTTGCATGTACAAGAAACTTCATGCCAAGTGGTATGGTGATAAATTTTATCAAGTAGCTTTATGGAAGGGGGCAGGCATGGTCCATTCTAAGTTATTTAGAATTTAATGACTTATTTTGAAATTCCCAAAAATTGAGCAACTAGTTTTCTCAAATATGAGTTGGCTATGTCTAACCACTGTTTCTGGTTTAAAGGGTTAATGACAAACCACTAAAGTATTTCTAATCCTTGAATTTTTATGTTATGTCTATAAGTAACTCAGTTATTGATGTATAGGAGACATGCTGATGTAGACCTCAGGAACCAATTCAGTGTAGGCTGCTCTCTTATATGCTGTGGTCCCACCTCAGCCCCCACAGTCTTTTATGTGCCTTTATTATGTATTTATAATTCTGACAGAAGTTCCTCTGGGTCAGATTTTAGCAGGTATTTACCTCTTCAACACTCCCATGTATGATGTATGTATTACAATGACTTATACTCTAATATTTGTTCAAGGTATTTATAAAGATAAACAAACTACATTCATATCCAAAATCAAAAAACCCATAGCTGTCATGAATATAACAATAACATATTCATTATGGCACAGCCCTATACTAAACTTTATTTCCATTTAAATATGATTATGTATATACTAGACCATGAATAAAAACACATGCAATTCAGCAGTTAAATTCAGATTGTACATATGCATTTCTTCCCACCCAAACAAAGTTCAGAAATGCCTATATTTCCTCTATAGAATCTTAAGAGAGGTCCCTATTGACCTAGTTAGAATAAACAACTCTGTGACTTCAGTGAACATGTCAAAATGAACAGAAAAAAGCTCACAAGGCCTCAACCTTACCCAAGAACTATAGGCAACTGAGGAAAGATGGAAACAGGAGAAGTGGTCTTCACCAATTAATTGTTCAATGTCAAGCAGTCAGTATTCAAAACATACACACTGATAGCATTATATGAACTTACAGGTTATATTTAGAAATATTGTGCATATAAAAAAACTTATTTACATATATAAACTATTTTTAAGAGGCCATAAACTTGCAGTGTGGAGAGAGGTATATGGGAAATTTTGGAAGAAAGAAAGGAAGGGGTTAAATGTAATCAAACCCTAATAACAAAAATTAAAAAAACAAAGATGAAAAGATGTTACCCTGTTTCCTTAGGTATGAACTCAAACCATGAATTAATATTTGTTATGACCTTCATATATTTAAATTATTACTGCTTCTTAGTAAGAGGGATTTGAATCACCTAAAAGTTGTGTTGCTGTAATCATTGGGTGCTAAATTTGTATAACATGCCTGATTGCCTGATTGATAGCCACACACAAACTCTTCCTTGAATTCACAACAATGAAATATGCCCGATCTTTTGGGAGTTTCTTCTGCACTCAAAAAGAAAAACCCATTTTCAAAGTAAATATTCAGTTTACCTCATCTTTCTTTAGTCTTGCATAAATTTAAAGTTACCAAGGCACTGGACCAGTGAGATGTCTCAGCAAGTCAACAGATTTGTTCCCAAACCTGGCAACCTGAGCTCCATGCCTGGGATGCACACAGTAAAAGGAGAGAACTAACTCCTGCAAGTTGTCCTCTGACCTCCATTTGTGTGTTGTAGTGTGTGTGTATGTGTGTGTGTGTGTGTGTTTGTACATAGACACAATAAATGTGATACTTTCAAAGTTATATTTCATGTACTCATCAGATTTTATTTCACACACATACATACTCTGCTGCTCTGCTTGCTACTAAGGTGACATATTCTAATTTAGTTTTTCTGTACACATATTTTATAACAAAGAGTTTCCTAATGATGTTGACTGGAGAAATCAAGTGAAAAAAAAGAATATGAGGTTTTAATTATTTATCCGTATACAAAAGTTCTCATATTCAGAAAGCTTGACAAAAGAAACTCTCCAGTGGCTTGCAATTCATTGCCTTTCTAGGGCTCATATTTATAAAAACCACCCTTTGGCTCTGAAAAAGGCAGTGATTTCAAACTCCTTTGTATAACTTCATGTTCTCACCTGAAAACTAGTAGCAGAAAATGACAGCATAGCTAACAAAATCTTTTCAATGCATTTCTGAGGTTTCTTCAAGGCCTATTGAAATGGAAGCATTTCTTTGCCATTTCCTGGTAGTTTTCCTACAGAGAAATTGTAATCTACACAGTATTTGGATTTATACTGTAGTACATCTTACTTTTCTACCCACAATAGTCAAACAGCACTTTTACTAACTGAAAAAATAATCAGAGAAGCAAAGCTAATTAGCTAAGGAACAATTTATAATTATCACCTGATGCATTTTTTCTAAGTACACATTCTTTGGGGTAGCAAGAATGTGTCACCTTTAACATATCCCAGGATATTAAGTTTTAAGAGCATATTTCTAAACTCCATTATTAATCCAATATTATTCTCAGCTCCATGGACATAATATTCAAGATGGTAGATTGCCCCGACCCGCGGGACTCGTAATTTTGTGGGTCTCGAGGGGGTTCCACCTGAAATATCAATGGGGGGGTGAGAGAGGGATGAAGACCAAGCACGCAAAGAATGACAGAGTCAGTCTGAATCGTGTCAAGGTCTCCCTTTATTGAGCTGCAAGCTGTAACATATATACTCTTCAGGGAAGGGGAGTGAGGAGGGGGATAGTGGATGGCAAATAGCAGCTGTGGGGGAAGGGCAAATGGCATGTCTGTGGGCTCAGCACCACCCCACCCACTTTGGAAAGGCGGGAAGGCAGACAAAGGAATATTCTGTGGTTTTACTAAGGGTTATTCTGGCAATCAGTTACTAAGAGCTATTCTAGCAATCAGAGAAAACACCTTATCATCAGGAAACTTATGGTCTTGGGTTTCACAAGGCTTATGAAAAGGACCAAGTCCTCAGTCTCCAACAATTCCTCCCTTTCTCTTTAAAGAGAGAGGATGGAGAGGGCCCCTGTCTTAGGCTATATGGAGTGCATCCTGTTCTCTGGCAACATGCCTTGTTGAGCCGGTCTTGGCAACCTCTGTATGTTGTGCATCCAGAGCAGGCTCCATACTATTCCCGTCGTTGGGTACCCTCTAGCCATCAGAATCGTCTTGGGGTTAGGGTGCATTGAAATGAAGCCTTTCGGTAGGCTCTGTTTGCTGAAACCGGCCTGAGACAGATGTCTCCTGATTGCTTTCTAATGAATCTATTCGGTGATAACAGACAGAAAGTGATTTTTTTTGAAAAAGCCGAATCAACCTGGCCTTTTATGAAATGGGTGAGGCGCTGAAGAGCCCAAGGGCCAAAGGTAAGAAGTAACAGAAACATAATCAGGGGTCCTGAAAGTGTGGGAATTAGGGTGGAGAGCCAAGAGGTTTTTGTAAAAAACTCATCAAACCATCTTTGCTGGTCTTCATATTCTTTCTTGCACTGAGCTAGTCTTTTTCTCAACTTTTCCATAGACTCTCTAACCACTCCTGTATTATCAGTGTAAAAACAACATTCTTCTCTTAAAGCTGCACAAAGCCCTCCCTCTTTTAAAAATAAGAGGTCTAATCCTCTACGATTCTGCAAAACTACCTCAGAAAAGGAGGTTAGGGATTTCTCAAGGGCACTAACAGAGCTCTCTAGAGTCTCTAGCTCAGAGGTCATGGCCATATGTAGATGGGTCAGATGATTTGCTTTGAGCAAGCCAGCGGTCCTGGTACCAATACCGGCCAACCCCTAGCAGTATGGCCAACCCCTAGCAGTATGGCCAAGGTTAGGGACACGGGTTCTCTAATAAATCTGTGCCTCTGCTCATACAAATCAATCAGGGTGTTTCCCTCATGGTATATAATCCTTGGCCAAAGTTGTACGAGGACACAGAATTCATGGGAAGCATTAAAAATATTGGTGGAAGTGCATGGCATCAGGCCAGTATTGCAAGCCCAAATGGTCCCATTTGGGGCCTCTAGATAGCTATTTCCTGTGGGTTTGGTGGTGGTATTGCAAAGCAGGGAATAGGGGCCCTGTGGTGAACCTAAGCAAAGCCCTTTCCCTGTGACCTCAGAGAGTGTCAACCGGTGTAAGGAAGTTGAACACTTCGTACTAGGGGTCATGGAATTAACATATCTTATACCTAGGGCTATCCCTTCATAGTAGGGTGGATTAGAGGTAAGGCAGAGCCAACAGTCCTGAGTCTTATTTGGGTAGATGGCATTGAGGGCCAAGAATGTCCCTTCGACCAGGCCATATAGGTGGTCAACAGTCCCTTCCCCTGACAACAAATGTTGTGAGGAGCTTGCAAAGGCCATCCCTTGGGTACCAGAGGTCGGGGCAAGCTAGGTATAGTGGTAGGTTCGATGGGAGTGTTCGAACCCTTTATATTAGGAAGGATGGGTTTAGGCCCTATGGGGAGAGAGGGAGTATTTTCTATTTTGAGTCTGATCTTAAAAATAACTCCCCTATCTCTCCCTTCCATATACCACCTTAGGCCCAGATCCTCCCAGTAGTCCAATCAGAAAACTGTTTTCCTCTAGTAGTAAAAGAAATCTTTAAGGGCAAGGACAGTCCCCATTATAGGGGTTCTGGAATATTATGTGTGTGGCAAGCACCATAAACATACCACCTGTTGGGCTTAGGTGTAGGAGAGCGTTTGACCGTAATAAAGTCCCAAGAGGAGCTGGGTCTCCAATACGCATCTCCAGTGGTTTCACATCCCAAGGCAGCACAAAAATATTCTTCATATCCCCCACATCTATAAGTTGTTCCAGGGTCTCTTCCATCTTTTGGGCATACATAAAACTCAGTCTTTGCCAGTCCACAGCGACCCAGGGTGGTCCGGCATCCCCGTGCAGAGTCCACAACTACTGGGGCACCTTGAACAGCCACTACAGGGGAAGAAAATCCAACCTCCTGCTTAGTCAAATTTAAGTTGGACTTATCAAAGTCAGGTATGTCCCAGGTATCAAGTCCTACGGCCAGTAGGCAAAAGTCAGGCGTAAGGTCAGGCCACCAGGTTTGGGCCGCATGATTAGCTGAAGTCTCCCATATTACCTCTCCAGTCTGGGAGTAGATCTGCCACGTCAGATGCCTGACCTGATGAGGGTTGGCAGCACAGCAAACAATCAGCCAGAAGAGGATCTCAAGGAAGCTGCTCCGAGGAATTGTTTGACCTTTTCCTGAAAGGAAGAACACAATCCTATCTCAGGGCTAATATCCCTGGATCAATTTATTTTTCTTTATTTTTATCTATATATGGTTTAATAAGTCTCTCTGGGAGCCACCGTGCTCCTCCTTCTTTGGTATTAAAAACACAAGCTGATCCTTTGCCCCAGATAATGACGGGGTCTGGACCATTCCATTCATTGGTCAGAGGATCTCTCCAGAGGACAGTAGCAAAACCATCTCTTGTTTGTGGGTGCCAGTGGCGTTCTGCAGCAGATTTTCCAAAATGGTCGAGGGTCAGGAAGTTAAGAACAAAGAGGGCATGGATCAGCAATGTCTTTTGATTGCCTTTGGGGGAATACAATGTCTCATGAGATGCAAGTTTAATTAGGGTATTCTTTAGAGTCTGATGGGCCCTTTCAACGATGCCTTGTCCTTGTGGGTTGTAGGGGATTCCTGTGATATGTTTAATACCAAGCTGAGCACAAAAATATTTAAACTTGTGGCTGGTATAGCCCGGGCCATTGTCTGTTTTTATACATTTGGGCTGACCCAGAACTGAAAGGGCTTACAAGACATGACTAATCACGTCTTTTGTCGCCTCCCCAGAATGGGCAGAGGCAAAGATAAAACCACTAAAGGTGTCAATGGAAACATGTATAAACTTTATTTTTCCAAAAGAGGGAACATGGGTAACATCCATCTGCCAAAGTTGCCCAGGAATGAAGCCTCGGAGATTGACTCCCAGATGAGGTTCAGGCATCAAGGTTAGGCAATTTTTACAATTTTTGACTATATCTCTAGCTTGGTCTCGGGTGATGTGGAACCTTAGTCTCAATGTCTGAGCATTAATATGGTGTAGGTGGTGAGCCTCTTGGGCAGCCTCTAGAGGATCAATACTTTGGGCCACCATTATAGAACGAGTGGCCGAGTCTGTCGTTTCATTGCCTTGCGCCAAGGGTCCAGGCAGCCCAGAATGTGCACAAATGTGCCCAATAAAGAAGGGGTATAGTCGTTGCCTAATGCATTTTTGAATATCAAAAAACATCTGAAAGGTGGGTGTATTAGGTTGGATGACTGGGACCACCTCAAGCACCCGTAAGGCATTGACAATGTAATGGCTATCTGAATATAAATTAAAGGAAACATTATTCAATCTTTCAAAAACACAGAGGGCAGCATACAATTCTACAAGCTGCGCAGACTCAAGAGGGGTTTGTATACTAAAGGGCTGTCCATTTATCACATAGGCCGCTCTGCCACCTTTTGACCCATCTATAAACACTAAAAGGGCCTCTGGGATGGGATGTAATTGGGTATTATTAAGAAACACGAAAGGAGTATATGAAAAGAACTGTAAGAATTTATCAGCTGGGAAGTGGTTGTCAAACTGTCCTTGAAAGCTGGTGTACAGAACAGCCCACTCAGAGTGTCTATTCTGCAACCAGTCTATTTGGTCCCGGGAGTAAGGGACAACTACTGTATTCGGGTCTCTCTCAAAATATCTAGTGGAAGTTTTGAGTCCTATGAGCACTAATTGGCATATCAGGCTGGGGTAACTTGGGAGCACTTTTCTGCCAGTCATGGGGAGATGAACCCACATTAAGGGAGTTGCTGCCTGCCATAACAAGCCTGTAGGGGCAAACTCAGTGGGGAAGGTGATCAAGAACAACGGCAGCGCAGAGTCAAAATATCCTATCTTTTGATTGATTATGGCCAATTCTACTTTCTGTAGGGCTGCTTCAGCTGTGGGAGTAAGCTGCCTGGGGGAGGAGGGATTGGCGTCTCCCTGAAGAATGTCATCAAGAGGTCACAACTCGCCCTTTGTTAACTTTAAATAAGGGCGCAACCAATTGATACCTCCCAACAATTTTTAAAGTCGTTTAAAGTTTTTAATTTATCTCGCCTAATTTGGATATTTTGGGTATATAACAAATCAGGATCTAGCTGAAAGCCCCAAAACAGGAAAGGATAACTGGTCTGTATCTTCTCTGGGGCTACACAAAAGCCTTGCTGTTGGAGAGCCAGCACAATTTCTTGAGCCGTCTTTTGGGCATGAGTTGGGTGGGGTGCAGCAATCAAAAGATCATCCATATAATGTATTATATATACGTCAGGGAATTTCAGGTGTATAGGGTCAATAGTCTGGGCTACAAACCTTTGGCACAGTGTGGGTGAGTTAGCCATGCCCTGGGGAAGTACTCGCCACTGAAACCGAGGGTTTGGGCCAGCATGATTAACAATGGGGACAGAAAAGGCAAAGCACTTACAGTCTTCTGGGTGGAGGGGAATGGAGAAAAAGCAGTCTTTAATGTCTATCACTATTTTTTCAAACCCTTTAGGAATGGCTCCGGGGAAGGAAGTCCAGGCTGAAGAGCCCCCATAGGCATCATGGTCTTATTAACTTCTCTGAGGTCTTGGAGCAGCCTCCATTGTCCACTTTTCTTTTTAATCACAAAAATGGGGGTGTTCCAAGGTGAGGTAGAGGGCTCTAGGTGCCCTTGCTCCAACTGCTCCTGCACCAGCTGAAGGGCAGCCTGGACTTTTTCTCAAGGCATGGACCACTGGTCTATCCAGACAGGAGTGTCAGACCTCCAAGTGATCTTATCTGCGTGGAGTGCAGGGAGAGCAGTGGTCTTTAGGAAAAAAGGTTTGTCTCTGTTCCTAATCCCTGTCTATCAATCTTAGGGGTAGGGGCAATAGGCTGTATAATTCCCTGTTCATTTTGTCCTAGCCCCTTGCCAGGTAAGAACCCGGTTTTCAGCATCATTTGAGTAATCTTATCATTAGGACTCATCATAATGACTCCCATTTGAGTCATGATATCTCTTCCCCACAGGTTAACAGGCAACCCTTCTACCACATAGGGGCGTATTTCTCCTGTATTTCCCTCTGGGTCCTCCCATTTTAAAAACTTTGAGCTGCGTAGGGTGTGTTGGACCTGTCCTATACCTTGGAGATAGGTAGCAGTAAGTTCTAATGGCCAGGAACCAGGCTGATGCTGTTTTTGCTAGGACCGTAGCATAGGCTCCAGAATCTAACAATCCCAGGAAAGCTTTACTGTCTAGCAGTAGTTTTAAGGTAGGTTGAGTCTCTGTGAGCTGCCGTATCCAGTAGATGTCACTAGACCCAGGTTCTGATTTTTCTGGGCGGCGGCCCAGATGGGGATAGTCTCCCATTAATGGGAGGGGCAAGGCCTGGGCTATCCTTTGTCTAGCATGTAAAGTAACCGGCCCTCGGGGGCCTGTACTAGGAATTTTAACTCTCCCTCATAATCACCATCAACAATTGAAGGGATGACTGAAAGACCCTGTAAGGAGCTTGAAGCTCGGCCCAGGATAAGAAAAAAACGTCCCAGGTGGAAGGGGACCAAATACTCCAGTGGCAATAACAATTGGGCCTTCTTCAGGTGTTATAATCCGGGTGGAGGTAGAACAGAGGTCCAACCCTGCACTTCCGGGAGAGGCTCTGAACAGGCCTTGACAAAAGCTGGGCCCTGCCTCAGCAGGGTGGCTTGCTGGTCTGAGAGGCTCTGCATTGGGCCCCGTAAAGGGGGCCCCTGCCCATTTCCCAGGACCGCAGGAGGGGAGACAGGGGTCAGGGGTTGCCCATTAATGTCAGTTTTAGACTTACAATCTCGGGCCCAGTGACGCCCTATTTTACACTTTGGGCAAATTCCTGGCGAGGGCTGGGAGGCCCCAGTCGGTAAGCTTTGGCCCTCTCTTTGATTTTGATGGCACTCTCTAGCAAAATGTCCAGGTTGCCCGCAGCGAAAACATTTTTTTAAACCCTGATTGGTTGTTCTAACTGACCCCTGGAAGGCAGCTCCAATTGCCAGATTAATAGACTTGGTTAATTTATGGTCAAAGGAGTCAACTTCATTACAAAGTCTAATCATGCCATTTAGGTCTAGATCTCTGATTTTTCCTCTCAGAGCTGCTCAGCAGGCCGAGTTGGCGTTTTCTACTGCCAACTGCTTAATCATGGGGCTATCACCATTTGTTTCTCCCAGGACTCGCACAGCAGTTTCTAAAAGCCGTGCCACAAACTGCGAATACGGCTCATTGGGTCCTTGAATCACCTTAGTCAGGGGGGGAATAATCATGCCTGCAGCTGGAACTGCCCTCCATGCTGCCATGGCAGCTTGAGCGGTTTACATAAGCAATGGGGGGGGGAGAGTTTTAGCTGTTTCTTTTCATTCGTATGAGTTCCTCGGCCAGTAATCTTACCTGCTGTCCAGGTGGCAGTTGGGTGGTTTCTCCTATTGGCACTAGCCAGCATTTCTGCCTTATCTATAAACTTAGCCTTCCAAGTTAAGTATTTTCCCTGGGTTAGGACAGACTGTACTATGTTGTTCCATTCAAGGGGCAACAAGTGTCCCTCTTCTCCAAGCCCCTCAAGAATAGATACAGTAAAATGGGCAGTAATGTCATAATTCTTAACAGCAGAATGTAATTCTTTATTAAGTCTTAGTTTCCTGTAAATACGTTGTCCCAGAGTGTCATCTAGCTCCTCCCCTCCCTCAGAGTCACTACTCTCTTGCTTTGAATCTGAGCCAGAATCAGGCAGCTGGCTCTCCTGGCCCCTCTTCAAGTCGCTGCCATTCCTGTGATCGCCTGAGGCACTAACAGCACCACTGGCGTGATCACCTGGGCTCTCTGTTGATTGGGCTCGGGTTACAACCAGGAAGGTGCATCTATCGGGGCTCAGCTCTGGGGATATGGTGTCTCAAGCGTCCCCAGCCTTCAAGAGGAGTGGGAGGTAACCCGACCACCGGGTGCGGACCCAAAACTCCTTTAATCAAATCTGTGTGTAAAGCTTGTATCTGAGAGACTAAATCACTCATTTCTTTTTTGATGGTTAAAACTTCTCTGAGCTCAGAAACTTGCTTTAAAAGCTGGGCTTTGGTCTGTAGCATTTCTTGGGCTCCTGGCAGAGCGGGACCAGGGTCTCCCTGGGTCCCTGTTATGGGAGGAAGTGCAGTAGGATAGGGAGGTGGAAAATTCCATGAGAATGGCCCCAAGGTCACCTGATGGGTAAGCCGGGGCTGGGGTCGTGGAGGATCATATCTTTCTGCCTCATAGCCAGCTGCCTCTTTGTCTAGATCGGCCTTGGAGGTCGGATCGAGCCCCTCATCAGGAGGTTCCTCACGGGGAATGATTGGGTAGATTGCTTTGTAGACTTTAGGTTCTGATTTCTCTGGTTGTAATGGCAATCTGAGAGTCTTAGTGGAAGGAATGGGTTCATCAATAAGTGATGCAGCGCTGGATCGGGGAGGCGTATCCTCAGTCTCACTTTTGGGTATCGGGCAGTGGGAGCCCAAAAGAAAATCCTCTTCGAGAGCCAGCAAATGTGAGGAGGTCTGATCACTGTCAGCTTCTCTAAGAATATCTCTAGCAATGCCATAATAGCTAAAAAAAAAAAAAAGTCTTCAGGGATCTCTTCCCTGGTTTTTAAAAGCACATTAATATCTTTGTCAACTTTCATCCAAGTTAAGGGATGTATGTTAGGTCCCGTTAAAATGAGCCAGGGACATTTCTCTTCAATAAAACAAAACAAAAAAAATTCACTAAGTCTTTCTTTTTAACTCTTATCCCCCTCTCCCTGAGATTGGCCTTCATCTCTTTTATAAACATCACTTCTTTTGACAAAGTCTTCCCCATGATGACTTGGACGACTTACCTCTGGACTCTCCTAGCAGCACGAGCAATGCAGTCAGGCATCTGTACCAAAAGCTTCGGGGTCCCCTTCCTTATCCATCCTCCGGTGGTTGGCCGTACTCAAGCCCCACATTGCGGCTCCACTTGCCCCGACCCATGGGACTCGTAATTTTGTGGGTCTCGAGGGGGTTCCACCTGAAATATCAATGAGGGGGGTGAGAGAGGGATGAAGACCAAGCACAAAGAATGACAGAGTCAGTCTGGATTTTGTCAAGGTCTCCCTTTATTGAGCTGCAAGCTGTAACATATATACTCTTCAGGGAAGGGGAGTGAGGAGGGGGATAGTGGATGGCAAATAGCAGCTGTGGGGGAAGGGTAAATGGCATGTCTGTGGGCTCAGCACCACCCCACCCACTCTGGAAAGGCGGGAAGGCAGACAAAGGAATATTCTGTGGTTTTACAGAATCAGTTACTAAGAGCTATTCTAGCAATCAGAGAAAACACCTTATCATCAGGAAACTTATGGTCTTGGGTTTCACAAGGCTTATGAAAAGGACCAAGTCCTCAGTCTCCAACAGTAGATTACAACTTAATCATCACTATTGGATTGGGGTACTGCTAACATAAGATATAGGTGGGGAAAGAAAGTCAAAAGTGGAATTCCTGAAATGTCTTCCATCCAAGTACTAACCACATCCAACTCTGCTTAGCTTCCACGATCAGGAGAGATCAGACATTTTCAGGATGGTATAATCATAGGCTAGAATTACTAATCTCTATTTAACTAAACTTCACTTGTTTAACATACTATTTTTTCTTAGAAGAAATTTGGCAGCTCAAAGTTATCATTTATAGCTACTCTGGAATTTATAAATGCTGAAATATACCTCCTTCTAAAAATATCAGGTTTATTTTTCTGTTAAAACTTTACTGACTGATTTAAGTTGTCTTCATGGAAAATATTTCCTGGTTTCTAATCATTTTCTAATTAAGTTACATTTCAGTTTCTATTGCATTGACTACAAATATTTTAACTAATAATTGCCAAATAAATTTCTATTCATAAATGTGCAAAAGAAACAAGAAATACAAAATGTGTCTTGGTTAAATGGTATCTCAGCATATGTCACCACAAAATAAAAGAGTTAATACAAAAAAATTATTTCTTTAGTAGGAATAAAATTAAGAGTAGTGTATTGTTTACTAAAAACTAGATGTTATATACTGAATTGACTAATGTAAAAATTCTATTTCTAATAAAATATCATGTATACAACTCATAAATTTCTGTTATCTACTATGAATGCATTGCACTCATGTACCCATAAAATATTCTGACTTCTTACGCAAAAATGTTCTAAATTTTTCTTAGGTATTCTGCAAAGGAAACTAAGAACTAATTAGACCTGTGAAGAAAAGGAATTGGAATACTGGACAGGGTTTTAATATTTCTTCTGCCCATACTGGCTTCAAATTCACTACCAAGATAATATATTCCTTCTGATGATGAAAAATGAGAGACAGTTTCTGAAATTGAAGGAATTTTTGCTATCTTGTGGAAAATGGTATTTTCAAACAATGACCACTATTTGAAAATATCTCTTGATTTTAGTTTATTTGATTTTTATCATTTCTGATCTCTAAATGTAACTACTGAGTATAAATAAGAACAAATACAACATTTAAAATTTCATTTAAATATTCTGTTAATGCTTTATTTGCTGCATTTCATACAATATATCTTGTGGACAAGTAAATTTATCAAAAATTTGAGGCGCACAGACTCCTTAAAGATTGATTATGTATACAGTGTTCTGCCTGCAGGCCAGAAGAAGGCACCATAATTTCATTACAGATGGTTGTAAGGCATTATGTAGTTGTTGGGAATCGAATTTAAGACCTTCGGAAGAGCAGCCAGTGCTCTTAACCTCTGAGCCATCTCTCCAGTCACGAGGCACACAGATTGATGAATTACCTATATATTAAGGCTCACCTGATGGTTTCATAATATACCTTATATTCACTGCAGCATTCACTGAAATGTCTAGTGTAGAATTTGGTATAAAATCAGATACTACATTCAATTGTGGGAAGCATGAATCATGATAGGACTCATTGTAGGGCCAAGAAGATATGCAGGAGAATACAGGACTTCATTTCCCAAGAGAAATAAATCCCAGGTGTTACACATCAGCAAGTATGTATGCTACCACCTTCATAGTTTTGTTTATTCTCGACCAGTTTGGTTAGAAGTTCCTTGACGCACAACTCATTCTGGAATAGTAAATATATAATAAAACGATAGTGAAAAATGCAGAGTTCAGTGCTTCTTGGATATAAACTAAGGAGGGTAAGAGAGTACCACAATATTGCAGAGGAAAATATCAAAAATGAGTCTTGTTTTATGCTGCCTGCCTTTCTTATGCTCTATAGCACTATTTCCAGTGTCCCCAACAGGTTATTGCCCATCATTATCTCAAAGACCTTCTCTCTATCAAAAAAGTCTAATGGCTCAGGATGGAAATACTTCTTACTGACATGAATAAATCAACCAGAAAGCAAATAGCAGCAATGCACCTGTTTTCTCAGTAGTATATCATTGGTTTTATATACATGATAGCTATTTCATATCTATGAAAACTTTAACCAACTATGGTAGAAAGTTAGCTTACTGGAAGCTCTGTGGATGGTCAGAAAAAGACTCTAAGGACAGTGTAGGTATATGTTTCAAATTTACTAAAAACCAGTCTGAGATATCAGAGGGATCTACCCTCAGTCAGTCTAGGAGGATCAGAGAGTGGTAACTCACACCTGTAATCCCAGCACAGGGAATATCTCGGAATGGTGACCTATGTTCTCAATCCCAGAAAATCTGAGTTTGAGGCCATCTTAGTTTACAGACGGAGTTCCAGTTTCCCAGGCAGGCAGTGGTGGTGCCATGCCTTTAATCTTAACCTGGATGTGAAACAACTGGGTAAAGAATGTTTTTAAGGGTGGCATAGAAAGACAGAGGCAGAAGAAGCCAGGAAGAGCAAGGCTGGGGAAGCTGGAAGATAGCTGAGTGAGATTTGACTGTGGTGTTTCCTCTCTTTGTTATTTCAGCCTTTTCCTGAGATCTGGCCCTGAGTTTCCTTTATTTGTGCAACAGGACAGCATTATTGTTACCCTAAACACCCCCTTTTGCCTGAAATTTCTTCTAACCACCTTGAAACTCCATCACTTCTGAAAAGTCTCCTAAGCTAGTTTGGATGTATGATGGAAAACGGTCTGCAGTTAACCAGCATTATATTCAACCCATTGTGTTCATTAGGATCAATTACATTGCAAATAACAAAAAGTTAACTCAAAAAAGTTTAAACAAAAGGCTTATGTACTCAAAATCGAGTGTTAGGACATGCAGGTTTTAGGGTAGATGAAACTTAGTCCAGCAGTCAGATAACTTTATCTTCAGTTGTTTGTCCTTTCTAGTACTAAATGTAGTTCTAGGGAATCCTAGGGCTAAATGTTCTTTAAAGGAGAGAAAGATTCAGTCAAGTGCTAAAGAACCTAAAAACATTCTCCATAGAAGTTTATACTAATATAACACATATATTCCTGAACCAATATTTATGGTCAGAAAAGTGTGATTGATGTGATGTGGCTTGGAAAAGCCTAAGTGACAATTCTCATTTGTAGAGCCAAGAGGAAATAAGATGGTACCAAAAGTCTCAAGGTTCATTTAAAAACATAATTATACAGATACATAGTTATGGTTACTGGTATGAAAAAAAAAGATTACAGAGAAGTAATATCTCTCTTTTAAAAAGCCATCATCTAGGCTCGCTCTTTCCTCATTTCGTCTCTGTCACTATACACTTTAATCTGGGTTTTTAATGTTTTGAATTAGAAAGATCAATAAGGATCTGATCACACAATATCAAGAGTTAAGAAATATTTCTTTTCTTTAAAAAATAAGTTGTTTTTAAAAGTTGGATAAATGTAGGTATAGTGAACTATAGTATAGGAAATGCCATTTAACTAGAGCTGTGCCCACAGCATACAGAAAATATTGCACAGTAATGATTGGAGGAACAAAAACACAAGGAGAGACCTGTCATGTAGAATGGCCTCCAAAAGACTCAAGGACTGCCATAAACCCAACTGTTCCACTCTATAGACAAGGTCAGAGGAGTTCATCCTTAATAAATAAGAGAATATAAAGGGTTACTAATAGTCTGTAATGTTCTTCTAAACAACAGTCTGTAATGTTCTTATAAAATGCATACAAGGAATTTAAATTGAGTTACTGTATAATGAAGAAGAAAATACCCCAACCAGACATCAAATACTAAATACTACCAAGTAAATCACTCAATACCAGAAATGGGTTACATCTTGCTCAGTCACTGGACAAGGGGCCCCATAGTCGGAACCCATATAACACTGTTAATGAGTTCAAGGACCTGAGTCAAGATAGGTCATGGGCTCTAGGGGAAAACTTATTCCTTCTAAATGAACACAGCAATAAAATATCTTCTGATGATATACTAATATACCCATAGAATAACACTGCATCACTCAACCCTCATCAGAGATATTCCTCTTGCAGTAAACAAGAATTAACAGAGACCAACTTCTGGGAAATGTGCAGATGGTGAGACACTTTGTAGCACTCAACTCGAAGTTATATGTATTTCTCAAACCCCTACCCTTGAGGCTCAGGAATATATGTGTGCTTTTCTTTTTGTTATGGGTTAGTGGTTTTGGCTGTTGGTGGTGTTAGGAGTCTTTTGTTGGTTTACTTTATTTTGTTTCTTGGGGGTATGGGTGGGGAAGCTGGAGATGATGTAAGAGGACTTGGGAAGAAGAAAGAACATTATAAAAATATTTTGTTTGAAAATGTTTAAAAATTTAAAAAATACAACAATAAAAAAAACTCTCCAAATGCACTATTTGAATGGAAAATACCACTTCTACATATGTCCATCTTCTATTCTCTACCTCCCTGAAATCCTTCTCTGTGCTGCTACTAGCAATTTACCTCTAGTCTGCCAGGATGACAAGGGTCCTAGATCAATACAACAAACAGCATTGCTCTTCTCTTTCTCACCCAGAAAGCATGACACTGCCTAGTCTTTTTAATTCTTGCACTTATTTTTCAAGCAAAAAACAAGAGGCCTGAAGTGTTTATCTAATTATTCTTTATCAATAAAAACTTTCAAGTCAGATATCAAGTAAGAACCTGAATGATCAGTGAAGTGATAGCAAAGCAACCAGTGACCACCTTTGTTTTGTTTCTCCATCTAAAAGGGGGCAAGACTCTCTCAATTTCAACCCTACTACTTCTTGTGTCTATCTGTCATCAGTCCTCCAAAACTTCTATTATTAATTTTGGTCAGCTAGTAGCTAGCTTTGCCCTCTGACTGAAAACATATGTTATTGTCAGAGAGCAATCAAAATATTATACAACAGAGCTACATATATTAGTGTTCCACTTAATCAAGAGATGAGGTGACCAGTAAGTAAAACAGAATAAGTTATAGGAGTATCTTGCAGGCTAGAAGGGTGAAGCAGTTCCTATTTTATCTTTGGTCCCTTGTTTTCATTTCCCCACTGCCAATTTTGTTTTGTTTTCTTTCTAAGACATATCCGACTAAAAAGAACCAAGTCAGCTGGTACTGAATACTCAACCCACAATTTACATGTATATTTCTATGCCAATGCTGGAAGCACTACTCTAAAACAGCAAATGTGACACCAATATCACATGTCTACATAGAAGAATATAAAATTCCTTCCTTTAGGGAATGTTTTTCTATGTGCTTTCATGTTTTGTCACCCCAGATCCTCATTTGTCTTTCTGTTTTAAAAACATAATTTCTTTATTGAGTCTATTGAGTCTATTTCATATCATGCACCCTAGTTCCACTCACCTTCCAGTCCCATGTCCTCCCTTCACCTCCTCAGTGCCTCCCAAAGAAAACATTTAAAAGTCAAACCAAACCAAAATGAAAAAAACAACAAGCAAACAAACAAATAGCAAAATAACTAAAAGAACTTTTCATTCCTCCATGTTCCTGCCTCGTGATTTGTCTTGGTAGTGGAAGTGGTGTCCCCTTTGTCCAATCAGCTTTAGCAGCAAGTGTTTATTGTAATGAGTCACTGGTGTAGTTCAAGGCCTCTAATTTCTGCTGCACCATCATCACTGGATCCTCACCAAAACCTCTCTGAGATATCCCAGGTCTGCCTGGAATCAGTCTCTTCCTTAGCTCCAGCAGTTCCTAGATTGGGTGGATATTAGTGTAGTGTAGGCCAACCCAAGGCTGAGCTATGAGCCTCAGTGGTAGCTGAGCTGATCAGTTTGGGCCACTGAGGCCTCCTAACTCAAGAGAGAGTGTGGAGCCATCAGGGTCAGTTCTCCTTTGCCTGTGGTGGGAGTGGGGCCATCTTTCCTGAGTGCAGCTCTCCTGTGAAGGCTGGGCCAATTTTCTTGCTGCAGTATCCAGTAAGAGGCAAGTCCAGCTTTCCCATAATCAGCAAAATTGGGCTATGGTCAGTATGACCTTCTGATTAATCATATATAGTTACTATGGCCCCTGAGGTGGCACATGCCACCGATATCAACACAGACCTTAGCTGCTGTTAGACCACAGCCCTAGACATAGCATGCAACACAACAGCTCAAGCAAAGGATAACATCATGGCTCCAGACAGAAGGACAAGCCAACTGGATTGGGATGGATCTGACAGCAGCAGGAACTCAAGACACCAACAAGACCATATGTCACAGCCCCAATCCCAGGCTTCTGTGTGAACTTTGATGACAACACAGGCCTTAGACTTCAACATATACCTTGACTAAGATAGAACCATAGTCCCAGACATGGTCCTCAGCAGCAGCAAGGTCTGTATATCACCACTGCCTCAGGTGGCAATGTAAGCCACACAGATTGGCTAAGTCTTAGCAGCAGCATGGTCCTCGGACACTAATATGGCCCCAGATCTCAGGCATCCACATGACCTTCAGTGATAACAGGAGCCTCAGACATCAACACAGTCCCTGACTATAGTAGAGCCACAGGCTCCAAAACAGCCCTTGGCTACCCATTGCCCAGATGTCATCATGGCATTGGATAGCAATGCATGCCACTCAGATATGTGTGGCCACAGCTGCAACATGATCCTTAGACTCTAACAAGGCCACAGGTTGTGGTACAGACCCTGGGACTTCTCCTGGGCACCAGTAGCAACACTGGCCATGAACTTCAACACAGACCCTGACTATTGTAGGACCATGAACCCAAGCATGGTCCTGGGCAGCAACTCAAGTCTGGTTGTCATCATCGTCCCAGGTGGCAGAGACGGCCACCCAGGTCAGCATGGCCTTAGTAGCAGTGTATCCCTCAGACACGAAAACAGCTCCAAATGGTGACCCAGACACTGGGAGTAAGCATGGCCCTCAACGGCAACAGGAACCACAGACATCCACATAGATGCTTGTTGTAGTAGGCCTAAAGACTCAGAAATGATCCCAAGCTGCAGCCCTGGCTCAGACATCACCATGGCGCTGAGTAGTAACCTATGTCACCTGGCTTTGTATGGCCTGGCTGTAGCAGCTTCGTAAATGAAATGGTTCATGGTCAAAATAGTTATCTGTCATTAGCAAAATTTAATAGCATTTAATTGATTTATAGAAAACAGGTTTCAAGTTGCCTGATAGCTAAGTTCAGGTAATTTTAATATTTTGTGAAAATTACTTCTCAAGTTACTTGTGTCTATGTTTACAACTAAAAGAAAAACAGATTTCAGTATTAATACATGGACAATTTGGTTATTTTGGGGCGGGAATTTAACATAGCAAAAACTATTAATTCTAAATAAAATTATTTTCTAGGAGATACATGAAACATGCATACACACACACACACACACACACACACACACACACACACACACACACACACACACATACAAATACCCTTGGTTTTAAAGCTCAAACTACTCTCATCCTGAGGTCTTTGTAAGTTTAAACAGAATACTATTTGCTTCTTCTTTGTTGATTCCCATATGAGGCCTTACACTCTCTGAGAAATGGCCAAAGAGTGTGGGGGTGAGGGGGAAACTAGAAGAGGGGAAGGGAAGGAAGAGGAACTGTAGTTGGCATGTAAAATAAAAAAATAATAAAGAATAAGTCAATACAGGCTTTATTAAATGTCTTAATCAGTCACCACAACAAGAAAGAAGTCCTTGTTTTTTGTTTTTCTATACTGTAGTGGACTGTTCTGACATTGTGTATTCCACCAATATAGTGCGGGTTCATTTGAGAAAGATCTGCACTATGGAAATCTGGAGTGCTGTGTTTATTTGATCTCTCTTAGACTATCACTTCTGATATATGAAGAAATATTTTTATATTAAGAACCTGAATTCTACAGATTTAAATTGACTATGGGTTTAAGGAAATAACAACAGAAGGAGTCATGTTTATGTGCATAATTAGTGAAGGGATAATAAAATTCCTCTGGCCAATATCAAAGACAAACTAGCTCTGTATTCTGGGCTAGAATGGCAGGATGTTTTACAACATGGTTTTAGAATTTTTATTTTAAAAATATATAAAGACTTATTTTGTTTTGAGAAATTTATTTTAGAGTTACATAATGTCTTTCTAGAATACTAAAAAAAATAGTCTCAAATTTGATTTCATCATTCTGGAGAGACCTGTGGAGATACACCTAGAGACAATGTCCACATGCATATAGATAGTGGATACAGTGACAACATTAGGATCAAAATTGATCATTTAATTGAATGCAGTAGTAGCCCTAGTTAGCAACTGAACATTGTCTGTGGGTTATTTTTTACTATCTGAATTGCTGGTTCTAATCACAAATACCTATTTTCTATTTAGGGCAGGAAATTCTGTGGATGAATAATTAATTTTAAAAAGAAGCCCTGAATTTAAAAAAGAGCAAGGAAAGGTATAAGGGAGTTTTGAGGGGGAGAAAAGAGAAGGGGGAAGTGATGTAATTATATTTTCATCTCTTGCTAGCTCAGTCGGTAGAGCATGAGACTCTTAATCTCAGGGTCATAGGTTCGAGCCCCACGTTGGGCACCAGATGTAGGGAAAGTTTACTTAGAAGGCACCAGTGCAGGATAGATATTTATTAAAATATAAACCAACACTCATGGTACAGGTAACAGTTTACAGTAGCACCTGAACAGGGACTGGAGTCTAGAACGGTGGACGAGCGATGGACGGACGATGGATTCTGATCCTATCCAGCAGCCAGGAACCAGGAAGCGGGCCTCGTGTCCCAGAACCCCCTCTCAATGGGGTTGGCCACACCCCCTCCAGGTTGGCTGCATCCCCTCCAGGAGCTCGGGACCCTGGATAAGCATCTTAGGACCTTATCAGCTGACACCTGAATCCCACTACATCGGAAGCCAAAGTTCAAACTGATAAATCTAAAACAGACCTTTACACCAATGGCTTGAGGATCATGGCAGAAGAATGGACCTGAAAGACTGTAAGAGCCAGAGGAGCAGAGATATTTCTGTTAATTCATGTCTTGTGGTGATATATTTTATATTTAATAAAATCAGTCTGGTATATTAGATAACAGATACACCCACAGTCAACCCAGGAAGGTCAAAGAGTCGTAACTCATGCCTTTAATCCCAGCACAGTGGTGATTTACGCACCTCATACCTCCTTCCCTCTCTGGGGTTCCACTATGTGGGCACAACTCTCTAAGACACTTACCCATCCTTCTCTCCGTTCTGAAGTTTTCCCACCTTCCTATAGGAGCTGCCTGTTAAGTCCACGCCTACCTGATGAACTATTATCAACCAATAGCTACTAGGAGAAGGACAAGGAGAGACATTTTTTTTTAAGAATGCAGCCCCTGATAAGTCTGCCACCCTCCAGTGGAAGGTTATATATGCAAGAATATATAGGCAACACAAATTAAGCTTTATAAGTGCAAAAAAAAAAAAAGAAAACAAAATTGAGTAGATAGAAAAGGAAAGGTGGATCAGGAAGGAGCTGGAGTAGGGATAGACATAATGAAAACACACTCATTATATGAACTAAATTTTAACATCAGGGTGTTAAAGTCTCTATTAATAGTACAGACTTATTTTTACTTCATTTTGTCACTTTTTTCTATGTTAATAAAAATAAATATTTTGCTTTTTTTCTTTTACTGAAAATATTTTTCTATAATATATTCTGATATTGGTTCCCCTCCCCCTACTCCTCCCATTTCCTTCTCACCTCTTTCCATCCAGACTCACACCCTTCTTGTCTCTTCTAAAAAAACAAACAGGCATATAAGGTGATAAGTTAAGATAAATAAAAAACAAGTGAGAATAAACAAAACAACCAAATATGAAAAAAGCAAAAGGAAAAGCACAAGATGCATGTGTGTGTGCATACACATGCACACACACACACACACACACACACACACACACACACACACACACACACACACACACACACACACATGCAAATCCCACAAAATTTGGAAACCAGAAGCCATAATGTCTATGTAAAGGACCTTTAAAAATGTCCTGATTTAACAGAATAAGACAAATTCTTGTGATGTCATTGAGTTTGTTTTCTGTTGGCCATCTATCCACTGCTGGGCATATAGTCTACCCCTTGGAGTGGTTTGTTTCCCTAGTGAAATTACCTTGGAGAAAATAATTTTTCATTTGCAATTAGTTATCAATAGGGAATAGCTTTGGATTATGGATTGAAGAATGTGTGTACTTATCTTTTCAGCTCTAGGACCCCATCTGTGCAGACCCTGTGCATGATAACACAGTCTCTGAGTTTGTATGTTCACCAGCCCTTTCACTATCTAGGAGCCAATCCTTGATTCCTTGGTTTCTTCCATCCCTTTTGGTTCTTACATTCTTTTCACTTCCTCTTCCAGAAGGCTCCCTGATGTGGGAATGCCTTTCTGTATGCTGTGAATCTCATTCTTTAAATAAAAGAGCTGTTTTGGGCCATGACAGATACCATAGAAGAAGTAGGAGGGGAAATCAGAGCATAGGTAGGAGAAGCAGGGTGGAGTCAGACAGATTGAGCAAGCCGCCCAAGGAGCAACATGTAAGGAACACAGGTGAGCCGCAGGCCACATGGCAGACATATTAGTGGAAATGGGTTGATTTAAGATGTAAGAGCTAGCTAGCAATGTGCCTGAGCCATAGGCCAAACAACATGAAATTAATATAAGTGTCTGAGTCATTTCTGGGGGCCTGAGCAGCAGCGGCGGGTGGCTAAGGGGTCTGGCGAGGCAGGGTCTGGGCCTCTGCCCGCCCAGTACCAAGAAACCCCTTTGCTACAGATGGTCCCCAATGTGGGGCGAATATCCCCTTAATGCCTGAGAAAGTTTAAAAAGGGTTTTAGCAGAAACTGAGCAAAGGCAGGTTCCAAATTGTATATACAAAGTGGGTGATTGTACAAAGAAAGCATGGTGTCTGGGTCACATTCAAAATGGCACCTGCAGACTGGTGGCAAATAGTGTAAGCTGCAGCTGCAATCAGGCAGGTTCCTGAAATCTCAGGGAAGACTCAGTAGCATGTGGTTGATTTTAGATTTCTGTTTATTTTGAACAAAAAGGAAACAAAGACTGTTTCTTAGTAGCAGCATTTTCTTGGGTGTGCTCTGTTAGCTGGCCACGAACAGAGACACGGTCCCATTAAGAGAACTTACTGATTCAGCATCACCTGCAAAAACTATGCAGCTCTTTAAGAGAGTACGAGTATTTTAAAAGCTCTTATGGTTGGAAGATGATTAAGGATTCACAATAAAACAGATCCAGATGAAAAGGAAACACCTGTAAACAGGTTACAATGTGTGTAAAAGGTACATAGGCTTCAGAGAGAAAAGAAAGAGGATAGAGAAAGTCTTTACAAAGAGAAACAGTAATAAAAATATAATAAGCCACATAAAGATGGAAAATAGACACAAAATCTGGATTTTGGTTGTTATTGTGTTTTCTTTTAATTTTTTAACTGTTAATGAGCTAACTGTAGAAAGACAATGAATTGCAAATGCAAAGGCTACTAAGACAAGAATATATATTTTAAAGGTTTCAATTTAACATAGCAAAATTACATATAACAAAATAGCCATCAAGCAAGAATTACAGTTACAATATCTAGTCTATTTGTATTTAGCAAAATTAAAGAAAATACCTGACACCTGACTGCTAGGATTAAAGGCATCCAGCACCACCACCACCACCCTACTAAAAGGAGTTTTTTTCAAACTAGTTGAATATCCTTTGTTTCTTTCAAGATTCTCTCTCTGCTTTTGTTTTATTTTGTTTAATTATGATGATTCTCACTGTGACTTTCTGAGTTATTTTTCTTAGAGTTCATTATGCTTCTTGGATGATTTTAATCTGTATTTCATCAACTTTGTTAACTTTTGATCATTATTTCTTCAAATAGCATTTCTAATTATTTCCTCATATATATGAGAGGGACTCCTTAGACTTTGCTTGTTGTTCTTTGTTATTTTCACTTTTTTTCTCAGATTAGAATATATCAATTGACCTATCCTCGAGGGTTTTTTTTTTAACTTGGTAAAATTTTGTTGGATCACCTTAGCAAATCATTATTTCAGTGAGTTATTTTACTTTTCACAACAAAAATTTTTATTTGGCTCTTTGAGGAAATTTTTCTACTAGTTTGTATTCTCTATTTTATGAAGTATTGCTCTTTTGTTTTCTTTAGTTCTTAATCTGGGGTTTTCTTTAACTCTTTAACTATTTTTAACGTAGTGTAGTTAGAGTTTACATCTAGAAAAAAACAGTGTCTTGGCTACCCCCATGAAAATTTCTATCAATTTAATTTTGGGGGTGGGGTTCAAGCTCTATATTCTTCTGCTTTTGCAAATATGACATGTTTTATTGAATATAGAATATTCCAGATACTATAATGTCTCAACTACAGGCATCAGCTTATTATCACTTCATAGAATTCATCATTATGATTGTGTATTATTTCATTAACAGCTTTTATAAATATTTTCCCCTATATTCTATATTTTCTGTCACATAGAGCCACTGAAGTGTAAGTTTTATAACAGAGTGTTCAGCTTAAAAAATATTTCCAAAAAAATGCCTGAAGCCAAAACAGAGATTCCTAAGGAGACTAGTTAACCCCTTTTTTCTTATGCTATAAAAAATAAACACACTGAGGTTCCTGGTTGTTATATAGTTGATGCTACTTCATCAGAATTAGCACTTGTCCACCTGATCTTACTTTCTATACTTATATCAATATGTCTGTCCTTTCTTCATTCCATGATCACCCCTATCAGGTTCTCAGGACCAAGTCTTGCTGGGTACCACATATTCTTATTCCTGTAGGATAATTCAAGATCAAAGCTTATAAATAGGTTTACACTTATACATTTTTGACCCTATAGTGGTTTGGGGCTCACCAATTCCTGACATGCTTTTAAAGTTTTCTTTTTCTTGAGACAGAGTCTCACTATGTAGTCTTTGCTTGCCTGGACTCACTATGTAGACTAGAGTGTCCTCACACTCAGAGAGATCCTCCAGCCTCTGTTTCTCAAGTGCTGGGATTAGAATTTATCCCAGTACACAGAGCTAAAGCATTTTTACTTATTACAGCAAGGCAAGATGATTTGATTTGTTTTTAATGGTGCTAATCCCTAATAACTATGCCTTTCTTGACCCCAAATTTACATGAGTCTACTCTGGATAATCTGTAAATTTTTAATTTTTTTTCTGTTCTGCTTTTGGTTCCCAAGCCTCAATGTTATCTGACTAAAACCCATACCACAACCAGAATGCTGGACTGTTGAAATTTCCTCCACCAGATTAAGTTATCACTTCAGTGGTATTTTGAAAGAAAATTGCCCCCATAGGTTCATAGGGAGTGGCACTTAAATTAGATTTGGCCTTGTTGGAGTGGCTGTGCCCTTGTTAGAGAAGTGTGTCACTGGGAGGAGCTGCAGGCTTGGAGGTCTTAGATGTTTAAGAAAGTTTGTCACTTTCTCTTCCTGCTCCCTGAGGATCCAGATGTAGAGTTCTCAGCTACCTCTCCAGCACCATGTATGCCTGCATGCTACCATGCTTTTCACCATGAAGATAATAGACTTAAATTCTGAACTGTAAACTAGCCCTAATTAAATGGTTTCCTTTATAACAGTTGCCGTGCTGACAGTGTCTCTTTAGAGCAATTGCAACACTAAGACAACCTTTAAATCTAGTCTTCCAGAATGTCTCAGACCATGGACAATATATGGGCAAATTCTTGACAGAATACAACATACAAGAAACCAATATCCAATAAAGCCCATCTAAAATCTTTTGAACAAAGTCTATAAACTATATTCTTGTTGGAATTCAGATTTTCATTGGTATCATAAAATATCTGATATTAAAAGATTTTAAAAATATTAAAAAATTTTAAGGCTATGATTTTACTCAGTTTGAGAGGTTTTAGTCCGTAGTCACTTGGATCTATGCTTCTAGGCTTATGGTGAAGTAGAATATCATAGAAGAGTATAATATCATATCATAGGCACCAAGATACATCTGCTCACCCTATGGAGGCAAAAAAGAGACAGATATATAAATGAGCTAAAGGCAAATTATATCTTTCTATGGCATGCCCCCTGTAACATAATCCTTTTAACTAGGATTAAGAGTTAATTAAACTAAGTTAGGAGTTAATCCCATCTCCTACTAATACCATTATATTGTGAATAAACTGTTGTGGAATAATCTTTCTGTACACAGTGACTCCAATTGGTTTAATAAAATGCTGAATGGTCAATATTTAGGCAGGATTTTCAGGGCAGAGAATATGCTGGGAAGAAGGAATAGATACCAGGGGAAGAAGAAGGCATAGATACAAGAGCAAGTAGAATAAGCACGACAAAGACAAGGTAATAAAGCTGTGAGGCAGAAGATAAATTAATAGAAATTGGTTAATTTAATTTATAAGAGCTAGTTAAAAACCAAGAACAAGCTATTGGCTGAGCTTTCATAATTAATAATTGGTCTCTGTGTCATGATTTGGGAGCTGACTGGTGGGACAGAGAAAGACTCACTACAATCAAGGGATAAATCCATCTATAAGTTCAGAGGTGTCACCTCTTGATTTGCCATCTGAGGACAAAGCTTTCACCACAAGTCACTCATGAAATATATTCCATATCCAAATGGTAACACTATAAATGAAATAAACTTAAGAAACTGAGATTTAGAAATCAATTGCTACTTTAAGTGATTCTGAGTGAGACAATATATAAATTGAAGTTATAAAGGATATAAAATGTTGAATAAGAACTTGAAAGTTAGTTAACAGTACATAAGGAATTGGTTTTTATAGCTGAAGTTCCATATCAGCAAAAATCTAATGGTTTAGAAACATCTTTCCATATCTATGGATGTGTTATGCAATCATGAACTCAATGAACACTGGGTTAAAATATTGGGGGACAGTAATTGTATCTATACTAAACATTTACATTTGTTTTTTTATATTTTCCCATAAGTAACATAGTATATTTTCATAGCATTTAAACTTCACTTAGGAACTACAAATAATATAGAGATAATTTAAAATATATTTTAAAGGGAAAAAAGATGTTTCAATGGTTCAGAGTACATGCTGCTCTTTCAGAAGACACAAATATATATTTTTGTGAGCATAGGCTAGAGGAGGGCACTGAATGCATTTTTCTATTATATTCCTTCTTATTCTTTTGAGGTAGGATGTCTTTGTGAATCTGGAATTAACGATTTTTCCAGCTAGAATAAGTTATATTGTCTCCACCTTCCTAAAATGGTAGGGTTATAGGCACATTATTACACCATATTCAGCTTTCTAAGCGGTGCTGTGATCCAAACTCTGGTCTTATATTTATGCAATAGGTACTCTTAACTAGTAAGCCATCATACCAGCCCTTGTATCTTTTTATGTATGGCATTTGAACATTTGAAGATTTGAGCATCTGTGGAGAGCCCTGAGCCTAGCTCTTATTTCTATGGAGAAATGGCTGTTGTTACATGGAAAAGTCAATTATGACACTATTCTGTAAAAATCATGCTAGGTCCATAACTATAGATTTACTTGCCACATCAGTGAATACATTTTATCTTGCTATTATTCAGTAGCAACATAAAAACAAGGTATTCTAAGTACCTTGGCTATTTTTCACTGCTCCTAATATACTCACTAAAAGGCTCTTCACAAGAAATGATATGGAAAAAAGTACTTCTTCTGTGGAGAAGTAGTACTTGCAATGGGACAAGAATTAGAGTAATGAAAAATGCCAACACTGCTGATGATTTAATGATTCAGTCTGCAGCCAAAAATCACATTGAAAGCAACAGAATTAGGAAGAAAACATCTAAAGGGTCCTCTGTTCTTATATATAACCTCTAAATGAAAAAAAAAAGACTAAAAGGGACATAGTGACAGAGTAATGGATGTTGAAATGGAACCCAAACAGACTTGTAGAATCCTGGACTCCGTTCAAAACAGAATAAAAATAAAAGGGGAAATATTGTGTGGACAGTATTGTACTATTTCTAGGAAAAAGAACCTCAGGGCACATGTTGATATTTTTGAAACACCTAGAACTTGGCTCTGGATGCAGAAGCAGTGAACCAAATAAAAACAGAGCAGTTTATAAAGAAGTATTTTTAATCTATTTACCTATCAATATATTTATATACACACCTGTATGTCTACCTACCTATCTACTATACATATGTATACGCTACACACACACACACACACAAACACACACACACACACACACACACACACACACACACACACACACACATATATATATATATATTATATATATATATATATATATATAAAACGTGAAGAATTTGATGCCTCAGTGAGACAAATACAAACCATTTTTGAAGAAACATTACATAGGTTGCCTATATAAAAAGCACCACAAAAATTCAAAAGAAGCTATACAAGGTCAATTGACAATACATAATGGAGATCAACTACAGACTAATTTATCATGTTTCTAAGAGTTTTTTTTTTCCATCTGTGAAATTATCTCTTTCTAGTCAGTTTCTTCACATTCTTTTAAATATCTAATTGACTGGTCTTTTGTCTAACCACAATAATTTGTTCCCTATTGTGAATTTTCAGAACTACAAATTGACACTGAAAACAGAGTATGATGGGGTGACCCAGAAAGACTCCCAGTGTCAACTTTAGGCTGCTACATATTTGTACACACAAACACACACACATACACACACACAGTACTACCTGCAAACATAAACACAAATTTGTGAGAACACACAATATTTATTTTAAAAGGTGATTATAGTACAGTTTTAAAAGCTTAAAACTGGTATTAGAAACAACTTCAGAATCAGGGAATTCCCTGTATTTTATTAACATACATAATTATATTGTATATTGTATAGCACATATATTATTGAAAAATAAAAAATCCAATGACATTCTCATCTATTACTTAGTTAACTTCCACCGTTTTGGTTTTATATTTACATATTTTTTCTCTCTTTCTCTTTCTCTCTCTTAAAGTGAGATCTTACATACTTGGCTTTGCACTCACTGTGTAAGCAAAAATGGCCTTTGACTCTCAATCTTTGGACTCTATCATAAATGCACTGGGAATAGATGTATGCATTACCACAAAAGGCTACTTTTATTAAAATGCATTGTAGTAAAAATATTTATTATAATATCAACTCTAACAAACTTTTAAGTATGGAACATGGGCAATATTTTGCAGCAAAACTCTTGAACTGTCTTGTCTTGCATTAATTTGTTGATTAGTGACTTTCCACTGTCCTGTTTCTTTCAACCACCAATATTTTCTACTGCTTATGAGTTTGTCGGTGTTTAGAAATCTCATATAACTAGAACCATGGAAAAATAATGTGGTGGGAAATTTAGTAGAGCCATTGTACCTGGCATAAACTTTGGAGTGATGGAATACATAGAATTTGAAGTAATCTTTTGTAAATAATCAGTGACTGTTATCTGATATTTATGGAGTGTTTTTCCCATAGGAGCTTCAGAACTTCTGCATGACTTCAGTCACAAGACATTGCTGGAAAACCAAGAAGTCTTGTATTTGCTGAGAATTGTTTGGCAAAGTGTTCCTTCAGATAACTCCTAGGTCAGATCAAAAGTTCTGATATGCAGAAATTTACTTGCTAAAAACTGCCTTTTATTTAACAATCAATTAATACACATATGTAAGGCTGCTGGGGTTTCACTCCTTAAGGATTGTTCCTCCTTGCTCCTTCTAAGCATCATTAGGTCTTCCAGTATCTTTCTTTCTTTGATTGTCTCATATGATTCAGTTTACCATCACAATTATTTTTTAATTTACAAATAAAGTAATTAATTTTACTTAGGTGATGTATTCATATTTCATCTGTATTATTGAATGTTTCAGATTTTCTTTACTAAGGTGGTAAAGAATCTATAATCTACATTATTTGTCAAACTATTGTTATGGGATATTGAAGTTACTTTCATGATTTTTGTCTTATATTCCTTTGGGCATATTTTACCTTAGTAGTCTTTTTCTTTTATATTGTATTTATTTGGGGATTTTTGTATGTATGCATGTGTCTTGACATGAGTATGTAGGGGTTTTTTTTTGCTCCATATTTATCCTGATTTGTTTGTTTTTATTTACCTTTTTTATTTTCTAAAGAGAGAAATAGTGGAGTTAAATGAGTTGAGAACATGGGGAAGATCTGCAAAAATTCATGATTAGAATATTTTTTATGAAAAAATATTTTCACATAAAAGATTAAAATTTTAAATGCAGTTCTGCTTCACAATAAGATATACCCCTCTTTGATTTTTATTTTATATACAATTGCCTAGTACTATACAGATCAACCGGCATATACAATTGCCTACTACTATACAGAACAACCAGCAATAAAATAGTAAAGCATTAAATATAGTAGTATTGTTATGTTCTGGTCACAAGACCTCACCCAAGAGACCACCAGAGATGTGAACTCTCCAAAATGCAAAATCAATGTTTATTGAAATACAAGCCATAGCAGGGACCCCATCCACGTCATACAATCACAGTGGTGGCTGGAGGAGGTACCTACCCCTCTGCAAGCTGAGTGTTCTAAAGACAAAAACCATGAGGTCACACATCAATTAGAGGTCTCCATAGAGATACAATTCTGAATAGCTCCTTTCTTAAAGGCTTTCCAGAATTCCCCTGTTATCTTAGCCTGCTGTTTGTCAAACCTTCTTCTATAGACTGTCTCCAATACTAGGACTTTCATGGCTATCAGATGGCCCTAGGCTGTCTCCTGTACTGGGACATTCCATGGTTAATTAGTTGCTATCAAACAGCACTAGGCCATCTCCTATTTTGTACTTCTGAGAATTCAAAACTCAGGCCTGCTTCAAGCTTCTATTAGGGGCTTGCTTAAAATGGAGGCGCTCTCCTGGCTCTTCAGTATTAAAATATGCAAAAGTTTGAGTAGAAGGTAGTATACAAGAGGACACTAAATGCATGAAAAGACATCCAGTATCACCAATAAATAGGAAAATAATATAAAACATAATGAAATACTAATATGCATCTATCAGAATATCCATTATAAAAACAACATTTAAAACAAGTTTTCTTTATATAAAGACAAACTTCTGAATACAAGAAAGGATGTAGAAAACAGGAATCCTTAGACATGGCTCATGGGAATG
This sequence comes from Phyllotis vaccarum, assembly GCA_033318265.1. Lineage (NCBI taxonomy): Eukaryota > Metazoa > Chordata > Mammalia > Rodentia > Cricetidae > Phyllotis > Phyllotis vaccarum. Next base: position 88,869,893 of record JARWLC010000013.1, on the reverse strand, counting down.
TAAAATAATGTAGCCCTGCTCTTAAATTTGATAGTGGCTTAAAAACACCAATACCACGATCACATCAAAAAAAAAAAATCATGCACCATGATCAAGTAGGCTTTATCTCAGAGATTCATCAATGGCTCAACATACAAAATCTTTCAATGTAATCCACCATATAAACAAATTGAAAGAAAAAAATACATGATCATCTCATTAGATGCTAAAAAAGCCTCTGAAAAATTCTAATACCCCTTCATCATAAAAGTTCTGGAGAGATCAGGGATACAAGGAACATACCTAAACAGAATAAAGACTATTTACCACAAACTATAGCCAACATCAAATTAAATGGAGAAAAACTCAAACAAATTATACTAAATTCAGGAAAAAGAAAAAGCTGTATACTTTCTCCACAGTATTAAATAGAGTTCTTGAAGTTTTAGCTAGAGCAGTAAGGCAATGAAAGGAATTCAAATGGATACAAATGGGAAAGGAAGAACTTTTGCTCTTTACAGTTGATATGATAGTATGTATAAGTGACACCAAATATTCTACCAGGGAACTCCTACAGCTGACAAACACCACCAATAATGTGGCAGGATACAAGCAAGATTAACTCAAAAAAAGCAATAGCCTTCCTATAGACAAATGAGAAATAGGCTGAGAAAGAAATCAGGGAAACAACACCCTTTACAATAGCCACAAGTAATATACAATATCTTGGAGTAACTCTAACCATACAAGTGAAAGACCTGTATGGCAAGAACTTTAATTCCTTGAAGAAAGGAATTGAAGATATATATCAGAAAATGGAAAGTTCTCCTACACTTGGAGATAGGTAGGATCAACAAAGTAAAAAATGGCAATTTTACCAAAAGAATCTACAGAATGAATGCTATCCCCATCAAAATTCCAACACAATTCTTCACAGATCTTAAAAGAACAATACTCAACTTCCATATGGAAAAAGAAAAAAAAAACAAGGATTATTGTACTATGTTTCTGGCCCAGACTTTCCAGCCTAGTCTCGATGTTTGGCCTAGCAGACCCACAGACCTACAGTTCCACAGAGATACACAGAAGCTTACATTAATTTTATGCTGATTGGCCTAGGGCCCAGACATATAAATTCTAACTCTTTACCCTTAAACTAACCCATGATTCTTATCCTGTTCAACCATGTGGCTCAGTACCTTTTCTCAGAGCAGCATAGTTGTCCTCTGTATCTTTTGCCTTGTCTGGTGTCTCTGTCACAACTCTGCTCTGTTCTTCCTGTTCCCAGAGTTTTTCCAGTCTGGTAGCTCTGCCCACAATTCCTGTCTGCCTTCAGCCAGTTTATTAAACTAGTAGGCAGGAAAATTATTTACAATGTACCATAATCCCACTACCTATCCTCTTTTCTCTTTTTAAAACAAGAACCACAAATCTAATATCTTTTCCCCCCATTACCTATAATGACTTATAACCAACACTGTAAAAAAACACAAACATCCATAATCCATTTTGGGGAAATGTGGACATAGTTCTCTAGGCTACTTCCTGTTGAATGGCAGTGATGGTAATCCCATGAGGACCTGAAGAAAAGTTTAGGATTATGGACAAGTCCTTAGTGAAATAGTCTCTAAGGCTGGGTCACCTCAGCCAGTCTCCTTGAAGGTGTTTTGATGCAGAGCTAAAAGGAAACTACCCCAGAAGTACACTGAAATGCTGAGTCATCTTGGACATTCTTTTCTATTGGAGACTTTTCAGGGAGTCTTCCTGGATCACACTTTATTTTCTTTGAACCAGAAATAAATCCACAACTTCTCATTTTCTGTGGAAATAAAAAGAAAATATCTTCTCTAAAGTATCTTTTGTTTTTGAGTTTAAAGTCAACTTACTTATAAAGTATGTAGGTAGGATTAATCCAGCAGGATTTATAATCAAATGTCTTGTAGCAGCTTTAAATACTTGGTTTTTAGTTAAAAAAAAAAAAAAAAAAAAAAAAACTTAAAGACAAGACAATAGCATACAGTATCCAGACACTCTTTGTATTTTCCATTTTTATATGACTTATTACTATTTCTTTTTACTCTATTTTTTAAGGACTATCTTTTTTTTCCTTTTCTCTCTCAAGACTATGTATCTTTTTAAACACACTCTAAACCATTTAGAGGTTTTAATCTGTTTTTACTGTATATCTTTTTTTCTTATCTTTTTCTCTTTCTAACCACATCTTTGCTTGGTTAGGGTGTCTAATTCCACCCAGCACTCTCTCAATTTCTTTCTTTTTCTGACCACACCTTTAATCTGCCAAGGTGTGGCTAAGGATTAAAGGCTTCACTAAGGTGGCTGACTGGCTTCATCCAGCTCCTAGTCTAGCTTTATAAGATTTAGCTTTTTAGCCAAGGCACTGATAGAACCCACAATTACCACTCTGGAGAATTTTAGGGTCCATATAACCATCAAGTAAAGCACTGCCATCTGCTGCTCATTAACTCCTTTTAAGTGTTTGGCAAAAGCACCTCTTAAAAGACTCACAAGTGTTTTGCTGCTAACACTGAGTCAGGAAGCATCTCTTTAAAAAAGCTGTGCTTCTGCTTCCATCCAGCGAACAGAGCTAATCTAAGAAAACACTACCACTAAGAAACTATCTTTGACTCTGTTCCCGTATTGTCCTTATTAACAGAAACCTTAAATCTACCAAATACAGCTCATTGCTTACATTGAGGCTCAGGAACTAGCCTTGTTCAGCTTAAGTTGCATGCAGCAAACAGGCCATTTGTAATTTAATCCCATACACCACTAAGTCTCTTTACCATGGCCCACTTGAGAGACACCACTGAGAAGCTGCGTTTGGCCCATTTCTGTGCTCTAGACTGTTTTTAAGCTTTATATCATTTTATGTGGGTATGTTTACCCCACTGGGCACCATTTGTTGCATGAGGTTTCTGGCCTGGACTTTCCAGCCTAGCCTCACGGCCTGGACCTACAGATCCACAGTCCCACAATCCCACTGAAACACACAGATGCTTACATTAATTTTATGCTGATCAACCTAGGGCCCAGGCATATAACTTACTAACTCCTTATCCTTAATCTAACCCATGATTCTTACCCTGTTCAGTCACGTGTCTCAGTACCTTTTCTCAGAGCAGCATAGTTGTCCTCTGCATCTGCTGCCTTGTCTGGCATCTCTGCTCTGTTCTTCCTGTTCCTAGAGTTTTCTTAGTCTTGAAGCTCTGCCTATACTTTCTGACTGCCTTTGGCCAATCAGTGTTTTTATTAAACTAGTAGGCAGGACAATTATTTACAATGTAACATAATCCCCCTACAAGGGATAGTTAAAACAATCCTGCATAATAAAGGAACTTCTGGAGGTATCACCATCCTTGACCTCAAATTCTACTACAGAGTTATAGTAATTAAAAAAAACCTTGATGTTGGCATTAAAAGCAGACAAATGAATCAATGGAATTGTATCAAAGACCATAACATTAATTCACACACATGAGCACCTGAATTTTGACAATGTCAAATTATACAAAGGAATAAAGAAAGTATCTTCAACAAATCATGCTGGAATTACTAGATGGTGGTATGTAGAAGAATGCACAAAACTCAAGTACAAGTGGATCAAAGACCTCCACATAAATATCTTTACACTGAACCTGAGACAAGAAAAGAAAGTGTGAAGTATCTTGGAATGTGCGGGCACAGACACTGAGATGGACAATCAATAAATGGGACCTCCTGAAACCGAGAAGCTTCTTTAAGGCAAAAGACACTGTCAATAAGACAAAACAACAGCCTACAGAATGGGAAAGATATTCACCAACCCCACATCTGACAGAGAGCTGATCTCCAAAATGATAAAGAACTCATGAAACTAGACATCAAAATACCAAATAATCCAATTAGAAATAGGGTACATATCTAAACAGTGATTTTCAACAGAAAATCTCAAATGACTGAAAGACATTTAAGGAAGTCTTCAACATCCTTAGTCATCAGGGATTCAAGTCAAAAGGACTCTGAGATACTACTATCTTACACCTATCAGAATGACTAAGGTCAAAATTACCAAATACCACCTATGTTGAAGAGCAAGAAATACTCCTCCACTGGTGGTTGGAACACAAATTTGTACAGCCTTTTTGGAAATCAGTATGAAAGTTTCTCAGAAAATTGGGAACCAGTCTGCCTCGAGATGGGCATATACCCAAAGGATGCCCAATCATATCAAAAGTCTCTGGCTCATCTGTGTTCATAGAAGCGTTATCCATAATTGCCAGAACCTGGAAACAACCTAGATGCCCCTAAACCAAAAAAAAAAATGGATAAAGAAAATTTGCTACATTTACACAATGGAGTATTACTCAGCAGTAAAGATAAAACATAATATCATGAAATTGTCAGGTAAATGGATGAAACTAAAAAAAAAAAAATTCTAACTAAAGTAATTCAGACCCAGAAAGACAAACATTGTATTACTCATTTATGACTAGATATTAGATGTAAATAAAATGATAACCAGGCTACAATCCACAGATTCAAAGAAGCAAGGTAACAAAGAGGACCCTAAGAGGGATGCATGGATTGTCCTGGAAAGGGGAAATAGATGAGATATCCTGGGCAATCTGGGGTTAGGGGTGGGACTGGAGGGAAGGAATAGGGGGATGGGAACATGAGAGATCATGTTGGTCCAGTTGGGTGCAGGATGGAGAGGAAGAGTAATAAAAGAGATATCTTGATCAAGGAGTTTTTATGGTGTTAGGGAGAAACCTAGTGTGGTGATATGTTATATATTTAAGAAAACCAGTCTGAAATATCAGAGAGGAGATATACCCATAGTCAATTCAGGAGGATCAGAGAGTAGTAATTTACACCTTTAATACCAGCACAGGGAAAGACTGGGAGTGGTGACCTAGCCTGACTAGGAGTGATGACCTATGCCTTTAATCCCAGCAAATCTGAGTTTTGAGACCAGCTTGGTTTACAGAGGGAGTTCCAGGCTCCCAGACAGGCAGTGATGGTATCATACCTTTAATCCCATAAGTCCAGAGACATATTTTTCTGGGTTTCTGTGAGTCCAATTCTAACTACCAAATAGTAGTAGCCCATGTCTTTAATCTTAAACTGGATGTGAAACAACTGGGTGAAGAGGGTATTTAAGGCAGCCATAGAAAGACAGATTAATGTAGTAGAAGCTACGAGGAGCAGAGCAAGGCTGAGGAAGCTGGAAGATAGCTGGGTGAGATTTGACTGTGGTGTTTCCTCTCTTTAATATTTCAGACTGGTTTTTATTAATTATGAAACACATCACCACAACCTGGTGTCTGAGAAATCCCAGGAATCCACAGGGAAAACCCCAGAGAAGATTCCTAACAATAATGGAGAGGGTGCCTGAACTAGCCCTTCACATGTAATCAGATTGATGACCACCCTAATTGTCATGATAGAATCTTCATCCAGTAACTGTTGGAAGCAGATACAGAGATCTACCACCATGCACTACACCAAGCTCCAGAAAGTCCAGTTGAAGAAAAAGTGGAGGGAATGTATGAACAAGGAGGTGTCAAGACCATGATGGAAATACCCACAGAGACAGCTGACCAGAGATAATTGGAAGCTCTTAGAATCTAGAGTGACAGCTAGGGAGACTACATGAGACTAACCTTGGCCTTATGCATATGAATAACAGTTATGAAGCTTGGTCTGTTTGTGGGGTCCCTAGCAGTGGGATCAGGCTCTATCCCTGGTATATGATCTGGATTTTTGGAACCTATTCCCCTTGCCTAACCCAGTCTTTATGCAGGAGGAGGGGCTTGGTCCTGCCTCAACCATGATATGACATACTTTATTGACTCTCATTGAAGGCCTGCCCTTTTTTAAATGAAGGAGGAGTAGGGTGGGATAGATAGCAGGTAGGAGAGGGAACAGTAAGAGAGGTGGGAGGGAAAACTGTGTTTGGTATGTAAAACGCGTGAAAAGATTAAAATAACTGTAAACTGAAAAAAGAAAACATTAAACACCAAATTATCATTTGATCCAGAAATACAACTTCTGTGTACGCCTCAAAAAACTTAAAAGAACATTTCTGGACATGGAATTACATGCCTATTATCCAAGTTCAGTTAGTATGGGCAATGTAGTTGTTTACTACCTGTCCTTGGCTATAGAGAAAGATACCGCCTCAAACAGAAAATAAGAAACAATAAGGAAAATGATACTGATAAAAGACTAACCAAAAGGGAAAGGCAAGTAAGAATAATCTGGAACTTGTCTGTTATGTCTTTCAGTGGTAAAGAAAACAGGTACTTTCCCAAGAATTCATAATGATACCCATGTTAACCCATATTTAGGGCTAGCATGGTTCATGATCTCTAAACAAGTATTAATATAAATAGTGGTCATAGTTTCGTGGGTTCTAGCTCATAGAAAGATACAAAATCTTTCATCAGATACATGCCTCATACTATTCTCACCAATGAAGTTTATTGAATGTGTTTTATATTTCAAAATTTTACAAAAGCCACAGACTAGCAAATTATTGTTCGTTGTATGATACACATAACCAAAATATAGAATAGCTTTTTTTTTAAACCTTACAATCCACACTTAAAACTGAGTTCATCTGCTTTTGACTATGCTCAGTCATCTTTAGCCATGCTCAGCTGAGATAAATCATGGGAGTACAGTCTGCTCCTGGATTATGTGGAGACTGGCTTATCTATAATGATTCAGGCGGGATTATGTGCCTTTGAAGGCAATCTCCTTCAGACAATTATAGGTATTAGTAACAAGGATCCAAGGAAACAAGCATAACAGTGCAAGGCCTCCTGAGGCCCATCATCAGAACTCAGACAGTGTTACTTCCACTACAATTTAATGAGTGAAAAATGTCACAAGCCTAGCCTAGACTTAAGGGATGAGGGAGACTTCACCTTTTGCCAAAAGTGAGGTTACAGTCAAGGTAAAAACAATGTGGATACTTTTACAATATAATAAATTGAATGAAGTTCTAAAAGGCAATCAAGGGCCGCAGCAATAGCATGAATTCTTTTAGAAGTGCCTTGAAGTCCCCTGAATAACAATTTAAAAGAAGTTTTCTCATGGCTGGAGCCAGAAGTTTTGTTAGACAATCTATGGTTTATTGGGGGGAACATTATAACCTTAAGTGTCATGACTTTAAATTATTTTCTAGGTATGCATGTACACATTATATTTCTAAGTAAGCGCAAATTGATATGATTTGTATGTGTTCCTTACATCTCTTTTCTTTCCTGTCCCTCAGTGTTTCCCCCCTCTCAGGTAGGGCCCACCTCTCCACTTCTCATCTGCCCATTCATAGCACCCATGTCCTACTATCCTCTATCTACAGCTCCTTCTCTCCACTGCATTATAGTTACTTCTTAAACTATCCTTCTTCTGTGTTACTTCAGGTTATATGCACCCGTCTCAAGATTTAGCGCTAGGAACCACAGTATACATCTATATATCTGACATAAGTTTACTATCTATATTTTAATATAAAAAGATTCCATTAAAAAAGTCAAAAATCAAAAAAGAACAAATGGCCCCTTTGAAAAACCAACCCTAGACCTAAACAGAACGTTCTCAAATAACAAGGGGAAAAGCGGCTAAGAATCTCCAAAAAAGTTCATCCATCATTCCTAGTAACACAGGAAATACAAATTAACACAACTTTAATATTTCATCTTATCCCAATGAGAACACCAAAGATAAACAGAAAAACTAACAACAAATGCTGGAGGGGATCTGGGTAAAAGGGAACTCTCTTTCACTGTTTCTGGGACTGCAAACTATTGTAGGCACTATGGAAAGTATGTGAAGAATTCTCAAAAGCTAAAAATAAATCTGTCCTCCCAGCTATACCACCCCTTGACATATGCCCAAATGGCTTAGCATCATACTTCAGAGATACATGCTCAGCTACATTTATTGTTCTTGATTCACAGTAGTTAGGAAATGGAAACAATCTAAATGTTCTTTAACCAACAAATGGATAATTAAAATGATGTACAGTATGACAGGCCTATAGGGCCAATAAAGTTGGCTCAAACCAGTTGCTAAGACATGCACATAATGTACTTTCTTATGAGCTAACATGGAGTCTGCCTAAAGACCTAGCAACCGCCACTGTCCAATATTTCTGACTGCATTAAATATACATAGCAATAGGTACTGCCCAGGGTTCCTCAAAATTGGGACTCTGTCTAGCAACAGATGTTATCAGATCTGCTGACTGTGCCCAACCAATGAGGAACACCATGTAATAACACCAGATCACAACACAGCCTGGATGTGGGAGGAGGGTATATAAAGCTTTTCCCATTGTTGAATAAAGGAATTAGTCCTTTGCTTTTCATATGACTGTTGGGATCTGTGTTGTTGACTCTATGCCTTCTTACCCCTTCCCTCAAGGGAACTGTTAGGACCCAGCAACAGGCGGTATTTATTTTTTAATTTATCAATTAAAAACTTGAGCCTGTCAAAAGTTTTCCAGGACATTGTAAGAGCAAAAAAATGCCACTTTCCCTTTCTCAATAAAATTATGTATGGTTATAAATTCTTGAGCAATTGTGGGATCCAGTGAAGCTCCTTAGAACCAGTGAGCTCAACCTACTGCAGTGGTATTATACTGCTTATCATCCGTCAGTGCTATGAGAAAATACCTGATAAAAGAAAGCAACTTGGACTCTTTGGCTCATAATTTAAAGGGACACAGTCCATCCAGTGAGAAGAAACAATGGTAGAAGTGTAAGATGGCTGGTTACATGGTCTCTGTGGTCAGAAAGCAAAAAGAGAAATGCAAGAACTCAGCTGGTTTCATCCTTCATTGCTTTTTATACACTCCAGGCCTCAATTGTCATTTGTTAAACATCTCTTGAACCATCTTCACAGACACGTCAATAGGAATGTTTCATATATCTAATCAGGTAGACAATAAATACTAACCATCACGAATTTCCATCATTCTCAGTTTTCTTTATGCATTAATAGTACTCAGTAACTATCTGTTTTATCAACTTCTGTAGGTATATGATGATTCTCACTATGTACTACAGGTTCCTATAGAGATCTCAGTGTATGTTTGCTAAATAAAACCTCAGAACACCTGATTAGCTTTGAATTGTAGATTAAATACTTTCTCAGCAAAGTTGTGGTCTGTAAAATACTTGAAGTAATTATTTATCTGAGATTCAAATGTATTTAGTTATCTTGTAGTTGATTAGATAACCCACTCTGTTAGGTAACCCAAACTCAGGAGAGGTAAATAAAAGACCTGTCAAATTAGTGACACAGGCTAAACTATGCTACAACTTGAGATCTATTTTTTTAAATACTCCTGCACACTCTATTCATAATAGCCATAACCTGGAAACAATATAGATGCCACTCAACAGAAGAAAGGATTTTTAAAATGTGGTACATTTACACAATGGAGAATTACTCAGATGTTTAAAAAAATGGCATTATAACATTTAGAAATAAAACTAGAAAAAAAATCATCCTGAGTGAGATAACTGAAACCCAGAAAGACAAATATGGTATGTTTTCACTTATAAGTGGATATTAACTGTTAAATGAATGTTAGTTAAGCTATAATCTACAGACTCAGAGAGGTTTGGCATAGAATAGGCTAGGGGAGGACACATGGATCTCCCTGGGTAGGGGAAATTGAGTAGATTTTATGAGTGGACCCTAGCTGAGTGGGGAGGTGAGAACAGGACAATCAGGTAGAGAGGGAAAAAAGAAGTTGGAACTGAGGGAGGAAATGAGGGGACAGACAGCTAGAATTCAAGGGCATTTTAGAGGTGCTATGGAAACCTAGTACAGTGGAAACTTCCTAAAACATATGAAGGTGATTCTAATGAAGTCTTCAAATAAAGAGGGAGACACAACTTCTACTGGCCATCTCTTATTACCAAATGAAGCTTCCTGTGCTGGGTCTCAGTTTTATCCAATTAAGTTGTTGGCTTAAAGGGGTCCCGTGGAAATCCCTAAACAACCTAGGCTTTTTGCCAAGACATGTAGGTTACTCCCCACAAACTGACAGCAAGGCTCCATTGCCGAAGATAACACCTACATAACTCATTGAATATAGAGAGGTTAAGCTGATGTCTACCTAGATATTTCATCCCTACATTTTAGGAAGATCCCTACATACTATAGGAAGGTACTCTGTAGACTATCAAAAGAAAAACATAACTAACTTATGCCCAAAAGTTCTATAATTTGCTTGCACACAAAATATGCTAAGGCAATAATTACGCAAAACTTATGGGAATGACAAATATATGTCTGATTTGAGTTAAGGCCTACTCCATGAGATGAACCCATACCTGAATCTGATTAGATGACCAAGAACCAGAGTCTAGATATCCCAGAGACCTGAGGTAAAGCTACAAATTACTAATCTTTTAAAAAAGTAACAATAAAAATAACTCCTAATGATATTCTGGCATATTCAAAGATCTGTGCCTTCAACAATCATCAGAAAAGCTTCCTCTTTCAACGGGTGGGAACAAATACAGAGAACCACAGCAACACATTATGCAGAGAGAGACCTTGGGATATACAGATCTAAATGGGATGTCTCTGTCAAATCCCTGCCTTCAGAGACTAGGGAGCCCTGAAGAGGAGGAAATAGAAGGTTTCTGGGAGACAGAGGAGATGGAAGCCACCAGGAGAATAAAACCTTCTAAATTAACATGTTCAAACATTGTATGAACTCAGAGAGATTGAGTCAGCAACAAAAGAACCTACACAGGTCTTCATCAGGTCTTCTGCATATATACTATAGCTTTCAGTTTAACTCTTCTATGGGACTCCTGAGTGCATGAATGAGTGGCTCTCTGATTCTTGTGCCATCTTTTGGGACTATTTTAATTTTTTGTTAGTTTGTCTTGTCCAACTTTGGCATGACAGTCTTCATTTTATTTCAGTATATTTTATTTTGAAGTTTTGAAAATTATACTCCAGCACAATTTAAAAGTCAGTTAGGAAGGAGAGATGAAAATTAGGCTGGAAAAGTATTGTTAATTATCAAAACTCAGTAAAATCCACATGAGAAGCCAGCAGGATGGATCAGTCTATAAAGCTACCTGCCTCAAAACCTAATGATCTGAGTTCAATCTTGAGGACCCATGAAATGGAGAAAGAAGAGAATTGACTCCTAAAAGTTATCATCTGACATTCACACAGACAAATATACATACATGATAAATACATATTGATGTAATTTTTAATTTTTAACTATATGAGTATTTATGATACTACATAAATTGATTAGATAGAATTTCAATAATCTTTTATATACTACATTACAATGTTTCATATTAAAATGTTATCATTCATAAAATAATAGTTATAAATACATAATAACTTTCTCTATTTTCTTCTGATTGACATATTGTTTAATTTTAGAAAGGAAAAGGGGATTTATTAACAATCTTATATAATCTTCATGTGAACCTTATGAATTTATTGTCAGTAATTCTAGAATACTACTCATTAAAGCCCCAACAAAGGACTACAAACTGGACTTTGTTTTTAAAAGGACATTTATTTAAAAAATAAATTATATGTTCCAGAAAAAAAAATGACATCAGAATTTGTTTTCAAAGTTCAATGTAGAAGATGTAGGAGAATCTTTGTATTTCCACAATTCACTGTCCTGTCCTTTTGCTACAACATCTTCTTTATCCCCTAAAGAATTCCTGCCACTTAACATCTTCAGAGACTCCTTCATATTGTGAAGTATGGCAAATCAAATATCCTCCCTTTGAGGAAAAAATGTTAGTCCATAGGAAGAAATTTACCTGTTAGAGCCAAAGCACACCATTTTACACAAGAAAACTGCTATGTTCTTTCTGATCGAAATGTATGATTGTGTATGGTAACATTGGGAATATAAATTGCAAAGTTCATGAAGCAGGAAGCATGGCATGTTAGTAAAAGCACAAAGCCCACTGCCAGCCCCACCATGATGTTCAGGAAAGGAATAGTTATTTTATATCTGTGGTCTTCAACCATGATTCTGTATTTGAATTCCTGGAAAGTTTGGTTAAAATTCCAATGTGTGGACCCCACACATGTCTATAGAGAGTAACTTAAGCAAGAAATGTTCTGAACACTCAAGTAATTTTTATGGTAATTCTTATGTACTAGGGAGATCATTGATGAGGGATGTCTTTCTGTATGCTGTGAATATCATTCATTAATAAAGGGACTGTTTGGGTCTATGGCAGGACATCTTAGAAGTAGGTGGGAAATCTGAGAATATATAAAGGGAAAGAAGGATAAAGTCAGACAGAGATTCTAACCAGCCACACAAAAAGCAGTATGTAAAGAAAAAGGTAAGCCATGGGCCAGGTGGCAAGACAGATTAATGAAAATGGGTTGAATTAAGATGCAAGAGCTAGCTAGCAATATGCCTGAGCCATAGGCCAAGCAGCATGTAATTAATATAAGCATCTGAGTCATTTTGGTAGGCATAAGTAGTGGCAGGCAGGTCTAGACTAGGCCTGGCCAGAAATTTTATATACTACAGATCATACTACTTTGTTTAGTGCTATATGACCTCCTCTAGCTTATTTAGTCTGTATAAATCTTCAAGGACTTGTCATAGATACAGTTCTTGCCTTCCTAGTGTTTTTTCATCATTTCTTCTCCCAAGAATCACCACCTTTTTGGAAGAATTTGTTCTCTGTAGTTCTGCAATGTTAATGATTCCTTCACCTTATATTGAATGTTCTGACTATTATTACATTAAATATAATTTATGCCATAAAACACAGTTAAGAAACCATTTTTTCTATGTTCAATAAACAGCCTAAAATTTAAGAATCCAAAGGCTAAAGTAATCAAATAAAGTATTCTATAATTACAGTTTATTTCATTTTTATTGGGATTAAGCAAGATTGGGAAATCTGAATCCAGTGCCTATGCTCTTAACTATAATTACATATTATCCAAGAATTAATAGTGGAATATGCTATTTGTCTTTAAATTAATATGAAGTGAATAGCCCCTTCAAAAATGACAGTCATGTTACAAAGCAATTTAGCTATGCTCCTTAATTCAATATACCATCATATTTCAATATTTATTGGTCTTTTAAAATAAGCTGCCAGTTGGATCTTCTTTTATTTTTATGAGGAAAAAAAGTGCTCAGATTAATTGTTTGTAGGCCATTTTGCCTTAAAGGCCTAATCTATCTGCTGTTAATTTATATTTCAAATTGAAACACCTTACCAAGCATGACTGTGACTTTTTGCTTCTGACCACTGGCATAAGCACCTGAGACAGGAGAGAGGGACTACAACTAATGTTGTATTTAGCTTAAGCTGCTTTTAGAAACCTAGTCTGTAGCCATATTCCTGATTTTAAAATGAAAATTACCTGAAACATCCATAACCAGACCTGTTTTTATTGACTATCCCATTAGAGGAGACTTGGGAGGCCAGTTACTTCATAATTGGTCTATAGTAGAATATTGTTTCTTTCCCCCCTTGGTTTTGATTCCACCTAATGCCTCCCATGTGCCTGGTAAAACTTTAGATGAGGAAAGGAAACATTGAAGAAATACTATCTAGACAACAGAATAAAATCAATGCAAAAGTGTCCCAAGAGGACTAGCAAAAAAGTAAGCAGATAATGAGGACTGTAGTACTTGGTCCCAGCAGTGAGGAAAAAAAAAACGATGGTGTCTTCAGTCCCTCATACTCCTGTTTGCCCACAAGTATGTCTCTTTTTTAAAGTCTCCCCTAACTTTCTAGCTAAGCCCAATGTAACAAATAATTCTTGTTCCTATCAACTTGTAGGAAAATAGAGTCCCACAGCAACAACAACACATTCCCAAATATCTCCATAATTTTTAAAATGTATGTGAGATTTTCCCATTTTGGAAACTGTGTCTTCTAAACAGAGCTTTTGACTCTTTGGAGAACCTACATGTAGTTCCAGATGTAAACATAGATTTTAACTTTCAGAGATTATAGCTCAAATTTAAACAACTTGTAATTAACCCTAAAAATTTAGTAAAATGGATATTGTTTTGAAGTAATCTCAAATTAACTCAGTTTTCTTATTCATTTATTATGTTTAAATTGTCATTAATAATTATTATTTTTCTGAGTGAACAGTAACTACATACCTCAAATATGTTTATAGGTCCTATTTCTAGGTGCCATATAACAAGTATGAAGATGCTAATCAAGGGAACACATCTAAAAGAATATAATCACCACATAGCAGATATATCAGCATTCCTACACCTATTGTGGCATAACTCAGTATAGAAAATTGAGGAATCAGCCAAGGTATTCATTAGAGGACTATAAAGAAAATGTGATATATATGCAAGTAAGTATTATTTCTACAAAGAATGTAGAAAACATGTCATTAATAAGAAAATAGAACTGGAAATCATTATGTTAATAGAAATAAAAAAGAAACAAAGAGAAATATTGTGTGTTTTCTGTCATAAGCAGAATCAAGTTTATAAAGACGTAAAAATAAAATGGGTCAGAGAAAATAAAATGAGAAGGATGGGTTCTATCAAAGAACACTGTACACATGCCTGAACATGTCATAATAAATCAAATTACTTTGTATGTTTCATATAAGACATTTTATATAAGTCAAGGATAAAATGTAATACACATCAAAATTCCAACACAATTCTTTCTTCACAGAACTTTAAAATACAATTTATGACTTCATATGGAAACACACACACAATATATGATATCTAAAATAATCCTGAATAATAATACACTACTGGCAGTATCAACTTCCCTGATCTTAAATTATACTACAGAGCTATAGAAATAAAAATAGCATTGTACTGTCATAAAAGCAGACATGTACAACAATGGAATAGAATTGAAGACCCAGACATAAGCTTTAATACACATATAGACACCTGATTTTACATATATATATTTATATATATTTAATATATATAATTTTTAATATATTATATATAAGGGGCTATATAAAAGAAAAAAAGACAGTAGCTTAAAAAATTGTTCTGGGCGAAATGGATAGCTGCATGTAGAAAAAAATTAAATAAAACCACACTCATCATTATGAACAAAACTCAACTCCAAGCTGATCAAAGACTTCAACCTAAGGCCAAATCCACTGAATCTGATAGAGGAGAAACTGTAGTTTAGTTTTGAACACATTGGCAGAGTACAAGGCTTTCTAAACAGCAGGCACTAAGAATAATAATTAGTGAATGAAATCTAATGAAACTAAAATCTTCTGTATGGCAAAGGACACCATCATTTGGAAAAAGTGGCAGGCTACAGAATAGGAAAGATCATTACCCATCACGCATCCAATAGAGAGCTAATATCTGAGATAAATAAAAAACTAAAAAAAGTGAACAAGAAAACAAAGCAATTAAAAAATGGGGTATAGCTCTAAACAAAGAAGTCTGAAAAGAGAGAACACAAAAGCGAGAACCAGTTATACCTCTTGGGCATATATTTAAAAAAAAACACTCAATCTCAGAACAACAGAAATTAAAGTTCTCAAACTTTATATCATACTATAAATACACTTTCTCAATGATGTTTATTGCTGCTCTACTCATAATAGCCAGAAACTGGAAACTTCAGAAGATGAAAAGATAAAGAAAATGTGGTACATTTACATGATTTATAGCTGTTACAAAAGTGAAATCATGAACTTCACAGGTTCACATGGAGCTAGGAAAAAAATCACCCTGAATGAGGTAACTCAGACACAAAAGTAAAAACTTGTATGTGGACATTACACTTATGTGTGGACATTAGCTCGTAAGTTTCCAATAAGCAGGCTATAATCCATCTAAGCATAAAGTTTTTGTATAGAATAAGGTACGGGAAGAAAGAATCATCCTGGGAGGGCAAAACAGAACAGATAGTAATGAATGCACATGGGGAGGGGCTGGAGTGAGAGAGACAATGGTGGGGAAGACTGGATTAAAATATTAAAAAGAGGAGAAGAGTGAGGGAGTAAATACAGGGAGAGGCAGCTAAAACTAGGGGCCATATGATGGTCATATGGAAACCTATTACAGTAGAAATTTCCTAAAATATATACATATATGAGAGTGTTTCTGTTGTTGTTAATAGTCAACTCTAATCCATGGTAGTCTGATAGAATGCAGGAGGGGGTTATTTATATTCATTTTTCTTATATCTGTGAAGACTTTGTTACCACATATATGGTCAATTTTAAAGAAAGTTCCAGGAGCTGCTGTTAAAAAAAAAAAAAAAGCACATTCCTTTTGTATTTTGGTAAAATGTGTAGATATCTGCTAGGTCCATTTGATTTATGATGTTATTTAACTTCAGTATTTCCTTGCTTGGTTTTTGTCAGGATTGGCCTCCTATTGGTGAGATTTGGACATGAAAGTCACTCATCATCATTGTGTAAGGATCAATATGTGATTTTAGTTGTAGAAGAATTTCTTTTATGAACGTTGGTGCCCTTGTGCATTCTCTGGTGCACAAGTGTTTAGAATTATATCATCTTTGTGGAATTTTTCTTTGATGAATATGTAGTGTCCTTCCCTATAGCTTCTGATATGAAGTCTCTTATTTAGATTTAAAATATTCATACTTAGTTGTTTTGTTGTTTTATTTTCTTGGAAAATATTTTTCCATTCTTTTACCCTGAGGTAATATTTATCCTTGATGGTGAAATTTGTTTATTGGATGCAGCAGAAGGATCAATGTGGTTTCCTAATCCAATCTGCTACTCTGTCTTTGTATTAAGGAATTGAGGTCATCAATGTTTAGAGTTATCAATGAGGCGGTTTTTTTTTTTTTATTGATTTTTGCTATTTTGTTGTCCTGGTGTGGGTTTCTCCTTCCTTTTTTAGACTACCCATTCTAGGATTATTACTTCCATATGTTTTCTTGGATATGGTTTGTTTGTGTGTGTGTGTATGTGTGTGTGTGTGTGTGTGTGTGTGTGTGTGTGTGTGTGTGTGTGTGTTTCTGTCTGTCCAGCAATAATATTTATAGAAAAAGATGTCATAAATTTGAAATTAGTGAGCCAATATGAGGAATTGAATGGGGAGAGCTCAGGATAGAAGTAATGTAACTACAGCATTCATGCATGAAACTCATTTAGATTTTGAAGTAAAATGTGATTTAAAATCTATTAGAGGAAGAAAAAATCCTATATGAGTATTGAGGGAGATTGTTCAGTTGCTACAGTATCTTCCATACAAATATCAAGACCCAAATTAAGATTCACAGCACCCAGGTTAAAGCCCAGGCATTTCAGTACACATGTATAAAACAAGCAAGAAGCAGAGTGGGAAGAAGAGACAGGCAGACCCAGGGAGCTTATTGGCAAGCCAGTCTAGCCAATCAAAGTTTAGTAAGAGACTCTGTCTTAAATAATATGGCAATTAGTGATCAAAGAAGCTAAATAACATTAGCCTCTGGCATCTACACACAGGGACACATGACCACATACAGATACTACACAGTTCCCAAAAGAATTCTTAGACGTACCATTAAGACTCCTTTATTTAAAAAATCACAGAGAGTTAGGATGTAACTAAAATATACCTTTGGAGTCAGAGGCAGTGAGATCCCTAGGAGGCCAACATTTTCTATATGAATTCCAGGCTACCAAGGCTACATAGTAAGAACATAACTCAAAAAGAGATATCTCAAGGTAACTTAGCTTTCAACCAAATTGTTAAGGAGTTTACCAGCTGGAATGAACTTGAGTGGAGTGTTTGAGATACTAAATAAGTGTTCACAAATGGAGAAATAGCTTATAGATAGATTACTAGTCATGATATGACCTTAGTTATGACTCTTAAATTATTTTTCAAACTCTCACAAGTATGAACTACAAAACTAATTTGGAATTTTAACTTCATTTTCATCTTCTTCTGGATTCCTGTGGTAGTTACCACTGTAACTTATTATTTGTATCACACAGTATTTCTCCAAGGACTATTAAGTCTTATTGATCTTTATATTTCTAACACCTAAGACAATATGTGTGATAAACCCACAGAAAAAGATACTTCTTGTGTTTATTAAGTAATAATAAATAGAATCACAAGTGAAGTTATCAAATAGATATATACGAATTGTCAAGCACTATTTGCCCTCTGCGTTATTGAAATTAAAATAATAAACTTAAATGTGTATAAAATTTTTTAGAGCAAAGCACAGTCTTCAGCAGTAGTACAACAGGTAAGGAGACCCCAGAATTTCTTCTTTTGACAGCAATTATTACAAATGTCCAGTGAATGGGAACCAATGGGACAGGTGGTGACAGTTCAAATAACAACCATCTCTAGACAAGCAGTAGCTGCTATGAGATCTGCTGGCCTGAATAAGTCCTTCAACATAAGCAGCCAAGAACAGCCTTAGTCAAAGCCTGCCAACAGTTTTTCCCATCTGTTTGCTTAATGCTATTTGTAGCACTCTACACTTCTCATGATGGAATACACTGGAACTCTTGCTTCCAGATCCAGAGTGTGGTCTTCCTAAGAGGTTCTGTATATTGATCCTGTGAGATGAGACTTGGTGATTGGCAACATTATCGTTAACTGATATCTTACACTAATGTAAGTCGTTAGGATAAAAGAAAATAAAAGGGTTAAGATACAACTATATCTTTTTTCTATCTCCACACCATCCCTAACATTTAGTTTTTGTTGTTGTTGTTTGATGGTTTCTTGTTTTAGAGACAGGGTCATAGTACACATACATCTTTTCTTCTATCTCCCCACCTTCCCCGGCATTTAGGGGTTTTTGTTTGTTTGTTTGTTGTTGTTGTTTGTTTTTAGTTTTTTGAGGCAGGATTTCTCTATGTAACAGCCCTGGCTGTCCTGGAACTCATTATTTAGATCACACTGTCCTCTAAATGAGAGATCTGTCTGTCTTTGCCTCTCAAGTGCTGGGAATAAAGCTGTGTGCCACCATGGTCCAGCTGACATTTTGATCTTTTAAATATAGTTTCATGGGGATTTTTGTTTTTGTTTGCTTTGCTTTTGTTTTGTTTCTGTTTTGTTTTTGAGACAGGATCTCAATGTGAAACTTAAGATATACTTAAATTTGCCAAGTAGATCAGACTGGCCTTCAATTTGTAATCCTCCTGCCTCAGTTTGGATGCTACAGATCTTTCCCATCATCACATCAAGCTGATGTTACAGAGCTGTCCCATCATTATGTCAAGCCAATATTTATATTTAAAGAGTTGTATCTGCTATAAACACTATATAATGCAGAAGAACTGAAGTCAAGAGAAGCAATGAAAATATTTAGACCTTTGGATCTAGGAGCCCTATTTCAGAAAAAAAATTATAAATAAAGTATCTCTTCCCAATCCTTTTAGCTCATACCTATGATTCTAGCACTTGGAAGGCTGAGGCAGCAGGAACAGTATTAGTTTAAAACCTGCCTAGGATATACACAAAGAACTTGTCTCAATAAAGAAAGAGTTGGAGAGATGACTCAGTGGTAAGAGCACTGACTGTTCTTCCCGAAGACCCAAGTTCAGTTCCTAGCACCCATATGACAATTCATAACTGTCTATAATTTCAGTTTGGAGGATATGATGCCCTCTTCTGGTCTGCATTAGCCTAGCATGCAGGTAGTGCACAGGCATACATGCAGGCAAAACTCCCATACACATAAAATAAAAATAAATAAAATATTCAAAAATAAATAAAAGAGGAGGAGAAATAATCTTCCATAGAAAAGAACACACCAATTGGTTAACCAATATTAAATGGTCACCCTGACACATTCATACAAGTAACATACAGACTGAGCAAGTTAGACTTCAGAATATTTGTGTATAGACATATGTGCACAATAGACATATGTGCACATGTATGTAATAGCAATAAATAAAAAAAAGAGACCATGAACTTGAAGGAGAACTGTATGGGAGGGTTTGGAGTGAGGAAATTGAAGAATAAAATAATGAAGTTATAGTATAATCTCAAAAATAAAACAATTAAAATCTAAAATAATATAAATGTTCTACAATACAAAAACCTAATTTCTGATATATTAGCCCATTACAAAACGCTAAACTGGCAATAATTATGAATATTATTTTTAAACTGTAAATACAAATGGTGGAGTGATAAGGTTTTCAAAGCCAAATTTAAAATTATATCAATACTCTGATTGCCATCTCTTAAAATATGTATGGATATAGATAGAAATTAGCAAAGAATTGAGATTTTCTGACATTTGATACCTGAAGACTGTAAGATTATAGACATGTTTTTATTTGGAAAACCACCTAATACTGCTAAGAGTGAAGCACTCATGGTGTGTTATCGATGATTCTAATTCCATTTTCTTTATTTCTTTTAGTTTAGCAATTTAAAAAACAATAGAAAGAAATTGTAAGGGAACTTGGGAATTTCTGTTTTAAAATCTATCTTCACATCACAATTTCTCAATGTTAAGAACTATGTCATTTACTTTTTTTCATTTCTTTCTTGAGAATTTCATACAATCAAATAATGTATTTTGATCAAATCCATTCCTGACTTTATCCCCTCCAACTCTTCTCATACTCACCACCACTTTCTCATCTCAACTTCATGTACTCCTTCTTACACCCACTAAGTCCACTTAGGGCTAAATGTTCATGTATGTGCATGTGGTGGGATTCAGGTGTCAGCTGATAAGATCTGAGGATGCTTGTCCAGGGTCCCGGGTGTAAAACCATTCACAGGAACATAGGTAGCCTCTCAGGAGCTGAGTCCATGATGAAAACTGATAGCCTCCCTCCTCCAGCAATCAATCGCCAGTAACTCCTCAGTGAGGTTCAGGACTTTTGATCCTCTCCCACATCCATGCCAGGATACCCATAGATGAAATTAGCTCATTTTTGTAGTGAAGGACAATTATCAGAGACTCATGACGGATCAATCTTCAGAGAATAAGGGATTTTGGAATAGTACTCAGCCCTAAATGCGACATCTGTATCATACCCTTCCCACCCCCAAGGTTTAGGGATCATTGCCAAAGAAAAGAATGAAAGAGTGCAAGGTTAGAAGTAGTGGTACAAAACAGTGCTGTCTGGATATGACAGGATTGTTGAATATGAATGCACAATGTCTATGAGTACATGAATAAGACCTGAGTAGAATCAAGACATTCCATTCTTAATTCTGTACTGTATCTCATATTGACCAAGTGCTCCATAATATTGTTGAATCTGGGAAGGAACTTCTTCCTGTGTGACTCGACCAAAAATAATGTAAAGATGGGAGGGGAAACAATCTAATCTAAAACTACTTAATATAAAAGGTGTCTTGTGTTAGACTCTAAGATAAGCAGACCTTTATACAAGTGACTGAGTGCGAGTCTTAAGGAAAGGCATGATCTCAGGAAGCTTTTCCGAGAGAGAGAGAGAGAGAGAGAGAGAGAGAGAGAGAGAGAGAGAGAGAGAGAGAGAGAGAGAGAGAGAGAGAGAGAGTTAATTTGGGAAAGGAAAAGAAGCTGACTTCATGTGTATTATTAACCAAACTACTGTTGTGAGTAACTGAGGCTTACTCCCACTGAGGACCTCTGGAATATCCTATAAAATGTGTCTCAAAGATATTCTACCCCAAACTAAGATAGCTATGAAGGTTTATCTAACTTCTCAACCCATCATTAGCTGAACACTGCTTTGGAGACATTTGCTAGCTCCAGATTTTTAACTGACCCTTTTAAAGAGATCAGGAAGCAGGTCAGAATTTTATCTACCTCAGAAGGCTAAAATGGGATACATAAATTTACCAACATAAAAACTAGCCCTTAATGAGCACTCACATAGTGGGAGATTTAACCTTTACTTTATTTATGAATATGGTAAATATCAAAATTGCTTTTTTATGACTGTTCTAAAATTCTAAGTGGCAGAATGTAGAAGGCAGGCAGGAGCCCATGTTGGGGTTGTGTTGCCTAACGAGTGCCCATGTCATGTAATTATGAGAAAAATAAGCCTAAGGGGAGGAGATCTCCTTGTGGTGCCATCACTTTCTATTCCAATGAAACAAGGATAGCCAAGTTGTCAACATAATACAGTCCAGAGTCTCAACAGAGATATTGTTGACATAAGATTGGCCTGTAGCCAATCTTGTAAACATTTTCTTGATTAATGATCAATGTGAGAAGGCCCAGTCCACTGTGGGCAACACCACCCCTAGTCAGTTTGGTTCAGGCTGTATAAGAAAATTAGCTGATCATGAGGATGTGAGTGAATCACATTACAAGCCAGCAAGAAGCATTCTTCCATGATTGCACTTTAGGTTCCAATTAGAGCTCTTGCCCCAACTTCCATTAATATGGACTGTGATCTAAAAGTGTAAGTTAAATAAACCTTTTTCTTCTCAAGTCGATTTTGAACACCACAACAAAAAGTAACTAGAACAAGAAGAAAGGATGATGCCAGGCAGAATGAATTGAGGCTTGAAGGCTGACCAGCACCTCAAATAAAATTGTATCATAAACATTTGGAGAGACTTTTTAAAAAACAGATTGTATAAGTGATGGTTCCCATCTATGTGTAATAAAGGTGACCCTTTTCCACCAAGACTGAACAATAAAGAAGATGGGGGATAGAGGTAGAAATTGATAAGACAGAACTTAGTTCCTCTTGATGAGAAACTTGGAAACTATCCCCTCACATCATCCTAGCCATACATTCACATTAGTTAGAAGGGGTTTGGCATGCAGTAGTAAAGCCATCTTCTTCAAGGCTTGGACTATCCAGCATCTTGAGAATTAGCTGTAAAGACAAGTTTCTACTCTACCACAATTCTACTTCTACATGATGGTGTGGACACACACAATTTGAGAAAGGACATATATTATAGCTGTGATTCTATATACTAAGAGTAAGGATGTGTGGGCCTACTTGTTTCATGAGCCACATCTGGGAACCAGAATCCTGTGGTTACAGCTGCTTGGATTTGTATATATCCCAAAGAATATCTGTTATATGATATTTTTCTCTCCTTCTGAGAGACCACATAAGCATTTAAGGACTCATAAGGTTATATTATGCCCTCTGGAAAGAGCCCTGAAGTTAGCATCAGACTGGGCTCAAAACCAGTTGCATCTCTGCTTCTCTATCCCTTCCATTTCACTGCAGTCAAAATTAGTAATTTCTTCAGCTGATAAAATAGTGTCTCCACAGAGCTCAATGATGAACATTAATTTTACCCACAAAATATCAAGCAGAATTTTCTGGATTCACCACAACTCTGCTAGGTACGTACTAATACAAACAAACAAATCATATCACATCAAATCAAAACTTTAAAAATGAAGCACTGGCAGGGTGTCCTGTATTCCCAGGATCACATAGCTAATAAGGAGCCAATGTGAAATTTTGACCTGTACAATCTAGCTCTAGTTCTGACCGTGCATTAACACTTCTTAATAGGTAAAAGTAAAATATCCAATGGAGGTGGAACTTAATATTTTATTTATTTCATTTTAGAAGATAACAATGGTTTAGTCTACATACAATCACCTTTTAATTGATATGTGACTCCAGGAAGACATCATTATGTTGTTTGTTAAGCATCAGTTTAGTTTTTCTAAAACTGAATTGAAAATTGTAAGCCCTTTGTCAGAGGGCTACTGGATAGGTGAATGTAGCACTTAATGTTTAGCTAGGTACCCATCCTTGTAATAAATGACAGTAAATAAGACAAGCTGGGGAGCCAGGGCATCGTGTTAATGTAATCAATTGGTAATCTGCCAAATTTTCTCTGGCTAAATCTACAGCAAAGCTTACTTAACCTCTGAGAATCTGTGAAATGCTGCACTATGATAGAGCATTTAAAATGTTTCATTCAAATCTCAAATGCTTTAAGACAAATCCACTTCTTTCTTTCATCTTATGGTAATACAGTCATTATCCAAGCCTCAGAAAGGCATGTGTTTTATCTCTTTGCTCCCTGCCTCTACTAACACATTTTATAATTAATGTTAACTATAAATAGTGAACCTACTGAAGCACTGCACTTTACTAATCTGTTTTTTTTTAGAGTAAATTATCTTGCCATAAAGAAAACATCAAAGATCTTTACTGAAAAAAAAATATCTCCATTAGAATGTGCTAGTGAAGATATGGGCAGAGGAGAACGTTATGCCAGCCACTATGGAAATTAGCATTAAGGTTCCTTAGAAAATTAGCATATTACCAGCTATATTACTACTCCTGGAACACAAAGGATGCCAAGTCCAACAATCACAGAGATGCTTGCAAACACATGCTTATTGCAGTGCTATTCACAAAAGCCAAGTGATAAACTAACATAGGTGTCTAACAGCAGAGGAACGGACAAAGGAAACCTGCTACATAAATATAGAGAACAGACATTTCCAGCCATAGAGAGTGAAATTATATCATTTTTCAGGAAAATGTGTGTAACTAGAGACAATCATATTAAGTAAATTAAGCCAGTCTCACAAAAACAAATATTGTATGTTTTTTTTCATATTAGATTTCACATAGGGAAATTCTGTGTGTGTGTGTGTGTGTGTGTGTGTGTGTAGTATGAGTGTGTATGATAAAGTGGAAATGAAACTATTTAGGGAAGCAGGGGATTAACATGTGGGGTAAAGAATTTGGGGTCTGGAGGGTAATATGATTAGTATATTAAAATATCCTTATGTAACATAATATCATTCACAATGAATATACAATAAAATACTTTTAAAATTTGTAATTTGGATTATAAATTGTCATATAAAATTTTACATTTTCATAATCATGCATTTATTTAGCTTTTTTGGACATGGATTACCACATAAAGGGGTTTATCAAAATGCAAATCACAATAGCAAATATGTACTGGTACAAATATCACAAAGATTACATTGCTTACTTTAAACTAAGAATTGCCACAAACCCCTGATCAAATTTGTCAGATTTGGCATAGGGTTCCAAGATCTAAAATTAACATGAATATCTTGAAACTCTCCCTGGAACTCACTAAACTCTATCTGAAGCAACTACAAGAATGTAGTTAATTTCATCCTTAAAATAAAACCAACTATATAAAATATATGAAATAATTAATTTAATAAATTTCAAAGCCATCTCAATTTGTCTCCAAACTAACACAGGAAACAAACTTGGGAAACAGTTTAATTTTTAAACTATAAATTAACTATAATGAAATGTAGTTTGTAGCTCTTTCCTCCCAACTAGAATATTCTCCCCTAAAAGGAGAAGGGGGATTCATAGGGCTCAGAAAGCTATGGAAACTTAGAAGATTTTGGAAGCTCAGAAAGTTACAAGACTCTTGAGGGTGTCTAAGGAAGCAGTTTTCATGAGTCATCACCCATTCTGGAATATGTCTTCCAGTGAGGCGAATAGACATGGGCTGAATCATTTCTGTGATCTGTTGTCCATGCTTTGCCTGAATATAGAGGTATTTGTTTATGTCTTTCCAAGAAAATCACACAGCTGAGAGTAAAAGTGTTGATCTAAACACGCAGTGAATTAACTATCATACACAGCATTATAAACCTGTCGGCCCTTTGTATGTCATCCTTTCTGATGGACATTTACTTGGCTCTGTGTAGGGGAATTTTGTCACATTGTAAATAATTGCTGATTGGCCAAAGGCAGACAAGAAGTGTGGACAGGGCTACCAGACTAAGAAAACTCTGGGAACAGGAAGAACAGAGCAGAGATGCCACAGAGACTCCAGAGTTGCCAGAAAAGCCAGCAGAAGCAGAGGACAACTATGCTGCTCTGAGAAAAGGTACCGAGCCCCATGGCTGAACAGGTTAAGAGTCATGGGTTAGATTAAGGGTAAAGAGTTAGCAAGTTATATGCCTGGGCCTTAGGCCGATCAGCCTAAAATTAATGTAAGCATCTGTGTGTCTCAGCAGGTCTGTGGGTCTGTGGATTCAAACCACAAGGTTAGGATCAAACGTCCAGGCCAGAAACCTCATACAACAGCTCTGTCCTAGAAATGCTTTATCTTTTAAAATGTTGAAGTTACTCCAGACATTTTTACTTAGTTCCATTTCCAATAAACATTTTTCAAGGACAGTAGCCAGGGTTAAAAGAGCAGCCTATGGCTAAGAACTATAGCAGAGTAGCTTTATCAAATCAAACCTATGATGCCCATAAGTATTTGAAATACCTGTAGTGAATCACAGAGCAACCAGCCATACAAAAGTACTGCAGATTGAACATCTCTAATCTGAAAATACAAAATGGGATATGAGGTGACAAGAAGAAAAATTCTACACTTGCTTTCATGGTACATGCAATAGTTAAAGTGCTAGTAATTTATATATAATCTATATTATATATAATTATGTTAAGGGTATGTGTAATGATGCATATGAAACAAAAATGAGTTTTTGTTTGAAAATACAATTGAACATACAACAACGTGGTTGTATTTTCAAGATTCTCCATTCTCTCATTATAAATATTACATCTGAAAGATCCAAAAAGTATGAACAAGGAATATTGAAGCTAATATAGTTCCTCCAGTGTAACTTTAAGATGCTTTATCTGGATGAAGGACCATGTACTGATACATTGGGCATTAAAACACATGGGTAATAGATGATCTCTGAATTTATGAATCAGTAGAATAAAAATCACATGTCTCCTGTAGGAAATAAAGTGCTTGTCCATGATAAGGGAGGAAAAAATCATACTTTATTCAATTTTGATTAGATCAAACAAGTACAGCTCAATACAATATAGGTATATTGGTATCTTTAGTCCACTGTAACAAATTACCACAGACTTGCTTCCTTAAATCCACCAAAACTTATTCTGATTACTCAGAGGTCCGAAAAAATAAAACCAAGAAAGAGGTCAGCTCAGTCATGCTTCACATGAGTCTACCTTGCCTCTTCTAGAAGCTTCTAGTAATTCTTTTTGGTTTCTTCCTAACTTCTAGAGGCTACTGATAATTCTTAAGAAACTGAAGACTGCAATTGCATCAGTGCATAGCCTCTATTGTCACATGCCTTTCCTCTTCTGTGGAAATTTTCACTCTCCTCATCATGGTATCTGTCATTGAATTTAATGTAGACCCCATCCTAGTTTAGCTTAGTCTGCTTTCATCTTGATTAACTATTTGTGTCAAGAACTTCATTGGTCCAAATCAATGTTTATGTGAGCATGATTTTATTTTATTGTTTGAGGAACACATTTCAACTCACTTTAGTAACAACTCCTATTTACCATGGTGCCAAGTGTCATGGTTCTTAGCAGACTTGTTTCTTGTTTCAATGTAAGAATAAGAGACACAAGTTGTTTTCCTTCAGGAATGCAAACTCCAATGTAATTTAACAGTAAAGTTATATATATATATATATATATATATATACACACACACACACACACATACATATAACTGCCCAATTGGCAAGTACTTCCCTGGGGAAGGCCATATTCTCTTATTCCTAGATTTCCTCAGTTGTCTACAGTTCCTTGTGTAAGGTTGAGGCCTGCAATTTCAATTAGTTTAAAAAGAAAAAAATAAATGAATTTGGAGGAGGGGTATATGAAAGGGTTTAGAGGGAAAAAGGGAAAGGGAGAAATATTGCAATTAAATTATAATCTCAAAAATAAAAAGAAACAAAAGTAAAAGAAACAACCAAATAAATGTCCAATTCAACAGTGAATTAAATATGGATACAATCTTTACATTCTTTTATATACCTTATCTCCAATTTTATGCCTTAAAGTTGATTTAGAACACAAGTTTTTCTTTTTTTCTCCTTGGCCAAATATTAATTCACATGAGCCAAAGTACTGTGAGATTATGCTTTTGTACACTGTAAATATTTGTCCTTCTCATTGGTTTAGTAAAATGGTGATTGGCCATAAGGCAGATAGGAAGTATGAGCTGGACTACCAGACTAAAAATACTCTGGGAAGAGGAAGAGCTGAGCAGAGATACCAGAGAGACAGACGCAGAGGAAGCAGGATGAGAATGCTGCCCTGAGAAGAGGTACTAAGCCACTTGGCCAATCATGGGTTAGTTTAAAAGTAAGAGTTAGCAAGTCATATGCCTGAGCCATAGGCCAAACAGCATGAATTTAATATAAGACTTTGTATGATTATTTGGGACTGCTGATCGAGATCTCAGGGCTAGACTGGGCCAGAAACTTTCACTACATTAAAGAAGTTGATTTCAAATGTTAAACCAAATTACTCACTCCAGAGCAATGGTTTCTGAGGCTAATCCCCTGAACAACAGAGTCAGAGTCTGAGAGCTCCTTTAAAATGCTAAGTATCATGGAACAGGGCTATTCATTTGCACATTATTCTCAAGATGATTCATAAGCTCTGTTCTAAAATCTGGTGCCAAAAGTAAAATAGAAGTCTAACCCTCCCATATAATTCCATACTTTCTGGCAGGAATGTATATTTCTCTTGCTAACGTTTGATAGAGAACTTTAAACATATATACACTTGTACATACTGGTCTTTTGCCTTTCCAAGTGAACAAGCTGTTTCCATGACACCAAACCTTTCATTTCATTTGAGACAGCCCAAGCTCCTAGGAGCATGATTGCACCATGTACCATTTCATGTTTATTTTATCTGGGTTCTTGGTCTCAAATATATCCTGCTTGAAAATATACTCCTTGTGGGAAAACCAATATTTGAAGCAACACTTTAATTGGTAAATGTGTTCTCCATTTTCTTTCTGTAAGTAGGGCACTCTGAATGATTCTGAAATACATCTCTTGTTATGGTTAATCAACTAGGATGATAATATGAATGGCTAGTAAACTAATTGTATAACTGAGTATATAAACTGGCCACCTCATATATTCATTTTTTTCTCCACCATGATTTGAGGCTATTTTAGTCTTAAAATATTTCAAAATTCAATTTATTCTTTGCATTGAGTATGCATTCTTTTCTCATTGATTTTGGAGCAACTATGTTGAACAATGTATTGGCACGAAAGGAACAAAGTCAAGAATGTGATTACAAAAAATTCATTTGCTTTAGCCTAGAAAAGCCCAAGTCCTATTTTTTCCCACAAAATAAAAATATCTTAAAATGTTTACATCAATAGTCTTTCTAAATTAATTACACAACCAACAAACTTAAAGGAAAACAACAGTGTGTTTAGTGCCAGCTAGTTAAAAATAGCCACATCTATTCTGTAGAGACAGAGCAAATTCGAAGCCAGAAAGGAACCATGTGAAAAGGGGAAAATAAATAACCATATACTTAATACATCGAACATCAATAAGACTACAAGTTCAGCCACAAATTCACTTCACTATGAGAAGGCTCAGGCAGAAGCTGCTAGCAATGCTTCATGGCATTTTCAAGCCATGACACCTACTAGGTTTTCTCCCACCTTCTCACACACCACACCAAATGTGAGAAAAAGGCAGAGCTATTTGAATGAATAATTCTTAAGGGTCTGAATTTGAGGGAATCTGGACATCCCTTGCTGTTTTGTCCTGAGGTTCAGCCATTCAGTCTCAGTACTGCAGGGTATGAATCATTGCTGTAAATCGCATTGAATTTCTAAATATATAAAAAGAATTTAAGGGAAAATAACAAGGTGACATTCCCTACACAACCTTCAAGAGCTGGCTATGTGACAAGAGCCAGGGGAACCCAGCCATTAGAAGTAAGAGGCAGTCCAGCAAATTCCTTTCAGACAGATGTAGGGAAGATAGAAAACAAAATAAAAGAGCGGGGGGGGGGGGGGGGAGAGCAAGGACTGATAAAATAGCTTGAGAGCTCAATAAGCTGCATCTTTGTCATTTAAATTCCTTATGGAGACCCAGGGGCTGCATCTGAAAGGTGTTGTAGCCAGCCCCCACCCCACCTCTCCATGAGAATATAGCTCATGCATATTTACTAATATTTAAAATGCAGTCATATGTTGTTAAGCATATTGATAGGCATGAATAGGAACTCAGTGTGTCTTTGTTGTTAGAATGAATTTAAAAATAAATTAATGAATTAAAAAAAAGAATTCTGAAATAGTTCACTAGTAGAGTATATGGAGGGCTAGCATTATAGTTGTTATGATAAAATAATATGTGTTGCTGTGCGGAGGTTGGGGAAGAATTTTTCTTTCCACAAACACAATAAAAACACAGTTTTAGCCAGGCGGTGGTCCTACACACCTTTAATCTCAACATTCAGGAGGCAGAGGCAAGAAGGTCTCTGTGAGTTCAAACAGCTTGGTCTACAGAGTGAGTTCCAGGACAGTCAGGACTGTTACAGAGAGAAACCCGTGCCTTGAAAAAAACAAAACAGACAAACAAAAATCCCCCACAGTTTTAAACTGGAAATTTTTCATTGAATAAAATGATTATGTTTTCTAATAAAAAAATAAATGTAGTATTGTTGAAACATATGCTTGAAATTATGTCAAGATGTTTTAGTTTGATTCAAAAATATACCCTATATTGGTAGCCTAGATGAACAGGAGACCCTCCGCATTATAACATTCAACTTCCTCTGTTTTTTTTTTTTTCAGATTCAAGCATACTTTGAATGTTGATAGGAATAATAATTAAATCTTTCTCAACAGATGAACAAAAATTATGAAGAAATATGCAGCAGCAATTAACACAAATATAAAAACACTCTGTAGAACATTCTCAAGAGGCATATTTCCAGCATACTGACACACAGAAATGTAAGCGGGAGTGATCCTTAGTAATGTAAAAGATTTGATTGTCTTACAGATGCTTTACTATGTAAGAATTCTTAATAGCTCTTGTACTATCCAAAATTCCTATGCCAGATACATTCAACATCTGGTAACAGAATACATGGAAATAAACAACTCTCAGCATACTCAACAGATAAAGAAACATGAGCAGGACTTTTGTATTTAGGTCATTTTATTGTTCACACACATGCACAAACATGCGAGAATACACCACACACACACACACACACACACACACACACACACACACTCACCTGAAGCTTAGTACACTATCAGAAAATGTATTTACTTAGCTCACTTTGAGGGACAGTTAAAGCTCACTATTAGTCTCATTGATTCATCCTGTGGTGAGGGCTGCTTTTGTATAGCATATTATCATGGTGGGTGTTCTTATAAATAGGGGTAACCATGTGAGAATACAAGAATCCCTAGAGTAATCAGGAATCAGGCTCACTTTTCTCTAACAGCCCTCTTATGAGAACTAAAGTGCCATGGGAGCTAAATCAATTCTTTCTGAGGTAATAGAATGACCTAATTTTCTAAATGGCATAATGGATTCATTTTTTTTTTTTTTTTTAGATAGCCAGATTATTTTTCACCAGGCCTCACTAAGGTCCTACCACTTTTTTATGTCACCATAACTGGGATCAGGTTTACAACACACATAACTCCTCCTAGTACACGCAAAAACCACATATAAACTACAAAACTATAAAAACTACAAAAAAAAAAAAAAAACCTGTATGGATAAGGTTGTTTTCTAATGATTCTTTAAGTACCAAAGTTCTACTAGAATCTGAATTGCCAGGTCACAACAAGCCTTATAACAATAAAGTTGACCATATCATTGTGATATAGCTCTCTAATGTCTTCCCCAAATTTAGCTTTTCCATGGAACATCCCACTTGGACTGTGCACTGATTTTTTCTACTACATTCCTGGCACAACATCTGTGGGTACTAGGTCATGAATGGTATTAGAATTCAGGCCTTAGTCCCTGCAGTTAATTGAAAATTGAACACTAGGGCCATTTTCTACCACTGTTTCCACAGTGATGAATGCCATTCCTACTTCTATGCCTTGCTGTCCGGGTCACAACAAGTTTAACAGATAGAAACCAGTAACCTGGAACTATGACCTCTGGCTCTCACAATTTGTAGACACTCCAAAGTCTCCTAATGCCAATACCAGCAACTTTCTATTAAAGTTTTTCCCTCATCCCATACTGTAGGGGTATTGTGTTATTTCATGGTAAATAATTGTCCCACCCACTGGTTTAATAAAAAGCACTGATTGGCCAAAGGCAGGCAGGAAGTGTGGGCAGGGCTACCAGACTAAAAACTCTGAGAGCAGAATGCCAGAGAGAATGCTGGAGAGAAGCCAAAAGAAGCAGAGGACAACCATGCTGTTCTAAAGAAAGGTACCGAGCCACATGGCTGAACAGTAAGAATCATGAGTTAGATGAAGAATAGAGAGCTAGCAAGTGATATGCCTGGGCCGATCAGCCATAAAACTATTGAAAGTATCTGTGTGTATCTGTGGGACTGAGAGTCTGCGTGTCTGCGGGTCTCCGTGTCTGTGGGTCTGCAGGTCTGTGGGCCTAGACCTTAAGGTTAGGCCTGAAAGTCCGGGCCAGAAACCTCCTACTACACCATATAAGGTCATGTAGGAAATATGAGGGAGTTATTTTCCTCAGGAAGATTATTCAGTTAGTAATTATAGACTTGGATGATTAAGAAAAAAAAAAAAAGACAGCTCCTTGTTCCTGGAGTAAGATATTCTTAGGCATGGTGTCTACTACCTCTTACATTCTCTATTAAATTTATTTACCCCAAGTAATCATCTGCCCCAAATGTATATCCTGTACAGCTACTTGTTTAAAAATACAACTTTCAGGTCTCATTTTCAAGCAAGGAAACATCCAATTACTTCTGTGACATTCAAAGTCCTCTTACAAAGGGAATTGTAGCAAATATATCAGAATCTGTCCATAGTACATAAGACTTTACTAGCATCATGAAGACCTGCTAACAGCTAGCATCTGCACCTCACCAAATAATTGCTTTTTCTGGCTATCACAGTCCACTTGGCAGAGTCCCACCAAGAAGCAGCTTTCAACAACTACTAGATAGCACAGCTTTGAAGCACATTCTTTACTGGAACATTCTCCCAGTATTCCCAGTAAAATTTTGCCCCAGTTACAAATGTCACTAACCTGAAAACATACTAGTTAGTCCCCAACTCATTTTCCTACTTCTCTGCCAGTATGTTCTGGGATCTGCCTCATATATGTACTCATGTTTTTGTGTTCAGAAGGCACTGTTGACCTGTAATAAGCCATCCACCATTTCTTTCTAAAAGACTCTTTCTGTCCCCTCTGCCACAATGATTCCTGAAGCATGAAAAAAGAGAAATCAGAAGTATATTCCATTTCCACCATTAGGTTTTAGTGTATTTCACCAACACATGTACTTTTCTCTATTCCTAAACCCTCTCTCCAAATACAGAGAGATAGAGAGATGAAGGTGTGCATGTGTGCATGCACGCACATGAACACACACACAGAGGGGTGGGGAGAAAGTGCATGTAAAAATGGTATTTTATATGAAATTTTAAAGTAAATGTAAAGACAATTCGCCAATTTGCCGTGATCATTAGAGTAAGATAATCATGAAAAATATCAAATACATAATATGTCTTGGCAAAATTTGAGCTTTCTCTTTTAATTTCATCTGTCTCTTCTACTTTGATGAAGCCATTTTACATGAACTGGTATTTTAACCTAAAGCAGACTGATTAAATTGTAACAACCTTTTTTGTCTCTGCCCTTCTAAAAACTGCTAATGGACAGTGAACTGGTCAATCAGCAGGTGAGAGCAGAGAAAAGAGGACAGGGCAAAGTTGATAGAGGTAATAACTAGCTTCAGATAATGAAGACTGATTGTGCACTCACTTTCCTGTGAATGTCTAAAGCTGTGAAGGGCAATTACCAAATGCATTAAGAGAAGAGAGCTCAATGTTACTTCTCTTGTAAGGTCTGGTCTGGTGAGCTGTCAGAGACCTCTTTTTGGAAGTCATTTGTAGCCAGTACATACAAGAAAGAATATTCTCAAGAGATCTACTCCTGAATTTGGTATAAGGTTGGAAAATATGCCCCCTGAAATGACTGGATAATAGCTAACATATAACTTAAAGTAAATAAAGTGTACATATCTCCCCAGAACATAACTCATCTAAAATAAAACTTCTAAAGCTATTGATTACTGATGAAGAAAGGTTATTCACTTAATCTCATAAATGAGTTTGGGGTCTTCACTACAATTAAATCTAAAATATAATTAATGGAAGATTAACTATAGTATTGGAAATTATCTTCTCTGAAATGAGGAATTGAAGACAAGTTAAAATATAGCAAAGGGGAAAGGGCTATCATAAAAACTAAAACAGAATGTGCTGTGTCTGGTAAGATGAATGCTTCTTGTACATTTACCTTTTTCTGAAAATACTTTTTGCTTTCAGAAACTGAACTTTTTCCAGACCCCACAACCAAAGGGGGTTTGAGAGTATTTAAAACTATGCACCTCTGGCTATTGGTGGTTACACACATCTTTTATCTCAGCACTCAGGCAGAGGCAGATGGATCTCTGAGTTCCCTTGGTCTACAGAGCAAGTTGCAGGACAGCCATGGCTAGAAAATACCCTATGTTTGATCAAAACAAAAAACACACAAACAAACTACACACTTAATCTATTTCACTACCACATGTTCAGTCTATATCTAACTTACCTTTAAGAAAACAGTGTAACCAACCTTAGGATTCTACCACTTGGTTGTCTTCCTGTGCATATGTGTTTGCATGGGTATGAGTATGGGTGTTGTAGTAATTACTTGCTGAAATTAACCAGGTTGAAAGAAACTAAATATTCAGCATAAGTTTTGCAAGCAACATGTAAGTAGGAAAATAACATATGTTTGTGGTTTTGAGTGCTATTCTAGGTCAGTAATATTCAGTAAATTCTTCCCTTGTAAACAGTTGGGAGAAACTTTATTAAAAAAAGAGATTCCTCATTGCATTACCATATCATGTCTTCTGTGTTGTTCAATAATCAGTATAAAAAGTCCTTTGTTGTTACAAAAGGCAACAGGGATAGGTGCAAGACACAGGGAGAGAAAAGGACAATTCAAATTTTTATTCGTTCTTAATCTAAACTACTCCAAGAGAAAGATTATTTTTATTTTATTTGATGGAGAAGCCTCAGATTACTTACTGGAATGAACTTTACTATTTTATTTTATTAATACAGAAACAGGCTCAGGAAGATGAGATCTTTTAAAAAGTGAAGAATTGTGATTCCAGGCCACAACTGCCTTACTGAAAGAATGTTGGACAGTAAGACAACAATGTTTATGACAAATGTGTCTCAGAATATTGTAATTCTGTTAAGATGTCCTTGCTATATACAACAAAATAGCTTTCCAATCAGAAAAATCAATGAGCTTATCTAAGTCCATTAAGTTCTTTTTTTTATAAAACAAGGTATCACCTCCCAAACAGGCATAACCTATTTAAATCACCATGATGAGGTGTCATTACAAAGAAAATTTTCAATGTAAAATGATAAGCTGACAATTTATGATTTTAGTTAGTGAAAGCATAGAATTAGAAGCTTACCAACTATTTGATCTTTGTCTACTCTGCCTTTATCCTCTTTAGCAAAACCTCTAAATACACTTTTATATAGTTACGTGTTTCACTGAATCAAACATAGAGACATCTTTTATTTATTGAGAATTTCACATATGAATATAATATGTTTTTATTAAATCCATCTTCCACTATATCTACCCCTAGGTCTTCCTCCCATACCTCTATCAAGTTTTCTATCTCAACTTCATGTGTAGCCTTTTAAGTTTTTTCTTTACTTTTGAAAATCTCAAATATATGTATGTATGTGTTATATATTAAATATAACTATATCTAGCTCTCATTACCCTTTTCAATTTTTTCCATATCCCTCCGCACCATGATTTTTACCAACTTCATGTCCTTTTTAGTTTTGTATTATTTATTTCTTTAAAAAAATACCTTTATTGAAAATAGATTTTTTTCTCATATAATATATCCTGATTATAGGTTCCCCTCCCTCTACTACTCCCAGTTCCTCTCCAAATCCATTCCCTTTCTGCCTCTCAATAGGAAAGAACAGGCTTGGAAGAGAAAGCAACACTGATCTATGAGTATAACATAACAAAATCAATTTATCACTATATTTTTGTTGTTTTTAGGTCAGTACTATTTGGTTTTATCCTACATTCCTGAGCTATCTAGTCTCTGGTTCTTGGTTAACAAAGAAGTGTCATATATTGATTGGTTACTCTCACAAGCTTTATGCCACCAATGCCTTAGCATATTTTGCAGGCAGAACACCATATTATAGATCAAAGGGTTTGTGGCTGGCTTGGTGCTTACATTTCTCTTTTGGTAGTGTGCAAGAATACCAAAGACTCCAAGAATGTAGGGATAAATGCTCTCTGTAGACACTATCTCAACTTCTCAGTGTTGAATTGTGTGGATAATGTCTTTAGTAATGGGGACTTGCTGTCAGTTTGTGAATAAAAACCTACTATTTTGGCAATAGCCTGGGTTGTTTGGGAATTCCCATGGGACCTTTGACAAACTCAATTACATATAATTCAATTCTGGCACTGGAATTTTCATTTGGTGACAAGATATGACTAGTTGGGATTCTATCTCCCTTGCTATTTGGCCATTTCATTTAGATAGACTTTATATATGGATATATTTTTGAAAGTGTCTGCTGTATTAGGTTTCCACATTAACTCTCCAATGCCCCTTAATTTTAGCTGTCTCTCCTCACATTCTCTTCTTCAACCCCATCTCCCATGCCAGGATCCCCATCCATCCATAATTCTATTCTACTTCCATTTCACAAGGAGATTTATCTGTACCTTCTAGTTCCTTATCCTAAACCTATATTCTATGATTATCAGAAGCTTGATTATGATTGACTTAACAGCTATATCCACATAAAAGTGAATATATATCATATTTGTTTTTTGGATCTAGAATACTTCATTCAATATGATTTTTTTTTTAGTGCCACCCATTTATCTGCAAATTCCATAATGTCCTTTTTAAATGATAGAGTAATATTTCATTGTATAAATATACCACATTATCATTATCAATTCTTCTTTTGAGGGGCATCTAAGTTATTTCCAATTTCTGGCTATTATGAATAAAGAAACAGTGAGCAAGGTTGAGTAAGCATATTTGTGGTAGGATGAATCATTTTGGTATATTCCTGAGTGGCTAAGCTGGATCTTGAGGTAGATATATTCCCATCTTCCTGGTCAACAGCCACATTGACATCCTTAGTAGACATAAAAGTTTTCACTCCTACCAGCAATGGAGAAGTGTTCCCCTTACTTCATATCCTTCCCCAGTATCAATTGTCACTTGTTTTATTGATTTTACCCATTCTGACAGGTGTAAATTTCAAGATATTCTTGATTTTCATTCCCCTGAAAGCTAATTATGTTGAACACTTTTTGTTTCTTAGCCATTTGAGTTCCCTTTATTGAGAAATCTCTATATTAGTACTCTGTTTTTTAATTGAGTTGTTTGTTTTCTTAGTATCTATTTCCTTGAATTCTTTATATAGTTTGGATACTAATCCTCTATTGGATGTGTAGTTGGTAAAAATTGTTTCCCACTCTGTGAAAGGCATTGTTTCTCTGAATTCCTTTTCAGTCTGTTTGTCAGTTGTATACAAGAAGGCTACTCATTTTCATGAGTTAACTTTGTATCTGGCTACTTTGTTAAAAGTATTTATCAGCTATAGGAGATTCCCAGTAGAGTTTTTAATATTTCTTATATATATTTTTATATCTTCTGCAAATAAAGATAATTTTACTTTTCCTTTCCAATTTTTATTCCCTTGATTCTTCAGTTGTTGTATTGCTCTAGCTAAGATTTCAAGTACTATATTGAATAGATATGGAGTGGACAACCTTGTATTTTTCCTGATTTTAGTGGAATTGCTTTCAATTTCTCTTTTGAAGATGATTTATTGCCTTTATTCTGTTGAATATGCCCCCTGTACCCTTAATCTCTCCAGGACTTTTATCATGAAGGGGTGTTGGATTTTGTGAAATGCCCTTTCTGTATATAATGAGATGATCATGTGTCTTTTGTCTTTGAGATTTTTTTTATGTGGTGAATTATATTTATTCATCTGTGTATGTTGAATACGTTGAACCATTCCTGCACCTTTGGGATGAAGTCTACTTGATCATGGTCAGTAATATTTTTGATGCATTTTGTTTGTATTTGTATTTTAATGTACTTGAAGTATTTTATTGATTTTTTTAATCTATGTTCATATGGGAACTTGATCTGTATTTCTCTTTGTTGAATGTTTGTGTGGTTTGGACAACACAATGACTGTGATCTCATAAAACGAATTGAGAAATGTTCTTTCTGTTTCTATTTTGTGGAATAATTAGATGGATGTTGATATTAAATCTCCCTTAAAATTTGGGTGTAAACCCATTTATCTTTTATGGTTGAGAGACTTTTAATGACTGCTTCTATTTCACTAAAGGTTATAGGTCTATTTACATTGCTTATCTGATCTTAATTTAACATTGGTAAATGGTATCTATCTGGGAAATTATCCATTTCTTTTGGATTTTCCAATTTGGTGAGTAAATTTTTTTAAAGTCATTATTCTCTGGAGTTCTTCAGTATCTGCTTTTCATTTCTGATTTTGTTAATTTGGATGTTTTCTATCTGCCTTTTAGTTAATTTGGACAAGAGTTTGTGAATCTTGCTGATTTTCTCAACTCTTTGATTCGTTGATTTGTTTTTGTTGCTGTTTCCATTTTATTGATTTCAGCCCTGAATTTGATTATTTGTTGTCATCAACTTCTCTTGATTTATTGTTGTTGTTCTAGAGCTTTTGAGTGTGCTGTTAAGTTGCTAGTATGAGGTCTCTCCAATGTATTCTGTAGGCACTTAGTGCTCTTAGCACTGCTTTCATTGTATCCCATAAGTTTGGGTATGTTGTATATTTATTTTCACTCAACTACAGAAAGTCCTTTATTTCTTGCTTAATTTCTGTATTGCTCATTTATTATTTAGTGGATACTTGTTCGGTTTTCATGTGTTTGAAAACTCTCTCTAGTTTTTGTAGTTGTTGATATTAACTTTCATCAATGGGATTCGGTATGTTATTTCAATTTTCTTGTATATGTTAAGACATAATTGTGTCCCAAGTATGTAGTCAATATTGAAGAACGTTCCATAAAGTACATTCTTTTGTATTTGGACAAAATGATCTGTTTATATGTGATAAGATCATTTGATTCATAATGTCAGTTAACTTCAACATTTCTCTGTTTAGTTTTTGTCTCGCTGACCTGTGTCTTGGTGAAAGTGGGATATCTGACTATTAGTGAGTATCTGACTATTAGTGAGTAATAGTCAATATGTGATTTAAGCTGTAGAAATGTTTCTTTTACAAACTTTGTTATCCTTGTGTTTGGGGCATATATGTTAAGAATTGAAGTGTAATCTTGATGGATATTTTATTAGTATGCAGTGTCCTTATCTGGGTTTTTTTGTTGTTAGTTTTGGCTTGAAATCTATTTCCCCAGAAATTAAAATAGTTACACCAGCTTGTTTCTTAAGCCCATTTGTTTGAAATATATTTTTCCAACCTATCACCTTGAAGTTAATTTTATCTTTGATGTTGAGGTGTGTGTTTCTTGGATGCAACAGAAAGATGCATCCTTTTTTTCACATCCATTCTGTTACTGTGTCTTTTTATTGTGAAATGGATACCATTCTGAGAGATATCAATGACCAATGATTTTTGTTCCTTTGTTGTTGTTTGGTAGTGGTGGTGGTATATGTGTGCTTCCCTTCTTTCCTTCTTCTGATTTTGCTGATGTGTTCTGGAAATTATTTATTTTCTGTATTTTCATTGTTGTATGCACCCTCTTTAGGTTGGAGTTTTCCTTCTAGCACCTTCAGTAGGGCTGTATTTATAAATATGAATTACCTAAATCTGCTTTTTTATTTTTTTTATCATGGACTGTCTTATTTTCTCCATCTACCATGATTTAATGTTTCATTAGGTATAGAATTCTGTGCTTGCTACTGTGGTTTCTTAAGAGTCTGTAGCACTTTCTTTAAGCCCTTCTGGCTTTTAGAGTCTCCATTGAGATGTTGGCTATACTTCTAATAGGTTTGCATTTACACATTTCTTGCTATTTTTTCCTTGCAGCTTTTAATGTTCTTTTTTGTTGTTGTTGTTCTGTATGTTTAGTGTTTTGATTATCATGTGCTGAGGGGCCTTTATTTTCTAGTTCACTATATTTGGTGTTCTGTATGCTTCTTGTACTTTTATAGGCATCTTCTTTAGGTTAGTAAAAAGTCCTTCTATGATTTTGTTGAAAATATTTTCTCGGCTTTTGATGTAATTTCTTCTCCTTCTATTCCTACTATTTTTAGATTTGGTGATTTCATAATGTCCCAGATTTACTGAAGGTTTTTAGGCAGAATTTTTTGTTTGTTTGTTTCTTTAGATGTAACATTTTCTTTGAGTGGTATATTCATTTCTTCTATCATGTCTTCAATTCCTGAGACACTTTCCTCTGTCTCTTATAGTCTGTTGTTGGAGCTTGCTTCTGCAGTTCACACTCAAGTTTTTATTTTTTTTGCAAGATTTCTTTCAGTTTGGGTTGTCTTCATTAATTCTGTTTCCACTTTTAGGAGTTGAACTGTTTTATTCATTTCCTTCCATTGTTTGTATTTTTATAAATTTCTAAAGGGATTTAATCATTTCACCTTTAAGGATTTCTATCATATTCATAAAGGCTGTTTTAAAGTCTTTTTCTTATGCTTCAGCTATGTTGCAATACTCAGGGACTGCTGTGGTGGGTTTCTGGGCTAGGGAATACATACTTTCCTGGCTGCCATTGGTTGGCATCTTGGCACCAGGAATTGGGAAGACTGTAATTTGGATTTTGTCTCTGTTTGGTGGGCAGTTTTCCCCCTTGG
Organism: Phyllotis vaccarum; assembly: GCA_033318265.1. Taxonomy (NCBI): domain Eukaryota; kingdom Metazoa; phylum Chordata; class Mammalia; order Rodentia; family Cricetidae; genus Phyllotis; species Phyllotis vaccarum. Next base: position 88,829,105 of record JARWLC010000013.1, on the reverse strand, counting down.
CTTTTGTTTATTCTATGGTTCTTATAAGAGTAGGTTGGCTGTATTTTGACTTTAGGAAATTCTTCTTAGGTCCTGATAGGTGTGGCCACTAGGGATTCCAGGTAACATAAGCGTCTGGGAATTTGGAGCTGGAGCTTACATTTAGGAATGGGGATGGGCTGAGGGTATCAGGGGTTGGTAGAGGAAGGAAAGCATGGTGTTATAACTGAATTATTAGACCCCTGGCGATTGGGGCAGGGAGTGAGGAGAGGCTACAGCTGAAGATCTGCTATAGAGTTGAGGATGAGACTGAGGAATTGAATTTGGAGGGATGTAGGAAAAGATGGCCTGCAATTTGCCTACTTGGTTCTCTGATCAGAGTTACCTATGGATTTCGAGAGTGTCTGATGAAATTGGGGACTGTGACAAAGCAAGAGTGTGTATGTGGGGGGGGGGGATGTAGCAGCCACAGGAGTCGGGACTCAGGAAGAGTATGTAGCAGGTATTCTGTTGCAGAGCTGGAGGTGAAACTGGTGGTTGGATTTTAAGGGGCAGTAGAAGAGGTGAAGATATGTAGCTACCCTAGCTGATTCTCTCAGGGTAGAGTAGCCTATGTGTTTTCAAGGAGTGCCTACTGGAGTTAGGAGTGAGGATGGAATGTATGGGAGAAGGGAGGAAAGTTAGAAGGATAAGATCAGTGTGATTCAAGTGAGAGGGGTACAGGGAAAGGGAGACCTCAGTAGGAGGTAAAGATGAGACTAGAGGATTAGATTTGGAGGAACTGAGGACATGTTGAAGAGTTGATGTTACCCTATCTCCTTTTTTGGCCAGAGTGGCCTATGGGTTCCCAGGGAGTGCCTGTAGGAGTCAGGATGGAATAAAGCAATGAGTGATGGGAGGGAGGTTAGGAAGAATGTATCTGCAGGTTTCATAGGAAATAAACTGAGAGAAGGAAGGCTGAAGCAAGTGTTTTCTTGCAGACCTGGCAGTGAGACTGGGTCATTAGATTTGAAAATGCAGAGGAGAAGTGAAAGTTTGATGTAGCCAGATGTTTTCCTGTGTCCCACAGTCTCTTGGTCCCAAGTAAACACACAAAAGCTTATGCTAATTACAAATTGTTTGGTCTATGGCTCAGGCTATTACTAGCTAACTCTTACATTTTAAATTAACCTATTTCTATTAATCTTTGTATTGCAATGTAGCTAGTGGCTTATTGGTACTTTCACATCTTGCTTCTTGGGTAGATGGATCATGTCTCCCAGTTAGACCCTTTTCTCCTGTATTTCTGTTTTGATTTCCCTCTTGGCTGCAAGTTGGCTTACCATAGGCTCGAACAGCTTCTTTATTAACCAATGGTAGTAGCACATATTTAAAAGATATAGAAAGATATCAGTTTGCAGTTAGGCTGCCTGTATCCCTGGTCGGAGTGGCTTCATCTTCTTTTTCCTTCTTATCTTCTGCTTTGTCTTTTTTGTTTGATAATGAACTAATACAAGCTAGTACTGCCCACATATGTGTAGGTATGGGACCACCCACTCAACCTTGGTAACCCTACTAGTGACTACATCAACAGCAATAACAAAAATAATTCTTTACCTCAGCTACTATCCAATTCTATTAGCTCCTCAGTAAGGAGTAGGGTATAGAGATTATTTACACCATCTATGAAAGGATTTAATTGGCTTGATCATGTACAGTATATATATATATATATATATATATATGTATATATAATGATAGCTGTTGTGATATTGAGAGTACTATAGCCATATTACACGTAGTAGACAGCATTACATAGTATCTCACCCCATACTCTAGCTCTTATATTCTTCCCAAATTATATAAAACAATGTTCCCTGAGTCCTGAGAATATAAGGCTTAATACAGACATCGTATTCTCTCTTTCACAGTATTTTACCCAGACACACATGTTAGCATGAACTTTTTTCCATTGCCAAATGAAGCTTCCATCTTCCTTCTCCATGGACCCCAGTGAGTCTGTCTGACTCTGTCCTCCACGCACCCTTCCCAACTCAACAAATTCAGTATATCACTCAACTATAACCACATCTGCCTGCACGACAACCAATCTCTAAGCTTTTTGTCAAGATCAGCCCTGCCTACTCTACAATTCATACATCTCTCACAGAACATTCAAATTTTCAATCCAGCAAAATCTACTCCAAAATTTGAAAATTGGACAAAGGCACATATCCTGTATATCCAGTCACATTTATCTATCCAAATTCTTTCCATGTAAGCCATTTTTATCTAAACCTAACCAGCCTGCACATATTTTATACTTACCCCTACTAGCTATGTTTATATCAGACAAACAACTAGTCAAAGAAACTCACATCCCCAGGTCTCATTTACAAACAACTTAAAAGATCAAGTTAGTATCTCCTATCTAAGTCTACAAGACTTTGTAGAAATGTTTGTCAAGAAGAATAACATAAATAACCCCAGAAAAAAATTTAAAAGAATAATCATAAACTTCCAAGAAACAAATAGCTCAATGAAATTAATGAAAAAAAATAATAATGAATAAATGCTTGCATGGTGGTCAAGAATAAAAAACATCAGGCTGATAAAAATGACAACAATCCAAGATTTAAGAATTGAATTCAGTTAGGAGATAGAAACTTTGCAGAAATGGAGATGGAACTGGAATCCCAATAGCTCAAATAAAAAGTTCAAAGGAAAGCATGATACATGGAATACATCCAGTAGAAGATAAGATATCAGGTCTCAAAGATAAAGTAGAGGATCTAGACCAAATAAGCAAGGAATATGTAAAAAAGAAAAGAAGCATACAGGAAATATAGGAGATCATGAGAAGATCAAATCTTTGAATTACAGGCATAGATGAGGAAGCAGAAGCCCAAGTCAATGACATTGACAATATCTCGAACAAAAGCATATAAAACATCCCTAAACTATGGAAAGACATACACAAACAGATGTAAAAAGCACACATAACACCAAATTGAAAAGAACATAAAAGAGAATCTCAATAGTTTATAGTTTAAAGCACTGTTTATAAAAAAAAATAATACTTCAAAAAATGCAAATTACATATAAAAGAAGACCCAAATGAATCACAGATGATTTCTTAATAGAAACTTTGAAAGCTGGAGATCCTGGAGCCATGCATTCTATGTACTGAGACCATGAAAACCTACACAAACTAATATACCCAGCAAAACTATCTACAATAATTGAAGGAAAAGAAAAAAATCCAAGCTACAAACAGACTAAAAATTATTACACAAAAGACAAACTTAAGTAGGAGAAGAAGCAATATTTTTTTTTACTGAAGGGAAGAATATAACAGACAGTGGAAAGGAATATGAAGCCATGCATATAAAACGCAAATTACTACTGACAGTTAGCCAAGAATATATCACTATTTTAAACATATATCTATCAAACTTTGGTAAATTCAGTTTAATTTTTAAGTGTATCATTGGATTTAAAGACAAAGATTAATGTCAACCCCTTAATAGAAGGTACATTCAGTACCCCCATTATTTCTAATAGATCATCTCCAATAGGTCATCTGTCCAAAAGATAAAAAAGAGAAACATCAGAATTAATGAACAACATATATCAAATGGATTTATCAGATAATACCATAATGTTCCACACAAAAACCAAAGAATATGTATTCTACTTTGCAGCTCATGGAAGCTTCTCCTCATTTTAAAGAGTTCACATTCTGAGATACAAAACACATCTTCAAACATTCAAAATGACTGAATAACTTCTGTATCTTATTTGAACACAATACAATAAAAATTAAAATGAACAGAAAACAAATCTCTAGCAAATATACAATCTCATGGAGAAGAAAGAACACATAAATTAATAAAAAAACGGGTCAAATAAATCAAGATAGAAATAAAAAATCCCTGTAACTAAGTGAAAATGAAGACATAATACAACAAAAGCTCTAAGATACATTAAAAGCTATTCTACAAGTAAAAATTTATAGCTATAAGTATCTACATTAAAATATTAGAAAGAATGCAAATAAATGACTTAATGACACAAATCAAAAGTTTGGAAAGACAAGAATAAACCAAATAAAAAAAATTACTCACAATCTCACTAAAACTACAATCTGGGTCATCACACAGAAACAACTGGAGACCCTGAAGCCTCCTGACCCACAGCTGACGAAGAGGTGAGCAGCACCCAGACCCATAGTTTAAGCAGGGAGACAGTGGTTCAAATCCTGGCCCACAGACGTAGCCCCTGGCACCCCAACCACACCCAGCTCATCCCTAAACCAAAGAAGGCTGGGAGAGCCCCCCCACTAAGGTCAATTCCCAGCAAAACAAAAAACAAAAAACAAAAACAGCTGGAAGGACATCCCACTGGCCAAAACTCACCCAAAGCACAACCTGCATCACCACACACCAAAAAGTGGAGATCACAAAGCCTCCTGGTCCACAGCTGACTAAGAGTCAAATAAGAGCCAACTAAGAACAATCCCTGTGACAAACTGGAGACACACAGCTCCTTGGCCTACAGCCAAATAAGACTCAATTAAGAGCAGCCCCTACAATTACTGGAGACACTCAGCCACTGGCTCTCAACTAAGAGCCAACCAAGGGCTTGAATAAGAGTGAACTGAGGAAGCAATGGGAAGATGCCGAAGATGCCAGTGCAGGAATACATATAACAATAGAAAGAACAAAAACACAGCAGCAGAAGAAGCTGGTGGTTCTACAACATCAAGACCTGAGTATAACAATGAAGAGGAAACAGAAGGAAATTACCTGAAAAGACAACTTTATAAAGATAATAGAAGCTTTAAAAGAGGATATAAAAATCTTCCTTAAAGAAATAGAAAAAATATTTTAAAAAATTGGAAGAGATGAACAAATCCCTGAAAGAAAATAAAGAAAACCAAGAAAAAGAAAACAAACAAGTGAAAGAAACATTCCAGAAATTAAAAATTGAAATAGAAGCAATAAAAAAGACTTCAAACCAAGGCAAAAATGGAAATAGAAAACTTGAAGAAACAAACCAGAACTACAGATGCATGCATAACAAACAGAATGCAAGAGATGGAAGACAGAATCTCTGGAGTGGAAGATTCAATAGTGGAAATAGATAAATCAGTTAAAGAAAACACTAAAATCAAAATAATTATAACACAAAATGTCCAGGAAATCTGGGATACCATGAACAGACCAAATCTGAGAGTATTTGGAAATGAAGAAGAGTACCAGCTGAAAGGCATGCAAAACATATTCAACAAAATCATAGATGAAAACTTTCCCAGCCTAAAGAAGGAAATGCCTATAAAGATACAAAAAGCTTACAGAAAACTAAATAGACTAGATCCCCCCAAAAAGTCTGCTCACCAAATAATAGTCAAGCCACGAAACCTAGAGAACCAAGTAAAAATACTGAGCTGCAATGAAAGAAGGCCAAATTATCTATAAACACAGACACATTGGACTAACACCCCACTATTCAATGGAAACAATGAAAACAAGAAGGTTCTGGTCAGATATTATACTGACAATAAAAGAGCATGGCTGCCAACCCAGACTAATATACCCAGCAAAACTATCAACCACCATAGATGAAGTAAGGAAGATATTTCACAACAAAACCAGATTTAAACAATACCTATCCGCAAATCAGGCCCTACAGAAAGCAATAGAGGAAAACTCCAACCAAAGGAAACCAGACAAACCCATGAAACCACAGTCAATAATCCCACAGAAGAAAAACCCAAAGAAGGAAAATACACACAAGCTACTACCAAAATTAACAGTCATTGCTCATTAATTTCCCTTAATATTGATGGACTCATATTCACCCATAAAAAGACACATCCTGAAACAGTAGCCATCCTTTTGCTGTGTACAAGAAACACACATCAACTTCAAAGACTGACACAGGTTCAGAGTAAAAAGTTGGGAAAAGACTTTCCCATCAGATGATCCTGAAAAGCAAGCTGGTGTAGCCATCCTAATATCTAACAAAATAGATTTCAAACTAAAATTAATCAAAAGAGACTAGAATGGACATTACTTATTCGTCTCAAAAAAAAAAATTCACCAAGATAAAGTCTGAATCCTGAATATTTATGCCTCCAGCGCAAGTGTTTACATATGTAAACAAAACACTACTAAAGCTTAAACCTCACAACAAACCCCAAACACTAATAGTGGGAGACTTCAATACCCCACTTTCACCCTTGGATAGGTCAACTAGACAGAAACTCAATAGAGAAATAAGGGATCTAACAGATGTTATGACCCAGATGGACATAATAGATATATATAGAACCTTTCACACAAACATAAAAGAATATACCTATTTCTCAGCACCCCATGCAACATTTCTCTAAAATTGAACATATACTCAGTAATAAACCAAATATTAATAGATGCAAAAAATGGTAATAACTCCTTGTATTGTATCAGACCACCAGGGTCTAGAGTTAGAGTTCAACAACAAGAAAACACAAAGAAAGCCTACAAATGCATGTATTCTGAACATCTCTCAATTGAAACACCTCTGGGTCAAAGAAGAAATTAAGAAAGAACTCAAAGACTTCCTAGAATTTAATGAAAATTAATCTACAAGATACCCAAACTTATGGGACACAATAAAAACAATGTTAAAAGAAAAACTCATAGCACTCGATGCCTATATGAAAAACCTACAAAAATCTCAAACAAGAGACCTAATAGCACAGCTGAAGGCTTTAGACCAATTAGAAGCGAACTCACCTAGAAGGAATAGAAGGCAAGAAATAATCAAACTTAGGGCTGAAATCAATACAATTGAAACAAAGAGAACAATACAAATAATCAATGACCTTTATCCAAAGTAGCCAAAGGGGAGAGAGAGAGAGAGAGAGAGAGAGAGAGAGAGAGAGAGAGAGAGAATCCAAGTTAACAGAATCTGAAATGAAAACAGGGACTTAACATCAGACACCCAGGAAATCCAGAGAATTATCGGGTCATATTTTGTCAATCTATACCACACTAAACTGGAAAGCCTAAAAGCAATGGAAAGCTTTCTGGAGAGGTACCACTCACCACAATTAAATCAAAATCAGATTAAAGCCCTAAACAGATCTATAACCCCAAAGGAAATTGAAGCTGTTAATAAAAGTCTCTTAAGTAGAAAAAGCTCAGGACCAAATGGTTTCAGTGCAGAATTCTACGAGACATTCCAAGAAGAACTGATACAAATACTCCTGAAACTGTCCCATACAGTATAAACTGAAGGAACATTGCTGAACTCTTTTTATGAGGCCACAATCACTCTTTTTCCAAAGGTACTCAAAGGTGCAACACAGAAAGAGAATTACAGACCAATCTCCCTCATGAGCATTGATCTAAGAAATTCTGAATAAAATACTGGCAAACTGAATCCAACAACATATCAAAAAATTTATCCACCATGACCAAGTAGGCTTCATCCCAGAGAGAACCCCTAGAAGAAAGCAAAAATGGTGCCCTATATGATATATGTGTAGGAAAGGACTTCTTGAGAATAGAGCTCCATTTGCCTGAGAATTAAGGTCAAAAATTGACACGTGGGACTTCTAAAAAATTTTTGCACAGCTAAAGAAACTATCAGCCTAGTGAAGAGGAAGCCCACAGAATGAGAAAGCTTGCCAGCGATAAGTTTGGCAAAATACCCAGAATATGAAAATAAGTAAAAAAAAGGGGGGGGGAGTCAACACAGCAGATAACTCACTAAAGTTAGGTCAGGGACATGGACAGAAATATTCCAAGAGAAATGAGAACTGTATAATAAACATCTCAAAAATGTTCACTGTATATGGCAGTGAGATAAACAAAAACTAAAACAACTTTGAAATTTCATCCCACCCTAGTCAAAATAGGAAAGACAAAACAACCATCCAACAGCAAATATTCTACAAGTCAAGGAAATGAGGAAACCTCATTCAGTGTTGGTGGAATTGCAAACTGGAGACGACACTATGGAAATCAGTGTGCATAACTTTCAAAAAATCTAAAAACAAACCTACTCTCCCACCTAAACCACTCTTTGGCATATGCCCCAATGACTCAACATATACTCCACAGATACTTGTTCAGCCATGTTCACTGCTGCTCAATTCATAGTAACTAGAAAAAGGAGACAAGCTCAATGGCTTTCAACCAATGAATGCATAATAAAACTGTTGTATGTATACCTAGTGTTATACTATACAGCTACAGAGAAAAATGAAATCCAGAAGGTTCCAAGTATATGGGTAAAAATAGAAGAGAGCATATTCAGTGAAATAACCCAGACGCAGAAACACAAACATTATGTGCTCTCCCTTATCTGAGGCTCCTAGTCTCAAATCTTCCAATGTGGGTATATATTCTAGAAAGACTATAGGATCCAGGAAAGTAAAAAGTGATCATTGCCATTGTGAGGAGTGAGGAGGGAAACAGAGAATAGAATATAAGGGTACAAGGGATCTGATCATAGAAATAGAAAATGAAGGAATTTTACTTAAGGAAGGAGAGGAAAATATAAAGAAAAGAAGGTAAAATAACACTAAGGAAGTTTGAAAAGTGTTAATTATACTATTAACAACCTGCCAAACACATAATAACAATCTAACAAACATATAATAACAATCTAACAAACATATATGTTTACACTTATATTTTAAATGAAATTCTTTCATCTTGGCTCTCAATGTTCCCTCCAAGAACCAAAGATAACCTAACAAAATCCCCAATATTAGCAATGAAAAGCCCCATTTTTCAAACTTATCCAAGAGTCTCCCAAAAAATGAAATGTGATTGATATTCTCCTTAGTAAGTAAGTCTCTATTGCTGAAGACACCAAGAACTTCAGACAAAGACCTCAGAGGCCACTGAGGTGAAGTTGAACTGAAAAACTCATCCATGAGGCCTCACTTTCATGGTACTAAGAGTTTTCTTAAAAGCTTTCAAAGAATGATAAGCAATCAACAGTCCTACCAAACTATAATGTCACAGAGTCATAAAAAGACCAGTGTGGCAGAGAACAGTAAGGGTGTAGCAGGGGTCAGCACATGTAGTCAGAAATTTATCCATCATGCCCAGCAATTCTGCTGCCATTTGTCCCAAATAATCAATAATCACACAAAGTTTTATATTAATTACACACTGTTTAGTCTATGCCTCAGGCTTAATACTTGCTTACTCTTACACTTTAAGTTAACCCATATTTCCATTTATATTTAGCTATTTGGCTTGGTACCATTTTTTCTCAGTGTAGCATTCTCATCCTGCTTCTTCTACATCTTGGTGGCATATGCCATTCTGCTCTTCCACTTCCCAGAATTCTAGTCTGATAGCCCTTCCCCCTGCTTCCTGTCTAGCTACTTGACCAATCAGCATTATGACAAATATTGACAAGATACAAAAGCATAATCTCACAGCTTTTGTTACCCTGGTGGTAACAAACAGCTCTGCAATTGGACTTAAAACCTGGACAAAAAGAAGGAAAACATTTCTGGTACTGGAGATATAATCAGCTACCCAGGGCTGGTAAAGTCATGAAAGATCTTGGAAGAGAATCCACAACTGCAACTTTACAAATTAGCATAACTGTTAACCAAACTCTAAATATTTGTTCTTATACTCATAGACAAGTATAATCCTCACCCCTCATCAAGGAAATATTTCTTTTCAACATACAGAGAATATACATACATATAAATATATGTCTGCAACTAACGAAAAAGAAGAGGCCCTGAATTTGAAAGAGAACAAGGAGAGATATATGTGAATATTTTGGAAGGAGCAAAGAAAAATAAAAAATGATGCAATGACAATTTGAAAAATTAAAAGATATAATTAAGAAAATAGAAAGAAGCTTTATTTACCAAGGTTGAGAGCAACCCAGGTATATGGCTAGAAACTTAAGTATTTAGGAGGTAATGTGACATCATGTCCCTTTACCAAAATAATAATAGCAAGTACAACCTAGGGCCTATAATCTTCCTATCCATGGGCTCTTGATCTAATTACAGTACCAGGCATGAAATCTCCTCCTTTGAAGTTAGCCTCATATCAAATCAGAAAGTGGTTAGTTAACCTACAATAGTCATGTCACTATCACACTAGTGGTATCATTTTCCCTGACATGTAGGTATTGCAATATTCAGAGTCTAGTACTAGTTAAGATGATTGAGGTAAAGAATATTTCTCCCTCTGTATATAAAAGTTAGTCAGCAGGGAAGTTTCACAGTCCATTTGACATGGATTTCTCTATGTTTGTAGCAAAATTATTGAACAAAAATTACACCATATAGTTATGGAGAATATCCAAGGCCATAGTAATCTCTTAAAACCCACTGAATTCAAATAAGAATCATTCATCTAAACAGTAACTGTTTTATGATGGACAAGTAAGGTTGTCTAACCAATAATATAAGGCAGTTGATTCATTCTTACTAAAATGTATACTGACTAGGATTCCTAAAAGTATTATCTACATTCAAATACAGTACAAATTAAGCATACAATGAAAAAAGTAAGCATAGGTTATCCTGCTTTGTTGGAAAACAAAGAAGTTTGAAAAATTAATAGATTTATCAAGAGGACTGATTAACCACAGAGAAGACTCCCTCCTTAGCAAAAATTTGGATAATTTAAGAATCGAAGAATAAGGAGGCCTAGGATGATGGCTCTGTGGATAAAGCCCTTACTATAAAACTATATAAGCCTATGTTGGAACCCACATAAAACCAGGAATGGTGATATATGCCTATTATCCAAATGTTCCTACTTTGAGATGAAAGGCAGACCGGGACAAAACTCATCAAGTCTGGTGGCACAAAAACTGAACAATAAAGTGTCCCCACCTCAAATGAGACTGTAGGAAAAAAGTTCTCCAACCTCCACAGGAAATAAGTGCACAAACATTTACATATCTATCATACACACAAGAATAAGAACTATATAATACTTTGAACATGTAAAATAAAATGATTTAAGAACAATTTTTTTAAAAGAAAGCAAACATTTTAATTGTCATTATTACAACAAAAAACTTGGTCTGAAAAATGGCAATTAGAATTTAAGAGCTATAATACTTATCAATATGAACAAAGCCCTAGGTTCCATTCCTATGACTGCAAAAATATAACTATAAATACATACATGAGTATAGTTGAAGAGATAGCCATTTATAAGGTCTTTCTAGCAGAAATGATACTTCAGAATAATCTAAAAACTAGCTCACGTAGTTTTCTACTATCCCTGTATGAATTTTACCAAATAAATCATTGGAGACTGTTAATTAACTAATTGATTCAAGCAACTATCTTCAGTAGAAACTAATAAAATTCGGCCTTTTAACATTCCAACATACAGCAAGATGGAGAGGGTCATCAGCTTCTCACCTAAAATTACAACCTTCAATATCTCCTGCCTATCTCCCACTACACATAAACCTGTCCCACAAACTTGTAATGTTCAAAGTGCTAGAGTACCTAGAATGTTGATAACTGAATAGTGTTAGTACTTACTCTGGTAATGCAGCTTTCATGATTCTCTCATGCACCATGTGGTGCATTTTTTTCAGCAATGTAGCTGTCCAAGAATTACCCACCCATGTTCCTGTTAGAAACCTAAATAAAAAAGCCTTCCTGTTTCATGAAGATAGACTTGAACAGAATCATTTCTTTTGTCTGTCAGGGCCCATTTTGGAGTGAATAGACATTACTTTGTGTCTCCCCAGGTAAAGTCATGCATAGGTACCCTTTACTGAAATTGAAAACACTAAGTGAAGATTAGATTTAAACATATAAATCAAAAGTTCTCTTTTGGACATATTAAGTTACAGAATCCCATTATGTGACCAAGAGGTAATACTAGCAGGCCGTTAAATATGTGTGCCTGCATTTCTGAGATTAAGTAATATCTAGACATATATTTTGAAAACCATTAAAGCAAAAATTTATGTTTTTGAAAAGGGTAGATATTGATAAGTATTTTAATGATGTTTACATATGTAACCGTACAGAGATTTTTGAGTGAAGATAATGATATTCACAGTTTTGATAAATTTATGATTAATTATAAAATGGAGTCTCAAAAACAAGCAATTAGCCTACCTTCAAAGTACTCAGGACAGAACTAAGTAAACATGAAAGACACCTGCACATACTTTATTAACAAATTTCAAGGTTGCCAGAGAGAAGTAGCAAAAACACATCCACAAACTGAACTGTAACCCACTTTAAATATTCTGTCATAATTTAATAGCCAGGTTTTTTTACAGAATAATTTTGGATGACTGCTTAGGATTTTGAAGTCCTTTTAGTTCAATAACTCTTCATCTTGGCTGCATATTAGAGAATCCTCTAGGGGAACTTTTAAAACTATTGAAGTTAATACCCAGGGATGCTAATTTACTTTGTCTTGGCTGAGGACACACCTCAGATGGTCCAGATGTGCAGAGTGGTGATAAACCCTGCTTTACTACAAAATGACACTCTGGTCAACAATGCTACTTATGGTAGCATGAGGTCAGCTATGTACATAGGAAGCAGCAACACAAACATGTTTGGCCTCCAATAAACACATACATGTACACACACACACACACACACACACACACACACACACACACACACACACACTACACAGATACACAGGGGGAAAAAGCTTGCTATAGATATAACTGATTCATTTAACCCTTAGAAATTTAATTTTTTAAAAACTATTGTGTGTGTATTGTATCTATACCAAGTTTTTTTCCCTGTGTATCTGTGCAGTGTGTGTGTGTGTGTGTGTGTGTGTGTGTGTGTGTGTGTGTGTGTGTGTGTACAGGTTTGTACAAGTGATGTGTTTGGAGGTCAGAGGTTGATGCTAAGTGCCTTCTTTGGTTGCTTTTGGTCTTATATATTGAGTCATGGTCTCACACTTGAACCCAGAGCTTACAGACTGTGCTATTCTAGCTAACAGCATACTCCATGGATCTTATCTCTGGCTCCTAAAGCACTGAGATTACAAGTAGGCTTCCATGCCTGCCCAGCATTTATACTGGTGCTGGAGATGCAGACTCAGGTACTCATGATTATACAACAGGCACCTTACTGATTAAGGCACCTCCCTACCTTATGGTCAGTATTTAAATGTTTAGAAAAATGGTAAACTTTTTTGTCATATTAAAAATAAATGATGAGATGTTGACAGTGTGAGTCAGTGATAGAGCAAATGACTAGCATATGCAAGGTCCTGATTTGATCTCTAACAAGGGAAGAAAATTAGCTCATAAGAAAAGTACATGCTTATTATGTACAAGTTCTGGGTTCTATCCAAGAACCATACTACAAAAGAAAAAATAATTGAAATTTAACATATATGAATCTTTTTTTGAGACAGGCCCTAGCTGATCTCAAACTCACTATGTAACTGTTGACTTTGAACTTGTGATTGTTCTGATTTTCCACCTCTTGATTGCTAGGATTACATACATGTGCATCATGCTCGGTTTATGAGGACCTAAGTGAATGCTAACTAGTCTGCTGTAATAAGTTTTTTGTCTAGACTTTCTGGCCTAGCCCAAAGGTTCAGGTGTAGCTAAGGATTAAAGGCTTCCTTATGATGGCTGGCTGGCTCCACCCAGCTCCTTCATAGTTTAGCTTTTTAGCAGAGGTACTATTAGGACCCACAATAACCACTCTGGGGAATTTTAGGGTCCATGTAACCACCAAGTCAAGCACTGCCATCTGCTACTCAAGAACTCCCTTTAAGTATTTGGCAATAAGGCCTCTTAGAAGAGTCACAAGTGTTTTGCTGCTAACACTGAGTCGGGAAGCCTCTCTTTAAAAAGCAACACTTCTGCTTGCCTCCAGAAAACAGAGCTGACCCAAGAAAAAGCTGTTGCTACTGAGAAGCAGTCTTTGACTCTGTTCCCTTTTTGTCTATATAAACAGAAACCTTAAATCCAACATGTGCAACTCATTGCTTACATCAAAGTTCCTGTAAGATTTCAGGAACAAGCCTTGGTCCAGATTGAGATGCATGAATCAAACCCACCATTTTGAAATTAAAACCCATAAGCCAATCTATGTACCATGACCCACTTGAGAGACACAACTCAGAAGCTGCTTTTGGCTCCATTTCTGTGCTCTAGAACCCTATTAAAGCATTGTAAGGCTTTATGTGGGTATATGTAACCCATGTAGGTAATAAGTTACTGGGCCAGACTTTCCAGCCTAGCACAGAGGTTCAGACCCACATTCAGCCCAAGTGCTGCTTACCCCCCCCAAATTACACAAAAGCTTATATTAATTTCATGCTAATTGATCTATGTCTCAGATACAGTGATTGCTAGCTAGCTCTTTCATCTTATTATCTCAATCTATTCCCATTCATCTGTTTAGCCATGTGGCTTGGTACCTTTTCTTGGAGCAGCATGGCTGTCTTCTTTCCTCTGCCTCTGCTGGCATCTCTGGTGGTATCTCTCTGGCATCTCTGCTCTGCTCTTCCTGTTCCCAGAGTTTTCTTAGTCTGGTAGCCCCACCCACACCTCCTGTCTGCCTTCTGGCCAATCAACTTTTTATTAAACCAGTAGGAGGGACAGATCCCACTACAGACTGCTCTGCCAACTAAGCCTTATCAGCAGCCATTGAGGCTCTATTATTCAAGTAGCTAAAAAAAATGTATCTAACAATAAAAAGAGCACAAAAGTTAAGTCCAGGTATAGTGGCTTAAATTTGTAATGTTAATACCCAAGGGGCTGACATAAGGAAATTCAGAAACTCAAGGCCAGTGAATGCTGCATCATGAGTTCTAAGACCATCCAGGCTACAATATTAATCTGGAGAAGGAAATTAAGATACAATAGATGGGTAACATTAATTTCATGAGGAAAGGTGGTCTGAATTTTAGAATATTTTTTGACAATTGGGTTGTGTGTGCACACACACCTGAGAGCATGTACACTTGTACATGAATGATGATGCACTTGTATGTCTGTGCACATGTGAGGATAATATAACAACTTACAGGATTCAGTTCTCTCTTTCCACCCTGAGGATTTGGAAGATCAAATTCAGTTTGTCAATCTATGCAGCAAGCACCTTTGTCTACTGAGCCACCTCACTGAAATATATATAGTTTGCATGTATGTGTTTATGTGTATGCTTGCATGTGTAATATAATGTATATGTATATACCTTAAACAAAAATATTAAAGAAGAGAGCATAAATGTATGTAGCAGAAGAGGGAGTAGAATGTCCTAGAAAAGAATAATCCCTAACTACATTCAAAAAATTATTCTTCTGTTCACAGGTAAGAGTATCTCTCAGTCCTCATCAAAGAGCCTTGCTTTTTTTTTTTTTTTTACAGCAGATGGGGATCATTACAAAAAGTTGCAACTGGGCAAAATGAAGAGAATTTATTTTAGTATGGTCAACCCCAACAGATCAATCTACAACATAATTTCTGCATAAAAAGCTCAGGAACATTCCAGAGAGGGCAGAAAGATTATAAGAGCCAGAGAACCAGGAATTCTACTGTAAGATCATGTCTCCTAGAAATATCAAGGAAGCTACACCCATGATGCATCAACAATGCAATATCAAGATTTTTAACTGGGATGTCCTACTCAAGAATGTATGCAGAATGTCTATAATTAAGGTTTTTCAGCTTGAAAATGCCATTCCCTAATCAGTAGGAACTACAGATAAAATCTGAAATCTAGCTATCTTTAACTTCTTAGTTTTAAAAAGTTTTCAAAAGCCCAATCTGAGGTTCCTTATTCAAAATTCTATCAAACCTTGAAATATTCTTAGAGTTCTTAGGTATAAACTTCCACTCTAATATTGGCTGCAAGAACTACCTCTTCTTGCTCAGTGTATATTAAAAAGGTAAGTGTGTCAATGTACTTTCCTAGTTTGTTTCTTCCAGTTAATTTATTTTGGTATATGAAACTGGAAAATTGGAAGAGTGGCATGTTTAGTTTCATATATACATACACATAAGTGCATTTTATAGCACTTTTTGAAATACAACATCCTTATGAAATAAATAGCAACAATTAAAACAGTCAGTTCTAAAAAAATCAAGGTAAAAAGAACCCATCAGGACAGCTGCTAGTTGTGATGCATTTATATAAATGATCAGGCAAAGATATATGAGGTTAACAAATGCTTTCCAAAAATTGAAGCAGAGAGAACAAACCCAAAATATTTTAGCAATACAGAATTACCCTCTAAGCCCAAACAAGTAAGGATACTAGACGAAAAAATTCAAAAAAATCTGATGAATATATATACAAAACTGTTCATTAAAACACCAAATTGAATTAGTCAATACATTCAAAAACTCATACTCCATGATAAATGACCTAATTAACATTTATAGAATTTTGCATCCAACAAATGCAGAAAGTACATTCTTATTATGTGCACAGGTAGCATTTCCCAAACTATCCTGGGCCATATGCAAGTTATATATGTTAAAAACTAGAAATCAGACAAAATTTATTGTCTGGCTATAAAAAAATTTATTTGGACATCAGTAATAAAATATAGTAGAAAACTGTATCTCTTTCAAAATTAAAGCATCACTGCTAAATATGCCACTTTCAGAAAATTAGAAAAGTTGTTGAATTATATGATGAAAATACAACCATATTTTAAATATATCTCTAAAGCAGTGTTTAGAGAACAAACAGAAACCCACAGACTCCTGGCCTACAGCAGACTAAGAGGTGAGTGACACCCTTCCCAGGCCAAGCAGAGACCACAGTCTCCAAAAGCCGGCCTGGGGACACACATAGCCCTTGGAGCCCCATCCCTATCCAGATCTGCCATAAATCCAAGCCAGCAGGGAAACGCCCTGCAAACCCAATCCCCAGCAAAACTAATCCCGAGGGACACCCTAGTGTCAAAAACTCACCCCATTCCCAATGCATGCCATCACAAAATGACCTAAACAAACTCCACAACAACTGGAAACCCAAAGAACCCTGGTCCATGGCATACTAAGAAACTGACAGAATGCACTACCTCCAAGTGGACCAAGAACCAAGATTTGACTAAGAGAGGCTTTCTGAGACACAGAAACAGCAAGAACAGATTGTACCAAAATCATCTTTCTGAGATTCAGACAAATCATGCAGTGAATTGAGGACACAATAGGCAGACACCAGTGTTAAAAATACATATAACAACATAAAGAACAACATGGCATCATCAGCAGAATTTGGTGGTTCTACAACATCGAGACTTGAGCATGGCAATGCAGAAGAAGCACAAGGAAACAACCTTAAAAACAACTTTATAAAGATAATAGAAGGCTTAAAAGAGGATATAAAAAATTCCCTTAAACAAATTGAAGAAAATACAAACAAGAAATTGGAAGAGATGAACAAATCCCTGAAAAAATATAAACCCAGAAAAAAGAAAGTAGACAGGTGAAGAAAACATACCAACATTTAAAAATTGAAATTGAAGCAATAAATAAGACACAAGCTGAGGCAATGCTGGAATAAACAAGCCAGAACTACAGATGCAAGCATAAGTAACGGAATGCAAGAGATAGAAGGGAGAATCTCTGTAGTGGAAGATTCAGTAGTGAAAATAGATACATCAGTCAAAAAAAACACTAAGACCAAAAAAGTCATAATACAAAACATCTAGAAAATATGGGACATCACAAAAAGACCAAACCTGAGAATAATTGGAATTGAAGAAGGAGAAGAATACCAGCTCAAAGGCACAGAAAATATATTCAACAAAATCATAGAAGAAAAATTTTCCAACCTAAAAAAGGAAATGCCTATAAAAATACAAGAAGCTTACAGAACACCAAATAGACTAGACTCGCCCCAAATGTCTAATTGCCACATAATAATCAAACCACTAAACTACAAAACAAAGAAAAAATCATAAGTGTTACAAAGGAAAAAGGCAAAGTTACCTATAAAAGCAGACCCATCAGAATAACACCAGATTACTCAATGGAAATAATGAAAGCAAGAAGGTTCTGGTCAGATCTTATACAGACACTAAAAGACCATGGTTGCCAGCCAAGACTACAATATCCAGCAAAACTGTCACCATAGATAGAGAAAACAAGACACTTTATGACAAAAACAGATTTAAACAATACCTATCCACAAATCTGGCCCTACAGAAAGCACTAGAAGGAAAACTACAACCTAAGGAAACCAATACACCCATGAAACCACAAGAATAGATAATCCCATAGAAGAAAAACCCAAAGGGGAAAACATACACACACACGCGCGCACACACACACACACACATACACACACACACACACACACACACACACACATACATACATACAACCACCAAAAATAAGAGGAAATAACGGTCACTAGTCATTAATATCCCTTAATATCAATGGACTCAATTCACCTGTAAAAAGACACACCTTAACATGATGGATACAAAAACAGAATCTATTCTTCTGCTGTTTGCAAGAGAAACACCTCAACTTCAAAGACAGACACAGGCTCAGAGTAAAGGGCTGAGAAAAGACTTTCCAATCAAATGGTTCTAAGAAAAAAGCTGGTATAGCCATCCTAATATCTAACAAGATAGAACTCAAACTAAAATCAATCAAAAGAGAGCAGGATGGACATTACTTATTCATCTCAGGAAAAATCCACCAAGATGAAGTCTCAATCCTGAATATTTATGCTGCCAACACAAGGGCATCTACATATGTAAAAGAAACACTACTAAAGCTTAAACCTCACAACAAACCCCCCACACTAATAATGGGAGACTAATACCCCACTTTCACCCTGGGATAGGTCAACCAGACAGGAACTCAACAGAGAAATGAGGAATCTAACAGATGCTATAACCCAAATGGACTTAATGGACATATACAGAACTTTCCACCCAACATAAAGGAATGTACCTATTTCTCAGCACCCCATGGAACTTTCTCTAAAATTGACCACATACTTGGTCATAAGGCAAATATTAATAGATACAAAAAATGGGACTCTTTGTATTATATCAGACCATCATGGACAAATGTTAGAGTTCAACAAAAACAAAATTGCAGAAAGCATACAAATTTGTGGAAACTGAACGTCTCTCAATTGAACCAACTCTGGGTCAAAGAAGAAGTTAAGAAATCAAAGACTTCCTAGAATTCAATGAAAATGAATCCATAATACAACCAAACTTATGAGACACAATGAAAGCAGTGCTAAGAGTAAAATTCATAGCACTAGATGCCTATATGTAAAACCTAGAGAAATCTCACACAAGAGACCTAACAGCATAGCTGAAGGCTTTAGACCAATTAGAAGCAAACTCACCAAGAAGTAGAAGGCAGGAAATAATCAAACTTAGGGCTGAAATCAATACAATAGAAACGAAGAGAACAATACAAAGAATCAGTGAATCAAAGAGTTGGTTCTTTGAGAAAGTCAACAAGATAGATAAACCTTTATCCAAACTAACTAAAAGACACACAGAGAGAGAATATCCAAATTAATGCAATCTGAAATGAAAACGGGGACATAACAACAGATACCCAGGAAATCCAGAGAATCATTAGGTCATACCTCAAAAATCTATACTCACTAAACTGGAAAACCTAAAAGAAATGGACAGTTTTTTGGGCAGGTACCGTTTACCAAAATTAAACAAAGATCAGATAAATGACAGACCTATAACCCCCAAGAAAACTCAAACTGTTATTAAAAGTCTAACAAGTATAAGAAGTCCAGGGCCAAATGGCTTCAGTGCAGAATTCTACTCCTCAAACTGTTCCATACAGTAGAAACTAAAGGAACATTGCCAAACTCTTTTTAACCAACCTGATTCCCAAGCCACTCAGAGATGCAACACAGAAAGAGAATTACAGACCAATCTCTCTTGTGAACATTAATGCAAAAATACTCAATTAAAATTCTTTCAAACTGAATCTAACAACATATCAAAAATTCATCCACCATGACCAAGTAGGCTTCATCCCAGAGATTCAGGTATGGTTCAACATATGAAAAACTGTGAATGCCATACATCATATAAACAAATTAAAAATCACATGATCATCTCATTAGATGCTGAAGAAGCCTTTGACAAAATCCAACACTCCTTCATGATAAAATCCCTGAAAAGATCAGAAATACAGGGAAAATACCTAAATAATAAATACCTAAATAATAAATAAAGGTGATATACGGCAAGCCAAGAGCCAACATCTAACTAAATGGAGAAGCACTCAAAACAATCTCACTAAAATCAGGAACAAGAAAAGACTCTCCTCTCTCTCCTTATCTATTTAATATGGTTCTTACAGCTTTAGCTAAAGCAATAAGAGAACAAAAGGAGATTAAGGGGATACAAATTGGAAAGGAAGAAGCCAAACTATATTTGCATATGATATGATTGTTTACATAAGTGACCCCAAAAATTCTACCAGGTAACTCCTACAGCTGATAAACACCTTCAGAAATGTGGCAGGGTATAAGGTTAACTAAAAAAAATCAATAGCCCTCCTATACACTGAGCATTAAAGGGCTGAAAAAGAAATAAGGGAAGCATCGCCCTTCATAATAGCTGCAAATAGCAATAAATACCTTGGCATAACTCTAACCAAAGAAGGAGCAGACCTGCTTGGCAAAAACTTTAAGTCACTGAAGAAAGAAATTGAAGAGGATGTCAGAAAAGGGAAAGATCTCCCATGACCCCAGATAGGTAAAATCAACATAGTAAAAATGGTAATTATACCAAAAGCAATCAAGATTCAAGGCAATTCAGATCAAAATCCTAACACAATTTTTTACAGACCATGAAAAACAATACTCAACTTCATATGGAATAACAGGAAACCCAGCATTGCCAAAACAATCCTGATCAAAAAAAAAAAAAAACAAACAAACAAACAAAAAAAACAGGAGGAAAAACAGTCTGGTACTGGCATAAAAACAGATTTGTGGATCAATGGAATCAAATAGAAGGCCACAACATTAACCTACACACCTATGAACACCTGATTTTTGACAAAGAAGCTAAAAATATACAATGGAAAAAAGAATCTTCAACAAATGGTGTTGACATAACTGGATGGTAATTATATAGAAAAATAGAAACAGATCCAAACCTATCCCTCTGCACAAAACTCAAATCCAAGTGAATCAAAGACCCCAACATAAACCCAACTACAGTGAACTTGATAGAAAAGAAAGTGGGAAATACCACCCAACGCATTGACACAGGTGACCACTTCCTAAATATAACACCAGTAGCACAGACACTAAGAACAATAATCAATAAGTGGGACCTCCTGAAAGTGAGAAGCTTCTGTAAGGCAAATATAAGACAAAACGACAGCCTACAGAATGGGAAAAGATCTTTACCAACCCTACATCTGACAGATGACTAATCTCTAAAATATACAGAGAACTCAAATAACTAGAGGCCCAAAAAAACAAATAATCCAACTTAAAAATGGGGTTCAGAGCTAAAAAGGGAATTCTCAAGAGAAGAATTACAAATGGCTGAAAAACACTTAAAGAATTGTTCAACGTCTTTAGCCACCAGAGAAATGCAAATCAAAACAACTTTGAAATACCACTTTACACCTGTCAGAATGGTTAAGATCAAAAACACAGATGACAGCTATGTTGGAGGGGATTTGGAGCAAGGAAAACACACCTCCATTGTTGGGAGTGTAAACTTGTACAACCACTCTGGAGTGCATTGTGGTGGTTCCTCAGAAAACTGGGAATCAATCTCCCCAAGGATCCAGCAATACCACTATTGGGCATAAACCCAAAGGATGCACTTTTGTGCCCCATAAGCATTAGCTCAACTGTGTTCATAGCATTGTTTGTAATAGCAAGAACCTGGATGCCCCTCAACTGAATAATGCATTAACTGTGGTACATCTACACAATGGAGTACTACTCAGCAGTAAAAAAAAAAAAAATGACATCCTAAAATTTTCAGGCAACTGGATGAATTTGGAGAATATTCTCCTGAGTGAGGTATCAGAAGCCCAGCAAGGTAGACTTGGAATGTACTCACTAAGAAGTGTACTTTAGACCCACAGAGATGGCTGACTGGAGCTATTGCAAGCTCACTGAATTAGAAACAGCCACTGGGGAATCTTTGGTGAAAGGAACTTAACCCTCCAATGGTAGATGAGTGTTAAATGGCATGAGCAGTATGTGGAGTCTCTTGCAGTAATATCAGACTATGTTCCTGTGCAGGGGCTGGCATCTTGGAGTCCATTCCCTACAGAAGAACACCTAATCCATCCTTAATACTGGAATGAGGCACTCAGAACTACCTCAACTTGATACACCAGACCTAACTGACCCACCTGGAGACCCCTTCCCCTCCTTGGGGAATAGATGGGGGAATGGAGTGGAAGAAAGCTGAGGGAGAAGGACTTCAAGTACCTGGGATGAAGGAAGGGAGATTGAGCAGGGGTATAAACAGAAAAAAAAAAAAACCTTTTTAAATAAAAAAGCAGTATTTAGAAGGAAACTTGAAGATTTATAATTCACATATCCTAATATATAATTAAAACGTAAAAATGAAGATGGTGACCAAAATATAAAAAAGAATACAATGATATAATATAAAAATAGAATAATAAAAGTTAAGAAGCTAAGAGGTGGATCTGTGGATTTTTTGCAAAGGTACCAGAGTTCAGTTCCAAAAAACCCATTTGGAGGCTCATAACCCACCGTAGCTCCTGTTTTAGGTGGTTTCAACTCCCTTTCTGGCCTTCCTGGACACTGCATTAACATGATACATACACAAATACAAAAACTTTGTACACCATAATATTTATGAATCAAAAATTCATGCCAGCACCACAAATATTAAAGAAATAATAAGGTAACAATTGAACACTGAATAAACTTTTAATACAGTGCATCTATTTTGACAAAATGAACTATACAAAATGAGATACAACACTTGAAATTACAATTTACAATTAATGAAACCTGAATAGTCTTATGAAATCTCAATAGTATTCAAGTTATCTTTCTGCTGTTTCTGCTGAAACAGTAATGACATCACTTCAGGGCTTTCCCATAATTTAAGCATTTAGTTTTAAATAGATTACCCTCAATAACAGCCCTATTAGAAAGTATCATCCCTCAAAAGAAAAATACTCAAGTTTATATGGAAAAAATAAGAAACCCAGGATTGCCATAACAATCTTATACAGTAAAAGAACTTGTGGAAGCATCACCATCCAAGAGTTCAAGCTCTACTATAGACCTACAGTAATAAATAAACAGCTTGGTATTGGCATAAAACTGACACTTGGATCAATGGAATAGAATTGAAGACCATAACTTTAATCCACACACCTATGAACACCTGATTTTTGACAAAGAGGCCAAAAATCTACAATGGAACAAAGAAAACATCTTCAACAAATGGTGCTGACACAACTGTATGGTAGATGTAGAAGAATGTGAATAGATCCATATCTATCGCCCTGTACAAAACTCAAGTCCAAGTAGATCAAAGACTTCAACATAAATCCAGTTAGACTGTGCCTGATAGAAGAGAAAGTTATGTCTATATCCTATTATCCTAGTTTTGTTTCTCTTGCTTGATAAGCATCATGACTAAAGCCAGCTTGAAGACAAAACATTTATTTTGTATTACAGCTTATAATTGTAATAAAGAGAGGTCAGGACAGGAACTCAAGGCAGGCACTTGAAGGCAGAAACTGAGCATAGAAGAACACTGCTCACTAGCTTGCTCCACATGGCTGCCTCAGCCTACTTTCTTATGCAACTTAGAACCACTTGGTCAGGGTTGATACCATCCACAGTATGCTGGGAGTTCCTATATCAATCATGATTATTTAGTGGCTTATAGAGCAGTCTGACGGAGGCATTTTCTCAGTTTGGAATTTCTCTTTCTAGATGGCTCTAGTTTGTCTTATGTAATTCAAAGTCCTAATTAATACAGGAAGAATTTAAACAGCAACAAATCTCCCTTCCAAATAAGTAATAGGCCTGGGTCCTTTCAATTAGTAACTCTACTTCAGCCAAAATCAGCTATGCCATTAGTATCAGCAAAAGCTCACAAGTGGTTACTTACTGCTCTATGACATCCTAATTGTATTTTGACAGTATAAAGAAAAAAACATTTCAAAAGGGTATTCTGTAAACACTGACAAGAGATACATATTATAGGAGAAAAAGTTATATACCCCACCAAACTGTTTATGTCTTATTGTTACTTTGGTAATATAATAAAATATGATCCTGAATAATTTCTTGCTTAAATTCTGAGCATGTAAGAGGTGAGGCAAAAAGCAGCTAGAAAATGTTTGTCAAGAAACAAAAAGGTATGTGTGTGAAAGTTTATTTCAGCACAGCTATTTCCTTTTTATGTTTCTGAAGATGTTTTAAAATCAAAGACAAAAATAACACTGCCTAGAATTCTAACCTTTAAAAAAGAAGCTGTCTTAAATTTTTTTGCAAAAATTATATGTATACAAATAGATAGATGAGGCTATTTTTGAAGGCATTTATCACCAATATATAATACATAGTTTAGGCAATGTACAATGCCAATTAACCTGATTTAATTATTACATAATATAAGTATGTATACCCGTGCTATAGTTACTTGTTAAATATCCTCGAAGGTCCAAGTCTCTAAGTTTTGGTCTCTAAAGTGGGCCTATGGTGAAGAGTAATAGGAAGTCATATCTTTGGAGGCAAAACAGTCATCTCTGGCCTCTGCTTCCTGGGTCATGATGTGTTAAGTTTATTTCAAACATGTTTTCCCTGCCACTGTCATCAAGAACCTTCACTAAAGACACAAACATTCTAGCTACCTGTTCTTGAACTAGATCTTCCCAAGCCATGAAATAACTTATTAGCATGTGATCCCTTCTTCTGGCCATATTTACCTGGTTCAGAAGAGGATACTTAACAAAAGCTGGGCCAATTAATGGTTTCTTTATGAATTTTTGACTAATAATTGAAAAATATGTATTTTCTAGCAACTGAAGTTACAAGAAATGTACAAGTGTGAGCTGATCTGTGGCTGGGTTTGGCATGTTTAGATGAAGATTGTATGAAGA
Source organism: Phyllotis vaccarum (assembly GCA_033318265.1). Classification (NCBI taxonomy): domain Eukaryota; kingdom Metazoa; phylum Chordata; class Mammalia; order Rodentia; family Cricetidae; genus Phyllotis; species Phyllotis vaccarum. Next base: position 88,804,046 of record JARWLC010000013.1, on the reverse strand, counting down.
AAAAAAAGAATATATGAAAGAGAAGACCCAAGGGTAAAAGCCATTCCAAAAGTCTATCTCAAACAAATTCTTCCCTGGTTCCTTTTTTGTCCCCCCCATGACATTATTTCTGTTAGTTTGTACTTTTGAAACAAGTTCAAAGTGTGATTCTGTTCCTTATTTCTAAACATTTTAATACTCAGAGAAAAATATGAAATACAAAACAGATATGTGAAATAATGTTCACATGTTGTATTTACTACAAATGTTAATATACATTGCAAAGACTATAGCAAAAATAAAAATTTTGTTGAAAATAAAATTATTCAATTTTTCATATTTAAATTTAATAAATACTCAATCATTCATGTAAAACATCTCTTCTAGAAATAAGAGAAGACACATTGATATAAAAAGGAGTGTGGACAAGAAGAAGATATGTTTTTTTGAGAAGAATATGATATTTTTAAGTGAACTATATCGCCCCATCTATCAAAGGAGAAATTTGATATATTCCTGATATTCCTGTTCCTAAAACAAAAGTTGAACCAGGCATGACAGTGCATGTTTGTAATCCCATCACTTGGGATGCAGAGACAGACAGATCTCTTTGAGTTTAAGGCCAGTCTGGTCTACAGAGTGAGTTTCAGGACGGCCAGGACTGTACACTCAGATCATGTCTTTAAAAAAAAAAAAAAAAACAGGAAGAAGCAAGAGCAAGATTAGTCAAACATTCTGAAAGGGTGATCTGAAATATTAAGAGATAGTGCTATGATTCAACTATGTAGAAACAGGTAAGGAACACTCTTATAGAAATTCTCAGACCTCAAAAGATATATAAAAACTAGAATATATAAGTGCCACAAGAATTGGTTATATATTTTTTTTCTACAAACCAGTATAATGTTAGAAAAATGGAATATGAGAAAAGAAGCATTAGGCTGTCAGCCAGAAGATGGAGCTAAAATTCTCACAAGTTTAGAAATACATAAAAGCTATAAGTTCTTAGAACTGAGTCCTTTTCTAGCAGGGAGATTTTAGGGATGCCACCAATCAATTTATTTCCCAGATGACAGAGTGGTTCACTCCTTCTTCTTACTATTAAAAGTGTCATTACTTATATACACAAAAATGCAGTAATAACTGCAGTGAGAAAGACAATCAGCTCATCATTGGCAAACATAAAGAAATCACCTGCTTTGGTATTTGCATACTTATGATTATAACTTTACTATTGACAATAGCAAGGAAATGGAACCATCATATGGTTCTATGAACACATGAATGGAGAAAGAAAAAGTGGTACATAATACAATGGAACTTATCCATAAAGAAAATCCAATCAAATCTTGAGACCAGAGCATTGGCTGAGTGGTTAAGAGTATGTGCTGCTCTTCTAGGGTACCAGGGTTTGGTTCATAGGAGTCACATCTGGCAGTTTACAACCAGCTATAATTCCACTTCAAGGGGATCCAACACCCTCTGCCCTCCATAGGCAACTGTACACATGGCACATATAAACTCATACAAGCATGTAACTCACACAAAACATAAAATTAATAAATAAAAGAGCTTAAGAAAGACAAATAAAATCATGATATTCATAAGAAAATGTGTGCAAATTTAAATAAATATGTTAAGTGAAACAAGCCAGATTCAGAAAGACAAAATTCTGCATTTTCCCTCAAATATGGAGTTTAAATGTAAAATTATATGTGTATATTTATATATTTATATATTCATGTTTATAGACAACTGGAATAGGGATCATGAGCAGGGAGGGAAAGATCTTAATAGAGTTAGAAAATAGAAAGTGTAATAGGATACATGTGATGAGAGAGTACAGTAAGGGTTTACCTAGAGGGAGGAAAGGAACCAGCCAAAGTTTGGGGGGGGGCATTGAAGAGGGCAGTATGAGACAGGAGCAAATCAAAATGAAGTATTACACATATGCATGCAGACATCATAAAAATTCATTGCTTTGTATACTAGTCTATGAAAGTACTTTTTTTATAAAAAATCATCTATAGAAAGCATGATTTATTAAGTAATAATTTTAGTACTAGGGGTAAGATAGCTCCCTAAAAGTTATTAGTCGAGGATACCCAGACACCCCCAAAACAACACAGGTTATTGCCATTGTTTTTAATTACCATTTATAGTTAGATATAAAACCCTATTACTGAAGACATCAAACAGTTCCGGTACATATGGAATTAAGCTGGAACCGACCTGCGAAGTTCATCCCTGATAGATAGCTTTCATCATACCAAAAGATGCCATGTAGGCTGTTGGTAGGGAAATGTTCTCAAGAACCTCACTCAGCTGACTCTGTATTATAAACTACTGGTATTATGCTTACTGTTGTAATGGGTAAGTAACCAACTACTTTCTGACTCAATCTGAGGCCTCTTTCTTTTCACAGAAAGTAATTTAAACCCTTTGCTAAAAAAAAAAAAAAAAGGTCGAAAGGCCATAGATGAGGATGTCATAGTCCCTAGGGGGATCATTACTACTGTAGTTTTGGTAAATTTACATGTGTCAAACTACCATCTATGTTTATACCCACAGGTTAATGCTGTTCTCAACATTGGTTTGAGAAACTTCACTTTTTAATGAATAACAGTCAATGCAGAGACTCACAACTGGTCAAAATATTAAGACTGGGGCATGATCACCCCTAAATTAGACATTTGTATCACCCCACATACCAATACTGAGGAAATATTGGAAAAAATAGTGCAGAAATAGTGTAATAGCCATGCAGGCAGCAAAAATTGGATTCATTGGGTTTTAAAAGCAAAAAAAAAAAAAATGAGACATGAATATGGGAGGGGAAGTGTTAGGAGGGTCCAAAGAGAGTAGGAACGAGGGTTTGAGTTGTACATGATAAAAATACGATCTATACATTTATGAAACGATGATAACATTCTACATACTGGACAGGTTGTATTCATGTATTTAGGTTATGAATCTAAAGACAAAGAAACACACCATGAATTTGACAGAAACCAAGAAAGTGTGTGGAAAGAGAGAGAGGAAAAGAAAGCAGGATGTAATGTAATTATATAATTTCAAAACAATAAACTTAAAAGTTAAATAAGTTAATAATCACAAAAACATCAACTTTATTTTCCCCTTTCCTTTACTAAAGAAAACAGCACAGAAATAATGGCAGGAATATATATCATTTTTATTCATCATATATTTAAGAAGGTAGGTGCTATTTTTCAAAAATAAGACAACTGCTCACAAATACTTTCAGTTCCTAGCAGCTTTCATGCTGTTCACCTAAGCCATTGTTATAGAAGAAACTTCTGACTTGAGAGAATATCAATTAGGATAAACAAAAGGACAAACCTTCTTATGTCAGATGGTCCTTAACTGATTAAAGTCCTTTGGAATCAGGAATTCTATATTAGAAAGAGTAACTTGGATTCTGAATGCAGAGCATGAAACAATGGTAATACCAGGAATGAATAAATGTGTAATAGTCATTCAACAGAAACAGAAGAAATACTTGAAAAAACTCACTATCAAGTCATAGCTTAGAAGAAAATAATTCAGAAAGCTAAGAATATAAGTAAATATCCTTATTCTCACAAAGAACAAAACAAACAAACAACCTACAGCCAAGAAAATACTCAAGAGCAAATTTCAAAAATAAAAATGAGCTAGGGAGCATTGAGCATCAAGGTGTGAGGAGTATCTAATTAAAGCAAAAGGCCGAGATATAATTAACAATAAAGCTTGTAACCATTTATTGCAATAGTATAAGCAAAGGGTTCAAACAAGAGAAAATGCTGGCTCAGCTTTCAGTTTCTCCACTCTGGATGATTAAGTAGCACAGACAGATGGTTTGAAATGATGAATTGTCTCACTGTTAAAGAAGTCCTAGACAAAAAGCTTTTATAATTCTATGATCTTGGGCCAGAAGGGTGGAAAGTGGAAGGATGGAAATGGAAAAGTATAGAATTTTGAGTCACAACAGGGAAAAATATCTTCAGATTCACACACACACACACACACACACACACACACACACACACACACACTCCTACTGATGGAAGCTCCCGGAGGCTGCTTTGGCTAGAAAAGTAAATATACATAAATTCAAGGCCCATCAGATGGATCTGGGCTCTTGGCTACAACTTCCTCCAGAAAAAAAGCAATGCACTGCCTATGCAGTGAGTCTGGTGTGAAAAGGGCAATGATAGATTCCCTGTGAAACACACCAGATAAAACCTTGGTAATTAATTATGAATTTGGCCTGCTGAATCATACAAGGTTTTCTTTCAATCCAAAGCCAGATTCTTTAATGAAAGACTAGATTGTTTTCTTTTATGATTAAGAGTAAGGCAAAACTATCAGTTCTTATAACTCCTATTCAGTATCATACAAGAATTCTTTGCCAGTGCATTTAAGCAGCAAAAAGAAATTAAAATTATGTCAGTTTACTGAAGACAGGATTATTTATATTATGTGAGGAATTCCAATAAATCTATAAATACATTACTAGCCTAACAATACTAATGAGTCTATAGCACTAAAGTCAACATATAAAAATTAATTACAATAATATATTCTGTCAATGAACAACTAGGAACTACAATTTTTAAATATCATGTACTGGCAGATTAGGAAAGCCTTGCCTTTATATTCCAAAACAGAAATATATCACTAATAAGCTATTAAAGGATCTACAGCAACATAGTAAAGCAAAAAGGAGAAGAAGAAGAAGAAGAAGAAGAAGAAGAAGAAGAAGAAGAAGAAGAAGAAGAAGAAGAAGAAGAAGAAGAAGAAGAAGAAGAAGATCCATATAAAAAACATCACTAGTACTGCTGAGTATAGTGGTATAACTGAAATTACAGAATTCACGATAAGTTCAAGGCCAGTCTGAGCCACACAATCAGACCCCATCAAAATGAATAAAAAGCTTGGCACAGTGATGCATGCCTATAATCCCATGCTTAGGAGGTAGAGGCAAGTGGATCTGGATTTCAGGGGCATGTTCAGATACACACTGAATTTGAGGCCAGTCTGGGCTATATGAGACCCTTTCTCAAAATATAGAAAGGAAGATAGGAACATAGATAGGAAGAGAGAGGGAGGGGGGAAGTGGGAGAGGGAGAGAGAGATGGTAAGGTTGGCATACATTATATAAATAGGAGATGGTTAGGAGCAAAAAAAACCATATGAAAATAATAAAATAATTCCTACCAGCCATATGACAGAAGCCATCCTTTTCCATCCAGTATACTAACTCTTCAAATGCCTTAGGTCTGACTTTATTTCCTAGCTACTTTGCAAATGTCTGACTCTTGACAATGTTTCAAGAGCAACAGTGGGAGTTCTCATAACCTAGGTACCAAGTCTCATAGCCATAGTCTTATCATGAATATGTATGTTACAGGCCTCCTATTATCTACTGCACAATTAACACTTTTCAGACACAGGCATGATCAGGACTACAGGTCCTAAATCCACACCTACTGCCAAGAGGTATCTTTCAATATCAGGTTCCTTAGTGAGCAATTTTTTATGCTTTATCAACTATTGTCACCATATATGCTAATAACCTTCAGCACTGCTTCATACATCCATAGTATTGCTCAAGAAGAATTGTCACCACCAACCTTAGCTGACAAAGACACTTATGGCTATACTCTCATTACTACTATTTACAGTAGTATCAAGTAAACCATAAGATATTCTATCAGCAGCCCAGCAGCTAAGAGTCCTGTAGGCAGGCTGTTAAACCACTACCATCACCTTTTGGACTCTGTAACCTACAAGACACACGTGCCACCCAAACCCACTGAATAAATCATCCTCCCCCAGTCAACCATCCCTTTTAACACCAGCAGTCCCTAGAGGCACAAGCACCACATGCAGCAATTGGAAGAAGAGCCACTTCCTCGTAAACAGCCACAACATCAGCAAACCTGATGGGTACAGGTACCACCAACACCAGTTGGAAGCACAGGCATATGTACAATCTACACCAGTTGGAAGAAAAAAATTCCATAAGCACAGGCACAATACACCCCAGTTGAAAAAACAGACCCCATAGGTACAAATAAAGCCCATAACAACCAAAAGAACTGGACAATGTGCTGGGTCTAGGCACACAAACTTCCACAAACTTCAGTTGAGACAACCCTACTCAATCTGACAACCAGCCAAACACCAGAACCCTTGGTCATTCAAGCCAAAAGACAATAAAGGAATAGAATACCCATGCAAAAAAAAAAAAGATATCACAAGAATCAATACCTGTACCTATAAGTATCCCAAACCAAGATGGGTAAATTGTAATGTAAGAATAATTCAACAATATAAAGAGCAATAAGGCATTACTAGAAACTAGTAGCTCTACAACAGAAAGACATGAAAAACCCAATGCAGATGAAGTAAAATAAAATGACCTAAAAAATAACTTTATAAAGATGATAGAAGCCCTTAAAGAGGAAATAAAAAATTTTCTTAAAAAAGTTGAGGAAAACACACAAAAAATGGAAGAATCAATAAATTCCTTAAAGAAAGAAGGAAAAAACCACAAATGAACAGATGAAGAAACAGTTCAAGAATTGAACATTGAAATAGAGGCAATAAAGAAAGCACAAGCAAAGGAAATTCTGAAAATGGAAAATCTTGGTAAATGAACAAGAAATACAGATGTGAGCATAACCAACACAACAGATGGAAGAGAGAATCTCAGGTGATGAAGACACAATAGAGAAAATAGATGTATCGGTCAAAAAGAAAATGTTAAATCCAACAAATTCTTAACAAAACATTCAGGAAATTGGAGAAACCATGACATAACCAAACATAATGAAGATAGAGGAAAGAAAACAATTTGAGCTTAAAATAACAAAAAATATATTCAACAAAATTATAGAAGAAAACTTTCCCAACCTGAAGAAGATATAAGAAGCTTACAGATCACTAAATAGACTGAACCAAAAAAGTCTCCTCACCACCTAATAATCAAAATACCAAACACACAAAATAAAGAAATATAAGAGCTGCAAAGGAAAAAGGTCAAGAAAAGCACAAAATCATACCTAACAGAATAATATCCAACTTCTCAATGTAGATTCTGAAAGCTAGAAGACATTTTTCAGACACTAAGAGACCATGGATGCCAGTCAAGACTACTATACCCAGAAAACTTTCAATCACCATAGACATAAAAAAACAAGATATTCATGAAAAAACCAGATTTAAACAATACCTACTCACAAATCCATCCTTATAGAAAGTACAAGAAAAAATCCAACCCAAGAAAGTAAGCTACACCCACAAAAGCACAGTTAGTAGATAATCTCACACAAGCAAATCACAAACAAGGGAAAGTACACACTACCATCACTAAAAACAAAGGCAAAAATTAACATGAATTAACAATCACTGGTCATTAATATCCCTTAATATTAATGGAATCAATTCACCTATAAAAAGACATAGGCTAATACAATTAATACAAAGACAGGATTCATCTTTCTGCTGCATATAAGAAACACATCTCAACTTCAAAGACAGATACTACCTCACAGTAAAGGGTTGGAAAAAGATTTTCCAATCAAATTGACCTAAGAAACAACTTGGTGTAGCTATCCTAATATCTAACAACATAGACATCAAACTAAAATTAATCAAAAGACATAGTGAATGACATTTAATAGTCATCACAGGAAAAAATCAATAAGGATGAAGTCTCAATTCTGACCATTTATTCCCCCAATACAAGGGCACCTACATTTGTAAAAAGAAACATCACTATGGCTTAAATTGTAATCAAACCCCACAAACTAATATTGGGAGATATCAATATCCCTCTCTCACCCATGCACTGGTCAGCTAGACAGAAACTTAAAAGAGAAATAAGAGAACTAACAGATGTTATGACTCAAATGGACTTAACAGACATCTACAGAACATTTCACCCAAATACAAAAGAATACAACTTCTTCTCAGAACCTCATGGAATCTTCTCTACTATTGACTAAATACTCAGTCACAAAGCAAATCATAACGAATACAAAAAAAAATGTAATTAACCCCTGTATTTTATTGGATCACCATGGTTTAAAGTTAGAATTCAACAACAAAACACATAAAATGAAGTGTTAGTTCTTTGAAAAAATCAACAAGGCAGAGAGAGAATATCCAAATTAACAAAATCAGAAATGAAAATTGGACATAATAACAGACACTGAGGAAATCCAGAGACTCTTTAGGTCATACTTCAAAAACCTTTACTACACAAAATTGGAAAATCTAAAAGATACATACAATTTTCTTGCTAGGTACCACATACCAAAATTAAATCAAGGCAAGACAAATAATTTAAATAGATCCACAACCTCTAAGGAAATAGAAATAGTCATTAAAAAGTCTCCCAACCAAAAATAGTTGAGGACAAGATGGTTCCAGTGCATAATTGAAAAAAAGTACTAATACCAATACTCCTCAAATTGTTCCACACAATAGAAACAGAGGGAATGAAGGAACATTGCCAAACTCTGCTTGTGAGGATACACTTACCCTGGCACCTAAACCACACAAAGATGCAACAAAGAAAGAGAATTACATATCTCCCTCATGAATATTGACACAAAAATACTAAACAAATTACTGGTAAACCAAATCCAAGAACATATATATTAAAAAAACGTAATCCACCATGATCAAACAAGCTTTATCCCAGAGATGTAGGGATGGTTCAACATACAAAAAAAATCTGTCAACATAATCCACCATATAAACAAAATGAAAGAAAAAAGACACATGGTCATCTCATTAGATACTGAAATAGGTTTTGACAAAATCTAACACACCTTCAAGAGTGTTGGAGATTTCAGCTGGGGGGAAGAATCTTGGAGATTTCAAGTGGGGAGAAGAACATTCCTAAACAAAATAAAAGCAATATACAGCAAGATGACAGTCAACATCAAATTAAATAGAGAGAAACTCAAAGCAATTCAACTAAAACCTAGAACAAGAAAAGCCTTTCCACTCTTTATATCTATTCATATAGATTCAAATTTCTAGCTAGAACAATAAGACTGAACACAAGGAGATCAAGGGGAAACAAATGGGAAAAAAAGAAGTCAAACTTTTGCTATTTATAGATGACATGATAATGTACATAAGTGACCCAAAAATTACACTAGGGGAACTCCTACAGCTGAAAACACCTTTAGTAATGTGGTAGGGTATAACATTAACTCAAAAAAATCAGTATCCCTTATATACAAATCATAAACTGAGAAATAAATCAGAGAAACAACACTCTTTATAATACACATAAATAATATAATTATCTTGGGGTAACTCTAACCAACCAAGTTAAAGACCTGTATGACATGAATGTTAAATCTTTGAAGAAAGAAAGTGAAAAAGATATCAGAAAATGGAAAGATCTCCTATGCTCTTGAAAAGGTAGAATTATCATAGAAAAAACGGCAATCTTACCAAAAGCAATCTACAGATTCAATGTAATGCCCATCAAAGTCCCAACACAATTCTTCACAGACCTTAAAAGAGCAATACTCAACTTCATAGGGAAAAACAAATAAACAAAAAAAGGATAGCTGAAACAATCCTGCATAATAAAGGAACTTCTGAAGACATCACCATCCCTGATTTCAATCTCTTTACTACAGAGCTATAATAACTAAAATAGCTTAGAATTGTCATAAAAACTGACGTGGACAAATGGAGTCAAATCAAAGATCCTGACATAAATCCACACAACTATGAACACCTGATTTTTGACAGAGAAGCCAAAAGTATATAATGTAACAAAGAAAGCATCTTCAACAAATGGTGCTGTACTGGATATTGACATGTAGAAAAATGCAAATAGATCAATATCTATCTCCCAACACAAAACTCAAGTCCACATGGATCAAAGACCTCAACAGGAATCCAGTCACACTGAACTTCATAGAAGAGAAAGTAGGGAGTAGCACTGGATGCATTGGCCCAGGAGACTTCTTCCTGAATATGATTACAGTAACACAGTCACTGAGCTTGACAATAAATAGGACCTCCTGATATTGAAAAACTTGTATAGTCAAAGAACATGGTCAATAAAAAATGACAGCCCACAAATGGCAGAACTCTACTTCTGACAGAAGGGTATTCTTTAAAACATATAAAGAACTCAAGAAACTAGACATTGAAACACCAAATAATCTGATTTAAAATGTGATACACAACTAAATAGAGAATTCTCAACAGAAGAATTGTCCATGGCCAAAACACATTTGAGGAATCAACATTCTTAGCCATCAGGGAAATGCAAATCAAAAATGACTCTGAAACATCATCTTATGCCTGTCAGAATAGCTAAGATAAAAACACTGATATCTTATACTGGAGAGGATGTGGAGGCAGGGGAACACTCCTTCATTGCTGGTGGGAGTGTAAATTTGTACAGCCACTTTGAAAATCACTATGATGGTTTCTCAGAAAATCAGGAGTCAATCTACCTCAAGATCCAGAGATAACACAGTTGGTCATATGCCCAAAGGATACTTAATCATACCAGTATAATAACTGCTAAACTATATTCATAGCAGCATTATTTATAATATCTAAAATCTGGAAACAACCTATATGCCCATAAAAAAGTGGCTAAAAGAAAATGTTGCACACATACACAATGAAGTATTACCAAGTAGTAAAAAAAAGCAATGACATCATGAAATTTGCAGGCACATGAATAGAACTAGAAAATACCATCCTGAGTGAGCTAATCAGACTCAGAAAGACATACATGGTATGTATTCACTCATAAACTAATAAATGTAGAGCAAATAATAACCCAACTATAATTCCGGAGGAGCTAGGTAAAAAAGGAAGACCCTAAGGAGGATATATAAATTGCCCTGGGAAGGAGAAATATATGAGATATCCTGGGTTAACTGGGGTGGGGAAGGAGAGGAGAGGGCTGAAGGACAAGACCATGAGGGATTGATGTGGGAAGATTATGTTGTTACATTATAAATAATTGTCCACCCACTGGTTTAATAAAAAGCGCTGATTGGCCAAAGGCAGGCAGGAAGTGTGGGCGGAGCTACCAGACTAAGAAAACTCTGAGAACAGGAAGCACAGAGCAGAATGCCAGGGAGAAACCGGAAGAAACAGAGGACAACTATGCTGCTATAAGAAAAGGTACTGAGCCACATGGCTGAACAAGATAAGAGACATAGGTTAGTTTAAGGGTAAAGAGCTAG